>OX451739.1:744162356-745484925 GCA_948472305.1 Vicia faba
CAAGCCATTTTTACAAAGTATCAAGTTGCAAATCCAATCCATGTTGTTTGTACCTTGCTTTACAGGTCCTAAACTCACTTCACACTCTATAATTAAATGCAAACTCAGAAGTTAAAGGCTTTATCTTGGCTTTTGGAACTTTACACAAGTTGTAATTCCATTTTAGGCAAAAAGTTCACATTGCCATTTTCATGAAGGTGAGATTTTGCAACTTTACAAATCTTGAGCCTTGGACCTGTCCCTTTGGTACAAACAACTTCTACAAGTATCAAGCAATGTGTACCAACTCCTATCAGCTCACAAGCCATCCAGTACAAGCATGTAGCAATGGTCACTTCACTTTTCTTCAAATGCAAGAAAAGGTTGCCAAAAGGTCAGAACTTGTACAGCTAGTGAGGAGTGGACTTTGTATCCATTCTATACATATTCACAAACTTGTTACAAACCAAAACACGATTGCTTTACATCTGAAACTCTCCAAAACACAAAAACTCCAATTTTATGTCCAAACATACAGATTTCTGCAAAACCATAGTCAATACATTTTTGGCTCATGCATTTTGTGGCTTGACACTTGAAACACCTCATACACAACATACCAAAGCTATCCAAGCCCTTACCCTGCATCTGTAAGCCCTATTTCAGCCATTGCCATTTTCAAACTTGGAGCTTGCAGCTTGACTTGTGTAGAGAGTTCTGGCCATCCACAAAGTAAGCTAGGCATTGGAATAGCTTGAAGGAAGTTCAAGGAAGCTCACACAATCATGAGGCCTCCATTAAAGTCCCTACATTGCTCTACTCAAATTCAACTGAATGAGGTATTTTTCAAAACTCTATCTCTCTGAATAAGCATCCTCAAGCCACGATTTGTGAAGAAAAAATATAGTCCATAACATGGTGAAGTTGTACATATGCATACTTTTCATTTATATTAACTATGTTGTGAGAATTTGAAGCTTGAAGTTCATGAAATTTTTAGGTCACGAATTAGGGGTCCTAAAATTCTCACTGATCTTTGAGAGTTAGGTTACAAATTTTATATGGTTGGAATCGTGGGATTAAATGCCACAAGTTTCATGTTATAAGTTTCTGTTTTTGTGCAAGCATGTGAAAGTTACAGTTTGAACCAAAACACGCGCGCAAGGGAGCTGGCTAGAGGACAGGGATGATGTTCTGGGCCTTTGGCGCCTTGGGCCTTTGCTTTTGATATTTGCACCTCCTGATTTGTTATATGCACCCCCTGGCTTATTTGTTTTATTTTTCATATTTCTTTTTATATTTTCATATTTATTACTTTTATTTATTTTTTCTGAATCATAAAAATCATAAAAATTAATTTCTTTATTTTTTTCATTTTTATTTTTTTTTTTCTACTATTTTTTGCATGAAAAAATAGTTTATTAGGATAATAGATTTTATTTTCTTAAATAAATTTGTAAATACAATTAATAATACTTAATTTTTTTATTATATTATTTATACACATAAAATATTATTTTTTACACATACTTAGTTTTTAATATTTGCACAAAATATTATTTATTATTTTCTTATACAAAAAATGTACAAAATAATATTAGGAAATATCATTTTCTTTTAATCAAAAACTAGGGTTTCATCCCTTTTCAAAAATAATAATATTATTTTTCCTTTCTTTTTAGGGTTTAAATAAATTATTTTCTCATACATTAAACAAATACAAAACATTTTTTACATAAATACATTTGAATTGAATTTTAATATTTGTATATTTATTTAATGTGCACAATATTCTATTGGATTGTAATAGTATTTTTAGGTTTATATTTGTGCAATATCCCCATTCAAAAACTTGTATCCCCCCTCCCATAATAATTGTTGTAATAGCTTAGTTTATTTTACGCAATTTATTGCTTTCATATACCATGTTTAATAAACTAGGGTTTGCATGACAAGAACAAAAATAAAACAAATAGAAAACCTAATGCAAGACAAAAGCATGAAAAAGGACACAATTTGCACACAAGCATCCTTAGGGTTTCACCCACTTGGTTGCCTAAAATAAAATGGCCATGTTATGCATGCGAAATATCTTGGCAAAACAAAACAAAATAAGATCATAGTCCCTCGATGACGCTATCAAAAGGTTGCCTAAACAAATGATCTTGGTCCCTCAAAATGCTAAAGATACTTGGCAATATTGCTATCATGGTCATACGATGATCCACGCCCGTCCCGTTTACATCCAAAGATAGGTTTGTTTACCAAATCAATGGTAAATCAATAATGTCAAAGGAATAAAAATGCACAAGAAAGACATTTGAGTAGGTAGATAGCTTCTAGTTACTTGTTACATTTCAAAACAATCCTTGCTATTTTCAAAAACAAACACACACATTTCAAAACATTTGACAAAACATTGAAAACATTTTCAAAAGACAAACATCTTTGTATACATTCTTACGAACGAGAATCATTACAAAGATTGCCTAAACAAAGGCCTATTTTCAAAATACTTTCAAAACCACACCAAGCACCATTTCAAACAAAACAAAGCAAAGCAAGTGATCTAAACAAGTAACTAAGAGCCCATGGAAAACCATGGATGAAAATGGTGCTAGCACCTTCCCTTTTCATAATCTACCCCCTGAACTCAAAAACAATCTCAAATGTCTTTCCTGTGCTTTTTTACCTTTCCTTTTAGATAAAAGAAAAGTCTGTGGCGACTCTTTCTAACTACAACATTTGCGAACACAAACGCAAAACCTCAAGTCAGTTCTCCCACCGCATCACAGAACTGGCGACTCTGCTGGGGAAAATTATAAAAGTGGGGTTACCTTAGGGTTTAGATCACCTTTATTTTCTTACAATTGTTTGACTTGTTTGCTTTACAATTATGGTTCTTTGTTTGGGTTTTAATCCTCTACCCAGATTTGGGAAACATTATAGGTAAATAGCAATACGTTGTGGAAACTGTGCGGGGTATACCGACATGGTATAAGAAATAGCTATGTTAGTGCGACATATTTGGGGGGTACCGGTAGCCTTTGAGTCAATCAAAGAGAATACGGGGCCGCTGAGTGATGTCATGAAGCACTAATGAACTCTTAGAACCTTACTTGACCATCTTGGCCTTTTATTAGGGGTAGTGAGATGACCGGCTTTGGTGCAGTCCGAAGTTGGTAGATACTCGATACTACACTCATTGAGGGTTGGTTTCTTGGAATATTTCGGTCGCCAGTAAAGAGGCTCGAACTGAAACAATGAACAAGGAAACAATCCAGTGATATTGAGCTCCTTAGAACCTGGTTACTATTTCTAGGACAGGTTGAGCCAACTACACTTCAAAAAGGTACTTACTTATAAACCTCATGCAATCCTAAACTAGGAACTTGTTTGATTTTCTTGTACATATATACTTGTGCATAACATCATGGACATCATGAACATCATATGCATCCACTAACCATTTCAAGGATTTTGGAGATTCATCTTTGTTCTTGTTTTGTAGGTTATGGATTCACTTCGCAGGAAAACTGTCCAAATCAACCTTGTAAGAATTCCTCCACAACTAAAGGAGCTAGCTTCAAGGATTCCTGAGAATTCTCCATTCACCGAAGACATGGTCGTCTACTCAACTTGGTCACTTCTAACACTGAGGAGATATGATGAAAGTTCTCTTCCAGTTCTTTGACCCTTTGCATCATTGCTTCACATTTCCTGACTATCAACTTGTGCCCACTTAGGAAGAATTCTCTCAACTTCTAAGGATTCCTATTCTCAATCAACTACCTTTCAACGGTACGGAAAGAGATCCAAAGCCAGAAGAGATTGCTCAAGCCCTGCGCTTGCACTCATCTGATGTCACAACTCATTGGGAAACTAGAAGTGGTGTCAAAGGCTTCCTGTCAAAGTTTCTATTTAAGAGGGCCCAAAGCTGTTGAAATTCTATAGACTTGCAAGATTTTAAGGATATTGTAGCTCTTCTCATCTATGGGATGGTCTTGTTCCCTAATCCTGACCAACTCATAGATGTAAGCGATGTCAAAATCTTCATGTCTCACAACCCGGTACCTACATTGCTTGGGGATATCCTACACTCTTTTCACACTCGTACAATGAGGAAAAGAGGTGTTCTTATGTGTTGTACTCCTCTCCTGGAAAGATGGTTTATTTCTCATCTTCCCTAATCAGTCTTGAAGAATGAGCAAGGTTTGAGGTGGTCACAAAGGTTAATGACACTTACACATTCAGATATTCATTGGGGTTCTCGATCCAAAGAGAATGTTATCCTCATTGACCGTTGTGGGGAATTCCCTAATTTCCCTATGCTTGGAATTAGGGGAGGCATCACCTATGTGATATGGTGGGAGAACTGACTTGGGATTTGCGTTTGTGTTCGCAAATGTTCCGGTTTAGCAAGAGTCGCCACCAACTTTCTATTTTATCCTAAGGAAAGGTCAAAAATCACAGGAAAGACCTTTGAGATGTTTTCTTGGGTTTGGGGAGTAGATTATAGAAAGGGGAGGTATTAGAACCCTTTCTATCCTTGGTTATCCATGGGCTCTTAGTTACTTGCTTAGATCACTTGCTTTGCTTTTCAATTGTTTGAAATGGTGCTTTTCAATGGTTTGAAATGGTGCTTTGTGTATGATTTTGAAAGATGTTTTGAAAGAGGCCATCGTTGTGGCAACCTTTGTAATGATTCTTGTTTGAATGTATACAAAGATGTTTTTGTCTTTTGAAAAGTTTTCAATGTTTGAAAGTAGGATTTTGAAATTGTGTTGTGAAGTGTGTTTTGAAAAATAGCAAGGATGTTTTTGCAAGCTTGATCAAGTAACTAAGAGCTATCTACCCTATTTTACTCAAAGATTTTTCTTATGTTTTTAACCCTTTTAATAGTGTTGTTTCACCATTGTATTTGGTGAACAACCTTGTGTTAGGATGTTAAACGGGACAGGCGCGGGTCATCGTATAGACCATGATAGCAATTGTGTCAAGTATTTTTGGCAATTTTTTAAGGGACTTGATCATTTTGTTTAGGCAACTCAGATAGCGCCATTGAGGGACTATGATCTTTTTTTTGTTTTTGTTTTGCCAAAATACTTGACATGCAACCATGGCCCATTTTTGAAGGCAACAAGTGGATTGAAACCCTAGGGGGTGCAAGTGTGCATTGTGTTTGTTTTTCATGCATGTTTATCTTGGATTATGTCAAGCTAGTCGTTGATTTTATTTGGCATACAAAACCTAAGTCTAATCATGGCATAACTGAAAGGATAAAAAGGTGCGAGAATTTAAATTCTACACTAGTACAAATTTGAATTGGGGGTATTTGACAAGAAATTAAATTCTAGATTATTACAACCAAATCGAATGTATAAGACAATATTTAAATGTACAATAATTAAATAAAATACAATAAATAAATGCTAAATAAAATGTATTATTCAAAAAGTTTTATGTATGTAAAAAGTATTTTTTAAATGAAATGTAAGTAATAAAAGAATGTCAATTTTAATCATTTTGTTATTTAGGGCAAAAACCCTAATTCTTAAATAAATAGTATTATTTATTAATTATATACAATAATATGTTAATTTATACAAACAAATAAAAGTATATTGTAGAAAAGATATTTTTAGTGTAAAATATTAATAAAAATGAAAATGTATTATTTTTTGTATTCTTGACCTAATTATTTAATAAAAATAAGATATATAAGGTGTTTGTATATACATATATATATATATATATATATATATATATATATATATATATATATATATATATATATATATATATATATATATATATATATATATATATATATATATATATATATATATATATATATATATATATATATATATATATATATATATATATATATATATATATATATATATATATATATATATATATATATATATATATATATATATATATATATATATATATATGTATATATATATATATACATGTATACACATATATATATATATATATATATATATATATATATATATATATATGTATATATATATATATGTATATATATACATATACATGTATACATATATATATATATATATATATATATATATATATATATATATATATATATATATATATATATGTATATGTATATATATATGTATATATATATATATGTATATATATATATATGTATATATATACATATATATATATATATATATATATATATATATATATATATATATATATATATATATATATATATATATATATATATATATATATATATATATGTATATATATATGTATATATATACATATATATATATATATATATATATATATACATATATAAAATAAAAATAAATATCAAATAAATATGAAAAATATAGAAAATAATTTTTTGGCATTTTTTATATTTGGACAAAAAATAATAAAGTCAGAATAAAATATAAAAATATCAAAATGACAAATATACAAATAAATGGGCCAGGGGGTGTAAACTGAAAAATGGGGTGTTAGAAGTAAAAAACAACCAGGCCCAGCCCAGTCATACTTCATCTTCTTCCTTGGTTCACAAAAACGCGCGTTCTGTACATTACCTGTTATCTCCTGATTCTTTGATTTTTTGACAAAACTCATAACATGAAACTTGTAGAGCATCAAACAACGAATCCAACCATATAAAAAACTTAAGCTAACTCTCAAAGACCAGAGAGAATTTCTCTGGCCCTAAATCTTAACCTAGTTTTTTCAGAAAGTTCATGAACAAAATTCTCCTAGCACGATTAATGTAAATGAAAACTAAGCATATGTATGGCTTCAGGGCTATGAGTACAACATATTTCATTCACAAACCTAATCCTAACTATTCCTAAATAGAGAGATAGAAGTTCATGAAATACCTTCAGTTGACTTCGAGCTGGACAATGCAGCAACTTCCAAGGGTGCTTGAGCTTCTTTTGAGCTTGCCTGAGGTCCACTGAAGCTTTTCCAATGCTTAGCTTGCTTTGAAGTAGCCTGAATCGTGCTACAGAACTCAATCTGCAAAGCTTTGAAACAAAAATGGCAAAGTGTGTTAAGGGTTTTACAGTTAGCAATGGATGATCTGGATATCTTAGATATGTTGGTTGGAAGGTGTTTGAAGTATATTTGGACAAAACGCACGATGGAATTTGATTATGGCTTGAAGTTTGCAGAACTGACTTTGTTTTGCAAGAAAATGGGGAATTTGTGCACTAGGAGTTTTGAGAGGCAAAAGGGTCGTGTTTCTGGCTTGTTAGGAGGTATGAAACTTGTTTGCAATGTTTGTGTAAGTTGGTTTTAACAGATGTGAGAGATGGCTTGTGGTTTGCCACTTTTCTTCTTCTTGAAGCAAGAGTGTCTATCTGTCCAATGCAGGCCTGTACAAGTCCTATATCATGCTGCACATTTTGCTCTTGGTTACTGGAATTGGTAGATTTGATCTTGCCTTAGAGATATGACCCCATGCCTCAAGGATCTTGTTTTGACATAAAGTGAAGTTTAGGCAAAAATGGCATTGTCACTTTTTCCATTTAAGGCTTAATCTAGTGTATAATGCCCTAATGACCAAAACAATACCTTAGCTCAATTGATATGCATTAAATTATGGAGTACAAACTGGTTTTGAGGCCTGTAATTGTGAACCAATATAGCTAAATCAGATTTGCAATTTGGTATGAACATGTGTTGGCCGTGGATCAAAGTGAGTTTTTGCCAACTTCAAGCATTCAATTATCTCTAACCACAAGGGTGTTTGAGGAGTTATTGGACAATTTGGAAATCTTGGAACATGTACTATAATCCATCTTTGAAATGCAACTTGAAACTACAAGTGGAACTATGTGAAAAATGGCCAAGAAGATGGGTCAAAATCCTGCCTAAATTAGGGCAAAATTTCTCTAATTTAAAGTTTTAGGTACCCTTGTTCAAAAAATCATAACTTGAGATACAAGCCTCTTTTGAGAAAACTTTGTGAATCAAAGTTGTAGAATTTGTGATGTACTACAACTTGCATGTTTCAAGTTTTGTTTGAATCCATTTGCATCTTGGTGAAAAAATGGGACAAAGTTAGGAAAAAAATAAGAAAATTTCATAACTTAGAAAATTTCGAAGTTATGAAATTTTTCCATTTTAAACCCTAATTTGCATTTTTGGGTTTCTTGATGAACAAGTTTCATAATTTGACATGTCTTGGTGAAAAATGACTCTTGGCACTTGATTTTGACCAAAAAGTCAAAGTTTAACTTTTTAGTGTACAGTCAAATTTTGATCAGTTGACTGAAAAATTCATTTGTCAATCCTATGCATTTGAGATCTTTTGAACTTGTTGAATGGGTCAAGACAATTTCATTGAGTCCTTGAGTCCATGTGTGAGCTTGATTTGCCATTGGCTAGGTCAAACAGTCAAAAATTGCCTTTGTGCAGTCAAAACCCTAAAAATGACCATTTTGCCCTTTTGGTGATCTGATCAAATTTCTTGTGGAATTGTGATCCAAACTTGATAAAATGGTTCATATGAGTTCATAATGTTTATGTGGGTCAAATTTTATGAGGTTTGACTGTCAATTGGCCACAGTTGGCTTTTTCCCCAATACAACTGATTTCTTGGTCAACTGTCCAATTGACTGGGGAAAAATTTAAATCAAGGCTTGAAACTTGGTATGGACAAACTTGTGAGTCCAACATGAAGTATGAAAGTCACTTTGGGCATTGTAGGTCAAAACATCCATGTGCAAACTCAAACCCTAATTTAGGTCAACAGTGCAAGGAGGTGTTTTGAGCAGAGCAAGCCCTAGCTTGATCTTGAGTTCCAAGAGTCTTGTGATTGAGAAACTGTTGATGAAATGAGAGGGAAAATTTTGGAGTACAACAGTTTCCCCTGTTCAATCTTCTTGAACCTGAAGAGTTAGATTGGCAAGTTTTCCTTTCGCGACTCGAAGGTAAAAGAGGATTGCACACTAGAGTGCCCGTAAATTTGCACTCGTCAAAATATTGTTGAGGGAATGGGCTTAAAGATGCCATTTAGAGATGGTAGAATCTTGATGGAGATGGGCTTAAAGATGCCATCCAAGAATGTTTGTTGAAGTGCAATGTTGTAGGTCAGAAGAATGAGCACCAAATGATATCCGTGTCTAGAATGCACTTGAACTGTATCTGGAGACTGAGTCTGTATGAGCAAAAGAATGGCATCCGTGTACAGAGCGTATCTGAGCTGTAATTGTATTTGAACTTTGAATGAATATCAGAATGACTGTCGTGTCTGGAGTGTATCTGTATTGTATCTGAATGGATAACAGAGAAGTATTTGTGTATGGAGCAACTGTGTGATGGGGATAAGTTCTGAATGAGTGACAGAATGGAAACCGTGTCTGGAGCGTATCTAGACTGTATCTGAAGTTGAGATTTGTATGAGTAGCAGAATGACTTCCGTGTCTGGAGTGTATCTGGAACTGTAACGGGGATCTGAATAAGTGACAGGATGACTTCCGTGGCGACTGCACTGGGGAGAATCAAACAGCTGGTGTAAAGGCCAGAATGGCATCCGTGTTTGGAGCATATCTGAACTTTGAGTTAAGAATTGAATCTGAATGAGAGATAGAATGGCCGCCGTGTCTGGAGCGTATCTAGTCTGTATCTGATTGCTGAAGTCTGAATGAGTAGTAGAATGACCACCGTGTCTGGGGTGTATCCATACTGTATCTGAATAATTGTTAATGATAGCCTTTTAATCTTATCCTGAAAAAGGGTAAAATGTTATCTAAAACACAAATTTATGTTGCATGATAGGTATATCGCAATGAATTGCGTTTCATCATTGTTTATGATATATGAATGTAATGGATGTGCATGTAAGTTGAGTAGCTGTCTTGCTGAGGAAAATAAATCCTTGATAATTGGAGATAATGAAATCTTTGATTGCTGTCGGGGAAAGTAAATCCTTGACCAAAGCTGGGGATTCCAAAAAATCTTTGATTACTGAAGATGAGAAATCCTTGTTGATTGCTGACTGCTTGGGGAATAAGGAAAACTCTGAAAATCTCTACTGGGGAGTTAAAACCTGGGAGACTTCTGCTGGAGAAATGAGACTGAGAATCTTCAATCTGCTGGGAAATAACTCTGTGGGGAGAGTGTTTACTCTGCTTGGGAAATCAGGAGCTTGGATTGTATGCCAATCTACTGGGGATTCCTAGTTGAGGATAAGACCAAGAGTTAACTGTTATCTGATTGATTCTCAAACTTTTAAGATATCCTGCTGGGGAAATTGGGGAAAACTGAAAGGTTCCCGCTGGGGATTGCTAGTTGGAAATTTTGATTTCACTGGGGAAGAAGGTTTAGAGTATTCTAATTCCGCTGGGGATATTTATTTCAGGGTTTTCGGGCTTCACTGAGGATCGGGAGTTTTAACTCTGATGGGAATTTTGAAGCTTAACTCAGCTGGGGAATCAAGTTTTTTAGACTGTACTGGCTCCGCTGCGGATCTTGAAGCTTAACTTCGCTGGGGAAATATACTCCAAATTTAGTTTTGTTGAGGATCTGAATGATGTATCGTAGGGATTTCTTCTGGAATGGCATAAAGATTTCTTCCTAATCCTTCAACGTGTCAGTAATTATACTTTTCAATTTCGTTTTATTTGTAAGCAGTGATTATATTCAAATGCATATGCCTATTTAACAAAATATTGGACGTTTTCAAATAAAACATAGGTGTAAAAAGAAAATAAAGGCAAGCGAATTTCTGCACTTTGAAGCATCTTTGTATTTAACTTTCGTGAGTATCTTTGTACAACGGGGACAGACACCCTAGTAAGAGAATGTTGTCGTAAAAAATTCAAAAAAAAATTTATACAAAAGAAAGATGGCTATGTGTAACAATTCCATGGGATTCCCATTCTGCCATAGCCTTCAAAACTCTGAATATCTTGTCCATTCGGTGCTTCGTCCGCCGATGACTGGGTTGATCAGAAGCTTGGAGCTTGTTGGTGCAAAGATTGTTCTTAAAGTGATCCGACGAGACATAGTCATACGCTTTAATTCCCTAACTTTTGCCTGGACCGTTTTCGGGTTTTCGATCCACCGGGAAACCCTTTTTTGCCTAAGTCTCCCTTTCGGGTTTTCAACTTGCCGGGTGTACAGATTTTTTTTTGTTTTATCCCTAATTTTTTCCTGAACCGCCCTTTCGGGTTTTCGATTCACCGGGATGCCCATTTTTGCCCAAGTCGCCCTTTCGGGTTTTTAACTTGTCGGGTCATTTTATGCGTAGTATCTTTTGACTATGTATGCGTTCGCAGGGTGTGGCAAGTCGTCGCCGTCCATGGTGGTCAAAATCATTTCCCCACCAGAAAAGATGCTCTTGATCACAAATGGTCCTTCGTAGGTAGGAGTCCACTTTCCCCTGGGATCACTTTGCGGCAAGATGATCCGCTTGATTACAAGATCTCCGACTTGATATACTTGACGTCTAACTTTCTTGTTGAAAGCCTTGATCATCCGTTTTGATACGTCTGACCATGACAAACAGTGGTAAGTTGCTTCTCATCGATCAAATTGAGTTGGTCAAGCCGGGTCTAAATCCAATCGTCTTCACTCAGACCAGCGTCCTTCATAATCCTTAAGGAAGGAATCTGAACCTCTATAGGTAACACAGCTTCCATACCATACACCAAAGAAAATGGGGTTGCCCCTGTTAAAGTACGTGCCGTGGTATGATATCCATGCAGAGAAAACGGTAACATCTCATGCCAGTCCTTGTAGGTGACTGTCATCTTTTGAATGATCTTCTTGATATTTTTGTTCACGGCTTCAACAGCACCGTTCATCTTCGGTCGATAGGGAGATGAATTGTGATGATAAATCTTGAACTGTTCGCATAGAGCGGTGATCATAGTGTTGTTCAAATTCGTACCGTTGTCTGTGATGATCCTGTCGGGGACACCGTACCGACATATGAGGTTCTGCTTGATAAAGCGGGCAACCACGTTCTTTGTAACTGAGGTAAAGGAAGCTGCCTCGACCCACTTGGTAAAATAGTCAATAGCGACCAAGATGAAGCGATGTCCATTGGATGCTGTGGGCTTGATCTCTCCAATCATGTCAATGCCCCACATTGTGAATGGCCAAGGAGCTGTCAGAACATTTAGAGGAACAGGAGGAATATGTACCTTGTCGGTGTAGACTTGGCACTTGTGGCAAGTACGGGAATGTTGATGACAATCAGCTTCCATGGTAGACCAGTAGTAGCCTGCCCTTAGAATCTTCTTAGCCATCGTATGTCCGCTTAAGTGGGTGCCAAAGGTGCCATTATGTATTTCTGTCATGATTAATTCCGCTTCAACCTTGTCCACACAACGAAGTAGAACACAATCATGGCTGCGCTTATAAAGGATGTCATTGCTCAGGAAGAACTTGGCAGCAAATCTCCTTAAGAACTTTTTGTCATTGACTGAAGCTCCTTCAGGGTATTCTCGGGTCTGGAGATACCTTTTGATTTCATGAAACCAGGGTTGTTCCACTACTTCTTCGGTATTAATCTCATAACAGTGTGCAGGTTCGTCCATTCGTTCAATGGTGATTTGGGGAGCCTCGTTATCCCAGTTGAGTTTAAACATGGAAGACATTGTAGCCAGAGCATCTGCTAGCTGATTTTCTTCTCGCAGGAAGTGCTCAAAGGTAATCTGCTCGAAATGAGGCAATAATGTTAGGACATGTTCTTTGTATGGGATAAGATTAGGATGTTTAGTGTCCCACTCTCCTTTGACTTGACAGATAACCAAAGCCAAGTCCCCAAATACGACCAAAGATTTGATTCCCAAGTCTATAGCAGCCTTGAGACCAAAGATGCAAGCTTCATATTTAACCATGTTGTTGGTACAACTGAAGCAAAGTCGGACAGTGAAGGGTGAATGGAAACCTTCCAGAGAAATGAGTACCGCACCGATATTGTTTCCAAGTGAATTTGAAGCACCATCAAAGTACAGGGTCCATCGGGATCCTTGTTCAGGTCCGTCATACGGTCTGTTACCTTCAATGTTGTCCAAAGTTATGATGTCCTCGTCAGGGAAGTCGAATCTCATAGATTGGTAATCTTCGACGGCTTGATGAGCTAGATGGTCAGCTAGTACACTCCCCTTTTATAGCTTTTTTGGTAGTATACTGGATATCATACTCGGTCAGGATCATTTCCCATCTAGCGATTCTTCCAGATAAAGCAGGCTTCTCGAAGATATACTTGATCGGATCCATTTTGGAAATCAGCAAAGTGGTATGAGTCAACATATACTGCCTTAGCCGGCGAGCAGCCCATACCAAAACGTAACAAGTTTTCTCAAGCAGTGAGTAGCGAGTCTCACAGTCGGTAAACTTTTTTCTAGGGTAATAAATGGCATGCTCTTTTCGGCAAGACTCTTCATGTTGGCCCAGTACGCACCCCATTGAGTTATCCAAAATAGTCAGATACATGATTAAAGGCCTTCCTTCGACGGGTGGCATCAGAATATGAGGTTCTAATAAGTACTCCTTGATCTTATCAAAAGCAACTTGACAATCATTGTTCCATTCAACCACATGATCTTTCTTCAGCAACTTGAAGATTGGCTCACAGGTAGATGTCAGGTGAGAGATGAACCTTGCAATATAGTTTAAGCGTCCCAAGAATCCTCTAACCTCCTTTTCAGTGCGGGGGCAGGCATTTCTTGTATAGCCTTTACTTTAGCTGGATCAACCTCAATGCCTTTGTTGCTGACAATAAATCCCAGAAGTTTACCAGAACTAACTCCAAAAGTGCACTTGCTTGGGTTTAGTCTGAGCTTATACTCCTTCAACCTGGCAAACAGCTTTTGCAAATGATCAAGGTGTTCTTCCTCTGTCTGTGATCGAACTATCATGTCGTCTATGTAAACTTCGATCTCATGATGTATCATATCATGAAACAAAGCTACCATGGTGCGTTGATAAGTTGCCCCTGCATTCTTCAGTCTGAATGGCATCACTTTGTAGCAGAAGGTACCCCATTGCGTGACGAAAGTAGTTTTATCCATGTCCTCGGGGGCCATTTTGATCTGGTTGTATCCCGAGAATCCGTCCATGAAGGAAAATACCTTGTGCTGAGCTGTGTTGTCAACCAAGATGTCGATATTTGGCAGCGGAAAATCGTCTTTAGGGCTAGCCCTGTTTAAATCCCGATAGTCCACACACATTCTGACTTTGCCGTCCTTCTTAGGCATGGGCACAATGTTAGCAAACCATTGTGGATAGGAGGTAACAGCCAGAAAGCCAGCGTTGAATTGCTTCATTACTTCAGCCTTGATTTTCTCCGACATGTCAGGCCTCATCCGACGGACCTTTTGTTTGATCGATGGACAGTCTTCTCTTGTAGGGAGATAGTGAACCACGATATCTGTGTCTAACCCTGACATGTCTTCATAAGACCAGGCGAAGATTTCAACATATTCGTTCAACAACTGCACTAAGCGCTCCTTGACACTGGGTTCCAAGTTGGCACCCACTTTTACTTCTTTCCTGTCTTCCTCTGTCCCCAAGTTGATAGTTTCTAGCAACTCTTCATGAGGCAGAATAGCCCTCTCTTCTTGTTGAGGAAGTCTGGCTAACTCTCCCGGCACTTCACAGTCTTCGTCAACTTCGTACTCAGCATGATTGACCAAATCTTCAGAGTTATCGAAGGCTAAAGCAGAATAGTCACCCATGGAATCCGGAGTGGATGGATACCTGCACTTGTGAGTGTGGGTGTGTGTAAGGGATAGCCATCCTTAACCAAACAAAAACGCAAAAGGAAAGAAAATGAACACAACAGTTTATAGATGAAAAACGTCCAATGTTTCATTAAAACATGGCATATGATTATGAAGAAAATCAAGCCCTTACAAATGGACCTACATGCCCCGGGCAAGGCATGAGGTGAAAATAGTGTGCGAATTGTTTTAGTTATTACAGACCATAAAAATGGGAAATTGTTCAAAGATAAAATTAATGGTTGATAAAGGTGATGGGAACAAAATCCTTTGCTTCCCAGTTGTTCAAACCCCCTTCGACGGTCGGAAAGATCCAATCTTCAAAGTGGCTCTCTTCATCTTCATCTTCTACAACATTGATTCCATGGTGCGAGATCTTGACGGGTGGTCCTCCAACCTTGGAGCGACGCATAGCCTTTTGTCCTGCAGCAGTAAACCCTAACCCAAACTTGTCTGTCTTATGGGGAAAGTCAGACAATTGTCCCCATACTGTACTCTTCCCTTCTTTGATCACCGCCTCTGCATCCTTGAGAGATGTCATCCTAGATACATGCTTGGGAACGATAGGTACCTCAACCATTGTCTTCGCCACTGTTACCTCTGGAGACACTTCCTCGAAATGCTGGTAAGGAGTTTCGATGAACTCGCCATCCAACTCCACATAGAGGAAGGAATTGAGATGACTTATCATGTATTCTTCCTCACCGTGCACGGTTATAATCTTACCCTTAACAGGATATTTCAGCATTTGGTGCAAAGAGGAGGTAACTGCCGCGACATAATGGATCCATGGTCTCCCTAGCAAACACGAATATGACGGACGGATGTCCATCACGTAGAAGGTGGAGTTGAAAACTTTTGTGCCTACCTTGATAGGAATATTAACCTCTCCATGAACCATTCTCTTGGAACCATCAAAAGCCCTAACAACGATGTTACTAGGTTTGAGAGTCAACCCCTCGCAGTCCAAACAGTCTAAGGCTTTCTTTGGCAGCACATTCAAGGAAGAACCAATATCAACTAAGACATGGGCGAGGGTGGTTCCCCTGCGTTCAACTGAGACATGTAGTGCATCGTTGTGTTTTCTTACTTTGGGAGTTAGGTCAGCATCAGAAAAGTCAAGGCCATTATCAGCAGTAAGACTGGCCACACATTCTTGGAACTGGTCAGCCGAAGTCTCTTGGGGTACATGTGCCGCCTTCAAGAATTTGATTAGGGCCTTAGCATAGGACTCAGAACAGAGCAGAAGAGCCAACATTGAAATTTTAGAAGGGGTCTGCCCTAACTGTTCCACAACGTCGTAGTCACTTTTTCTGATTATTTTCAAGATTTCATCCATTTCTTTCTGAGTGGTTTCGGGGATAACCACAACATGAGCCTTTGTCCTGACAAGCACTTCCAGTATCCCCTTACCCTTGTCGGTAGTATCAGCAGATGGTCTTACTTCAGGAGTATCCAATTCTTCAATCATTGGGCCTTGCACAGATGGTCCAACAGGTACAGGAGCTTTCAAGGGTCCGAAAACTGCTCGAGGGGGAGCAATCTCCGGAGAAAAGATCCGGCCGCTGCGGGTTATCTTGCTTGTACCCGCAATGTTCCCTATATCAGGGTTTTCTTCTTCAGAATTTTCTTGGACTGCCTCAATTTGTTTGATACCATGGTAGAAGATTTCTCCCCCAAAGTTCCATGGTATCGTTTTGCTGGATTGGTACGGGACAGGTCCCGACATGGTGATCTTTAATGGTACACATTTAGAGTTGGGTGTAATCCTGACAGGCCTTTTGCAAACCTTGGGAGGATTTTCGGAAATGGTTATAATTGCAATATCGTTAGTTGAAGTAGCGAAAGTATCAAGAGTAACAGGATTGAAGGTATCAACAGGGGTTTTCTGGAAAAGTATCTCTTGGGTATCCATCAGGCGTTGGACACCTGACTTCAACATTGGGCAATCACCTCGTATGTTCAAACAAAAATAACAGTCTTTACCACAACCAAGAAAGATCCTGACTCTCAACAAATTTTCTTTAATCACAAGTAACGGCGTCAGCAGGTCAACAACATCAGTAACATGAGTGTCCTCTATA
This sequence comes from Vicia faba, assembly GCA_948472305.1. NCBI lineage: Eukaryota > Viridiplantae > Streptophyta > Magnoliopsida > Fabales > Fabaceae > Vicia > Vicia faba. The sequence continues at coordinate 744,179,188 of OX451739.1, forward strand.
ACAGCGTGAATATTGTGGCCGTGCTTGAGCATCGGAGCAGATATAACATTGGGCTTCTCAGGAGCATCAAATTCTACTTCCTTAGCATCAATCAGATCCTGGATTTTGTTCTTAAGCGCCCAACAATTATTGGTATCGTGCCCAGCACTATCGGAATGGTAAGCACACTTGGCATTGGAGTGGTAGTATTGAGAGGAGGTGTTAGGGTTCTTTGGCGCTTCCTTCAAACTGGTCAGATTCAGCTTCAACAAATGAGGAAGTACCTGAGCGGGCGTCATGTTGATACGGGTGAACTACCATTGTGGCCTTTCCACCCGTTGTTGATTAGGTCTCGACTGATTGTTACGAGGTTGATCATTTGACGAGTTTTGAATCATCATAACCTCTACAGTCGGCCGGCGCTCAGTTCTTTCCAATACCTTCTAAGAATACACAGCAGATGCTTCCTTCATGGCTGGGAAGGGTTTCTTAACAACCGTGGATGCGGAAGCATCCTTTTGAATCTTTCCACTCTTAATACCGGCCTCAACCCTTTCGCCGGTCAAAATCAGTTCAGTAAATCCCGCGGAAGAACTTCCGATCAGATGATTGAAGAAGGGTCCAGACAGGGTCCCCAGAAACATGTCAACTTACTCCATATCTGATAGCGGCGGCTGCACCCTTCCAGCCAGATCACGCCACTTCTGGGCGTACTCTTTAAACCCTTCATTGGAAGCCATCCCCATACTTTGTAACTGAGTACGAGTGGGCGCAAAATCAGCATCGTATTGATACTGACGATAAAAAGAAGTTGTCAAGTCTTCCCAATTGTGAACCTCTAATCTCTCGAGTTGATAAAACCAGTCTAACTGCGTGCCAGACAAGCTGTCTTGGAAAAAGTGTACCCAGAGGTCTTTATCGGATGAGTGGGGTTGGATTTTTCTGACATACGACCTCAGGTGCATCTTTGGGCATGACAGACCGTCATACTTGGCAAATGTTGGCACCTTGAACTTGGGAGGGATAACAATCCCAGCTACCAGCCCTAGTTCTTCAAAATCCAATCCGGGCACCCTCTGCAACTCCATAGCTTCCAGTCTATCTTCAAGGTTCTTATATTTATCATTCGCTGGTGGATACTGTTGTTCGGAGTAGTCTTCGTCTTCTTCCTCTTCCTCCTCTTCAACCTCGGATTCAGAAGGCACAGCAGTCCCTTTTCCTTTACCGGCCCCTTCGTCAGACGTTGAGGGGAACTCAAGAACTCTCCTAGCCTGATGCTCAAATCTCCTTCCCAAAGTGGCTACTCCAGGTCTCTTTTTCTTTTTCTCTTTATTCTTCTCCAACAAGACTTTGAGGTCCTCTTGACCCTTTGCCAAGGTCATGAGGAGTTGCTGGAACTGTGAATTTTATGCCTGCAGATCCTTTACCGTTTGCTCCAAATCCATCTTGCTGAAATAAACAGCAGAAAGATAAGGAAACCTGGCGTGAAGACCTTTTTATGCATATGATGAATGGTATGTTATTCATGTAATGCATTCAAGGGTTCAAAAATTCAAATTTGTTGCAAACAAAAAAGAACGCACGTCATATTAAGAAGAAATTTGTTAGTACATAAGTGCCCCATGGGCGAAATATTACAAAATTCTTAATGTAAAAAGACATTGCGCATCCTCTTTGGTGCGATGTAAGTGTTGAGAGTTTCCTCCTCGTGGAGTCGGCGGGTAAGCTCCAAAACCTTCTTCTCACTGGCATAGAAACTGGCTTCAAAAGTATCTCGTTCTTCCTTGAGTTGGATCCAACTCTTTTGCATTTCTTCCCATGATGTCGGCATGTCAGGATGTAGGATGGTGTATGGAACCTCTCCTTCCGTAACAGGCTCTTTGATCAAGGGGAGAATGTGAGGGTATGACATCATAAGATTCTGGGAGCGGGTTTGTACCCACTTAAGTTAAGGCTCAAGGGAGATGGAATTCTTGTGCCCCAGTGTCTTACTATCCACCTTGTTAGGCATCCTCCAAGCTCTGATGAACCTTTGTCGAAGTCCTTGCGCATCATTGTCGAAGTCAAAAACTAGGTCCGGAATCAGCATGTCTTGAGGGACATCCCTCCGAGCATATCTAAATTGTCTCAAAGCTAGACATGGGTTGTAGGTGATGCCTCCCCTAATTCCAAGTAGTGGGACATTAGGAAATTCCCCACAACGATCAATGATGATGACATTTTCTCTGGACCGAGAACACCAATGTACATCAGAATATGTGAGGGTCATCAATCGTTGTGACCACCTTAAACCCTGCTCATTCTTCAAAACTGATTGTGGAAGGTGAGAAATAAACCACCTTGCTAGGAGAGGAGTACAGCACATGAGAACACCTCTTTTCCTCATTGTTCGTGTGTAAAATGAGTGTAGAATGTCCCCAAGCAATGTAGGTATAGGATTCCTGGACATGAAGATCTTGACCGCATTCACATCTATAAGTTGATTAGGCTTTGGGAACAAGACCAACCCATAGATGAGGAGTGCCAAAATCTCCTCAAAGGCTTGTAGATCAAGAGAATTCCAGCAGTCTTGTGCCTTCTCGAATAGAAACTTTGCCAAGAAGCCCTTGACACCACTTCTGGTCTCCCAATGCCCCTTGATGTCAGATGGTTGCAAGTGTAATGCTTGAGCAACATCTTCAGGCTTTGGTTCTTTTTCTGTACCATTGTAGGGTAGTTGATTAAGAATAGGAATTCTCAGGAGTTGAGAAAATTCCTCCAAAGTAGGCACCAACTGGTAATCTGGGAAAGTGAAACAGTGGTGTAGGGGGTCAAAGAACTGGAACATAACTTTCACCATGTCTTCTTCAATGTTGGTGTTGACCAAGTTGAGGAGTGTACCATGTCTTTAACTGAAGAGAGAATTCTCTGGAATCCTAGAAGTAAGCTCCTTGAGTTGAGGAGGGATTCTCACAAGGTTGACTTGAATTATTTTCCTGCGAAGAGATTCCATGACCTACAAAACAAGAACAAAGATGAAGATCCAAACCCTTGAAATGGTTAGTGGATGCATATGATGCTTTATGATGTTCATGATGTATGCACAAGCACATGTACAAGTAAGTCACATAAAACCTTAGTTTCAGGCTTGCATGAGGTTTCATAGGTAAGTACCCTCTTGAGTTTAGTTGGCTCAAAACCTGTCCTACAAATAGTAACCGGGTTATAAGGAGCTCAATATCACTGGATTGTTTTCTATGTTCATTGTTTTGGTTTAGCCACTTAACTAGCGACCAAAATATTCCAAGAAAACAACCCTCAATGAGTGTAGTATCGAGTATCTACCAACTTCGGACTGCACCAAAGCCGGTCATCTCACTACCCTTAATAAAAGGCCAAGATGGTCAAGTAAGGTTCTAAGAGTTCATTAGTGCTTCATGACATCACTCAGCGGCTCCGTATTCTCTTTGATTGACTCAAAGGCTACCGGTACTCACAAATATGTCGCACTAATATAGCTATTGCTTCAACCGTATCGGTATACCCCGCACAGTTTCAACAACGTATTGCTATTTACCTATGAATGTTTCCCAAATCCGGGTGGAGGATTTTAAGCCCAAACAAGAGAACCAAAATGTAAAGCAATCAAAGCAAAAAATAATCATGTAAAGGGTGATCTAAGCCCTAAGGTTACTCCACTTTTAAAGTCTTCCCCAGCAGAGTCGCCAGTTCTGTGATACGGTGGGAGAACTGACTTGGGATTTTGCATTTGTGTTCGCAAATGTTTCAGTTTAGCAAGAGTCGCCACCGACTTTTTAGTTTATCCTAAGGAAAGGTCAAAAAGCACAGGAAAGACCTTTGAGATGTTTTCTTGGGTTTGGGGAGTAGATTATAGAAAGGGAAGGTATTAGCACCCTTTCTATCCATGGTTATCCATGGGATCTTAGTTACTTGCTTAGATCACTTGCTTTGCTTTTCAATTGTTTGAAATGGTGCTTTGTGTATTATTTTGAAAGATGTTTTGAAAAGAGGCCATCGTTGTGGCAACCTTTGTAATGATTCTTGTTTAAATGTATACAAAGATGTTTTTGTCTTTTGAAAAGTTTTCAATGTTTGAAAGTAGGGTTTTGAAATTGTGTTATGAAGTGTGTTTTGAAAAATAGCAAGTATGTTTTTGCAAGCTGGATCAAGTAACTAAGAGCTATCTACCCTATTTTACTCAAAGATTTTTCTTATGTTTTTAACCCTTTTAACAGTGTTGTTTCACCATTGTATTTTGTGAACAACCTTGTGTTAAGATGTTAAACGTGACAGGCGCGGGTCATCGTATAGACCATGATAGCAATTGTGTCAAGTATTTTTGGCAATTTTCTTAAGGGACTTGATCATTTTGTTTAGGAAACTCAGATAGCGTCATCGAGGGACTATGATCTTTTGTTTTGTTTTTGTTTTGCCAAAATACTTGACATGAAACCATGGCCCATTTTTGAAGACAACAAGTGGATTGAAACCGTAGGGGGTGCAAGTATGCATTGTGTTTGTTTTTCAAGCTAGTCGTTGATTTTATTTGGCATACAAAACCTAAGTCTAATCATGGCATAATTGAAAGCATAAAAAGGTGCGAGAATTTAAATTCTACACTATTACAACATGATATAGGGAGGGGGGGGGGTACAAATTTGAATTGGGGGTATTTGACAAGAAATTAAATTCTAGATTATTACAACCAAATCGAATGTATAAGACAATATTTAAATATACAATAATTAAATAAAATACAATAAATAAATGCTAAATAAAATGTATTATGTAAAAAGTTTTTATGTATGTAAAAAGTATTTTTTAAATGAAATGTAAATAATAAAAGAAAGTCAATTTTAATCATTTTGTTATTTAGGGCAAAAACCCTAATTCTTAAATAAATAGTATTATTTATTAATTATATACAATAATATGTTAATTTATACAAACAAATAAAAGTATATTGTAGAAAAGATATTTTTAGTGTAAAATATTAATAAAAATGAAAATGTATTATTTTTTGTATTCTTGACCTAATTATTTAATAAAAATAATATATATATATATATATATATATATATATATATATATATATATATATATATATATATATATATATATATATATATATATATATAATTAATTATTTACAAAAAAAGTGTATATTCAAGAAAATGTTTTCAAGTGTAAATAAAAATAATAAGTGAATATAAACATATTTTTTTACATTATTCTTTAAGTTTTAATAAAAGAAAATAAATCATTTACATATTTATACTAGTAAAATAAAAATAAATATCAAATAAATATGAAAAATATAGAAAATAATTTTTTGACATTTTTTATATTTGGACAAAAAATAATAAAGTCAGAATAAAAAATAAAAATATCAAAATGACAAATATACAAATAAATGGGCCAGGGGGTGTAAACTGAAAAATGGGGTGTTAGAAGTAAAAAACAACCAGGCCCAGCCCAGTCAGACTTCATCTTCTTCCTTGGTTCACAAAAACGCGTGTTCTGTACATCACCCGCTATCTCCTGATTCTTTGATTTTTTGACAAAACTCATAACATGAAACTTGTAGAGCATCAAACAACGAATCCAACCATATAAAAACCTTAAGCTAACTCTCAAAGACCAGAGAGAATTTCTCTGGCCCTAAATCTTAACCTAGTTTTTTCAGAAAGTTCATGAACAAAATTCTCCTAGCACGATTAATGTAAATGAAAACTAAGCATATGTATGGCTTCAGGGTTATGAGTACAACATATTTCATTCACAAACCTAAGCCTAACTATTCCTAAATAGAGAGATAGAAGTTCATGAAATACCTGTTTCAGTTGACTTCGAGCTGGACAATGCAGCAACTTCCAAGGGTGCTTGAGCTTCTTTTGAGCTTGCTTGAGGTCCACTGAAGCTTTTCCAATGCTTGACCTTCTTTGAAGTAGCCTGAATCGTGCTACAGAACTCATCCTGCAAAGCTTTGAAACAAAAATGACAAATTGTGTTAAGGGTGTTACAGCTAGCAATGGATGATCTGGATAGCTTAGGTATGTTGGTTGGAAGGTGTTTGAAGTATATTTGGACAAAACGCACGATGGAATTTGATTATGGCTTAAAGTTTGCATAATTGACTCTATTTTGCAAGAAAATGGGGAATTTGTGCACTAGGAGTTTTGAGAGGCAAAAGGGTCGTGTTTCTGGCTTGTTAGGAGGTATGAAACTTGTTTGCAATTTTTGTGTAAGTTGGTTTTAACAGATGTGAGAGATGGCTTGTGGTTTGCCACTTTTCTTCTTCTTGAAGCAAGAGTGTCTATCTGTCCAATGCAGGCCTGTACAAGTCCTATATCATGCTGCACATTTTTCTCTTGGTTACTGGAATTGGTAGATTTGATCTTGCCTCAGAGATATGGCCCCATGCCTCAAGGATCTTGTTTTGACCTAAAGTGAAGTTTAGGCAAAAATGGCATTGTCACTTTTTCCATTTAAGGCTTAATCTAGTGTATAATTCCCTAATGACCAAAACAATACCTTAGCTCAATGGATATGCATTAAATTATGGAGTACAAAATGGTTTTGAGGCCTGTAATTGTGAACCAAGCTAGCTAAATCAGATTTGCAATTTGGTATGAACATGTGTTGGCCATGGATCAAAGTGAGTTTTTTTCCAACTTCAAGCATTCGATTCTCTCTAACCACAACGGTGTTTGAGGAGTTCTTGGACAATTTGGAAAGCTTGGAACATGTACTATAATCCATCTTTGAAATTAAACTTGAAACTCCAAGTGTAACTATGTTAAAAATGGCCAAGAAGATGGGTCAAAATCCTGCCTAAATTAGGGCAAAATTTCTCTAAGTTAAAAGTTTTAGGTACCCTTGTTCCAAAAATCATAACTTGAGATACAAGCCTTTTTGAGAAAACTTTGTGAATCAAAGTTGTAGAATTTGTGATGGACTACAACTTTCATATTTCAAGTTTTGTTTGAATCCATTTGCATCTTGGTGAAAAAATGGGACAAAGTTAGGAAAAAATAAGAAAATTTCATAACTTAGAAAATTTCTAAGTTATGAAATTTTTCCATTTTAAACCCTAATTTGCATTTTTGGGTTTCTTGATGAAAAAGTTTCATAATTTAACATGTCTTGGTGAAAAATGACTCTTGGCACTTGATTTTGACCAAAAAGTCAAAGTTTGACTTTTCAGTGTACAATCAAATTTTGATCAGTTGACTGAAAAATTCATCTGTCAATCCTATGCATTTGAGATCTTTTGAACTTGTTGAATGGGTCAAGACAATGTCATTGATTCCTTGAGTCCATGTGTGAGCTTGATTTGCCATTGGCTAGGTCAAACAGTCAAAAATTGCCTTTGTGCAGTCAAAACCCTAAAAATGACCATTTTGCCCTTTTGGTGATCTGATCAAATTTCTTGTGGAATTGTGATCCAAACTTGATCAAATGGTTCATATGAGTTCATAATGTTGATGTGGGTCAAATTTCATGAGGTTTGACTGTCAATTGGCCACAGTTGACTTTTTCCCCAATACATCTGATTTCTTGGTCAACTGTCCAATTGACTGGGCAAAAATTTGAATCAAGGCTTGAAACTTGGTATGGACAAACTTGTGAGTCCAACATGAAGTATGAAAGTCCCTTTGGGAATTGTAGGTCAAAACATCCCTGTGCAAACTCAAACCCTAATTTAGGTCAACAGTGCAAGAAGGTGTTTTGAGCAGAGCAAACCCTAGCTTGATCTTGAGTTCCAACAGTCTTGTGATTGAGAAAATCTTGATGAAATGAGAGGGAAAATTTTGGGGTACAACAACCTACAACCCTTGCTTATCTCTAAGACAGTTTGGTTATGCCCGAAGGGATGGACCACATGACATGTTGATTCAAGGATTGGTTTTCGACTACGACAACGACGACCAAGGACTCCGTCAAAGATTCATCCGAGCTTGGAGGATGCCAAACAAGGTAGACAACAAGACTTTGGGACACAAGAATTTCATCCCTCTTGAGCCTTGCCTTAAGTGGGTACGAACCCGCGCTCAAAGTCTTATGATGCCTTACCCCTCCATTCTCCCAGTGATTATAGAGCCTGTTAAGGAAGGAGAAGTTCCATACACTCTCCTACATCATGACATGCCAACATCACTCGAAGATCTACAAAGGAGTTGGATACAGCTCAAGGGAGAGCGCGATACTTTCGAAGCCCAATTCTACGCAAGGGAGAAGAAGGTTTTGGAACTCACTCGGCTACTTCACGAAGAGCAGACTCTCAACACCTACATTGCACCAAAGAGGATGCACAACGTCTTTTTACCTTACAATTCTGTATTATTTTGCCCAAGGGGCATTGATGTACTCACAATTCTATCTTATTAATATGACGTGTGTTTCTTTTTGTTTAAAACAAATTTGAATTTTTGAATCCTTGAAAACATTGCATGAATACATATCATTCATCATAAGCATAAACAGGTGTTTACAACAAGTTTCCTCATCTCTCTACTGTTTATTTTAGTACGATGGATCTAGAACAAACTGTCAAGGATTTGCAAGCTCAGAATTCATAATTTCAACAGTTACTCGTGCCCTTAGCCAAGGGGCAAGAGGAGCTGAAGACTTTGCTAGAAAAAGAAAAAGAGAAAAAGAAGAAGAAGCCAGCTGGTGTGGTTATCATGGGAAGAATATTTCAGGGACAAGCCAGACGGACCTTAGATTTTCCAACAACATCTGATGAAGGGAAAGAAAAGGAAAAGAAATGGCAGTACCATCAGATTCTGAAGAAGAAAAAGAGGAAGAGGAGGACTACTCTGAACAACAATACCCTTCGGCTGATGACAAGTAAAAACACCTTGAAGAGCGACAAGTATGATGGGGTGTCTTGCCCTAAAATGCACCTCAGATCCTATGTCAGGAAGATGCAACCACATTCTGCCGACAAAGACTTGTGGGTCCACTTTTTCCATGACAGTTTATCAGGAATGCAACTTGATTGGTTCTACCAGTTGAAGAGGGCTGATGTTCACAATTGGGAAGACTTGGCAGCAGCCTTCTATAAACAGTATCAATACAACGCTGACTTGGAACCAACCCGTACTCAGCTACAGAGTATGGCCATGGTTTCCAATGAGGGCTTTAAAGATTACGCCCAAAAGTGGAGGGATCTAGCCGGAAGGGTGCAACCCCCTCTATCTGAGAGGGAGTTAGTGGACATGTTCTTGGGAACTCTATCAGGTCCTTTCTTCAATCACCTGATTGGAAGTTCTTCTGCAGGGTTTACCGAATTGATTTTAACCGGCGAAAGAGTAGAGGCTGGTATAAGAAGTGGGAAAATTCAAAAGGACGCGTCTGCCTCAACAGTTGTGAAAAAACCCTTCACTGGTAGGAAGGAAGTATCTGCTGTCTATTCATAGAGGAATCAGGGAAGAACTGAACGACGACCAACAGTGGGGGTCGTTATGATTTCAAAGCCTGCATCAGACCAGCCAAGAAATAACCAGCAAAGGGTAGAAAGGCCAGTTCGGCAATTTACCAAGATTAACATGACTCCAGCTCAAGTTCTACCACATCTCCTAAAGTTGAATCTGGCCACTTTGAAAGAGGCCCCAAAGAATTCTAGTACTACTTCTCCACATTACCATCTCAACGCCAGATGTGCGTACCATTCTGAAAGTCCAGGGCACGACACCAACAACTGTTGGGCTCTGAAGAACAAGATTCAAGATCTGATAGACGCGAAGGAAGTTGAATTTGAAGCGCCTGAAAAACCAAATGTTATTTCCGCCCCAATGCCGAGGCATGGTCACAATGCCAACGCTATTGAAGAAGATCTGTTTGTTGCTACCATAGATGAACTGTTAACTCTGCTCCCGATCATCAAGTTGAATTTGTTGAAAGTTGGCATCTTCCCAGGTTGTGACAAAGACTACCATGTTTGCCTGTCCTCATCATTTGACTGCCCTCTGTTGAAGAAAGGTATCCAACAACTGATGGATAACCAAGAAATTTTGTTTGAGAATGCTCATGTTTCACCCGTTCCAGTGAATGAAGTTTCGATAATAACCATCTACGCCAATCCTTCCAGGGCCCCTAAAAGACCCGTTAGGATTACACCTGCTCCAAAGACTGCTCCGCTTAAGATTACTATGCCCGGGCCGACCCCATACAATTCAGATAAAACAGTACCATTGAACTATGGTGGAGAAATCTACTACCATGGTATTAAACAGATTGAACTGACTGTCGAAGAAGAAAGCTCCGAAGAGGACAGTTCCGACATTAGCAATATTGTTGGAACTAGCAAGATCACCCGCAGTGGTAGGATCTTCTCTCCAGAGATTGCTCCTCCAACAGCAGTCTTTGGACCCGTGGCTGTTCCGAAGATTACATCTGTACCAGTGATTGTACCTGCAAGCGTACCCACCAACAAAGACAATAGAATTCCTATCCCTACTTCCACTGTTGAGAATAAAGGAAAGAATGTTCAACAGGAGCCTGTCCAGACGAAGGGTCAATCACTAGCTATTCCTGAAACATCCAAGAAGGAGATGGAAGAAATCCTGAGGATCATTAAGAAGAGTGATTATGATGTGGTTGAACAATTGGGGCAGACCCCTTCCAAGATCTCTATGCTAGCCCTGCTGCTGTGCTCTGAAGCACATGCCAAAGCTTTGGTCAAATTTCTGAAGACAGCTCACGTGCCGCAAGAAACGTCTGCTGACCAGTTCCAAGACTGTGTGGCCAGTTTGACAGCTGATAATGGCTTGGGCTTCTCCGATGCTGACTTGACACCCCGAGGGAGAAAACACAATGATGCATTACATGTCTCAGTGGAGTGCAGAGGAACAACCTTAGCTCATGTTTTGGTTGATACTGGGTCATCTCTGAACGTCTTACCGAAGAAAGCCCTTGATAGATTGGATTGTGAGGGGCTGACTTTAAAACCCAGCAACATAGTGGTTAGAGATTTTGATGGTTCGAAGAGGATCGTCCATGGGGAGGTGGACATCCCAATAAAGGTGGGAACTCAGGTCTCCAACTCCACTTTCTATGTGATGGACATCCGTCCTTCTTATTCCTGCCTGTTGGGACGCCCCTGGATCCATAATGTCGGTGTTGTCACCTCCACCTTGCATCAGATGCTCAAGTACCCCGTCCAAGGGAAGATCATAACTGTCCATGGGGAGGAGGAGTATATGATTAGTCATCTGAATTCCTTCCATTATGTGGAGTTAGATGGCGAGTTCATAGAGACCCCTTTCCAACATTTTGAAGAAGTCTCTCAAGAAGTAGCAGCGACTAAGGCGGTATCCTCGATCCCAAAGATCACAAGACCTCCACCTCGGATGTCATCTCTCAAGGATGCAAGGGCAGTAGTGGAAGAAGGGGGGGTGCACCATCTGGGGTCAACTTCCAGACATTTCTTACAAATCAGACAAGTTCGGCTTGGGGTTTACTTCGACTGGTTAGAAGGCTGTGCACCGTGCCCGTGCTGGGGGGCCACCTGTAAAGATTAGCAACCAAAGCGTCAATGCAGCAGAAGACAATGAATAGGATGGAAGCTTGGAAGATTGTATTTTTCCTACTGTCAACGGAGGACTGCGCAACTAGGAAGCCAGAGACTTCGTTCCAATAACTTTCATATCTTAGTAATTTATCTATTACATTTCTGTTGGACTGTAATAATTCACAAACAATTCTCACTTTAAAAACCTTGTGTCTTACCCGAGGCACAATGGTCCATTTTTAAGGGTTTTTATTTCATTTACATATGTCATTCAATGAATCATGGACGCTTTTTCACATATAAACCTTTTATGCTCATTGTCTTTCTTTTACATTTTATTGTTTTAAGATGGCTATACCCTTACACACACCCACACTCACAAACGCATGTATCCTTCCATTCCGGATCCCATGGGTAACGATACTGCTATAGCCTTCAGTGACTCTGAAGATCTGATCTACCAAGCCGAATACGAAGGTGAGGAAGATTGTGAGGTGCCAGGGGAATTAGCCAGATTATTACAGCAAGAGGAAAGAGCAACCTCGTGAGGAGCTGTTGGATACAATCAACTTGGGTACCGAGGAGGATAAAAAGGAAACCAAAGTGGGTGTCAATCTAGAGTCGAGTGTCAAGGAGCGCCTAATTCAGCTATTGCATGAATATGTTGAGATCTTTGCCTGGCCATACGAAGACATGCCGGGACTCGATACAGACATTGTGGTACACCTTCTACCCACAAGAGAAGATTGTCCACCAGTGAAACAAAAGGTCCACCGATGAGACCTGACATGTCAGAGAAGATCAAAGCAGAAGTTATGAAACAGTTCAATGCGGGATTTCTGGCTGTTACTTCTTATCCTCAATGGGTGGCCAACATTGTTCCCGTGCCTAAAAAGGACAGCAAAGTGAGAATGTGTGTGGATTATAGAGATTTAAACAGGGCCAGCCTTAAAGATGATTTTCCACTTCCGCACATCGACATCCTGGTCGACAATATAGCCCAACACAAAGTATTTTCTTTCATGGACGGATTCTCAGGCTATAACCAGATTAAAATGGCTCCTGAGGACATGGAGAAAACTACATTTGTCACACAGTGGGGTACGTTCTGCTACAAAGTGATGCCATTCGGACTGAAAAATTCCGGGGCAACCTATCAACGCGCCATGGTAGCTTTGTTTCATGATATTATACATCATGAGATAGAGGTCTACATAGATGACATGATAGACCGATCACAAACTGAAGAAGAACACCTTGATCACTTGCAAAAGCTGTTTGTCAGATTGAAGGAGTACAAGCTAAGATTGAATCCAAACAAGTGTACATTCGGAGTTCGGTCCGGTAAACTCTTAGGTTTCATTGTCAGCAACAAAGGCATCGAGGTTGATCCTGCCAAGGTTAAAGCGATACAAGAAATGCCTGCTCCTCGCACTGAGAAGGAAGTCAGGGGTTTTTTGGGACACCTAAACTATATTTCCAGATTCATTTCTCACCTAACGTCTACTTGTGAGCCAATCTTCAAGCTGTTGAAGAAAGATCAAGTGGTCAGATGGAACGATGAATGTCAGATTCCTTTCGATAAAATCAAGGAGTATTTACTAGAAACTCCTGTCTTGATGCCACCCGTTAAGGGAAGACCGCTAATCATGTATCTGACTGTCTTAGAGAATTCAATGGGATGCGTACTGGGGCAGCATGACGAGTCTGGCCAAAAAGAGCACGCCATTTATTACCTAAGCAAAAGGTTTACCGACTGTGAAACCAGATATTCACTGCTCGAGAAAACTTGTTGCGCTTTGGTATGGGCTACTCGTCGGCTAAGGCAGTGTATGTTGACTCATACCACTTTGCTGATATCTAAGATGGATCTGATAAAGTACATCTTTGAGAAGCCTGCTCTGTCTGGGAGGATAGCTAGATGGCAGATGATCCTAACAGAATACGATATACAGTACACTACCCAAAAAGCAATAAAGGGCAATGTGCTAGCTGATCATCTAGCTCATCAAGCTGTAGAAGATTACCAATCCATGAAGTTTGACTTCCCTGACGAAGACATCATGACAGTAGACAACTGCGAATAGATCAGACCATATGTCGGACCTGAACAAGGATCCCGATGGACCCTGTACTTTGATGGGGCATCCAATGCACTTGGTAACGGTATCAGCGTTGTGCTTATATCTCCGGAAGGATGCCATACTCCTTTCACTGCCAGACTTTGTGTCAACTGTACGAACAACATGGCAGAGTACGAAGCATGCATCTTTGGTCTCAAGGCTGCCATAGACTTGGGAATCAAATCCTTAGATGTGTTTGGGGATTCAGCTTTGGTCATCAGTCAGATCAAAGGAGAGTGGGACACTAAGCACCCAAACCTCATCCCTTACAAAGAACATGTTTTGACATTATTACCCCATTTCGAGCAGATTACCTTCGAGCACTTCCCACGAGAAGAAAATCAGTTGGCAGATGCTCTAGCTACAATATCATCTATGTTTAAACTTAATTGGGATAACGAGGCTCCCTAAATCTCCATTGAGCGGATGGACGAACCAGTACACTGTCACGAGATTAATACCGAAGAAGTAGTGGACCAACCGTGGTTTCATGAAGGCAAAAGGTATCTCGAGGCTCAAGAATATCCAGAAGGAGATTCAGTCAATGACAAAAACTTCTTAAGGAGGTTCTCAGCTAAGTTCTTCCTAAGTAATGGCATCATGTACAAGCGCAATCATGATTCTATTATGCTCCGTTGTGTGGACAAGATTGAAACTGAAAATATCATGGCTGAATTGCATGAAGGTACCTTTGGCACTCACTCTAGTGGGCATACGATGGCGAAGAAGATTCTACGGGCAGGCTATTACTGGTCTACCATGGAAGATGACTGCTATCAACACTCTCGCACCTGTCATAAGTGTCAAATCTATGCAGACAAGATGCATGTGCCTCCGGTTCCTCTAAATGTCTTAACAGCTCCTTGGCCCTTCGCTATGTGGGGAATCGACATGATTGGGGAGATCAAGCCTACAACCTCAAATGGACACCGCTTAATTCTAGTGGCCATTGATTATTTCACCAAGTGGGTCGAAGCAGCTTCCTTCGCATCTGTGACTAAGGATGTTGTTGCCCGCTTCATCAAGTAGAATCTTATTTGCCGGTACGGTATCCCCGAAAGGATCATCATTGATAACGGTACAAACCTTAATAATACTATGATCACTGCCTTGTGTGAGCAGTTCAAAATTCAACATCATAATTCATCCCCCTATCGGCCAAAGATGAATGGTGCAGTCGAAGCTGCTAACAAAAACATTAAAAAGATCATACAGAAGATGACAGTCACCTACAAGGACTGGCATGAGATGCTACTGTTTGCTCTCCACGAGTACCGTACCATGGCACGCACATCAACTGGGGCAACACCCTGTTCTTTGGTTTATGGCATGGAGGTTATTTTACCTATCGAGGTTCAGATTCCCTCTTTGAGAATCATGAAAGATACAGGTTTGAATGAAGACGATTGGATCCGGACCCGACTTGATCAGCTAAAATTGATTGATGAAAAGAGGCTTACAGTTGTTTTCCACGGCCATCTGTATCAAAAACGGATGATCAAGGCTTTTAACAAGAAAGTCAGAGGCCAGGTATATCAAGTTGGGGATCTAGTGATCAAGCGCATCATTTTTCCACAAAGTGATCCTAGGGGAAAATGGACTCCTACCTATGAAGGACCATTTGTAATCAAGAACATCTTTTCTGGTGGGGCAATGATCTTAATCACCATGGACGGTGATGACCTGCCACACCCTGCAAACGCAGACATAGTCAAAAGATACTATGCATAAGAGACCCGCTAGGTTGACACACCTAGGCAAAATAAGGGCATCCCGGCGAACCAAAAAGGTTCGGGCAAAAATTAGGGATAAAATAAAAAAATATGTACACCCGGCAAGTTGAAAACCCGAAAGGGCGACTTGGGCAAAAAAGGGTTTCCCGGTGGACTGAAAACCCGAAAGGGCGGTCCAGGAAAAACTTAGGGAATTAAAGCGTATAACTATGTCTCGTCGGATCACTTTAAGGACAATCTCTTCACTGATAAACCTGGAGCTTTCTGATCAATCCAATCATCTTCGGACGAAGCAACGAATGGACAAGATATTCAGAGATACGAAGGCTATAGCGGAATGGGAACCCCATGGGATTATTACACATATAGCTATCTTTCTTTGTATAAATTTTTCTTACTTTTATAACACCATCCTCTTACTAGGATGTTTGTCCCCTTTGTACAAAATACTTATTCAAAGTAAATACAAAGATATCTCTTTCAAAGTACAGAAAAACTGCTTGCCTTTTTCTTTTACACTTGTGTTTTTATTTGCAAAAACGTCTAATGATTCATTAATGAGCATATGCATTTGAACATAATTACTGTTTACAAATAAACAAAGTGGAAAAGATCAATTACTGTCAGTTTTAAAGAATAGGAAAACGTCTTTGGGCTATTCCACGAGCAATCCCTACAGTACAACTCTAGATCCCCAGCGGAGCTAAAATTTCAAACCCTTAATCGCCATCAGAGTTAAAACTTCAAACTCCAAATCCCCAGCGGATCCAAAACTTCTAACTATCAATCCCCAGCAGAAACCATCCAGTTTCTCTAAATTCCCCAGCAAGTTATCTTGAAGTCTGAAAATCAACCAGATAATAGTTAACTTTTATTCCTCCCCAACCTAGGATAACCCCCCAATAGAGTGGCCAACGACCGAAACTCCTGAACTTTTTCCAAACAGGGATAAGTTTTTCTTCCCCACAGAGTTTTCATTGCTCCCCAAGAGAATGAATATTCTCTTTATTAGTTCCCCGCAGAAGTCATCAGAGTTTTCTTTATTCCCCAGCAGAACAAGGATTCCCATTGTGTGATCCCCAATAGAAGTCATCAAAATTCTCTGGATCCCCCAAGCAGATTACTCAAGCAGTATGGCATTGCTCTCCACATAATTTTTTGTCAATACTCCAAGGATCCCTATATCCCCAGAGAAGTCGCCAAGGATTTCTTATCCTCAACAATTAAGGATTTTTTGTCCCCGACAGCAGTCAAGGATTTATCTTCCTCAGCAATACAGCAAATCAGCTTACATGCGCATACATTACATCCATATATCATAAACATTGATAAAGAACATTTATTGCATCATACATTTCATGCAACATAACTTTGTGTTTCAGCTAACATTTTACCCTTTTTAGGATAAGATTAACAGCTACCGTTTAACAATATGCAATCATGATACAGTACAAATACACTCCAGACACGGAAGTCATTATGCTACTCATTCAGATTCATATTTTAGATACAGTACAAATACACTCCAGACACGGAAGTCATTCTGCTACTCATTCAGATTCATCTTTCAGATACAGTACAGATACACTCTAGACACGGAAGTTATTCTGTTACTCATTTAGATTTCAACTATTAGATACAGTTCAGATACACTCCATACACGGAAGTCATTCTGTTACTCATTCAGATTCAACTTTCATGATACAGTTTAGGTACACTCCAGACACGAAAGTCATTATGTTACTCATTCAGACCTCAACTTCAAGATACAGTCCATATGCGCTCCAGACACGGTTTCCATTCTGTCACTTATTCAGATTCATCTTTCAGATACAATTCAGATACGCTCCAGACACAGACGCCATCCTGATACTCATTCAGATTTCAAGTCTCCAGATACAGCTCAGATACATTCCAGACACAGACACCATTCTGATACTTATTCTTCTGACTTACGACCTACAATTTAACAAACATTCTTGGATGGCATCTATAATCCCATCTCCAACAAAATTATATCATCTCTCCAAATGTCATCTTTAATCTCGTTCCCTCAACTACACTTCGTCGAGTGCAAATTTATGGGCACTCTAGTGTCCAATCATCTTTTACCTTCGAGTCACGAATGGCAAAGCTCGCCAATCTAACTCTTCAGGTTCAAGAAGATTGAACAGGGGAAGTTGTTGCACCCAAAAATTTTCCCTCTCATTTATCAAGATTTTTATCACAAGACTTCTTGGACTCAAGACAAGATTAGGGTTTGGTCAGCTCAAGACACCTCATCTTGCACTGATGACCCAAAATTAGCGTTTGAGTTTGCACAAGGATTTCTGGACCACCAATGCTTCATGTGACTTTCATACACCATCTTGGACCCCTAAGATTTCTCATGTTAAGTTTCAAGCCTTGAACCACATTTTTTACCAGTCAATGTGACAGTTGACCTAAAAATCAGCTGTATTGGGGAAAAAGTCAACCATGGCCAATTTATAGTCAAACTTCTTAATTTTGGATCCACATCAATATTTTAGACTCATATGAACCATTTTATCAAGTTTGGATCACAACTCCTCAAAAAATTTGATCAAATCATCAAAAGGGCAAAAGGGTCAAAATTAGGGTTTTGACTAAGAAAGGGCAATTTCTGATTTTTAACCTAGCCAATGACCAATTGAGTTCAAAATTGATTTCAAGGGTTAAATGGCATCATCTTGACCTAATTACATAGCTCAAAAGATCTCAAGTTCATTGGATTAACAGATGAATTTTGCAGTCAACTGATCAAAAGTCAATTGTGCACTGAAAAGTCAAACTTTGACTTTTTAGTCAAAATCAAGTGCCAAGGGTCATAATTCATCAATATATGTCAAAATATGAAACTTGTTCACTAAGAAACTCAATTTTGAAAATTAGGGTTTTGAATTTGAAAAATTTCATAACTTAGAATTTTTCTAAGTATGGAAATTTTCTTAATTTTTCCAAACTTTCCACCACTTTTTCACCATGATGCAATTTGATTCAAAGAAAACTTCCAACATGAAAGTTGTAGTCCTCCATGAAATCTACAACTTTTCTTCACAAACTTTTCCAAAAAGATGCTTGGATCTCAATTTGTGAATTTGTGAACATAGGTCCATGAACTAAATAACTTAGTGAAATTTTGCCCTAATTTAGGCAAGTTTTGGACTCAACTTCAAGGACATTTTTCACCTAGTTCCAAGAGGTATCTCAAAATTAATTTCAAAGATGGATTATATATCACATTGCAAGCTTTCCAAAATGTCCAAGAACTCTCCAAGATCATTTTTGGTTAGGGAGAATCGAAGAAGAGAAGTTGGCATTTTCTCACTTTTGATCAAGCCATTTTTACAAAGTATCAAGTTGCAAATTCAATCCATGATGTTTGTACCTTGCTTTACAGGTCCTAAACTCACTTCACACTCCCTAATTAAATGCAAACTCAGAAGTTAAAGGCTTTATCTTGGCTTTTGGAACTTTACATAAGTTGTAATTCCATTTTAGGCATAAGGTTCACATTGCCATTTTCATAAAGGTGAGATTTTGCAACTTTACAAATCTTGAGCCTTGGTCATGTCCCTTTGGTACAAACAACTTCTATAGGTATCAAGCAATGTGTACCAACTCTTATCAGCTTACAAGCCAGCCATTACAAGCATGTAGCAATGATCACTTCACTTTTCTTCAAATGCAAGAAAAGGTTGCCAAAAGGTCAGAACTTGTACAACTAGTGAGGAGTGGACTTTGTATCCATTCTATACATATTCACAAACTTGTTACAAACCAGAACACGATTGCTTTACATCTGAAACTCTCCAAAACAAAAAAACTCCAATTTTCTTTCCAAACATACAGATTTCTGCAAAACCATAGTCAATACATTTTTGGCTCGTGCGTTTTGTGGCTTGACACTTGAAACACCTCATACACAACATACTAAAGCTATCCAAGCCCTTACCATGCATCTGTAAGCCCTGTTTCAGCCATTTCCATTTTCAAACTTAGAGCTTGCAGCTTGACTTGTGCAGAGAGTTCTGGCCATCCACAAAGCAAGCTAGGCATTGGAATAGCTTGAAGGAAGTTCAAGGAAGCTCACATAATCCTCAGGCCTCCATTAAAGTCCCTACATTGCTCTACTCAAATCCAACTGAAGGAGGTATTTTTCAAAACTCTATCTATCTGAATAAGCATCCTCAAGCCAAGATTTGTGAAGAAAAAATGTAGTACATAACATGGCGAAGCTGTACATATGCATACTTTTCATTTATATTAACTATGTTGTGAGAATTTGAAGCTTGAAGTTCATGAAATTTTTAGGTCACGAATTAGGGGTCCCAAAATTCTCACTGATCTTTGAGAGTTAGATTACAAATTTTATATGGTTGGAATCGTGGGATTAAATGCCATAAGTTTCATGTTATAAGTTTCTGTTTTTGTGCAAGCATGTGAAAGTTACAGTTTGAACCAAAACGCGCGCGCAAGGGAGCTGGCTGGAGGACAGGGATGATGTTCTAGGCCTTTGGCGCCTTGGGCCTTTGCTTTTGATATTTGCACCTCCTGATTTGTTATCTGCACCCCCTGGCTTATTTGTTTTATTTTCCATATTTCTTTTTATATTTTCATATTTATTACTTTTACTTATTTTTTCTGAATCATAAAAATCATAAAAATTAATTTCTTTATTTTTTGCATTTTTATTTTATTTTTTTCTATTATTTTTTGCATGAAAAAATAGTTTATTAGGATAATAGATTTTATTTTCTTAAATAAATTTATAAATACAATTAATAATACTTAATATTTTTATTATATTATTTATACACATAAAATATTATTTTTTACACATACTTAATTTTTAATATTTGCACAAAATATTATTTATTATTTTCTTATACAAAAAATGGACAAAATAATATTAGGAAACATCATTTTCTTTTAATCAAAAACTAGGGTTTCATCCCTTTCCAAAAATAATAATATTATTTTTCCTTTATTTTTAGGGTTTAAATAAATTATTTTCTCATACATTAAACAAATACAAAACATTTTTTACATAAATACATTTGCATTGCATTTTAATATTTGTATATTTATTTAATGCGCACAATATTCGATTGGGTTGTAATAGTATTTTTAGGTTTATATTTGTGCAATATCCCCATTCAAAAACTTGTATCCCCCCTCCCATAATAATTGTTGTAATAGCTTAGTTTATTTTACGCAATTTATTGCTTTCATATACCATGTTTAGTAAACTAGGGTTTGCATGACAAGAACAAAAATAAAACAAATAGAAAACCTAATGCAAGACAAAAGCATGAAAAATGACACACTTTGCACACAAGCACCCTTAGGGTTTCACCCACTTGGTTGCCTAAAATAAAATGGCCATGTTACGCATGCGAAGTATCTTGGCAAAACAAAACAAAATAAGATCATAGTCCCTCAATGACACTATCAAAAGGTTTCCTAAACAAATGATATTGGTCCCTCAAAATGCTAAAGATACTTGGCAATATTATTATCATGGTCATACGATGACCCACGCCCGTCCCGTTTAGATCCAAAGATAGGGTTGTTTACCAAATCAATGGTAAATCAACAATGTCAAAGGAATAAAAATGCACAAGAAAGACATTTGAGTAGGTAGATAGCTTCTAGTTACTTGTTATATTTCAAAACAATCCTTGCTATTTTCAAAAACAAACACACACACATTTCAAAACATTTGACAAAACATTGAAAACATTTTCAAAAGACAAACATCATTGTATACATTCTTACGAACGAGAATCATTACAAAGATTGCCTAAACAAAGGCCTATTTTCAAAATACCTTCAAAACCACACCAAGCACCATTTCAAACAAAACAAAGCAAAGCAAGTGATCTAAACAAGTAACTAAGAGCCCATGGAAAACCATGGATGAAAAGGGTGCTAGCACCTTCCCTTTTCATAATCTACCCCCCGAACTCAAAAACAATCTCAAAGGTCTTTCCTGTGCTTTTTTACCTTTCCTTTTGGATAAAAGAAAATTCGGTGGAGACTCTTGCTAACTGCAAAATTTGCAAACATAAACGCAAAAGCTCAAGTCAGTTCTCCCACCGCATCACACGTACCAAATCGCACCTTCTGTGCCTTCGTGTATTTCATGACTTGAAAGATCCTCTCGACCTCCTTGAGCCAAATTTACGCTCCATCAGGGTCAAACTTCCCTTTGAAGATAGACAGATTATTCCTCTGAAATGTTTCCAAGATACGAGACCCGTCATTCACACTAACATTAGGTTGATGTTGCACAACCTGGGCAACAGCTTACAAAGCAGCAGCGATCGCAACATCATTCCTTCTAGCCATTTCTCTGTTTCATATCAACAACAAACACTGTGGTTAGAAACTAACTCGGCAGTATACCACTGTCATACACTAAAGACTCAACAACTTGGCTGGACAGACCGACCTGCTTTAATACCAGTAATGTAACACCCTTATAAATCCTAAGGAATATTCGCAATTATTTTAATAAATATCACCATCAAGGGTGTCACATCTTCATATATACCTCATAATAATACATCATGCTCTGTAACACGGGTTCTCATCAATAAAACACTTATTTCCCCAGCTGTATAAAATTAAATATTTTAATACTTCGCAGCGAAATTCATAATTCAACATCTCATGGTAAAATACTTCATAAAATATAGCCACGCTTCGTAATTCATAATTATAAATCAAACAACTCGAGTACCAAGTAGGGTGACTCAACGTCTTTAAAAAAATAAAGAACATAAGTTCCAATTATTCGATCCCAACCTCGATGTTACATATTAGAGCAAGAATCCCTTATTCTACTGAAAGTAAATAAACACGTCCTAAAGCTATCCTCTAAGCATCTACGGACTATTCTCAATCACCTGCACGTTACCCACATAGAGGCAACATTCAAACAGAAAGGGTGAGTAAATCATAATCATTATATAATACATAAGGCATAGACATGGTAAATATGTGCATAAGTAAGGCATCACACATTATCATGTCTTCATGTTATACTCACACCTTCAATATTTCATCAGGATACAAACACATATATCATCATGCTCACTGTATCATCAAACATCACAATCACACATCATCATGCAATGTCACATAGTATGTAATGCAACATCATATCTCATGCAAGTGGTACCAAAACTTCATTGTTACGCCCAATCCACACTAAGGGATTGTTCTTTCACTGGACTATTGTCCTACCATCATCACTGGACCGAAGTATTAATCACCATTGCTGGACCGAAGTCCTAACTATGCCATGAATGCAATGATACGCGGCCTCATGATTAATACGACCATGGCTAGTCAACACGCATCACCATTCATGATTCACCATAAACATCATATTATCATCATAGTAATTAAAACATCATCATAACATCATCATATCATCATCATAGTAATCAACATAACATCATAGCATCATATAATCATCATCATAAACAAGCTTCGTCATAAACAAAACATCACTGTAACTTAACACGGGGAACTTAATTCTTTTCTAACTTAGGTCTTGGAAATATTTGGTGAGCGCTAGGAACCGTTCGACTGATGGAGCCTCAAAAATTTCTACTGCAGCTGGATTTATCTCTTCTCTTGAGACTCAATAAGAAGTTCTTAACTGTCTCAAAACATGCTCTTCCATGTTGATTTGATCACCCATTTGGAGGCGTACCCTTCTGGTGGTACTAAGACTAAAGAAATGTTGAAGAAAGTTGACATTCAAGCTAATTCTCCTTTAGTCCTAAAATTTTTAGCTAAAGCATCTACCTTCCTTGACCAGATTTTAGTCGATTTGGCTGAAAAGAAACAGATCTAGGAAAAACGTTTTCCTAAGGAGAAAGAGTGCATTGTTGAATTGGCTTTTGTGAACTCTTACATGGTTGCTAGTCAAGAATTGAAATAAGCTCTTGACAAAGAAAGAGCATACTTCAAAACTAGGGCCACAAATATCTACCAATGGCAACAGCAGATTGTGGTGTTGAAGCAACAAGTTGAAAGGCTGGAGAAGAAAATTGATGAGGCAGAGACTTTGTAAGCTGTTGGGTTTGACACAGATAAACAAGCGTTGAATAATGAAGCTCTTGTTGGGGTCGCTCATCTGGAGCGTGTTGGCGTGTTGGATATTAAACTGGCCAACCTTGACACATCTATCTCGTTAAATAATGCTCGTCTGGTACTTGCTCGAGAATTCTATATAACCCTTAAGAATAGTGTGCCTTTTAGCCGTTTCGATTTTTCATGTACTCAGAATTTGTTCTTTCCATAGTTTTTTGTGATGCTTAATTTACACTCCAGGTATCTTAGTGGCCTCTTCATTATTCAATGAATTTTATCCTTTTTTTATTATAGTTTCTTGCAACATAGGCCTATACCTATTTAAGTATTTTCCATTTGCTCATAGTATTCGACCTTCCGGTGTGAGATCCTCAATCTTATAAGCATTGTTGGAAAAAACTTGCACTACTTGAAATGGTCCTTCCCAATTTAGTGACCATTTTCCTAGGATTCTATTCCTTCTATCCATAGGCAGGATCCCTTTCCAAATCATATCTCTAAAGACGAACACCTTTGCAGTCACCCTTTTATTATAGGCCCTTGCTAATTGTTCTTTCTGCCTGAACAAAGTATCTAATGCTGCTAGCCTATATTCTTCAACATCTACCAATGTGTCATACATCATTCCCCAATAATATTCAGTAGGAATATCTGATTTCCTTTGCACTCTCATTGATTGCAGATGAATCTCTAAAGGCAATACTGCTTTGTGCCCATAAACTAAGTTGAAAGGCGTTGTGTTAGTTGACTCCTTTGGCGAGTTTCGACATGCCCACAATGCTTGGCTCAGAGATGTATTCCAGCTTCTAGGTTTTTGGCCAACATGTGTTTTTATCAAACTTATAATGACCTTGTTTTCTTCTTTGACTTGCCCATTTTCCTGTGCGTAATGTGGCGTTGATGTTAACAGTTTGAACCCCATTTTTGCAACTAACTTAGTTACCTTTCGACCTATTACCACTGTCCTTGGTTCGTTGTTATAGTTTCTAGTACTCCAAACCTATGCATGATTTTATTCTTAATAAAGGCCATTACTTCCTCTTGATCTACTTTAACTAAAGCGACAGCCTCTACCCATTTTGAAAAAGAATCAATACCCACTAAGATATACTTATGGACTTTCTATGTGGCATAATTGATTTCTCCTATAATATCCAAAGCGCATCCCTTGAAAGGCCAAGATTTGATAACATAATGTAATTCACTAGCTGGTAGATGTTGAATCCAAGAATGTTTTTGGCATTCTTGACAACTTTTGGCGAACTCAATGCAATTCTTTAACATTGTTGGCCAATATACTCCTATTCGATACAACAACCATTTCATTTTTTGTTCTGCCTGATGCGCACCACAAGCTCCAAAATGTACTTTAAATGTTGCCACATATGCTTTGTTTTCTCCTAAGCATTTTAACAACACTCCTTTAGGCATTTTCCTGAATAATTCGTTTCCCATTAATCTATAACTTAACACCTTGTACTTAACTTTACGCTCTGTCGTCCCAACTCGATTTTTTAATTAGTCGACTATAGGTTTCCTCCATTCAATCTCATCTAACGTATCAATGGCAAAAACTTCTTCTACCACTTCAAAATTTCCAAAATAATCATAATTCAGGAGATCAGGGATCACTTCAGCCGTTGCCCCCCAAGTTTTTGTCGTTTGCGTGTTCATAAACGACAATTTATCTTTTACCTTAATGAATTCGTCTATGCTCTCTTTAGATATCTCTTATCCATACTCTAATTTTTCCATGTCGTTAGCCTTTTGGTTGTCAATACGCTTCACATGACTAATCGACATGTTATCAAATTTCTAAAGTAATGACAATGCTTTGGCTACATACATTACCATATATGATCAGTAACGCATTTGTATTCTTTGGTCAATTATTTCACCACTAACTCTGAATCTCCTTTGAGGTCAACGTCTTTCATTCCCACATCTAACATAATTTGAAGTCCAATTATTAAGCCTTCACATTCATCCTCATTATTAGAGCATTTACCTTTAATTTTATAACTAAATCTAGTTGGAACTCCATCTGGTGATAAAATAAAGATCCCTACTCCAGTTCCTTGTTTATAATTAGAACCATCAAAATATCATTGCCAAGACTTAGTATTTACATAGGGTTCATTGATGTCGACCTCTGAATGGTCAACTATGAAGTCTGCAATAATTTGCCTTTTGATTGATTTTAAAGGAACATATGTTGAGAAGTATTTAGTTAATGCTAGAGGCTATTTCCCAATTCAACTGTGCAAGATAGGTTTAGATAACATATGCTTAATGACATCAAAATAAGAATAAATAGAAACTTCAACTGGTTTTATATAATGCTTGAGTTTAGTACATGAAAAATATAAACATAAACATAGTTTTTCAATTGCATTATATCTAGTCTCAGCGTTATTTAACACTCGACTGAGGTAATAAATGGCTCTTTCGGTCCCATTCTTATCTTCCTAGGCTAGCATGCTTCCCAATGTCGACTCTGACGCTGCAATGTAAAGTTTCATGCCTTTGTTTCTATTTGGGGGTGCTAACATTGGAGGCTTCACCAAGTAGTCTTTCAAATGGCCAAATTCCTCTTGGTGTTCTCTTTTCCACGTGAACTCAGACTCTTTGCTTAGTTTTAACAAAGGAGAGAGCGCCAAAGTTTTTCCACTCATGTTTGATACGGATCGTCTCAAGAAGTTTATCTTTCCTAACAAATATTGGAGCTCTTTCTTTAATCTCTATACCCTTCTTGTGTACTACAAAATCTAGAAAATCTCCTGCACGAACACAAAAAGCATATTTTAATGGATTCATTTTTAATCCATATTCCCTCATTCTATCAAAAGACTGTCGAGGGTGGTCTAAATGACCAGCTCCTGAGGGTGATTTGACTAATGTCATTAATGTACACCTGCATGAAGGTGTCTATGAAATTATGAAACATTGAGTTCATTACCCTTTGATAAGTAGCCCCATCATTTTTCAAACCAAAAGTCATGACTACCCACTCATATGTGCCTAGTGCTCTAGGACATCGAAATGCAGTTTCCTGGGTATCCTCTTCAGCGATGAAAATTTGGTTGTAGCCTAAATATCCATCCAAAAGACTTAAATATTCATATATTGCGGCCGAATCAACCAGTATTTCTGCCACAAGCATTGGATATTCGTCTTTTGAGTGGCTTTATTTAAATTCCTAAAATCTATGCAAATTCTTAAAGTTCCATTTTTCTTCACCACATGGACTATATTAGCTAACCCTTCAACATACCTGGTTATCCTGATGAATTTGCTCTTCAACAACTGTTCGATCTATATTTTGATTTTGGATAGCACTTCTGGCGCGAACCTCCTTGGCATTTGTTTTACTAGTCACTTGCCTGGATTTATAGGTAGTCTAATTTCCACCATCTCCCTACTCAAACCAGACATCTCATTGCAATCCCATGAAAAGCAATCTCTGAATTCTTTAAGTAGTTCGATTACTTGATCCTTCATCTTGTTGTCGATCTTAGTATTGATGTATATAATTCGTCTAATCGTGCCATCACCCAGGTGAACTTCCTCCAATTGATTTTGTGCTTGCATCTTCAAAATATTCTATCTTGGGTCTTTTTCAAACCCCAAAGGCTCTTCTTCATATATACAGTCAAGCCTCTGACTTTCTGAAGCTGTTGTTTGGCTTGGTTCTCCAAGCTTTTCCACCATAATGGCTTCAAGCCCCATATTTGAAACATTTCCAACCTCTAAAGCCGAATTTATTCTGCTTTCGACCATATAGGCCAAAATCCTTGCCAGAGCATTCGACTCAGGCATCATTATGAGTATATTCTTCCCACCCTGTGGGTTCAAACTCCCTTTATGTAGTTGGATATGTATCCAGCTTTTCTTGGTCCCAAATGAAACCATGAGTAGGGTGTAGGGTTAGAAACTTGATCACATCAGGATGTGACTTGAACACTGCATCTTCAAGATCTCACGAAGGTATGATAGCTAAGGCTTTGTCAAAATTCTTCCTATTAACCATACCCACATCAGTAGTAAAATAAATGTGATCTGCCTCAATGTTCTCCATGATCCCATCTTGACGCCATATGGATAAGTGTTGATGCATAGTCGACGGTGCTGCTCCAATTCCATGTATCCACTCACGCCCTAGTAACAAGTTGTAGTTTACTTGAATCACGCCTAGTATGTAACTTGTTTTCCCTTCATAGTTTGACAAAACCATGTTATGTGGTTTGAGGTCAGTGTCGAACTTGCCAATCCTTTTCAGCAATGATTGTGGCATCAATTTCACAGCAACACCACCATCAATGTACACTTTGTTCACATGGAAACCATCAACTTTAGCCCTTATAAACAAAGGCTTGAGATGGTACCTCATATTAGATGTAGGCTTCTCAAACATTGTCTATTGTTCTTCGACCACCCCATTATTCATGACATAGTAGCATAGAGGTTTCTGGCCGCTAACTCTTTACACATGGCTTCCTCTTCGTCCCAGATGCCTCTGACGCGAAACCACGCTCATTAGGAAGGATCGACACAATATTACAATGAATAATCAAACCATCTTCTGAGCTCTCTTCAAAGTCGTCAGATAGTAATGTTATCATCACCAGGATTTTCAACTTTTGTCGATGGTGCACTCACAACCGGCATCGATAACCTCTATTTTGTTGGTCGATGGTGCACTTCTTTCTTAACACTCTCACCCTTTGACGGAGAAACTTTTAATGTTGCTTCTCTTGCAACTTTTTTGTTTCTCTGAAACCTTCTCCACTGAGTCTTTGTCATATGATTTTTCCCTTTGTATGTGGGAGGAACATGATACTTCTTTGAAGTGATCCCAGCTTCAGAAAATTGGGAAGAACTTGATCCTTTCTCCATAATTTCCCACTTATGACTCAAACCTGAACCTTTCTTTACTACCTTCTAATTTTGGTTTTCCCCTTGGATAGAAAGGACGAACCCAGTTGTTGTTGGGAACATCAGATGGCGGCACATAGGTCCTTTGATACGGAAACCTAGGTTTCCCTTGGGGCACTTGGACATTGTACAGTCCCTTTGCATGGTCGAACACCACCTTTAGATTCTTCTCTTAAAGGCGTTTCTTCTTCAACGCCTCAATTTCCTTTATAGCATTTTCACCATAGACTAGGTTACAATTTGGGCATAACATAGACTTGGGATTACCCAGCTTGCACCTATTCAGAAAATCCACCAACTCCTCTCTAGGTTTAAGAAAAACAACCTTCATTAATTCAACAATTGTTTCTTCAGACAATTCTTCATTCTTAGTTTCACAATCCATTTTTTCCTTGTCGTCTTGATTAGCTTCAGGCTCTTTAGCAATATCAACTACCATCACTTTTGTGGGTTATAAAAATTGTCATTGCCACTTTTGAGACCTTTGGTAGTCTCGAATGTTGCAGCTACCATTGGATCAGTGGTCACAACTTATCTGTTCTCAAAACCATCAGTGGTCTTGATTGTCAATGATGTGAGTGAGTCGATAAGGTCCGCCTGTTCACCTTCGAGACCATCAGTAGTCTCGATCATCAACACTTTCAATGGTTCAACAAAGTGCACATCAACAACATGTAAAGGATCTGAGTCGACCTTCATGGAGCTTTTTGGTTTTTCACCAAATTTCAATCGACCATCTTTTAGAGCCTTCTGAATCAAATCCCTGAAAAGAAAATATTGAGAAGTATGATGACCCAAAAAATTATGATACTTGCAGAAACCTCTTTTTTTTTTCTGCTCTAATGGTGGATTTTTACTGCCTGGAGGCACTATAATCTGACCATCTGAAACTAAAACATCAAATATTTCATCACATTTTGACACATCAAAAATATATGTTTTAGTACTAAATATATCATTTTTTGGTTCTTCGACCGTCTTTTGTTTTGAAGGTCTTATAGGTTTACATGCATACGGAGGTCCGACTTTTAATTCATCCACATTAACTTCTCTTTCTTCCACGTATTCATCCTCAGACTCTATGGGATAATCTTTTGTGTCTATATAGGCCATTTTTCCTTTTCTATGATCCTTTGACACCCAAGCTTTCTCTGTTTTCAAACGTTCGACATATCGAACCTTATCAGTTAGTTGATACATATCTATAATAGATTAAGGATCAAACTTTTTCCTAATAGAATAATCTGGCCCCCAACGGCCATTTCAACCCGCTCATGTTCAGGAACTCTAGTGAAGCATCTACACTTTAGGACCCTAAACATATTCAAATAATCTTCCATTGACTTAGACGACCTCCTCTTGATTAAGGATAACTCTTTCAAACTTATCTTAGGTTGACCATTATAAAATTTCTCATGAAATATACCCTCAATTTGTTCCCAAGTGCGTATGAAATTTGGAGTCAATTTCGTAAACTAAATAAAAGCATTTTTGGTCAATGAATTAGGAAAATATCTTAATTTTAAACCCTCATCGTTGGCGATATTGCTAGCTTCTGTTTCGTACCTAGCAATGTGTTCAATGGTCGACTCATTGGCATCACCAGCAAACTTGGTAAATTTAGGTACCTACATCCCCTAGGTAATTCTTCATGTCGAATGTAATCAGGAAATGGCGAAGAGTAATTGGGCCTCTGAAGGCCAACATTTACCCCTGGTCGTGTTAATACTTCTTCTATTATATTTACTATGTTGTTACGCCCAACAGTGGCATTCCTTAACACTCGATCAGCATCTTGGTTTCTCCTAACTACGACTGGTCTAGGTTCGTATTGTTCAATAAATTCTTCCTCTTCATAACTGGGTGCTTCCACTTTTCGAGGTCTAAAAGGATGCTCATTGTTGCCCCCTCTAGTTCTTCAAAAACTCTTAACAACTTGTGGCGCGTTTGGGTTGGTTGGACTCCTAATGAGTCGATCAATCTACTTATTTGGTCAACTATAAGATTGAGGGCAACTCCCATTTGTTGAGTTAAGACATGTACTAACTATAAATTAATCTCATCCATATGTTGCCTTAAAGCCATAAAAGAAGTAGTATTCAAAAATGGTGTCGACTGAGGGACATAACCAACACCACCTGGTCGACCACTTGGGACATAACTGCCTTGGTTTCCAGTGGCCACTGTGCTTTCTGTATATGTGGTCGGGTTTGAGTACAACCCAACCATCATGGGATAAGACATACCATATTGGTAAGGGACAAATGGTGACCTTGGACCCCCGGGAAAGAGTGGTTGATTTGGGTCAAATGGTGATATCCCATGCCTAGGTTCTGTCATTGTGACTGTTGCCACTGAACCATGAACAACGCTCGATCTCACAGGAGATAAAACTATTGTGCTTTGAGTTGTGGTACTCACTGTTATGACATCCAAATTTTGTATAGAAATATGCATATGTGCAGTGTTTGTGTTAAAGCGTGGCATTCTAGACTTGAACAAAAGTTTACCACTTCTTAAATTCATACACACACAAACTAACTATAAGAAACTTTTTAAAATCACACACAAAATACGAAATTATTAGCTCTGTCCCACTGGGCATGCCAATTTGTTTACATCTCTGGTTTTGGCACACAACGTTGATCTCTTAATAAAAAGTTTATTGGCGAGATCGACCAGGGAATTTCAATGCAGTGCTTCAGTTTTTGAGTGCTTTCACAAAGTATGTTCAAAAGAGTTTGTTCGACTAAGGAGAAACGAATTTAAAAGAAATAAAGGACTTGTAAAATAAAATAAAAGACATTTTAAACAGTAAAAATAGATTACATAACATTAAAATAGTTTAAAATGGGTTGATTCAAACACACATTACCCTAGCTTGACTCATTTTTATCGTTCTCTTGGGTACTCTGAGTGACTAACGTATAGGAATGTGAAAGTTTGAACCCTTAATACTATGCACTAAGTGCTTTATTTATAATACACAAAAATAACTACTTTTCAGCGGGCTTCGCTTCTTTATAAGTCACGTGTCTCTTGTAACTTCCCTCCATGAACCCATGTTCTCCATCCTTGCTATCGAACCCACGTTCTCCATTCCTGCTATCGAACCCATATTCTCCATCCATAACATTTTACTTTGCTAGTTATGCACTTTTGGGTTTTTTAACATTCCTAGGCCCAATTCACTCCCCGTGAGGCCTCTTTTCTGGTCGACTGCGTCCACAAGCCCAATTGACTATTTGTGAAATCTCTCTCGGTCGACTGCTTCTATAGTCGACTTCCTATAATTCAAAGTTCTCAAAGAACCTTTTTGGCTTTTGGTTGGATTTTAACCCTTTGTAAAAATCCTAGCCAGCACCCGCACATGGAATAATCTCCCCCGACAACTGGGTCATAAACCTCACTTAAGGGTTCAACAGAAACCAATGAAGATCATCACATAAACCCATAAACGACCCAAAAGCTCATCGCAACTCGCTGTTGTCAGCCCTAACGTCAGACATTACCAAAGGATTCATGGAGGAGCCATCATCCTCATAATGTAGAACCACCGTCAAACGCCAACAAACAACGGGAATAGAGATAAATTTCATTGGAACAGGGAAAAATCAAGGAACTCACTTGGTCGAGGAGGATTGAAGACGGAACGAGTAGAAACTCTGGATGAGAACGACGGAACGGGAAAAAACTTCAGCGATAAACGATGGCGCTTTACAAAACTATCATAAACGAACAGAAGAAAGCAAGCAAAAAGTGAAAATGAAGCCTCCTCTCTTCTATTTATAGGAAGCTTCGCTAGCACGTGAGTGGGCAGGCGCCTAGGGAAACCTAGGGATCATCATCATTACGCCCTAGTCTCTAGACTTTCCATCATTACTCATTTATGATAGCATATGGCTCGATGCAAGCATGTCATGCGATGAATACCAAAGCCTTTCCACCTTGACACATGGGATAACTCTAAATCATCACTCCTATTGCCTATGAGCAACGACTTAGGGGCTCATATTCTGGACTGGCCCAATAGTTAGAATTGGCCCAATCCGCTTCTACTTTCCACATGGTCCAACAACGTTGGCCCATTAACTCTGGACCTCGTGTCAGACATACCTGGTCGACCACGCCCTGTGAGCAGCAAGACCAACGATGCCTAAGACACGCGTCTGCCCACACGGGCAACTACCTCTCAGTCTGCTCGACGCATGTAGAGCAGACAACCAGGAAAACGCTCATAACGCATGTGCCCATTATCTCTTCCTTGCTCGGTGTAACGACTAGTTACGGGCACGACTGTTTGTTTTGACTAAATCTTGACAATTACCTATTTTTGAGGAACCTAGTATCCAGGCCCAAAAATAAGAACCAATGACCAAGCGCTGGATGCACTATATAAACCCTCACACTTCTGAGGGTCAGGTATCAAATATTCGCTCTAAAAAACTCTAATGTCTTTCTTATATCTCTTTGCATTCATTCTTACTTGATCGTCGTAATATCTTGCAGGTACATCTCTTTCTTCTCTTTAAATTTGTAATCTAATAGACAACATTCTTCGACTCACTTTCATATTCTAATCAACCAATAAAATGAGATTTCTAATATAACTTCTTCACCGTAAAAATAATCTTACTTGTCTATCAATAATAGACAATAGATAAGCATGTCTTGTTGCAAAGAAACCAATCACTAAGAAGATAAATATCAAACTATAAACCCATCTCACTGTCGGCCATGTCTAATTTGAAATATGGGTCAAACCATTTAAAAGAAAGGGGTATGTTAGTAGATCCACTCCATAAATATAAGAATTATGTCAAGTCGGTAGAATGTATTTACGGTAAGAGATGAGATAAACAAAATCTCCAACTATTTGAACTATGACATTACAATAAGCCACAAGATGTGACTCAGCAACAATAAAGATCCAACGCTATTTGGATAAGATTGTTTTTCTTTTATCTTGAAAAACGCAAGACAGTTATTTTGGGACCCAACACATACTACTCATCATTTCTATATATGAACACCTCATCCTCAAACCTCTTCAACTCATTACAACAACGTCGTATTCCAACCTATCATGCTCTCAATATCTTTCCCCTCACCTCTCAGCGCTCTCTCTGGCAAAACCATCTCATCAAAACCGTGCCACGTCAGACCGCGGAGAGTTTTCGTTTCTGCCACCTCCACCAGTACAGAAGCTATATCTACTCAGCTTCCCCGCGGCATGGCTTCCTGTTCCCTTTACGAGATTCTTGGAATTGCGGCTGCTGCTTCAGGTCAGGATATTAAGGCAGCGTACCGGCGACTCGCGAGAGTTTCGCATCCTGATGTGGCGGCGGTTGGTCGGAAGAAATCTTCGGCGGATGAGTTCATGAAGATTCATGCTGCGTACTCGACTCTGTCGGATCCGGAGAAGCGTGCGAGATATGATAGAAGTTTGCTCCTGCGTCGGCAACCGCTGACGGCGAGGAGATTTCCTGGATATAGTTGTCAGAACTGGGAGACAGATCAGTGCTGGTAGCGAGTTGAACCAGACTGAGTTGAGTTGATATTTGTATCTTATTCTTAAGGCGCAGTTATTATTAGATTGCCTTTGAGTATCTTATTCTTAATTACTACTAGTATTCTAATACTAATACTTATTAGTAGTATTAGTGAATATTAATGACTAGATTGTATTTTTTTTATATCGACTAGACTGTATATTAATATCTACTAATACGTTTGTTTCTGTGTGTATTTATACGAGTGGATTGTAGCTTTTTTTTATAGGGTATATATTTTTAGTCTCTAAATATTATCAATTTTGTTTTTAATTTTTTTAAATATTTTTTTTAAAAAAATGGTCCTCTTAAAATTTTTCGTCCATATTTTTCGTCTTTCCTATCAACGTACGTTAACAAAAGATGATGTGGCATGACACATAACAATGTCAGCGATCAAAGATGCTGACGTGACATGTCACATGGTTAATATCAAAAACGTAATTGAGTCCATAAAAATCGTAGCTAATCTGTTACTAAAATTGTAGTTAAATTGTAGCAAATTCTAGAATTCGAAGATTTATCATATTGTCCATAACTAATGATACTATTGCAAAACTGAAATTTCTAGCGGATCATAGTAAACCTAAAACAATGAGACAACATGGTATTAGCTAGTTTTATCATTTCCTCACTTCTATGACTTGGCAAAAGTGATGGTTTTCTTATTAGGTTTGCATATAGAACTGGTTGAAAATGGAGGACAAATACAAGAGCAAAAGAATAAAATGATATACAACCTATTTATTATGTACTTATTATATGAATCAAAGGAGCAACATAAGTTCAAAATTCAAAAGAAAATGACGAGAAGGAGAAAGGAAAACTATGATAAACTACCACCAAGCTCATACAAAGTTTCAAGGCTTTGCAATAAGCAAAGTTAAATTAGAAGCTTTCATGAGGATTTTTGAAAAAATATAGACAAATTCAACCTCATAATAAAGTATTAGAAATGAATTATTATCGTAAAGGTTTGATGTCATTAAAAGCTTAAATTCTGCATATTATGTGATGGCAGTCAAAGAAGTAAAATTCAAGGAGCATTTGAGTAAGCTAAAATGATTTTCAGCTCAATAAATTGGAAGATAAGAAATAAGGTAAGAACAGCAAACCTTCATTTTTTTTATAATAAGAAAAGGAATCTCTAGATTTGTTATAATTTGCTTGAAGTCAACCGAGAAGCCATACATAACTATCAAATCCAGAAAATGGCTTATGTTTAAACATTATGAGTGATATTAATTAATTACCAAAAAATTATACATAAACTTTATTTATTAATAAGTCATATTAATTAACTACCAAAATTCAAATAGCATAACAAACTAATTATCAAAAGCTAACTCATTTTAACAAACCAAAATTTGAAAATAGAAACATCTAAAACAAACTAAGAGTTAGTTGAGACTCCTTCAACTTCTTATAAGTTAGTATGTGAGGACATTAACACCAAGCTGAGAGGTAAACCAAGTGAGTTAGGTTAATTGTCAGTTATTTCCACTTCAATGTGACATATAGGATTGGACATTAGTTATCAATACAAAGTACTATCTTAAACATATCATTATATCTTGTACATATCATATCATTGGTTGCATATTTTGTCATTGACATAAATAAAACCTAAGAGGACAGTTGCTTTGTTAGTTTATGCGACGTGAATAAATTAATATTCCACAACAATGGAACATGCTTGAATATTTTAAAATAAAAATTGATTGAAAAATATTATAACAAGTTTTAAACTCTTTTGATTTCTAGTACTTAATTTTGTCTTAGGCATGATCATCCCAATTCATTAAAAATGTGAACACCCATATAATTAGACAAGCTTGAATATAATTATAATGCATACTCTGACGACAACAACTTTCAAGCCATGAGATACTTTGCAATAAACACTGAATAAGCAGCATCCTTCGTAGGTGGATCAATTGAAAATTTTATGTACATATTCTAGTTGTAAGAAGTCTCCAAAAAACAAATCCATGATCTTCCTGTCTTTATCTACACATTGTCTCAATGTACATGATCCAGTATTGTTTTGATATACAATAACCTCCTTTCAAGCAACAATCCTACAATGGTGCATCACAACATGACTTCATTGGTCCTGTAATTGCACTTTTTATAGTTATACTTGTGTTGGGTATAATTGTTGTAATGATTCAAATACAATTCTTAGGAAGAAGAATTATGAGTTATGGACAATATGTTTAATTTTCTGATTCTAGAATTTGCTACGAATTAGCTACGACTTTAGCTACGGATTAGCTATGGATTTTTATGGGCTCAAGTATGTTTCTGGCCTTAGCCACGTGGAATACCACGCCAACACCTTTGATAGTTGGCACTATCATGTGTCATGCCACATCAGCTTCTGTTAACGGACGTTGACAGGAGGGACCAAAAGTGTGGACGGAAAACATTAAGAGGACCACTCTTTGAAGAAAATATTTTGAGGGACTAAAAACGAATTTGAAAATATTTAGAGGGACCAAAAACATATTAAACCCTTTTTTATATAAGGTTATAGCAACTTCTCTTGATACTTCTTTTTAAAATTTTCCATATTTGACAATTGGGCAGACTTGTCTTAATGTCTTCAATCCAATGAGATTGATCCCAATTTAAGTCCACTCATTTGACATATGAATAAGTGATATTTTGACTTGCATTTATAGATTTGTTTCGTGTGCGAGGGAAGTTTTTCTTTTTGTCTACAAATCCCGACCACATAGTCTAACTTTGGGACTATTTGTGTCGTCTATGAGTCTGTTTATTTTGGATATTTTTAAAAATAATTTTTATAGTGTAATATAATTTTGAGTAAAAAAAATTTACAAAGAAACTATATGTAAAAACTTCAAATAAAAATTGTTAGTGCGTGAGGCACTTCTAGTGAGGAGAGAATAGAGAGATAATAAGGAAATAAAGATTTGTATTATTGAAATTGTACAAATAATGATACACACTATGCCTATTTATATACAACCCTAATTAGGTTTGAACTACACAATTTAGATTATATTTAAATATTAAATATAATCAAATCTAATTAAATATTTCAACACACTCCCATTATTCAAGTTGTCGAACATATGCTAATCATAGTTGATCTAAACTATTCCTAATTTCTTTCTCAAATTTAGGAATCTGTCGATCTTCAATCTTTTGATGAAAATGTTAGCCAATTGTGCTTCACTTGAGCAATGCCTAACTTCAAGTTCACCTCGATTTACCTTTTCCCTCAAGAAGTGAAACCTAGCTTTGATATATTTACTTATTTCATGCAGAACTGGATTCTTCGCCAGACTTATGATTGACTTGTTATTGATTTGCAATACAAGAGGTTTCTTTACTTCGAAATCCATTTCCTCAAGTACTGATCCGATCCAAATTGCTTGACATGGAGCAAATGATCCTGCTATATATTCAGCTTCACACGATGATAATGTCACCACAGGTTTCTTCTTTGAACACCATGAGATTGGGGCACCTGATACTTGAAAGAAATATCAAGTTGTGCTTCTTCGATCTTCCTTATCTCCACACCAATCAACATTTGAAAAACAATTAACTATTGCTTCTTTGCCTTCAAAATCTCGTCGAAATAGAATACCAAAATCTATCGATCCTTTTAAGTATCATAGAATCCTTCTTATAGCCTTCATATGTGGCACTCTTGGTTCACCCATGAATCGGCTCACTAATTCGACTGTGAAACCTGTATTAGGTCGACTGTTGCACATACTTGAGAGATCCCACAATTTTCTTAAACAAAGTTACATCGACTTTGTCTTTCTCTTCATTCTTCTCCAACTTCACATTTGGTTCGACAACTGAGGATGCAGGATTTGAATCATCCATTCTGAATATCTTGAGTATCACTTTGGCGTACTTCCTTTGATGCAGCACCATACCTTGATTCGACAATTGAAATTTGATGACTAGGAAATAAGACATTTTTCCCAGATCCGACATTTGAAATTCCTTCATCATCAGCTCTTTGAACTTCGATAAGTTCTCCAAGCTATTTTAAGTTACCAACAAGTCATCGATATACAAGAAGATGATTATTATATCTTGTGCTATAACCTGAACATAGACACCATACTCAAACTTACATTTTACAAATCCAAATTCGACTAAGTATGAGTCGATCTTTTTGTTCCATGCCTAGGTGCCTGCTTGAGGCCATAGAGTGCTTTGTGCAACTTATATACTATACTCACTTCCTTCAGAATCAAAAACCCAGGAGATTGTGTTATATAGAACTCTCCGTCTAAAGAACCATTCAGAAATGCTGATTTCACATCTAAATGAAATGTAGACCAACCTTGATTACATGCCAATGATACCACTAGTCAAACAGTCTCTAATCTTGCTAATGGAGTAAATACTTCAGAGTAGTCGAGTCCTGCTCTTTGAAGAAAACCTCGAGCTACTAATCTTGCTTTATGTCTTGCTATAGATTTATCAGCATTGTGTTTCAACTTGAACACCCACTTCACTTTGATAGCTTTTCTATATGTTGGAAATTCGACTAACTTCCATGTATTGTTTCTTTTAATTTCATGTAACTCTTCAACCATAGCTAACTTCCACTGTTGAATCTTTAAAGCTCCATTATGGTTGATTGGTTCAACACCTGCAAGTAAAACAAAATGAACTAATTATCCATCTGGTGTAACTTCATCATCACCCACCACTTCATAATCATGTAGTCTTGTTGGAAGAACTTTATTTCTTTGAGGTCTGTGGCTTGTGCTAGCACACCTTTTTTAACTTCGACATTGTCGAGAATGTCAGCAACTTCTTCGATTTCGACTAGAATATTTGCAATTTCTTCGACTTCGACTTTATTAGTTTCTTCGTCGATTTCATAGCTTATCAATGGCTTGTTAATTGCATTATTAGAACTCCAATCCCAAGCAGAATTTTCATCAATCATAATATCTCGACTTAACATAATCTTCTCATTAACTGGATTAAATAGCCTGTTGTTTACCTTGGGATTTGGTAAACAACCGCTGATCCTCCAAATGGTTACTTATTTGGTTACTCGCAGGATCGATCAGATTGATCCTATGGACATAGGTTGATTTTGAAGTTTAATTAATGTGGATAAGGCTTTAAGTAAATTGTTTAAAGTAAATTGCATAAAGGAAAAGGCTTGGTAAAATAACGAGGCTTGAATGTAAAGGTTCGACAGGAATCTTAAAGGGAAAAAGCATGTAAAATACTGGAAAAGTAAATGACTTGAATTGATTAAATTGGTGTTTCACACATACATTTCTCAACAATTCGTTCGCTCACACTGGGTACTTGAATCTAAATGAGTGACTATGTATCTATTGTGAACACACCCGCGAGAAACTACACGTCTACTCCTATTTATACAAAAACATTCCAAGTAACCGTCGGGCAGTTACACTGCTTCGAGATCAAGCCACTTGTCACGTTCTCCCTGTTCGACGCTCCAGATCCTTGCACGTTAGCACGTAGTAACTGCTGGAAACCGTTTTCCCTCCAAAGCTTTGAATTTCAAACCGCTCCACTCTGGACCATCAAACACGTTCGTCAAGAGACATCTTCGACGAAAACTCCTTCGACGTCGAAGGCAATCAGCCTTCTTCTTTGGAAGAAATCTTCTAAGTATTTTTGCCATCTTTCGACAGGCACTTCGACAGGCTTAGCCAGTCGAAAGCATCTTTCAGCTTTTCATGGCTGCCATCAATCAAAACAAAGGTGTCGAATTTAGGAGCCAACAAATTGCCCCCCAAGAATGCCTTATTTCGACTCTGAAAGAAAAAGGCATTCTTTGAAAACGCCATTCGACACCTGTTTTTCCACGCTTAGTCACAAGTTAACTTGTGCACTTTTTGTTGCTTTTTACCAACTATTGGCAATCCCAAGAAATCATCATTGATTTGATCCTAGGACATCACTGTCAGTACGGCGTGCAGAACCAAAACATCACTTCATAATTTGTCATTATGACAAATTCAAAAAACGAGGACGCACACTGCGTCTCTCTGTTTCTGCAGAAACGGCCAAAACAACAGGATGCTGCCACGCGTCCCACTACTTCCTGCAGCATTAAATGACATTTAATGTCCTCGTTATTGGGAATTTCTCCCACTACTATAAATAGTAGTGAATATCCCATTGTGGGACTTTTCACGCAAACCATCTCTCAAACTCCCTTGCTTTCTTGCAAACTTGTTCTCTTTGCAGAAAAAACTCTTCCTTTTCCAACTTCATCTTCATCCTCAACAATGGCTTCTGCTTCAACTGCCCCCAAGACTAGCGCACCAACTGAACAACTTGCTAAACCCAAGGTCTTTGTAACTGCTCCGGTAGTGAACGCTACAGGGAAACGAAGGGTCCCTGAACCATCTGACATCTCCGTTCGTGATGCTTACTCGCGTCACTTGATGATTCCGGTTGGATACTCCAACCAAATCTTCGCAATGTCTGGACCCATGAACCCCAGCATCTCTGAAGCTCTGAAGATCAAGAGCTACTTTCCCATCGTCGAGAAACTCAAGCCAGTAGCCTGTGCTAAGAAGGATCCAGAAGACAACGAAGACCCCACACACGAGAAGATCGACCTTCGTTTCTTCAACAAAAGTGTTAGAGTTTTTAGGTCTTGCCCTAATCTCACCCAGGACTATGTAGCTTGGCTAACAAAGCTGGAAAAACATCAGACTCCAGTCTGGAAGGAAATGGGAATCTTTGACCTAATAATGCTGTCGAAGACAGGCTTAAACTACTCCCCAGAGATGCTTATAGCTTCGATGCTTTTCTGGGATAACTCTCACTTCACCTTTCACCTTCCATGTGGGATGTTAACTCCCACACTCTTCGACGTAGCAGCCATCACTGGCCTTCGACCAACCGGAGATTACTTCGACCCGGAAGAGATGTCGGAGGACCAAATTGGCTTTTCTGAGACGAAGCCAACATTCACTACCTTTATCAACCATTTTCACGACCAGTCGACAGACGCAGTGTCCGACGTTGAACACATAGCGTTTCTAGCCTTATGGCTAACTCGCTTCGTGTTCTGTTCGAAGTCTCTGCAAGTGACCAAAAAGATGGTCACTCTGGCCACCCAACTGCATCACCGCCAGAACATCTGTTTGGCAGAACTAATTCTGGCCAGTCTTTATGACTCCATCAGCAATGGGGTTACTCTCTTGAAGCATGTCGAAGATAGGAACAGTTTGCTACTCGCTGGGCCTTTCTGGCTACTTCAACTGTGGCTTAACGCCACTTTCGAGTCTTTCATACCCAAGAAGACTCAGATAAATGAACAAGCCCCAGCGATAGCTAATAGACGTATCGAAGGAATTAGGCTGGCTCTACTGACACCTGTAGAAGATGGGCTAGAGTTCCAACAAACCTTCACTAACTTCGTGCTGATGTTCGCTCGAAGGAAGGAATTTGTTTCGACTATGGCTCCATTTGCACAACGAAAGGTGGGGCCAGCATGGTTCACAAGGCCGCATCCCAAGGAGTCGAGTGGCCCCAATGTCGATGAGCACTCTGTACTTTGGGAGGCATTCCTTACCCCAAGGATTATGCCTCTTCGATTTAAGAGTTCTAAGACTCATCTGAGTCTGCTTGCTTATCAACCAAATCTGGTATCTCGCCAGTTTGGTATCATCCAAACCCTGCCTTCTCCCATTTTCCCAAGAGAGAAGTCAATGTTGTACTTCTGCAACGATTATACAGAAGAAGCTGCCACCAGGCATATCGGAAGATATGCTGGTCGAACCATCCTCTCGCTGTTCGACTACCAGCTTAACTTCCTTTGTTCGCCATCTTTTGAAGAATGGTGGAGAAGCTATTACGCTGAGTACTTCTTCGACGAGAAGGACTTCATAGCAGAGTTGCAGAAGTCTTTTGTCCTTGTGTTGGACAAAGTAAAGAAATGTAAGTTCATACTCTCACATTACTTTTTATCTTTCTCTTCGACTGTCAGCCTGTTAACTTTCCTTTTCGCTTCCAGTCGTTCGAAAACCCTTGGCCAAGAAGGCTACAGGAGGCCCACAAGGAGGGGTCCCTTCGACGAAACCTCCACCGTCGGCGAAGACTATAGCGCCGGCGAAGACAACAGGCAACCAACAGGGGGAAGGCTCTTCGAGGAGGCCTCCTGCATCGGTAACCAGATTTTCTTCATTTTCATTCTGGCTTTCGATTTTTTATTTTTGACGTAATTGTTCAATCGAATTCCTATTGGTTTTCCAGGCCCCTTCGCCCAAGAAAAGGGCAGCCTTGGTGATCGAATCGGGGAGTGATGACGAAAGTGATTCTCCTCCCTCTCCCTTAAAGAGGCGAAGGTTAACGAAGGACGCTTCTGTTCCTACTCCAGCTCCTGAAGGTCGAACCGTCAGAATAAAGGTTGGTGTGAGAAAGCCTAGGCCACCTGCGGTGGTCATCGAAGAACCAACTGAGGAGGAACTGAACGCTCTAGTTACCCAGCCTGTCGAAAGTGATAATTCCAGCCCTGGGGCTGAAGTCAATCCACAGGTAATCTATTGGACCCTTCTTATAACTTAGGCATAAATACCAGTATTTGATTATGTCTCTTTCGACATCTGAAGATTTGTCTTCTTCCTCTTTTTCAGGAAACTACTGGAAGTTCCCCACCAAGGACTTCAGAAACTCTGGAATCTGCTGACCTTAGCAGGCCTCAGGTGCAAGATTTGGGCAATGACGAAGCCCACACTGAGCATGAGGCCAATGCTGAAACAGTGGAGAAGACAACTGAAGAACCTGTGGCGGAGGAAACACAGCCAGAAACGGTTCCTGTGGTGGTCTTGTCGTCAGAAGAGAATCCTGAAGGAAGAGACCAAGGCAATGGCGAAGAGAATCAAGATGCTGTTGACGAAGAGCATGAAGGTGGTACTGGCGAA
This sequence comes from Vicia faba, assembly GCA_948472305.1. NCBI lineage: Eukaryota > Viridiplantae > Streptophyta > Magnoliopsida > Fabales > Fabaceae > Vicia > Vicia faba. Next base: position 744,222,091 of record OX451739.1, read on the forward strand.
GAACACCAGGATGACGCCAGCGAAGAACCACAGAATGATGCTGGCGAAAGACCCCAAGGTGAAGTTAACGAAGAACCACGAGTCGACGCTAGTACCGCCTCAGTTCAAGTCGAAGAGCAACCAAACAAGGCACTCAGCATTCAACAGCCTCCAGTCCAAGATAATACTGTGGCAAGGGTTACCTCCTCAAAGCATAGGTCGAAAGAAGATTTGGAAATCTTGAAACAAACTGACCCTGTCGGCTACCTCAATGCAATCGTCGAGAGTAAGAGTTCTTCCGACACCAGTCAGGAAATTCCTACTCTGTCGGGGAAATCTACTGAGACTTCTCCTCTTGATGATGCGTTGGCGAAGGTTAAAGCCCAGTTCTTCAAGAGAGATTTAATGAAGGCTTTAGAGGGGGACCCCACTGCTCCATCTTGCTTGAAAGAGGTTTTGAATGCTGTTGATTTCGATGCTGTAGCCCCAGAAATCTCAGACTTAATCATGGAATTACATTCTATGATTGACCAAGTCTCAGCGGATTACCGGCGCCAACGAACTTTTAACAGTCAGCTCGAAACGCTGCATGGCAAGAGCTTGTCTGCATGGACTGCCGTCTCAAGTTCGACTTCTCGAATTGCTGAGTTGTCGAAACAGAAAGCGTCTGCACAGGAAAGGTTCGATGCTATTGAGCGAGAGAATGTCTCCTTCCGAGCACAAATTGCAGAGATAGAGGCGAAGATAAACGCCAACACTGTGCTCCAGGAGGAAATTCTTTCGACCATCCCAGGCGCTGAGAGCCAGACTGAGATCAAGCAAGGCCTGGAGTTCGCTGAGAGGGCCCAAAGCCTCGACGCTCAAATTGCCAAACTGGAGCAAGAAAAATCTTGGTGCAAGAAGAGGTTGGATTTGCAGCATGCCAAGTATCTTCGACTGAAGAATTCTCTTTCTTTTTGATTCTCTTTTGTAACCATCTTCTGTAATCGCTTTCGACAACAATTGCCATTTTGGCAGAAATTAATAAAATTCCCATTTTGGCATTTTTATGGTTAATTTAGTTTATTATTTTATTTTTATCTCTTGAAGTATAGGCTTATATTTTTTCAAATATTTACCATTTACTCTCAAGAGCCTTTTATCACCACTTATCTCTTCGACTTCAAAGGCTCCACCAGAAAAAGTTTGGATAACTCTGAAGGGTCCTTCCCATTTGGGTGACCATTTCCCCATGCTTCGATCCCGTCGATCCATGGGAAGAATTACCTTCCAAACTAAATCTTCAGGCAAAAATACCTTAGGTTTTACCTTTCTATTATAAGAGTCTTCGACTCTTTTCTTCTGAAGCCTGAGTAAGTCGAGAGCGTGTAATCTCTCTTCGTCTAAATCCACCAGTTCATCTAACATCATATTCCAATAAACCTCAGAAGGAATATCATAATGCCTCTGAACTCTTGCAGATTGAAGACAAATTTCTGCTGGCAACACTGCATCATGGCCAAAAGTTAGCCTATATGGTGTTGTACCAGTGGCTTCTTTTGGGGACGTTCGACAAGCCCATAAAATCTGGTCTAACGTCTTATGCCAATTCTTTGGTTTCTTCCCAACATGTTTCTTTATCAAGCCAATTACCACTTTGTTAGCTGCTTCGACTTGACCATTCGCCTGTGCATAGTAAGGCGTGGATGTTAGGAGTTTGAAACCTGTTTCCTGAGCAAATTCCTGCATCTTTCGACCAGTGAAAACTGAACCTTGGTCAGTTGTTATTGTCTCAGGGATTCCATACCTAAATATAATGTTCTTTTGAATAAATTCAATGACATTTTCTTGGTCTACATTGACTAAAGGGACAGCTTCGATCCACTTAGTAAAATAATCAATGCCTACCAATATGTATTTCTGACTCTTTGATGATGCTGGTCGAATCTCTCCAATAAGATCCAACGCCCATCCTCGAAAGGGCCAAGGCTTCACTATCGAGTGAAGTTCGCTTGCTGGTACATGCTGGATGCCTGTATGAACTTGACACTCTTGGCAACCTTTGGCGAACTCAACACAATCTTTCAGCATAGTGGGCCAATATAGTCCTTGTCGAAACAACAACCATTTCATCTTATGGCCTGCTTGGTGAGCCCCACATGCCCCAGCATGCGTAGTCGAAAGGGCTATGTATGCTTCAGTTTCACTTAGACATTTCAGCAACACCCCTTCAGGCGTCTTCTTGAATAACTCATTACCCATGAGTACAAAACTCAACGCCCTGTATTTTGTTTTTCGTTCTGTCGGAGCTCCTGGATTTTGAAGATAGTCCACAATGGGTTTCCTCCAATCCTGGTCTGACAAATTATCAATGAACGAAATCTCGAAGTTTGAGTGATCAGCATATCCTAACCTTGTTGATTCCAAGTCTGTTGGTGATAGACAAGTTGCTCTTATCTTCTCTCGAACTTCGATTGCTCTTTGTAATCTCGTTTTTGAAATTTTATACCCAGATGCAATCTGTGCCAAGTCATTGGCTATTTGATTTTCGACTCTGGGTATGTGTCGAATATTGACACTTTCAAATTGTTTCAATAAACGATTTGCTATCACAAAGTACATAATGAGATTTTCTCTTATGCATTTATACTCCTTTGTGACTTGCTTGATGACTAACTCTGAGTCTCCCATTATTTCGACTCGAGTTGCCCCCAATTCCAACAATATTTCAAGGCCAGTAATTAGAGCTTCATACTCAGCCTCATTGTTCGAACAAGAACCTTCGATTTGGTACTTGAATGTTGTTGGAATTTTATCTGGAGAAATAAGTAAGACTCCTACTCCTGTTCCATTTTTATGGCTGGAACCATCGAAGTAGAATTTCCAAGGTTCTATCTCCACATAGTTAATATCCTCGACTTCAATAGAGTGGTCGACTATGAAATCTGCAACCACTTGTCCTTTTACTGCCTTAAGAGGCATAAAGGTCAAGGAGTATTCAGTCAATGCTAATGCCCACTTGCCAACTCGACTATGCAAGATAGGTTTCGACAACATATATTTGAAAACGTCAAAATGAGACGAAACATAAACATCAACTGGTTTTATATATTGTTTGAGCTTTGTACAAGAGAAATACAGACATAGACACAATTTTTCAACTTCGCTATATCTAGTTTCTGCATCATTCAAAACTCGACTGAGATAATAAATAGGTCTTTCGACTCCATTCTCATCCTCTTGGGCTAACATACTTCCCAGAGTTTTGTCAGATGCAGCTATGTACAATCTCATACTCCTATTGCTACAAGGAGGCACCAAAATAGGTGGCTTAGTGAGGTACCCTTTGATTTTGTCGAAGGCTTCTTGTTGCTCCTGCTCCCATTCGAACCCCTCCTTGTTCAGTCGAAGTAAGGGTGAAAAGGCCTGAGCTTTCCCACTTAGGTTAGATATAAACCTTCTCAAGAAATTTATCTTGCCTAAGAGGGATTGCAATTCCTTCTTATTCGATGGCGCTTTCGCTTCTAAAATTGCCTTCGTCTTGTTCTGATTGATTTCGATTCCTTTCTTGTGGACAACGAAGCCCAAGAAATCTCCAGCTTTTACACAGAACGCACACTTCAAAGGGTTCATCTTCAGACCATGTTCTCTCATTCTTTCGAATGATTGTCGAAGGTGGTCAATGTGACTCTTCCTGGAAACAGATTTTATAACAATATCATCAATATAAACTTGCATAAACGTGTTAATAAAATCATGGAAGATAGTATTCATTGCTCGCTGGTACGTTGCCCCAGCGTTCTTTAGGCCAAAAGGCATCACGACCCATTCGTAAGTGCCTAAGGCCCCAGGACATCGAAAAGCTGTTTTCGACACATCCTCTTCAGCAATGAAAATTTGATTATATCCTGAATAACCGTCGAGCATACTCAGGTATTCGTAGCCAGCGGCAGAATCGACTACCATTTCCGCCACAGGCATAGGATATTCATCTTTGGGGGTGGCAGCATTCAGATCTCTGAAATCTATGCACACCCTTAATGTGCCATTTTTCTTAATTACTGGCACAATATTTGCAATCCATTCGACATACCTTGTAACACGGATGAATTTGCATCTCAGAAGTCTTTCGACCTCCGTTTTGATCTTCGACAAAATTTCTGGAGCGAAGCGTCTTGGATTTTGCTTGATTGGCTTCTTTCCAGGTTTGATTGGCAACTGAAGTTCTACCAATCCTCTGTCGAGACCAGGCATTTCGTCGTAATCCCATGCAAAACAGTCTTTAAACTCCTTCAGCAATCGGATTACTTCCAACCTAAGTTCTGGATCAATTTTGGCGCTGATGTAAGTTGGCCTATTCTCTGATCCTTCGCCTAAGTTGATTTCTTCTAAAGGGTCTTGTGCTAACATCTTAATGTTGTTCGCCAAGGGATCCTTTTCGAAGCCCAAAGGCTCATCGTCATAGATCGCGTCGAGCCTCTGTTCCTGCATTTCGTCTGGCATGATATCAGGAGGTCTTGGATCGAAATCCTTTCCTGGGCCAACAGCAGATAATTGTTGATCATTGGCCTGTGTGGCCATGTACTTTACTTCGGCTTCGAGAGCCGTTATCATCTTGGTTTCAGCCACATAGGCCGAAATTCGCTTCAGAGATTGTGACTCAGTCATTATCACTGAATTCACTTCCCCAACCAGTTGGTTGGATACCAGTTAGCCCACTGAATTCTATGTGGGACACGTCCTCTCTGTCCCATTGGAAACCATGCTCAGGATGCAGGTATAGGGAACAAAAGGTGTTTGGCGCTGGCGCCATGTCGAAGTCAGGAGCTGGACATGGCCCTATGTGAGCCAAGTTTTTGTCGAAATCTGTTACACCCAAGTGGTTTACTTCGCCAAGGTAGTAACTCTGATCAGCCTCTATGTTTTCGACCAACCCATCTGGGCGCCATAGAAGCAGTCTTTGATGCATCGATGAAGGCACAGCACCTACACCATGTATCCACTCACGGCCTAACAAAAGGTTGTAGTTAGGTTTGGCCGAAATGACCATGAACATTGTTGGTCGAAGGATCGACCCAACTTTTATGTCGAGCTGGATCACTCCCATGGTGGTCCCAATGCCTCCCTCATAGTTGGAAAGGACCATATTGTGAGGTTTTATTTCTTCATCCCTTTTGCCAATCTTTATTAGCACAGAATGAGGGATAATATTGATAGTGGCCCCACAGTCGACCAATATTTTGTTCACAGTGGTCTCTTCGAGCTTAGCCCTTATGAACAAAGGTTTGAGGTGATTCTTCATCGCCTCTGTGGGTGGCTCGAAGAAGCCATTTTGTTCCTCTGTAGTGCCATTGTCCATGACAAAATAGCACACTGGCCTGTGTCTGGCCATTTCTTGTTCCACCTCCCAGTCACTGGTTTCGACTTCTACTTGTCGATTGAATTCCCTGGGTAGCATTGAAACAACGTTCACCATTATATCCAGCGTATCGTCGGACTCAGCATCATCTTCGTCTTCGACTTCGCTCTGGTTAGGCCAAACTAGCCTGTTGGTAACTGGTTCTCTCTCTAGAGGCTTTCTTTGTTTCCTTTGAGGCACATTCGAACTAGTTTCTGCCTTAGGTTCGCTGGCAGCCTCTCTTTCAGCTTTTCGCCTTCTTTGATATCTCCTCCATTGGGATCTCGACATAGGATTTTTTCCCTTGTAGTTGCTGGACACTTGAGCAACCTTGGGTGCAGCAACTTGAGGATCTTTCTTCTGGATTAAAGAGGAACCTCTTGGCACTTCGAAAGAATGCCATTTCTCTTCACTTGGCCTTTTCCGGCCAGATGTTTTGTACCAAGTGTCTACTGGTACATTTGTTGGAGGCCTAAAAGTCAAAGGCCTCTTGTCTTGATTAGAACCCCTTCTGGGATCATGTCGAAGGTCAGAATTCCCCCTTCTCTTGTTCGCTGCCCTTACTCCTTGTATGTGTTCAGCAGCTTTTTTATCAAAGATAGAACTGCATCTTGGACACAGCATAACCTCTGATTTTTTCTTCTGGCATCTTTGTAAAAAATCTGCCAAGTTTTCGTTTTCCTTAGGGAAAGCCGTTTTATTTGCCTGCTCTTGCCTTATGGCTTCTTCTGAAGTTTTAGGGTCAGAAAGTTCAACCATGTTGATATTCATTGTATCCTTAGTAGCAAGAGTTAGTTGTTTCATTTGTGTCTCCAGATTCTCCGTCTGGCCTTGTATAGTGGCCAATTGGGAACTGGGCTTTAGTCCAGTTTTTTGTACTTCAGCTGTCTTCGACTTTGGATCTTCGACCGCTTTCTGGACAGCCTCAATTGTCTTCCTGGATAAGTTTCCAGAAAAACTGCCAAAGATTGGCATGTTGATGTGGTCCTTAGAGACTTCGACCATGTTAATGCCTGGCTTCTTCGACTGGATCTTGGTAGCCTCTATCATGTTCACCTCAGAGGGTTCTGCATAGTGGGCTTCAGCCTTCAATGGATTGGAGTCGACAGCCATGGGGGATTTGTCAGCAAACTTTAATCCCCCTTCCTCAATAGCGTCTTGCACAAGATTCCTGAAAAGAAAACATTGAGAAGTTTTATGGCCCAGAAAATTATGATATTTGCAAAAACCTCTCTTCTTTCTTTGATCAAGAGGAGGCACTTTTACCCCAGGGGGTACTATCATTTGGCCATCTTTAACTAGCAAGTCGAATATTTCATCACATTTTGTGATGTCAAAACTATAAGTCTTTTTTGGGAACCTATCATTGGTCTTGTCTGGACCAATGGGATTTTTCCCATTTGAGGGGACTAATTGTTTACAAGAGTATGGAGGCCCTTGTTTTAGTTCTGCTAAGTCGACTTCTCCTTCTTCGACAGCTAAAGTATCGTCGAAGGATTCTAGATCTTCGTCATCCATCTCAACGTACGCTATTCTTTCTCTTTTGTGAGTTTTTGTTGCCTTGGCTTTTTCAGCTTTAAGGCGTTCGACTTGTCGAACTCTATCGGCCAGTTGGGCCATGTCTCTTAGGTACTGGGTATCTAGCTTCTTCCTAATGGAATAGTCTAAACCGCCTGCGGCCATTTCGACCAACTCATGTTCTGGCACTTGTGTGAAACATCTCGCCTTAAGCAACCTAAACCTATTCAGATATTCGTCTATAGGTTCAGTGAAACGTCTCTTCACACTCGCCAGTTCTTTCAGGCTTATCTTGGTTTGCCCCATATAGAATTGGTCATGGAACAATCTTTCCAATTGGGTCCAATGGTGGATCGAATTGGGGGGTAGAGTTGTAAACCAAGTAAAAGCGTTCTTGGTTAAGGAACTTGGGAAGTATTTGATTCTTAGGTTTTCATTATTTGAAATGTCTCCTGCCTCGATCAAATACCTAGCCACATGTTCGACAGTAGATTCTGTCGTGTCCCCAGAGAACTTAGTAAATTTGGGGACTTTGGTTCTAGGGGGTAAGTCAGTTTGTAACACATATTCTGACAAAGGAGAAGTAAAGTTGGGCCTTCGAAAGCCCATGTTCATCCCATTCTGAGTCATGATCCTTTCGATCATGGTTGCCAGATTATTTTCCAAACCCATGTTTTGGTGTTGGATATGCTGAACCACTTCGTCAGCATTTTGGTTTCTGTTAACTAACCTTACCTCTGGGGCTATTACCCTAGGTTCTTCGACAGGCTGTTCTACAGGCTGTTGGGCCTGATTGATGGTGGTTTCTTCCTCTACAAATATCCCCTGATTTCCTCTTATTTGCGCCCTTTGGGGCTGTCGAATAGGTGGGGGTACTCCAAAGAAGTCAGCCAAACGCGTCATTTGCGCTGTAACTTGCTGATTCGACTGAGTAGTATTTTGTATTAGAGGATTTAGCACTGTACTCAAAGTTTGTGCCAACATTTGCACCATATCATGGTTGCTTTCGTCCATCTGTTGCCTCAAGACTGCTGTCGAGGCATTTGTAAGGCCATGGGCTACTTGGGACGTTCCTCCTAAGAGTTGGGTCCTATTTCTATTCGCCATGCCTACTCCAGAGCCTTGGAGTGGCGAAGTAGCACTCACGAAAGGTTCTGAATAAGTGGACGCAACATTCGTCAGGCTTGCCAATTCAGACGTTGGCATGCCATAGAATGGAATAAATCCTGGGGGAACCACTGGCCTTGGGCCAGTATTTCCCCTTGGAGGGGGGGTTCCCAAAGTCATTCTGGGGCCTGTAAACGAAGAAGTTATTGGCCCCGTGGTTGTGACTGACACTGCTGGTATCGAACCAGCATTCGTCGCTTCACTCACGGTCCTATTAACCGTTGCTCCCACACTTGGTGGTGGAATTTCATTATTGTTTGGCGGATTCGCCATCTCTTCCCTTCTTCTGGCAGTATTATTATCGTTGGTGTATATTCTACCACTCCTCAATAACATACAACTCGAAAAGATGAGATTTTTTTTAACAATCAACACACTGTCCCACCGGGTGTGCCAATTTGTTTACCTGGTGATTTGGTAAACTTGAAGTTTAATTAATGTGGATAAGGCTTTAAGTAAATTGTTTAAAGTAAATTGCATAAAGGAAAAGGCTTGGTAAAATAACGAGGCTTGAATGTAAAGGTTCGACAGGAATCTTAAAGGGAAAAAGCATGTAAAATACTGGAAAAGTAAATGACTTGAATTGATTAAATTGGTGTTTCACACATACATTTCTCAACAATTCGTTCGCTCACACTGGGTACTTGAATCTAAATGAGTGACTATGTATCTATTGTGAACACACCCGCGAGAAACTACACGTCTACTCCTATTTATACAAAAACATTCCAAGTAACCGTCGGGCAGTTACACTGCTTCGAGATCAAGCCACTTGTCACGTTCTCCCTGTTCGACGCTCCAGATCCTTGCACGTTAGCACGTAGTAACTGCTGGAAACCGTTTTCCCTCCAAAGCTTTGAATTTCAAACCGCTCCACTCTGGACCATCAAACACGTTCGTCAAGAGACATCTTCGACGAAAACTCCTTCGACGTCGAAGGCAATCAGCCTTCTTCTTTGGAAGAAATCTTCTAAGTATTTTTGCCATCTTTCGACAGGCACTTCGACAGGCTTAGCCAGTCGAAAGCATCTTTCAGCTTTTCATGGCTGCCATCAATCAAAACAAAGGTGTCGAATTTAGGAGCCAACACCTGTATACACCAATTTTATGATATCCTACCAGAATCATAGGTTCACTCTTGTCATCAAGCTTCCTTCTTCTTGCATCAGGTACATGCTTGTAACTCGTAGAGCCAAACACCTTTAAATGACTCACTGGTGGTCGTTTTCCACTCCAAACTTATTCAGGAACCTTGTTCTTCAATATCTTGGTAGGGTACCTGTTCAAGATATAAACTGCAGTCGAAACAGCTTCTCCCCATAAGGTTTTTGGCTAATTCTTTTGTTTCAGCATGCATTTTGCCCATATCCAATACGGTTTTATTTCTTCTTTAAAAAATTCTATTATGTTAAGAAGTATAAGGAGCAGTTATCTCATGATTTACACCATGTTCTGCATATAATTTTTCAAACAACTTCGAAGTGTATTCGCCACCTCTATCTGTTCGTAGAACTTTGATGTTCTTCTCACTATGGTTTTCGAAGTGTGTATTGAATCTATTAAAGATTTCTAATACTTTATCCTTTCTCTCGATCACATAGATCCACAGCTTTTAACTGAACTCATCGACAAACGAAATAAAATATTTGTTACCGCCAATGGTATGTTCTTAGAATGGTTCACATACATCTGAATGTACCACTTCAAGAATGCAGGTAGATCTCATTGGCATAGTCAAAATGAAAGAATTTTTGGATTGCTTTCTGACTAAACAACCTTCAAGAAGTTTTTCTGGCATCTCAAGACTTGGGATACTAGATACCATATCATGAGTAATCAGGTGATTCAATGATCAAAAATTCAAATATCCAAACCTCAAATGGCATAACCAACTATCCTTGTGGTAGATGTTGTACCCCAAAATTTGCCCTCTAATTTCTCGAGGATTCTCTCACAAGATCTTCTATGACGTCAAGTTTGCAGCACTCATACATCAATTTAGGTTTGGAATTGGCACAAGGGAAAAATGGTCAATTGCATATTAGAAAGTCAAACTTTGACTTTTTGGTCAAAATTACATTCCAAAGATCAAATTTCATCAATACATGCAAGAATATCAAGCTTGATCATCAATAAAGTCAAGAAAGTCAAAAGTCAACTTGAAAAGTCAAGATTTCCAAGACTTAGAAATTTTCTAAGTGTTTTTATACATGATAATTTCATCACTTCATGCCATTCTTTCATCATGATGCAAGATGATTCAAAAGAAACTTTCAACATGAAAGTTGTAGATCTCCATGATATCTACAACATTGCTTTACACAACTTCTCCTAAATATTATGGGATCTCAAGTTACAAATTCATGAAGTCATGACATTTTCATTTAACACTTACAGAAATTTTCAATAGATTTTGGTCAGGATTTTACCCCAACTTCTTGGCATTTTTTCACATAGTTCAAAGATTATTTTGTCAAAATGGCCAACATGAAAGTTATAGATGATATTTCAAGCTTTCCAAAACATCCAAGAGCATAAATTTATCATACTTGAGCTAGGAGATTAAAGGGCTTGAAGTTGGCCATCCATCTTTGAATTACAAGTCATTCTAAGTGAAGAACACATAATAAAACTCTCATGATTTGCTATATAATCTTATGTTGCAGGCTTCTTTGCTTGTAAATCTCATCATAATTTAATGCTTACACCCACTCTTGATCTATTACCCAAGTGTTTAAACCATTGTCCAAAAGATCTTTCCATTTATGGAATAAAGGCACCATTGCTATTCTTGAAAAGCAAGCTTTTTGTACAAAGTTTGTCTTGAGCCCATACCTTGCTTGTTGATGATTATACTCAACCATAAATCATGGGAAGTAGCTCCTCTATACCAGCAACTTTGGTACTTCACCTTGGGACTATGGAGTACTTGACTTAATTTGATCTTTGTAATCCAACCAAACCATAACATGTTGTCTTATAAACCTAATAAGATCATATGCACAAACCCCTTGCCTATAAATAGAAGAAATATTTGCAAGAGAAAGAGGTTGGGACAAGTTAGAAAAATAGAGAGAAAAGCCAGAAATCTTGTTGTAAACTAGCCATCAAAAGCCATAACAGTCCACAAAACTTCCACTCTTGAGTTTTAAAGTCCAAACCTTTGAACCTCTCATACTTTGCAAATTCTGTCCAACCATCTAAACACTCCACATATATCATATAGAAGTTGTTCAAACACAAGAAATTTTTTTGTAATATCACTATCATCACTTCCCAGGCTCAACAACAGCCCATACAACAGCTCAAACTCAAAGCACAAATTTCAGTTTCAAGCTAAGTTTTCTTGATTTTGAACTCTTCATACAAGCATCACTAATGGTTTATTTGTGAAGATAAAATGTAGTAACCATTGTCCTTAAAGTTAAAATTTTGTTTATCTTCCATTCTTTTCATTATGTGTTGAGAACTAACCCATGTATGCAGCAAAACAATGTTGAAGTAGAAAAATGACAGTATGAGTCGACACATAGCCTTATGAGTCGATACATACTGCTTTACAGGCCCAAAACAGGAGAAAAAAACAATGTATGAGTTGACACAAAGCACGTATGATTCGACACATGCAGTGTATGAGTCGACACATACCATTATGTAATGACTCATACTGAGTTGATTTGGAAATACAGGGGCAAGGAAAGTTATATGTCGATGCATGTGAGCTTGTGTCGACACATAATAGTTCAAGATGCATTTTTTATTTCTTTTTACATTGTTTTTATGTTTCCTTCATGGTTATTCGATATGGTTTTAATATTTAAGTTCCTACTTCATCCCCATTTGTAAATTGTACCCTCATCCCCTAAACGATGTAATAGCGTAAGACTTTATTTTCCGCAATTTAACGCTTTCTAATACAAATGTTAGTAACTAGGGTGTGTATGGCAAGATAAAATCAACAAGTAGATAACCCTAATCAAAGATTAAATGCAGCAAATCAAACACACTATTCACACATGCACCCTAAGGTTAACTCCACTTGTTGCCTAAAAAATGGTCATGTTATGCATGTGGGGTGTCTTAGCAAAAACAATCGAAATACAAGATCATAGTCCCTCGATGACGCTATAAATGTTGCCTTTCAAAATGATCTTAGTCCCTCAAAAAGAAATGTTAAGATACCTCACAACATTTCTAATCATGGCTACACGATGACCCACGCCCGTCCCGCTTACATCCAAAGATAGGGTTGCTTACCAAATCAATGGTAAGACAACAATGTCAAAGGAAAAGAAAATGAACAAGAAAGACATTTGAGTAGGTAGATTGCTCCTAATTACTTGATCCATTTCAAAACAAACATCCTTGCTATTTTTAAAAATAATCACCTACACTTTCAAAAACACTTTCAAAACATCTTCCAAACTTGAAACATTTTCAAAAGCTCAACACTTTATATACATTCTTACGAACGAGAACTATTACAAAGTTTTCCTAAACGATGGCGCCTTTTCAAAATACTTTCAAAAAACCACACAAAGCATAATTTCAAACAAAATCAAGTGATCTAGCAAGTAACTAAGAGCCCATGGAAAACCATGGATGAAAAGGGTGTTAATACCTTCCATTTTCATAATCTACCCCGCGAACTCAAGAAACAATCTCAAAGGTCTTTCCTGTGCTTTTTCACCTTTCCTTTTGGATAAAAGAAAATTCGATGGTGACTCTTGCTAACCGCAATATTTGCGATCAAACGCAAAACACCCAAGTCAGTTCTCCCACCGTATCAGAGAAATGGCGACTCTGTTGGAGAGATTCTTAAAAGTGCGGTTACCTTAGGGTTAGATCATATTTACTTGCTTTCATTGTTTCACTTGTATGCTTTGCATTATGGTTCTTTGTTTGGGTTTGAATCCTCCACCCGGATTTGGGATACCTTATAGGTAAGTAGCAATATATTGTGGAAACTGTGCGGGGTATACCGACACGGTCTAAGCAATAGCTACGTTAGTGCGACATATTTATGGGTACCGGTAGCCCTTGAGTAGTCAAGGAGAATACGGGGCCGCTGAGTGATGTCATGAAGCACTAATGAACTTTTAGAACCTTTACTTGACCAACTTGGCCATTAGGACGTAGTGAGATGACCGGTTTTGGTGCAGTCCGAAGTTGGTAGATACTCGATACTACACTCATTGAGGTTTTGTTTTTTGAGATATTTCGGTCTCCATTAAAGAGGCTTGCGCTGAAACAATGCCCGAGAAAAAAACCTAGTGATATTGAGCTCCTTAGAACCCGGTTACTATTACTATAACAGGCTTGAGCCAACTAAACTTCAAGAGGGTACTTACCTATGAGACTCCATGCAAGCCTAAACCTAAGGACTTGTTTGCTTTGTTTGTATGTGTTGTACCCCAAAATTTGCCCTCCCATATTCTTCAAGAAATTGCCAAGTCAAGCTTCAAAATTACCCAAGGGTTGCACAGTTCAAAGGCCTCCTAAGCAGTCAAAATTAGGGTTTTGGTTCTGATCAAGAAGATGAAGTTTCCAAGGGTCCAATCAAGTCCCACATGCCTATAAATATGGTCAAGCATCCTCATACAAAGTTTCAAGACTTTCAGCACAAAATTGCACAGTCAAAACCCTAATTGCACTACAGTCAACTGTAGGGGCAAAATGGTCATTTGACAGTCAAAAGTTCAAATTTTTGGTCAACATCTAATTTTGAAGCCACAAACATCATTTGATCAATGCTTGATCATGATTCTCAAAGCTTGGCTCAAAAATCACCAAAATGCAAAAGTTTCCTTATTTGGACAGCTGAAAAAGTCAACTGTAAATTGACCAGGGCATAACTTTCACATGGATTATCAGAAAAATTCCATCCAAATCTCATTTTGAAGAGAAAGACATTTCCTACAACTCATATTCATACTTCAAGTCCAAGAAATGCTCTCACAAAAAGTTATCAATTTCAACATTATAGGTCATTTTCAAAAGTCAACAAAAAGGGACTTTAAGTCAAAGGCCATAACTTGAGATTGGTAAATCAAAATGACATGGGACCAAAGGCATTGGTTAGAGGACTCAAAGACCTTTCCAAAATGTCCAAGAACATGAGCAAAGCTTAAATATTGAGCAAGTTATGCCTTGTGGAAGTTGGGCAATTTTTGGATATTTTGAAAGGTCAACATTGGTTCAAATGACCTAAAATTGCTAGTGGGCCTATTTTTCTTCCACAATTCATCATCCAAGGCATGTGCACGACCACTTGGCCCAAAGGGAAGTTTTTATTCATTTTTTATTTATTTATTTGAATTTTTATTAATAATAATTCATTTAAATCAATTAAATACATGAAAAATATTTAACTTAAGTTTTTCAATCTTTTTGTGCATGAAATATACTCAATAATTCGTGCATGATCAGATATGGAAGGAATTGAATTGATTGGATATGATTGAGAGCAAAAGTGCATGAAAAATATTGAAAAAAAGATCTTTGAAAATCAAATCTCAAAAACCATGAATGCAAAGGATTTTGATCAAGTTTTTTGACCTAATGCACTCCATACATAAGCTGCAAGCAAGACCTAATGCAGAAAACCACTAAGCTGCGCAGAAACTCCATTGACAAAACTCAATTTTTTGGCAAAAATTCCAATTCTGAAAACACTTTTGCAGGGCGATTCAAGACCAAATAGTGATTCCATTGGCTTCCTTGAGGATTATAGAACGTGTTCCAATCAAAATCGATCATCCCAACGCCCAGAGTTGGTATACAGAAATCCAGTTTTCTCATATTTTTTTCAAAATCGTATTTCAAGATTTAGACGTTTTCATGGCATTTTGATTATGTATTTATACTGAGTATTGTATTCTGAAGCTAACCATATGGATTAATTGTATTTTTATGCACTATACGCAAATATGCCATTGTTGTTCATTAGGGTTCATGAAGCTCCGAATTGGGGTTTTTTGAATGAGGAAAAATTGGAGTGTGAAACCAAGGCCATTCAATCCAGTGCGATGAGACGATCATGAATCCACCCTCGCGCCTAATTTATGATGATCCCTAGGCTAGTCGCTATTTTTCAGAAGCTAGCCTAAGGGAACACTTGAAAAACCGTGGCCAATGTTTTATATTTTCAGGAAAAAAAAATCAATGAAGAAGATGATGTGGTGGTCAGCAATGATTGGTTCTTTTGAATTTGCGCGCCAGACCACCACTAACTCCAGTTTTTTATTATATAATTTGTTTTCCTTTTATATTAACGAATATGCATGCAACTCAGTTGGTTGAGAAGAACGCTCCTAAGCCTCAGGACCTGGGTTCGAGCCCCAGGTCCCCACCCCCCTTCATATTATTTTGCATTTAATGATTCCATGCAGGTTCAATGTAAAAGCACACCGTACGCCCACACAATCAAACGTGCCACGCGTTTAATCTCATCAATTCAAGGGCCAGGATTTGTGGAATATGGTAGGCTCTAGTTAACGCTTGGGTACGTGTCCTGAAAAGTCAAAAATGCCAAGGTTAATGGGCCTGAATCACTACAAAAAACCTCCTATTTGGGGTCTGAACCCCCTAGGTTTGCAAGACTTTTTTTATTCTTTTTACTTTCTTTATACTTTTTTTTACTTCCTTTTAATCATTGTTTTTTTAATTAATTTATTATTTTCATAAATATAAAAAACACTATGAAAAATCAGAAAAAAGAGAAAAAATATAATAAATATTTTATTTTAGTATTTTTATAAATAAGTTATATTAATTAGATTTAGTTATTAAATTAGGTTTAATTATAATATTTTCATAATAAAAATCTAAAATTAGTAGAATTAGGTTTTAAGTAATTTTTTACCTTCCTTTTTATTTTTCTTTCATAATAATCAAATATTTAATATTATTTATTTTTTGTAATTAAATTGCATGTAAATTAATTAGGGTTAAATATTAGGTTAAAATTTAATCTTTTCTTAATAAACTAAAAAAACAAATAGAATTAGGGTTATCATTTAATTTCAATTAATTTTTCTCCATTAAAATCATAAAATACCAAAAAATACAAAAAAAACAATTTCTTTTCCTTTTTAATTAATTAATCAATTTCATCATTTAATTAAATTTTGCAAAAAGGGTCCAACGCCCTCGTTTTAATTCTTGTTTAATTCGCATGTTTATTTCTTTCTCATTTAATTATTTATGTACCTCTCCCAAAGCCGTGTAATTAATTCCTCGCACTTTATCTTCTTTACTTTCTTTATGTTTCTGTCAAATCGGGTTCGAGAAATTTTGGCGATGTGGACCCGCGCCTTTGTAATAGTTTAGAACTTTATATTTCCGCAACCTTTAACTGTTAAACAAAAACATGAAAGAATGAATGCCCAAAAATAAAATCAAAACGTAGACCACCAAATGCATGACAAGACAAACAATAAACTGAAAATGACACACAATTCACACACCACCCCTAGGGTACGCTTCACTGTTGCCTTGCCCCTCGAAAGGTGATCGTTGAGTAGAGGATGTCTTAGTAAGTCCTCATGATCCGGGAACCTGGCATGAGGGTAGCTTCTAAGGTGTCTTTCCATTGCTCCGGTGATCACCATGTCCCGAACCTCGAATTGACCCAAACACCTCCAACGGTGGTGCTACCTATCTCTCAATGGTGGGATGGCACTACTTTAAGGACATTTACACAGACGAATTCCTTAGGGTAGGTAAACGACTCTAGATACTTGCTCTAAATTTCAAAACAAATTCAAAAATACTTTTCACACCGACACCTTTTCAAAAGCTTTCGAAAGCAATTTTTCAAACACTCTTGAGGACCGATACAAGAGTCAAACTGGAATTTTCAAAGAAACTTTTTAAAACCCACAGTTGAAAAGCAAACAAACCATTTTTTGAAAACACAAGTGAGCAAGTATCTAAGAGCCCATGGATAACCATGGATAGAAAGGGTGCTAACACCTTCCCTTTTTATAACCTACCTCCCGAACCGAGAGCAATCTCTATAAGGAACTTTTCTGTGCTTTTGTCCTTTCCATTTGGAGAAAATAAAAGACGGTGGCGACTCTTGCTTCCGCGACATTTCGTGAAACCAGCTAAAAACAGTCAGTTCCAGATCCACCGATCACAGAACTGGCGACTCTGCTGGGGATTTAACTTAAAGTGAGGTGTACCTTAGGGTTAGTTCATAACTGTGTTTTCAATTGCTTTCCTTGTTTGCTTTAAATTGTGGGACTGTCTTGGGAGTTCTATAGATCCTAACCCGGATCTGGGGATACCTTCTTAGAAAGTAGCAACAAGGCTGTGAGGGAACTGTGCGGGGTATACCGACATGGTTGAAACAGTCTGCTACGTTGATGTGGCACTTTGGTGTGTACCGGTAACCCTTGAGTTCAGTCAAGGAGAGTACGGGGCCTCCGCGTGGTGTCGTGAAGCATCAATAGACCTTAGGAACCTTAATTGTACTATCTTGGCCTCTTTAGGGTAGTGAGATAACTGACTTTGGTGCAGTCCGAGGTTGGTTGATACTCGATACTACACTCAATTGAGGGTTGCTTTCCTGGAATATTTCGGTCGCCAGTTCAGTGGCTAAACCGAAACGATGAACAATGAAAGCAATCCCGTGATATTGGGACCCTTAGAACCCAGTTACTTCTAATAGGACAGGTTGAGCCCACCAACTTCAAGAGGGTAATACCCAGACCCCATGCTGGCCTAAACTCTAAGGGCTCTTTTGTGTGACTTGTGTGCCTTCAAACTTGGATTACTTGCATGCTTGTTAGCTGACATCTGAATTTCTTGCAGGCTTTGTTTATAGTCCTTAACTGGGACTCATAACAGGGTTTACTGAGTGTTTTGCAGGTTTTATTTAGTCCTTAATTAGGACTCATGACAGGGTTTACTAAGTTTCTTGCAGGTTTTGGTTTGCAGTCCTTAATTGGGACTCATAACAGGGCTACTCACATTACCCCATGCATACCATAACATCATACCATTGCATACATCCTAACCCATTTCAAGGATCTCAAGGGCTTGTGATGCAGGTCATGATGAATCAAACGTCTAGCAAGGGGCAAAGAGGATTTATTTTCCTCTAGCCAAGGTTGTCAGGGGCTATGACCCACTCGATATGGTGAGCTCTGACTTCTGAAGAAGGTTCCCCTAACCAAGGTTGTTTGGAAATCAAAACCAGACATGATAATTAAAGTCAGGGGCTATGACCCACTGGATATGGTGAGCTTTTGACCCTTTGAAGAAGGACTCTCAACAACATGCAGTTCCTTCAATCAAACTACCAGACCCGAGTTCTAACAAATTTTCTTGTTTACCCTGCGAGGTCCTTGAAATCATTGCATGCATATCATACATATCATTGCATAACAGGTACCCATTCTCTGCAGGTTGCTTACCTTCTTCGCTGTTTATTTCAGCAGTCTCGTCATGAATCCTGAATCCTCAACCGAGCACACTATCAAGGCCCTCCAGGCTCAGAACGCCCAGTTCCAAGAGCTGATTATGAATTTGACCCAGGGGCAACAAGATCTGAAGACCCTGCTCTTGAAAAAGAAAAAGAAGAGGACTGTTTTGTTCAGCCCTAGACGCAGATCTGGGAACACACTGCAGGATGAAGCTGAGAAGACAACTCCATCTGTGGGGAAAGACAGTCATCAAGAGGAAAGGGTTCCCAGTCCAGTGGTCTCCGACAATGAGACAGATTTCAACGACGAACAGTACCCTCCGGCTGAGGATAGGTACAAACAGTTGGAAGACCGGCTAAGTGCTATGGAGATACAAAAAGTGCCTAGCCTTGACTTCGAGGATCTAGGTCTGTCTTCTGGGGTAGTGATCCCGCACAAATTCAAGGCACCTGCCTTTGCAAAGTACGACGGGGCATCCTGCCCAAAGCTGCATCTCAGGTCATACATGAGGAGGATCCAGCCCCACACGGCCGACAGGAACTTATGGATCCACTTTTTCCAGGAGAGTCTTTCAGGGACTCAGCTTGACTGGTTCTATCAACTGAATGGAGCCAACATCCGCAGCTGGGAGGATTTGGCCACTGCATTCTACAAGCAGTACCAGTACAATGCCGACCTTGCTCCCACGCGCACTCAGCTTCAGGGAATGTCTATGGGTGCAGGTGAAGGTTTCAAAGAATATGCTCAAAAATGGAGGGACCTTGCTGGAAGGGTACAACCACCTCTGACTGACCGCAAGCTCGTCGACATGTTCTTGGGGACCCTGTCTGGTCCATTCTTCAACCACCTGATTGGGAATTCTGCTGCTGGGTTTACAGATCTGATCTTGACCGGGGAAAGAATAGAAGCTGGCATCAAGTCAGGGAAAATACATAACGATGATTCCTCGAACACTGAGAAGAAACCATCCAAGAGAGAATCTAGTGCGGTCAATGCAGTAGCTATTGTAAAGCCGGCCGGTGCTCCTCAGCGTCACCACCAACAAAGGGAAGAAAGACCTAAGAGGCAATTTACTCCCCTCAGCATAACCTTGTCACAGATATTGCCACAGCTGCTGGAAACCAAGTTGGTAACTCTCATGGATCCCCCGAAGAATCCTAACAGGACACCTTCAAGGTACAATCCCAATGCTCGCTGCGCCTATCATTCCGACAGCCCGGGGCATGTTACAGATGACTGTTGGACTTTGAGAAATAGGGTTCAAGATCTGATTGACGCAAAGGAAGTCCAGCTCGACTCTCCAGAGGCTCCCAACGTGATCACTGCTTCCACGCCAAAACATGGCTAGGATAGAAAGCACTTTTTTGTTCATTTGACTTCAAGTTGTAATTTTCTTTTGATTGTTCAAACATTTACTCATGTTAAACATTGTTATTTCTTTAATGCATCGCATATGTCTGTTTTGAAACAATATATTCGTATTCACTAAATGCAAATTATTTTCATGTTTTTCTGATGTCAACTCTTGATTAAGAAATTCTAAAGCCTCTTGAGGGAGGATGACGAAAACGATACCGCTATCTTTACAGTATGCTTTTGAACGGACCCCGCTGATGAGGTACAGGCATTGTTTCAATCCCTAAACACTGGAGTTATAAGGATGATAATCCCTCGTCAACCCCTCTGAGCCAAAGAAGTAGGAGTTTTTCTTTTCGAAATTTAAAACCCTTAATCATAACCTGGGGCAGGGTAGTCTCTCAGTTGATCCAAGTGCATAACGAATGGCACCAAAGAGGTCCTTACAAAACGAAGAAAGACAGTGATGGTTCCAAATAATCAATAAAGAAAGGCAGCCATTATCTCAAAAAATAAAAAAAAAACCATTAAGTCAAAACCTATAAAGGGGACTTACAAAACTAGGGGCATCCCGCTGACTGTAATTCCAAAAAAGGAAACAGTTCAGGCAAAAAAAAATAGGGATAACAAAAATCAGACAAGAAAGAGGTCTTACCAACCCTCAACAAAAAAGGAATGACTGCCTATTCAGAATAAATCATCAATATCTAAACCATCATTGGAACATCAGAGCAAAGACTCAAACAAGGTCTAACGTATGATCAATTGAGTTTAGGTTTGAAGAATATCACGAAGAGCGGGTGGGTACAAATAATTTGAGCCTTTATCCTTTGTTTCTTAAACCGTGAACCAGGCCACGTTATAACCCTCAAAAGTCCTAGCTGAAGCATGGGTTAGTTCGAAAGCATACTGTTACGAAAGGTATCCTGACTCCTTAAGGCCTACGGTAAATACGGAGTTGACATCATGTTTTACAAACATTCACTTGTTTTATGAAAAAGAATGCATTTTCAAAATCTTCAAGACAGACATAGGCTTTGCATTTTTAACATAACTTTGTTTGCATATGACTTTTTATTTGAACAGCATAGAAGTTCGCACGAAGAATATCTAATGAACAAAAGCACTTCCAACCAAGGAGAAGACGTGATCATTGTCCATCATCTGGGGCAGTCAAGTCAAGATTCGGAGAATCTCTCAAAAGGCCAAATAGCTTGGGGCAAATCTCTGTCCGAGTCACTTGGGGCATTCCAACAATGAATCTTGTCTAATCAAACACCTTCTGGTGGCATGAAAAAACATTTCTAATAGGGGCAACTCCCTACATTCTGAAAGCACGGACATAGTCGAAAAATACTGCGCATAATCAAAGACCCGCTAGGTTGACATACCTAGGCAAAAGTAAGGGCTTCCCGGTGAACCAAAAGGGTTCGGGAAAAATGAGGGATAAAATGAAAAAAAATCTGTACACCCGGCAAGTCAAAAACCTGAAAAGGCGGCTTGGGCAAAAATGGGTATCCCGATGGACTGAAAACCCGAAAGGGCGGTCCAGGCAAAAGTTAGGGATCAAAGCGTACGGCTATGTCCTGTCATCTTGTCACCTGCCTACCAGAAGAAGGCTGGTCCCTCAACAACTATCAGCACCTCACAGGTCTTCCTATTCTATCTCAGAAACAGGGGGAATAAAGAGTTGTCCGGCAATCTAATTGTCCTGTCCTCCAAGGTACCAAGGTAGGCTGAAGAACATAACCAGATACCTTAATCCCCCAGAGAGTGAGCCCGCAAGTCAGTGCATTCTCCCCGAGCCAAGTTACAATTAAACTTAAAGAAGTTGGGTATCCTCCCACAGATCTCAACATTCCCCAGCAATATACATGCACTCCTAACAAGCATCCCCGGCAGTTTTGGTCTAAAGATTGTTCCCCGACAGTTTTGGTCTAAAGATTGTTCCTCGGCGGTATATCAACATTCAGTGGAGCCACTTCCCCGTTACAGTTCAAACTTCCCCAGTCCATTCCAAAAGTTTCCCCAGGAAAGTGGAATCCATATCCCCAGCAGGTCTTAAAGCTTATCCCCAGTAGATTCTGGAAGCTTGTCATCCGCTTAGTACGAACGCTCCCCCGGATTTATTCAAAGGTTATTTCCCCACCAGGATATAACTAGGTTATCCTCAGCTAATTACCACGGAAAGATCGTCCCCGGCGAAGTCTTCCTGTCCCCAGCGGAGTTCATCAAATCTCCCAACATAACTTATCAACGGTATCCCCAGCGGAGTTATCTTCATCAAACTCAGCAAAGTACTTCTCTTTCCCCACAAAGTTCACTCCCCGCAGAGTAATCTCTTCGCCAAGTTTATTCCCCAACGGAGTTATCTTCTCCGACCGGTATTCTTGCAATCATCATCCCCAACAGAAACGAAGAATCTCACTCTTCAACATCAGCCCAGGATTTGACTTCCCGGCATCCGTCAAGGATCTATTTTCCTAGACGAAGATACATTCATAAACATCACATTGTTATACATCATGATACATGCATATACGCATCATATCATACAATCTCATGTGTTGAAAAATATTATTGCTTGATCCATATCATGCATTGCATATGACTGACCTTTACCTTTCAGGAAGGATACAGTTAAAAGATCAACTATGTAGACTAATACAGTCAAGAGAGACCAACCCAGTCAATGAATACAAATCCAGTTAAATCAATGCCTAAAGATTTTTATGATACAACTCGTCGTTATAGACACTCGTCGTCATAGACACCCGTCGTTATAGACACTCGTCGTTATAGACACTCGTCGTTATAGACACTCGTCGTCATAGACACTCGTCGTTATAGACACTCGTCGTCATAGACACTCGTCGTAATAGACACTCGTCGTCATAGACACTCGTCGTCATACACACTCGTCGTCATAGACACTCGTCATTATAGACACTCGTCGTTATAGACACTCGTCGTTATAGACACCCGTCGTTATAGACACTCGTTGTTATAGACACTCGTCGTTATAGACACTCGTCGTTATAGACACTCGTTGTCATAGACACTCGTCGTTATAGACACTCGTCGTTATAGACACTCGTCGTCATAGACACTCGTCGTTATAGACACTCGTCGTCATAGACACTCGTCGTCATAGACACTCGTCGTTATAGACACTCGTCGTTATAGACACTCGTCGTTATAGACACTCGTCGTTATAGACACTCGTCGTTATAGACACTCGTTGTTATAGACACCCGTCGATAAAGACCACCCGTCCATGGAAATAACCTGTCAGTAGAGACAACTCACCAACCTTTCTGAATACCAGATCCGATTCGTGTATCTTGCCAGGGTGTGTCTGAAGATTTCGAGGATCCGATACCTGAATCTTGCCAGGGTGTATCCGTTGAAGACTAACGTTACCAGATCCGATTCATGTATCTCGCCAGGGTGTGTCTGAAGAGTTCGAGGGTCCGATACCTGAATCTTGCCAGGGTGTATCCGTTGAAGACTAACATTACCAGACTCGACTCCTGTATCTCGCCAGGGCACGTCTGAAGAATTCGAAGATCTAGCTCCTGTAACCAGTCAGGACATATCTACCCAAAGCATTCGAAAACCAGCTCCTGCAACATGTCAGGTACTCATTTTTCTTTTGCAGGTACGCAAGTTCTCGCTAAGGAATCTCTTACGCGATCAACCCCCAGATGGCATCTATAAGCCCATCATCCTGTTCACCAATCTCCAAATGGCATCTATAAGCCCATTCCCATCATTACACTGCTACTATGTGAGCGCAAATTTCTGGGCACTCTAGTGTTCAATCATCTTCCACCTTCGGATTACGAAAGGCACGTCAGCCAATCTGCATCCCCAGGTCTAAGAAGATTGAACAGGGGCAACTGTTGTACCCCAAAATTTTCCCTCCCATATTCTTCAAGAAATTGCCAAGTCAAGCTTCAAAATTCCCCAAGGGTTGCACAGTTCAAAGGCCTCCTAAGCAGTCAAAATTAGGGTTTTGGTTCTGATCAAGAAGATGAAGTTTCCAAGGGTCCAATCAAGTCCCACATGCCTATAAATATGGTCAAGCATCCTCATACAAAGTTTCAAGACTTTCAGCACAAAATTGCACAGTCAAAACCCTAATTGCACTACAGTCAACTGTAGGGGCAAAATGGTCATTTGACAGTCAAAAGTTCAAATTTTTGGTCAACATCTCATTTTGAAGCCACAAACATCATTTGATCAATGCTTGATCATGATTCTCAAAGCTTGGCTCAAAAATCACCAAAATGCAAAAGTTTCCTTATTTGGACAATTGAAAAAGTCAACTGTAAATTGACCAGGGCATAAATTTCACATGGATTATCAGAAAAATTCCATCCAAAGCTCATTTTGAAGAGAAAGACATTTCCTACAACTCATCTTCATACTTCAAGTCCAAGAAATGCTCTCACAAAAAGTTATCAATTTCAACATTATAGGTCATTTTCAAAAGTCAACAAAAAGGGACTTTAAGTCAAAGGCCATAACTTGAGATTGGTAAATCAAAATGACATGGGACCAAAGGCATTGGTTAGAGGACTCAAATACCTTTCCAAAATGTCTAAGAACATGAGCAAAGCTTAAAAATTGAGCAAGTTATGCCTTGTGGAAGTTGGGAAATTTTTGGATATTTTGAAAAGTCAACATTGGTTCAAATGACCTAAAATTGCTAGTGGGCCTATTTTTCTTCCACAATTCATCATCCAAGGCATGTGCACGACCACTTGGCCCAAAGGGAAGTTTTTATTCATTTTTTATTTATTTATTTGAATTTTTATTAATAATAATTCATTTAAATCAATTAAATACATGAAAAATATTTAACCTAAGTTTTTCAATCTTTTTGTGCATGAAATATACTCAATAATTCGTGCATGATCAGATATGGAAGGAATTGAATTGATTGGATATGATTGAGAGCAAAAGTGCATGAAAAATATTGAAAAAAAGATCTTTGAAAATCAAATCTCAAAAACCATGAATGCAAAGGATTTTGATCAAGTTTTTTGACCTAATGCACTCCATACATAAGCTGCAAGCAAGACCTAATGCAGAAAACCACTAAGCTGCGCAGAAACTCCATTGACAAAACTCAATTTTTTGGCAAAAATTCCAATTCTGAAAACACTTTTGCAGGGCGATTCAAGACCAAATAGTGATTCCATTGGCTTCCTTGAGGATTATAGAACGTGTTCCAATCAAAATCGATCATCCCAACGCCCAGAATTGGTATACAGAAATTCAGTTTTCTCATATTTTTTTCAAAATCGTATTTCAAGATTTAGACGTTTTCATGGCATTTTGATTATGTATTTATACTGAGTATTGTATTCTGAAGCTAACCATATGGATTAATTGTATTTTTATGCACTATACGCAAATATGCCATTGTTGTTCATTAGGGTTCATGAAGCTCCGAATTGGGGTTTTTTGAATGAGGAAAAATTGGAGTGTGAAACCAAGGCCATTCAATCCAGTGCGATGAGATGATCATGAATCCACCCTCGCGCCTAATTTATGATGATCCCTGGGCTAGTCGCTATTTTTCAGAAGCTAGCCTAAGGGAACACTTGAAAAACCGTGGCCAATGTTTTATATTTTCAGAAGAAAAAAAATCAATGAAGAAGATGATGTGGTGGCCAGCAATGATTGGTTCTTTTGAATTTGCGCGCCAGACCACCACTAACTCCAGTTTTTTATTATATAATTTGTTTTCCTTTTATATTAACGAATATGCATGCAGCTCAGTTGGTTGAGAAGAACGCTCCTAAGCCTCAGGACCTGGGTTCGAGCCCCAGGTCCCCACCCCCTTCATATTATTTTGCATTTAATGATTCCATGCAGGTTCAATGTAAAAGCACATCGTACGCCCACACAATCAAACGTGCCACGCGTTTAATCTCATCAATTCAAGGGCCAGGATTTGTGGAATATGGTAGGCTCTAGTCAACGCTTGGGTACGTGTCTTGAAAAGTCAAAAAGGCCAAGGTTAATGGGCCTGAATCACTACAAAAAACCTCCTATTTGGGGTCTGAACCCCCTAGGTTTGCAAGACTTTTTTTATTCTTTTTACTTTCTTTATACTTTTTTTTACTTCCTTTTAATCATTGTTTTTTTAATTAATTTATTATTTTCATAAATATAAAAAACACTATGAAAAATCAGAAAAAAGAGAAAAAATATAATAAATATTTTATTTTAGTATTTTTATAAATAAGTTATATTAATTAGATTTAGTTATTAAATTAGGTTTAATTATAATATTTTCATAATAAAAATCTAAAATTAGTAGAATTAGGTTTTAAGTAATTTTTTACCTTCCTTTTTATTTTTCTTTCATAATAATCAAATATTTAATATTATTTATTTTTTGTAATTAAATTGCATGTAAATTAATTAGGGTTAAATATTAGGTTAAAATTTAATCTTTTCTTAATAAACTAAAAAAACAAATAGAATTAGGGTTAGCATTTAATTTCAATTAATTTTTCTCCATTAAAATCATAAAATACCAAAAAATACAAAAAAAACAATTTCTTTTCCTTTTTAATTAATTAATCAATTTCATCATTTAATTAAATTTTGCAAAAAGGGTCCAACGCCCTCGTTTTAATTCTTGTTTAATTCGCATGTTTATTTCTTTCTCATTTAATTATTTATGTACCTCTCCCAAAGCCGTGTAATTAATTCCTCGCACTTTATCTTCTTTACTTTCTTTATGTTTCTGTCAAATCGGGTTCGAGAAATTTTGGCGATGTGGACCCGCGCCTTTGTAATAGTTTAGAACTTTATATTTCCGCAACCTTTAACTGTTAAACAAAAACATGAAAGAATTAATGCCCAAAAATAAAATCAAAACGTAGACCACCAAATGCATGACAAGACAAACAATAAACTGAAAATGACACACAATTCACACACCACCCCTAGGGTACGCTTCACTGTTGCCTTGCCCCTCGAAAGGTGATCGTCGAGTAGAGGATGTCTTAGTAAGTCCTCATGATCCGGGAACCTGGCATGAGGGTAGCTTCTAAGGCTTCTTCCCATTGCTCCGGTGATCACCATGTCTCGAACCTCGAATTGACCCAAACACCTCCAACGGTGGTGCTACCTACCTCTCAATGGTGGGATGGCACTACTTTAAGGACATTTACACAGACGAATTCCTTAGGGTAGGTAAACGACTCTAGATACTTGCTCTAAATTTCAAAACAAATTCAAAAATACTTTTCACACCGACACCTTTTCAAAAGCTTTCGAAAGCAATTTTTCAAACACTCTTGAGGACCGATACAAGAGTCAAACTGGAATTTTCAAAGAAACTTTTTAAAACCCACAGTTGAAAAGCAAACAAACCATTTTTTGAAAACACAAGTGAGCAAGTATCTAAGAGCCCATGGATAACCATGGATAGAAAGGGTGCTAACACCTTCCCTTTTTATAACCTACCTCCCGAACCGAGAGCAATCTCTATAAGGAATTTTTCTGTGCTTTTGTCCTTTCCATTTGGAGAAAATAAAAGACGGTGGCGACTCTTGCTTCCGCGATATTTCGCGAAACCAGCTAAAAACAGTCAGTTCCAGATCCACCGATCACAGAACTGGCGACTCTGCTGGGGATTTAACTTAAAGTGAGGTGTACCTTAGGGTTAGTTCATAACTGTGTTTTCAATTGCTTTCCTTGTTTGCTTTAAATTGTGGGACTGTCTTGGGAGTTCTATAGATCCTAACCCGGATCTGGGGATACCTTCTTAGAAAGTAGCAACAAGGCTGTGAGGGAACTGTGCGGGGTATACCGACATGGTTGAAACAGTCTGCTACGTTGATGTGGCACTTTGGTGTGTACCGGTAACCCTTGAGTTCAGTCAAGGAGAGTACGGGGCCTCCGCGTGGTGTCGTGAAGCATCAACAGACCTTAGGAACCTTAATTGAACTATCTTGGCCTCTTTAGGGTACTGAGATAACTGACTTTGGTGCAGTCCGAGGTTGGTTGATACTCGATACTACACTCAATTGAGGGTTGCTTTCCTGGAATATTTCGGTCGCCAGTTCAGTGGCTAAATCAAAATGATGAACAATGAAAGCAATCCCGTGATATTGGGACCCTTAGAACCCGGTTACTTCTAATAGGACAGGTTGAGCCCACCAACTTCAAGAGGGTAATACCCAGACCCCATGCTGGCCTAAACTCTAAGGGCTCTTTTGTGTGACTTGTGTGCCTTCAAACTTGGAAAAAGGGTATCCTGGTGGGCTGAAAACCCGAAAGGGCAGTCCAGGCAAAAATTAAGGATTAAAAGCGTATGACTATGTCCCATGGAATCAACACAGTCAATTCTATCACCAAGGTCCAAGTTCAAACGGTCCAAGATCAATCCAATCAACTTCTATTAATGGCAAGGGACATTCGAAGACATTGGGGCAATAGTAGAGTTGGAAGGCAATGAGATCATTTCACATGGCTATTTGTTTTTATTCTAAATTTTCGTTTTCCTTTCGACGATTTCCTCTTACTAGGATCTCTGTCTCTCTGTACAAAAACGCCTATTCATGGGAAAAATATTAATACAAATATACTTTGAAGTGCAAAATTTATGTCTTTGTTTTGAATGCAAATTTGTCCAATGACTAAAATTGAATGAACGTATGCATATGAATATAATTAAAACTATTTGGCACATGTGTCCTGCTAAGCAGCAGTAATCATCTCTTTAATGTATATGAAATATCCCCACAGAATTATCATTAACATTATCTCCACAAGGATAGCTACGATAAACCTTTCCCCAACGGAGTTTCCCACAAAGTCTCTTTGCATAGGATAATCCCTGACCAGAGTCTCAAATCTCTTGGCCGCTTTCTCTCCAGCTAAGTTAATTTTTACAAGTTGAAGCCTCGTGGGTCTCTTCCTAAAGGAAATTCACCTCCTCAACAAGGTTTATTTCCCCAATAGGGTTATTTCCCCAGCCGAGTTCAAATTTCCTCAACATACAACAATCAAGACACCACGAATTTCCCAGCTGAGCCTGTCCTCCCCAGCTGAGTGTATTTTCCCCGCTGAGTATATATTCCCCATCCAAGGCTATTATCCCCAAACGGAGTCTATCATCCTCAGTTGAGCGTATCCTCCCCAAGCTGAGTCTGTCTTACCCGATTGAGTCTACACTCTCCAGTTTGAATTTTCTTTCAGATTATTGCAAATCATAGGGCCACAACCCCTGATCCCCAGTAAAGCCGTCAGCAAAGCCTTTACTATTTCCAAAAAAGATACTATAAATCCTGGATCCGACCAGATATTAGTACAATTTTCAAGTTATTACTAAAACCTGGACCTGACCAGATAATAGTTTGACTTTATCAAGTTG
Organism: Vicia faba; assembly: GCA_948472305.1. Lineage (NCBI taxonomy): Eukaryota > Viridiplantae > Streptophyta > Magnoliopsida > Fabales > Fabaceae > Vicia > Vicia faba. The sequence continues at coordinate 744,251,327 of OX451739.1, forward strand.
CTGAAACCTGGACTCGACCAGATACCAATTTGAGTATCTGAAACCTGGACCCGACCAGATAACAGTTGATCTCAATTTCAAGATGCTATGAAACCTGGACCCGACCAGATAGTAGCTTAACTCTTCAAATATATAGAAGAATCTGGACTCAATCCGACTAAGGATTAACTTCTTTTCCCCAGTAGAGTTTGCCTCTGTATCCCCAACAAATTGCTGAGAAACCTGGACCCGACCAGATATCAATTTTCAATTCCATCTTTTCAAGCAAGTTATTGTGAAGCCTGGATCCGACCAGATATCAATCACCCTCAGAGATTCATTGTGAAACCTGGAAACCAAACATATTACAACTATATCCCCATTTTGTTTATTGTGAAACCTGGACCCGACCAGATAGCAATTGACCTCATCAACCTCAGAAATCTGCAAGCCTGGACCCGACCAGATAATAGTTTTTCAAAGAGTTTATTGTGAAGCATGGAGCCCGACCGGATGACAATTAACTGTAATCCCCAGAGATGCACTATAAAGCCTGGACCCGACCAGATAATAGCATAACTTTCCGAAAACCATGAAACCTGGACCCGACCAGATAGTAGTTATCACTTCAAGTTTACTGCGAAGCCTGGATCCGACCAGATAACAGTTAACCTCTGTATCCCTATCAAAGTTATTGTGAAGCCTGAATCTGACCAGATAACTATTGAATTTCAAGAAATTTTCTACAAAGCATGGAATCTGACCAGATAACAGTTAATTCGTCTCTTCCCCCAATAAGTTACCGTGAAGCCTAGATCCGACCAGATAGCAGTTGACTACTTCATCCTCAACAAATTGTGAAGCCTGGATCCAACCATATAACAGTTGACATTCAAGAGATATTCCCCAATGAAAGCATCCTTTCAACAAAGTTTGAACATATGCATATTCTTCATCCCCAACAGCAATCAGGGATTCAACCTCCAAGAATTTCCATAGCAGCAGTCAGGCATTTATTTTCCTGGACAGAAACATGTATCTCACATTCATACATTATAGCATGTACATACCCTATGCATTTAGCATAATACCACATCTGGTGAACATCATGCATGCATCTGCATTTTACTAACTCTTTTTCTCGCAGGTAAAACATCAAGTTTTAGTATAAATAAACAAGAGATTTGTGCTGATATTTCTTCTAATGTATATCGACTTTCCTCCAAATGGCATATATATGTCCATTCACCATCCATCTTCAAGTACAAATTTCTGGGCACTCTAGTGTTCAATCATCTTTCACCTTCAACTCATGAATGGCGGACTCACCAATCTAACTCTTCAGGTTTAAGAAGATTGAACAGGGGCAGCTATTGTACCCCAAAATTTTCCCTCTCATTTCTCAAGGATTCTCTCACAAGATCTTCTATGACGTCAAGTTTGCAGCACTCATACATCAATTTAGGTTTGGAATTGGCACAAGGGCAAAATGTTCAATTGCATATTAGAAAGTCAAACTTTGACTTTTTGGTCAAAATTATATTCCAAAGATCAAATTTCATCAAGACATGCAAGAATATCAAGCTTGATCATCAAGAAAGTCAAGAAAGACAAAAGTCAACTTGAAAAGTCAAGATTTCCAAGACTTGGAAATTTTCTAAGTATTTTTATACATGATAATTTAATCACTTCATGACATTCTTTCATCATGATGCAAGATGATTAAAAAGAAACATTCAACATGAAAGTTGTATATCTCCATGATATCTACAACATTTATTTACACAACTTCTCCTAAATATTATGGGATCTCAAGTTACAAATTCATGAATTCATGACATTTTCATTTAACACTTAGAGAAATTTTCAATAGATTTTGGTCAGGATTTTACCCCAACTTCTTGGCATTTTTTCACATAGTTCCAAGATGATTTTGTCAAAATGGCAAACATGAAAGTTATAGATGATGTTCCAAGCTTTCCAAAACATCCAAGAGCATAAATTTATCATACTTGAGCTAGGAGATTCAAGGGCTTGAAGTTGGCCATCCATCTTTGAATTGCAAGTCATTCTAAGTGAAGAACACGTAACAAAACTCTCATGATTTGCTGCATAATCTTATGTTGCAGGCTTCTTTGCTTGCAAATCTCATCATAACTTAATGCTTACACCCACTCTTGAGCTAATACCCAAGTGTTTAAACCATTTTCCAAAAGATCTTTCCATTTATGGCATAAAGGCACCATTGCTATTCTTGAAAAGTAAGCTTTTTGTACAAAGTTTGTCTTGAGCCCATACCTTGCTTGTTGCTGATTATACTCAACCAGAAATCATGGGAAGTAGCTCCTCTATACCAGCAACTTTGGTACTTCACCTTGGGACTATGGAGTACTTGACTTAGTTTGATCTTTGTAATCCAACCAAACCATAACATGTTGTCTTATAAACCTAATAAGATCATATGCACAAACCCCTTGCCTATAAATAGAAGAAACATTTGCAAGAGAAAGAGGTTGGAACAAGTTAGAAAAATAGACAGAAAAGCCAGAAGTCTTGTTGTAAACTAGCCATCAAAAGCCATAACAGTCCACAAAACTTCCACTCTTGAGTTTTAAAGTCCAAACCTTTGAACCTCTCATACTTTGCAAATTCTGTCCAACCATCTAAACACTCCACATATATCATATAAAAGTTGTTCAAACACAAGAAAAACTTCTGTAATATCACTATCATCACTTCCCAAGCTCAATAAGAGCCCATACAACAACTCAAACTCAAAGCACAAATTTCAGTTTCAAGGTAAGTTTTCTTGATTTTGAACTCTTCATACAAGCATCATTAATGGTTTATTTGTGAAGATAAAATGTCGTAACCATTTTCCTTAAAGTTAACCTTTTGTTTATCTTCCATTCTTTTCATTATGTGTTGAGAACTAACCCATGTATGCAACAAAACAATGTTGAAGTAGAAAAAATGACAGTATGAGTCGACACATAGCCTTATGAGTCGATACATACTGCTTTACAGGCCCAAAACAGAAGAAAAAAACAATGTATGAGTCAACACAAAGCACGTATGAGTCGACACATGCAGTGTATGAGTCTACACATACCATTATGTATCGACTCATACTGAGATAATTTGGCAATACGGGGGCAAGGAAAGTTATGTGTCGATGCATGTGAGCTTGTGTCGACACATAATAGTTCAAGATGCATTTTTTCTTTCTTTTTACACTGTTTTTACGTTTCCTTCATGGTTATTAGATATGGTTGTAATATTTAAGTTCCTACTTAATCCCCATTTGTAAATTGTACCCTCATCCCCTAAACGATGTAATAGCGTAGGACTTTATTTTCCGCAATTTAACGCTTTCAAATACAAATGTTAGTAACTAGGGTGTGTATGGCAAGATAACATCAACAAGTAGATAACCCTAATCAAATATTAAATGCATGCAAATCAAACACACTATTCACACATGCACCCTTAAGGTTAACTCCACTTGTTGCCTAAAAAAATGGTCATGTTATGCATGTGGGGTGTCTTAGCAAAAACAATCGAAATACAAGATCATAGTCCCTCGATGATGCTATAAATGTTTCCTTTCAAAATAATCTTAGTCCCTCAAAAAGAAATTCTAATATACCTCACAACATTTCTAATCATGGCTATATGATGACCCACGCCCGTCCCGCTTACATCCAAAGATAGGGTTACTTACCAAATCAATGGTAAGACAACAATGTCAAAGGAAAATAAAATGAACAAGAAAGACATTTGAGTAGGTAGATTGCTCCTAATTACTTGCTCCATTTCAAAACAAACATCCTTGCTATTTTAAAAAATAATCACCTACACTTTTAAAAACACTTTCAAAACATCTTCCAAACTTGAAACATTTTCAAAAGCTCAACACTTTGTATACGTTCTTACGAACGAGAACTATTACAAAGTTTGCCTAAATGATGGCGCCTTTTCAAAATACTTTCAAAAAACCACACAAAGCACAATTTCAAACAAAAGTAAGTGATCTAGCAAGTAACTAAGAGCCCATGGAAAACCATGGATGAAAAGGGTGCTAATACCTTCCATTTTCATAATCTACCCCCCGAACTCAAGAAACAATCTCAAAGGTCTTTCCTGTGCTTTTTCACCTTTCCTTTTGGATAAAAGAAAAGTTGGTGGCGACTCTTGCTAACCGCAATATTTGCGATCAAATGTAAAACACCTAAGTCAGTTCTCCCACCGTATCACAGTCGACAACATTTTTCAAAAATTGAACTTCTATCGAACTAATCGTAGTCTCAAATTTCTTATTCTTCGACAACATAAATTTTAAGACCAAATTGTTCTTGGTGTCGAACAATTTCAAAGCTCCATCTTTCATAACAACTGAGAAACCTTTTTCGACCAGTTGTCCAACACTTAGCAGGTTGCACTTTATTCCAGGTACATAGATCACATATTTAATCATAGTTCTCCCTCCATTACTCATTTGAAAGACTATGTTGCCAGTATCTTATGCTTGCATCGAACTATTATAAGAAAGTTTTACCTTGCTCTTCTTTGACTCATCGAAATCTGCCAACCACTCCTTTCAACCAGTCATGTAATTCGAGCAGTCTGAGTCAAGGAACCAGATATTGGATTCGACATGGTTATCTGCAACTGCAGCTATAACCACCATACCACCTTCAGAATCATCTGAATCTTGGCGTGCAAGGTTCGCTCCTTCATCCTTGCCTTTTGTCGGTCTATTGTCTTTCTTATACCAACAATATTTTGCCAAGTGACCCTACTTTTCATAGTTATAACACTGTATACCTTTCTTATCTTCGTTGTCCTTTCGATAGTTCCCTCCTCCTCTTTTCGAGGATTAAGAAGATCTATCTTCCACCTTATTCTTGTGGGGATTCGACCAAGATTTCTTGCCCTGGGACTTGTCGAACTTTCCTTCGAATTTGTTGGAACCCACATCCTTTTTCCATGACTGAGCTTGCAGAGCCTGTATCGAGTATTGAACTCCTTTCCTTTCGACAATCCTCATCTCATGTGCTTCCAATGGACCAACCAAATCTTCCACTTTTAGGGTTTCAAGATTGTTGGATTCTTGAATAGCTACGATAACATGATCAAAGTGAGAGGTCAACATTCTCATTACCTTCTCAACTATCACCTTATCAGTTATGGTTTCACTATAATCCTTCATGAGATGGACGAGTTTTTGAACCTTCGACACATATTCTGCAATTTTTCATCTTCTATCATTGAAAATAAATCATATTATCGACGCAAGGTTTGTAACTTGACAACCTTGACTTTCTCACCTCTTTCGTAATACTTCACCAGAATATCTCATGCCTCCTTCGTCGTTTCAGTATGAGAAATCTTATCAAAATTAGCAGTACTGTAACACCCTTCTAAACCCCAAGGAATATTCATAATTATCTTAATAACTACCTCATAATAATACATCATGCTCTGTAACACGGGTTTTCATCAATAAAACATTTATTTCCTCAGTTGTACAAAACTAAATATTTCAATACCTCGCAGTGGAATTCATAATTCAAAATCTCATGGTAAAATACTTCATAAAATATAGCCACACTTCATAATTCATACTTATAAATCAAACAACTCGAGTACCATGTAGGGTGACTCAATATCGTAAAACAAAATAAAGAACATAAGTTCCAATCATTTGATCCCAACCCCGATGTTACATATCAGAGCAAGACTCCCTTATTCTACGGAAAGTAAATAAACGCACCCTGAAGCTATCCTCTAAGCATCTACGAACTATTCTCGATCACCTGCACGTTACCCACGTGGAGGCAACATTCAAACAAAAATGGTGGGTAAATCATAATCATTATATAAGGCATATACATAGTAAATATGCGCATAAGTAAGATATCACACATCATCATGTCTTCGTGTTATCCTCACACCTTCACAATTTCATCAGAATACAAACACATATATCATCATGCTCACTGTATCATCAAACATCACAATCACACATCATCATGCAATGTCACATAGTATGTAAAGCAACATCATAGACTCATGCATGTGGTGCCTAAACTTCATTGTTACGCATAATCCACACTATGGGATTATGCCTTCACTAGACTATCTTCCTACCATCATCACTGGTGAAGTCATAATCACCATCACTTGATTGAATTCCTAATTGCCATTAATGGACCGAAGTCCTAACTATTCAATAAATGCAATGATACGCGACCTCATAATTAATACGACCACGGCTAGTCAACACGCATCACCATTCATGATTCACCAAAAACATCATCTTATCATCATACTAATCAAAACATCATCATAACATCATCATATCATCACTATAGGAATCAATACAACATCATAGCATCAAATAATCATCATCATAAACAAGCTTCATCATAAACAAAACATCATTGCGATTCAACACGGGGAACCTATTTATATTCTAACAAGGTCTCAGAGATATACTCCTTAATTATTATTTTTCTCCATATAATTAAATTTAATTGTGTTAGCTATCCAACTCTTTGAACGAGACCTCAATCTGAGCTCTAGAACTTAAGTTATGATCATTTTAAGATTTCCATCTTGGACAACCAATTCTACCTTCTGCTGCCTGGCGACACCCCTATGTCGCTTTGCGGTGCAACCTTCGTGTCACCCTTTATCCAGAGACACTAAACGCGAAACACTCCAGAAACTAGCTCCAATCTACCTCCCTTCGCTCCCACCTTCGCCTGGCGAAGCTCCACTGCCCGGCGAAACATCCCCCATCACCCGACGATCTTGTGCAAACAGGATTTTCCTGTTGCGATTTCTGCATTGCACCAGTCCAATTTTTCTATGATATCATCACATTACATGTTCTAAAACACCATCAAATCATAGGTTTTCATCATCTATCAACATCCTATAATTCTATGTTCATTATACACCAATTATAAGTCATTATTCACTACCAATTCATCAATTCTTCATCAATTATCAACAATTCATCATCCACCAAAACCTAAGGCAATTCTACTATAATCTAAACCTTAAATCAAACATTATAACAATGATAAAAATCCCCTTACCTTTTATTATAGTAGCAATTCAACTTCCCTTTGGTTCTCTACCGAAATCTCTTGCCTCTTTGTGCCCTAGCCTCCTTTCTCCATATCGTCAGTTTCTTTCTCCCAATTCTACGATCGTTCTACAATGACTTTCTTTCCCTTTAATTACTTGTATAACCTTTAGACCTCTAATATCAAACTTCCCACATTGTCCTTACTTATTCTCCTCTAATTACCATCGTGCCCTTATTTTCTCTACACTTCTATTATTCTATTTTTCCCAATTAAAATAATTCTAAACAATTATTCTAATTATTCCAAAATACTAATAATCCTCTTAATTAGTCTAATTCCCACTATGCTACATATAAAAACCCATTATACATCATAACACACCTCATGCTTATCAAATCATCAAGAATATACGTCATCACAATGACTTACACAAAACACCAAAACATCATATATTCCAACTAATTCACCACGACTCATATAATTACGCTAAATTAATTAATTAGATTATTAATATAAAATTCAGGGTGTTACAACTCTCCCCCACTTAAAAGAATTTTCGCTCTCGAAAATTACCTAGCGAAAACAACATCAGATAAGACTCTTTCATCTGACCCTCGCGTTCCCAAGTCCAACTTTCACCAGCTGGTCCACCCTACAATACTTTCACTAAGGAGATCTCATTGCCTCACAATTACTTTACTTCCTGACCTTCTATTTGCAATGGTAAGGCCTCAATAGTTAGGTTATCTCTCACCTGTACATTATCCATTTGAATCACATACGAAAGATCCATAATATACTTCCTTAACTGAGACACATGAAACACATCATGTAAATTCGCAAGTGGTGGCAGCAAAGTAACTCGATACGCCACCTCACCTATATTCTTTGATATTTGATATAGACCAATAAAACATGCCGTAAGCCTCCTTAATTTCAAAGATCTACCAACATCGTTCATTGGAGTGACTCTTAAAAATACATGATCATCTTTCTTGAACTCAAGGTCTTTTCTCCTCTTATCATGGTAACTCTTCTGACGAATTTGAGAAAACTTCATCTTTAGTTGTCTCTTGCACAAACTCAGGTTCGGGTACAACACTCTCGCCGGACACATACCAACACAATGGAGTCCTACGCCTCCAACCATACAAGGCTCCGTACGGCGTCATCTAAATACTAGAATGGAAACTATTATTGTACGTAAAATCAATCAACGGGAAGCGGTTGTCCCATGCATCTCCCTTCTCCACCACACAAGCCCTCAACAAATCTTCCAAAGATTGAATAGTTTTCTTTATCTGTCCATCCATATGTGGATGATATGCAGAACTCAACCTCAATTTAGTACCAAAAGCATTCTACAAACCTGTCCAAAATTTTAATGTAAACCTCAGATCTCTATCAGACACTATACTCAAAGGTATTCCATGCAATCTCACAATTTCCTCAATATACATCTCAGCTAGCTTTTCCATCAAAGGCTTGATCTTCATCGGCAAGAAATGAGCCGACTTAGTCAACATGTCAACAATCACCCAAATTGAATCATTGCCTTTAGAATTATTTGAAAAACCCGACACAAAGTCCATGGAAACATTATCCCATTTCTATTTGGTAATACTCAACGGTTGTATAAGGCCCATAGGCTTCTGATGTTCAACCTTCGACTTCTAACAAGTCAAACAAGCATAAACAAATTTGGCAACTTCCTTTTTCATACCAGGCCACCAAAATAACTTCTTCAAGTCTTGATACATCTTTGTAGCACCTAGATGAATACTCAACCCACTTCTATGTCCTTCCTCAAGAATACTCTTCTTAAGTTATGGAACATCTAGAATACACACTCTATCACCAAATCTCATCACACCGTTCTCATCAATTCTGAACTTATCTTATTTTTCCTTGGTTAATCAAATTAAATTGGTCGTCTAACCTCAAATAAAACTTCTGACCTTCATGTATTTCCTCTATTATCTTACTAGACAGCTTCAACATCCCCAATTTCACATTGTTAGGAGTCTCTTCGCATAATAAGCTCGTGTCTATGAATTGTTCGACCATTTCTAAATCTTGAACCATAAGCATCGACATATGTAGAGACTTCCTACTCAATTCATCAAGAACTCTAAGTTATGCATAGGGTAATTCATTTCATGTACTCTGAGTTGTCTAGAAGCATAAGCAACAACTTGTCCATTCTGCATTAACACACCACCAAGTCCCATCTTAGACACATCAAAATACACCACAAAAGACTCACTAGGATTAGGCAAAACCAACATCGGAGCGGTCGTTAACCTCTTCTTTTATTCTATAAAGCTTTCTTCACATGCAACATCCCACACATAAGCTTGACCCTTTCAAGTTAACTGCGTCAATGGTAACACCAACTTAGAAAACACTTTAATGAACCTTCGATAATAACCTGCCAAACCAATAAAACTTTGAATCTCAGTTGCAGACTTCATAGCCTCCCATTGCAACACTACATCAACTTTAGAAGGATCTACAACAATTCCACCACTAGAAATTACATGACCAAGAAAACTAACTTCTTTCAACCAAATTTCACACTTTGAAAACTTTGCATATAATTTCTTTTCTTTCAACAGTTGCAATACCAATCACAAATGTTCCACATGCTCTTTTTCTGACTTAGAATAAATCAGAATATCATCAATGAAAAATACTACAAACTTATCCAAATAAGAATAAAAAGTTCTATTCATATACTCCATGAAAACACCTGGCGCATTATATACACCAAACAACATTACATTGTATTCATAATGACCATACCTCGTTCAGAAAGCTGTCTTCGGAATATCATCTAGTTTAACCTGAATTTGATGATAATCCGATCTCAAATAAATCTTACTGAAAATATAGGCACCCACCATTCGATCCATTAAATTATTAATTCTCGGTAGTGGATACTTATTCATGATCGTCACTTTATTTAACTGTCTGTAATCTACACACAACCTCATACTTCCATCCTTCTTCTTGACTAAAAACACTGGAGCACCCCATGGCGAAACACTCGGTCGCACAAACTTCTTCTCGAGCATCTCTTCCAACTGTTTCTTTAACTCGCTCAGCTCCAAAGCTGATATTCTATAAGGATCCATTGACACCGGACTCGTACCAGGTACTAGATCAATGGAAAACTTCACTTCACGCTCTGGAGGTGTGATAAGGTGGCAGAACTGACTGTTTTTTGTTACTACTGGTTTTGCGTTTTTTGTTCGCAAATGTACGGTAAGTAAGAGTCGTCACCATCTTTTATTTCATCCAACAAAGGAAAAGGGAAAAAGAACAGAAAAAACCTTTTTCGAGATATTTTTGAGTACTTGCTCATTTCTATCACCCTTTCTATCAGTGGTTTTCACCCTTTCTATCAGTGGTTTTCCAGGGCTCTTAGGTACTTGCTCATTTTTAAATTACTTTTGTGTGTTTGTGTGCTTTGAAAAAGTTTTGAAATTTCCTTAGTGAGGCGATTCACTTTATGGTAACTCTTGTATCAGTCCTCAAGAGTGTGATAAAGTGTTGTTGAAAACTTTAGTTTGAAAAGTTTGTTTGAAAGTGTATGGTGTAAAAGTTTGTTTGAGCAAGTACTTAAGAGTTTCTACCTACTCGAAAAAGGCTATTCATTTTCTTATTTCCTTTAGACAGCACTATCCTACTATTAAGGAGTAGGTAGCTCCATTGTTGGAGTTTAAGGGACAATCGAAAGGGACGATTACGATCACTAAAGCAATGGTTAGGAAACCTTAGTAGTTACCCTAAAGTCTTAAATATCTTTCTGAGGCAACATTTGAATGGGTCATTTTTTATCTTTTTAGACTAGAGGGCAACCACTAAAACTCCCTATACTTCATGACCGTTTTCTGAAGGCAACCGAAGTGGTGATACCTTAGAGGTGCGTATGTGCGAGTGTATTTAATTTCAGATATATTAGTCTTTGTGTTTAGTTTTTTAGTGATTCGTTTTATCTTGTTCATGTAATCCTATTAGCCATACATCTAACAGTTAATATATGTACAAAAATATAAAGTGCGGAAACGTAAATTCCTACGCTATTACATGGCTTCGGGGAGAGGGATTTAATTATAAGTCCAAAACCGGGAGCAATATAAAGGAAAACAATAAAAATGCCTTATAGTTTGGCTACATTGATATGTACAGGAATAAAAAAGTGCAAAAGAAGAAAATGCGCGCGAAAAATTAAATACGGGAATTAAAGTTTAAATTCTAAGAAAACTTAATTAATGAAAGAAAATATTTTTTGTAATTTTTTATTTTTTAGGAAAAAACATTAAGTTAAAAATGAAAGGAAATTAACTCTAAATAACCTAATATTTTTGTATTTTTATTTGAGAAAAAATAATTAACTTGCAATTTAAACCTAACTTCTAGATAATTTTAATTATGAAAATAAACCAAATTATCCTAATTAAACTAATCTATTTTCCAAATTAATTTTAATAAATATGGAAGAAAAATCTAATTCTACATTTTTTTGTGATTTCTTGATTTTATGATGTTTATGATTTTTTTTAATAAAAGGAAAATAATTGAAATAAAAGAAAATAAATAAAGCAAAAAAGAAAAATGGGACGCGCTGTAAAATTGAAAATGAGGGGTGAGAAAGAAGCAAAATTAAAAGCCCAAACTGGATAAAGCCTGGTTCTATGTTGGATCCAGTGTGGATAACGTCTTAGGGTGCACCACAGGGACGCGATTTTGAGGCTTTAGATCTGGCATTTTTAGATTCCTGCGTCAAAACTTAAAAGCAATGGTTCTAAAACATTCTAAACATTAGTATGAACATGCATGAACTCTTATAAACCATTTACAACGTAAGAATTGAAAATTTGTAATTAAGAATTTTTACCCAACCGGAGCTACTTGGTGCGGCTGTTTTGGGTGTGGACTAGCTTGGCAAGAGGCCTGAGTAGACTCCTGGAAGTCTCAGAAATGTGATTTTCCCACTTGTTTGGACTAATAGCACCTGGGAACATAGTTGCGAACTCTAGAAACTTTTAGCAATTTTTTTGAGAATTTTGTAGAGCTTTCTTGAAGAGGAATTTTGTGTATTTCAAGCTTGTATGGCTCTATATTTATAGAGGAGAATGAGGAGACAAGAAAGCATGGAAAGAATCTCCCTCATAATGTTGTGTTTTAAGACCATGATCAAAATTTGAAAAAAATGCCATATTTGATGATTTCATGCCATTTTCACAAGTGGATAAACCTGGACATATTTGAAGGGTTATTGCAAGAAATCAATTGACATAAACCAGCATAAAACTTGCCCAAAATGGATTCACATCAAAATTTACATTATTTCCATTATTTATTTATTTAATTCTGAATTTTAATGAATAAAATATCAAAATAAATAGCATAAATAGTAGAAAAATGTATGGGTGGGCTTAGAGGTCGTGGACCATGTTAGGAATGAGTTTCAAACTTGAAAAGATAGGCCCATTTGGAAAAAAAATCTAAGTTTGGTCAATATTTGCTTCATGCATTTTTCCAAAAATTGGCCAACTTTGATAATGCATATCTCTCTCAATTTTAAACCTATGAGGGTATTCTTGGATTTTTTAGAAAGCTTAGGATGTCCCCTAAGCAACCTCTTTGGTTTCATATCAATTGGATCTTTCATGTTCATGTAAGAAGCTTTGACCCAAAAGGTGTTTTTGTTGACTTTTGAAAAGGACCTATAATGTCTGAATTTATATCTTTTCATGAGTGAATTTATTAAACTTTAGGGATGAAGATGAGTTGTAGGGAATTGTATTATCTTCAAAATGAGCCTTGGATGAGAAATTTCTGATAAAGTATGAGAAAGTTATGTCTGGTCAAAGTTTGGTTGACTTTTCCTATAAGAACCCTAATTTAGCAACTTTTGAGTTTTGATGAATTAGAAGCATTCCTTGAGGAATGATGATCAAACCTTTATCAATTGATGGATATAAATTCAAAATGTTGATGTTGACCAAAAATATTGAAGTTTGACTATATGTGGGTCACAGTTGACTTTTGACCTAGTATAGTTGATTTTTAGGCATTTGAGCGGTTGACTGAGCAAACTTGTAGTGCAAGGCATGAAACTTGGCATGGATGATCTTGAAGACATATTGGGGCAATGGAAATAATTTAGGACCCTTGTAACCCAAACATATTGATTAAAATGGAAACCCTAGTTTGAGGCTCATAGTCTTAGGAGGAGATTTGTCTGGTCGATCCTTAGGCATCCTTGGGCAAGTTGAGGATCTCTAGGAGTATGTTTTGAGTAAAAATGGGAGGGAAATTTTTTGGGTGCAACAGCTGCCCCTGTTCAATCTTCTTATACCTGAGGATGTAGATTGGCTTGTTTGTCTTTCGTGATCTGAGGGTGGAAGATGATTGAACACTAGAGTGCCCAGAAATTTGCACTCGCATGAAGTGAATGTTGATCAATAATACCAGGAATGGGCTTACAGATTCCATTTGGAAGGTGACGGAGAATCGTCAGAGATGGGATTAAAGATGCCATCTAGAGAAGGTAACTGAAAGTCGTCAGAGATGGGCTTAAAGATTCCATCCAAAAAGATATTGGTTGCGTAAGAGATTCCTTTGTGAGAATTCCTGTACCTACCGTTGAGGAGGGCTTCGCTGGGGAATGTTGGTCTCTGTCTTGGGGAATAGATTTTATGAGCTTCAATTGTCCATTACTCTACAGGGGAATTAACTCTTGATTGAGGAGACAGAGGTGATCTTCTTATCTGGTCAGGGTCCAGGATACACAGCGACTTACTAGGGAAATGTGAAATCGACTGTATCTGGTCGGGTGCAGGTCTTACAGTGTTGTAAACTATTGTCTGGAGATAAGAGAGAAGGAACCGGGATAATAGGGTTGCTTCGAAATGAAAGCCTGGATAGTAGGGTTATGAGAAGGAACTTGGGTCGTAGGGTTACTTCGGAATAAAAGCTTGGATAGTAGGGCTTATGGGAAGGAACCTGGGTAAGGTTTCTTCGAGATGAAAGCCTGGATAGTAGGGCTATAAGAAGGAACCTGGGTCGTAGGGTTACTTCGAGATGAAAGCCTGGATAGTAGGGCTACGAGAAGGAACCTGGGTCGTAGGGTTACTTCGAGATGAAAGTCTGGATAGTAGGGCTTATGGGAAGGAACATGGGTAAGGTTGCTTCGTGAGGAGTTTGGGTAAAACTACATCTGAACCAAGAAGGAACCTGGGTAAGGTTGCTTCGTGAGGAGTTTGGGTAAAACTACATATGAATCGAGAAGGAACCTAGGTAAGGTTGCTTCGTGAGGAGTTTGGGTAAAACTGCATCTGAACCGGGAAGGAACCCAGGTAAGGTTGCTTCGTGAGGAGTTTGGGTAAAACTACATCTGAAACGAGAAGGAAACCAGGTAAGGTTGCTTCGTGAGGAGTTTGGGTAAAACTACATCTGAACCAAGAAGAAACCCAAGTAAGGTTGCTTTGTGAGGAGTTTGGGTAAAACTACATCTGAACCGAGAAGGAACCCAGATAAGGTTATTTCGGGATAAGTTTGTGTAAAACTTCAGAAGGAAACTGGGTAAGGTTATTTCGGGCTAAGTTTGTGTAAAACTTCAGAAGAAACCTGGGTAAGGTTACTTTGTGATAAGTTCGTGTAAAACTTCAGAAGGAACCTGGGTAAGGTCGCTTCGTGATAAGTTCGTGTGAAACTTCAGGAGGAACCTGGGTAAGGTTAACTTGTGATAAGTTCGTGTAAAACTTCAGAAGGAACCTGGGTAAGGTTGCTTTGTGCTAGGTATGTGTAAAACTTCAGGAGGAACCTGGGTAAGGTTTTTTTGTGATGAGTTTGTGTGAAACTTCATTTGGAAATGTATGAGAAGGGACCCGTGTAAGATTTTTCAGAATAAACTCGTGTGAAGCTGTATATGGGAGAAATCCGTGTAAGATGGCTTCATGATGAACCCGTGTAAAGCTGCATTTGGTCGCGCAGATAATTACTCTGTTTAGTTTCAGGAGCTAATCTTGGACTTGCTGGAAATTGTTGATGATAACCATCTTTCCTGAAAAGGTACAAGATTAATTATATGCGGTGCATGAAATGCATTGTAGGATGATGTTCTTAAAATAAATGAGATTATGTTGTATGCAATACGTTTGCGCATGTCATGATGTATGAACATGAAATTCTATTGTGACATATCTGAGTCTGGGAAAATAAATCCCCGACTGCTGCTGGAGAGTATTAGAAATTGACTTCCTTCCCGTCGTATAAAAAGTGGTTCTTCTACTTCCGCTGGGGATGGTGAATCAGAGATGAATATGTTGGGGATTTTCCCCTTGTCTGTGGACATTCTTCCGGGGGAGAGTCTCTGCTTGAGAATAAATATGCGGGGGAATAACTATGTTGGAGGATGAACTTCCATAGCTGAAGGGATCTGTCGGGGATTGAGCTTCTATATTCAGAGAAATAAACTCCGTTTGAGAGAAAGCTTTATGACCCGCTTGCGATTATGAAATTCAGTTGGGGAATATAGATGTTAGTTTTCTGAAGGAACTTTACTGGGGAAAGTAGCTCCTGTTTGGGGGATCCAAGATCAAAACCTTTGGTTGCCTCTACTCTGTGGGGAGTGTAGATGTCACAGGGTCGTATGCTGAGGATACGATAATGAATTTGCATCAGGACTTTTCTGCCCCTGGACCTGCTGGAGAAAGTACCTGTGTAGGCTTTATGGATAGCTTGAGTGTTATCCCAACTCATGAGGTGCTTGGTAGCTGCCGATCAGAATGCTGAGTCTCCTACTGATAGGCAAGTGACAAGATGACGGGACATAATCGTACGCTTTAATCCCTAACTTTTGCCTGGACTGTCTTTTCAGATTTTCAGACCACCGGGATACCCTTTTTTTCCCAAGCAGCCTTTTCAGGTTTTCGACTTGCCAGGTGTACAGCTTTTTTTCCATATGTATATCCCTAAATTTTGCCCGAACCTTTTTTTTTGTTCGCCGGGATGCCCTTATTCTTGCCTAGGTCAGTCAACCTAGCGGGTCTTTTTCATGCGTGGTCTTTTCTGACTATGTCCCCGTTCTCAATATGTAGGGAGTTGTCACTGTCCATAGTGTTCTGTTGTAGTACTGCCAAGAATGTTTTTTGATGGCACATGATTCGCTATTGGAATGTGTGCGTAATTCCCCAAGTGATTTAGATGGAGATCTCCCCCATATTATTTGGCACTTTTGGAGAGACTGCCCCGGGTGTATTAGACATTATGTCATGCCCCTTGCTTATGGAAGACTTGTTATTGGAAGTGTCTTTCCCGCCGAGGTGATTCAGTCCATTGAGAGGGTGTCTGTTCATTGAATATCCATTGTGCTGATTTCTCTGCGGTCAAATAATTAGTCATATGCAAACAATGTCATTTAAAGAATGCAAAACTCATGTCTGTCTTTGAAATTTTTATGAAAATGTGATTTATGTAGTAAAATAAAATTTGCAAGAACGTGATATCAACTCAAGATTCGTAACAAGTCCTTGAGGAGTCAGGATACCTTTGTAACAGTATGCTCTCAAACTAACCCATGCTCCAGCTAGGACTTTTAAGGGTTATAACGTGGCCTGGTTCACGGTTTAAGAAACAAAGGATAAAGGCTCAAAATTTATTTGTACCCACCCGTTCTTTGTGATGTCCTTTAGTCCTATGCTCAGTTAATCGCGCATTTAGAATCCCAGTTGGGTCCTAAAGTACTGTCCTTGATGTTCCGGTGATGGTTCGGATGCTGAAAGTTTATTTTGAATAAGCAGTCATTTTTATAATCTTCTTTCTGTTGAGGATTTGTAGGACCTCTTTCTTTTTTGATTTTGTTATCCCTTCTTTTGCCTGAACTGTTTCTTTTTGTGATTACAGTCAGCGGGATGCCCCGATTTTTTTCTTAAGTCTCCTTCATAGGTTTTGACTTACCGGGCTTTTATTTTGAGAACTGATGACTGCCTATTTTGATGATTATGCAGAACCATCACCATCTTTTGATTCAGAAGGACGTCTTCAAGGCCATTCATTGTGTGCAAAGCAGAAGATCGCGACTGAATACGCCTCTGAATTAACTGGGAAAACTACCCTGCCCCAGGTTATGATTAAGGGTTTTAATTTGTCTGAAAGAAAAACTCCTACTTCTTTGGCTCAAAGGGGTTGACTAGGGATTATCTTCCTTATAAATCCACTGTTTGAGATATGAAACAACGCTTGTACATCGTTAGCAAGGTCTGTTCAAAAGCATATTATAGAGATTGTGGTATCATTTTCGTCATCCTCCCTCTAAGGCTTAGAGTTTTTAATCGAGAGTTGAATATCACGAAAAGGAAGTATAAAGCCGTTTAAGCATAGTGGAAACACATTAGTTCAAGACAAACATGTGTAATACATTAATGAAATAACAAAGTTTTGACATGACAATAACTGTTCGAATAAGAAAAGAAAATACAACTTGAGAATTAAATGAACAAAAATGCTTTCAATCCTAGCCATGTTTTGGCAAGGGAGCAGTGATCACGTTGGGAGTCTCAGGAGGGTCAAATTCAATCTCCTTGGCGTCAATCATATTCCGAATCTTGTATTTCAGCGCCCAACAATCGTTAGTATCGTGCCCCGGGCTGCCTGAATGATAAGCACACCTTGCATCCGGATTGTAGTTAGGAGAGAAAGTCCTAGGGTTCGGATGAGGGTTTATCACCGTAATCAGATTCATCTTCAACATGTGTTGCAATGCTTGTGACAATGGCATGTTGATTTGGGTGAACTTCCTTTGAGGTCTTTCTACCCTTGGCTGATTGTTTCGTTGTTGTGGTCATTGTGCGCATGATGAATTAGAAATCAGCACTACCCCCACAGATTGGTGGTAGTCTGCCTTGCTACACCCCTTCTGGTTGTGCACAGTAATTGGCTTCCCTCTTGCCACCAAATAACTTCTTCTATGTACTTAAAGAGGTATTTTTCTGGATCTTGCCACTCCGGATCCCAACTTCTACTCTTTCTCCGGTCAATATCAGCTCGGTGAAACCAGCTGAGGAGCTACCAATCAAGTGATTGAAGAAAGGACCAGACAACGTACCAAGGAACATATCCACCAACTCCCTATCAGACAAAGGGGGTTGGGCTCTCCCTGCCAAATCTCTCTCCATTTATGCGCATAATCCTTGAAACCTTCGCTTGCACCCATGGACATACTCTGGAGTTGAGTATGGGTAGGGGCAAGGTCAGTGTTATATTGATACTGCTTGTAAAAAGCGGCAGCCAGATCTTCCCAGTTGCGGACATTGGTTCCCTCCAGTTGATAGAACCATTCAAATTGAGTCCCAGACAGACTATCATGAAAGAAATGGAACCACAAGTTCTTATCAATGGTGTGAGGCTGAATCTTCCTCACATAAGAACGGAGATGAAGCTTGGGACAAGACACCCCATCATACTTCGCAAATATCAGAGCCTTGAACTTCTGTGGGATGACTACCCCAGATACCAAACCTAGATCTTTGAAATCCAGCCCTGGTATTCTTTAGATCTCCATCGTGCTTAGACAATCCTCTAACTGTTTGTACCTATCCTCAGTCGGGGGATACTGTTCATCGTTATAGTCAGATTCATCCTCAGAAACTATCAGATTAGGGTTTTCCTCTCTTGTTTCTCCCTCTTGGTTCTCCCCTTCTTTAGACGAGGAGGTCAAATCAACCGTTTGTTTCAACGGTGCCCTAAATCTTTTGCCCAGATTCAGGACACCGACAGTCTTCTTCTTCTTCTTTTTCTCTTTCAGAATAAGGGCCTTCAGATCTTCCTGTCCCTTAGCTAATGCTACGAACATTTTCTGAAACTGGGAATTTTGTTCCTGGAGATCCTTGATGCTTTGTTCAGAAGACATTACTTCTGAAATAAACAGCAAAGAAGATGAGAAACCAGTTACGGTACCTGTTTATGCAATGTCGTGGATGATATGCGTATGCAATGATTTCAAGGATTCTTAAAAGCTCAAATTTGTTTAACCAAAAGAAACACGCGTTATTTCTATTAATAAGTTTGAATTGTTACAAAGAGTGCCTTTTAGGCTTACAACAAAACAAAACTTAAAGCAAAAAGAAAATTAGGTCTCCCAGGGGCGTATCCTCTTTGGTGCAATGTAGGCGTTTATATTCCTCTCTTCATGAAGTAGCCTAGTGAGTTCTAGGACCTTCTTCTCGCTGGCATAGAATTGAGTTTCAAATATATCCCGTTCCTCTTTAAGTTGAACCCAGGATTTATGTAACTCCTCATGATCAGTTGGCATGTCAGGATGAAGAACAAGAGAAGGAGGGTCTCCTTCAGCAACCGGTTTTATAACCATAGGTAGGAAAGCAGGGTAAGGCATCATAAGACTTTGGGCACGGGCTCGTACCCATTTGAGATAGGGATCAAGAGGGATGAAATTCTTATGCCCTAGTTTCTTGCTATCAACTCTATGTACCAGGCCCCAGGCTCGCATGAACCTTTTACGGTAACCCTGAGCATCATTCTCGTTGTCGAAGATGATTCCTTGGATAAGTCTATCATGAGGACCATCCCTTCTCACTTAACCAAACTTTCATGTCAAACAAGGGTTATAAGTTATTCCTCCCCTAATGCCTAAGAGAGGGACATTAGGGAATTCACCACAACAATCGATGATGGTAACATCTTCCGAGGACCGTGAACACCAATTAATGTTTGAATGTGTAAGGGACGTCAGCCTATGAGACCATTTCATACCCTGCTCATTCTTCAAAATAGACCTGGGTAGGTGCGAAATAAACCACCTAGCCAATAGAGGGGTGTAACACAGGAGGGTCCCCCTTCTTTTTAGAGTGCGAGCATGCAGAGAGTGTAGAATATCCCCAAGTAATGTAGGCACCAGATTATGAGACAGGAAAACCTTAATTGTATTCACATCTACGAGTTATTCTGCGTTATAGAATAGTACCATCTCGTAGATGAGGAGTGCCAATACCTCTTCAAAGGCTTGTAAATCCAGGGTATCCCAAAAATAGTGAGCTTTCTCGAATAGAAATTTAACTGAGATTCCTTGGACACTTCCCCTAGTTTCCCAATTTGTCACTACATTGACCGTTGTAAGGACAGAGCTCGAGCAATCTCTTCAGGCTTTGGATGCCTTTCCGTACCGTTGAAAGGTAACTAATCAAGAATAGGTATCCCCAATAACCGAGAAAATTCCTCCATAGTAGGCACTAGCTGGTAATCCGGGAAGGTGAAACAGTGGTGCAAAGCATCAAAGAACTGAAATGGTACTTTTAATAATTCTTCATCAGGTTTTGAAGTGACCAAGTTGAGCAGCCGACCATGTTTTTCAGTGAAGGGAGAGCTTTCAAGAATCCTTAATGCCAAGTCCTTTAGTTGAGGAGGTACTTTCACAAGGTTAATCTGGATAGTGTTCCTGCGGGCGGATGCCATGTCCTACAAAACAAATCAAAGATGAGCCCTAGAAAATCCTTGAAATGGTTAGTATGATATGTGTTGTACCCCAAAATTTTCCCTCTCTTTTTCCACAAGAAATCACAGCTTCGGGTTTTCCCTGACTTTTTCAGATTGGCGTAAGAATCAGTCAAATAGACTTTTTCTTATCAGTCTATCCAAATTAGGGTTTTCATGGACTCTGGAACAGTTCAAGCAGATTATTAGGGTTTGGTTGAGTTTGGCTCAGGGTTTGATCAGGCAGGCGCTTCTGTGAAAATTAAATCAAGAACTAGGGTTTGTGCGCGCATTCTCAGAAAGAATTAATTCTACAATTCTTTTCAATTTACTCTGAGATATGGATTGAGGCTTCTGATTGAGAGTTTGCAGTGTTTGATTTAATCAGTAAAAGGGATAAGCATGTGGATGTTTGTTGGATTTGACTGTGCATTGTTTATGTTTAATTGGGACGCCGTGTTTATTATTGATTGCAAGACTACAGTGTTTGTTAATTATTTATTTTATCTAAGTTAGAATAATTGGATCTACTTCCAGTTATTTTAATTCAAGAAAGCTTAAATAATTAAATAGACAGCTGAAATAAAAGAGATATCTGACAATAAAAAGACTTTTATTAATTTTTAATTATTTGTACAAGTATTATTTAAATACAGTAATTATTTACAAAGTATTTATAATAATATTTATTACAATGATTAAAAGTAAAATAAAATTGCATCCTAATTTTCCTAAGTCTTCATCTTCTACTGATGCTCCCCATTGCTCAATTAATTTTCATCTGCAAAAACAAAAAAAGAAGAGAAGTCAAATACAGATGAAATCAAAAGCAGACAGTTAATTTAAGACTCATCATTAAAAGTGATTGGCCGGAATCAGTTGTTCACCCTCTCTGCAAATCACAAGAAATACTCTTGGTTCACAAAGAGGGATAGAAATATGTTTTGCAAATTTAAAAAATGCATAAAGCTGCATAGTCAAAATGCCAAACAAACAGCATGTACAAACTACAAAGTTCAAACTGATGCACAAAGGCAAACTGAACAGCACATAACCAAACTAAGCCAAATATGTCAACCAAACTGTCCAAAGATATCAAAAGATATCAAGCTGTCAACAAGTACAAAAAGCTGTCAAAAGATATGCAGGAAATCTGGAAAGTATGCAGAGGAAAACTAACAATGCAAACATATTCAAAAAAATCATCATTTTCCAGCCAGTTACTTTTTCAGAAAGTACAATTGTAAGCAATAAACAAATGCTTTTTATGATAGAGAGAGAGAAGAGAGAGAGAAGAGGCTTACAGGCTTGAGGCTTAGGCAAGAGATATAAAACAAGTTATCAGAACACAGTAAAAGGGAGAGGCAGAATACATAAGAAATAGCCACAAGCTGTAAACACAAAAATCACAAGAGCCTAACATCCTTCAAACAGCAAGCCTGTAACGAAGCCTGCCTCAAGACACAAATCTCAAACCTGTGTCAAGCAAAAACAACAACTTCAAGCCTGCTTAAAGCTTGCCTCCCAAACTGTATCTACACCAAGCCTATAACTTGCAAGCCTGCCTCTAAGCCCTGTCAAAGACAAACCACACAAAGCCTTGCATCCTGTCAAGCAAACCTGCTAATACATCAAACCACACAAAGTCTTGCATCCTGTCAAGCAAACCTGCTAATACATCAAGCCCACAAACCAGTACAAGAACCAGAAAACAAACTGCTCAGCCTAAACCTTTCAAAGCCAAAGCAAACTACACAAGCCATCCTGCATAAACAAGCCTGAAGCCTAAAACTTCAAGGCCTGTAACCTCAAGCCCTTATTCAAACCAGCAAATTCCAACCAAACCTGAAACTTCAAGCCCAACCAAAAAAAAAGGCCAAAGCATTCAAACCAACAAAACCCTCAGAATAAATTCATCACAGGGTAAGCAATCAAAGTTCAAGGCAAGCTCAGAATCCAACAACAGGCAACTCAGAATCAATACCATCAAGCTCAGAGGAAAAGCTATTCAGAAGTGAAACAATATCAAAAGCAACCTCAGAGTCAATATCCTCATCATTGGCAGAAGCAACACAACATCAAGAAAGGAAAAGCTATTCAGAAGTGAAACAATATCAAAAGCAAACTCAGATATCATAATCAAAGGCAACTGAAGCAAGCAATTCAGAGGTTCGAAACACAACATCATCAATACTCAAAGCCAGCAATCAGAAGCAAGCAAAAGAAGAGGAAAAGAAGTTTTCAGAAGCAAGGGCCCTAAGGTTTTCAGATTACAATACTATCTTCATAAAACCCTAAAAAGCAAAGATACGAATACCAGATTTCCAAAGCTCACAGCTTCATACTCCCTCCGCCTGGCCGCCTGAGACACGCCTCCAAGTCCACCTCTCCTCCTCTCCAAGCAACGAACCCCAAAGGTAGTATCTCTTCCTTTTTCCTTTCACGCCTCACACAGAACAATAATAATAATCAAAGATCAGAAATTGTCAAAGATTAAAAAACATGCATGAACTGAAACCCTAAAAATGCGTTAAGTTTGAATCGTTACCTTCTTCGAAATTGCCGCCTGCGTGACCATGGAGAGGAGGAAGCGATGATGGCGTCTGGTAGCTGAGGCTAAGAGAGGAAGTCAGAATCCATGGCGCAAGGAGAACGAAGAAGACGATGTTAGAAACGGCACCGCTCTAAGCCTGTAAATCTGAAAACCCTAAGTTCTAAGACAAAACATTGAAACCCTTACAAAATGTGTAAAACGCGTTTGGGCTTTTTCCCATCTAACTGCCAAGGCCCAATGCAATCTAGCGCCAGACCCCTCCTTTCAGCGTGCATACCCCCCCTTCCAATCCTCTGTCAAATTTTGTTTTTTGGGCCAAGAACAAACATAAAGCCCATTTGACTGCTTTCTTTTTATTTATTTTCTAGGTTTATAAATCAATCATTTTTTTTATCACATTATTTCTTCTTTTTCTATATATATAACTTAAATCAATTCTTTTATTAAATGAAAACAATATATTGAATTCTTGTATAAAAAATGTTTTAATAGCTTTTTTTATTTTATTCATCACATTTTAAATAATATGTAAAAAAATAGATTTTCTTTAATAAAGTTAAAAATGGTTTTTATTTTAAGAACTTCTTGTATCTAAAATATTAACTAGAATACATAAATATTAACTTTCTTTAATTTAAAACATTTTTCTTTAGAACATTTTGTTTGTACACATTAACAAAAAGCACAAAAAGAATAAATAAAATACTTAATTTTGCATTAAGTTAATATCTTGCATCACTTGTAAATAAATCACATACACTTTCACCAATACATTTGCTTATCTTTTATTCTTGTACATTGCTACATTTTACATTGAGATTGCGATTCGATTTGGTTGTAAATATATTTGGACACTATTCTCCTATTAAGTCTCATCCCTATTTGTAAATATTTGTACCCCCATCCCCGGATACTTATTTGTAATAGCTTAGACTTTAAATTCCCGCAATTTATCGCTCTCAATTATACCATGCTTAGACTTAGGGTTTGTATGCCAATAAAATCAACCGCTAGATAACCTAATACAAGACAAATGCATGACAATCAATACACAATTCACACTTGCACCCCTAGGGTAATCCCACTCGTTGCCTTCCAAAATGGGCCATGCTTGCATGTTGAGTTTCTTTGGCAAAACAAAACAAATCAAATGATCATAGTCCCTCGATGACGCTTTCGAAGTTGCCTATACAAAATGATCATAGTCCCTTAAAGGAAAATTGCCAAAGACACTTGGCACCATTGCATTCATGGTCTACACGATGACCCGCGCCCGTCCCGTTAACATCCTAACACATGATTGTCCACCAAATACAATGGTGGAACAATACTGTTAAAAGGGTTAAAACATAGGAAAAATCTTTGAGTAAATTTAGAGGTAGACAACTCTTAGTTACTTGATCAAACTTGCAAAACAAAACCTTGCCTACATTCAAAACACAAACTTTCAAAAACACAACTTTCAAAACAACTTTCAAAACATTGAAACATCTTTTCAAAAAGAAAAACACCTTTTATAAAACATTCGAGTAAAGAATTGTTACAAGGGTTGCCTAGACAAGGCATCTTTTTCAAAACATTTTCGAAACCACACATACAAAGCACCATTTCAAACAATTGAAAATGCAAGGCAAGTGATCTAAGCAAGTAACTAAGAGCCCATGGATAACCATGGATAGAAAGGGTGCTAATACCTTCCCTTTCTATAATCTACTTCCCGAACCCAAGAAAACATCTCAAAGGTTTTTGCTGTGCTTTTTAACCTTTCCTTAGGATAAAATAAAAAGTCGGTGGCGACTCTTGCTAAACCGAAACATTTGCGAATACAAACGCAAAATCCAAGTCAGTTCTCCCACCGTATCACAGAACTGGCGACTCTGCTGGGGATAAACTTAAAAGTGGGGTTACCTTAGGGTTTAGATCACCTTTACATTCTTGCTTTGATTGCTTTGATTTCTTTACTCTTTGGGTCCTTGTTTGGGTTTGTTGTAAATCCTACATTCGGATTTGGGGGTACCTTTTTAGGTAAATAGCAATAAAACTGTGAGGGAACTGTGCGGGGTATACCGACATGGTTGAAGCAGTAAGCTATGTTAGTGCGATATATTTGTGAGTACCGGTAACCCTTGAGTTCAATCAAGGAGAGTACGGGGCCGCTGAGTGATGTCATGAAGCACTAACGAACTCTTAGAACCTTAATTGACCATCTTAGCCTTTTTAGGGGTAGTGAGATGACCGACTTTGGTGCAGTCCGAAGTTGGTAGATACTCGATACTACACTCATTAAGGGTTGTTTTCTTGGAATATTTTGGTCGCCAGTTAAGTGGCTAAACCAAAACAATGAACACAGAAAATAATCCAATGATATTGAGCTCCTTAGAACCCGGTTTCTATTTTAGGACAGGATGAGCCAACTAACTTCAAGAGGGTACTTACCTACAAACCCCATGCAAGCCTAAACCTAATGACTTGTTTGCTTTGTGTGAATATGATTACCTGTATATACACTTGCTTGTTTTTGCATACATGTACATAACATCATGACATCATACCATAGCATTTTTTCACTAACCACTTCAAGGATCTTGAGGGTCTTTTGATGCAGGGTCACGTTAAACCAGACGTCTACCAAGGGGAAAGAATTTTTCTCCTCTAAACAAATGCCATCAAAGATCAAGTGCAACAACTTGAATCAGGACCTATGACCCACTTGACATGGTGAGCTTGATTCTCGTGGAAAGACATCAACAGGTGCAAAGTTCTCCAATCAAAGATCGAAGTTCAACCTCTAACATTCTCTTGTGTTTACCCCAAGAGATCCTTGAAAACATGCATTCACATATCATGCATTGCATCATGACAGTTTTTCCTTTTCAGGTTTCCTTACTCTCCTACTGTTTATTTCAGTAGAGATGGCTCTAGAGAGGACTGTCAAGGATATCTAGGACCAAAATGCTCAACTTCAGGAAATGTTCTTGAACCTGTCCCTGGGGCAAGAATAAGTGAAAGCTCTCCTCACAATAGGCATGGTCCAGGGGAATTCAAGCAATGCCAGGAGTGATCAGTTGGAGGCACTGCAGTCTGAGCTGACTACAATGAGGATCCAAATGATGGGACAACTGGTGGGCCAGATGGCTCTCATCCAGGACTTGTCTCAAAGACAAGAGGAACTCAGAGTTCTCGTCAACCAACTGCTTCGGGACAACCAAGTGGGGAAAACATCCGAGGTTGAAGAGCAAGTCATCATTCAACCCCCTTTGAGACAAGAAGACAAGGGAAAGGCTCCTCTACTTGCTTCAGGGTCACAAGCTCATCAACATCCTCGTCAACGTCAACAGGGTAATCGGTGTAAGCAAAATACATCGGGAAGACAGTTTACTGAGACTGACATACCGTCATCTCTAATACTGGAGCGCTTGTTGGAGGTCAATTTGACTGCTTTGAGGGATCCTATTCGGAAGCCCAATACCTCCGCTCCTAGCTATCATCCCGACGCATTTTGTGTGTACCACTCCTATTGCCCGGGACATGACACCGACGACTGTTGGGCCTTGAAGAACAACATTCAAGATCTGATTGACATTGGAGTGCTGAGGTTCATTCCAGATGGCGAGATGAAAATCTTCCATTAAGGAGTTCTCCACCTAAATTGACAAGGCTCGAACTGAGAGGCTTTTGTTTCATTTGAATTTCCAAGTTGTAATCTCTTTGTTATTCAAACAATTATCTGTTGATGTCAAACTTTGTTTCATTAATGCATTGCATATGTTTGTCTTGAGTTCATCCATTCGTTTTCACTACTCTTATGCTTTCTTTATGATATTTAACTCTTGATAAAAAGCTGCAAGCCTTTAGAGGGAGGATGACGAAACAATACCATAATCCCATACAGTATGCTTTTGAACAGACCTTGCTGATGATGTACAGGCATTTCTTTCAATTCCCAAACACTGGAGTTATAAGGAAGATAATCCCTAGTCAACCCCTTCGAGCCAAATAAGTAGGAGTTTTCTGTTCTAAACAAATTGAAACCTTTGATTTAAACCTGGGGCAGGGTAGTCTCTCAGTTAATTCAAAAAAAAATGCGCATCAAAGTCGCAAACTCTCAGTTCGTAGTACAACGAATGACATCAAAAAAGAAAAATATTCCTTTGGAATCAAAAGACAATGGTGGTTCCCTATCACATAGGCAGTCACCCTCTAAAAAAAAGAAGAGAAAAGCCCCTTGAGCCAAAACCTACAAAGGATGCTTAAGAAAGCTGGGGCATCCCGCTGACTGTAATCTCGGAAACAGGAACAGTCAGGCAAAAGTTAGGGATAACAAACCAAAAGAAAGAGGTCATTACAAATCCTCAACAACATGAAAAATGTTGCAAAAGAAAAAGGAGATGATGACTGTCTTCCAAATTCAATTGGGGAACCATCACCCAAAAAGTCGTTCCAAATTCGAATAGAGTTCGACGCACAATTAACTGAGTTTAGGATTGAAGGACATCATGAAGAGCGGGTGGGTACAAATATACTTTGAGCCTTTATCCTTTGTTTCTTAAACCGTGAACCAAGCCACGTTACAACCCTTAAAAAGTCCTAATTAAAGCACGGGTTAGTTCGAAAGCATACTGTTTCAAAAGGTATCCTGACTCCTGTAAGGCTTTGCTCTAAATCTTGTGTTTGAATTTGTCTTATAAAAAGTTTTCCGCTAAAAAACGCGTTTTTTCAAAACTTCGAGACAAGCATAAACTTTGCATTATTTGAATATCGTTGTTTGCACATGGTTATTTGTTTGACAGCAAAGAAATTCATACATCAAATGTTCGGAGGAACGAAAACTCTCTCAGCGAGTAAAATCACTTCAAAAAGGATGACACTTCCATTGACAAATCTCCTATCAACAAGGGGGCATGACATGTCACTATCCAGCACACCTGGGGCAGTCCTCTCAAGGTTTCAACAGATCTTTCAAAGTTCAGTTAACCTGGGGCAGTCCAGTCAAGATTTCAACAAATCTCTCAAATGTTCAGTGAACTTGGGGCAAGTCTCCTTCATCATCACTTGGGGAATTCGAATGTCAAAAGTGTTCAACAATTCCTTCATCACCTGTTGGAAGATACAGTTTCAGATACGCTCCAAACACGGTAGCCATTATGTCACTCATTCAGATCCTAGTTACAGTTTCAGATACACTCCAAACAAGGAAGTCATTCTGCTACTCATACAGATCTCAACTCCAAGATACAGTTTCAGATACGCTCCAAACACGGTAGCCATTTTGTCACTCATTCAGATCCTAGTTACAGTTTCAGATACACTCCAAACAAGGAAGTCATTCTGCTACTCATACAGATCTCAACTCCAAGATACAATTTCAGATACGCTCCAAACACGGTAGCCATTCTGTCACTCATTCAGATCCTAGTTACAGTTTCAGATACACTCCAAACAAGGAAGTCATTCTGCTACTCATACAGATCTCAACTCCAAGATACAGTTTCAGATACGCTCCAGACACGGTAGCCATTCTGTCACTCATTCAGATCTAGTTACAGTCTCAGATACACTCCAAACAAGGAAGTCATTCTGCTACTCATACAGATCTCAACTCCAAGATACAGTTTCAGATACGCTCCAAACATGGTAGCCATTCTGTCACTCATTCAGATCCTAGTTACAATTTCAGATACACTCCAAATAAGGAAGTCATTCTGCTACTCATACAGATCTCAACTCCAAGATACAGTTTCAGATACGCTCCAGACACGGTAGCCATTCTGTCACTCATTCACAATATCAGACTACCGCGAAGCCTGGATTACGACCAGATAGTGGTATCTCCTAAGAGCAAGCTATGAAGCCCGGATTCGACCGGATAATAGTTTTATCTCCAACAAGTTATTGCGAAGCCTGGAGATCGACCAAATAGTAGTTAACGGTTAATAGAATGAAGATTCTCATCACCTCAGAATATTGGTATACTCCCAGTTTCTGACCGTTAACAGAATGAAGATTCTCATCACCTCAGAAGATTGGTATACTCCCAATTTCTGACCCTTAAAAAAATCGGGATCAACACCTTCCCAGATTTCCTTCTAGAGATAGTTCAGATGTGACCTAGATTTGGCGACATTCCGATACTTATTCCAGATTCCCTTCTAGAGATAGTTCAGATGTGACCCAGATTTGGCGACATTCCGATACTTATCCTAGATCAATACCTGCAGCAATCAAAAGATTCTTGCAATCCCCAGCGGAGCTAAAACTTCCAACTATCAATCCCCAAGCAGAATGAAGACTCTCATTCTCAGTTCCTCACAGGATATTCAGATATTCCCCAGTGAAGATCTCCTCAAGACAGGAATCCCCAGTAGATTGGCATACAACCCAAGCTCCTGATTCCCCAACAGCGGTCCCAGGGCTTCTCATTTTCAACGATCAAAGGATTTGCAATCCCCCGCAGCAGTCAAGGATTCACTTTCCCCGGCAGCAGTCAAGATTCTTTTATCTCCAGCCATCCAGGATTCATCTATCCTCAGCAAGACAGCTCATCAGCTTACATGCGCATTCATCACATTCATATCATAAACATTGATATAACATACATTGCATCATGCATCATGACATTGCGTACAACTAACTCTTTACCTTTGCAGGAAAGATCAGTCGACAGACAAAGATCTTCATCTTCCGAGGTTCTTTCTAGAAATAGTTCAGATGTGACCCAGACATGGCGACATTCTGATACTTATTCCAGATTCACCCAGAGATAGTTCAGATGTGACCCAGACATGGAGACATTCTGATACTTATTCCATATTCACTCAGATGCAGTTTTACACTGACTCATCATCAGGAAACCCTACACCGGTTCCTTCTCCACTTCAAGACTTCTGAAAACAGTTTACGGGTTCTCCAAACACGGATGTTAACCTATCGCTTGTTCAGATTCTTCAAATTTTGAAAACAGTTTACGGACACTTCCCAACAACGGATGATGCTTTATTGCTTATTCAACTTCAACTTTTGAAAACAGTTTACGGACACTTCCCAACAACGGATGCTGCTCTATTGCTTATTCAACTTCAACTTTTGAAAACAGTTTACGGACGCTTCCCAACAACGGATGCTGCTCTATTGCTTATTCAACTTTAACTTTTGAAAACAGTTTACGGACGCTTCCCATACAACGGATGCTGCTCTATTGCTTATTCAACTTCAGACTTCTGAAAACAGCTTACGGATTCTCCAAACATGGATGTCAATCTATTGCTTATTCAGACCCCCAGTTCAGGGATGTTCCAAAACATGGATACCTTTCTGATACTCACCCACTCACCAATGACGTACAGTTCAACGAACATGTCCAGATGGCATCTCTAAGCCCATCCTCCTACCAGCAACTTCCAGATGGCATTTCTAAGCCCATCTGCAGACAAGATTCTGTCACATCTCGAGATGGCATCTTTAAGCCCATCTCCAAATGGCATCTTTAAGCCCATTCCATCAACTACGCTTTGACGAGTGCAAATTTTTTTGGGCACTCTAGTGTCCAATCTCCTTTTACCTTCGAGTCGCGAACGACATACTTGCCAATCTAACTCTTCAGGTTCAAGAAGATTGAACAGGGGCAACTGTTGTACCCCAAAATTTTCCCTCTCTTTTTCCACAAGAAATCACAGCTTCGGGTTTTCCCTGACTTTTTCAGATTGGTGTAAGAATCAGTCAAACAGACTTTTTCTTATCAGTCTATCCAAATTAGGGTTTTCATGGACTCTGGAACAGTTCAAGCAGATTATTAGGGTTTGGTTGAGTTTGGCTCAGGGTTTGATCAGGCAGGCGCTTCTGTGAAAATTAAATCAAGAACTAGGGTTTACGCACGCATTCTCAGAAAGAATTAATTCTACAGTTCTTTTCAATTTACTCTGAGATATGGATTGAGGCTTCTGATTGAGATTTTACAGTGTTTGATTTAATCAGTAAAAGGGATAAGCATGTGGATGTTTGTTAGATTTGACTGTGCATTGTTTATGTTTAATTGGGACGCCAGGTTTATTATTGATTGCAAGACTACAGTGTTTGTTAATTATTTATTTTATCTAAGTTAGAATAATTGGATCTACTTCCAATTATTTTAATTCAAGAAAGCTTAAATAATTAAATAGACAGCTGGAATAAAAGAGATATCTGACAATAAAAAGACTTTTATTTATTTTTAATTATTTGTACAAGTATTATTTAAATACAGTAATTATTTACAAAGTATTTATAATAATATTTATTACAATGATTAACAGTAAAATAAAATTGCATCCTAATTTTCCTAAGTCTTCATCTTCTACTGATGCTCCCCATTGCTCAATTAATTTTCATCTGCAAAAACAAAAAAAGAAGAGAAGTCAAATACAGATGAAATCAAAAGCAGACAGTTAATTTAAGACTCATCATTAAAAGTGATTGGCCGGAATCAGTTGTTCACCCTCTCTGCAAATCACAAGAAATACTCTTGGTTCACAAAGAGGGATAGAAATATGTTTTGCAAATTTAAAAAATGCATAAAGCTGCATAGTCAAAATGCCAAACAAACAACATGTACAAACTACAAAGTTCAAACTGATGCACAAAGGCAAACTGAACAGCACATAACCAAACTAAGCCAAAGATGTCAACCAAACTGTCCAAAGATATCAAAAGATATCAAGCTGTCAACAAGTACAAAAAGCTGTCAAAAGATATGCAGGAAATCTGGAAAGTATGCAGAGGAAAACTAACAATGCAAACATATTCCAAAAAATTATCATTTTCCAGCCAGTTACTTTTTCAGAAAGTACAATTGTAAGCAATAAACAAATGCTTTTTCTGATAGAGAGAGAGAAGAGAGAGAGAGAGAAGAGGCTTACAGGCTTGAGGCTTAGGCAAGAGATATAAAACAAGTTATCAGAACACAGTAAAAGGGAGAGGCAGAATACATAAGAAATAGCCACAAGCTGTAAACACAAAAATCACAAGAGCCTAACATCCTTCAAACAGCAAGCCTGTAACGAAGCCTGCCTCAAGACACAAATCTCAAACTTGTGTCAAGCAAAAACAACAACTTCAAGCCTGCTTAAAGCTTGCCTCCCAAACTGTATCTACACCAAGCCTGTAACTTGCAAGCCTGCCTCTAAGCCCTGTCAAAGACAAACCACACAAAGCCTTGCATCCTGTCAAGCAAACCTGCTAATACATCAAACCACACAAAGTCTTGCATCCTGTCAAGTAAACCTGCTAATACATCAAGCCCACAAACCAGTACAAGAACCAGAAAACAAATTGCTCAGCCTAAACCTTTCAAAGCCAAAGCAAACTACACAAGCCATCCTGCATAAACAAGCCTGAAGCCTAAAACTTCAAGGCCTGTAACCTCAAGCCCTTATTCAAACCAGAAAATTCCAACCAAACCTGAAACTTCAAGCCCAACCAAAAAAAAAAAGGCCAAAGCATTCAAACCAACAAAACCCTCAGAATAAATTCATCACAGGGTTAGCAATCAAAGTTCAAGGCAAGCTCAGAATCCAACAACAGGCAACTCAGAATCAATACCATCAAGCTCAGAGGAAAAGCTATTCAGAAGTGAAACAATATAAAAAGCAACCTCAGAGTCAATATCCTCATCATTCGCAGAAGCAACAAAGCATCAAGAAAGGAAAAGCTTTTCAGAAGTGAAACAATATCAAAAGCAAACTCAGATATCATAATCAAAGGTAACTGAAGCAAGCAATTCAGAGGTTTGAAACACAACATCATCAATACCCAAAGCCAGCAATCAGAAGCAAGCAAAAGAAGAGGAAAAGAAGTTTTCAGAAGCAAGGGCCCTAAGGTTTTTAGATTACAATACTATCTTCATAAAACCCTAAAAAGCAAAGATACAAATACCAGATTTCCAAAGCTCACAGCTTCATACTCCCTCCTCCTGGCCGCCTGAGACACGCCTCCAAGTCCACCTCTCCTCCTCTCCAAGCAACGATCCCCAAAGGTAGTATCTCTTCCTTTTTCCTTTCATGCCTCACACAGAACAATAATAATAATCAAAGATCAGAAATTGTCAAAGATTAAAAAACATGCATGAACTGAAACCCTAAAAATGTGTTAAGTTTGAATCGTTACCTTCTTCGAAATCGCCGCCTGCGTGACCATGGAGAGGAGGAAGCGATGATGGCGTCTGGTAGCTGATGCTAAGAGAGGAAGTCAGAATCCATGGCGCAAGGAGAACGAAGAAGACGATGTTAGAAACGGCGCCGCTCTAAGCCTGTAAATCTGAAAACCCTAAGTTCTAAGACAAAACATTGAAACCCTTACAAAATGTGTAAAACGCGTTTGGGCTTTTTCCCATCTAACTGCCAAGGCCCAATGCAATCTAGCGCCAGACCCCTCCTTTCAGCGTGCATACCCCCCTTCCAATCCTCTGTCAAATTTTGTTTTTTGGGCCAAGAACAAACATAAAGCCCATTTGACTGCTTTCTTTTTATTTATTTTCTAGGTTTATAAATCAATCATTTTTTTATCACATTATTTCTTCTTTTTCTATATATATAACTTAAATCAATTATTTTATTAAATGAAAACAATATATTGAATTCTTGTATAAAAAATGTTTTAATAGCTTTTTTTATTTTATTCATCACATTTTAAATAATATGTAAAAAAATAGATTTTCTTTAATAAAGTTAAAAATGAATTTTCTTTTAAGAACTTCTTGTATCTAAAATATTAACTAGAATACATAAATATTAACTTTCTTTAATTTAAAACATTTTTCTTTAGAACATTTTGTTTGTACACATTAACAAAAAGCACAAAAAGAATAAATAAAATACTTAATTTTGCATTAAGTTAATATCTTGCATCACTTGTAAATAAATCACATACACTTTCACCAATACATTTGCTTATCTTTTATTCTTGTACATTGCTACATTTTACATTGAGATTGCGATTCGATTTGGTTGTAAATATATTTGGACACTATTCTCCTATTAAGTCTCATCCCTATTTGTAAATATTTGTACCCCCATCCTCGGATACTTATTTGTAATAGCTTAGACTTTAAATTCCCGCAATTTATCGCTCTCAATTATACCATGCTTAGACTTAGGGTTTGTATGCCAATAAAATCAACCGCTAGATAACCTAATACAAGACAAATGCATGAAAATCAATACATAATTCACACTTGCACCCCTAGGGTAATCCCACTCGTTGCCTTCCAAAATAGGCCATGCTTGCATGTTGAGTTTCTTTGGCAAAACAAAACAAATCAAATGATCATAGTCCCTCGATGACGCTTTCGAAGTTGCCTATACAAAATGATCATAGTCCCTTAAAGGAAAATTGCCAAAGACACTTGGCACCATTGCATTCATGGTCTACACGATGACCCGCGCCCATCCCGTTAACATCCTAACACAAGATTGTCCACCAAATACAATGGTGGAACAATACTGTTAAAAGGGTTAAAACATAGGAAAAATCTTTGAGTAAATTTAGAGGTAGATAACTCTTAGTTACTTGATCAAACTTGCAAAACAAAACCTTGCCTACTTTCAAAACACAAACTTTCAAAAACACAACTTTCAAAACAACTTTCAAAACCTTGAAACATATTTTCAAAAAGACAAACACCTTTTGTAAAACATTCGAGTAAAGAATTGTTACAAGGGTTGCCTAGACAAGGCATCTTTTTCAAAACATTTTCGAAACCACACATACAAAGCACCATTTCAAACAATTGAAAATGCAAGGCAAGTGATCTAAGCAAGTAACTAAGAGCCCATGGATAACCATGGATAGAAAGGGTGCTAATACCTTCCCTTTCTATAATCTACTCCCCGAACCAAAGAAAACATCTCAAAGGTTTTTGTTGTGCTTTTTAACCTTTCCTTAGGATAAAATAAAAAGTCGATGGCGACTCTTGCTAAACCGAAACATTTGCGAATACAAACACAAAATCCAAGTCAGTTCTCCCACCGTATCACAATATGCCATGTTTATGATGTCATGATTATGCTAAGAAATCACATGTATAGCAAGCAATAAACAAGTCACACCAAGTCCTTAGGTTTAAAGCATGCATGAGTTTTAAGGTCATACCCTCTTGAAGCTAGATTGGTTCAACTTGTCCTATAAGTAGTAACCGGGTTCTAAGGGATCTCAATATCACCGATCTTTCCCCTAAGCTTCGTTCAGTAGGCGATTGACTCGCAACCAAACAAAACTCAGGAGTCAAACCTCAATGAGTGTAGCATCGAGTATCTGTCGACCTTAGGAATACACCAACGCCGGCCATCTCGCTACGTCCTACTGG
This sequence comes from Vicia faba, assembly GCA_948472305.1. Classification (NCBI taxonomy): domain Eukaryota; kingdom Viridiplantae; phylum Streptophyta; class Magnoliopsida; order Fabales; family Fabaceae; genus Vicia; species Vicia faba. Next base: position 744,286,797 of record OX451739.1, read on the forward strand.
CCAAGTTGTTGGATTAAAGGTTCTAAGGTTAGTTGATGCTTTATGACACCACACAGCAGCCCCGTACTATCCTTGATTGGCTTAAGAGTTACCGGTACCAACCAAAGTGTCGCATCAACTTAGCTATTGCTTTAACCGTGTTGGTATACCCCGCACAGTTCCCTCACAGTTTATTGCTACTTACCTAAAAGGTGTTCCCAGATCTGGGTGTAGGATCTACATAACCCAAACAGATGCCCTTAAAATAAATCAATCAAGACAAGCAAGAGAAGCAATTAAAATTACCTAGATCCTAAGGTATACCCCACTTTATTATTAATTCCCCAACAAAGTCGCCAGTTCTGTGATACGGTGGCAGAACTGACTATTTTTTGTTACTACTGGTTTTGCATTTTTTGTTTGCAAATGTACGGTAAGCAAGAGTCGCCACCGTCTTTTATTTCATCCAACAAAGGAAAAGGGAAAAAGAACAGAAAAACCTTTTTCGAGATGTTTCTGAGTACGGAGGGTAGATTATAGAAAGGGAAGGTGTTAACACCCTTTCTATCTGTGGTTTTCCAGGGGATCTTAGGTACTTGCTCATTTTTAAATTGCTTTTGTGTGTTTGTGTGCTTTGAAAAAGTTTTGAAATTGCCTTAGTGAGGCGATTCACTTTATGGTAACCCTTGTATCAGTCCTCAAGAGTGTGATAAAGTTTTTTTGAAAACTTTAGTTTGAAAAGTTTGTTTGAAAGTGTATGGTGTAAAAGTTTGTTTGAGCAAGTACTTAAGAGTTTCTACCTACTCGAAAAAGGCTATTCATTTTCTTATTTCCTTTAGACAACACTATCCTACTATTAAGGAGTAGGTAGCTCCATCGTTGGAGTTTAAGGGACAATCGAAAGGGACGATTACGATCACTAAAGCAATGGTTAAGAAACCTTAGTAGTTACCCTAGAGTCTTAAAGATCTTTCCGAGGCAACATTTGAATGGGTCATTTTTTATCTTTTGAGACTAGAGGGCAACCACTAAAACTCCCTATACTTCATGATTGTTTTCCGAAGGCAACCGAAGTGGTGATATCCTAGGGGTGCATATGTGCGAGTGTATTTGATTTCAGATATATTAGTCTTTGTGTTTAGTTTTCTAGTGATTGGTTTTATCTTGTTCATGCAATCCTATTAGTCATACATCTAACAGTTAATATATGTACAAAAATATAAAGTGCGGAAACGTAAATTCCTACGCTATTACATGGCTTCGGGGAGAGGGATTTAATTACAAGTCCAAAACCGGGAGAAATATAAAGGAAAACAATAAAAATGCCTTATAGTTTGGCTACATTGATATGTACAGGAATATAAAAGTGCGAAAGAAGAAAGTGCACGCGAAAAATTAAATACGGGAATTAAAGTTTAAATTCTAAGAAAACTTAATTAATGAAAGAAAATTTTTTTTGTTATTTTTTTATTTTTAGGAAAAAACATTAAGTTAAAAATAAAAGGAAATTAACTCTAAATAACCTAATATTTTTGTATTTTTATTTGAGAAAAAATAATTAACTTGCAATTTAAACCTAATTTCTAGCTAATTTGAATTATGAAAATAAACCAAATTATCATAATTAAACTAATCTATTTTCAAAATAAATTTTAATAAATAAGGAAGAAAAAACTAATTCTACATTTTTTTGTGATTTCTTGATTTTATGATGTTTATGATTTTTTTAATAAAAGGAAAATAATTGAAATAAAAGAAAATAAATAAAGCAAAAAATAAAAATGGGTCGCGCTGTAAAAATGAAAATGAGGGGTGAGAAAGAAGTAGAATTAAAAGCCCAAACTGGACAAAGCTCGGTTCTACGCTGGATCCAGTGTCGATAACATCTTGGGGTGCACCACAGGGACGCGATTTTGAGGCTTTAGATCTGGCATTTTAGATTCCTGCGTCAAAACTTAAAAGCAATGGTTCTAAAACATTCTAAACATTAGTATGAATATGCATGAACGCTTATAAACAATTTACAACGTAAGAATTGAGAGTTTGTAATTAAGAATTTTTACCCAACTGGAGCTACTTGGTGCAACTGTTTTGGGCGGGGACTGGCTTGGCAAGAGGCCTAAGTAGACTCCTGGAAGTCTTAGAAATTTGATTTGCCCACTGTTTACCTTGGGTTTTGGTAAACAACCGCTGATCCTCCAAATGGTTACTTATTTGGTTACTCGCAGGATCGATCAGATTGATCCTAGGACATAGGTTGATTTTGAAGTTTGATTAAATTGGATAAGGCTTTAAATAAAGAGGTTTTAAATAAATTGCATGAAGGAAAGACTTGGTAAAATAAACAAGGCTTTAAAGTAAAAGGTTCGACAAGAATGTAAAGGAGAAAGCAAGTAAATTTCTGGAAAAAGTAAATGACTTTGATTAATAAAATTGGTGTTTCACACATACATTTCTCAACAATTCTTTCTCACACGCTGGGTACTCGAATCTATATGAGTGACTTTGTATAGAATTGTGAACACACGCGAGAAACTACATGTCTACTACTATTTATACTAAAACATCCCAAGTAACCGTCGGGCAGTTACACTGCTTCGAGATCAATCCACTTGGCACGTTCTCCACGTTCGACGCTCCAGATCTTTGCACGTTTGCACGTAGTAACTGCTGGAAACCGTTTTCCCTCCAAAAGCTTGAATTTCAAACTGCTCCACTCTGAACCATCGAACACTTTCGTCAGGAGACATCTTCGACGAGAAACTCCTTCGACGTCGAAGGCAATCAACCTTCTTCCTTGGAAGAAATCTTCTAAGTACTTTGCCATCTTTCGACGGGCATTTCGACAGACTCAGCCAGTCGAAGACATCCTTCAGCTTTAATGGCTGACATCAATCAAAACAAAGGTGTCGAATTTAGGAGCCAACAAATTGCCCCCCAAGAATGCCTTATTTCGACTCTGAAAGAAAAAGGCATTCTTTGAAACGCCATTCGACACCTGTCTTTCCACGCTTAGTCACAAATTAACTTGTGCACTTTTTGTTGTTTTCTACCAACTATTGGCAATCCCAAGAAAACCATCATTGTTCCGTACCTAGGACGTCACTTTCAGTACGGCGTGCAGTACCAAACGTCATTTCAGAATTTATCATTATGACAATTCCCAAAAACGAGGACGCACGTTGCGTCCCTCTATTTCTGCAGAACGGCTAAAACAACAGGGGGCCGCCACGCGTCCCACTAACTCCTGCAGCAATTAAATGGCATTTAATGTCCTCGTTATTGGGGATTTTTCCCCACTACTATAAATAGCAGCAAGTACCCCATTGTGGGACTTTTTACGCCATCTAGCCTTTCAAACTTCTCCGTTTTCATACAAGCTTGTTATCTTTGCAGAAACTCTTCCTCTTTCACTTCGTCTTCAACCTCAACTCTAACAATGGCATCTGCTTCCAATGCTCCTGGCGCTACTGTGCCATCTGAAAATGCTAAACCCAAGGTTTTCGTCACTGCTCCGGTAGTAAATTCTACAGGCAAACGAAGAGTTCCTGAACCCTCTGACATCGCCGTTCGCGATGCCTACTCACGCCACTTGATGATCCCGGTTGGATACTCCAACCAGATCTTTGCAATGTCTGGCCCCATGTATCCAAGTATCTCTGAGGCTCTGAAGATCAAGAGCTATTTCCCGGTGGTTGAGAAACTCAAACCGGTTGCATGCGCCAAGAAAGACGCAGAAGACAATGAGGATCCTGCACATGAAAAAATCGACCTCCGCTTCTTCAACAGAGGTGTTAGGGTCTTCAGGTCTTGCCCTAACCTTACCCCAGATTACGTTGCTTGGCTAGTAAAGATGGAGAAGCACCAAACTTCGATCTGGAAGGATATGGGGATCTTCGACCTAGTGATGCTGTCGAAGACAGGTCTGAACTATTCTCCGGAGATGCTGATAGCCTCTCTGCTGTTCTGGGACTACTCCCACTTTACTTTCCATCTTCCCTGTGGGATGCTAACCCCCACACTCTTCGATGTGGCCGTTATTACTGGCCTTCGACCCACCGGGGATTACTTCGATCCGGAGGAGATGTCGGAGGACCAAATTGGCTTCTCTGAGACCAAACCAACATACACCACTTTCATCAACCATTATCATGACAGGTCGACAGATGCTGTGTCGGATGTCGAACACATAGCGTTTCTAGCCTTATGGCTGACTCGCTTTGTGTTTTGCTCGAAATCTTTACAGGTGACCAAAAAGATGGTCACTCTTGCTACTCAACTGCATCATCGCCAAAACATCTGTTTGGCAGAACTGATTCTGGCTAGCCTCTATGATTCGATCAGCAATGGGGCCACTCTTCTAAAACATATCGAGGACAGGGCCAGTTTGCTACTTGCTGGGCCTTTTTGGCTGCTCCAACTGTGGCTCAACGCCACTTTTGAATCTTTCTTACCTAAGAAGGTTCAGATAAATGATCAGGCTCCAGCGATAGCGAACAGACGCGTCGAAGGAACCAGGCTGGCTCTGCTGACACCTATGGAAGATGGACTGGAGTTCCAACAAACCTTCACCAACTTCGTCCTAATGTTTGCTCGAAGGAAGGAGTTTGTTTCAACTATGGCTCCATTTGCTCGACGGCAGGTAGGCCCAGCATGGTTCACAAGGCCACATCCAAGGACGTCGAGTGGTCCTAATGTTGACGAACACACAATACTGTGGGAGGCGTTCCTTACACCAAGGATCATGCCTCTTTGATTCAGGAGCTCAAAGACTCATTTGAGTCTGATTGCATACCAACCAAACCTGGTATCTCGCCAGTTTGGTATTATCCAAACCCTACCTTCTCCGATTTTTCAACGAGAGAAGTCAATGTTGTACTTCTGCAATGATTACACAGAAGAAGCTGCCATCAAGCATATCGGAAGATATGCTGGTCGAACAGTTCTCTCGTTGTTTGACTACCAGCTCAATTTTCTTTGTTCACCATCCTTCGAAGAGTGGTGGAAAAGCTATTATGCTGAGTACTTCTTCGACGAGAAGGACTTCATGGATGAGCTGCAGAAGTCTTTTGTCCTCGTGTTGGACAAAATAAAGAAATGTAAGTTCATGCTCTCACATTACTTTTTATCTTTCTTTCGACTGCTAGCCTGTTAACTTTTTATTTGCTTTCAGTTGTTCGAAAGCCTGTGGCCAAGAAGGCTACAGAAGGCCAACAGGGAGGAGGCCCTTCAACAAAACCTCCACCGCCGGCGAAGACTACAGCGCCGGCGAAGACCATAAGCAACCAACAGGAGGAAGGCCCTTAGAAGAAGCCTTCTATATCGGTAACCAGACTTTCATCATTTTTTCCTGGCTTTCGACTTTTCACTTTCGATGCAATTATTAAATCGAATTCCTATTGGTTTTCTAGGCACCTTCGCCCAAGAAACGGCCAGCACTGGTGGTCGAATCTGGGAGTGATGAAGAAAGTGATTCTCCTCCTGCCCCTCTAAAGAGGCGAAAGTTGACGAAGGATGTTTCTGTTCCTGCTCCCGCTCCTGAAGGTCGAACCATCAGAATAAAAGTTGCTGGGAGAAAGCCTAGGCCACCTCCAGTGATCATCGAGGAGCCAACTGAGGAGGAACTAAACATTCTTCTTAACAAGCCTGTCGAAAGCGACAATTCCAGCCCTGGGGCTGAAGCTAATCCACAGGTAATCCCTTAGACCTTTTTATAATTTAAGTATAGATACCCATATTCGATTGTGTCTCTTTCGATCTCTGAAGATTTGTCTTCTTTCCTTTTTCAGGCCACTACTGAAAGTTCTCCGCCAAGGACCTCTGAAACGCTGGAATCTGCTGAACTTAGCAGGCCTCAGGAAAAAGGCTTGGGAAATGACGAAGCCCATACTGAGAATGAGGCCAATGCTGAAACGGTAGAAAAACCAACAGAGGAACCTCTGGTGGAGGAACAACAGCCAGAAGCGATTCAGGTGGTGGATCTGTCAGAAGAGAATCATGAAGAAAGGGACCAAGGCAATGCTGGCGAAGAAAATCAAGATGCTGCTGACGAAGAGAACCAAGGTGGCACCGGCGAAGGACACCAGGGTGACGCTAGCGAAGAGCACCAAGATGACGCTGGCGAAGGGCACCAGGGTGATGCTAGCGAAGAACCACAAGTCGACGCTGGTACTGCCCCAGTCCGAGTCGAAGAGCAACAAGTCGAGGCACCTAACATTCAACAGCCTCAAACCCAAGACAATACTGTTGCAAGGGTTACCTCAACGAAGCACATGTCAAAAGAGGACTTAGAACTCTTGAAACAAACTGACCCTGTTAGCTATCTCAACGCGATCATCGAGAGCAAGAGTTCGTCTGATGCTAGTCAGGAGATTCCTACCCTGTCGGGGAAGTCTACTGAAACCTCTCCTCTCGATGACGCTTTGGCGAAGGTTAAGGCCCAGTTCTTCAAGAGGGACTTGATGAAGGCTTTAGAGGGGGACCCCACTGCTCCATCATGTTTGAAGGAGGTCTTGAATGCTGTCGACTTGTTAGCGGTAGCCCCAGAAGTCTCAGGCTTGATCATGGAGTTACACTATATGATTGATCAAGTCTCAGCAGATTACAGGCGCCAAAGGGGGTTTAACAGTCAGCTTGAGGTGTTGTATGGCAAAAGCTCCTCTGCGTGGACTGCTGTTTCGGACACGACCTCTCGAATTGCAGAGTTGTCGAAACAAAAAGCATCTACGCAGGAAGAAGTCGATGCCATTGATCGAGAGAATGCTTCCTTCCGGGCACAAATCGCAGAGATAGAAGCGAAGATAAATGCCAACACTATTCGCAAGGAGGAACTTCTTTCGACCATCTCAGACACCGAGAGCCAAACTGAAATCAAACAAGGCCTGGAATTCGCTGAGAGGGCCCAAGGCTTCGACGCTCAGATTGCCAAAATAGTGCAGGAGAACGCCTGGTGCAAGAAAAGGTTGGAGCTGGCGCAAGCCAAGTACATTCGACTCAAGGACTCTCTTTCCTTTTGATTGATTCTCTTTTGTAACCATATTTTGTAATCCATATTCGACAACAATTGCCATCTTGGCTGAAATTTATAAAATTTCCATTTTGGCATTTTTATGGTTAATTTAGTCTTGTTCTTTTATTATTTTATTTTTATCTCTTGAAGTATAGGTTTGTATTTTTTCAAATATTTACCATTTACTCTCAAGAGCCTTTTATCTCCACTTAACTCTTCGACTTCATAGGCTCCACCAGAAAAAGTTTGGATAACTCTGAAGGGTCCTTCCCATTTGGGTGACCATTTCCCCATGCTTCGATCCCTTCGATCCATGGGAAGAATTACCTTCCAAACTAGTTCTTCAGGCAAAAATACCTTAGGTTTTACCTTTTTATTATAAGAGTCTTCTACTCTTTTCTTCTGGAGTCTGAGTAGGTCGAGAGCGCGTAATCTCTCTTCGTCTAAATCCACCAGTTCATCTAACATCATGTTCCAATAAACTTCCGAAGGAATATCATAATGCCTCTGAACCCTTGCAGATTGAAGACAAATTTCTGCTGGCAACACTGCATCATGGCCAAAAGTTAGCCTATACGGTGTTGTACCAGTGGCTTCTTTTGGGGACGTTCGACAAGCCCATAAAATCTGGTCTAACGTCTTGTGCCAATTCTTCGGTTTCTTCCCAACATGTTTCTTTATCAAGCCAATCACCACTTTGTTAGCTGCTTCGACTTGACCATTCGCCTGTGCATAATAAGGCGTTGATGTTAGGAGTTTGAAACCTGTTTCCTGAGCAAATTCCTGCATCTTTCGACCAGTGAAAACTGACCCTTGATCAGTTGTTATTGTCTCAGGGATTCCATACCTAAAGATAATGTTCTTTTGAATAAATTCAATGACATTTTCTTGGTCCACATTGACTAAAGGGACAGCTTCGATCCACTTAGTAAAGTAATCAATGCCTACCAGTATGTATTTCTGACTCTTTGATGATGCTGGTCGAATCTCTCCAATGAGGTCCAACGCCCATCCTCTAAAGGGCCAAGGCTTCACTATCGAGTGAAGTTCGCTTGCTGGTACATGTTGGATGCATGTATGGACTTGACACTCTTGACAACCCTTGGCGAACTCAACACAATCTTTAAGCATAGTGGGCCAATATAGTCCTTGTCGAAACAACAAACATTTCATCTTATGGCCTGCTTGGTGAGCCCCACATGCCCCAGCATGCGTAGTCGAAAGGGCTATGTATGCTTCAGTCTCACTTAAACATTTCAGCAACACCCCTTCAGGCGTCTTCTTGAATAACTCATTACCCATGAGTACAAAACTCAACGCCCTGTATTTTGTTTTTCGTTCTGTCGAAGCTCCTGGATTTTGAAGATAGTCCACAATAGGTTTCCTCCAATCTTGCTCTGACAAATTATCAATGAACGAAATCTCGAAGTTACTGTGATCAGCATATCCTAGTCTCGTCGATTCCAAGTCTGATGGTGATAGACAAGTTGCTTTTATCTTTTCTCGAACTTCGATTGCTCTTTGTAATTTCGTTTTTGAAATCTTATACCCAGATGCAATTTGTGCCAAGTCATTGGCTATTTGATTTTCGACTCTGGGTATGTGTCGAATATTGATCGTTTCAAATTTTTTCAATAAACGATTTGCTATCACAAAGTACATAATGAGATTCTCTCTTATGCATTTATATTCCTTTGTGACTTGCTTAATGACTAACTCTGAGTCTCCCATTATTTCGACTCGAGTTGCCCCCAATTCCAACAATATCTCAAGGCCAGTAATTAGAGCTTCATACTCCGCCTCATTGTTCGAACAAGAACCTGATATTTTGTACTTGAATGTTGTTGGAATTTTATCTAGAGAAATAATCAAGACTCCTACCCCTGTTCCATCTTTATGGCTGGAACCATCGAAGTAGAATTTCCAAGGCTCTATCTCCACATAATTAATATCCTCGACTTGAATTGAGTGGTCGACTATGAAATCTGCAACCACTTGTCCTTTTACCGCCTTAAGAGGCATAAAGGTCAAGGAGTATTCAGTTAATGCTAATGCCCACTTGCCAATTCGACTATGCAAGATAGGTTTCGACAACATATATTTGAAAACATCAAAATGAGACGAAACATAAACATCAACTGGTTTTATATATTGCTTGAGTTTTGTACAAGAAAAATACAGACATAGACACAATTTTTCAACTTCGCTATATCTAGTTTCTGCATCGTTCAAAACTCTACTGAGATAGTAAATGGGTCTTTCGACTCCATTCTCATCTTCTTGGGCTAACATGCTTCCCAGAGTTTTGTCGGATGCAGCTATGTACAATCTCATACTTCTATTGCTACAAGGAGGCACCAAAATAGGTGGCTTAGTGAGGTACCCTTTGATTTTGTCGAAGGCTTCTTGTTGCTCTTGCCCCCATTCGAACCCCTCCTTATTCAGTCGAAGTAAGGGTGAAAAGGCCTGAGCTTTCCCACTTAGATTAGATATAAACCTCCTTAAGAAATTTATCTTGCCTAAGAGAGATTGCAATTCCTTCTTATTCGATGGCGCTTTCGCTTCCAGAATTGCCTTCGTCTTGTTCTGGTTGATTTCGATTCCTTTCTTGTGGACAACGAAGCCCAAGAAATCTCCAGCTTTCACACAGAACGCACACTTCAAAGGGTTCATCTTCAGACCATGTTCTCTCATTCTTTCGAATGATTGTCGAAGGTGGTCAATATGATTCTTCCTGGAAACAGATTTTATAACAATATCATCAATATATACTTGCATAAAAGTGTTAATAAAATCATGGAAGATAGTATTCATTGCTCGCTGGTACGTTGCCCCAGCGTTCTTTAGGCCAAAAGGCATCACTACCCATTCGTAAGTGCCTAAGGCTCCAGGGCATCGAAAAGCTGTTTTCGACACATCCTCTTCAGCAATGAATATTTGATTATATCCTAAATAACCATCGAGCATACTCAGGTATTCATAACCAGCGGCAGAATCGACTAGCATTTCCGCCACAGGCATTGGATATTCATCTTTGGGGGTGGCAGCATTCAAGTCTCTGAAATCTATGCACACCCTTAACGTACCATTTTCTTAATTACTGGCACAATGTTTGCAATCCATTCGACATACCTTGTAACACGGATGAATTTGCATTTCAGAAGTCTTTCGACCTCCGTTTTGATCTTCGACAGTATTTCTGGAGCGAAGCGCCTTGGATTTTGCTTGATTGGCTTCTTCCCAGGTTTGATTGGCAACTGAAGTTCTACCAATCCTCTGTCGAGACCAGGCATTTCGTCATAATCCCATGCAAAACAGTCTTTAAACTCTTTCAGCAATTGGATTACTTCCAACCTAAGTTCTGGATCGATTTTGGCGCTGATGTAAGTTGGCCTTTTCTCTGATCCTTCGCCTAAGTTGATTTCTTCTAAAGGGTCTTGTGCTAACATTTTAATGTTGTTCGCCAAGGGGTCCTTTTCGAAGCCCAAAGGCTCATCGTCATAGATGGCGTCGAGCCTCTGTTCCTGCATTTCTTCTGGCATGATATCAGGAGGTTTTGGATCGAAATCCTTTCCTGGGCCTACAGCAGATAATTGTTGATCATTGGCCTGTGTGGCCATGTACTTTACTTCGGCTTCGAGAGCCGTTATCATCTTGGTTTCGGCTACATAAGCCGAAATTCGCTTCAAAGATCGTGACTCAGTCATTATCACTGAATTCACTTCCCCAACCAGTTGGTTGGATATCAGTTAACCCACTGAAGTCTATGTGGGACAAGTCTTCTCTGTCCCATTGGAAACCATGCTCAGGATGCAGGTATAGGGAACAAAAGGTGTTTGGCGCTGGCGCCATGTCGAAGTCAGGTATTGGACATGGCCCTATGTGAGCCAAGTTCTTGTCGAAATCTGCCAAACCCAGGTGATTCACTTCGCCAAGGTAATAGCTTTGATCTGCCTCTATGTTTTCGACCATCCCATCTGGACGCCATAGCAGCAGCCTTTGGTGCATCGATGAAGGCACATCGCCAACACCATGAATCCATTCACGGCCCAACAAAAGATTGTAGTTAGGTTTGGCCGATATGACCATAAACATCGTTGGTCGAAGGATCGATCCTACTTTGATATCTAGCTGGATCACTCCCATAGTGGTCCCTATGCCGCCCTCAAAGTTCGACAGGACCATGTTGTGAGGCTTAATGTCCTCATCTCTTTTGCCAATTTTCCTTAGCATAGAGTGAGGGATAATATTGATGGTTGCCCCACAATCGACCAATATTTTATTCACAGTAGTTTCTTCGAGTTTAGCCCTTATGAATAAAGGCTTGAGGTGATTTTTCATCGCCTCTGTAGGTGGCTCGAAGAAGCCATTTTGTTCCTCAGTAGTGCCATTGTCCATGACAAAATAGCACACTGGCCTATGTTTGGCCATTTCTTGCTCCACTTCCCAGTCACTTGCTTCGACTTCTACCTGTCGATTGAATTCTCTGGGCAGCACTGAAACTATATTCACCATTATGTCCAAAGTATCATCAGACTCAGCATCGTCTTCGTCTTCGACTTCACTTTGGTTAGGCCAAACTAGCCTGTTGGTAACTAATAGCACCTAGGAATATAGATGCAAACTGTTGCAACTTTTAGCAATTTTTTTGAGAATTTTGTAGAGCTTACTTGAAGAGAAATTTCGTGTCTTTCAAGTTTGTATGGCTCTACATTTATAGAGGAGAATGAGGAGACAAGAAAGCATGGAAAGAATCTCCCTCATAATGTTGTGTTTTAAGACCATGATTAAAATTTGAAAAAAATGCCATATTTGATGATTTCATGCCATTTTCACATGTGGGTGAACCTGGACATATTTGAAGGGTTATTGCACGAAATCAATTGACATAAAACTTGCCCAAGATGGATTCACATCAAAATTTACATTATTTCCATTATATATTTATTTAATTCTGAATTTTAATGAATAAAATATCAAAATAAATAGCATAATAGTATAAAAATGTATGGGTGGGCTTAGAGGTCTTGGAACATGTTAGGAATGAGTTTCAAACTTGAAAAGATAGGCCCATTTGGAAAAAATCCAAGTTTGGTTAATATTTGCTTCATGCATTTTTCCAAAAATTGACCAACTTTGACAATGCATATCACTCTCTCAATTTTAACCCTATGAGGGTGTTCCTTGACTTTTTAGAAAGCTTAGGATGTCCCCTAAGCAACCTCTTTGGTTTCATCTCAATTGGATCTTCTGTGTTCATGTAAGAAGCTTTGACCCAAAAGGTGTTTTTGTTGACTTTTGAAAAAGGACCTATAATGTCTGAATTTATATCTTTTCATGAGTGTATTTCTTGAACTTGAGGGATGAAGATGAGTTGTAGGGAATTCGACTATCTTCAAAATGAGCCTTGGATGAGAAATTTCTGATAAAGTATGAGAAAGTTATGCCTGGTCAAAGTTTGGTTGACTTTTCCTATAGGAACCCTAATTTAGCAACTTTTGAGTTTTGATGAATTAGGAGCATTCCTTAAGGAATCATGATCAAACCTTGATCAAATGATGGATATCACTTCAAAATGTTGATGTTGACCATAATTTTTGAAGTTTGACTGTATGTGGGTCACTGTTGACTTTTGACCTAGTATAGTTGATTTTTAGGCATTTGAGGAGTTGACTGAGCAAACTTGTAGTGCAAGGCATGAAACTTGGAATGGATGATCTTGAAGACATATTGGGGAAATGGAAATCATTAAGGACCCTTGTAACCCAACATCTTTATGAAAATGGAAACCCTAGTTTGAGGCTTATAGTCTTAGTAGGAGGATTTGTCTGGTCGACCCTTAGGCATCCTTGGGCAAGTTGAGGACCTCTAGGAGTATGTTTTGAGTAAAAATGGGAGGTCAAATTTTAGGGTGCAACAAGAGGTAATTCACTAATTTCATCAGGAAATACTTCTGGAAATTCACTGCTTCCTTATCCTTAACTTGCAATGATTCAAACATTGCAAACATCACGACTTTATCGTCTAATATCTCATTTGTAACACCCCTTCTAATAAACCCCGAATTAAACGATATAATTAAAATCAGAGAAAATAAAATTTGCACGGAAGGAGTGTCACAACATCAATTCACATATTCAAGAAAAACGGACATGACATATTCGTCACTTTAATCATTTAATCACATAATACATTCATGGCATATACTTTCTTTTTCGTGCAAACGCAACAAAATCATAATAACTTCATCTCCAAAGGAGGAATCAAAATATAATATTCAAGGCATTAAGCCATACGGTTCATACGCCAAACATGTTATCAAGTCATAATATGTATACATCAACATATAATCAAAACAATGGATTATATACAAGTATAATCCATATACAAAATATACGAGTTCGAATGCGGACACCTAACCCCCAAGTGTTACAACCAGAGAATCGACTCGATAAACCAAAATAAAACGGATTACAATCCAAATGCATCCGCTAAGCTAGTGCCTCACACTACCGTCTTCAGTACCTGAACAATACCGTAGCAAACATTTTCCAACAAAAGGGTAAGAATTCCAACAAATATAAGGTATGTAATTTAAAGCAAATGAAAGACATTAAATAAAGGAATCTTACTCTTTTTCCAACTCTTGCATAAACCACATAATATATTCATTTAATTCAATTCCCATATTCAACAACTCAAAGAAATCAAACACAGTCAATTTCATTTACCAATTAGCACATAATGCATAATATTCAACAAAACATCAGCTTAACAAAGTGTGTATGTGCGACTCGACACGACTCATGCATGTGGTACCAATCATTCATTATCCTTCGGATTTACCGATTGTCTATCCCTCAGACGGATAATCACAAAGCCCATTCCCTAAGCTTTCAAACCCCCACTCTGAGTTTGGGACGAGCCACTAGCCTCCACGAGACTAACGGACATCGCCTCTTGACACGACTTATGATGCGGTGTACAATTCAACAACAACAATTATACAAATCAAGACATCCCTCTATCTCAATTACAAGCATACATCACTATAATTCAACCCTATGAATTAATCTCACAACATTGCACAACAAACATCATTTATTTCATTTCAACAATTATCACACAACACCAAAATATTTATAAACCAAACACATCATTTTCGGAATCGGAAACTAACCAAATATCTCAAAAATATAACACACCTACAATTTAATTAATCTCCGGTCGAACTCAAAATATTAAGTTTTACGCATTAAGCGTAACCGGTTATATTAATTAATCACACAACAGCATAACATTTATAAACCGAACATGTTATTTCCGGAATCGGTATTTCACAATACATTTCCAATATACCATACATCTACAATTTAATTCATCTCCGGTCGAATCCAAAATCTCAAGTTTTATCGGTAAACCGTAACCGATTATATAATTAATCACACTGTTAATTATAATATACATTAATATATTAACTAAACTATTTTACTTATATATATATATAAAATATAAAACTAATAGTATCTTAGTTAGAAATTTATATATATATATATATATATATATATATATATATATATATATATATATATATATATATATATATATATATATATATATATATATATATATATATATATATATATATATATATATATATATATATATATATATATATATATATATATATATATATATATATATATATATATATATATATATATATATATATATATATATATATATATATATACACGGTTAGTTAACGTAACATATATAAATAATGAAAATTAATATTTTATTAAACTAATCTAATATAATTAAATAAATACTACAATAACATTCTCCATTTCTCTTTTATCATTTTCCGGTCTCAAAATACATAGACATTTCTTATTTAACAGAAACATATAAACTCAGTGACAATTTCTACAACACTATAACCTAATACCTAAATTAATTTCCTAATTAAATGCTATAAATAACATACAAGATATTTAGAGGAAGTCTAACCCTTACCGATTAATCTCCGGAACAAGCTTTTCGGTTTGATTCCAGAAATTTTCCCCTCTTCTCTTCAACCCTAAATTTCCACTTTTCTTCTCTTCTGCTACTTCACTTTCTGTTTTCTATTCTTACTGATATTTCTAACTTACTAACATATAATACATACTTACTTATATAATAAAATTAATTCATATTATTTAATTAAAATAAACCTTAATATAATTAAATAAATACTTTAATAATTCAATTATCACTAATTAATCGATTAACACACATATTAATATATACACATCAAAAATACGATATTATCATATAAAAATAATTATTTTTCGATAAACCGAATAAACCAAAATAATCAACTACCGGACCGAATAACCGAATAAATAATTATCAAAAATAATATCAACCAGCCATTTTTAGAAAATAATAATATAAATAATATTAATTAAAACGGGGTGTTACAACTCTCCCCCAGTTAAAAGATTTTCGGCCTCGAAAATTACCTCTAAACGGACAACTCGGGATATGAATCCTGCATCCGGCTTTCAAGCTCCCAAGTTATGTTTCCATTAGCCGCACCACCCCACACCACCTTAACCAAAGAAATATCTTTTCCTCTAAGTTGCTTCACTTTCCGATCTTCGATTCTTGTCGGCAAGGTCTCAACGGTTAAGTCTTCTCTAACTTCCACATCGTCCACTTGCACCACATGTGATGGATCCGAAATATATTTTCGCAATTGCGACACATGAAACACATCATGTAAATTGGAAAGTGGTGGTGGTAATGAAATCCTATACGCCGCATTACCAATCCTTTCTGAAATGTGATACGGACCAATAAACTGAGGTGTCAACTTCCGCGATTTAAGAGCGACCAACACCCGTCGTAGGATTCACTCTCAAAAACACATGGTCATCCTTCTTGAATTCAAGAGGCTTCCTCCTCTTATCATGGTAGCTCTTTTGGCGACTTTGTGAAATTTTCTCTCTAATCAACTTAATCTTATCCGTAGTTTGTTGCACAATTTCCGGTCCAACCACCACACTTTCTCCCAATTCATACCAACATAAAGGTGTTCGACAACGCCTTCCATACAACGCCTCAAAAGGAGTCATACCTATACTAGAGTGAAAACCGTTATTATAGGTAAACTCAATCAAAGGCAAATAACTCTCCCAAGAACCCCCTTGTTCCAACACACAAGCACGCAAAAGATCTTCGAGTGATTGAATAGTTCTCTCCGCTTGACCATCCGTCTGTGGATGATAAGCGGAACTCAAACGTAATTTAGTACCCAAATCTCTTTGCAAACCTTCCCAAAATCTAGATGTGAACCGCGGGTCTCTATCCGAAACAATGCATGTCGGAATAACATGCAAACATACAATCCGCTCCACATACAACCTCGCAAGCTTCTCCACGAGTAATCCATTCTAATTGGAATAAAGTGAGCATATTTAGTCAATCTATCCACTATAACCCAAATAGCCTCATAGTTACTCGGAGTCCTCGGCAAACCCGAAACAAAATCCATAGAGATACTGTGCCTGTGATACGGTGGGAGAACTGACTAGTGTTTTGCGTTTGTATTCGCACTTGTGCGGTTGAGCAAGAGTCGCCACCGACTTTTTACTTTATCCTAAAGGAAAGGTTAAAAAAGCACAACAAAAACCTTTTGAGATATTTCGTGGGTTCGGGGGGTAGATTATGAAAAGGGAAGGTATTAGCACCCTTTTCATCCATGGTTATCCATGGGCTCTTAGTTACTTGGTTTTTTAGATCACTTGCCTTGTTTTTCGATTGCTTTGAAAATGGTGTGTGTGTGGGTGCTTTTGAAAATGTTTTGGAAGAAGATGCCTTGTCTTAGGCAACTAATGTATTTGACTCGTGATTGAGTGTTTTACAAAAGTGTGGATCTTTTCGAAAAGATGTTTCAAATGTTTTTTTTGAGAGTTTGTTTGAAAGTGTTGTGGATTGTGATTTTTGAAAAGAAGGCAAGTGTTTTTGCAAGTTTGATCTCAAGTAACTAAGAGTTTTGTCTACCCTATTGTACTCAAAGGTTTTTGTTATGTTTTAACCCTTTTTAACAATTTTGTTCCACCATTGAATTTGATGGACAATCTTGCGTTTAGGAAGTTTATTCGGGACGGGCACGGGTCATCGTATGGACCATGAATGCAATGATGCCAAGTGTCTTTGGCAATTTGCTTTGAAGGGACTATGATCATTCCGTTTAGGCAACACTTTGAGACTTATGATCATTTGATTTTGTTTTGCCAAAGAAACTCGACGTGCAAGCATGGCCCATTTTGGAAGGCAACATGTGGGATTACCCTAGGGGGTGCAAGTGTGATTGTGTATTGATTACATGTATTTGTCTTGTATTAGGTTATCTAGCGTTTGATTTTATGTACATGCAAACCCTAGGTCTAACCATGGTATAATTGGAAAACTGTAAATTGCGGAAATGTAAAATCTACGCTATTACAAAATAGTGTCCGGGAGTGGGGGTATAAATGTACAAAAGGGGATGAGACTTATAGTACCCAATAAGTTACAACCAAATCGAATTTGCGATCAAATGTAAATATCGAATATACAAATATAAGATAATCAAATGTGTATAAGGCAATGTGAATGGATTTGCATTGTGTAAGTGTATGAGGTGAAATATATTGTAAGTGTACAAGTATATGTGTATGTGGATATTTACAAATGCGACAATATGGAATTAAGGCGAGATTAGGGTATTTGACCTAGATATATGTTTTAATGAATCTTTGATTTGTATATTTTTAATATGCACAAAAGAAAATGTTTTTTAATTAAAGGCTCAAGTTTTAATTAAATTGTGAAAATGATATGTTGAGAAAAAAAAAGAGTATATTTCCATGTATTATGTACAAAAAGTAAGTGAAAGGAAATGTTTTTAATTTAATCACATTATATATAAAAAATGTATTAAATGTCAAAAAATTGAATTAGGTATGTTAAAAAAGTATTTTTAAATTGTTATGTACAAAATGTTTTAAGAAATTTAAATTATGCAAGAAAATATATATTTACTTTAGTATGTACAAAATATATTTTTATTAAAAGAGTAAATAAATAAAAAGAAGAAAGTATTTTCAATTTTTTAATATATGACAAAATGTATTTTAATTATGTGCTTAAAGAAGAGATGCATATTTTTACCAAATGAATTATATTAATTAAGAGTGTATTAAAACTATATTAGGTTAGAAAATTAGTATATTGTTTATATATAAAAAAAAGAAGTTGTTAATATTTTGTTAGAAAGGAAAAGAAAAGAAACATTTTAATGGGCTTTTGGGGGGTGCAGAATGGGCAAGGCCCGTGTTGGACTTGGAACAAATTTTAGGGTTAGGGATTATTGTTCATTTGATAACGCGTTAGGGTTCGGGACGGCGTTGTTCGTATGTTTCGTTCATCGTTCTTCTTCATCTTCATCTTCCTGGGCGATTCCTTCATCCGGCCACCAGCGTCACCCCCCGCATCTCTCTTCCCTCCAGCTCGAGTTCAAAGGTTTTATTACAATAAGGTTTGTTTTCAATGTTATGTTTCCTTTTTCTTTTATGAATTGCACGTTTATTCGCTTTGAGCTAAAACCTTGATTATTTTATTGTTATGAGCTAAAGGAGAAAAAGAGAGGGAGAAGGATGTACTACCTGACCTTGGAAAAGGAGGAGAGAAAAGGGGATGTGGCGCTCAGGAGGCCGGAACGAGCGGAGGGAGATTTGCGCGATGAAGCTCTCTTGATGTCCCTGGTTAGGTTTTATGATGGATTCTGAGAACTTAACATGATATTATTTCTTTTCTTCTCCTCCCTGTTGCCTTGAATATGCTTCTTTCTTCTTCTTCTTGAACACTGTATACTTGTTGCCTTAGATTTGTTTGACTATACTGGGATTGACGCCTTGTTTGATGCCTATTGAAATGTGCCTTTCTGAGATTGATGCCTTTACTGTCTGCTTGTTGCCTCGAACATTTGCTTCTGAGTATGCCCGAATATACTTGCTTCTGTATTTTCTTTATTGCCTAATGATGAATCTAGGATTCTGAAGGACTTGTGGGGTTGGGAACTAGCATGCTTTGATGTTTGTTGCTCCTGAACGAAATTTCTCTCTTCTTCTCTCGTGTTGCCTTTGAATATGTTTATCGCCTATGATGAAAAATTTCTGAGGCTTAGGAGTTGGTTGGCTCAGGTTTGAACTTAGTTATGTTTGTGCTAGCAGGTTGTTAGTATGGTTCAGGCAGATTGTTGGTTTTGAGATGGGTTGTACATTTTTTGTTTTGACAGTATGGTGGTTAGGCAGGTTGTGCTTGGCTTGGGATTTGTGTGCTTTTGTATTGGTTCTGCTGGCTTTTTGAGGCAGGGCTTATGCTTGAGGTACGATACCCATGAAGAGCGAACGGTAACATCTCGTGCCAATCTTTATAGGTCACTGTCATCTTCTGCACAATTTTCTTGATATTTTTATTAGCTGCCTCCACAGCCCCATTCATCTTCGGTCGGTAGGGAGAAGAATTGTGGTGTTGTATCTTGAATTGTTCACAGAGTTCGGTGATCATCGAATTATTGAGATTGGTACCATTGTCCGTAATGATTCTTTCCGGGACGCCGTACCGACAGATCAGATTATGCCGGATGAAACGGGCCACGACGCTCTTGGTTACTGTGGCGTAGGAAGCTGCCTCAACCCACTTTGTGAAGTAATCGATCGCCACCAAGATGAAGCGATGCCCATTGGATGCCGTCGGTCGGATCTCACCGATCATATCGATGCCCCACATTGCAAAAGGCCAAGGTGCTGTCAGGATATTCAAAGGAACCGGAGGGATATGCACCTTGTCAGCATAGATCTGGCATTTATGACAAGTTCGGGAGTGTTGGTAACAATCGGCTTCCATTGTGGACCAGAAATATCCTGCCCGAAGGATTTTCTTAGCCATGGTGTGTCCACTGGAATGTGTTCCAAATGTACCTTCATGCAGTTCTATCATGATTTTCTCTGCTTCTGCCTTATCCACACAACGTAGCAGAGTTGAATCATGATTCCGTTTGTAGAGAATGTCGTTGCTGAGGAAGAATTTTGCAGCAAACCTCCTCATGAACTTTTTATCATTGACAGACGCACCTTCAGGGTATTCCTGAGCTTCCAAGTACCTCTTCACCTCATGATACCAGGGTTTTTCAATCACCTTCTCAGCCTCGAGCTCGCAGCAGTATGCTGGTTCATCCAACTTCCAGATAATGATTCGGGGAGCCTCATTGTCCCATTTAACTTTGAACATTGAAGACATCGTAGCTAGGGCGTCTGCTAGCTGATTCTCCTCTCTAGGGAAGTGTTCGAAAGTTATCTCTTCAAAGTGGGGAAGCAAGGTCGACACATACTCCTTGTAAGGAATAAGATTCGGGTGTTTCGTATCCCACTCGCCTTTGATCTGATTGATCACGAGAGCGGAATCTCCGAAGACACTTAGAAATTTGATCCTTAAGTCGATTGCAGCTTGTAAACCCATGATACATGCCTCATATTCTGCCATATTGTTGGTGCAGCTGAAACATAATCGGGCGGTGAGGGGAGTATGAGTTCCTTTGGGAGATATGATTACAGCGCCGACGCCGTTACCCAAAGCATTGGAGGCTCCATCAAAATGCATAGACCATCGGGATCCTTCCTCAGGTCCTTCATCCGGTCCAGGTACTTCACAGTTAGTTACCACTACGATGTCTTCGTCCGGAAAATCAAAGTTCAATGATTGGTAATCGTCCACAGGTTGGTGTGCCAAATGATCTGCCAGTACACTTCCCTTAATTTCTTTCTGAGTTGTATACTGGATGTCATATTCTGTCAAGATCATTTGCCATCTCGCTATTCTTCCAGACAGAGCGGGCTTTTCGAATATGTACTTGATAGGATCCATTTTTGAAATCAATAAAGTAGTGTGAGTCAGCATATACTGTCTCAGCCGGCGAGCAGCCCATACAAGAGCGCAACAAGTTTTCTCAAGCAGTGAGTAACGAGACTCACAGTCGGTAAACTTTTTGCTCAAGTAATAAATAGCGTGCTCTTTTCGGCCAGACTCGTCATGCTTCCCCAGCACACACCCCATTGAATTGTCAAGCACTGTCAAGTATAGTATCAGAGGTCTTCCTTCCACTGGTGGCATAAGAATGGGTGGCTCTTGGAGATATTCCTTTATCTTTTCAAAGGCGGCCTGACATTCATCATTCCAGCGTACTACTTGATCTTTCTTCAGCAATTTGAAGATTGGCTCACAAGTAGCAGTCAGGTGTGAGATGAATTGGGCAATGTAATTCAGTCGTCCCAGGAAGCCTCTGACTTCTTTCTCTGTTTTTGGAGTCGGCATCTCTTGTATGGCTTTTACCTTGGCAGGGTCCACCTGAATACCTTTATCACTTACAATGAAACCTAGCAATTTTCCGGATCTCACCCCAAAGGTGCATTTGTTGGGATTCAACCTCAGCTTGTATAACTTGAGTCGGTCAAACAACTTCCTCAGATGGTCAAGGTGCTCCTCCTCAGTTTGAGACCTTGCAATCATGTCATCAACGTATACCTCAATCTCATGATGGATCATATCATGAAATAAAGCAACCATGGCACGTTGATAGGTTGCCCCAGCGTTTTTCAATCCGAATGGCATGACCTTATAACAGAAGGTGCCCCACTGAGTCACAAAGGTAGTCTTCTCCATATCTTCTGGAGCCATCTTGATTTGATTATACCCTGAAAAACCATCCATGAAGGAGAACACCTTGTGTTGAGCTGTATTGTCAACAAGGACATCAATGTGAGGTAGGGGGAAGTCATCCTTGGGGCTGGCCCTGTTCAGATCCCTGTAGTCAACACACATTCTGACCTTACCGTCCTTCTTTGGTACCGGCACCACGTTGGCAACCCACTGAGGGTAAGAAGTCACTGCAAGGAACCTGGCATCAAACTGTTTCATAACCTCGGCCTTGATCTTCTCAGACATCTCTGGTCGCATCCGTCGGACTTTTTGCTTTACCGGAGGGCAGTCTTCCTTGGTTGGCAGGTGATGAACTACAATGTCGGCATCCAAACCAGGCATATCTTCATAGGACCAAGCAAAAATCTCCATGTAATCCTGCAGCATCTGGATCAATCGTTGCTTCACGCTGAGCTCTAGATTGGCACCAATCTTGACCTCTTTCCTATTTGTCTCAGTACCCAGATTAATTGTCTCCACCGGCTCTTCATGTGGTTGAATAGCTCTCTCTTCCTGGAGTAGCAGTCTTGCGAGTTCACCAGGCACTTCGCAATCATCTTCACCTTCGTCTTCGGCCAAGTTGATCGGATTCTCAAAGTCATAACTGGCGGTAGCAGAGCTGTTACCAGTGAGATCCAGAGTGGATTGAAACCTGTATAAGTGAGTGTGTGTAAATATAGCTGCTTTTGCAATATGTATAACACAGAAAGAAAAAGAGCACAAGATTTGAAATGCAACAAACGTCCAATGTTTTGATTGATGATATATGAAAATGTCATACAAAAAGCCCTCACAAATGGAGCTACGATGCCCCGGGTAGGACACCGAGCCAACAAAGTTTTAACATATTGTTTGTTACAAATTTGGAAATCAAAAGAAATCAATTACTGCGTGACAAATGTGATAGGTGTAAAATCCTTTGTCGTCCAGTTGCTTGGTCCGTTGCTGGTAGTCGGGTAGATCCAACTGTCAAACTCTGCTTCCCCTACATCCTCCTCGATAGCATTCACCCTTGGATTGGAGATAAACACCAGAGCCTTTCTGATCTTCTCCTTGCGCACAGCCCTCTGAGCCTCTGCAGTAAAGCCCAGCCCAAACTTGTCGTTCTTCTGAGTGAAGTCAGGAAGCTGACCCCAGTTTGCACAATTGCTTTTCTGAACCACAGCCCGGGCATCCTTTAAGGAAGCCATCTTCAAAGGAACATTCTTTTCGACTGTTATTTCTGCCGCTGCTGAAATTGGAAGCACCTCCTCGAAATGCTGAAAGGGGGTTTCAATAAACTCCCCGTCCATCTCAATGTATCTGAAGGAATTCAAATGGCTCACCATATACTCCTCTTCTCCTTGCACAGTGACGATCTTCCCCCTGACAGGATACTTCAGCTTCTGGTGCAAGGTGGAGGTCACCGCCCCAGCTTTATGGATCCAAGGTCGACCCAGTAGACAAGAGTACAATGGACGTATATCCATCACATAAAAAGTAGAGTCGAATACTTGAGAGCCCACACGAATAGGGATGTCAACCTCTCCATGAACCATCCTTTTTGAACCGTCAAAGGCCCTGACGATGATATTGCTGGGCTTCAGTTCCAGGCCTTCATAATCCAAATGGTCTAAAGCCTTTTTCGGTAGAACATTCAAGGAAGAACCAGTATCCACCAATACATGCGCCAGAGTAGTGCCCCTGCATTCGATAGAGACATGCAGGGCATCATTGTGGTCTCTTCCCTTCGCAGTCAGGTCAGCATCTGAAAAACCCAAGCCATTGTCTGCTGTCAGATTTGCTACGCAATCAGTGAACTGGACTGCAGACGTTTCCTGCGGCACATGGGCCGTCTTGAGAAATGAGATCAAGGCCTTAGCATGGGCCTCGGAGCATAACAATAAGGAGAGCATGGAGATCTTGGAGGGCGTATGCCCCAGCTGTTCGACAACATTGAAATCACTCTTCTTTATTATTTTCAGGATCTCCTCCATTTCTTGTTGGGAGGCCTTAGCATTTATAGGTATTGGTGCCTCCATCCGGGCAGGCTCCTCTTCAATCCCTTTGCCCCGAGCATCAGATGACTCGGCAGCAGGGGAGACAACTTGATCAGCAGCAGGAACAGGTAAACTTGTAGGTGTTATAAGGAGGGGTCTTCGAATAGCGGGTGGTGCAATGTCAGGCGAGAAGAGCCTGCCACTGCGGGTGACCTTGGCTGGACCAGTGATATCGCAGATACTGGCGCCAGTGTCGAATTCTTGTTTGATTCCATTTACATATACGTCTGCCCCATAATGCCAGGGGACAGCTTTATCAAATACGTAGGGGAGAGGCCCCGGAACAGTAATAACCACAGGTGCAACAGTCATGATTTGAACAGGCTTCTTCGGGAGAGCCTTGATTGGATTATTGAAGATGGTAACCACAGAGACTTCTTTTACCGGAACCAACTGAACAGCGGACTTCTTAAACAGAATCTCCTTGCTATCCATTAAGCTTTGGACGCCTAACTTCAGCAAGGGACAACCAGATAGGGAAACAGCACAGAACAGGCAACCTTCACTGCAACCCGGAAATAAACCGGCCAGCAGTAGGTTCTTCTTGACGGTCTTCAGAGGGGTGACAACTTCATTTATCGAAACAGCATATAATTCTTCCTCAATGGCATTTACTCTATGCTGGGGCATAGGAGCAGTTACAACATTTGGTCTCTCTGGCGCTTCAAACTGAATTTCCTTTGCGTCGATCAGATCTTGCACTTTGTTTCTCAAGGCCCAGCAATCATCAGTAGTGTGCCCGGGACTATCAGAATGATAAGCGCACCGGGCATTTGAGTTATACTTAGGAGACGCAGTGTTGATGACCTTAGGAGCTTCTTTGAGGGTTACCAGGTTGGTGGATAACAGTTGGGGTAAAATTTGAGATAAGGTCATACTTAGTCGAGTATACTGCCTCTTAGGCCTTTCGCTTCTTTGTTGATTGTACTGCTGAGGAGCAGCAACAGGTTTCGAGACGACCAAAGCATTAACGGCTTGGCGACCTTCGGGCTTGATTTGTCTTCTAGGTCCATAGACGGCACTTGCTTCTTTCTTAAACGGCCTCTTCTCAGCACTTGTGGAGGCAGCCTTTTGTATCTTGCCTGACCTGATGCCAGCTTCAATTCTTTCTCCCGTCAATATCAAATCTGTAAACCCAGCGGAGGAGTTACCAACCAAATGATTGAAAAACGGACCAGACAACGTCCCTAGAAACATATCAACCAGCTCACGATCAGTCAATGGAGGCTGCACCCTGCCAGCCAAATCTCTCCATTTTTGTGCGTACTCTTTGAACCCTTCACCCGTTCCTAGAGACATACCCTGAAGTTGGTTACGCGTAGGAGCGAGATCAGAATTGTATTGGTATTGTCTGTAGAATGCGGTTGCCAAATCTTCCCAGTGTCGGATGCTGGTTCCATCTAACTGGTAGAACCATTCAAGCTGTGACCCCGAGAGGCTATCTTGGAAGAAGTGAATCCAGAGGTTCTTATCCGCCGTATAAGGTTGGATCTTCCTTACGTACGACCTTAGATGCAGCTTTGGGCAGGAGACCCCATCATACTTGGCGAAGGCAGGCGCCTTAAACTTGTGTGGAATTACTACCCCAGAAGATAACCCCAAATCTCCGAAATCCAGCCCCGGCACCTTCTGAATTTCCATGGCGCTTAGGCGGTCCTCCAATTGCTTGTATCTGTCAGCAGCAGGTGGGTATTGTTCGTCGTTATAGTCCGTCTCGTTGTCGGAGACTGCGGGACTAGGAGCTCCTCCCCCTTGGGGACTGTTTTTCTCAGCAGAAGAAGTAGTTGGATCAGCTTCATTATGGAGTGTGTTCCCAAATCTGCGTCCGGTGTTGAACAACGCAGTCCTCTTTTTCTTCTTCTTCTTCAGGAGTAGAGTCTTCAACTCTTGCTGACCTTGGGCTAGGCTTAGGACCATCTCTTGAAACTGTGCACTTTGGGCCTGAAGAGCCTTGATTGCTTGCTCACTGGAGGAGTCTGGATTCATGATGACTGTTCAAAATAAACAGCGAAGGAGATTAAGCAACCTGTGAAATAGGGTACCTGCTATGCATATGGTGCAATGGAATGCGTATGTTTTATGTTTTCAAAGACAAACAAGATTCAACTTTGTAGACAAAAGGGAAACATACTTCATTAGATTAAAATTTTCAATTTGTTCAACAATTTGCCCTTAGGCATTACATGAATGAAAAATACTGGAAAGGAAATAAAACTATAAAAGGAAATATCCAAAGCTCATCAATGCTCCCATGGCCTCCTCTTCTCAGTGCTGATGTAGTTGTTCAGGACCCGTTCTTCCTCCAATTGCTTAGTCAGCCTCTGGATCTTCTGTTCCTGCTTGTTGAACTTCTCCCGATAGAAATCCTGTTCTTCCTTTAGCTGTGCCCAGGATCTCTTCATCGTGTCGAAATCAGCGGGTATCTGAGGAGGGAGGACAGTTGGAGGAACCCCATCTTCATCAGGAGACTCAAGGATGAGAGGTCTAACAGCTTCGTAGGGCATACCTAACCTTTGAGCACGGATGCGGACCCATTTGCAACAGGGCTTCAATGGCAGAGAAGTCTTTGGTCCCAACTCATGTGGGTCGGCTTTGTGAATTCTATCCCAAGCTCTAATGAATCCCTGGCGTAGTTTGTCACTGTCTGCCTGAAACTCAAAATGGAAGTGAGGAACCAGCATTTCATGAGGCCCATCTCCTCTGGCTCTTCCAAACTGACGGAGAGCTAAGCACGGATTGTAAGAGATTCCTCCTTGGATACCAATCAACGGAACATTAGGGTATTCTCCACAACGGTCAATAACAGCTACCTCATCCAAACCTCTGAGAGTCCAGGTGATGTCATTATCAGTGAGAGACATTAACCTCCGAGCCCAACCTTTTCCTTCTTCATTCTTCAGCACGATCTTAGGAAGGTGCGAAATAAACCACCTTACTAGCAAAGGAGCACAACACCACGGAGTTCCCCGTTTTCGAGCAGTACGAGCATAGAGTTGTTGTAGAATATCACCCAAAAGAGTGGGTACCGGATTCCGAGACATGAATATCCTTATGACATGGATACTGATAAAGGTGTCAGGGTTAGGAAACAATACCAGACCATAGATCAAAAGAGCCAGAATATCCTCATACGCCTTGAAGTCCAAGTCATTCCAGAAATCATTAGCCTTGCCAACCAGAAATTTGACCAAAAAGCCCTTGATCCCATTTCTAGTTTCCCAGTTGGACAATACCTCTTCTTTGGTCAAGGGGAGAATTGCAGCAATCTCTTCAGTCCTAGGAGTCTTTTCCAAACCAGTGAATGGAGGTTGTTCCAAGACAGGGATCCCAAGCAAATAAGAAAATTCTTCCAGGGTAGGAACCAGCTGGAAGTCTTGAAAGGTGAAACAATGATACAGAGGGTCATAAAACTGGGTCAGAACACTTATCAGTTGCTGGTCCCACTTTGCAGTGACCAAGCCAAGGAGAGAACCATGTCTGTTGATGAAAGAAGAAGTGTTTGGAATCCTTCCAACCAAATCCTTGAGCAAAACTGGTGGTTGAACAAAGCTGAGTCGGACAGTATTCCTACGCACGGGCATCATGATGTCCTACAAAAAAGAGCAAAGATGAAACCTTTTTTGTCTTTGAAATGGGTTAGTCCTTTATACAGGATGCATGCAATGGTATGATGGCATGATGCTATGATGAAGCACACCACAAGTATTCACATAGGCAAATAAGGCACACAAGTCACACAAGACACCCTTAGGTTTCAGGCCAGCATGAGTTTCAGGTATTACCCCCTTTTGGTTTTGTTGGTTAAAACCTGTCCTATTGAAAAGTAACCGGGTTCTAGAGGATCTCAAATCATTGGCTACCCTCAATCGGTCATAACTCCAGCATCGCAATCTTTTCTCGCGGCCAGAACCATCTTGAGAGTTTAGCCTCAATGAGTGTAGCACACTGCCACTGTCCTAATAGCCAAGTTGGTCAATTTAGGGTTCTAAGGTTGGTTGGTGTTTAATGGCCCCTTAGAAGACCTATATTCTCCCCGTTGCAACACAAGGGATATAGGTACAGACTAAGATGCCACACCAACGTAGCCACTGTTTCACCCATGTCGGTCTACGCCGGACAGGTCCCTCACAGATTATGCTACCTAAAAAGGGGTATTTCCCAGATCCGGGTTAGGATCTATAAAACTCCGATACAAAGCCCACAAATGTAAAGAAAACAAAGCAATCAATTGAAAGTAAAGGTGATCTAAACCCTAAGGTAACCCCACTTTTAATTATTTCCCCAGCAGAGTCGCCAGTTCTGTGATACGGTGGGAGAACTGACTAGTGTTTTGCGTTTGTATTCGCACTTGTGCGGTTGAGCAAGAGTCGCCACCGAATTTTTACTTTATCCTAAAGGAAAGGTTAAAAAAGCACAGCAAAAACCTTTTGAGATATTTCGTGGGTTCGGGGGGTAGATTATGAAAAGGGAAGGTATTAGCACCCTTTTCATCCATGGTTATCCATGGGCTCTTAGTTACTTGGTTTTTTAGATCACTTGCCTTGTTTTTCGATTGCTTTGAAAATGGTGTGTGTGTGTGGGTGCTTTTGAAAATGTTTTGGAAGAAGATGCCTTGTCTTAGGCAACTAATGTATTTGACTCGTGATTGAGTGTTTTACAAAAGTGTGGATCTTTTCGAAAAGATGTTTCAAATGTTTTTTTTTAGAGTTTGTTTGAAAGTGTTGTGGATTGTGATTTTTGAAAAGAAGGCAAGTGTTTTTGCAAGTTTGATCTCAAGTAACTAAGAGTTTTGTCTACCCTATTGTACTCAAAGGTTTTTGTTATGTTTTAACCCTTTTTAACAATTTTGTTCCACCATTGAATTTGATGGACAATCTTGCGTTTAGGAAGTTTATTCGGGACGGGCACGGGTCATCGTATGGACCATGAATGCAATGATGCCAAGTGTCTTTGGCAATTTGCTTTGAAGGGACTATGATCATTCCGTTTAGGCAACACTTTGAGACTTATGATCATTTGATTTTGTTTTGCCAAAGAAACTCGACGTGCAAGCATGGCCCATTTTGGAAGGCAACATGTGGGATTACCCTAGGGGGTGCAAGTGTGATTGTGTATTGATTACATGTATTTGTCTTGTATTAGGTTATCTAGAGTTTGATTTTATGTACATGCAAACCCTAGGTCTAACCATGGTATAATTGGAAAACTGTAAATTGCGGAAATGTAAAATCTACGCTATTACAAAATAGTGTCCGGGAGTGGGGGTATAAATGTACAAAAGGGGATGAGACTTATAGTACCCAATAAGTTACAACCAAATCGAATTTGCGATCAAATATAAATATCGAATATACAAATATAAGATAATCAAATATGTATAAGGCAATGTGAATGGATTTGCATTGTGTAAGTGTATGAGGTGAAATATATTGTAAGTGTACAAGTATATGTGTATGTGGATATTTACAAATGCGACAATATGGAATTAAGGCGAGATTAGGGTATTTGACCTAGATATGTGTTTTAATGAATCTTTGATTTGTATATTTTTAATATGCACAAAAGAAAATGTTTTTTAATTAAAGGCTCAAGTTTTAATTAAATTGTGAAAATGATATGTTGAGAAAAAAAAAGAGTATATTTCCATGTATTATGTACAAAAAGTAAGTGAAAGGAAATGTTTTTAATTTAATCACATTATATATAAAAAATGTATTAAATGTCAAAAAATTGAATTAGGTATGTTAAAAAAGTATTTTTAAATTGTTATGTACAAAATGTTTTAAGAAATTTAAATTATGCAAGAAAATGTATATTTACTTTAGTATGTACAAAATATATTTTTATTAAAAGAGTAAATAAATAAAAAGAAGAAAGTATTTTCAATTTTTTAATATATGACAAAATGTATTTTAATTATGTGCTTAAAGAAGAGATGCATATTTTTACCAAATGAATTATATTAATTAAGAGTGTATTAAAACGATATTAGGTTAGAAAATTAGTATATTGTTTATATATAAAAAAAAAGAAGTTGTTAATATTTTGTTAGAAAGGAAAAGAAAAGAAACATTTTAATGGGCTTTTGGGGGGTGCAGAATGGGCAAGGCCCGTGTTGGACTTGGAACAAATTTTAGGGTTAGGGATTATTGTTCATTTGATAACGCGTTAGGGTTCGGGACGGCATCGTTCGTATGTTTCGTTCATCGTTCTTCTTCATCTTCATCTTCCTGGGCGATTCCTTCATCCGGCCACCAGCGTCACCCCTCGCATCTCTCTTCCCTCCAGCTCGAGTTCAAAGGTTTTATTACAGTAAGGTTTGTTTTCAATGTTATGTTTCCTTTTTCTTTTATGAATTGCACGTTTATTCGCTTTGAGCTAAAACCTTGATTCTTTTATTGTTATGAGCTAAAGGAGAAAAAGAGAGGGAGAAGGATGTACTACCTGACCTTGGAGAAGGAGGAGAGAAAAGGGGATGTGGCGCTCAGGAGGCCGGAACGAGCGGAGGGAGATTTGCGCGATGAAGCTCTCTTGATGTCCCTGGTTAGGTTTTATGATGGATTCTGAGAACTTAACATGATATTATTTCTTTTCTTCTCCTCCCTGTTGCCTTGAATATGCTTCTTTCTTCTTCTTCTTGAACACTGTATACTTGTTGCCTTAGATTTGTTTGACTATACTGGGATTGACGCCTTGTTTGATGCCTGTTGAAATGTGCCTTTCTGAGATTGATGCCTTTACTGTCTGCTTGTTGCCTCGAACATTTGCTTCTGAGTATGCCCGAATATACTTGCTTCTGTATTTTCTTTATTGCCTAATGATGAATCTAGGATTCTGAAGGACTTGTGGGGTTGGGAACTAGCATGCTTTGATGTTTGTTGCTCCTGAACGAAATTTCTCTCTTCTTCTCTCGTGTTGCCTTTGAATATGTTTATCGCCTATGATGAAAATTTTTTGAGGCTTAGGAGTTGGTTGGCTCAGGTTTGAACTTAGTTATGTTTGTGCTAGCAGGTTGTTAGTATGGTTCAGGCAGATTGTTGGTTTTGAGATGGGTTGTACATTTTTTTTTTGACAGTATGGTGGTTAGGCAGGTTGTGCTTGGCCTGGGATTTGTGTGCTTTTGTGTTGGTTCTGCTGGCTTTTTGAGGCAGGGCTTATGCTTGAACAGCAGGTTTAGCTTGGTTTATCAGGTTTGAGGGCTAGGCCAGGTTTTGATGGTTAGGCCTCTGGTTTGGTAGTTCATTTTATGTGTTTGTATGTGTTTTGGTTAAGCTGATATGGTTGTTTAGGTTTATGTGTTTTGTATATCAGGTTTTTGGTTAAGCTGATCAGGTTTTAAAGCTTGGATAATGCAGGTTTTTGCTTGCAGTAGGTTATGTGTTTGGTCTATCAGGTTTTTGAGTGTTGAGATGTGTTTGATGGTTTTGTTTGCTTCAATTTGATGACAGGCAGGTTTTTAGTCTTTGGGTGATTTTGTGAGGCTTGGCCTTAAACTGGTTTATGGGCTGGAGATGTTAAGGCATCGTTACAGGTTTGGTTAAGTAGGAGGCAAGCTGTGCTTTTTTCCTTTGGGTTGAATGCTGACAGTTTTTTATCTTCTCCTTTTCTTTATGCAGTGGGGAGTCCCTTTTGTATTTTCTGTATATTCTCTTGCCTTTGTATTTCTCCTGCCTAAGCCTGAAAACCTGCCTCTGCTTACTTTATCTCTCTCTCTCCTTTTTCAGTACAGTTGGATATTTAATATGATTTATTCTGTACTATTTTTTCTGAAAGTGGCCACTTTATTCTGGGAAATGATGATTTAGAGTTAGCTTGCTTGCATAACTTTCCTCTGCATACTTTATCCAGCTTTTGTGCTCTTTTGACATCTTTCAAAATCTTCTCTTGACGGCTTTTGGGTGGACTTTGTATTTTGACAGTAAATTGCACTTTTCCTTTTATCTTCTTTGATATCTTTGAGTAGACTGGGGCATTTGTGACAGCAAACTGTACTTTTCTTTGATTTTTCCAGTTTGGTTGAACTTGAATTATGCAGTTTGAAATCTTGAATTTATGCATTTGACATTTTGCATTCGATAAAATTCTTCCCTCTTTGTGAACCGGGAGAAATCCCGTGATTTGCAGAGAGGGTCAACTGATCCCAGTCAGTGGCCCTTAATGATGATTGCAAATTTTATCTGTCCTTAATTAATTCAACTGCTTTTGACTTTCTCTCTTTCTTTTTGCAGATGAATAATGGAGCACCGGAACGAGGTGAAGAGTGAAGAATTAGAAATAAATAGGATAATTTTCTTTTTTATTTAATATTTAAATTAATGTAAACTATTGTTTGTAATTTAAATTATAAACAACATTTGTACAAATAATTCAAATACCAATAAAATCTTTATTACCCAATTAATTCTAATTCTCTTTCTTTATTGTTTATTTATTTATTTAAAACTCTTTGAATTAAGACAATTGAAAAATAAATTTCAACCATTCAATTTAGAATAATAAATAACTTAAATAAAACAATGTCTTAGTAATATTGATCAATTAAACCTGTCTTTTCCAATATCCAAAACAAAGTAGCAGTTAACCAAAATAAACTGATCAAGCGCATTCCCTTTTTTTTTTACTGATTCTTTGCCAAGCACTGTAATTCCAAACTGCACATCTTCTTTGACTGGCTCAAACAAAACAACGTGAATTCAACCCAATTGCCTCTTCTTACTGATTAAGTCAAAACAGTTCGAATTCAACCTAAACCTCGGAGTAACTTGCAAAGTACTGTGGAACTTTAATTTTGCTGAGAATATGCCCATGAAACCTTAATTCTTGATTAAATGCCAAATAATGCTCGCCTGATTAAAATTGAACCAAAAATCATCCAAAAACCTAAGCCAATTGCTTGAACTGTTCTAGGGCCATGAAAACCAGTAAAACCCTAATTTTGCTTGACTGACAAGAAAAGTCCGTTTGTCCGATTCTTGAGCTAGTTTAAAAAAATCAGGAAATGCTTGAAGCTGAGATTTCTTGGGGAAAAATGCGAGGGCAAATTTTGGGGTACAACAGTGCCATTTCCATTCCGGTATAGACAAAGGTTGTAACAAACCGAAAGGCTTTTGATGCTCTATCTTGGACTTTTGACATACCAAACACGAATACACAAATTCCTCAATTTACTTTTTCATACTCGGCCACCAAAACAACTTTCTCAAATCTTGATACATCTTTATGGCACCGGGATTAATGCTCAACCCACTTCGGTGTCCTTCCTCAAGGATCCTCTTTTTCACATCTCCCACATCGGAAACACAAACTCTATCACGACATCTCAACACGCCGTTCTCATCAATTCTAAACTCTCCTCCTTGACCTTGGTTAACTAAAGTCAAATTGTCAACCAAAACCAAGTCCTCTTTTTTTCATTCTCTTATCTCATCCAAGATTCCACTTGTAATCTTCAACATACCAAGTTTCACACCAAAGTAAGTTTCTTCACAAACCAAACTCAAGTCGCGAAATTGTTCAAGTAATTCCCACTCTTTAACCATTAGCATAGACATATGCAATGATTTTCTACTCAACGCATCGGCAACCACGTTCGCCTTTCCAGGATGGTAATTCAAGATAAAATCATAATCTTTCAAGAACTCTAACCATCTCCTCTGCCTCATATTCAACTCTTTCTGATTAAACAAATATTTCAAACTCTTATGATCACTGAAAACGTCGAATCTCGATCCAAATAAGTAATGTCTCCAAATTTTCAACACAAAAACAACAACTGCCAACTCCAAGTCATGAGTCGGATAATTCATCTCGTGTACCTTAAGTTGCCTCGAAGCATAGGCCACTACTTGTCCACCTTGCATCAACACACCACCTAACCCCATCAATGAAGCATCACAATACACTGTAAACGGTTCGGATGGATTAGGTAAAACCAACACAGGAGAAGTATTCAACCTTCGCTTAAGATCTTGAAAGCTATCCTCACATTGAGTAGTCCATACAAACAATTGCCCCTTTCTCGTCAATTGTGTCAATGGTAAAGCCAACTTCGAAAAACCCTAAATGAACTTACGATAGTATCCGGCTAAACCAAGGAAACTTCGTATCTCAAACACAGATTTAGGAGACTCCCATTCAGACACGAATTCTATCTTGGTCAGATCGACGGCAATACCTCCACGAGATATCACATGTCCAAGAAAACTCACTTGCTTCAACCAGAACTCACACTTAGAAAGTTTAGCAAACAACTGATTCTCTTTCAGAATAGTCAACACAATTCCTAAGTGCTCGACATGCTCTTTCTCATTCTTCGAATAGATTAGAATGTCATCAATAAAGACCACTACAAACTTATCAAGGTATTCATGAAAGATTTTGTTCATGTATTCCATAAACACACTGGGTGCATTCGTAACACCGAAAGGCATCACGGAGTACTCGTAGTGCCCATATCTGGTTCTGAACGCCGTCTTCTGAATATCACTAGCCTTCACACGGATTTGGTGATAACCAGACCTCAAGTCAATTTTACTGAACACACAAGCTCCTACCAATTGATCCATCAAGTCATCAATCCTAGGCAAAGGATACTTGTTCTTGATAGTAACTTTGTTCAACTGCCGATAATCCACACAAAGCCTCATCGTTCCTTCTTTCTTCTTTACTAACAACACCGGTGCACCCCACGGAGATACACTTGGTCGAATGAACTTCTTAACTAGTAACTCTTCAAGTTGGCTCTTTAGTTCAACCAATTCCGATGGTGACATCCGATACGGAGCCATCGAAATAGGACTAGTACCAGGGACCAAATCAATAAAAAATTCCACTTTGCATTCTGGAGGCAAATCTGTAACTTCCTTCGGAAACACCTCAGGAAAATTACACACAACCGACAACTCCTTTCTCACTCCACTTTCTCCAAGATTCTTGCTAGCCATCAATACAAACAATTCCGCTCCTTCCTTAACACACTTCTTCATCTTTTGAGTAGACAAGAACGCAACGCCTTCTTTCTCGGACTCGAGAAAAAGAACCGCTTTAGCAAAACAATTGATATAGACGTGGTTAGCTCTCAACCAGTCCATACCCAGAATGACATTAATCTGACTCAAAGGAAGACATACGAGATCCACTTCGAAATCTCTACCACACATACGCAAAGGACACTTCATACAAATGACTGAAGTAGAAACCGAACCCGTCGCAGGCGTGTCTATCTCCATACTTCTATCCAAATTAGATAACACAAGACCTAAACTAGTAGCACAATCCAATGAAATGAATGAATGCGTAGCACCCGTATCAATAATAGCAATCAAAGGTACATTATGGATAAAGCAAGTACCTCTGATCAACCTCTCATCCGCTGAAGTCTCGGCACCAGACAATGCAAACACTTTTCCTCGCTCCTTCTTTGGCTTCATGCACTTTGTACTAATGTGCCCTTGCTCGCCACAGTTGTAGCAAGTCACACTAGCACCCAACCTGCACTCGTTAGATCGATGACCAATCTTCATACACTTGAAACATGTTGGCTCAGCTTGGCGACACTCCATAGCACGGTGTCCCTCTTTCCCATATCTAAAGCACTTCACCGGAGTAGTAACTCCCCCACTTGGACTCTTGCCCATATTCATCGGTTGCTTCCCTTTCCCGTCATAAGGCTTAGGATGCACTTGCCCCTTGCCTCTCTTGTCACTTAAGCTCTTGTAGTAAGCACTACTATCACGACTATACTCATCATAGATACGACTTTTGTTCACCAATTCAGAAAAGCGGATAATTTGTTGGTACCCGATTGCTCTCTTCACATCCGGCCTTAAGTCGTTCACAAACTTCAAGCATTTAGATCTCTCGGCATTCACCATATTATAGTGGGGACAATACTTGATCAATTCTTGGAATTTGGTGGCATACTCCGCAACGCTACCACTCCCTTGTTTCGAATCCAAGAACTCCACCTCTTTCTTACCACGGACATCCTCGGGGAAGTAATTCTCCAAGAAATTATCTCGGAACATTGCCCACGTAACCACGGTGTTCTCTTCATCGAACCTATGACTTGTGTTAATCCACCAATCTTCCGCTTCCTTCACAAGCATGTGAGTTCCAAATTTCACTTTTTGAGCATCGGTGCAATTCATCACTCGGAAAATCTTTTCAATGGCCTTCAACCACTCTTGAGCTTCTTCGGGCGCATTCTCTCCTTTGAAAGTAGGCGGATTGTTTTTCTGAAACTTTCCAAGAGCACGGAAAGCATCATCAGCTCCACCATGTGGCACCGGATTAGCTTGCGGCATCTGATTCAAGGATCCTGCGAGCAATCGCAATGCCTCAGCAAGTGCATTATCATTCCTCCCAGCTACCATCTTCTTCTGAACAACACAAAAGTATCGATCGCGTCAGATACACAATCAAATACAATGGGATTAGTAACATTAAGACTTGACAACTGACCGACAATGCTCTGATACCACTATTGTAACACCCCGTCTAATAAACCCCGAATTAAACGATATAATTAAAATCAGAGAAAATAAAATTTGCACGGAAGGAGTGTTACAACATCAATTCACATATTCAAGAAAAACGGACATGACATATTCGTCACTTTAATCATTTAATCACATAATACATTCATGGCATATACTTTCTTTTTCGTGCAAACGCAACGGAATCATAATAACTTCATCTCCAAAGGAGGAATCAAAATATAAAATTCAAGGCATTAAGCCATACGGTTCATATACCAAACATATTATCAAGTCATAATATACATACATCAACATATAATAAAAACAATGGATTATATACAAGTATAGTCCACGTACAAAATATACGAGTTCGAATGCGGAAACCTAACCCCCAAGTGTTACAACCATCGACTCGATAAACCAAAATAAAACGGATTACAATCCAAATGCATCCGCTAAACTAGTGCCTCGTACTACCATCTTCGGTACCTGAACAATGTCGTAGCAATCATTTTCCAACAGAAGGGTAAGAATTCCAATAAACATAAGGTATGTAATTTAAAGCAAATGAAAGGCATTAAATAAAGGAATCTTGCTCTTTTTCCAACTCTTGCATAAACCATATAATATATTCATTTAATCCAATTCCCATATTCAACAACTCAAAGAAATCAAACACAATCAATTTCATTTACCAATTAGCACATAATGCATAATATTCAACAAAACATCAGCTTAACAAAGTGTGTATGTGCGACTCGACACAACGACACGACTCATGCATGTGGTACCAATCATCTATTATCCTTCGGATTTACCGATTGTCTATCCCTCAGACGGATAATCACAAAGCCCATTCCCTAAGTTTTCAAACCCCCACTCTGAGTTTGGGACGAGCCACTAGCCTCCACGAGACTAACGGATATCGCCTCTTGACACGACTTATGATGCGATGTGCAATTCAAAAACAAAAATTATGCAAATCAAGACATCCCTCTATCTCAATTACAAGCATACATCACCATAATTCAACCCTATGAATTAATCTCAAACATTGCACAACAAATATCATTTATTTCATTTCAACAATTATCACACAACACCAAAATATTTATAAACCAAACACATCATTTTCGGAATTGGAAATTAACCAAATATCTCGAAAATACAACACACCTACAATTTAATTAATCTCCGGTCGAACTCAAAATATTAAGTTTTACCCATTAATCGTAACCGGTTATATTAATTAATCACACAACAACATAACATTTATAAACCGAACATGTTATTTCCGGAATCGGTATTTCACAACACATTTCTAATATACCATACATCTACAATTTAATTCATCTCCGGTCGAATCCAAAATATCATGTTTTATCGGTAAACCGTAACCGATTATGTAATCAATTACACTGTTAATTGTAATATATATTAACTAAACTATTTTACTTATATATATAATATAAAACTAACAGTATGTTAGTTAGAAATTTATATATATATATATATATATATATATATATATATATATATATATATATATATATATATATATATATATATATATATATATATATATATATATATATATATATATATATATATATATATATATATATATATATATATATATATATATATATATATAATGAAAATTAATATTTTATTAAACTAATTTAATATAATTAAATAAATACTATAATAACATTCTCCATTTCTCTTTTACCATTTTCCGGTCTCAAAATACACAGACATTTCTTATTTAACAGAAACATATAAACTCTGACAATTTCTACAACACTATAACCTAATTCCTAAATTAATTTCCTAATCAAATGCTATAAATAACATACAAGATATTTAGAGGAAGTCTAACCCTTACCGATTAATCTCCGGAACAAGCTTTTCGATTTGATTCTAGAAATTTTCCCCTCTTCTCTTCAACCCTAAATTTCCACTTTTCTTCTCTTCCGCTACTTCACTTTCTGTTTTCTATTCTTACTGGTATTTCTAACTTACTAACATATAATACATACTTTTATATATATATATATATATATATATATATATATATATATATATATATATATATATATATATATATATATATATATATATATATATATATATATATATATATATATATATATATATATAAAGTTTATTTATTTTATATAATAAAATTAATTCATATTATTTAATTAAACTAAACCTTAATATAATTAAATAAATACTTTAATAATTTAATTATCACTAATTAATCGATTAACACACATATTAATATATACACATCAAAAATACGATATTACCATATAAAAATAATCATTTTTCGATAAATCGAATAAACCAAAATAATCAATTACCAGACCGAATAACCGACTAAACGATTATCAAAATAAATATCAACCGGCCATTTTTAGAAAATAATAATATAAATAATATTAATTAAAACGGGATGTTACAACTCTCCCCCACTTAAAAGATTTTCGGTCTCGAAAATTACCTCTAAGCGAACAACTCGGGATATGAATCTTGCATCCGGCTTTCAAGCTCCCAAGTTATGTTTCCATTAGCCGCACCACCCCACACCACCTTAACCAAAGAAATATCTTTTCCTCTAAGTTGCTTCACTTTCCGATCTTCAATTCTTGTCGGCAAGGTCTCAACGGTTAAGTCTTCTCTAACTTCCACATCATCCACTTGCACCACATGTGACGGATCCGCAATATACTTTCGCAGTTGCGACACATGAAACACATCATTTAAATTGGAAAGTGATGGTGGTAATGAAATCCTATACGCCACATTACCAATCCTTTCTGAAATTTGATACGGACCAATAAACTGAGGTGTCAACTTCCGCGATTTAAGAGCCCGACCAACACCCGTCGTAGGATTCACTCTCAAAAACACATGGTTATCCTTCTTAAATTAAAGAGGCTTCCTCCTCTTCTCATGGTAGCTCTTTTGGCGACTTTGTGAAATTTGCATCTTCTCTCTAATCAACTTAATCTTATTCGTAGTTTGTTGCACAATTTCTGGTCCAACCACCGCACTTTCTCCCGATTCATACCAACATAAAGGTGTTCGACAACGCCTTCCATACAACGCCTCAAAAGGAGCCATACCTATACTAGAGTGAAAACCGTTATTATAGGTAAACTCAATCAAAGGCAAATAACTCTCCCAAGAACCCCCTCGTTCCAACACACAAGCACGCAAAAGATCTTCGAGTGATTGAATAGTTCTCTCCGTTTGACCATCAGTTTGTGGATGATAAGTGGAACTCAAACTTAATTTAGTACCCAAAGCTCTTTGCAAACCTTCCCAAAATCTAGATGTGAACCGCGGGTCTCTATCCGAAACAATGCACGTCGGAATACCATGCAAACATACAATCCACTCCACATACAGCCTCGCAAGCTTCTCCATCGAGTAATCCATTCTAATTGGAATAAAGTGAGCATATTTAGTCAATCTATCCACTATAACCCAAATAGCATCATAGTTACTCTGAGTCCTCGGCAAACCCGAAACAAAATCCATAGAGATACTGTCCCATTTCCATTCCGGTATAGACAAAGGTTATAACAAACCGGAAGGCTTTTGATGCTCTATCTTGGACTTTTGACATACCAAACACGAATACACAAATTCCGCAATTTCCTTTTTCATACTCGGCCACCAAAAAAACTTTCTCAAGTCTTGATACATCTTTGTGGCACCGGGATGAATACCCAACCCACTTCGGTGTCCTTCCTCAAGGATCCTCTTTTTCACATCTCCCACATCGGGAACACAAACTCTATCACGACATCTCAACACGCCGTTCTCATCAATTCTAAACTCTCCTCCTTGACCTTGGTTAACTAAAGTCAAATTGTCAACCAAAACCAAGTCCTCTTTTTGTCCTTCTCTTATCTCATCCAAGATTCCACTTGTAATCTTCAACATACCAAGTTTCACACCAAAGTAAGTTTCTTCACAAACCAAACTCAAGTCGTGAAACTGTTCAAGTAATTCCCACTCTTTAACCATTAGCATAGGCATATGCAATGATTTTCTACTCAACGCATCGGCAACCACGTTCGCCTTCCCAGGATGGTAATTCAAGCTAAAATTATAATCTTTCAAGAACTCTAACCATCTCCTCTGCCTCATATTCAACTCTTTCTGATCAAACAAATATTTCAAACTCTTATGATCACTGAAAATGTCGAATCTCGATCCAAACAAGTAATGTCTCCAAATTTTCATTACAAAAACAACAACTACCAACTCCAAGTCATGAGTCGGATAATTCCTCTCGTGTACCTTAAGTTGCCTCGAAGCATAGGACACTACTTGTCCACCTTGCATCAACACACCACCTAACCCCGTCAATGAAGCATCACAATACACTGTAAACGGTTCGGATGGATTAGGTAAAACCAACATAGGAGCTGTAGTCAACCTTCGCTTAAGCTCTTGAAAGATATCCTTACACTGAGTAGTCCACACAAACAATTGCCTCTTTCTCGTCAATTGTGTCAATGGTAAAGCTAACTTCGAAAAACCCTAAATGAACTTACGATAGTATCCAGCTAAACCAAGGAAACTTCGTATCTCAAACACAAATTTAGGAGACTCCCATTCAGACACAACTTCTATCTTGGTCGGATCGACGATAATACCTCCACGAGATATCACATGTCTAAGAAAACTCACTTGCTTCAACCAGAACTCACACTTAGAAAGTTTAGCAAACAACTGATTCTCTTTCAGAATAGTCAACACAATTCCTAAGTGCTCGGCATGCTCTTTCTCATTCTTCGAATAGATTAGAATGTCATCAATAAAGACCACTACAAACTTATCAAGGTATTCATGAAAGATTTTTTTCATGTATTCCATAAACACACCGGGTGCATTCGTAACACCGAAAGGAATCACAGAGTACTCGTAGTGCCCATATCTGGTTCTGAACACCGTCTTCTAAATATCACTAGCCTTCACACGGATTTGGTGATAACCAGACCTCAAGTCAATTTTACTGAACACACAAGCTCCTACCAATTGATCCATCAAGTCATCAATCCTAGGCAAAGGATACTTATTCTTGATAGTAACTTTGTTCAACTGCCGATAATCCACACAAATCCTCATCGTTCCTTCTTTCTTCTTTACTAACAACACCGGTGCACCCCACGGAGACACACTTGGTTGAATGAACTTCTTAACAAGTAACTCTTCAAGTTGGATCTTTAGTTTAACCAATTCCGATGGTGACATCCGATACGGGGCCATCGAAACAGGACTAGTACCAGGGACCAAATCAATAGAAAATTCCACTTCGCGTTCTGGAGGCAAATCTGTAACTTCCTTCGGAAACACCTCAGGAAAATCACACACAACCGGAAACTCCTTTCTCACTCCACTTTCACCAAGATTCATGTTCGCCATCAATACAAACAATTCTGCTCCTTCCTTAACACACTTCTTCATCTGTTGAGTAGACAAGAACGCAACGCCTTCTTTCTCGGACTCGAGAAAAAGAACCGCTTTAGCAAAACAATTGATATAGACGTGGTTAGCTCTCAACCAGTCCATACCCAGAATGACATCAATCTGACTCAAAGGAAGACATACGAGATCCACTTTGAAATCTCTACCACACATACGCAAAGGACACTTCATACAAATGACTGAAGTAGAAACCGAACCCATCGCAAGCGTGTCTATCTCCATACTTCTACCCAAATTAGATAACACAAGACCTAAACTAGTAGCACAATCCAATGAAATGAATTAATGCATAGCACCCGTATCAATAATAGCAATCAAAGGTACATTATGGATAAAGCAAGTACCTCTGATCAACCTCTCATCTGCCGAAGTCTCGGCACCAGACAATGCAAACACTTTTCCTCGCTCCTTCTTTGGCTTCGTGCACTTTGTACTAATGTGCCCTTGCTCGCCACAGTTGTAGCAAGTCACACTAGCACCTAACCTGCACTCGTTAGATCGATGACCAATCTTCCCACACTTGAAACATGTCGGCTCAGCTTGGCGACACTCCATAGTACGGTGTCCCTCTTTCCCACATCTAAAGCACTTCACCGGAGTAGTAACTCCCCCACTTGGACTCTTGCCCACATTCATCGGTTGCTTCCCTTTCCCGTCATAAGGCTTAGGACGCACTTGCCCCTTGCCTCTCTTGTCACTTAAGCTCTTGTAGTAAGCACTACTATCACGACTATCCTCATCATAGATACGACTTTTGTTCACCAATTCAGAAAAGCGGGTAATTTGTTGGTACCCGATTGCTCTCTTCACATCCGGCCTTAAGCCGTTCACAAACTTCAAGCATTTAGATCTCTCGGCATTCACCGTATTATAGTGGGGACAATACTTGATCAATTCTTGGAATTTGGCAGCATACTCCGCAACGCTACCACTCCCTTGTTTCAACTCCAAGAACTACACCTCTTTCTTACCACGAACATCCTCGGGGAAGTAATTCTCCAAGAAAGTATCTCGGAACATTACCCACTTAACCACGGTGTTCTCTTCATCGAACCTATGACTTGTGTTAATCCACCAATCTTCCGATTCCTTCACAAGCATGTGAGTTCCAAATTGAACTTTCTAAGCATCAGTGCAATTCATCACTCGAAAAATCTTTTCAATAGCATTCAACCACTCTTGAGCTTCTTCGGGTGCATGCTCTCCTTTGAAAGTAGGCGGGTTGTTTTTCTGAAACTTTCCAAGAGCACGGAAAGCATCATCAGCTCCACCATGTGGCACCGGATTAGCTTGCGACATCTGATTCAAGGATCCCGCGAGCAATCGCAATGCCTCAGCAAGTGCATTATCATTCCTCCCAGCTACCATCTTCTTCTGAACAACACAAAAGTATCGATCGCGTCAGATACACAATCAAATATAATGGGATTAGTAACATTAAGACTTGACAACTGATCAACAATGCTCTGATACCACTATTGTAACACCCCTTCTAATAAACCCCGAATTAAATGATATAATTAAAATCAGAGAAAATAAAATTTGCACGGAAGGAGTGTCACAACATCAATTCACATATTCAAGAAAAACGGACATGACATATTCGTCACTTTAATCATTTAATCACATAATACATTCATGGCATATACTTTTTTTTTCGTGCAAACGCAACAGAATCATAATAACTTCATCTCTAAAGGAGGAATCAAAATATAAAATTCAAGGCATTAAGCCATACGGTTCATACACCAAACATGTTATCAAGTCATAATATGCATACATCAACATATAATCAAAACAATGGATTATATACAAGTATAATCCATATACAAAATATACGAGTGTGAATGGGGACACCTAACCCCCCAAGTGTTACAACCAGAGCATCGACTCGATAAACCAAA
Source organism: Vicia faba (assembly GCA_948472305.1). Classification (NCBI taxonomy): domain Eukaryota; kingdom Viridiplantae; phylum Streptophyta; class Magnoliopsida; order Fabales; family Fabaceae; genus Vicia; species Vicia faba. The sequence goes on from OX451739.1 coordinate 744,330,508, forward strand.
ATAAAACGGATTACAATCCAAATGCATCCGCTAAGCTAGCGCCTCGCACTACCGTCTTCGGTACCTGAACAATGTCGTAGCAAGCATTTTCCAATAGAAGGGTAAGAATTCTAACAAACATAAGGTATGTAATTTAAAGCAAATGAAAGGCATTAAATAAAGGAATCTTACTCTTTTTCCAACTCTTGCATAAACCATATAATATATTCATTTAATCCAATTCCCATATTCAACAACTCAAAGAAATCAAACACAATCAATTTCATTTACCAATTAGCACATAATGCATAATATTCAACAAAACATCAGCTTAACAAAGTGTGTATGTGCGACTCGACACAACGACACGACTCATGCATGTGGTACCAATCATCTATTATCCTTAGGATTTACCGATTGTCTATCCCTCAGACGGATAATCACAAAGCCCATTCCCTAAGCTTTCAAACCCCCACTCTGAGTTTGGGACGAGCCACTAGCCTCCACGAGACTAACGGACATCGCCTCTTGACACGACTTATGATACGGTGTGCAATTCAACAACAACAATTATGCAAATCAAGACATCCCTCTATCTCAATTACAAGCATACATCACCATAATTCAACCCTATGAATTAATCTCACAACATTGCACAACAAACATCATTTATTTCATTTCAACAATTATCACACAACACCAAAATATTTATAAACCAAACACATCATTTTCGGAATCGGAAATTAACCAAATATCTCGAAAATAAAACACACCTACAATTGAATTAATCTCCGTTCAAACTCAAAATATTAAGTTTTACCCATTAATCGTAACCGGTTATATTAATTAATCACACAACAACATAACATTTATAAACCGAACATGTTATTTCCGGAATCGGTATTTCACAACACATTTCCAATATATCACACATCTACAATTTAATTCATCTCCAGTCGAATCCAAAATATCAAGTTTTATCGGTAAACCGTAACCGATTATGTAATTAATCACACTGTTAATTATAATATATATTAATATATTAAATAAACTATCTTACTTATATATATAATATAAAACTAACAGTATCTTAGTTAGAAATTTATATATATATATATATATATATATATATATATATATATATATATATATATATATATAATGAAAATTAATATTTTATTAAACTAATTTAATATAATTAAATAAATACTATAATAACATTCTTCATTTCTCTTTTACCATTTTCCGGTCTCAAAATACACAGACATTTCTTATTTAACAGAAACATATAAACTCAGTGACAATTTCTACAACACTATAACCTAATTCCTAAATTAATTTCCTAATCAAATGCTATAAATAACATAAAAGATATTTAGAGGAAGTCTTACCCTTACCGATTAATCTCTGAAACAAGCTTTTCAGTTTGATTCTAGAAAATTTCCCCTCTTCTCTTCAACCCTAAATTTCCACTTTTCTTCTCTTCTGCTACTTCACTTTTTGTTTTCTATTCTTACTGATATTTCTAACTTACTAACATATAATACATACTTACTTTTATATATATATATATATATATATATATATATATATATATATATATATATATATAAAGTTTATTTATTTTATATAATAAAATTAATTCATATTATTTAATTAAACTAAATCTTAATATAATTAAATAAATACTTTAATAATTCAATTATCACTAATTAATCGATTAACACACATATTAATATATACACATCAAAAATACGATATTACCATATAAAAATAATCATTTTTCGATAAACCGAATAAACCAAAATAATCAACTACCGGACCGAATAACCGACTAAATAATTATCAAAATAAATATCAACCGGTCATTTTTAGAAAATAATAATATAAATAATATTAATTAAAACAGGGTGTTACATCATTCACTTTCTTAGCAGACAACAACATCTACTCTTCATTATCTCCAAACTTAGGAAACCTCAAAGTCTTATTGTAGCAATTGATATGAACGTAGTTGAACTCTAACCAACTAATCCCAAGAATAACATCGATTTGGTGTAAGAGAAGACACACTAGACCCATTACAAAATTCTTGTCATAGATAGTCAAACGACACTTCAAATAAACATAAGTAGTAGTAATAGAACCACTAGCAGGAGTATATATTACCATACTATCATACATATTAGACAATTTCATTTTCAACTTAGTATCACATTCAAGCAAAATAAATGAATGAGTAGAACCAGTATCAATAATAGCAACCAATTCAACATTGTTAATAAAACAAGTACCTCGAATCAAGTTGTCCTTCTTAGAATCCTCTGATCTTCTCAAAGAAAACACTCTACCATTGGTCTAGGCAGCAACATCCCTATTTGGCTTCTGACACTGGGTACTGATGTGACCCTACTCTCCACAATTGAAACAAGTGGGACCATCGTTCTTGCACTCAGGAGAACGATAACCCATCTTTACATACTTGTAGTATCTCGGAACCTTATTCTCACATTCATTAGCTCGGTGACCTTGTTCACCACACCTATAAAACATGACAGAAGTAGAAGCTTCTCCTCTACTTGTCCTCTTCCCATCATAAGCCTTTTGTTTCCCTTTATCAGATGGGGCATCATAAGGCTTCTTACGATCTTGTTGTGGTTTTCCTCTTCTCTCGTTCAGACTCTTGTAGTGAGCTGAATGAGCCTTGTTGTCTTCTTCATAGATCCTACAGCTTTTCACTAACTCTAAAAACACACGGATCTATTGTTATTTGATTTCCCTCTTAATTTATGGATGCAAACCATTCTCGAACTTGATACACTTCGAGAACTCCGAATTTGCTTCACTGTAATATGGATAGAACTTTGCCAACTCCACAAACTTCAAAGCATACTCAGTGACAGTTAAGTTCCCTTGTTTCAACTCCAGAAATTCAATCTCCTTCTTTCGGCGCACATGATCTAGAAAGTACTTCCTCAGAAGTTCCCTACTGAACACAGTCCAAGTGATCACTTCACCCATTGCTTCTAGTCTCTGGCGAGTACCGACCCATCAATCATCAGCATCCTCGACCAGTTGATGTGTACCAAATCGAACCTTCTGTGCCTTCATGTAATTTATGACTTGAAAGATTCTCTCGACCTCCTTGAGCCAAATTTGTGCTCCATCAGGGTCGAACTTCCCTTTGAAGACAGACAAATTATTCCTCTGAAATGTTTCCAGGATACGAGACCCGTCATTCACACCAGCATTAGGTTGATATTGCACAGCTTGAGCAACAGCTTACAAAGCAGCAACAATCGCAACATCATTCCTTCTAGCCATTTCTCTATTTCATATCAACAATAAACACTGTGGTTAGAAACTAACTCGGCAGTATACCACTGTCATACACTAAAGACTCAACAACATGGCTGGACAGACCGACCTGCTTTAATACCAGTAATGTAACACCCCTATAAATCCTAAGGAATATTCACAATTATTTTAATAAATATCACCATCAAGGGTGTCACATCTTCATATATACCTCATAATAATACATCATGCTCTGTAACACGGGTTCTCATCAATAAAACACTTATTTCCCCAGCTGTATAAAATTAAATATTTTAATACTTCGCAGCGGAATTCATAATTCAACATCTCATGGTAAAATACTTCATAAAATATAGCCACGCTTCGTAATTCATAATTATAAATCAAACAACTCGAGTACCAAGTAGGGTGACTGAACGTCTTAAAAAAAATAAAGAACATATGTTCCAATTATTCGATCCCAACCTCGTTGTTACATATTAGAGCATGAATCCCTTATTCTATTGAAAGTAAATAAACGCGTCCTAAAGCTATCCTCTAAGCATATACAGACTATTCTCAATCACCTGCACGTTACCCACATGGAGGCAACATTCAAACAGAAAGGGTGAGTAAATCATAATCATTATATAAGACATAAGGCATAGACATAGTAAATATGCGCATAAGTAAGGCATCACACATTATCATGTCTTCATGTTATACTCACACCTTCAATATTTCATCAGGATACAAACACATATATCATCATGCTCACTGTATCATCAAACATCACAATCACACATCATCATGCAATGTCACATAGTATGTAATGCAACATCATATACTCATGCATGTGGTGCCAAAACTTCATTGTTACGCCAAATCCACACTAAGGGATTGTGCCTTCACTGGACTATTGTCCTACCATCATCACTGGACCGAAGTATTAATCACCATTACTAGACTGATGTTCCAATCACCATCACTGGACCGAAGTCCTAACTATGCCATGAATGCAATGATACACGGCCTCATAATTAATACGACCATGGCTAGTCAACACGCATCACCATTCATGATTCACCATAAACATCATATTATCATCATAGTAATTAATACATCATCATAACATCATCATATCATCATCATAGTAATCAACATAACATCATAGCATCATATAATCATCATCATAAACAAGCTTCGTCATAAACAAAACATCACTGCGACTTAACACGGGGAACCTAATTCTTTTCTAACTTAGGTCTTGGAAATATTTGGTGAGGGCTAGGAACCTTTCGACTGATGGAGCCTCCAACATTTCTACTGCAGCTGGAGTCATCTCTTCTCTTGAGACTCAATAAGAAGTTCTTAACCGTCTCAAAACCATGCTCTTCCATGTTGATTTGATCACCCATTTGGAGGCGTACCCTTCTGGTGGTACTAAGACTAAAGAAATGTTGAAGAAAGTTGACATTCAAGCTGATTCTCCTTTAGTCCTAAAATTTTTAGCTGAAGCATCTACCTTCCTTGACCATATTTTGGTTAATTTGGCCGAAAAGAAAGAGATCCAGGAAAAACTTCTTCCTAAGGAGAAAGAGCGCATTATTGAATTGGCTTTTGTGAACTCTTACATGGTTGCTAGTGAAGAATTGAAATAAGCTCTTGATAAAGAAAGAGCATACTTCAACACTAGGGACACAAATATCTCTCAATGGAAATAGCAGATTGTGGTGTTGAAGCAACAAGTTGAAAGGCTGGAGAAGAAAATTGATGAGGCAGAGACTTTGCAAGCTGTTGGGTTTCACACAGCTGAACAAACGTTGAATAATGAAGCTCTTGTTGGGGTCGCTCATTTGGAGCGTGTTGGCGTGTTGGATATTGAACTCGCCAACCTTGACACATATATCTTGTTAAATAATGCTCGTCTAGTACTTTCTCGAGAATTCTATATAACCCTTAAGAATAGTGTGCCTTTTAGCCATTTCAATTTCACATGTACTCAGAATTTGTTCTTTCCATAGTTTTTTGTAATGCTTAATTTACACTTCAGGTCTCTTGGTGGCCTCTTCATTATGCAATGAATTTTATCCTTTGTTTATTATAATTTCTTGCAACATAGGCCTATACCTCTTTAAGTATTTGACATTTGCTCATAGTATTCGACCTTCCGGTGTGAGATCCTCAATCTTATAAGCATTGTTGGAAAAAACTTGCACTACTTGAAATGGTCCTTCCCAATTTAGTGACCATTTTCCTAGGATTTTATCCCTTCTATTCATAGGCATGATCACTTTCCAAACCATATCTCTAAATACGAACGCCTTAGCATTCACCCTTTTATTATAGGCCCTTGCTAATTGTTCTTTCTGCCTGAACAAAGTATCAATGCTGCTAGCCTATATTCTTCAATATCTACCAATGTGTCATACATCATTCCCCAGTAATATTCAGTAGGAATATCTGATTTCCTTTGCACTCTCACTGATTGCGGATGAATCTCTAGAGGCCATATTTCTTTGTGCCCATAAACTAAGTTGAAAGGCGTTGTGTTAGTTGACTCCTTTGGCGAGTTTCGACATGCCCACAATGCTTGGCTTAGAGATGTATTCCAGCTTCTAGGTTTTTGGCCAACATGTGTTTTTATCAAACTTATAATGACCTTGTTTTCTGCTTTGACTTGCCCATTTCCCTGTGCGTAATATGGCATTGATGTTAATAGTTTGAACCCCATTTTTGCAACGAGCTTAGTTACCTTTCGACCTATTACCGTTATTCCTTGGTTTGTTGTTATAGTTTATGGTACTCCAAACCTATGCATTATTTGATTATTAATAAAGGCCATTACTTCCTCTTGATCTACTTTAACTAAAGCGCCAACCTCTACCCATTTTGAAAAATAATCAATACCCACTAAGATGTACCTATGGACTTTCTATGTGGCATAATTGATTTCTCCTATAATATCCAAAGCCCATCCTCTGAAAGGCCAAGGTTTGATAACATAATGTAATTCACTAGCCGGTACATGTTGAATTCAAGAATGTTTTTGGAATTCTTGACAACTTTTGACGAACTCAATGTAATTTTTTAACATTGTTGGCCAATATACTCCTATTCGACACAACAACCATTTCATTTTTTGTTCTGCCTGATGCGTACCACAAGCTCCACAATGTACTTCAAATGTTGCCACATATGATTTATTTTTTCCTAAGCATTTTAACAACACTCCTTTAGGCATTTTCCTGAACAATTCGTTCCCATTAATCTATAACTTAATGCCTTGTACTTAACTTTACACTCTGTCGTCCCAACTCGATTTTGTAATTAGTCGACTATAGGTTTCCTCCAATCATTCTCATCTAACGTATCAATGGCAAAAACTTCTTCTACCACTTCAAATTTTCCAAAATAATCATAATTCAGGAGATCAGGGATCACTTCAGCCGTTGCCTCCCAAGTTTTTGTCATTTGCATGTTCGTAAATGACAATTTATCTTTTACGTTAATGAATTCATTTATGCTCTCTTTAGATATCTCTTATCCAGACTCTAGTTTGGACATGTCTTTAGCCTCTTGGTTGTCAATACGCTTCACATGACTAATCAACACGTTATCAAATTTCTAAAGTAACGACAATTCTTTAGCCACATACATTACCAGATGATCCTTAACACACTTGTATTCTTTGGTCAATTATTTCACCACTAACTCTGAATCTCCTTTGAGGTCAACGTCTTTGATTCCCACATCTAACATAATTTGAAGTCCAATTATTAAGCCTTCATATTCATCCTCATTATTAGAGCATTTACCTTTAATTTTATAACGAAATCTAGTTGGAACTCCATCTGGTGATAAAATAAAGATCCCTACTCCAGTTCCTTGTTTATAATTAGAACCATCAAAATATCATTGCCAAGACTTAGTATTTACATAGGGTTCATTGATGTCGACCTCTGAATGGTCAACTATAAAGTATGCAATAATTTGCCTTTTGATTGATTTTAAAGGAACATATGTTGAGAAGTATTTAGTTAATGCTAGCGCCCATTTCCCAATTCAATTGTGCAAGATAGGTTTAGATAACATATGCTTAATGACATCAAAATAAGAATAAACAGAAACTTCAACTAGTTTTATATAATGCTTGAGTTTAGTACATGAAAAATATAAAACATAAACATAGTTTTTCAATTGCATTATATCTAGTCTCAGCGTCATTTAACACTCGACTGAGGTAATAAATGGCTCTTTTGATCCCATTCTTATCTTCCTAGGCTAGCGTGCTTCCCAATGTCGACTCTGACGCTGCAATGTAAAGTTTCATGCCTTTGTTTCTGTTTGGGGGTGCTAGCATTGGAGGCTTCACCAAGTAGTCTTTCAAATGGCCGAATGCATCTTGGTGTTCTCTTTCCCACGTGAAATCAGACTCTTTGCTTAGTTTTAACAAAGGAAAGAACGCCAAAGTTTTTCCACTCATGTTTGATACGGATCGTCTCAAGAAGTTTATCTTTCCCAACAAAGATTGGAGCTCTTTCTTTAATCTCTATACCCTTCTATCTAGAAAATCTCCTGCACGAACACAAAAAGCACATTTTAATGGATTCATTTTTAATCCATATTCCCTCATTCTATCAAAAGACTGCTGAGGGTGGTCTAAATGACCAGCTCCTGAGGGTGATTTAACTAATGTCATCAATGTACACATGCATGAAGGTGTCTATGAAATTATGAAACATTGAGTTCATTGCTCTTTGATAAGTAGCCCCATCATTTTTAAAACCAAAAGTCATGACTACCCACTCGTATGTGCCTAGTGCCCTAGGGCATCAAAATGCAGTTTTGTGGGTATCCTCTTCGGCGATGAAAATTTGGTTGTAGCCTGAATATCCATCCAAAAGACTTAAATATTCATATCTTGCAGCCGAATCAACCAGAATTTCTGCCACAAGCATTGGATATTCGTCTTTTGAAGTGGCTTTATTTAAATTCCTAAAATCTATGCAAATTATTAAAGTTCCATTTTTCTTCACCACATGGACTATATTAGCTAACCCTTCAACATACTTGGTTATCCTGATGAATTTGCTCTTCAACAACTGTTCGATCTATATTTTGATTTTGGATAGCACTTATGGCGTGAACCTCCTTGGCATTTGTTTTACTAGTCACTTGCCTGGATTTATAGGTAGTCTAATTTCCACCATCTCCTTGCTCAAACCAGGCACCTCATTGCAATCCCATGAAAAGCAATCTCTGAATTCTTTAAGTAGTTCGATTACTTGATCCTTCATCTTGTTATCAATCTTAGTATTGATGTATATAATTCGCCTAATCGTGCCATCACCCAGGTGGACTTCCTCCAATTGATCTTGTGCTTGCATATTCAAAATATTCTATCTTGGGTCTTTTTCAAACCCCAAAGGCTCTTCTTCATATATGCAGTCAGGCCTCTGACTTTCTGAAGCTATTGTTTGGCTTGGTTCTCCAAGCTTTTCCACCATAATGGCTTCAAGCCCCATATTTGAAACATTTCCAACCTCTAAAGCCGAATTTATTCTGCTTTCGACCATATAGGCCAAAACCCTTTCCAGAGCATTCGACTCAGGCATCATTATGAGTTTATTCTTCCCACCCTGTGGGTTCAAACTCCCCTTTTGTAGTTGGATATGTATCCAGCTTTTCTTGGTCCCAAATGAAACCATGAGTAGGGTGTAGGGTTAGAAGCTTGATCACATCAGGATGTGACTTGAACACTGCATCTTCAGGATCTCACGAAGGTATGATAGCTAAGGCTTTGTCAAAATTCTTCCTATTAACCATACCCACATCAGCAGTAAAATAAATGTGATTTGCCTCAATGTTCTCCACGATCCCATCTTGACGCCATATGGATAAGTGTTGATGCATAGTCGATGGTACTGCTCCAATTCCATGTATCCACTTACGCCCTAGTAACAAGTTGTAGTTTACTTGAATCACGCCTAGTATGTGACTTGTTTTCCCTTCATAGTTTGACAAAACCATGTTGTTGTACCCCAAAATTTGCCATCTCATGTTTTCAAAGGTCTTCCCTTACATGGTTGGTCACAAACCCTTTCCTAAGAAAAATAAAGTTTTTTGAAGATGAACAAAATGTCTTTCGATTGGCATCTGGGAAAAGTCTTCGATTGGGTATCCAAAATCCTTCGATACAAGCTTGACTCACCAGTTTTCGATTGGGCATTTGGCACTCTTCGATCAGGCTTTGATTAGTAAGCTTCGATTAGGTGTTTAGAACTCTTCGATCAAGCTTTAGTGTGCAAGTCTTCGATTGAGCGCTGGACCTCCTTCGATCAAGCTTTAGTGTGCAAGTCTTCGATTGAGCGCTGGACCTCCTTCGATCAAGCTTTGGTGTGCAAGTCTTCGATTGAGCGCTGGACCCCTTCGATCAAGTCAATGTCACAATGCTTAGATTAGTACTTCAGAGGGTCCTTCGACTGGAACTTCATACTTTACCTCAATCAAAACATCAGAACGAAATGACCTTCGAATGGCATTTCAGTGCAGAGTTTCTCTTGATCTAAGACGCTCTGATGAAGGAAGTTCTGGACACTTCGAATCAGAACTTAGACTCATCACAAGGCCAAGGGCTGGTCGAAGTTGTCTAATAGGGAATGTTCTAAATAGATTCGAATTGGACTTTGAAGCTGGCAAAGAAGGCAGATTCGAAGGAATGAAGTAGGTTGGCATGACTAAGCAAAAACACATATCTTAACCTGTCCAGGCCAGATTCTTGTCTTGTTTGCTCCCAACCCTACAAGAGCTGATTCGACCAGGGTGATCCTTTTCGAATCAATCAATCGAAGGGGCTATGCAATTGAAGCTGGAGTAATTCGAAGTGGAGCTTAGAGCTATCGAAGAGAGCAAGTTCGAAGGGAAGTGGATCTGAAGGGGCAAGTCAGCTTTCGATTCTCATCATGTTGGAGGTCCAAACAACTCATGACAGGCTGGCAGTAACGCATGAAAATAGATTGGCACCTGATTGAATCAAATATAGCAAGTCTTTATGAAGAAATCAAATCAAATCTCTTCATCATAATGGACCAAGATTTGATACACAAATGTTGACCTAAATTCTTTGTCTATATAAACCTCATGCTCACAAAATGACACGAAAAAGGACACAAAAAACTCTGCAGAAACGGCCACACCACTTTGCAAGAAACCTTGAAAAAGTGTGAGATTGAAAACAACCTTAGAGGCGAATTCAATCCAAAAGAACAACATAACCCTCTTGCCAGCAACCTCCTGAAGCGAGACCAATCAAAAACCAAGCCTTTCACTGCCTATAACGCAGTGTAAGCCCCCATGAACCTTGCTCTGCACATGGAATCGTAACTCAGTTTTTATGCATCTTTGTGCCAAATTTCTTGCATATTTGTATTAACCATTAAATTCCTAAGCAAACTGCATTATTTGATTATATTTTTGTGACCTCTAACCCCATATCCAGAACCTAGGGTTCTTGTGTATGTTTTTAGGCGTTTTGCGTGCAGGTTAAATCAAGGCCAATAATGGCCATGGATGAGTTCAGGGGAGTGAGACGAGTACAATGGTACTCTTGGATTCCATTTTGGTGACCTAGGGAGCACTTTAGAACCATCCCACGAACCTTCCTGCGGATAAAAATCTGCAGGTAAACGAACCAGGTCTTGTGAAGAAGACAATTACATGGTGGAGCGTGATTGGTTCATTTGAATCAATTGCGCGTTTTTTATTTTTGGCCAGGCATAATTGAATTGTTTCTATATAATATTTAGCTTCTATTCCACTAACAGGTTAACATCATGGCTCAGTTGGTAGCACGTTGGTCGAACTGTCTCTTGGGACCTGGGTTCGAATCCCAGGTCCCCCAAAACTTTAAGATATTTTGTTTTCAGGTAATCCCACGCAGCGTGCAGGAACGTGGTCCACCATATGCCTCAGGCGCCCATGCGCCAGGTGGTTCCAAATCCAGATCCATTGGTCCAGGATGAGGTTCACCATGAACCTTGGTCAACAAACGTCCAGGAAATCTGAAAGTCAAACGAGGCTGTTCGAATCTGGGCCTGGAATTGCTGAATCAACCTCCCTTCTTCAGGCCCAGCGCCCCCCAAAGTTTGCTTATGTTTTTATTTTCTTTTCATATTTATTTTGCTTTTTATTATTATTATTATTAAAAACTAACTAATTAATTAACAAACTAACCTTTTTTTTTATAAAAAAAAAAACAGAAATCAAAAATATTATTTTTATCATTAATTTCATCATTTTTGTAAATAAACCATTAACCAATTAATTTAGTTTTTTAATTAGGTTTAATCTTAACATTTTTACAATAAATTAAAATCGACTTAGAATTAGGTTTTTTTAATATTTCTGATTTTATTTCCTTAATTAAAATAAAACTCAAAAATATTTTCTTTAATTCCATTATTAATTTAGACTTAATTCTTAAATAAAAAAAGACCAAAAATATGCTTTATTCAATAAAAGGGTCAAAACCCTAAAGGACATTCCGATTCAATTTTCTCGCGCGTATGGTTTTTATCTATATTTGTGTAATTGCTCAGAGGATGTAATAGTTTTAACTTAGGACTTTATTTACCGCTTTTATTTATTTTTCCGCATTTAATTTCAGGGGTTTGTTTTTTGGCGATGTAAATACCCGACGCCTTGTAATAGCTTAGCTTTATTTTCTGCAATTTATTTTCCGCAACCATTAACTGCTAGATGTATGCTAACTAGGCTATGCATGACAAGATTAACCTTTAATTTAAAATCAATCGTAGCTCACCATAACATGTACAAAGATAATATAAACTGAAAATTGACACACTTGCACATGCCACTCCTAGGGTACGCCTCACTTGGTTGCCTCGAACGTGGTCATTAAGTATAGGATGTTTTAGAGGTCGTCCTCTTGTCCAAAGATCATAAGTTGCCTCGAAACGGTTGCCTCGGATAAAAATGATCTAAGACATTAGGGTTACCGCTAAGGCGTCCTAACTTTGCTTTAGTGACCACACATCCCTTAAATCAAATTGACCCGAAAACTCCAACGATGATGCTACCTACTCCTCAATAGTGGGATAGCATTGTCTAAAGGACATTTGCACAGTTTAATTCCTTTTTGAGTAGGTAGATGTTCTTAAGTACTTGCTCTTTTTAAAACAAAAACAAACTTTTCGCACTTACACTCCTTTCAAATAAAAAACTCTTTTCAAAACCCACAAACACAAAGAAAAGCAAACTTTTGAAAACATAGTGAGCAAGTCCCTAAGAGCCCGCGGATAACCACGGATAGAAAGGGTGCTAACACCTTCCCTTTCTATAATCTACCTCCCGAACCCGAGAAAAATCTCGAAAAGGAATTTTTCTGTGCTTTTGTCCTTTCCTTATTGGATAAAATAAAAGACGGCAACGACTCTTGCTTACCGCGACATTTTGCGAAAACAAACGCAAACGCGAACCAGCATTCTAAAACAGTCAGTTCTATTCCCACTGATCACACATGTTATGTGGTTTAAGGTCAGTGTCGAACTTGTCAATCCTTTTCAGCAATGATTATGGCATCAAGTTCACAGCAACACCACCATCAACGTACACTTTGTTCACAGGGAAACCATCAAATTTAGCCCTTATAAACAAAGGCTTGAGATGGTACATCATATCATAGGTAGGATTCTCAAACATTGTCTGTTGTTCTTCGACCACCCCATTATTCATGACATAGTAGCATAGAGGTTTCTGGCCACTGACTCTTTGCACATGGCTTCCTCTTTGTCCCAGATGCCTCTGACGCGAAACCACACTCATTAGGAAGCATCGACACAATATTACAATGAACAATCAAACCATCTTCTGAGATATCTTCAAAGTCGTCAGATAGTAATGTTATCATCACCAGGATTTTCAACTTTTATCGGCGGTGCACTCACAACCGGAATCGATAACCTCTATTTTATTGGTCGATGGTGCACTTCTTTCTGAACACTCTCACCCTTTGATGGAGAAACTTTTAATGTCGCTTCTCTTGCAACTTTTTTGTTTCTATGAAACCTTCTCCACTGAGTCTTTGTCATATGATTTTTCCCTTTGTATGTGGGAGGAGCATGATACTTCTTTGAAGTGATCCCAGTTTCAGCAAATTGGGAAGAACTTGATCCTTTCTCCATAATTTCCCACTTATGACTCGAACCTGAACCTTTCTTTACTACCTTCCAATTTTGGTTTTCCCCCTTGGATAGAAAGGACGAACCCAGTTGTTGTTGGGAACATCAGATGGCGGCACAGAGGTCCTTTGATACAGAAACCTAGGTTTCCCTTGGGGCACTTGGACATTGTACAGTCCCTTTGCATGGTCGAACACCACCTTTAGATTCTTCTCTTGAAGGTGTTTCTTCTTCAACGCCTCAATTTCCTTTGCAGCATTTTCGCCATAGACTAGGTTACAATTTGGGTATAACATAGACCTGGAATTACCCAGCTTGCATCTATGCATAAAATCCACCAACTCCTCTCCAGGTTTAAGAAAAACAACCTTCATTAATTCAACAATTGTTTCTTCAGACAATTCTTCATTCTTAGTTTCACAATCCATTTTTTCCTTGTCGTCTTGATTACCTTCAGGCTCTTTAGCAATATCAACTACCATCACTTCTTGTGGCTTAGACAAATTGTTATTTCCACTTTTGAGACATTCAGTAGTCTCGACTATTGCAGCTACCATTGGATCAGTGGTCACAACTTGTTCGTTCTCAAAATCATCAGTGGTCTTGATTGTCAATGATGTGAGTGAGCCGATAAGGTCCGCCTGTTCACCTTTGATACCATCAGTAGTCTCGATCATCAGCACTTTCAATGGTTCAACAAAGTGCACATCGACAACATGTAAAGGATCTGAGTCGACCTTCATGGAGCTTTTTGGGTTTTCACCAAATTTCAATCGACCATCTTTCAGAGCCTTCTGAATCAAATCCCTGAAAAGAAAATATTGAGAAGTATTATGACCCAAAAAATTATGATACTTGCAGAAACCTCTTTTTTGTTTATGCTCTAATGGTGGATTTTTACTGCCTGGAGGAACTATAATCTGACCATCTGAAACTAAAACATCAAATATTTCATCACATTTTGACACATCAAAAATATATGTTTTAGTACTAAATATATCATTTTTTGGTTCTTCGACCGTATTTTGTTTTGAAGGTCTTATAGGTTTACATGCATACAGAGGCCCGACTTTTAATTCATCCATATTAACTTCTCTTTCTTCCATGTATTCATCCTCAGACTCTATGGAATAATCTTATGTGTCTACATAGGCCACTTTTCCTTTTCTATGATCCTTTGACACCCAAGCTTTCTCTGTTTTCAAACGTTCGACATATCGAACCTTATCAGTTAGTTGAGACATATCTATAATATATTAAGGATCAAACTTTTTCCTAATAGAATAATCTAGCCCCCAACAGCCATTTTAACCCGCTCATGTTCAGGAGCTCTAGTGAAGCATCTAGACTTTAGGACATTAAACTTATTCAAATAATCTTCCATTGACTCAGACGACCTCCTCTTGATTAAGGATAACTCTTTCAAATTTATCTTAGGCTGACCATCATAAAATTTCTCATGAAATATACCCTCAAGTTGTTCCCAAGTGCGTATGAAATTTGGAGTCAATGTCGTAAACTAAGTAAAAGCATTTTTGGTCAATGAATTAGGAAAATATCTCAATTTTAAACCCTCGTTGTTGGTGATATTGCTAGCTTCTGTTTCGTACCTAGCAATGTGTTCAATGGTCGACTCATTGGTATCACCAGCAAACTTGGTAAATTTTGGTACCTACATCCCCTAGGTAATTCTTCCTGTCGAATGTAATCAGGAAATGGCGAAGAGTAATTAGGCCTCTGAAGGCCAACATTTACCCCTGGTCGTGTTAATACTTCTTCTACTACATTTACTATGTTGTTACGCCCAACAGTGGCATTTCTTAACACTCGATCAACATCTTGGTTTCTCCTAACTACGACTGGTCTAGGTTCGTATTGTTCAATGAATTCTTCCTCTTAATAACTGGGTGCTTCCACTTTTCGAGGTCTAAAAGGACGCTCATTGTTTCCCCCCTCTAGTTCTTCAAAAACTCTTAACAGCCAGTGGCGCGTTTGGGTTGGTTGGACTCCTAATGAGTCGATCAATCTACTTATTTGGTCAACTACAGGATTGAGGGAAAGTCCCATTTGTTGAGTTAAGACATGTACTAACTATAAATTAATATCATCCATCTGTTGCCTTAAAGCCATAACAGAAGTAGTATTCAAAAATGGTGTCGACTGAGGGACATAACCAACACCACCTGGTCGACCACTTGGGACATAACTGCCTTGGTTTCCAGTGGCCACTGTGCTTTCTGTATATGTGGCCGGGTTTGAATACACCCAACCATCATGGGATAAGGCATACCATATTGATAAGGACACAAATGGTGACCCTGGACCCCCGGGAAAGAGTGGTCGATTTGGGTCAAATGGTGATATCCCATGCCTAGGTTCTGTCATTGTGACTGTTGCCATTGAACCATGAACAACGCTCGATCTCACAGGAGATAAAACTATCGTGCTTTGAGTTATGGTACTCACTATTATGACGTCCATATTTTATGCAGAAATATGCATATGTGCAGTGTTTGTGTTAAAGCGTGGCATTCTAGACTTGAACAAAAGTTTACCACTTCTTAAATTCATACACACACAAACTAACTATAAGAAACTTTGTAAAATCACACACAAAATACGAAATTATTAGCTCTGTCCCACTGGGCATGCCAATTTGTTTACATCTGGTTTTGGAAAACAACGTTGATCTCTTAATAAAAAGTTTATTGGCGAGATCGACTAGTGAATCTCAATGCAGTGCTTTAGTTTTTGAGTGCTTTCACAAAGTATGTTCAACAGGGTTCGTTCGACTAAGGCGAAACGAATTTAAAAGAAATAAAGAAGGACTTATAAAATAAAACAAAAGACATTTTAAACAGTAAAAATAGATTACATAACATCAAAATAGTTTAAAATGGGTTGATTCAAACGCACATTGCCCTAGCTTGACTCATTTTTATCGTTTGCTTGGGTACTCTGAGTGACTAGCGTATAGGAATGTGAAAGTTCGAACCCTTAATACTATGCACTAAGTGCTTTTTTTATAATAAACAAAAATAACTACTTTTCAGCGGGCTTCGCTTCTTTATAAGCCACTTGTCTCTTGTAACTTTCCTCCATGAACCCACGTTCTCCATCCTTGCTATCGAACCCACGTTCTCCATTCCTGCTATCGAACCCATATTCTCCATCCATAACATTTTACTTTGCTAGTTATGCACTTTTGGGTTTTTTAACATTCCTAGGCTCAATTCACTCCTCGTGAGGCCTCTTTTCTGGTCGACTGCGTCCACAAGCCCAATTGACTATTTGTGAAATCTCTCTCGGTCGACTGCTTCTATAGTCGACTTCCTATAATTCAAAGTTCTCAAAGAACCTTTTTGGCTTTTTATTGGATTTTAACCCTTTGTAAAAATCCTAGCCAGCACCCGCACATGGAATAATCTCCCCCGACAACTGGGTCTTAAACCTCACTTAAGGGTTCAACAGAAACCCATGAAGATCATCACATAAACCCAGAAACGGCCCAAAAGCTCATCGCAACTCGCCGTTGTCAGCCCTAACGTCAGACATTACCAAAGGATTCACGGAGGAGCCAGCATCCTCATACTGTAGAACCACCGTCAAACGCCAACAAACAACCGGAATAGAGATAAATTTCATTGGAACATGGAAAAATCAAGGAACTCACTTGGTCGAGGTGGATTAAAGACGGAACGAGTAGAAACTCTGGCTGAGAACGACGGAACAGGCAAAAACTTCGGCGATGAACGATGGCGCTTTATAAAACTAGCATAAACGAACAGAAGAAAGCAAGCAAAAAGTGCAAATGAAGCTTCCTCTCTTCTATTTATAGGAAGCTTCGCTAGCACGTGAGTGGGCACGCGCCTAGGGAAATCTAGGGATCATCATCATTACGCCCTAGTCTTTAGACTTTCCATAATTACTCATTTATGATAGCACGTGGCTCGATGGAAGCATGTCATGCTATCTCTTAGAGTCCAATAAACCATTCGGCTCCCCACGCGCCGAACACAAGAGACCATGTTCGGGTCCCTCGACACGACTGTCCTCGAACGCATCCTGAGCGTCCTCGTTTCTTGTGACGAACACCAAAGCCTTTCCACCTCGACACACGAGATAACTCTAAATCATCACTCCTATTGCCTATGAGCAACAACTTGGGGGCTCATATTCTGGACTGACCCAATATCTAGAATTGGCCCAATCCGCATCTACTTTCCACATGGTCCAACAACGTTGGCCCATTAACTCTAGACCTCCTGTCAGACATACCTGGTCGACCACGCCCTGTGAGCAGCAAGACCAACGATGCCTAAGACACGTGTCTGCCCACACGGGCAGCTACCTCTCAGTCTGCTCGACGCATGTAGAGAAGACAACCAAGAAAACGCTCATAATGCATGTGCCCATTATCTCTTCCTTGCTCGGTGCGACTAGTTACGGGCACAACTGTTTGTTTTGACTAAATCTTGACAATTGTCTATTTTTGAGGAACCTAGTATCCAGGCCCAAAAATAGAAACCAATGACCAAGCGCTAGATGCACTATATAAACTCTCACACTTCTGAGGGTCAGGTATCGAATATTCGCTCTAAAAAACTCTAATGTCTTTTTTATATCTCTTTGCATTCATTCTTACTTGATCGTCGTAATATCTTGCAGGTACATCTCATTCTTCTCTTTAAATTTGTAATCTAATAGACAACATTCTTCGACTCACTTTCATATTCTGATCAACCAATAAAATGAGATTTCTAATATGACTTCTTCAGCGTAAAAATAACCTTACTTGTCTATCAATAATAGACAATAGATAAGCATGTCGTGTTGCAAAGAAACCAATCACTAAGAAGATAAATATCAAACTATAAACACATCTCAATGTCGGCCATGTCTAATCTGAAATATGGGTCGAAACATTTAAAAGAAAGGGGGATGTTAGTAGATCCACTCCATAAATATAAGAATTATGTCAAGTCGGTAGAATGTATTTATGGTAAGAGATGAGATAAACAAAATCTCCAACTATTTGAACTATGACATTACAATAAGCCACAAGATGTGACTCAGCAACAATAAAGATCCAACGCTATTTGGATAAGATTGTTTTTCTTTTATCTTGAAAAACGCAAGACAGTTATTTTGGGACCCAACACATACTACTCATCATTTCTATATATGAACACCTCATCCTCAAACCTCTTCAACTCATTACAACAACGTCGTATTCCAACCTATCATGCTCTCAATATCTTTCCCCTCACCTCTCAGCGCTCTCTCTGGCAAAACCATCTCATCAAAACCGTGCCACGTCAGACCGCGGAGAGTTTTCGTTTCTGCCACCTCCACCAGTACAGAAGCTATATCTACTCAGCTTCCCCGCGGCATGGCTTCCTGTTCCCTTTACGAGATTCTTGGAATTGCGGCTGCTGCTTCAGGTCAGGATATTAAGGCAGCGTACCGGCGACTCGCGAGAGTTTCGCATCCTGATGTGGCGGCGGTTGGTCGGAAGAAATCTTCGGCGGATGAGTTCATGAAGATTCATGCTGCGTACTCGACTCTGTCGGATCCGGAGAAGCGTGCGAGATATGATAGAAGTTTGCTCCTGCGTCGGCAACCGCTGACGGCGAGGAGATTTCCTGGATATAGTTGTCAGAACTGGGAGACAGATCAGTGAATATTAATGACTAGATTGTATTTTTTTTTATATCGACAAGATTGTATATTAATATCTACTAATACATTTGTTTATGTGTGTATCTATACGAGTGGATTTTAGCATTTTTTTTATAGGGTTAAATATATTTTTAGTTCCTCTAAATAATGTCGATTTTGTTTTTAGTCTTTCTAAATATTTTTTTTAAAAAATGATTCTCTTAAAATTTTCTGTTAATATTTTTGGTCTTTCCTAACAACATACGTTAACAAAAGATGATGTGGCATGACATATGACAGTGTCAGTTGTCAAAGATGCTGACGTGACATGCCACGGAGCTAAGACCAAGAATGTAATTGAGTTCATAAAAATCATAGTTAATTTGTTGTTAAAATCGTAGTTAATTTATAGCAAATTCTAGAACCTAGAGATTTATCATGTTGTCCATAACTCATCATACTATTGCAAAATTGAAATTTCTAACAGGTCATAGTAAACCTAAAACAATCAGACAATATGATATTAGCTAGTTTTATCATTTCTTCACTTCTACGATTTGACAAAAGTGATGGTTTTCTTGCTAGGTTTGCATATTGAACTGGTTGAAAATGGAGGACAAGTACAAGAGCAAAAGAATAAAATGATAAGCAACCTATTTATTATGTACTTATTATATGAATCAAAGGAGCAACATAAGTTCAAAATTCAAAAGAAAATGACGAGAAGGAGAAACGAAAACTATAATACACTACCACCAAGCTCATACAAAATTTCAAGGCTTTGCAATAAGCAAAGTTAAATTAAAAGCTTTCATGAGGATTTTTGACAAAATATAGACAAATGCAACCTCATAAACAAAAATGATTTAATTAAGTATTAGCAATGAATTATTATCGTAAAGGTTTGATGTCATTAAAAGCTAAAATTCTGCATATTATGTGATGGCAGTCAAAGAAGTAAAGTTCAAGGAGCATTTGAGTAAAGTTAAAATGATTTTCAGATCAATAAATTAGAAGATAAGAAATAAGGTAAGAACAACAAACCTTCATTTTTTATAATAAGAAAAGGAATCTCTAGATTTGTTATAATTTGCTTAAAGTCAACCGAGAAGCCATACATAACTATCCAATTCAGAAAATGACTTATGTTTAAATATTATTGAGTGATATTAATTAATTAACAAAAAACCATACATAAACTTTA
This sequence comes from Vicia faba, assembly GCA_948472305.1. Taxonomy (NCBI): domain Eukaryota; kingdom Viridiplantae; phylum Streptophyta; class Magnoliopsida; order Fabales; family Fabaceae; genus Vicia; species Vicia faba. The sequence continues at coordinate 744,350,851 of OX451739.1, forward strand.
TTTATTAATAAGTCATATTAATTAACTACCAAAATTTAAATGGCATAACAAATTAATTATCAAAAACTAACTCATTTTAACAAATCAAAACTTGAAAATAGAAACATCTAAAACAAACTAAGAGTTGGTTGAGACTCCTTCAACTTCTTATAAGTTAATATGTGGGGACATTAACACCAAACTGAGAGGTAAACCAAGTGAGTTAGGTTAATTGTCAGTTATTTCCACTTCAATATGACATATAGAATTGGACATTAGTTATCAATAGAAAGTAATATCTTGAACATGTCATTATATCTTGTACATATCATATCATTGGCTGCATATTTTGTCATTGGCGTAAATAAAAACTAAGAGGACCGTTGCTTTGTTAGTTTATGCGACGTGAATAAATTAATATTCCACAACAATGGAACATGCTTGAATATTTTAAAATAAAAATTGATTGAAAAATATTATAACAAGTTTTAAACTCTTTTGCTTTCTAGTACTTAATTTTGTCATAGGCATGATCATCCCAATTCATTAAAAATGTGAACACCCATATAATTAGACAAGCTTGAATATAATTATAATGCATACTCTGACGGCAACCGCCTTCAAGCCAGGAGATACTTTGTAATAAACACTGAATAAGCAGCATCCTTCATAGGTGGATCAATTGAAAATTTTATGTACATGTTCTAGTTATAAGAAATTTCCAAAAAACAAATCTATGATCTTTCTGTCTTTATCTACACATTGTCTCAATGTACATGATGCAGTACTGTTTTGATATACAATAACCTCCTTTCATGCAATAATCTCACAATGGTGCATCACAACATGACTTCATTGGTCATGTAATTGTAATTTTTATAGTTATAATTGTGTGGGGTATAATTGTTGTAATGATTCAAATACAATTTTTAGGAATTAGCTACGACTTTAGCTACAGATTAGCTATGGATTTTTATGGGCTCAAGTATGTTTCTGGCCTTAGCCACGTGGAATACCACGTCAGCACCTTTGATAGTTGGCACTCTCACATGTCATTGCCACATCAGCTTCTGTTAACGGACGTTGACAGGAGGGACCAAAAGTATGGACGGAAAACTTTAAGAGGACCACTCTTTGAAGAAAATATTTTGAGGGACTAAAAAAGAATTTGAAAATATTTAGAGAGACCAAAAACATATTAAACCCTTTTTTATATAAGGTTATAAAAACTTCTCTTAAGACTTCTTTTTAAAATTTTCCATATTTGACAATTGGGCAAACTTGTCTTAATGTCTTCAATCCAATGAGATTGATCCCAATTTGAGTTCACTCATTTGATATATGAATAAGTGATATTTTAACTTGTATTTATAGCTTTGTTTCGTGTGTGAGGGAAGTTGATCTTTTTGTCTACAAATCCCGACCACACAGTCTAACTTTGGGACTATTTGTGTCGTCTATGAGTCCGTTTATTTTGGATATTTTTAAAAATGATTTTTATAGTGTAATATAATTTTGAGTAAAATTTTCTTACAAAGAAACTATTTGTAAAAACTTCAAATAAAAATTGTTAGTGCGTGAGGCACTTCTAGTGAGGAGAGAATAGAGAGATAATAAGGAAATAAAGATTTGTATTATTGAAATTGTACAAATAATGATACACACTATGACTATTTATATACAACCCTGATTAGGTTTGAACTAAACAACTTAGATTATATTTAAATATTAAATATAATCAAATCTAATTAAATATTTCAACACACTCCCATAATTCAAGTTGTCGAACATATGCTAATCATAGTTGATATGAACTATTCCTAATTTCTTTCTCAAATTCGGGAATATGTCGATCTTAAATATTTTGATGATAATGTTAGCCAATTATGCTTCACTTGAGCAATGCCTAACTTCAAGTTCACCTCGATTTACCTTTTCTCTCAAGAAGTGAAACCTAGCTTTGATATATTTACTTCTTTCATGCAGAACTAGATTCTTTTCCAGACTTATGACTGACTTGATGTCGATTTGCAATACAAGAGGTTTCTTTACTTCGACAGCCATTTCCTCAAGTACTGATCCGATCCAAATTGCTTTACATGGAGCAAATTATCCAGCTATATGTTCAGCTTCACACGATGATAATGTCACCACGGGTTTATTCTTCGAACACCATGAGATTGGGGGACCTAATACTTGAAAGAAATATCAAGTTATGCTTCTTCGATCTTCCTTATCTCCATACCAATCAACATCTGAAAAACAATTAACTATTGCTTCTTTGCTTTCAGAATCTCGTCGAAATAGAATTCCAAAATCTATCGATCCTTTTAAGTATCTTAGAATCCTTCTTATAGCCTTCATATGTGACACTCTTGGTTCACCCATGAATCGGCTCACTAATCCGACTGTGAAACCTATATCAGGTAGACTATTTCACATACCTCAGAGATCCCATAATTTGCTTGAATAAAGTCACATCGACTTTGTCTTTCTCTTCATTCTTCTCCAACTTCACATTTGGTTCGACAACTGAGGATGCAGGATTTAAATCATCCATTCTGAATCTCTTGAGTATCTCTTTGACGTACTTCCTTTGATGTAGCACCATACCTTGCTTCGACATTTGAAATTCGATGCCTAGGAAACAAGACAATTTTCTCATATCCGACATTTGAAATTCCTTCATCATCAGCTCTTTGAAATTCGATAAGTTATCCAAGCTATTTCCAGTTACCAACAAGTCATCAATATACAAGAAGATGATTGTTAAATCTTGTGCTAAACCCTAAACATAAACACCATACTCAGACTTACATTTTACAAATTCCAATTCGACTAAGTATGAGTCGATCTTTTTGGTCCATGCCCTAGGTTCCTGCTTGAGTCCATATAGTTCTTTGTGCAACTTATATGCTTTACTCATTTCCTTTTGAATCACAAACCCAAGAGATTGTGTGACATAGACCTCTCCGTCCAAAGAACCATTCAGAAATACTGATTTCACATCTAAATGAAATTTCGACCAACCTTGATTACATGTCAATGCTACCACTAGTCAAACAGTCTCCAATCTTGCTAATAGAGCAAATACTTCTGAGTAGTCGAGTCCTGCTCTTTGAAGAAAACCTGAGCTAGTAATCTTGCTTTATGTCTTGCTATCAATCCATCAGCATTGTGTTTCAACTTGAACACCCACTTCACTTTGATAGCTTTTGTATGTGTTGGAAATTCGACTAAATTCCATGTATTTTTTATTTCGATTGCATGTAACTCTTCAACCATAGCTAACTTCCACTATTGAATCTTTAAAGCTTCGTTATGGTTGATTGGTTCAACACCTGCAAGTAAAGCAAAATGAACAAATTCTCCATCTGGTGTAACTTCATCATCCCCTATCACTTCATAATCATGTAGTCTTGTTGGAAGAACTTTATTTCTTTGGGGTCTGTGGCTTGTTCTACCACACCTTCTTTGACTTTGACATTGTCGGGAATGTCAGCAACTTCTTCGATTTCGACTAGAATATTTTCAATTTCTTTGACTTCGACTTCATTAGTTTCTTCGTCGATTTCATATCTTATCAATGGCTTGTTAATTGCATTATTAGAACACCAATCCCAAGAAGAATTTTCATCAATCACAATATCTCTACTTAACACAATCTTCTCATTAACTGGATTAAATAATCTGTATGCACCAATTTTATGATATCCTACCAGAATCATAGGTTCACTCTTGTCATCAAGCTTGCTTCTTCTTGCATCAGGAACATGCGTGTAACAAATAGAGCCAAACACCTTCAAATGACTCACTGATGGTCGTTTTCCACTCCATACTTCTTCAGGAATCTTGTTCTTCAATATCTTAGTACGACACTTGTTCAAGATATAAACTGCAGTTGAAACAGCTTTTCCCCATAAGGTTTTTGGCGAATTCTTTTGCTTCAGCATGCATCTCGCCATATCTAATACGGTTCTGTTTCTTCTTTCAGCAATTCCATTATGTTGAGGAGTATAAGGAGCGGTTACCTCATGATTTACACCATGTTCTGCATATAACTTTTCAAACATCTTCGAAGTGTATTCGCCACCTCCATCTGTTCGCAGAACTTTGATCTTTTTCTCACTATGGTTTTCGAAGTGTATCTTGAATCTCTTAAAGATTTCTAATACTTTATCCTTTCTCTCGATCACATAGATCCACATCTTTCAACTTAACTCATCGACAAACGAAACAATACTATATGTTTCCATCAATGGTATGTTCTTAGAATGGTCCACATACATCTGAATTTACCTGTTGTACCTCAAAATTTGCCCTCTTTTTTCTCAAGAATTTTCTCACAGGATCTTCCATGACTAAGTTTGCAGCATTGATACATCAATTTAAGATTGGAATTAGCACAAGGGCAAAATGGTCAAAAATGCATACTGAAAAGTCAAACTTTGACTTTTGGATCAAAGTCAAGTTTCAAGAATCATATTTCATCAAGACATGTTAGAATATGAATTTTGTTCATTAAGAAAATCAAAAGTCAAATTACTTTGGAAAAGTTAAATTTCTAAACACTTAGAAAATTTTCTAAGTGTTAAGAAAAGATGATAAGTTTAGAACTTCTGGCCAGATTTTCATCATAATGCAAGCTGATTCAGGAAGAAATTCTGACACAAGAGTTGTAGATCTAAATGAGATCTGAAACATTGCAGAATAGAACTTCTCCTAGAAATTCTGGGTTTTCGTTATAAATCTTTGAAGACACGTCCACGAAACTCAAGCACTCAGCAAATTCTGGGCATTTCCAAGACAGAATTTGGTCAGAACTTCTGGGCCAGTTCTCACGTAGATACGATCAGAGTTTACAAAAGTGATTCAAAAAGGGTTTACAAAGCATGTTACAAGATTTCTGAAAAGTCTGAGAATGCATTCAGATCATGCTGGAACAGGAAGATTTAAAGATCAGAAGTTGGACATTCGTTCTTAATTTAAGTTATGTTTATGTTGAACTTCTGATCCAATTTCAAGTTATGATGCATAATCTCAGGTTGCAAATTTTCTTGCTTGTTAAATTTCATCATCATTTAATGCTCACACCCACTTTTGAGTCTTTATCCAAAGGATATTCCCACGTGTGGTATAGAAGTACCATTAATGTCATTAAAAAGCAGACTTTTGTACAAAGTTTATGCTGGGCCCATGCTTTACTTTTGTTTCTGGGTGTACTTCTCCATAAATTATTCTTACAAAATAAGATTAGACACGGCTAAAATCTGATAACCACTCTCTGGTGCCTTGAACCATACTTGTACAAACTTGCTTCAAGAACAAGTCAGCGCCATAACACATGATGGCTGTACTCTTGACTTCTCCAAGCTCTATAATCCTTTGCCTATAAATTGAACTTCATTTGCAACTGTTAAAGGGGAGAAGATTTGAGAAAAAGCCTTGAAACCTTGCTGAAATATCTCAAAAACTGATATTGCAAACATAAACACGAAACCTGCTAGTTTTCTAATTTTCTGCTTTCAAACTCTAATTTTCCTTGTGCATTTCTTAACCAAATCACTCACACAACTTCTGATATACACTTAGAAGCCATCCCAACTTCTATTTTTAGACTGTAACACAGTATTCATTAATCTCCATCTCAAAAATCAGAACTTTGCTTCTTGGTTGTTCCAGAATTTTCCAGCCATTCATAGCTCAAGTTAAAGGTTGTTCCAGCCTTCTGAGCACGTAAGGAAGCTGACCAGAACATCACAGCAGTCCGAACCAGACTCTAATTCAGAACAATCTCGAGAAGCGAGGTAAGTTCCTTCTGACTGTTAACTCATTACTTTGGCAGTATTAGGCTTGCATTTTCAAAAATACGATGTAGATATCGCGACTCTGATTCTGTACATATTTTTTTATTTCATGCATTTTGCTTAAGTAGAGAGAGTTTCAGATCATAACTTCTTGAGGAAGTTAGGTGTCAGAATTAGAATTGGCCAAATTCATGCTTGCTATATTCACAGTTCCGATGCTTTATATTTCCAAGACCATGATGAAATTTGCCATGACTGCTATGTTTGCATTTTTCATTTTGTTGAGAAATAACTAAGTTGCAGATGTTTTGGCTGACGTGAAGAAGAAGATGGAGCTCGTTATCAGAACTTAATTTGTATTATATGTTTATGTTTTTACTGCTAATACCAGATGTATAGCCACCCCAGTGGTAGAGAGTGAACGCTTAAGACATTAGTGTTAAAGGTCTTGAGTTCTAGCCCCAGAAACACCTTTTTATGTTTATTTCTTGACATTTTTCCCGTTATTTACCAAAATAGTGATCTTGGACCAGAACATCTAAATATTCACATCCAACAGCATTGACACCTCATGTACCCATTATCAGAACTTCTAGCCTGCCAGTAACACTAGAACTTCTAGATTTCCAGCTGCATCCGAATTTCCAGACCCTCTCAACAACCAAAACTTCAGACCTTCCAATAACGCTAAAATCTCTAGGTTCTCGGTTGCATCAAAACTTATAGGCTTTCCTTTTTTCCCAGTAACCTCAGAACGTCAGCGCGTTTAGATCCAGAACTTCTGACCTTCCTTTTTTGCTAACATTTGCTTTCTGATGTGCAGCGCGCCTGAGCCAAAATTTCGGCTCTCTCCTCTTTCAGCAACACGTTGATTCTGACTCTTGTTCCCTCATTATTTTTATCACCACTTTATTTTCATTAATCAAAAACACCAAAAATACTTTATATTCATATGCTTTATTTTATTTCTTTTAAAAAAAGAAGACTACAAATATTTTCTTAAGCAAATTTATTTCTTCCCTTAACAAAAACAAAACAAGTTTGTATTTTACATTTCTTGTACATTATTTCAATATGGTTGTAATAGATAATTAGGACTTTAATTTATTGCAATCCCCATTTGTAAATTTGTACCCCCATCCCCAAAATGATTGTAATAGCATATAATATTTACTTTCCGCAACTTATCGCTTTCATATAAATGCTAATAATTAGGACTTGTATGGAAAGATAAAACCAATGCTTAGAAAACACTAATTCAAAGATAAATCAAGCATGAAATACAAACATTATTCACACTTGCACCCCTAGGGTAATTCCACTCGTTGCCTTATAAAAATGGTCATGTTATGCATGTGAGACGTCTTAGCAAAAACAATCAAAATACAAGATCATAGTCCCTCGATGACGCTTTCGAATGTTGCCTTTTAAATGATCTTAGTCCCTAAAGAGAAATGCTAAGATATCTCACAATATTGCTATCATGACTATACGATGACCCGCGTCCGTCCCTTTACATCCAATGGTGGGGCTTCTTACCAATCAATGGTGAGATAACAACATTTAAAGGAGGAGGAGAAGAACAAAAGACTTTTGAGTAGGTAGAAACGTTCTTAGTTGCTTGCTCAAAACAAACATCCTTCCAAGCATACACCAAACACTTTCAAAACATGAAATATTTCAAAAAGTCCAATACTTTGTATACGTTCTTATAGATACAAGAACCATTACAAAGTTTTCCTAAACAAAGGCGCTTTTCAAAAAATACTTTCAAAACCCACACCACAAAACACACTTTCAAACAAAAGCAATGATCTAGCAAGTAACTAAGAGCCCATAGATAACTATGGATGAAAAGGGTACTAACACCTTCCCTTTTCCTAATCTACCCCCCAAACTCAAGAAAATAAATCTCAAAGGTATTTTCTGTTCTTTTCACCCTTTCCTTTATTGGATAAAAGAAAAGTCGATGGCGACTCTTGCTAACCGCAACAATTGCGATCAAACGCAAAATATCCCAAGTCAGTTCTCCCACCGTGTTACAGAACTGGCGACTCTATTGGGGAAATATCTTAAAAGTGGGTTACTGTTGTACCCCAAAATTTGCCCTCCCATATTCTTCAAAGTTTTGACAAGCATCATCTCAATTTGCTCAAGTCTACTCAAGGGTTGCACAGTTCAAACATCCTCCTAAGGCAGGCAAAATTAGGGTTTTGGTTCTTGCAAGGAAGTTGAGGTTTTCAAGGGTCCAATCAAGTCTCATAGGCCCATATACATTGTCAAGCATCTACATGCCAAGTTTCAAGGCTCACAAGGTCAAGTTGCACAGTCAAAAACCCTAATTGCTTCACAATCAACTGCAGGGGCAAAGTGGTCATTTGGCAGTCAAAAGTCAAATTTTTGGTCAACATCTTATTTTGAAGCCACAATCATCATTTGATCAAGTCTTGATCATGATTCCACAAGAATGGCTCAAAAACCATCAAGATGCAAAAGTTTCCATTTTTGGACAGTTGAAAAGTCAACTGTAACTTGACCAAGGCATAACTTTTTCATAGTTCATAAGAAAAATCCCATCCAATTCTCATTTTGAAGGGGATGACATTTCCTACAACTCATATTCACATTCCAAGTCCAAGAAATGCTCTCACAAAAAGTTATCAATTTCAACATTATAGGTCATTTTCAAAAGTCAACAAAAAGGCATTTTAAGTCAAAGACCATAACTTGAGATTGGTAAATTCAAATGACATGGGACCAAAGGCATTGGTTAGAGGACTTCAAGACCTTTCCAAAATGTCCAAGAACATGTTCATATGATCAAAATTGAGCAAAATATGCATTGGAGAAGTTGGGAAATTTTTGTGAAATGGCAAAAGTCAACTATCCTTGAAACTTCATTTTTTGACAAAAGGGCTTACTTTCTTTCACTTGATTCAGCCTTGTAATGCCACACACGTGTCCCATGATCAATTTCAAGATTAAACTTTAATTTTTCTATTTTTATTTAATTTTATTTGATTTAATTCATTTTAAATCCATAAAATTCAAATAAAATAAAAAAAAATTAATTAAATAAAATCTTTTGATTTGAATGACTTTTATGTGTCATGAACAACCTACCAAATTCGTTCTAGGGCCATTTTGAGCATAAAATTCAAGTTTTGAACCAAGCTTGGAAAGTCTTTAATGGTGGTTAAACAAGAATCTCCAAACATCAATGCATTGGATCATTGGCTCATAATGTGACCTATTCTCATTCATACATACATATGCAAGTGTTCCATACCTCAGACACGACCTAAGCATCCCTGAAACGGCCAAACCAATTCCAAAAAATTCCAAAGAAATTTGAAAACTGAAATCCACTTTTCAGCACGATTCAAAGTGTTTTCTTGATCCAAACACATTCCTAACACTCCCAGGAATCTATTGCAATCACAAACAAGCTCTAACACTCAAAGAATCACTCACTACAGTCCCACGGTTTGTCCATTTTTTTTCAAAATCAAAATGCATGATTCATGAACATTTGACATAATTCAAAGCTTGTTTTACATTGTTTGCATCCCCATAAAGCTGTTGGTATTACTTAATTGAATTTTTATGCAGTGAAATGAAAACCACCATTAACGAATTTTAGGTTTTCTAAGCTTAAAATTTGGGGATTTAGTAAGCAGGAAAAATTGAACTCCATAACGCCCATGGTTGGATTCAGAGGATCAAGACGAACTCATTGCAACCCTCGCGCCCTTTTTATATAACACGTACTGCTAATCGCTATTTTTTACATTTGCAGTTTGTGGGGGTTAAAAACCCCCGCTATCTGCTTTATTTTTTTACAGGCCAGGTGAAGAAGACAATACGTGGAAGAACATGGTTGGTGCATTCAAACGTAGCGCGCGTTTTTGTTAAATTCCAGCATGGGCGTTGTTTCTATATTTTATGTTTATTGCATATTATATTAACAAACGTAGTACAATGGCTCAGTGGTTGATGACGCGTCTAGCAATCGTTGGGACCTGGGTTCGATTCCCAGGTCCCCCAAAACTCAATATTATTTTGTCTAACAAATTCCTATGCAGGCTAGTCAATGTGCTCCACCATACGCCTCACCAATCCACATGCCATATGTCCACAATCAGCCATCCAAAGGCCATGAGAGGAGGAGTACCATGTCCTTCAGTCAAAGCACATGCAGGCAATTGCAAAAGTCAAACGTGGCTGAGCTTAGTGGGCCAAAAAACTGCAATCAACACCTCCAAAAAGGGCCCAAACCCCTCATGGTTTTGTTACTTTTTTATTTTTCTTTCCCTTATAATTTCTTTTTTTAATTATTATCATTATTGTTAATGAACCTAACAAACTAATTTTTCCCATAAAATATCAGAAAAAACCAAAAAAAAACATTTTATTATTTATTAACTTATTTTGTAAATAAATGTAAATTAAATTAAATTAGCTTAATTAATTAACTTTAATACTTTTTTACAATAAATAAATAAAAACAATTTAGAATTAGGTTTTTGCTAACTTTTAATTTCTATTTATTTTCATTAAAAACACAAAAACACAAAAATATCATTTTCTTAATCAATTAATTAATTAGTTATTAGTTTTAATTTCATTAATTGCAACAAAAAAAAAAGGACAAAAATTCAATTCTTTCTTAAAAAAGGGTCAAAACCCTTAGGACGTTCCTGATTAAATTTCTATTCGCGCGTATTTATTTATTTTGACTATGTTTATGTATCTGTATAGAGGATGTAATATCAATTAGGATTTTATTGCTTTCTTTAATTTTCTGCATTTACTTTTCAAAACGGGTTATTGTTTTTGGCGATGTATAGACCCGCGCCTTGTAATAGTTAGATTTATCTTTCCGCAATTTACTTTCCGCACTCCTAACTGTTAAAAAATGCCTGCAAGAATGTATGTAAATAAAATTAATCCGTAGCTCACAAATAACATGTACAAAGACAATTAACTGAAAAACAACACACAAAGCACATGCCACTCCTAGGTTACGCCTCACTGGTTGCCTCGAACGTGGTCATCAAGTATAAGGTGTCTTAGAGGTCGCCCTTTCTGTCTAAAGATCCAGTTGCCTTGAAACGGTTGCCTCGGATAAAAGGATCTAGGACATTAGGGTTAGCACTAAGATGTCCTACCATTGCTTTGGTGATCACACTGTCCCGATAATCGAATTAACCCGAACACCTCCAACGATGGTGCTACCTACCTCTCAATGGTGGGATAGCACTATCTAAAGGACTCTTACACATCCTAATTCCTTAGAGTAGGTAGATTCTCATGGGTACTTTCTCTTTTCAAAACAAACAAAAACAACTTTTCGCACCTACACTTTCAAAAGGTTTTCAAACAAATTTTTCATACACTCTTGAGGACAGATACAAGAGTTACTTAGAAATCTTTCAAACGAAACTTTTTTTCAAAACCCACTCACACTTGAAAAGCAAACAATTTTGAAAACATAAGAGCAAGTACCTAAGAGCCCATGGATAACCATGAATAGAAAGGGTGCTAACACCTTCCCTTTCTATAAATCTACCTCCCGAACTGAGAAACATTCTAGAATAAGGAATTTTGCTGTGCTTTTGTCCTTTCCATATTGGAGAACATAAAAGACGGTGGCGACTCTTGCTTACCGCGACATTTGGCGAAACCAGCTTAAAAAACAGTCAGTTTTATTTCCACCGATCACAGAACTGGCGACTCTGCTGGGGATAAAATAAAAGTGAGGTGTACCTTAGGAATTAGACCAATCTTATGTTTTCAATTGCTTGCTTTGTTTGCTTTAATATTGTGGGCCTGTTTTGGGAGTTTCATAGATCCTAACCCGGATCTGGGGGATACCTTCTAGAAAGTAGCAACAAACTGTGAGGGAACTGTGTGGGGTATACCGACACGATTGAAGCAGTTTGCTACGTTGATGTGGCACTTTGGTGAGTACCGGTAACCCTTGAGTCAAGTCAAGGAGAGTACGGGGCTGCCACATGGTGTTGTGAAGCATCAACTGACCTTAGAAACCTTACTTGAACCATCCTGGCCTCTTTAGGGGTAGTGAGATGACCGACTTTGGTGCAGTCCGAAGTTGGTAGATACTCGATACTACACTCATTGAGGGTTGTTTTCTTGGAATATTTTGATCGCCAGTTCAGTGGCTAAATCAAAACAATGAACATAGAAAACAACCCAATGATATTGAGATCCTTAGAACCCGGTTACTTTTGATAGGACAGGTTTTTGAGCCCACCAACTTCAAGAGGGTAGTACCCCAAACTTCATGCTGGCCTAAACTCTAAGGGCTGTCTTGTGTGACTTGTGTGCTTTCAAACTTGACTACTTGCATACTTGTTATCTAACAACACGAGTTCCTTGCAGGTTTTTTTTACAGTCCTTAATTGGGACTCATTACAGGGCCTACTTACATCACTCCATGCATAGCATAACATCATACCATTGCATACATCCTACATAAGGACTAATCCATTTCAAGGATCTCAAGGGTTTGTGATGCAGGTCATGATGAATCAAATGTCTAGCAAGCGGCAAAGGGGATTTATTTTCCCCTAGCCAAGGTTGATAACTTGAGTCAGGGGCTATGACCCACTCGATATGGTGAGCCTTGACTCTTGAAGAAGGACTCTCAACAACATGAAGTTCCTTCAATCAAGCTACCCAAATTCAAATTCTAACAAGTTTCTCTGTTTACCCCGCGAGATCCTTGAAAACATCGCATGCATACATACATATCATTGCATTACAGGTACTCTGTTCTACAGGTTGCTTAATCTTCTTCGCTGTTTATTTCAGCAATCATCATGAATCCTGAGTCATCCAATGAACAAGCTATCAAGGCCCTCCAGGCCCAGAACGCCCAGTTCCAGGAGCTGGTCATGAGCTTAGCCCAAGGACAACAGGAATTGAAGACTCTGCTTTTGAAGAAAAAGAAGAAGAGGACTGTTTTGTTCAACCCTAGACGCAGATCTGAGAATACACTGCAGAATGAAGCTGATCGGACTACTCCATCTGTTGGGGAAGGCAGTCACCAAGAGGGAAGGGTTCCTAGTCCCGTAGTCTCTGACACCGAGACAGATTTCAACGACGAACAGTACCCTCCCGCTGAAGACAGGTACAAACAATTAGAAGACCGTCTAAATGCCATGGAGATTCAACAGGTGCCCGGGTTGGACTTTGGAGACCTAGGCTTATCTTCTGGGGTGGTGATCCCTTACAAGTTCAAGGCACCTGCCTTTGCAAAATACGACGGGGCTTCATGTCCTAAGTTGCACCTCCGTTCATACGCAAGGAAGATCCATCCCTACACGGCAGACAAGAATCTATGGATCCATTTCTTCCAGGAAAGTCTTTCAGGGACTCAGCTCGAATGGTTCTATTAGCTGAATGGAACCAGTATTCGTAACTGGGAGGACTTGGCAACTTCTTTTTATAAGCAGTATCAGTATAATGCCGACCTCGCTCCTACGCGTACCCAACTCCAGGGTATGTCACTGGGGACGGGTGAAGGTTTTAAGGAGTACGCGCAAAAGTGGAGAGACCTGGCTGGCAGGGTGCAGCCACCGTTGACTGACCGTGAGCTCGTTGACATGTTCTTAGGGACCCTGTCTGGTCCGTTCTTCAACCATCTGATTGGGAATTCTTCTGCTGGGTTCACAGATCTGATCTTAACTGGTGAGAGGATAGAAGCTGGTATCAAGTCCGGGAAGATACAAAAGGGTGACTCCTCGAACTCTGAGAAGAAACCATTCAAGAAAGAGTCCAATGCTGCGTACAGTCAGAAGGACCGTCGTGACCAACACGTAGGGGCAGTCATGATCTCAGGTTCTGTGTCACGCCGACAACCGCCAAAGGGAAATCAGCGAAGGCCAGACGAACCTAAAAGACAATTCACCAACATCAATATGCCATTGTCACAAGCATTGCAGCACATGTTGAAAATGAATCTGATTGCGGTGATCAACCCTCTTACAAATCCCAAGACCTCTTCTCCAAACTACAACCCAAATGCGAGGTGTGCTTATCATTCCGGAAGCCCGGGGCACGATACTGAGGATTATTGGGCACTGAAATACAAGATTCAGAACATGATTGACGCCAAGGAGATCGAATTCGAGCATGCTGAGACTCCCGATGTGATCACTGCTCCCTTGCCAAAACATGGCTAGGATTGAGAGACTCTTGTTCATTTAAATTCTGATATTGTATTTTTCTATGCTTATTCAAACAATTATTATGTCAAACTCTATTATTTCATTAATGCATTACACGTGTCTATTTTGAAGTAATTGTGTTCTCTATATTCAAAATTGCTTTTATTTTTCTTGATGTTCAACTCTCGATTGAAAATTCTAAAGCCTCTTAAGGGAGGATGACGAAAACGATACCACAATCTACAATATGCTTTTGAACAGACCCCACTGATGAGGTACAGGCATTGTTTCAATTCCTAAACACTGGAGTTATAAGGATGATAATCCCTCGTCAACCCCTTTGAGCCAAAGAAGTAGGAGTTTTCTTTTCGAAAATTAAAACCCTTAATCATAACCTGGGGCAGGGTAATTCTCTCAGCTGATCCAAGTGCACAACGAATGGCACCAAAGGAATCCTTACAAAACAAAAGACAGTGATGGCTCCGAATAATCATAAAGACAGGCAGTCATTATCTCCCAAAAATAAAAGTCCATTAAGTCAAAACCTATGAAGGAGACTTACAAAACTGGGGCATCCCGCTGACTGTGATCATGAAAGAAACAGTTCAGGCAAAAAACAGGGATAACGAAATCAAAAAAGAAAGAGGTCCTACAAACCCTCAACCAAGAAAGGAATGACTGCCTATTCCAAATAAATTGTCGACATCCGAACCATCACCGGTATATCAGGACGAAGACTCAAACAAGGTCTAACGCACGATCAGCTGAGTTTAGGTTTGAAGAACATCACGAAGAACGGGTGGGTACAAATAAAATTTGAGCCTTTATCCTTTGTTTCTTAAACCGTGAACCAGGCCACGCTACAACCCTTAAAAAGTCCTAGCTGAAGCATGGGTTTAGTTCGAAAGCATACTGTTACCAAAGGTATCCTGACTCCTTAAGGCTTGCGGTAAAATAACGAGTTGACATCACCGTTTACAAAAAATTCACTTGTTTTTATGAAAAAAACTGCATTTTCAAAAAACTTCAAGACAGACATAAGCTTTGCATTTTTAATATAACATTGCTTGCATATGACTATTTGTTTGAATAACATAGAAGTTCACATGAAGAATATCCAGTGAACAAGAATCTTCCCAACAAAAAGGTCATCTCAAATGGAAGAAACACTTCCAATCAAGGGGCACGGCACGATCATTGTCCGGCATCTGGGGCAGTTAAGTCAAGATTCGGAGAATCTCTAAAAAGGCCAGCCAGCTTGGGGCAAATCTCCATCTGGATCACTTGGGGCATTGGACGATCAAACGAAGATCTTCTGGTAGTAGGGCAACGCAACACTAATGACAAAGGCACCTCCCTACATCCTGAGAGCACAGACATAGTCGAAAAAATACTGCGCATAATCAAAGACCCGCTAGGTTGACACACCTAGGCAAAAATAAGGACTTCCCGGCGAACCAAAAGGGTTCGGATGAAAATGAAAAAAATCTGTACACCCGGCAAGTCAAAAACCTGAAAAGGCGGCTTGGGCAAAAATGGGTATCCCGGTGGACTGAAAACCCGAAAGGGCGGTCCAGGCAAAAGTTAGGGATCAAAAGCGTACGACTATGTCCCGTCATCTCGTCACTTGCCTACCAGAAGAAGATTTGTCAACCGGCAGTCATCAGGCGCCTCCACAGGTACCTTCTCCCTCAGAAGCTGGGGCAATAAGAGTTGCCCAAACTGTACAGCTGCTTTCCTCCAGGTACAAGGTAGATTCAGTTGAAGAATTTGACCAAGATACCTTCACTCCCCGTTGAGTAAGACCAGAATCATAAATACTCTCCCCAAGCAGAGTTGGTCTCCCCTCAGCCCTAACAAGGTACAGTATCCCCAGCAAGTCAACAACACTCTCCCCAAGCAGAGTTAATCTACTGTCAGCCTTAAGGAAGTTGGGTATCCCCAGAAAATCTCAATATTCCCCAGCGGAGTATACATATGTTCCTAAGCAAGCATCCCCAGCCGTCTTAATATAAGATTATTCCCCAGCGGAATACCAGACACCCCAGTGGAGCTATTCCCCAGTACAGTTCAAAAGTCTCCCCAGGAGAGTTGAATCAATCTCCCTAGTAGATTCTGGAAGCTCATCCCCAGTAGATTCTGGAAGCTTATCCCTACAGAGTACGAACGCATCTCCCCGGCTTTATTCAAAGATTATTCCTCACCAGAACTTATAACTGGGTTATCCTCAGCTAATTACCACGGAAAGATCGTCCTCGGCGAAGCTCTTCCTATCCCCAGCAGAGTTCATCAAATCTTCCAACAGAGCTTATCAACGGAATCCTCAGCAGGGTTATCATCGAAACCTCAGCAAGGTATCTCTTCCCACAGAGTAATTCCCCGCAGAGTAATCTCTCCAACAAGTTTATTCCACGACGGAGTCATCTTCTCCTACCGGTTTATTCTTGCAACCATTATCCCCAGCAGAAACGAAGAACTCTACTCTTCAACATCAGCCCAGGATTCAAACTCCCGGCATTCGTCAAGGATTTATTTTCCCAGACGAGAATACATTCATAAACATCACATCTTCATACATTATAGCATGCATACACATCATACAACACCAATCTCATTTATTTTTGAGAACATCTTAAAATCATGCAATTCATGCATCATGACATTGCATGCGACTAATACTTTGTCTTTTCAGGAAAAAGTCAATCAAAAGATGATTACCATCTACCTTTACAGTTCGAGATCAACACCGGTAACAAGCCAGGAAAATTCTGTGGACGAATGATCATGGGTTAATATCCGAAACCAAACAGGACAATTATCTACTTGATCATCCTCAGGCAACCCTACACCGGTTCCTTTTCTTTCAGAAGAAGTCTTACACGGGCTCATCAACAGGCAACCCTACACCGGTTCCTTCTCGACTTCAGATGTAGTTTTACACGAACTCATCATCAGGCAACCCTACACCGGTTCCTTCTCAATTTTCAGACGAAGTCTTACACGGACCCATCAAAGTAACCCTACACCGGTTCCTTTTCTTTTAGAAGAAGTTTTACACGAACTTACCCTGCAGTAACCCTACCCCGGTTCCTCCAGAAGTCTTACACGGACTTATCTCAAGATGACCTTACCCCGGTTCATCAAGAAGTTTTACACAAACTTACCCTGCAGTAACCTTACCCCGGTTCCTCCAGAAGTCTTACACGAACTTATCTCAAGATGACCTTACCCCGGTTCATCAAGAAGTTTTACACGAACTTACCCTGCAGTAACCTTACCCCGGTTCCTCCATAAGTCTTACACGGACTTACCTCAAGATAACCTTACCCTGGTTCATCCAGAAGTTTTACACGAACTTATCCTGCAGTAACCTTACCCCGGTTCCTCCAGAAGTCTTACACGGACTTATCTCAAGATGACCTTACCCCGGTTCATCCAGAAGTTTTACACGAACTTATCCTGCAGTAACCTTACCCCAGTTCCTCCAGAAGTCTTACACGGATTTATCCCGAAGTAACCTTACCCCGGTTCCTCCGGAAGTTTTACACGAACTTATCCCGAAGAAACCCTACACAGGTTATCTCTCTCCAGACGTAGTTTTACACGGGCTCATCGTCAAAGAAACCCTACACAGGTTCTCTCTTCCCAAAGATGCAGTTTTACAAGGACTCGTCATCAGAAACTCTACCCAGGTTTTACTTCTTCCAGGATGTAGTTTTACACGGGCTCATCATCAAAGTAACCCCACACAGGTTCCCTTCTCAAACTCCAGATGTAGTTTTACATGGACTCGTCATCAGTAAACCCTACACAGGTTTCCTTCTCAGCTCTAGATGCGGTTTTACACGGACTCGTCATCAAAGAAACCTTACACAGGTTCCCTTCCTCCAAAGATGCAGTTTTACACGAGCTCATCATCAGTCAAACCTACACAGGTGTCCTTCTTTCCAAGATGCAGCTTTACACGAGCTCATCATCAGGCAACCCTACACAGGTTCCCTCTTTCAACTTACAAAAATTACAGTTCAACAGACCACCTCCAGATGGCATCTATAAGCCCATCCACCTATCAATAGTCTCCATATGGCATTTATAAGCCCATCCTCCCATACCATCTTTCCAAATGGCATCTATAAGCCCATTCCCGACAAGGTTCTGTCACATCTCCAGATGGCATCTACAAGCCCATCCTCCTATCCACCATCTTTCCAAATGGCATCTGTAAGCCCATTCCCGCCATCACATTACTGATACCTCACTATGTGAGTGCAAATTTCTGGGCACTCTAGTGTTCAATCATCTTCCACCTTCGGATCACGAAAGGCACACAAGCCAATCTACATCCTCAGGTCTAAGAAGATTGAACAGGGGCAACTGTTGTACCCCAAAATTTTCCCTCCCATATTCTTCAAAGTTTTGACAAGCATCATCTCAATTTGCTCAAGTCTACTCAAGGGTTGCACAGTTCAAACATCCTCCTAAGGCAGGCAAAATTAGGGTTTTGGTTCTTGCAAGGAAGTTGAGGTTTTCAATGGTCCAATCAAGTCTCATAGGCCCATATACATTGTCAAGCATCTACATGCCAAGTTTCAAGGCTCACAAGGTCAAGTTGCACAGTCAAAAACCCTAATTGCTTCACAATCAACTACAGGGGCAAAGTGGTCATTTGGCAGTCAAAAGTCAAATTTTTGGTCAACATCTTATTTTGAAGCCACAATCATCATTTGATCAAGTCTTGATCATGATTCCACAAGAATGGCTCAAAAACCATCAAGATGCAAAAGTTTCCATTTTTGGACAGCTAAAAAGTCAACTGTAACTTGACCAAGGCATAACTTTTTCATAGTTCATCAGAAAAATCCCATCCAATGCTCATTTCTAAGGGGATGACATTTCCTACAACTCATCTTCACATTCCAAGTCCAAGAAATGCTCTCACAAAAAGTTATCAATTTCAACATTATAGGTCATTTTCAAAAGTCAACAAAAAGGCATTTTAAGTCAAAGACCATAACTTGAGATTGGTAAATTCAAATGACATGGGACAAAAGGAATTGGTTAGAGGACTTCAAGACCTTTCCAAAATGTCCAAGAACATGTTCATATGATCAAAATTGAGCAAGATATGCATTGGAGAAGTTGGGAAATTTTTGTGAAATGGCAAAAGTCAACTATCCTTGAAACTTCATTTTTTGACAAAAGGGCCCACTTTCTTTCACTTGATTCAGCCTTGTCATGCCACCCACATGTCCCATGATCAATTTCAAGATTAAACATTAATTTTCTATTTTTATTTAATTTTATTTGATTTAATTCATTTTAAATCCATAAAATTCAAATAAAATAAAAAAAATTAATTAAATAACATCTTTTGATTTGAATGACTTTTATGTGTCATGAACAACCTACCAAATTCGTGATAGGGCCATTTTGAGCATAAAATTCAAGTTTTGAACCAAGCTTGGAAAGTCTTTAATGGTGGTTAAACAAGAATCTCCAAACATCAATGCATTGGATCATTGGCTCATAATGTGACCTATTCTCATTCATACATACATATGCAAGTGTTCCATACCTCAAACACGACCTAAGCATCCCTGAAACGGCCAAACCAATTCCAAAAAATTCCAAAGAAATTTGAAAACTGAAATCCACTTTTCAGCACGATTCAAAGTGTTTTCTTGATCCAAACACATTCCTAACACTCCCAGGAATCTATTGCAATCACAAACAAGCTCTAACACTCAAAGAATCACTCACTACAGTCCCACGGTTTGTCCATTTTTTTTCAAAATCAAAATGCATGATTCATGAACATTTGACATAATTCAAAGCTTGTTTTACATTGTTTGCATCCCCATAAAGCTGTTGGTATTACTTAATTGAATTTTTATGCAGTGAAATGAAAACCACCATTAACGAATTTTAGGTTTTCTAAGCTTGAAATTTGGGGATTTAGTAAGCAGGAAAAATTGAACTCCATAACGCCCATGGTTGGATTCAGAGGATCAAGACGAACTCATTGCAACCCTCGCGCCCTTTTTATATAACACGTACTGCTAATCGCTATTTTTAACATTTGCAGTTTGTGGGGGTTAAAAACCCCCGCTATCTGCTTTATTTTTTTACAGGCCAGGTGAAGAAGACAATACGTGGAAGAGCATGGTTGGTGCATTCAAACGTAGCGCGCGTTTTTGTTAAATTCCAGCATGGGCGTTGTTTCTATATTTTATGTTTATTGCATATTATATTAACAAACGTAGTACAATGGCTCAGTGGTTGATGACGCTTCTAGCAATCGTTGGGACCTGGGTTCGATTCCCAGGTCCCCCAAAACTCAATATTATTTTGTCTAACAAATTCCTATGCAGGCTAGTCAATGTGCTCCACCATACGCCTCACCAATCCACATGCCATATGTCCATAATCAACCATCCAAAGGCCATGAGAGGAGGAGTACCATGTCCTTCAGTCAAAGCACATGCAGGCAATTGCAAAAGTCAAACGTGGCTGAGCTTAATGGGCCAAAAAACTGCAATCAACACCTCCAAAAAGGGCCCAAACCCCCCATGGTTTTGTTACTTTTTTATTTTTCTTTCCCTTAAAATTTCTTTTTTTAATTATTATCATTATTGTTAATTAACCTAATAAACTAATTTTTCCCATAAAATATAAAAAAAAAACAAAAAAAAACATTTTATTATTTATTAACTTATTTTGTAAATAAATGTAAATTAAATTAAATTAGCTTAATTAATTAACTTTAATACTTTTTTACAATAAATAAAAAAAAAACAATTTAGAATTAGGTTTTTGCTAACTTTTAATTTCTATTTATTTTCTCTTTATTTTCATTAAAAACACAAAAACACAAAAATATCATTTTCTTAATCAATTAATTAATTAGTTATTAGTTTTAATTTCATTAATTGCCAAAAAAAAAGGACAAAAATTCAATTCTTTCTTAAAAAAGGGTCAAAACCCTTAGGACGTTCCCGATTAAATTTCTATTCGCGCGTATTTATTTATTTTGACTATGTTTATGTATCTGTACAGAGGATGTAATATCAATTAGGATTTTATTGCTTTCTTTAATTTTCTACATTTACTTTTCAAAACGGGTTATTATTTTTGGCGATGTATAGACCCGCGCCTTGTAATAGTTAGATTTATCTTTCCGCAATTTACTTTCCGCACTCCTAACTGTTAAAAAATGCCTGCAAGAATGTATGTAAATAAAATTAATCCGTAGCTCACAAATAACATGTACAAAGACAATTAACTGAAAAACAACACACAAAGCACATGCCACTCCTAGGTTACGCCTCACTGGTTGCCTCGAATGTGGTCATCAAGTATAAGGTGTCTTAGAGGTCGCCCTTTCTGTCTAAAGATCCAGTTGCCTCGAAACGGTTGCCTCAGATCAAAGGATATAGGACATTAGGGTTACCACTAAGATGTCCTACCATTGCTTTGGTGACCACACTGTCCCGATAATCGAATTGACCTGAACACCTCCAACGATGGTGCTACCTACCTCTCAATGGTGGGATAGCACTATCTAAAGGACTCTTACATGGCCTAATTCCTTAGAGTAGGTAGATTCTCATGGGTACTTGCTCTTTTCAAAACAAACAAAAACAACTTTTCGCACCTACACTTTCAAAAGGTTTTCAAACAAATTTTTCATACACTCTTGAGGACAGATACAAGAGTTACTTAGAAATCTTTCAAACGAAACTTTTTTTTCAAAACCCACTCACACTTGAAAAGCAAACAATTTTGAAAACATAAGAGCAAGTACCTAAGAGCCCATGGATAACCATGGATAGAAAGGGTGCTAACACCTTCCCTTTCTATAAATCTACCTCCCGAACCGAGAAACATTCTCGAATAAGGAATTTTGCTGTGCTTTTGTCCTTTCCATATTGGAGAACATAAAAGATGGTGGCGACTCTTGCTTACCGCGACATTTCACGAAACCAGCTTAAAAAACAGTCAGTTCTATTTCCACCGATCACAGTTACCTTAGGGCTAGATCACCTTTAATTGCTTTCTTTTGTTTGACTTGTTTGCTTTACATTATGGTTCCTCGTTTGGGCTTGTTTTGATCCTCTATCCGAATCTGGGACACCTTATAGGTAAGTAGCAATACATTGTGGAAACTGTGCGAGGTAAACCGATATGGTCTAAGCAATAGCTACGTTAGTGTGACACATTTGTTGGTACCGGTAGCCCTTGAGTAGTCAAGGAGAATATGGGGCCGCTGTGTGGTATCATAAAGCACTAACTGACTTTAGAACCTTTACTTGACCAACTTGGCCATTAGGAAGTAGTGAGGTAGCCGACTTTGGTGCATTCCGAATTTGGTTGACACTCGATACTACACTCATTTAGATCGAACTTTCGGGATATTTTGGTCGTTGTTAAAGAGGCTTGCGCTGAAATAATGCCCGATGAAGAAAGATCAATGATATTGAGATCCCCTAGAACCCGGTTACTATTACTAGGACAAGTTGAGCCAACTAAGACTTTAAGAGGGTACTTGCCTATAAACTCCATGCAAGCCTAAACCTAAGGTCTTTGTATATGCATACTTGTGCATAACATCATAGAGTCATACCATTACATTTCACACTAACCATTTCAAGAATGATTGGGATTTATCTTTGTTCTATTTTGTAGGACATGGCTTCCACCCGTAGGAATACTATCCAAGTCAATCTCGTAAGAATTCCTTCTCAACTCAAAGAGTTAGAATCGAGGGTTCCTGAGAGTTCTTCATTCACCGAAAGACATGGTCGCCTCCTCAACTTGGTTACCTCGAGCATTAACAAAGACATGATGCAGGTGCTTTTCCAGTTCTCCGATCCTTTACACCATTGCTTTACCTTTCCCGATTACTAGATTGTACCTACTATGGAAGAATTATCTCAACTCTTGAGGATTCCTATTCTCAATCAACTAACTTTCAAAGGTACAGAAAGAGATCCAAGCCCTAAAGAGGTTGCCCGAGCTCTTCACTTGCAACAATCCGACGTCACAACTAATTGGGAAACAAGAAGTGGTGTCAAAGGGTTCCTAGACAAGTTCCTGATGGAGAAAGTTCAATATTGTTGGAACACTCTAGATTTACAAGCTTTTGAAGAAATCTTGGCCCTTCTGATATATGGGATGGTTTTATTTCCAAATCCTGACCAACTTATAGATGTAAATGCTGTCAAAATCTTCATATCTCGCAATCCGGTGCCTACTTTGTTGGGAGATATCCTACATTATATCCACTATTGTACCATGAGGAAAAGAGGAACCCTCATGTGTGGAACTCCTCTTTTGGCTAGATGGTTTGTTTCTCACCTCCCCTGATCCATGTTCAAGAATGAGCAAGGTTTAATATGGTCTAATAGGTTGATGTCATTCAGACATTCGGATATTCACTGGTGTTCTCGATCCTTGGAGAACATTACTATCATCGACCGTTGTGGGGAATTCCCTAATGTCCCTTTACTTGGCATTAGGGGGGAATCACTTACAACCCTTGCTTAGCTTTGAGACAGTTTGGGTATGCCCGAAGGCATGGTCCTCATGATATGCTCATCCAAGGAGTGGTGTTCGACTACAAGAGCGACGATCAAGGCTACTGTCAGAGGTTTGTACGAGCTTAGAGGATGATAAACAGAGTGGATAGCAAGACGCTGGGACACAAGAATTCTATTCCCCTTGAGCCTTATCTTAGGTGGGTACGAGCTCGTGCTCAGAAGCTTGTAATGCCTTACTCCTCCATCCTACCTGTTATCATGGAGCCTATTGCTGAAGGAGAAGTATTGTATACTACCCTCTATCCCAACATGCCTAACTCTCTTGAAGACTTGCAAAAGGGTTATATTCAGCTAAAGGAAGAGAGAGACACCTTCGAAGCTCAATTCTACGCTATCGAGAAAAGGGTTTTGGAACTTACAAAGCAACTTCATGAAGAATAGAGCTTGAACGCCTACCTTGCACCAAAGAGGATGCGTTCAACCTTTTTGTCTTAGAAATTTATTTTATAAGCCCAAGAGGCACGTTGTAACCATTTTGAACTGATTAATGCAATTTGACGTTTGTTCATTCTTTGTCTAGATAAATGTAAATTTTATAAGTCCTTGAAATCATTTGCATGCACATTTTTTCATGCATCATAACATAACAGGTTTCTCCCGCACAAGTCTCTCATCTGCTTATTGTTTATTTCAGTAGAGATGGCCTTAGAATAAACTATCAAGGACATCCAAACTCAAAACGCTCAACTCCAAGGGATGTTCTTTAACCTATCCAAGGGTCAAGAAGAGGTGAAGGCGCTCCTCACTAGGGGCATGGTCATGGGAAATCCTGAGGATAATAAGGACGACCAGTTGGAACGACTACAAACTGAAATGGAAACCATGAAAGTCCAAATGATGGGACAACTGGTGGGCTAGATGGCTCTCATCCCGAACTTAGCTCGGGGACAAGATGAGCTAAGGATTCTCGTCAACAAACTTCATCAAGTTGAATGCCACCGTATGAAACAAACAGCCGAGATTGGGGATCAAGTCACTACTCAGCCCCCCACGAGACAAGAGGCTGGTTCATTGGAGAGTAGACCTTCCCAATTTGCTGCCACATCACGAGCCCAACAACCACTCCGTCAACAAGGACAGGGTAGTCGGAGTAAACGGGTCTCGTCTGGTAGGCAATTTACTAAACTCGACATACCAATATCGTAGGTCTTGCAACACTTACTGAAGTTGAATTTGGTCACATTAAGGGATCCTCCTCAGAATCCTAGTACCTCTGCTCCTAGCTATCATCCTGATGCAATATGTGCATACCATTCCAATAATCCTGGGCATGATACGGATGGCTGTTGGGCTTTGAAAAATAATATCCAAGACTTGATCGACGAGGGCGTGTTGGAGTTCATAAAAGATGGTCATACAGAATTCTTCTGCCATCCTTCAAAAGCTCACCACCTGAAGTGACGAGTTCAGACAAAGAGGCTTTTGTTCATTTGAATTTTCGAGTTGTAATTTCTCTTTTGATTTGTTCAAAACACTTTTCTATTAATGTCAAACTTTGTTTCGTTAATACATTGGATATGTTTGTCTTGAATCCATCCATTCATTTTCACTATATTTAAATTATGTTTTTTTACTCCCTTTATGATATTCAACTCTTGTTTTAAAAGTTACAAGCCTTTAGAGGGAGGATGACGAAAACAATGCCATAATCTCATACAATATGCTTTTGGATAGACCCTGTTGACGATGTACATGCGTTCTTTCAATTCCTAAACACTGAAGTTATAAGGAGGATAATCCCTAGTCAACCCCTTTGAGCCAAAGAAGTAAGAGTTTCCTTTTTTACAAATTGAAACCTTTAATTAAAACTTGGGGCAGGGTAGTTTCTTAGTTAATTCATATGCATGTTCAGTCGCAAACTTTCACTTCGTATACAACGAATCACATCAAAAACATTCCTCTGGAATCAAAATACGGTGATGGCTCCCTACCAAATAAGAATTCATTATCTCTCGAAAATAAAAGCCCATTAAATCAAAACCTACGAAGGAGACTTAAGAAAAACTGGGGCATCCCGCTGACCGTAATCTTAAAAACAAGAACAGTCAGGCAAAATCTGGGATAATAAATAAAAAAAGAGGTCACTACAAGTCCTCAACAACATGGAAAATATGGCAAAAATAACTGCTTTCCAACAAACTTAACTGGTCTGAACCATCACCAAAACATCATTCAGACTCAATGGGAGTTCAAATGCATGATTAACTGAGTTTAGGACTGAAGATCATCACGAAGTACGGGCGGGTACAAATACACTTTGAGTCTTATCCTTCATTTCTTAAACCGTGAACCAGACCATGTTACAACCCTTCAAAAGTCCTAATTGAAGCATGGGTTAGCTCGAAAGCATACTGTTACAAAAGGTATCCTGACTCCTGTAAGGCTTACTCCAAATCCTGAGTTGAATTTTCTTACAAAAAAATTCTTTTATCTGCTAAAACGCATTTTTCAAAACTTCAAGACAAGCATAAACTTTGCATTATTTTAATATCACTGTTTGCATATGGCTAATTGTTTGACAGCGGAGAAATTCGCACGAAGAATATCCAGTGAACAAAAAACTCTCTCAATGAACAAAATCACTTCAAGTGGGAAGACACTTCCAAATACAAGATCTCCTATAGGCAAGGGGCATGATGTGTCACTATCCAATATATCTGGGGAAATTCAGTCAATTCCAAGAAATCTCCCAAGAATTGCTAAATAACCAGGGGCAGGTCTGTATCTGATTCACTTGGGGCATTGAACGCGAATCCCAACAAAGGGTTACGTACAGTCAAACATCTTCTGGCCGTTTGGCAACACCTGCTACTAGGGGCATTGACTTATCCCCCACAAAGTCCTTTTCATAGGGCGATCCCCAACCAGAGGTTCAATCTCTGAAAACTTCTCCCCAGTTGAGTTAATTTCAAGGATCCTAGAGGATTTCTGCCAAAAGAATGTTAGAACATAGTTTGATTCTACAACCCTCAGTTAGAGTTTTGATGATAACAAAATACAAGATTAAATAAATTATGAGATTTATATAAGACACATATGCTACTTAAATTTATGTTGTGTATTTACAGAAACTCTGATGGAATCGCATCAGAATATCAGTATCAACATCAGCATCAGAAGATATGTCAGCATCAGAAGATCAAACATGTGCTATACGCTGAAGTCTGATGAACATAATTTACGCAAAACATACTCTGACTCTGATCAAGATCCTAACCATGTCATCAGCACTCAGAAGCGTCAGAATAAGCTAAAGCCAAGAACACTCTGAAGTGTCAACGTTACTGCATTCAAGGCAGATTAATTACCAACAGCTTTATTCCAAGTTAAAGATCTTCTAAAAAAGGAAAGAACGTTATGAGCATTGAAATGGAATTATGGACAACAACGTATCTATTCCAAGGCTATATAAACAAATATGTGAGAAAAGAAATGGCCAAAAATTCTCCAATACGCACATACGCATAAGCCAATCATCTTCACGTTCTCACTCATCCAGTTTGCTAAAGTTCTCAAGCGCCTACTCTATAGCTCTAGCAATCTAGTATTATCCAAGCTTAATATTGTGTATTATCACAGTTGTGATATATAGTTTTTCCTAGAAAACATCAAACACACATTTGTTCATTTATCTGTAAAAGAATTACCTTGAGATAAATCGGTCTGTGGTTAGACTCAAGAAGGCTTTAACAGTTGTTAAAGCAGTTGTGTATTCAGTTGAATATAGTGGATTAAGACCTCGTTGGAGAGAGGCGAAATCACCTTGATGTGTTGTCTGCATTTGATTTCAAGTTTTACAATTCAACCCCCCTTCTTGTGTTTTTCACATCTTCAATTGGTATCAGAGCGCCTGGTTCTGAGCTTATAACACTTAACCGTGTCAGTACAAGATCCAGCGTTGAAAAACACTATGGCAGGAACACATCAAAACATCAGCAATGACAACAATGAAGAAAGAGACAGATTCAGTGGCAAACCTCCAGTCTTTGATGGAGAGAACTTTGATTACTGGAAAGACATAATTGAAAGCTTCTTTCTGGCCCACGATGCTGATCTGTGGGATATGGTGACTGATGGATACACGCACCCAGTGAATGCAAGTGGTCAGAAGATTGACAGGAAAGCAATGTCTGATCAACAAAAGCGTGATTTCAGAAATCATCACAAAGCAAGAACAATTCTTCTCAGTGCCATATCTTACTCTGAATATGAAAAGATATCAAACAGAGACACTGCAAAGAATATGTTTGACTCTCTGATAATGACGCATGAAGGCAACATTCAAGTTAAAGAAACTAAAGCCCTTGCGCTCATTCAGAAGTATGAGGCATTCAAGATGGAAGAAAGTGAATCAATTGAAACGATGTTCTCAAGATTTCAAATTCTGGTTGCTGGTCTCAAAGTTATGGACAAAGGGTATTCTACTGCTGATCATGTTAAGAAGATCATCAGAAGCTTGCCAAAATAGTGGAGGCCAATGGTCACAGCGCTGAAGCTAGCTAAGGATCTCAACAAAATCTCTCTGGAGGAACTTGTCAGCTCCCTCAGAAGTCATGAGATAGAGCTAGAAGCTGATGAACCTCAAAAGCAAGGTAAGCCATTAGCTTTAAAATATAACAGAAAATCTGACTCCAAAGTTTTGCAGGCTGTAGAAGAAACCTCTGATGGGTCCTCATCAGAAGAAGATGAATTGTCTCTCCTCTCCAGAAGGGTGAACCAACTGTGGAAGCAGAGGCAAAGAAAGTTCAAGAATCCAAGAAGATCAGAGAATCAGAATGAATCCTCCTCCAGATACAGAAGGATAGAATCCTCCTCTGGATATAGAAGATCTGAAGGCTCTTCAGGAAGCAGAAAGCCAAACAACAAAGACATCATCTGCTATGAATGTAACGAGCAAGGACACTACAAGAGTGACTGCCCAAAGCTTCAGAGGGAAAAGCCCAAAAAGAAGTTTGGCAAGGAAAAGAAGAAAAGTCTCATGGCTACATGGGATGACTCTGACACATCTGAAGCTGACTCAGAATCAGATGATGAGAGAGCAAACATAGCTCTGATGGTAAACATAATAGAAGACAGTGAAGCTTCTGAATCAGACTCTGAATCAAACACAGAAGAGGTATTTCCTGACTTTGCTATTAATTTTACTAAGGCTGAACTAGCTGAAAGCCTTAATGAGATTCTGGAAAGATATCAGCAGATCAGAGTCAAATTCAGAAACCTGAAAAGGAATCTTGCTTCTGACTCTGATAAAACTGAGAGTCTCAAATTGGAGAATTCTGAGTTGAAAGATAAAGTTTCAAAATTAGAAAGTCTATTGCAAAACTCTCAGAATGAAACAATTCCTGAAACTCCCAGCAGTGCTGATGAGATCATCAAGGAGTATGATCACAGCTTTTAGAAGTTTCTAGCTAGAAACATAGATAGAAGCAAAATGGCTTCAATGATCTATGGAGTTAGCAGAAATGGAAGAAAAGGAATAGGATACCAAGGTAAGGTACCTACAGCAAAGAATGCCATGAATTTAGTGATAAAACGCACTTCTCTTGATTCTCACTTTGTATATGGGCACACACATGACATCAAATATACCAGTAGTAATTATTCTGTCAAACCAAAATTCAACCAGAGTTTTGGTAAAACTAACAAATCAGGACCCAAGAAAATATGGGTACCTAAGGATAAAATAATACATGTTGCAGATATCTTTAGCAGCAAAACAGAAACACCAGTCATGGTACCTGGACTCTGGCTGCTCATGACACATGACGGGAAGAAGGCATATGTTCCAAAGCCTGGAACTTAAGCCTGGAGGCCACGTAGGCTTTGGAGGCAATCAGAGGGGAAAGATCATTGGCTCTGGAACTGTAGGTAATGGAAATCTTCCCTCTATAAGTAATGTTTTATTAGTAGATGGATTAATGCATAACCTGTTATCCATAAGTCAATTAAGTGATAACGGTTATGATATAATCTTTAATAAAAATTCATGCAAAGCTGTAAGTCAGAAAGATGGGACTATCCTGTTTAATGGAAAGAGGAGAAACAACATTTAGAAAATCAAACTTTCTGAACTGAAAAGTCAGAATGTAAAGTGTCTTCTGTCTGTTAACAACGAGCAATGGATCTGGCACAGAAGATTGGGGCATGTTAGTATGAGAAGAATATCTCAGATTAACAAACTCAATCTGGTCAGAGGACTTCCTAACCTGAAGTTCAATTCAGATGCTCTGTGTGAAGCATGTCAGAAAGGAAAGTTTGCAAAACCATCTTTCAAATCTAAAAATGTTGTTTCCACCTCTAAGCCATTAGAACTTTTGCACATTGACTTATTTGGACCAGTTAAAACTGCCTCAGTCAGTGGTAAGAAGTATGGGTTAGTAATCGTAGATGACTATAGCAGATGGACATGGGTAAAGTTCTTAAGACACAAGGACGAGTCACACTCTGCGTTTGTCACCTTATGCAACCAAGTTCAGAATGAAAAGGATCTTAGAATCGTCAAAGTCAGAAGTGATCATGGTGGAGAGTTTGAAAACAAAGATTTTGAATCATTTTTCAATGACAAAGGCATTCTGCATGATTTCTCTTGTCCTAGAACTCCCCAGCAAAATGGAGTTGTAGAACGAAAGAACAGAACATTGCAAGAAATGGCCAGAACCATGATCAACGAGACTAACGTTGCTAAGATCTTCTGAGCAGAGGCAATAAACACAGTGTGTTACATTCAGAATAGAATCTCCATAAGACCTATACTGGAAAAGACTCCATATGAATTGTGGAAGAACAGAAAGCCCAACATTTCATATTTTCATCCATTTGGATGTACTTGTTTTATTTTGAATACTAAAAATTATTTGAACAAGTTTGACTCTAAAGCACAGAAGTGTATTATGTTAGGATACTCTGAACGCTCAAGAGGGTACAGAGTATACAATACAGAAACACATATTGTGGAAGAATCAATCGGTGTTCGTTTTGATGATAAGCTTGACTCTCAAAAGTTAAAGCAGAATGAATTACTTGTAGGTATGGAAGTTGAATTCATAGGTACTGAAGACAAGTCATCAGAAGCTCTTAACAGAGACACTCCCTCAACATCAGAAAGAGGCACTGCAAGCAATCCAACATCTTCTGTTGATCTACCTCAAAAAAGACCCTCCAGAAGCAGTATGGATCACCCAGAGGAAACAATCCTAGGAAGAAAGGAAGATCCAATCAGAACAAGAGCCAGCTTCAGAAATTTTGAAGAATCTCTCATGGGACCTGTCTCTCTGATTGAACCATCAACAATTGATGAAGCACTTCTGGACAATGACTGGATTCTAGCAATGCAAGAGGAGCTGAATCAATTCACAAGGAATGACGTATGGGATCTAGTTCCCAAACCAAAAGGATTCAACGTCATTGGAACAAAATGGGTGTTCAGAAACAAACTGAATGAACAAGGTGAAGTCATCAGAAACAAGGCACGATTGGTAGCACAAGGTTATAGTCAGCAAGAGGGGATAGACTATACAGAAACCTTTGCTCCAGTCGCCAGGTTAGAATCTATCAGACTTTTAATTTCATTTGCTGTTAATAAAGGCATCACTCTGTATCAGATGGATGTTAAGAGTGCATTCTTAAATGGCTATATAGAAGAAGAGGTATATGTGCACCAACCCCTAGTTTTGAAAGTTCAAAAAATCCAGAATATGTTTTCAAACTAAAGAAGTCACTGTATGGTCTGAAACAAGCTCCCAGAGCTTGGTATGAAAGACTAAGTAACTTCATGTTAGAAAAGGAATTCACCAGAGGGAAAGTGGACACAACCTTATTCTGTAAGACAGTTAAGAATGACATTTTAGTATGTCAGATTTATGTTGATGATATCATTTTTGGATCTACTAAACCTTCTATGGGAAGAAAATTTGCTAAGTGTATGCAGGCAGAATTTGAGATGAGCCTGATGGGGGAACTGAAATTCTTTCTGGGCATTCAGATCAATCAAACCCCAGAAGGAACTTACATTCATCAGAGCAAATATGTCAGAACTTCTGAAGAAATTTGATCTCTCAGAATGTAAGCCATCAAAGATTCCAATGCATCCCACGTGCATTCTGGAAAGAGAAGAGGTAAGCAAAAAGGTAGAACAGAAGGTCTACAGAGGTATGATTGGTTCTCTTATTTATCTAACAGCTTCAAGGCCTGATATTTTATTCAGCGTATGCATTTGTGCTAGATTCCAATCAGATCTTAGAGAATCTCACTAACAGCTGTTAAGCGAATTTTCAAGTATCTGAAAGGTACTACTAATCTGGGTCTGTTTTATAGAAAATCAAGTGATTACAGCTTAGTAGGTTACTGTGATGCTGACTTTGCTGGAGACAGAGTAGAACGTAAAAGCACTTCTGGAAGCTGCCAGTTTCTGGGAGAAAATCTGATCTCATGGTCCAACAAAAGACAATCCACAATTGTTCTATCAACAGAAGAAGCTGAATACATAGCAGTAGCTGGATGCAGCACACAAATGCTCTGGATGAAAAGTCAACTTGAGGACTTCCAGATTTTTGAGAGTAACATTCCTATCCTCTGTGACAACACCTCTTCTATTTGCTTTAGTAAAAATCCAATTTTGCATTCTAGGGCTAAGCATATAGAAATAAAACATCATTTTATTCGGGACTATATTCAGAAAGGAATCTTAAACTTAAAATTTATTGATACAGAGCATCAATGGGATGATATTTTCACAAAACCACTTTCTGAAGATAGGTTCAACTTCATTCTGAAACATCTCAGCATGAAGCTCTGTCCAGAATAAAACTGTTTTAATTTTATATATTAACCTTCAGAATTATGTTTATTTCTCTGTGAACTTCTGATCAATCCTATTTCAGAATTTTAGAAATGCAGATTGTATCAGAATCTATCCATGAAGATCTGAGCGCTTCAGTTCAAGAATAAATGTGCTGTTCACTCAAGCAAACAAGTGTCATCCAGTCATCAGCTGTTTCCTGAGGCTGAACACGCGTTCACGCTTCTGAAAAGGCAAAACGCTGATTGGATGCATTGAGACACATGTCATGGGTAACCGTTTAAGTATCTCTCTGAATCCCCTAAAATCAGCTATCATTAAATGCTAATAATCATGATTTATTTCTCTCTCTTAAACGTTTATGTTTTCAAAAACTTTTTTTGAAATCTATTTAAACACCATTCACACCATTCACAACTTTTACCCTTACTTTCGTTTTCTATCAATATTTCTGTTCTCTGTGTTCTTAATTTCTCAAGAAAACCTTTCAATCTCTTTCAAAACCTCGTGTGAACATGGCTTCCTCCAGAAATCCTTCTTCAGGTTCCCAGAAAGATGCATCATCTAAGCAATATGAAGTTCCTGTCAGAATGCTACTCACTCCTATCAAGAACCTTGAAGTTTTGTCTGAAATAATAGTGGATTTCAACAGTCTCAAGGAAAATGGTTTTGATTTATCAGAAGAGATTTAAGCTCAAGGTTGGGAAATGTACTTCGACAGGCTGGTGGGTCCAACTTTTCCTATTCTGGTAAAGGAATTTTGGATTCACGCTTCTTCCTCAAACCATCAGGTCACTTCCTACATCATGGGGAAGAAGATTGTGATTACTGAAGACTTGATTGCTAGACTGATAGGGTACAATGGAGGTGGTATTCGCTGTATTGATATGGCAGAAAGGTGTCAAGATGTTGACCTAATTGCAAGGGAAATTTTCACGCTGGGGCTTCCCTCCAGCAAGATAAGAGATTTGAAAGACAAGCACATAATTTGGGCAAAGATCATTCTGGGCTGTTTCAACCACAAGAAGCCTACCAGCTCTCCTGATTACATAAACATAGATCAGCAGTTTCTGATCTATTTTATCTCTCATAAGGTCAAGATTAATCTAGCTCATCTTCAGTTCAACCATCTCAGAACAAGCGTCAAGGAAACAAGAGAAGATGAACTGACTAAAAGGGATTGGATACCCTTAGGAAGGTTGGTATCAGATATTCTGACAGAGAATAGGCTGATTGAACATTTGACAGAGGCACAAGAAATTAGCACCCTGGAACCTTCTGTTGGCAAGCAGCTGAATGCCAAAAATCTGAAGAAGATGAAGCTGATAGAGAACATTAAGAAGGAGCCCAGCGTCACTCCTTTTGCTGAAATCTCCAGCAGAAGAGTCCCTCTGGATGACTTTCCTATGTTCTCAGAGATTGACTCTAAGCCTCAAATCATTCTGAGATATTTGGATGCTTGTAAATCTGATGGTACAACACCTAATCTGAACATTCAAGATCTTCAGCAGAAGGCACCAGAGGTTGTTTTGAAGAAGTCAACGAAGAGAAAAGCTGCTGGAGAAGGACCATCCCAACAGACTCCAAAGAAAAGAGGTAATCCTGTTTCTGTTACTGTTTTAAATTCAACTGATGTTTCCACATCTATTCCTACTCCCATTCCAACACCAGCTGAAATCCCAACACCTCAAACATTTGATGATTTTGACGTTGACTTTGACCCTTCTGAGTCATTAACCCTCAGAAGATCCCGCTCCAAACCACAAAATCCAAATACTGCAACCATACCAGAACCAGAACTTGCACAAGTTCTTTCTGATATAGACCAACACACTTCCGTTCCCCAACCAGAAAATCCAAATCCAAACACAGAAATTCCCATCTCACCACAACCCGACATTCCACTGTCACCAATACCAGAAACTCCACTCTCTCCAGAACCAGAAATCCCACAACCTTCATCTCCTCAACCAGATATTAATCCACCCTCTCCTCAACATGAACAAACTCCACAACCTGAGGCTCAAACCTCTGAATCCCCTGAACCACAACCTTTGGCTATTCAATTACCCTGTGGTACCACTGTTAATATTCCTCAACTTCCCTCTTCACCAGAAATAACTCCACCAAACACCCCATCAAGTCCAATCGTAATTTCCGACTCTCCCACTCCCTCACCTAAGAAAAATACAGAAAACCACAGCAAGACTGTCATTGATCTAACAGTCTTTGAACACCTTGCTGCAATAAACCAGAAAACAGCCATCCCTAAACCAAAACAACCAGATGTTGGTCCCAGCATTTTGAACTTTGAAATAGATATGCAGAAGTGGATCACTTCTTTGAAACAAGCAAGTCTGGAAGTGGTTGATCCTGCTGTATCAGACCTCCTCTGGACACAATTCAGAAGATGGGTTTGCGCTGAAACCTTTAAGTTGCAAGACCAGAGCTATGGACAGGCTTAACAGAACTTCATCAATCTGCTGAAGGAAATGGAAGGTCTAGTTCTGAGCAAGCTGCTGAAGGAAGAAGTTCTCCATCTGGACATTGCGCCTTGGTCTGAAAAGCATCCAGCATCTACAGTTCAACCTGCAGAAGAACAGATAATTCAAGCTGAAGACTTGGGTCAAGCAGAAGAAACTACAGAAAGCTCTGAGAAGCAGCCTGTATCTGAAGATCCTCAAACTTCATATCTTGACAGGCAGGCTCTGGAGGATTTGAAGAGATCTGATATGCTGATGAATGAAAGGATGGACAAGCAGGATATCAAGATTGATTCTATAGAAAACATGGTATCTAAGCAACAGGAAACCAGCAATCAAATCAAGAGCATGTTGGAAGCTCTGTTCACACGACTTCCTCCTTCTTCTTAGAATTTTATTGTGTTTTCCTTGTTTTCTTTACATGTTTGTCTGTAATATTTTTACTTGTTCTAAACTATCATTGCTTCTGTTTTAATATAATCGTTTTTTGCTCTGATCATTTTAACTCTGATTATTTGTGCTTTTTGATAACTGACAAAAAGGGGGAGAAAGAATGATATTTTCAATAACGGATTAATGAGACAAAAGTCTCAAACATTCTAACATTCTTATATATTTGAGTTTCTGTGTTCTGAAAAGCTTACAGGTACAAGAATTTGATGAACCTTGATAAAGTGAAACTCTGATGCTCAAAGAAAGTTCAGTAAAGTTCTGATGCTCAAGGTCTCAAGGAATCAAAGGGAAGTAATCAACTCAGGGGGAGTTTTTCTCTTCATTACTCTGATACTTTTTATTCCTTATCTTCTGAACTCGGATACCTTTTATTCGTTAATTGATTATCTCTAATACCGTTTCCTCTCTATCCTTAAACTCTGATACCTTTCATCATTTTATTTTAATTGAAAAAATCTGGTTTTTGTCATCATCAAAAAGGGGGAGATTGTTAGAACATAGTTTGATTCTACAACCCTCAGTTAGAGTTTTGATGATAGCAAAATACAAGATTAAATGAATTATGAGATTTATATAAGACACATATGCTACTTAAATTTATGTTGTGTATTTACAGAAACTCTGATGGAATTGCATCAGAATATCAGTATCAACATCAGCATCAGAAGATATGTCAGCATCAGAAGATCAAACATGTGCTATACGCTGAAGTCTGATGAACAGAATCTGCGCAAAACATACTCTGACTCTGATCAAGATCCTAACCATGTCATCAGCACTCAGAAGCGTCAGAATAAGCTAAAGCCAAGAACACTCTGAAGTGTCAACGTTACTGCATTCAAGGCAGATTAATTGCCAACGGCTTTATTCCAAGACAAAGATCTTCTCAAAAAGGAAAGAACGTTATGATCATTGAAATGGAATTATGGACAACAACGTATCTATTCTAAGGCTATATAAACAAATATGTGAGAAAAGAAATGGCAAAAAATTCTCCAATACGCACATACGCATAAGCCAATCATCTTCACGTTCTCACTCATCCAGTTTGCTAAAGTTCTCAAGCGCCTACTCTATATCTCTAGCAATCTAGTATTATCCAAGCTTAATATTGTGTATTATCACAGTTGTGATATATAGTTTTTCCTAGAAAACATCAAACACACATTTGTTCATTATCTGTAAAAGAATTACCTTGAGATAAACCGGTCTGTGGTTAGACTCAAGAAGGCTTTAACAGTTGTTAAAGCAGTTGTGTATTCAGTTGAATATAGTGGATTAAGACCTTGTTGGAGAGAGGCGAAATCACCTTGACGGGTGGACTGGAGTAGTTTGAGATCAAATGAACCAAGATAAAAATAACGTGTTGTCTGCATTTGATTTCAAGTTTTACAATTCAACCCCCTTCTTGTGTTTTTCACATCTTCAAATAAAACACCTCTCCAGCAGATTGGCTACAGGGTTTATTTCCCCTAACAAACTACAGATTCCTCAGCATGAGTTTTGCCTCTCCGACTACTACAAATCAAGAGACCACAACCCCTCTTCCCCAGTAAGTCGCTGTGAAGCCTGGAATCCGACCAAATAATAGTTTAAAGTTGTGAGTCACTGCGAAGCCTGGAATACGACCAGATAACAGTCAACTTCATTAGCCTCAACAAATTGCCGCCAAGATTGGATTTCAACCAGATAACAACTAACTTTACTTTCTATTCCATCAAGAGATAACTCCCCAATAGAGCAACAAACAATTGAGACGCCTAAACTCTTTTCCCCAAGCAGGAATCAACACTCTCCACAGAGTTTTCTTCTCAATCAAAGTCAACTTCACCAGCAGAGTTCTCCTCAAACAACAAAACAGTAATCTCCAGTAGGAACATTCTAAACAAAGTTTGAAGACACACCTACTCTCCAACAGCATTACATAACAACCTCATCTTTGAGATCATCATTACATAGTGCATTTCATTGCATACAGCTAACCCTTTACCTTTTTCAAGAAAGATCAATCGACTGATTATTATCATCAACAATTTTCAAGAGGTCCAAGTATAGTTCCTGAAACAAGTCAGAGAAACTATCTACACGACCAACTGAAGCAACCCTACCCAGGTTTCTTCTCCTTTCCAGATGCAGTTTTACACTGACTCATCATGAAGTAACCCTACCCAGGTTCCTTACAATTCCGGATGAAGTTTTACACGGACTCGTCATGAAGAAATCTTACATGGATTACTTCTTATCATGAAGTAACCCTACCTAGGTTCCGTCTCATACAATTCTAGATGAAGTTTCACATGGATTCATCCTGAAGCGGCCCTACACCAACTCATCATAAATTGAAGGCGACCAAAGACCTCCTCTGGTTAGATTAATTTCTTCCAGTTAATGACAGACAACCAAAGACCTCCTCTAGTTAGATTCATTTCTTCCAGTTAATGATAGGTGTTTTACCCCAAAGTTTTCCCTCTAATTTATTAATTATTTTCTCACAAAGATCTCTCTTGGTTCAAGACTGCACTAGGGTTGATCAGCTCAAGACACCTCCTCAAGCATTGATGACTAAAATTAGGGTTTGAGATTGCACAAGGATAATTGAACTTTAAATGCTTCATATGACTTTCATGGATCATTATGGACCTCCAAGATTACTCATGTCAAGTTTCAAGCCTTGGATCACACTTTTGCTCAGTCAATTGAGCAGTTGACCTAAAAATCAACTGTATTGGGGAAAAAGTCAACCATGGCCAATCTACAGTCAAACTTCATAATTTTTTATCCACATAAATATTATAAACTCATATGTATCATTTGATAAAGTTTGGACCACAATTCCTCAAGAAATTTGATCAAATCATCAAAAGGGCAAAATGGTCAAAATTAGGGTTTTGACTAAGAAAGGGCAATTTCTGATTTTTGACCTAGCAAATGGTCAATTAGTTTGAAGCATGATTTCAAGAGTTCAATTGCATCATTTTGAAATAATGGCATGACCTAAAACATTGCTCAAGATCAATTGGATTGATAGTGAATTTTCAGTCAACTAATCAAAAGTCAATTGTACACTGAAAAGTCAAACTTTGACTTTTTGGTCAAAATTCAATGTCAAAGATCACAATTCATCAAAACATGTCAAAATATGAAACTTATTCATCAAGAAATCAAAAAGTAAATATTTCATTTTGAAAAGTCAAAGTTTTCTAACTTAGAAATTTTTCTAAGTGTTAAAAACTTCATATTTTTTCATAAATTTGAGCCAATTTTTAACCATGATGCAAGATGATTCAGAAGAAACTTTCAACATGAAAGTTGTAGATATCCACGATATATACAACATTTCTTTACACAACTTCTCCTAAAAATTCTTGGATCTCAAGTTATTGATTCATAAAGTCATGGTCTTGAATTTGAACACAGTGAAATTTTGCCCTAGTTTTGGTCAGGATTTTGACCTAACTTCATGGAATTTTTTCATATAGTTCCAAGGGTAATTTTCAAAAGTGGTTCAAAGAGGGGTTGTAGATAATATTACAAGCTTTCCAAAATGTCTAAGAACTCCTTGAGATCATTCTTGAGCATGGAGAATCGAAGAGATGAAGTTAGGGTTTTCACACTTGAAATACAAGTCATTTTGTGATGAACAAGAATTCAATTTCAACCCTATGCTGCACAATCTTGCTTTACAGGCCTCTAAACCTCAATACCTCTCCATAATCAGAATATTACACTTACTTTTAAGCTATTATCCACTTGATTCAAGCTTTATCCAAGCAAATTTTCCATTTATGGCACAAAGTAACCATTCCATTCTTGTAAAGAAACTTTAATCACAAAGTCAATGCATAGAGATTTGCACTTGTTCCTTCTGATCACAAGCAATGTCAAAGGCAAAAGCAACATTTCTAGAGCCTGCCATAAACTCAGGCCATGCTTGTACTTCATCTTGGAACCATATTGTCACTTTTCTTCAAAATCAAATAACATAGCCATCAGTCTATATCTTGCTTTTATGACCTCCTCAAGTCCTCTAACCTTTTCCATATAATTATACAAGTGTATTGCAAGCTAACACACGATTGAATAAGCTCTCAAACTCCCTAAAAACCCAGATTGCACAAAACCTCCATTTTGGTGTCATTCTGACTTTGAACTTTAATCTTCAAAACCACTCGTGCGTTTCTTGGCTTAACACTTCCAAAAGCTTCTTAGCATCATACACAAACCATTCCCATACCTATTTGCAAACTGTAACACCATTTATACCATCCTCCATAACCAAAAACAGAGGTCTGCATCTTGACTTCTCCAGACCATTCCAGCCACCTTCAGCTCAAGCCAGCCATTGCATTAGCTTCCTAGAGGTCCAAGGAAGCTAACCTGATCATCACCACTGCCTGAAACAAGCTCAAATCCATTTTACGATTTCCAGTTTTGAGGTATTTTTCTTGAATTTCTATCTTCATATTTAGGCATTGTTAAGCTTTAATTTATGAAGATAAAATGTAGATAACATTGCCACGAAGTTATATATATCCATAGTTTGCATTTATATGGCCTGAGCTTAGAGAATTTAAGAGTTGAAGTTTTCTGGAATTTTTAGGTTTTAAATTAGGGCCAGAAAAATTCTCACTCATCTTTGATTGTTAGCTTAAGTTATTTATATGGTTGGATTCGTGAGAAGAAATGCCACAACTTTCATGTTTGAACTTTTCATTTTTGTTGAGAAATAGAGAAGATACAAGTCCTTTGGCTGGAGGTTGAAGATGAAGTGTAATCAGGGTGCGTTTTGTGTTATGTATTTATTGTTTCAGTTATATTAACAGATGTATAGCCACCCCAGTGGTAAAGCACGCGCCTGTTCACCCTTAGGTCCTGGGTTTAAGCCCCAACGTGACCTTTTGCTATTTTTTCACAATTTTCTGACTTTTTTGTTGTTGTGTTTTTTGGCAGCATTTGGGCTCTTCATGTGGGCATAGTATTTTTTTCTCATAATACTCCTTGCCATGCTGATTAACCCCCCTTGGACTTTTCTTTATATTTTTATTTTTATTTTATTTTTCTTTATTATTATTATTATTATTATTATTAATATTAATATTTTTATTATTATTATTATTATTTTCATAAAATCATAAAAAATCAAAATTTATTTTTTGTACTCATGTATTTTATTTTCCATAAAACAAAAAGATAAAAAACATTTTTCTTAAAATAAATAAATTTCCTTTCTTTTCTTAAATAATTAATTTTTAGACTTAGGATAAATTAGTATATTATTTTATTTTCTTAGTTAAAATTAATTTAGAACTTAGGTCTATTTTAATTAATTAATCTTCATTTTATTTTCATTAATTTAAAACCTTTTCATAGAAAACCCTAAAAATCCTTTTTTCAAATTAATTTCTTTTCTTCAATAGTTTAATTTAATTTTAATTAATCATCCCCTTATTTAGGTCAAAATAAAACCATTTCATAATAACAAAAAAATCATTTCTTTTTCATTTGCACTTGTACATTATTTATTCAATTCTTGCACAATATTCAACATGGTTGTAATAGATAATTAGGTTTAAATTTATTGCAATCCACATTTGTAAATTTGTACACCCCTCCCCTAATGATGTAATAGCGTAGTAATTTTATTTTTCACAACTTATCGCTTTATATAAATGCTAGTAATTAGGGTTTGTATAAGAAGATAAAATCAACAAGTAGCAAACCCTAATCAAAGACTAAACAAAGCATGAAAATCAATACACTTGCACACAAGCACCCCTAGGGTAAAATCCATTTGGTTGCCTTATAAAAAATGGCCATATTATGCATGTAAGTTATCTTAGCAAAAACAAGCAAAAATACAAGATCATAGTCTATGTTGCCTTTTCAAAATGATCTTATTCCCTAAAGAAAAATGCTAAGATACCTTGCAACATTGCTAATCATGGTTATACGATGACCCACTCCCATCCCGTTTACATCCAAAGATAGGGTTACTTACCAAATCAATGGTAAGATAACAATGTTAAAGGAAAGGGGAAATGAATATGAAAGACTTTTGAGTAGGTAGAATGCTCCTAGTTACTTGTTCACTTACAAAACAAAACATCCTTGCTATTTTCCAAACAAACACCAACACTTTCAAAACATCTTTTAAACCTGAAAACATTTTCAAAAGATCAACACTTTATATAAATTCTTACGAACAAGAATCATTACAAAGTTTTCCTAAACGATGACGCCTTTTCAAAATACTTTCACAAACCACACAAAGCACAATTTCAAACAAAAGCAAGTGATCTAGCAAGTAACTAAGAGCCCATGGAAAACCGTGGATTAAAAGGGTGCTAATACCTTCCCTTTTCATAATCTACCCCCCTAAATCAAGAAAACATCTCAAAGGTCTTTCATGTGCTTTTTCACCTTTCCTTTTGGATAAAATAAAAGTCGGTGGCGACTCTTGCTAACTGCAACATTTGCGATAAAACGCAAAACACCCAAGTCAGTTCTCCCACCGTATCACAAGAGGAAACCAAAGACCTCCTCTGGTTAGATTCATTTCTTCCAGTTAATGATAGGCAACCAAAGACCTCCTATGGTTAGATTCATTTCTTCCAGTTAATGACAGGTGTGATACGGTGGGAGAACTGACTTGTTGTTTTGCGTTTCGATCGCATTTGTGCGGATAACAAGAGTCTCCACCGAATTTTCTTTTATCCAAAAGGAAAGGTAAAAAAGCACAGGAAAGACCTTTCGAGATTATTTCTCGGGTTCAGGGGGTAGATTATGAAAAGGGAAGGTATTAGCACCCTTTTCATCCATGGTTTTCCATGGGCTCTTAGTTACTCATTTAGATCACTTGCTTTCATTTGATAGTGTGTTTGTGGTGTGGGCTTTGAAAGTATTTTGAAAAATCTCTTTGTAATGGTTCTCGTTTCTGTAAGAACGCGTACAAAGTTTTGTTTCGAAAAGTGGTTCAAAGATGTGTTTGTGAAACGTGTTTTGGAAAGTGTTTTTGAAATGATGTTTTGCAATGGTTCTCGTCTCTGTAAGAACGTATACAAAACGTTTTGTCTTTTTGAAAATGTTTTGAAATGAGAGTGTAGGTGTAAAAGTTTTTTATCGTGAGCAAGCGAGTAACTAAGAGGGAATCTATCTACTCGAAAGGTCTTAAATTATTCTTTTCTTCCTCCTTTTAATGGTGCTATCTTACCATTGATTTGGTAAGAAGCCCCACTGTTGGATGTGAAGGGACAGGCGCGGGTCAATTTCACAATCATCGAGGGACTACGATCTTTTTTTATTGAAGGGTCATTGCTAGAGCATCCCATATTCGAGGGACATGATTGT
This sequence comes from Vicia faba, assembly GCA_948472305.1. Taxonomy (NCBI): domain Eukaryota; kingdom Viridiplantae; phylum Streptophyta; class Magnoliopsida; order Fabales; family Fabaceae; genus Vicia; species Vicia faba. The sequence continues at coordinate 744,393,511 of OX451739.1, forward strand.
ATTTCCGAGGCAACGAGCGAGGTTACCCTAGAGGTGCGCGTGTGAAAAAGTGTGTTGGTTTCAAGTTATTTTATTCTTTGATTAGGTCATCTAGCGATTGATTTTTTGAATCTTGCCATACACGCCTAATTACTATACAATATATGGAAAATAATAAATTGCGGGAATTGAAATTCTACGCTATTACAAAGTGTTCGGGAATGGGGGTACAATTTTTACAAATGGGGATGAATCAAATGAGATAGGAAGGTCCAAATATCAAACAATACAACCAAATCGAATTTTGTGCGATTTATACAAAGCTATGATAATCCATGAAAATAAAAGCAACAAAATATGGAAATGAAATGTTAAGTAATTACCTGAAAAGGGAAAAGTAAAACCTATTCTAAAAAAATAAAAATAATTGATTAAATTATATTCTTCATTTTTTTGTATTTTATTAATTATGTAAGTAACAAGATAAATTAAAGAGGGACTAAACTAAGTTCTATTATTTTTTTTTTTGGTGTTTTTATTATATGTAAAATTAAATCTAAAACAAATTTATTAAAAAAAGAAAATGATAAAAAATTAAATTACAAAACCTAAACCAAATTAAAATGTATTTTAAGTTATTAGCATTTGCATAATAAAAAAAAGAATGTAAAAGAAAACAAATTAAACTAAAAAAAATGCAGTGGGCTTAAGGTGATTTGAGAATGAGGCCCAAACAAAATGTTGTTCTTGCTGTAACAAAACAAGCCAAAGGGGGGGGGGGGGGGGATGATCAGTAAAACGAAAATGGGCTTAGGGAAATTACAAAAACAACAAGCCCAAGTTTCTAACCACGCTTAGTTATTGATTAAGGTGAGAAAACGAAATTAGGGTTCTTGGAACTCTTTGTCACTCACAGCGCCACTCTTCATCTTCTTCGCTCACCTCTGTTCATCTTGCTGAAACCTCTAAATTTCTCACTAACCATCCCTGTTTGACTTCATGACCGAATCACCCTCTTCTACCTCCTTATCTCACCGTGATTCGTTTCTCTTTGAAAACCCTAGTTTCGGATCTAAACCTAAAAGAAACGAAATTGATTCGTCCTTGACCTTCCCCTCACTCTCTGTTGCCGGAACACCGAATCTCTCGCCTCCCTAATCGAGTTTCTAAAGATTTTCTTGAAAAGGTGAGGTTCTGTTATTATTGAAGCTTATAAATTCATTGATTATTTCTATCTTGTCATGTTTTTTCTGTTAATCAAGCCTTACCCTCTTAGATGCAGAAAATGCGCCTATGGAAAATGATAAAGGAGAGAAATTCATACTTGTTGGATATTCTTTCTGTGAAATAGAAAAGGGAAGGACGAGATTGAGGATTGTGTTCCGTGGTGGCCGGAGTTGCACGAGGGGAGGAGATGAGGATGAAGGCGTGGTATTTCTGACTCGTCGGTAATCTTTTCTTATCTCTGTGTTTGAATGATGATGATGCTGGTTATTGATTTTTTTGTGGTTTGTTACTATTTGGGACTTTTTGTTTGATGCTTGGTTTTTGGATGGAGACTTGGTACTGATTTTTGGTTTGGGATCTTGCTACTGTATGATGGTTAACAGTTTTGTTGTTTTATGATGACTATTGGTTTTTGGGTTCTTTTGGCTCTGTTACAAGTTTTAGGTTTTAGGGATTTTGGTTATGGTTGTTGTTGTTTGAGATTTGGTTCAAGTTTATGGTTTGGGATCTTTGTTGCTGTTTTTTGTTGTGATGAGGGTTACTGGTTTGAATGGTTAACAGTTTTGTTGTTTGATGAAGGCTTCACAGGTTTGGGATTTTGGATTTGGGTTTGTGGATGTTTATCAGGTTTTGAGTTTATGGCTTTTGGAGTTTTGGTTTTGGATTTGTTGATGTTTATCAGGTTTTGAGTTTGTTACAGGTTTGAGATTTTGAGGCTATGTTTTTGGTTGGCAGTTTGAGATCCTTGTTGGATATATGTTACGGGTTTGCTGTTTTTTTTTGAGTTTGTGAAACTGGGCACAGGTTTGGAGTTTTTGAGGCTATGTTTTTGTTTTGCTGTTTTGGTTTTCAAGCTTGCTACAGGTTTGTGACTTGTTGCAGGTTTGAGATTTTTGTTGTTGGTTAACAAGTTTCAGGTTTTGGCTTTTGGGAGTTGGATACTTACTGATGGTTTTTGTCTTTGAAACTTGTTTCAAGTTTTTTGAGTTTGATGATCTTTCTATCTTTTTTCGCTTGAGACTTGTGTTTCTTTCTATTGACCTCCTTCCTGTTATATTGACCCTGCTTCTGTTATCCATATTCGAAATGGTGGGAAACCAACAAATTTGAATATTTTAATATATTGTCCTTATGGCTTTTTGGTTGCAGTTTTGTTTTCTAGCAATTTCTATGCAACTTGTGACAGGAAGGGCAGCAAGGTTGTGCATTCCAATAACCTAGGTGACTTCTTTCCTCTCTTCTCTCTCAATGACAATAAGAAAGCAAATTGCTTTTTGCCCTTTTTCTAATTCTGAAAGGTTTGCATGGAAAATGATGACTTTATGAGCAAGCTTTGCTTATTTTCTTATTTTGCCATACTTACCATACTGCTGCACTGCTGCATGTTTTAGCTTTTGTTGACTTAGCTATTTGCTTACTTGCTATATTGCTGCCTCGTTTTTTGTTCATGCTGTTGGTTTGTTCTGTTGTAATGCTGCTGTTTGTGATGCTGTTTGGACATTTTGTGGATTTTGTTTGGACAGTTTGTGCATTTTGTTTGGACAATTTGTGGATTTTGTTTGGACAGTTTGTGCATTTTGTTTGGACAGTTTATGCATTTTGTTTGGACAGTTTGTGCATTTTGTTTGGACAATTTGTGAATTTTGTTTGGACAGTTTGTGCATTTCTTTTCCTCTTTCTTTTTGTGAACCAAAAAGGGTAGCCTTCTTGTGATTTTCAAATAGGAAATAGATTGTGATGAAATAAAATGACATTCTGATTCCATTTTTGCAAACCTTAATGATGAATACTTTTTGGAAAATTTTGTTCATGCCCAAATAATTTGCACTAACCATTTTTCTTTTCTTGTTTTCATGTGAGCAAAATGGATATGACAAAGCAAGGGAGGCAAGAAATCTGTGGCAAGCATGGAGGTCTTTGGAGATGAACAAAAGAATTTGACACGACTTCAATCTTCAGACAAACTTAGGCATAGATTAATTCTCCTAGGCCAATCAAACATTTGGATTTTCTTTGTAATTTAGAAAAATCATCCTTGTATTGTATCCAATAATTGTACCAATTCATATTCAAATACGATAAGTTGTAAAACATAAAGTATTTAAAAGAACAAATTGTTTTGTAACAATGTTTGAAAAATTGGAGAAAATCTTATGAAATATTCTGGTGTCACTTGAATAACTTGAAATACTTTATCAACAACATCTTGTAATTTCTCTTTGCATCCTAATTGATTTTTGAAATTCCCAATCAAGATATTTGAAACAAAATGCTCCAGTCTGGTAACTTAAATTCCATGTAATCCCAATAATTCTGTAACTGCATTTCAAACAAACACACACTGTATATTCCATTTCCTAACCAAGCAAAATGTTTTAAAAGACGCAAATCATCTGGTTAACTTGGATCCCACAATCATGAGTGTCCTAAATGACAGTCTTAACTTCTATCTCTTGTCCCAAATAAATCATGCTTTGAGAACAAACATTAACCTTTTCAGTAAACTTGAGGAAGCATGAGGACCTGTGAAAGCCAATTGGATCTTTGAGAACTCATTTTCTTTTGAGAATTACAAGAAACCCTAATTGCTGGTGTGATCGGTGGAAATAGACCTGACTGTTTTGGAATGCTGGTTCACGTTTGCGTTTCGCAAAATGTCGCGGTAAGCAAGAGTCGCCACCGTCTTTTATTTAATCCAACAAGGAAAGGACAAAAGCACATCAAAATTCCTTTTCGAGATGTTTCTCGGGTTCAGGAGGTAGATTATAGAAAGGGAAGGTGTTAGCACCCTTTCTATCCGTGGTTATCCACGGACTCTTAGGTACTTGCTCACTATGTTTTCAAAAAAGTTTGCTTTTCTTGTGTTCGTGGGTTTTGAAAAAAGTTTTGTTTGAAAACTTCGATTTAACTCTTGTTTCTGTCCTCAAGAGTGTATGAAGTGTTTTTGAAAACTTTTGTTTGAAAAGTGTAAGTGCAAAAATTTTGTTTTGAAAGAGCAAGTACCTGAGAACCTCTACCTACTCAAAAGAAATTAAGTTGTGTAAATGTCCTTTAGACAGTGCCATCCCACTATTGAGAAATAGGTAGCACCGTCGTTGGAGTTTTCGGGTCAATTCGATTTTAGGGACATGTGGTCACTAAAGCAATGGTAGGACGCCTTAGCGGTAACCCTAATGTCCTAGATCATTTTCATCCGAGGCAACCGTTTTGAGGCAACTTTGATCTTTAGACAGGAGGGCAACCTCTAAAACACCCTATACTCAATGACCACGTCGAGGCAACCAAGTGAGGCGTACCCTAAGAGTGGCATGTGCGAGTGTGTCAGGTTTTAGTTTATATTATCTTTTACATGTCATGGTGAGCTACGATTGATTTTAGGTTTAAGGTAGATCTTGTCATGCATAGCCTATTTAGCATACATCTAGCAGTTAATGGTTGCGGAAAATAAATTGGGGAAAATAAAGCTAAGCTATTGCAAGGCGTCGGGTATTTACATCGCCAAAAACAAACCCTTGAAAAAGTAAATTGCGGGAAATTAAATAAAAGCAATAAAAGGGGTCCTAATTAAAGTTATTACATCCTCGGAGCAATTACAATTATATGGATCAAAACATGAATAAAATAAACATACGCGCGAGGGAAAAATTGAATCGGAGAGTCTTTAGGGTTTTGACCCTTTTTGAGAAAGAAAGAGGTTTTTGTTATTTTGCATTTAATTAAATTAAACCTAAACTACTTAATTAATAAAAAGAAATATTTTTTTGGTTTTTTGAATGTTTAAGAAAATAAAAATAATATGATTAAAATTGTCAAAACCTAATTCTATATTAATTTTAAATTATTGCAAAAAAAAGTTAAAATTATGCCTAATTAACAAAACTAAATCAATTAAATTATTTATTTACAAAATAAGCTAATTAAATTTAATAAATAAAAATATTATATTTTTTATGTTTTCTGAATTTTATTAGGAAAAATAAATTATTTGGTTAATTAAGTAATAATAATAATAATTAATAATAGTAAAAAAAACAATTAAATAAAAAATATAAAATAAGAAAAAAAGAAATAAACCCAGGGGGTGTTGGGCCCAAGAGGAGGTAGAGTCAGCAATTCTGAAGCCCACTATGCATTAGCCTGTTTGACTTTCTGAGTTTGACACGCATGCGCTGACCAGGGAGTATGGTGGTCCTTCAACTTTGGCCACTGGATCCAGTCTTGGAGACACCTGGCGCATTGGGATTTGAAGTGTATGGTGGATCACGCGTGGGATGCTGCACATGAATATGGGAAGAAAATAATAAATATTTTGGGGGACCTGGGATTCGAACCCAGGTCCCAATAGCTTTTCCATCCACCTGCTTGCCAACTCAACTAGCGCGTTTCTTTGTGATCATAATAAGATGAAACTATTATATATGAAAACAATTAAAACGCTGTAAATAAAAATAAAACGCGCGCTTATTCAAATATGCCAATCAGATGAACACATGTCATCGTCTTCAGCCTTCGTTCTGTGTAAAAGAGAATCAGATAGCGGGGGTTTTTAACCTCCACTACCTCCTGCAAGGAAAAATAGCGAATAGAAATATAGAAAACATAAATATTTCGCGAGGTATGGGTTGTGTTCGTCTTGGTCTCACGATTTCAATCATGTATCTCACTGGTCCCAATTTTTCCTGGTTCAGAAAGCCCTATTTGAAAGCTTGAAAACCCTAGAAATTTGATAATGGCATCTCACGATTCAGGGCACTATAGTTCAATTAATACATTCCATTAGCTTTGTATGATCTCTAGCAATGCAAAACAATCACAAAAATATGTTAAATGCGCATGAATTAAGATATACAGTTTTGAATCAAAAGTGCAAACCGTGAAACTGTATTCAGTGATTTCTTGAGCTTTGATGCTTGAATTTGATTGCAAATCAATCCTGGTACCTCCTGCAATGTGTTTGGATGGATGAGGCGCCTTGAATTGGCCTAGAATGCAAGAACAGGTTTTTAGTTTTCTTGAAAATTCTTGAATTTGACAGGGTCGTTTCTGCAGCTTTTTCACGTGAATTAGGGTATGGTTGGCTTGCTTATGTATAAGGCAATCAAATTAGGTCAAAACTTGGGCCATAATCCTTATGCATTGAAGATTAAATCCTTGATTGATAAATCAAATATTCTTGATTTTCATGATTGAACAAAGTTGCCAAATTTGGATTTTTTTTGTATCTTTTGATTGTGCACGAATTGGTCAGCATATCTTGATCATATTTGGTTCACACATTGATTTAAAAATCAAATCTTCTATTTTCTTATAATTTAAATTAATTAAATGAATTAATATATATTAAAAATCCATTTAATCAATAAATTTAAGAAAATAAATCCCATTTAGCTTGGTGAGTCGTGCATAAGTCATGGGTGAAGTTTCAAGAAGAGATTTGAGGCCCATTAGCAAAAGGAAGGTGTTTTGAGCAAAGTTGACTTTTACAAATTCATGAAAATTTCCCAACTTCTCCAATGCACAATTTGCTCAATTTTGATCATATGACCATGTTCTTGGACATTTTGGAAAGCTCTTGAAGTCCTCTAACCAATGCTTTTGGTCCCATGTCATTTGGATTTACCAATCTCAAGTTATGGCCTTTGACTCAAAGTGTACTTTTGTTAACTTTTGAAATTGACCTATAATGTAAAAATTTGTAACTTTGTGTGAGAGCATTTCTTGAACTTAGAGTGTGAAGATGGATTGTATAAAATTTCATCCTCTTCAAAATGAGCTTTGGATGGTATTTTTCTGATAAACCATGAAAAAGTTATGCCCTTGTCAAAGTACAGTTGACTTTTCTGCTGTCCAAAACTAGTAACTTTTGCATCTTAATGATTTTTGACCTATTCTTGTGGAATCATGATCAAGGCTTGATCAAATGATGATTGTGAACTCAAAATAAGATGTTGACCAAGAATTCTGACTTTTGACTGCAAAATGACCATTTTGCCCTTGTAGTTGACTGTAGATCAAATGGAGTGTTTGACTGTGCAAACTGGCACTGTGAGTCTTGAAACTTGGCATGTAGGTGCTTGAGAATGTATATAGGCCTATGAGACTTGATTGAACCATTGAGAACCCAAAATTCCTTGAAAGAACCAAAACCCTAATTTCAACTGTCTACTGCTTAGGAGATGGCTTGACTGTCTAACTCCTGAGCAATCTTGAACCATTTGGAGATGATTCTTGACATATCTTGAGAAATATGGGAGGGCAAATTTTGGGGTACAACAGTTGCCCCTGTTCAATCTTCTTAAACCTGAGGATGTAGATTGGCTTGCGTGCCTTTCGTAATCCGAAGGTGGAAGATGATTGAACACTAAAGTGCCCAGAAATTTGCATTCGCATGGTGTAGTAGCAGCATTTTGATGTCGGGAATGGGCTTACAAATGCCATTTGGAAAGATGATGGATAGGAGGATGGGCTTATAGATGCCACCTGGAGATTGTTGGTAGGTAGTTTTGTCTTTGTTGACAGGTTGGCTTCATTGACGGGTTGTCTTTATTGACGAGTTGTCTCTATTGACGGGTTGTCTCTATTGACGGGTTGTATCCATTAACGGGTTTGGCCACAGCAAAATCTTTAGGAATCGATTTAACTGATTTTGTCTCCATTGACTGTGTTCGAATCAGAAAAATCTTTAGGAATCGATTTAACTGGTTTTGTCTCCCTTGACTGAATTAGCATCAGAAAAATCTTTAGGAATCGATTTAATTGGTTTTGTCTCCATTGACTGGCTTCAGAAAAATCTTTAGGAATCAATTTAACTGGTTTTGTCTCCATTGACTGGCTTCAGAAAAATCTTTAGGAGTCGATTTAACTAGTTTTGTCTCCATTGACTGAATTAGCATCAGAAAAATCTTTAGGAATCGATTTAACTGGTTTTGTCTCCATTGACTGGATTTGCCTCAGCAAAATCTTTAGGAATCGATTTAACTGATTTTGTCTCCATTGACTGGCTTTAGAGAAATCTTTAGGAATCGATTTAACTGGTTTTGTCTCCATTGACTGAATTAGCATCAGAAAAATCTTTAGGAATCGATTTAACTGGTTTTGTCTCCATTGACATAATTTGAGAATCTAACTGCATCTTTCCTGAAAGGTAAAGGTCAGTCATATGCAATGCATGATATGGATCGAGTAATAATGTTCTCAACATAAATGAGATCGTATGATATGATGCGTATATGCATGTATCATGATGTATGAAAATGTGATGTTTTAGCTGGGGAAAATAAATCCCAGATAGCTGCTGGAGAATGATGTTGAATTCTTTGCTTCCACTGGGGATGATGAACGAAGATGATAATCTTGCAAGAGAGGATGACTCCGTTGGGGAATAAACTGGTGAAGAGATTACTCTGCGGGGAATTACTCCGTGGGGAGGAGATGCTCTGCTGAGATTTTAACGATAACTCCGTTGGGGATTCCATTGATAAGCTCTGTTGGAGATTTTGATGATGTACTCCGCTGGGGATAGAAAGAACTTCGCTGGGGATGATCTTTCAGTTGCAACTTGATGAGGATAACCCAATTAGACTCTTGTGGGGATAACCTTCTGAATATGGCTGGGGAGATGCACTTGTACTCTGCAGGGGACAAGCTTCCAGAATCTACTGGGGGAGATGATTCAACTCTGGCGGGGAAGCTTTTTTAGACTGCGCCGGGAAATGGCTCCACTGGGGGTATCTTGTATTCCGCCGGGGAACATTCTTATATTTCGTTGACGAATATTAAGACTGCCAGAGATGCTTGCTGAGGAATATCTGTATACTCCGCTGGGGAATATTAAGATCTACTGGGGATACCCAACTTCTTTAGGGCTGATGGTAGACCAACTCTGCTTGGGGAGAGTATTGCTGATTCGTTCATAGTTGTAAGTCTCAGTGGGGAGAGCTACCATTACTGTCTTACTCTGCGGGGAGTGAAGGTATCTTGGTCATATTCTTCAGCCGAACCTACCTTGGTACCTTGGTGGACAGAGCAACTAGATCGCTTAGACAATTCTTATTGCCCCTACTTCTGATGTCACCCGTAATTAGTCCTTTGTTTCGCATGTAAATATTTATGAGCAGCAATTAATGTCAAATGCATATATCAAAAATGAACATTGGACGTTCTTTGCAAAACAAAACAGATAAAGGAAAAACAATTTGCAATTTGTCTGAAAAATGAACTTGTATTGATTTTGAAGTTTTCCTGTAAATAGGCGTTTTTGTACAAGAGGCTGACATCTTAGTAAGAGAACACCGCCGAACAAATAGGATTTATACAATTTGTAAAAATAAAACAAAACAGCTATGTGAATGATCCCGCTGGGTTACAGCTCTGCTATTGCCCTTATTTCTTCAAGCATCTCATCACTTTGCTGCTTAGTTGAAGATGAATCTGATTGACCGGTGTTGTCTGAGCCTGATAGTCGATACCGAAGTCCAGATGCAAGGTGATCCAATGAGACATAGTGTTACGCTTATCCCTAACTTTTGCCCGAACCCTTTTGGTTCGCCGGGAAGCCCTTATTTTTGCCTAAGCCAGTCGACCTAGCAGGTCTTTAATTATGCGTAGTATCTTTTTACTATGTCTGCATTGGCGGGGTGAGGAAGGTCGTCACCATCCATGGTGGTTAGAATCATTGCTCCTCCTGAGAAGATGTTCTTAACCACAAATGTCCCTTCGTACGTAGGGGTCCATTTGCCCCTGGGATCACCTTGAGGTAGAATGATGCGCTTGATTACCAGGTCCCCGACTTGATACTCTTGTCGTCTGACTTTCTTGTTAAATGCCTTGATCATCCATTTTTGGTACGTTTGACCATGACAAATAGCAGTGAGTCTCTTTTCGTTGATTAGGTTCAGTTGATCAAGCCGGGTCTGGATCCAGTCGTCTTCGCTCAAACCTGCATCTTTCATGATCCGAAGAGAGGGTATCTGAACTTCAATGGGCAGGACTGCTTCCATGCTGTATACCAAGGAGTAGGGTGTTGCCCCTGTTGACGTTCGTGCTGAGGTACGGTACCCATGAAGAGCAAATGGTAACATCTCGTGCCAATCTTTGTAGGTCACTGTCATCTTCTGCACAATTTTCTTAATGTTCTTATTAGCTGCTTCTACAGCCCCATTCATCTTTGGCCGGTAGGGAGAAGAGTTGTGGTGTTGTATCTTGAATTGCTCGCAGAGCTCAGTGATCATCTTGTTGTTAAGATTGGTACCATTATCCGTAATGATCCTCTCTGGTACACCATATCGACAGATCGGGTTGTTCCGAATGAACCGTGCCACGACGTTCTTGGTTACGGTGGCAAAGGAAGCTGCTTCAACCCACTTCGTAAAGTAATCAATCGCTACCAGGATGAACCGATGCCCGTTGGATGTTGTAGGTCTGATTTCTCTGATCATATCAATGCCCCACATTGAAAAAGGCCAAGGTGTTGTCAAGACGTTCAAAGGAACTGGAGGAATGTGCACCTTATCAGCGTAGATCTGGCACTTGTGACATGTCCGGGAATGCTGATAACAATCGGCTTCCATCGTGGACCAGTAATATCCTGCCCGAAGGATTTTCTTTGCCATGGTATGTCTACTGGAATGAGTTCCGAAGGTACCTTCATGCAGCTCTGCCATGATCCTTTCTGCCTCAATCTTATCCACACAACGCAATAAGGTTGAATCATGGTTTCGTTTGTAAAGAATGCCATTGCTGAGGAAGAACTTTTCCGCGAACCTTCTCAGAAACTTCTTGTCATTAACGGACGCGCCCTCGGGGTATTCTTGAGCTTCAAGGTACCTCTTTACTTCATGATACCAAGGTTTTTATGTTACCTCTTCGGTCTCAAGATCACAACAATATGCAGGTTCATCCACTTTCCAAATAATGATCCGGGGAGCCTCGTTGTCCCATTTGACTTTGAACATAGAAGGCATCGTAGCTAGCACGTCCGCCAACTGATTTTCCTCTCTTGGGAAATGTTCAAAGGTTATTTCCTCGAAGTGGGGAAGCAACATCAATACATACTCCTTGTAAGGAATAAGATTTGGGTGTTTCGTATCCCACTCGCCTTTGATTTGACTGATCACGAGAGCGGAATCTCCGAAGACACTCAGAAACTTGATCCTTAGGTCAATTGCAGCTCGAAGACCCATGATGCATGCTTCATACTCCGCCATGTTGTTGGTGTAGTTGAAACATAGTCGGGCGATAAGTGGAGTATGAGAGCCCTTAGGGGATATGATCACATTGCCAATACCGTTACCCAAGGCGTTTGAAGCTCCATCAAAGTGCATAGACCATCGGGATCCTTCCTCAGGTCCTTCATCCGGTCCAGGTATTTCACAATCAGTTACTACCATGATATTCTCGTCTGGAAATTCGAAGTTCATAGACTGGTAATCGTCCACTGCCTGATTTTCCAAATGGTCTGCCAATACGCTTCCCTTGATTGCTTTTTGAGTCGTATACTGGATGTCATATTCAGTCAAGATCATCTGCCATCTTGCTATTCTTCCGGACAGGGCAGGCTTTTCGAAGATATACTTGATTGGATCCATTTTTCAAATCAACAGAGTAGTGTGAGTCAACATATACTGTCTTAGCCGGCGAGCAGCCCATACCAAAGCGCAATAAGTTTTCTCGAGCAGTGAGTATCGGGTCTCACAGTCGGTAAACTTTTTACTAAGGTAATAAATAACATGCTCTTTTCGGCCAGACTCGTCATGCTGACCTAGCACACACCCCATTGAGTTGTCCAGTACTGTCAAGTATAAGATTAGATGTCTCCCTTCAAACGGTGGCATAAGAATGGGTGGTTCTTGGAGATACTCTTTGATTCTTTCGAAAGCGGCCTGACATTCATCGTTCCAACGCACTACTTGATCTTTCTTCAGTAGCTTGAAGATTGGCTCACAAGTAGCAGTCAGGTGCGAGATGAATCGGGCAATGTAGTTCAGCTGTCCTAGAAAGCCTCTGACTTCTTTCTCTGTCTTAGGAACTGACATCTCTTGTATGGCTTTCACTTTGGCAGGGTCTACTTGAATACCTTTGTCACTTACGACGAAACCTAGTAGTTTTCCAGATCTCACCCCGAAGGTGCACTTGTTTGGGTTTAATCTCAGCTTGTACAACTTCAACCGGTCAAACAGCTTCTGTAAATGGTCAAGGTGTTCTTCCTCCGTTTGGGACCTTGCAATCATATCGTCGACGTATACTTCAATCAGATGATGGATCATATCATGAAACAGAGCAACCATGGCACGCTGATACGTTGCCCCAGCATTTTTCAACCCAAAAGGCATGACCTTGTAGCAAAAGATGCCCCACTGAGTAGCAAAAGTGGTCTTCTCCATGTCTTCGGGAGCCATCTTTATCTGGTTATAACCGGAGAAGCCGTCCATGAAGGAGAATACCTTATGCTGAGCAGTGTTGTCAACCAGAACGTCGATGTGAGGCAGAGGGAAGTCATCCTTAGGGCTCGCCCTATTCAAATCCCTGTAGTCAACACACATTCTGACCTTACCATCTTTCTTCGGCACTGGAACCACATTGGCAACCCACTGAGGGTATAAAGTCACTGCTAGAAAACCGGCGTCAAATTGTTTCATAACCCCAACTTTGATTTTCTCGGACATCTCTGGACGCATACGGCAGACCTTCTGTTTTACCGGAGGGCATTCTTCCTTGGTAGGCAGGTGATGAACCACAATGTCGGTATCCAACCCAGGCATATCTTCGTAAGACCAGGAAAAGATTTCCACGTAGTCATGCAGCATCTGAATCAACCATTGTTTCACACTAAGCTCCAGATTTGCACCGATCTTGACTTCCTTTTTGTCTGTCTCAGTACCTAGATTCACTGTTTCAACTAGCTCTTCATGTGGCTGAATGGCCCTCTCTTCCTGAAGTAGCAGTATTGCAAGCTCGCCAGGCACTTCGCAATCATCTTCACCTTCGTCTTCAACTAAGTTGATCGGATTTTCGAAGTCATAACTGGCAGTAGTAGAGTCGTTACCAGTGAGATCCAGAGTGGATTGGGACCTGTATATGTGAGTGTGTGTAAATAGCTGTTTTGCAATATATAATAAAGAAAGACAAGGAGCGCAAGATTTGAAATGCAAAAAACGTCCAATGCTTTTATTAATGATATATGAAAATGACACACAAAAGCCCTCACAAATGAAGCCACGGTGCCTCGGGTAAGACACCGGGCCGTAAAGTTTCACAATATTGTCTGTTACAAATTCAAAAAAAAGGAGTTCATTACTGAGTAACAAAAGTAATAGGGACAAAGTCCTTTGCCGTCCAGTTGCTTGGTCCACCATCAGTTGTAGGGTAGATCCAGCTGTCGAATTCAGATTCCTCCACGTCATCTTCGATGGCATTTACTCCCGAGTTGCTGATGAACACAGGAGGTCTCACAATCCTTGCACTACGAATAACCCTTTGAGCTTCCTTCTCAATAACATCCCGGGCATCCTTTAAGGAAGCCATCTTCAAAGGAGAATCTTCGATCACAGTCTCAGCTGATGCCAGTGTCTGAGGAACCTCTTCAAAGTGTTGAAAGGGGGTCTCAATGAACTCCCCATCCATCTCTATGTACCGGAACGAGTTGAGGTGGCTGACCATGTATTCTTCCTCCCCATGTACTGTCACAATCTTCCCCTTGACCGGGTACTTCAGCTTTTGATGGAGTGTGGAGGTCACAGCTCCGGCTTTATGGATCCATGGACGACCCAGCAAGCAAGAATAGGATGGTCGAATGTCCATCACGTAGAATATGGAATCGAAGACCTGAGAACCAACTCTAATTAGAATATCAACCTCACCACGCACCATCCTTTTAGACCCATCAAAGGCCCGGACAATAATGTTACTTGGCTTTAGCTCCAACCCTTTGCAATCCAACCTGTCTAGAGCTTTCTTGGGCAAGACGTTCAATGAGGAACCAGTGTCAACCAACACATGTGCAAGAGTAGTACCCCTGCATTCAATGGAGACATGCAGGGCATCGTTATGGTTCTTCCCTTTAGCAGTCAGATCAGCGTCGGAGAAACCCAAACCATTATCAGCGGTTAAATTGGCCACACAATCGGTAAACTGATCAGCTGATGTCTCTTGTGGCACGTGGGCCGTCTTCAGGAAGGTAATCAGAGCCTTGGCATGGGCCTCTGAACACAACAACAGTGATAACATAGAAATCTTGGAGGGGGTTTTCCCCAGCTGCTCAACTACATTATAATCACTCTTCTTGATGATCTTCAGAATCTCTTCCATCTCTTGTTTGGAAGCTTCAACATTGATTGTCTTTGGCGCCTCCGTCCGGGCAGGCATATCAGTGGCGATCCCTTTGCCCCGAGCATCAGATGACTCGGCAGCAGGGGTAGAAATAGGAACTTGATCAGGAGGGGATGTAGGCACACTTGCAGGTGTGATGATAACAGGTCTCTGGATAGTTGGTGGCGCAATATCTGGTGAGAAAAGTCTACCACTGCGGGTGACTTTAGCAGGCCCGGTGATGTTGCTGACGCTGGTATTAGTATCAAACTCTTGCTTAACCCCAAGAACATAAACATCTTCCTCATAGTTCCAAGGGACAGCTTTGTCAGAGGTGTAGGGAATAGGCCCCGGAACAGTGATGATTATGGGTGCAATCTTCTGAACAGGCATAATTTTGACATGCTTCCTCGAGGGAGCCTTGGGAGAATTGTTAAAAATGGTGACAATGGAAACTTCTTCAGTAGGGGTGGCAGGAACAACAATCTTCTCAAACAGGATTTCCTTATTATCCATCAGGTTTTGGATGCCTGACTTCAAAGATGGGTGTGATCGGTGGATCTGGAACTGACTGTTTAACGCTGGTTTCGCGAAATGTCGCGGTAAGCAAGAGTCGCCACCGTATTTTATTTTATCCAACATGGACAGGACAAAAGCACAACAAAATTCCTTATGAGATAGTTTCTCGGTTCGGGAGGTAGATTTATAGAAAGGGAAGGTGTTAGCACCCTTTCTATCCATGGTTATCCATGGGCTCTTAGATAATTGCTCATTGTGTTTTCAAAAGGTTTATTTGCTTTTCAAAGTGAGTGGGTTTGAAAAAAAGTTTCGTTTTAAAATTTCAGTTTGACTCTTGTATCAGTCCTCAAGAGTGTTTGAAAAGTTGTTTTGAAAGCTTTTTTGCAAAGTGTCGGTGTGAAAAGGAGTTTTTTGATTTGTTTTGAATTAGAGCAAGTATCTACGAGTCATCTACCTACCCTAAGGAATTAGTCTGTGTAAATGTCCTTAAGGTAGCGCCATCCCACCATTGAGAGGTAGGTAGCACCACCGTCGGAGGTGTTCGGGTCAATTCGAGGATTAGGGACAGTGTGGTCACCAGAGTAATAGGAAGACACCTTAGAAGCTACCCCCATGCCATGTTCATGGACATGAGGACTTACTAAAACGTCCTCTACTTGACGACCACGTTTCGAGGGGCAAGGCAACAGTGAGGCGTACCCTAGGAGTGGTGTGTGATTTGTGTGTCATTTTCAGTTATATTTGTCTTGATCATGCATTGAGTGTTCTACGCTTTGATTTAATTTGAGCATACATTCTTTCATGTGATTATTAACAGTTTAAAAGGTGCGGAATTTAAAGTGCGGGAAATAAAGGTCCTACGCTATTACAAGGCGCGGGTCTACAACGCCAAATTAAACCAAGATCCGATTTGAATGAATAAAATACGGAAAATAAATGTCCTATTATCTATTACAAGGCTTTGGGATAAATACATTATATTCACAAAAGAAATAAAAATAAATGCGCGAGAAGGAACTATAATCGAATGCGAGGGCGTTGGACCCTTTAAAGAAATTAAATTAAAATTAAAGGTTAATTAATAATTTAATGAGAAAAAGAAGTTATTTTTGGAATTTTTTGTATTTATGAAAAAAAAAGAAGATTAATTGAAATTAGAAATTTAAATAAAAACCCTAATTCTAGTTTGTTTTATTATTAGAAAATGTTTAAGTTTCGCCCTAATTTAACCCTAATTAATTAAATGTCACATTTATTTACAAGATAATTAATAATTAATAATAATAAGAAGAAATTTTAATTATTGAAAAAAAAAGTACAAATGCTAGAAACCCTAATTTTTATGTTTTTATTAGTTATTAAGAAAAATATTAAAATTAAGCCTAAAATTAAACTAATTTAGCTATTAAAACTTATTTACAAAATTAATAGAAATTAATATTAACAAAACATATTTTTTATTTTTAACTTTCTGATTTTTTTTTGTATTTTTTGTGTTATAAAATTTATTTCATGAATTAATTAAAACAATTAATTAAAAAGAATAAATAAAAGAAAATAAAAGAGAGGAAGAAATGCAAACATGGGGGGTGGTTGACCCAAATATGGAGGTTAATAGAGAGCATTTTGGCCCATTTGATGGAGGCCTTTTTGACTTTTCCAGGATCACGTGTAGACCCATTGACCCAGGTGCATGATGGAACTCCTGTACTGGCCATCAGATGGAATTGCTGGACATGTGGCAAGCTTTGGCATTGAGTGCATGGTAGATCCCTGAAGGGCACGCTGCATAGGAATAGGTTAAAGAAAAAATTATGAAATATGCAAGGGGACCTGGGAATCGAACCCAGGTCCCAATACCTGTATGCCAAACGCACTAACCACTGGACCACTCAGGCTTCCTTGTTATTATAGTGGAGCACAATTAATATAATGGAAAATAGACACTAGTGGTATTGGAACAAAAATCAGCGCGCGAACATTTGAACGCTCCAACCACATCAAGCCACGCCAGCATCTTCTTCTTCATTCTGTCTGCAAATAACGTCAAATAGCGGGGGTTTTAAACCCCCACTAACTCAAACCTGGAAAATAATGAATAGCTCATATGCAAATATAAATAGGGCGCGACTAGTGAGTTCGATTCGTTTTGAGGTCCTGAGTCCAATGGCATAGGTCTTATGGTTCAATTTTTCCATATGAATGAAGCCCTCTTTTTAAGCTTCTGAAACCCTAATGCGTGTTCATGGTAACTTTGCATACAGGCGTCCAAAATTCAATTGGATGGTACCAATGGCTTTAGAATCATCATGTTAGTATAAATCACATATTAAAAGTCATGAATAACGTATGAAAATGCAAACACGATTATCAAAATTTTACAGAAAAGTTAGACTCCTATCTACCAATTCTTTGCGCTTGGAGAGTTGATTTTGATTGGAGTAGCTTTCTGGACGTGTCAGGAGTGCAATGGAACAATTCTTTTGCTTTGAAACGACCTGCAACTATGAAAACAGTTTCAACTTTTTTATGAAAAAAATGCAAGTTTTCTTTGTGTTCTTGGGCGCAGCTTTCTTTTTTTTAGCATTAGGGTTGCATTGTGTATATGTATGTCAATGAATTAGGTCACAAACAAAGCCCAAAAATCCATGTTTTAATGCTTTTCAAATTTGTGATTTTCATGAATCTTTTTCAATCTTTTTCATGTCCTTTTGATGCCAATCATTGCCAATCACCTTGATTCTTTCCTTATTGAATAGTGCACGAAATCTTGAGTGAATTCTATGCACAAAAAGATTTGAAAAGCATGGATTAGTATTTTTCTTATAATTAATTTTAATTAAATGAATTAAATAGATTAAATATTCAATTAATTAATTAAAAATAGGAAGATAACTCCCCTTTGGGTCAATGGGTCGTGCATAGCTTTTGGGTGATGATTCTTGGAAGAAATTGAGGCCCATTAGCAATTTTGAGGTATTTGAAGTAAAGTTGACTTTTCAAAATTCCCAAAAATTTCCCAACTTCCACAAGGCATATCTTGCTCAATGTTTAAGCTTTGATCATGTTCTTGGACATTTCGGAAAGGTCTTGAAGTCCTCTAACCAATGCCTTTTCTCCCATGTCATTTTGATTTACCAATCTCAAGTTATGGTCTTTGACTTAAAGTCCCTTTTTGTTGACTTTTGAAAATGACCTATAATGTTGAAATTGATAACTTTTTGTGAGAGAATTTCTTGGACTTGAAGTGTGAAGATGAGTTGTAGGAAATGTCATTCTCTTCAAAATGAGCTTTGGATGGAATTTTTCTGATAAACCATGTGGAAGTTATGCCTTGGTCAATTTGCAGTTGACTTTTTCAACTGTCCAAAAATAGAAACTTTTGCATCTTGAGACTTTTTGAGCCATGCTTTGAGAATCATGATCAAGAATTGATCAAATGATGTTTGTGGCTTCAAAATAAGATGTTGACCAAATTTTTTGACTTTTGACTGTCAAATGACCATTTTGCCCCTGCAGTTGACTGTGGAGCAATTAGGGTTTTTGACAGTGCAACTTGGTGCTGTGAGTCTTGAAACCTTGCATCTGGATGCTTGACAATTTTTATAGGCATGTGGGACTTGTTTG
The DNA here is from genome assembly GCA_948472305.1 of Vicia faba. Lineage (NCBI taxonomy): Eukaryota > Viridiplantae > Streptophyta > Magnoliopsida > Fabales > Fabaceae > Vicia > Vicia faba. The sequence goes on from OX451739.1 coordinate 744,412,168, forward strand.
GACCCTTGGAAACCTCAACTTCTTTGTCAGAACCAAAACCCTAATTTTGACTGTTAGGAGGCCACTGGACTGTGCAACCCTTGAGTGGCCTTTGAACCTTGATCTTGGCAAATCTTGAAGAATATGGGAGGGCAAATTTTGGGGTACAACAGTTGCCCCTGTTCAATCTTCTTATACCTGAGGATGTAGATTGGCTGTCGTGCCTTTCGTAGTCCGAAGGTAGAAGATGATTGAACACTAGAGTGCCCAGAAATTTGCGCTCACATAGTAGTGTGATGGTGGGAATGGGCTTACAAATGCCATTTGGAGATTGGATAGGTGGATGGGCTTATAGATGCCATCTGATGGGGTCGATCGCGTAAGAGATTCCTTAATGAGAACTTGCGTACCTGAAAAAGAAAATGATTACCTGGCCTGTTACAGGAGCTGGTCTTCAAACTCTTTATGTAGATGAATTCTGGCTGGATACAGGTATCGGATTTTTGAACTCTTCAGACGTGCCCTGGCGAGATACAGAAATCGAGTCTGGAGCTTCAAAAGGTGATGAATGAATCAAGGATGGTTACTACCTCAACGGGACGGTGAGAGAACCTTGGACGATTACTACCTCAACAGGAACGCTGAGAGGACCTTGGGGCGATTACTACCTCAACAGGAACGCTAAGAGAATCTTGGGCGATTACTACCTCAACAGGAACGCTGAGAGAATCTTGGGCGATTACTACCTCAACAGGAACGCTGAGAGAATCTTGGGCGATTACTACCTCAACAGGAACGCTGAGAGAATCTTGGATGTCTTCTACTAGGATAAGAATCAGGGAGATCTTAGGGTCGATCTGACTGAACCGGAGAAGGCCTTTGAATATCTTCAACTGGATAAGAATCAGGGAGATCTTAGGGTCGATCTGACTGAACCAGAGAAGGCCTTTGACTGGATAAGAATCAGGAAAATCTTAGGGTCGATTTAACTGAACCGGGCAAGGTCTTGGAATATCTTCAACTGGATAAGAATCAGGGGGGTCTTAGGGTCGATCTGACTGAACCAGAGAAGGCCTTTGACTGGATAAGAATCAGGAAAATCTTAGGGTCGATTTAACTGAACCAGGCAAGGTCTTGGAATATCTTCAACTGGATAAGAATCAGGGAGATCTTAGGGTCGATCTGACTGAACCAGAGAAGGCCTTTGACTGGATAAGAATCAGGAAAATCTTAGGGTCGATTTAACTGAACCAGGCAAAAATCTTGAACATAGCTGAGAACTTAACTGGATCTTTCCTGAAAGGTAAAGGTCAGTCATATGCAATGCATGATATGGATCAAGCAATGATGTTCTCAACATAAATGAGATTGTAAGATATGATACATTTATGCATGTATCATGATGTATATGATGTTTTTTTTGAATGTATGTTTTCGTCTTAGGAAAATAAATCCTTGACGGGTGCCGGGAATTTGAATCCTGGGCTGATGTAGAGCTTTTGTTTCCACTGGGGAGTGATGGTTGCAAGAATACCGGTAAGAGAGGATGACTCCGTTGGGGGAATAAACTTGATTACTCTGCGGGGAAAAATTACTCTAGCTACCTTGCTGGGGAAAATGCTCTGTGGGGAGAGAGGTGCTTTGCTGAGATAATGATAACTCCGCCGGGAACACCATTGTTATGTTGGAAGTATTAATAGACTCCGCTGGGGATAAGAAGACTTCGCCGAGGACGATCTTTCCGTGGCTTTTGGCTGAGGATAACCCAGTTATATCCCAGTAGGGAAATAACCTTTGAATAAAGCCGGGGGAGCGTTCGTACTATGCGGATGACAAGCTTCCAGAATCTACTGGGGATAAGCTTTAAGACCTGCTGGGGATATGGATTCCACTTTCCTGGGGAAACTTTTGGACTGGACTCTCCTGGGGAAATTTTTTTTTGAGATGTACTGGGGAAGTGGCTCCACCGAATGTCTGGTATTCCGCCGGGGAACAATCTTAGATGAAGACTGCCGGGGATGCTTGTTAAGAATGTCTGTATACTCCCGGGGAATGTTGAGATCTGCTGGAGGATACCCAACTTCCTTAAGGCTGATAATATAGCTTTGCTTTTGCTTGGGGAGAGTGCATTGACTTGCTGACTCACTCTCTGGGGAATTAAGGTATGTTGGTTATGTTCTTCGGCTGAACTTACCTTGGTACCTTGGTGGATAAAACAATTAGATCGCTTAGACCACTCATTATTGCCCTTGTTTCTAATGTTATCTGTAATTAATCCTTTGTTTCGTATGCAAACATTCATGAGTTAGCAATTATTATCAAATGCATATATCACAAATTGAACCTTGGACGTTCTTCACAAAACAAAACAGAAAAGGAAAACAATTGGCAATTGACTGAAAAGTGAATTTATATTGATTTTGAATTTGCCTGTAAATAGGCGTTTTATGTACAAGAGGCCGACGTCCTAGTAAGAGAACGTCGCCGAACAAAAGAGTTTATACAATTTGTACAAAGGAAAATAAAACAGCTGTGTGAAAAGAATAATCCCACTGGGTTCCAACTCTGCTATCGCCTTTATATCTTCGAGCGTCTCATCACTTGATGACCTAGTCGAGGATGAAGCTGATTGATCAATGCCGTCTGAACTTGATACTGATACCGGATTCTGGATGCGAAGTGATCCAATGAGACATAGTATTACGCTTTATCCCTAACTTTTGCCTGGACCTCCCTTTCGGGTTTTCAGTCCACCGGGATACCCATTTTTGCCCAAGCCGCCTTTTCAGGTTTTCGACTTGCCGGGTGTACAGATTTTTTCATTTCATCCCTTCATTTTGCCCGAACCCTTTTGGTTCGCCGGGAAGCCCTAATTTTTGCCTAGGTATGTCAACCTAGCGGGTCTTTTTTCATGCGTAGTATCTTTTTACTATGTCTGCATTGGCGGGGTGAGGAGGGTCGTCACCATCCATGCTGGTTAGAATCATGGCTCCTCCTGAGAACACATGCTTAACCACAAATGGCCCTTCATATGTAGGGGTCCATTTGCCCCTTGGATCACTCTGAGGAAGGATAATATGCTTGATTACCAGATCCCCAACTTGATATTCTTGTGGTCTGACCTTTTTGTTAAATGCCCTGATCATCCTTTTTTGGTACGTCTGACCATGACAAATAGCAGTGAGTCTCTTTTCGTTAATTAAATTTAATTGATCAAGTCGTGTCTGGATCCAATCATCTTCACTCAGATCTGCATCCTTCATTATCCGGAGAGAGGGTATCTGCACTTCGATCGGTAAGACTTCCTCCATACCGTAGACCAAGGAGAAAGGAGTTGCCCCGGTTGACGTCCTTGCTGAGGTACGGTACCCGTGTAGAGAAAACGGTAACATCTCGTGCCAATCTTTATAGGTCACTTTCATCTTCTGCATGATTTTCTTGATATTTTTATTTGCTGCTTCTACAGCCTCATTCATCTTCGGCCGGTAAGGAGAAGAGTTGTGGTGCTGTATCTTGAACTGCTCGCAGAGCTCAGTGATCATCTTGTTATTGAGATTGGTACCGTTGTCTGTAATGATCCTTTCCGGGACGCTGTATCGACAAATCAAGTTATGTCGAATGAACCGTGCCACGACGTTCTTGGTTACTGTGGCGTAGGAAGCCGCTTCAACCCACTTTGTAAAGTAATCAATCGCTACTAGGATGAAGCGATGCCCATTGGACGCTGTAGGTTTAATCTCGCCGATCATATATATGCCCCACATTGCAAACGGCCAAGGTGCAGTCTGGACATTTAGAGGAACTGGAGGAACATGCACCTTGTCTGCATAAATCTGGCATTTATGGCACGTCCGAGAGTGTTGGTAACAGTCGGCTTCCATTGTGGACCAGAAATACCCTGCCCGAAGGATCTTCTTTTCCATAGTGTGTCCACTGGAATGTGTTCCGAAAGTACCCTCATGTAGCTCCGCCATGATCCTTTCTGCTTCAGTCTTATCCACACAACGCAGTAAGGTCGAATCATGGTTTCGCTTGTACAGAATGCCATTGTTGAGGAAGAACTTCACAGCGAACCTTCTCAGAAACTTCTTATCGTTGACAGATGCACCTTCAGGGTATTCCTGAGCTTCCAAATATCTCTTCACCTCATGGTACCAAGGCTTCTCAGTTACCAATTCAGTCTCGAGATCACAACAGTATGTTGGTTCGTCCAGTTTCCAGATAATGATCCGGGGAGCCTCATTGTCCCATTTGACTTTGAACATGGAAGACATCGTAGCTAACGCGTCCGCCAACTGATTCTCCTCTCTCGGGAAATGTTCAAAGGTTATCTCTGTGAAGTGGGGGATCATTGTCAACACACATTCTTTGTAAGGAATAAGATTCGGATGTTTCGTATCCCACTCTCCTTTGATCTGATTGATCACGAGAGCGGAATCTCCGAAGACACTCAGAAACTTGATCCTTAAGTCGATCGTAGCTTGGAGACCCATGATGCATGCCTCATACTCTGCCATGTTGTTGGTGCAGTTGAAACATAGCCGGGCAGTAAGTGGAGTATGAGTGCCTTGAGGGGATATGATCACAGCGCCGATACCGTTACTCAAAGCGTTGGAGGCTCCGTCAAAGTGCATAGACCATCGGGATCCTTCCTCAGGTCCTTCATCCGGTCCAGGTACTTCACAATCACTCACAATCATGATGCTCTCGTCTGGAAACTCGAAGTTCATTGACTGATAGTCGTCTACTGCCTGATGTGCCAAGTGGTCTGCCAATACACTTCCTTTGATGGCTTTCTGAGTCGTGTACTGGATGTCGTATTCCGTCAAGATCATTTGCCATCTTGCTATTCTCCCAGACAGAGCAGGCTTTTCAAATATGTATTTTATAGGATCCATCTTTGAAATCAACAAGGTAGTGTGAGTCAGCATATACTGTCTCAGCCGGCGAGCAACCCATACCAAAGCGCAGCAAGTTTTCTCAAGTAGTGAGTATCGGGTCTCACAGTCGGTAAACTTTTTGCTAAGGTAATAAATGGCATGCTCTTTTCGGCCAGACTCGTCATGCTACCCCAGCACATACCCCATTGAGTTGTCAAGTACTGTCAAGTATAGTATCAGAGGTCTCCCTTCAACCGGTGGCATAAGGATGGGTGGTTCTTGGAGATACTCTTTGATTCTTTCAAAAGCGGCCTGACATTCATCGTTCCAACGTACTACCTGATCTTTCTTCAGCAGCTTGAAGATTGGCTCACAGGTAGCGGTTAGGTGTGAGATGAATCGGGCAATGTAATTCAGGCGTCCTAAAAAGCCTCTGACCTCTTTCTCTGTCTTAGGAACTGGCATCTCTTGAATGGCTTTAACCTTGGCAGGGTCCACTTGAATACCCTTGTCACTTACGATGAAGCCTAGAAACTTTCCAGATCTTACCCCGAAGGTGCACTTGTTCGGGTTCAACCTCAGCTTATACAGTTTCAAACGGTCAAACAATTTCTGCAGATGATCAAGGTGTTCCTCCTCAGTTTGGGACCTTGCAATCATGTCGTCGACATACACTTCAATCTCATGATGGATCATGTCATGAAATAAGGCAACCATGGCACGTTGGTAGGTTGCCCCAGCATTCTTCAGTCCAAAAGGCATGACCTTGTAGCAGAAGGTGCCCCACTGAGTAACAAAGGTAGTCTTTTCCATGTCTTCAGGAGCCATCTTGATCTGATTATACCCTGAAAAACCATCCATGAAGGAAAACACCTTATGCTGAGCAGTATTGTCAACAAGGACATCAATGTGAGGTAGAGGGAAGTCATCTTTGGGGCTGGCCCTATTCAGATCCCTGTAATCAACACACATTCTGACCTTACCATCCTTCTTCGGTACCGGCACCACATTAGCAACCCACTGAGGGTAATAAATCACTGCAAGAAACCCGACATCAAACTGTTTCATAACCTCGGCTTTGATCTTCTCAGACATCTCTGGACGCATACGGAGGACCTTTTGCTTAACCGGAGGACAGTCTTCCTTGGTAGGAAAATGATGGACCACAATGTCGGTATCCAACCCATGCATGTCTTCGTAGGACCAGGCGAAGATCTCCACATAATCATGTAGCATCTGAGTCAACCGTTGCTTCACGCTGAGCTCTAGGTTGGCACCAATCTTAACTTCCTTTTTGTCCGTCTCAGTACCCAGATTTATCGTTTCCACTGGCTCTTCGTGTGGTTGAATTGCCCTCTCTTCCTGGAGTAACAGTCTTGCAAGCTCGCCAGGCACTTCACAATCATCTTCACCTTCGTCTTCGGCTAAGTTGATCGTATTTTCGAAGTCATAACTGGCAGTAGCAGAGTCGTTACCAGTGAGATCCAGAGTGGATTGAAACCTGTATGAGTGAGTGTGTGTAAATACAGCTGTTTTGCAATATATAAAGAAAGGAAAGAAAGAAAAGGAGCATAATATTTGAAGTGCGAGAAAACGTCCAAGGTCTTTATTCATGATATATGAAATGACAATTAATATGCCCTCACAAATGAAACCACGGTGCCCCGGGTAAGACACCGGGCCATAGAGTTTCAATTCATTGTTTATTACAAATGACAAAAACAAAGGAGTTTATTACTGTGTAACAAAAGTAACAGGAGTATGACCTTTAGCAGTCCAATTGGTCAATCCACCATCAGTCGTCGGGTAGATCCAGCTATCAAACTCTGACTCTTCCACTTCGTCTTCATCCCCAACAGCATTCACTCCAGGATTGGTAATGAGCACAAGAGGTCTTCTGGTCCTTGCCTTGCGCACAACCCTCTGAGCCTCTGCAGTAAAACCCAGTACAAACTTGTCAGTTTTAAGAGTGAAATTAGGGAGCCTGCCCCAGTTAGCACATTCACCTTTCTCGATTACAGCCCGGGCATCCTTCAGGGAAGCCATCTTTAAAGGAAAGTCCTCTTCAACCACTGTTTCTGCCGCTGCCAATGTTGGAGGTACCTCTTCAAAATGCTGAAAGGGGGTTTCAATAAACTCCCCGTCCATCTCAATATATCGGAAGGAATTCAAGTGACTAACCATATACTCTTCCTCTCCCTGCACAGTGACAATCTTCCCTCTGACGGGGTACTTGAGCTTCTGGTGCAGGGTAGAGGTCACTGCCCCAGCTTTGTGAATCCAAGGTCGACCCAGTAAACAGGAATAAGATGGACGGATATCCATCACATAGAAAGTTGAGTCGAATACTTGAGATCCCACACGAATAGGAATGTCTACCTCTCCATGAACCATCCTCTTAGAACCGTCAAAGGCCCTGACAATGATGTTGCTAGGTTTTAATTCCAGGCCTTCACAATCCAACCGGTCTAAGGCCTTCTTGGGTAACACATTCAGGGAAGAACCAGTGTCCACCAACACGTGTGCAAGAGTAGTGCCCCTGCATTAAATAGAGACATGCAGGGCATCATTGTGGTTCTTTCCCTTAGCAGTAAGGTCAGCATCCGAGAAACCCAAACCATTGTCGGCTGTCAGATTGGCTACGCAATCAGTAAACTGGTCTGCAGAGGTCTCTTGTGGCACATGGGCCGTCTTTAGAAATGAAATCAAGGTCTTAGCATGGGCCTCTGAGCACAGCAGCAAGGAGAGCATAGAGATCTTGGAGGGGGTATGCCCCAGCTGTTCAACAACATTAACATCACTCTTTTTGATTATTTTAAGAATTTCCTCCATCTCTTGCTGGGAGGCTTCAACATTTACAGATTTTGGTGCCTCCATCCGGGCAGGCTCATCTTCAATCCCTTTGCCCCGAGCATTAGATGACTCGGCAGCAGGGGAAACAACTTGATCAGAAATTGGAACAGGTGCACTTGCAGGTGTTAGAATGAGAGGTCTTCGAATAACTGGTGGCGCAATGTCAGGCGAGAAGAGCCTGCCACTGCGGGTAACTTTGGCTGGACCAGTGATATTGCTGATGCTGGTGCCAGTGTTGAACTCTTGCTTTATTCCATGTACATACACATCTGCCCCATAGTGCCATGGGACAGCCTTATCAGATTCATAGGGGAGAGGCCCCGGAACAGTAATAACAACGGGTGCGACGGTCATGATTTTAACTGGCTTCTTCGGGGGAGCCTTGATTGGATTGTTAAAAATTAGGACAATAGATACATCTTCCACAGGAACAAACGGAACAGCGGTCTTCTTGAACAAAATCTCTTTGCTGTCCATCAGGCTTTGGATGCCTAACTTCAGCAAAGGACAACCAGTAGGGGTAACAGCACACAAAAGGCAACCCTTGCTGCAACTCGGAAATAAACCGGCCAGCAGTAGGTTCCTCTTAACAGTCATCAGTGGGGTAGCTACATCATTCACAGAAACGACATACACATCTTCATCAACGGCATTCACTCCATGCTGGGGCATAGGAGCAGTCACCATATTTGGCCTCTCAGGAGCCTCAAATTGTATCTCCTTCGCATCAAGAAGGTCTTGCACCTTATTCCTTAAGGCCCAGCAGTCATCAGTAGAATGCCCTGGGCTATCGGAGTGATAAGCACAGCGGGCATTTGGATTATACTTGGGAGAGGCAGTATTCACAACCTTTGGGGCCTCTCTGACAGTCACTAAGTTGGTGGATAGCAACTGTGGCAAGATTTGTGATAGGGTCATACTCAGCGGGTAAACTCTCTTCTGGGTCTCTCACCCCTTTGTTGATTGATTTGCCGAGGAGCGGCAGCAGGTTTAGCAATAACCACCACGTTGATAGACTGGCGGCGCTCTGGTTTATCTTGTCTTCTAGGCCCATATACAGCATTGGCCTCCTTCTTAAAGGGTTTCTTCTCAGAACTTGAAGATGCACCCTTCTGAATTTTACCGGACTTCATTCCAGCCTCTATCCTCTCCCCAGTCAGAATAAGACCAGTGAACCCTGCAGACGAGTTACCGATAAGATGATTGAAAAACGGCCCGGATAGGGTCCCCAAGAACATATCCACCAGCTCACGGTCAGTTAACGGAGGCTGCACCCTGCCAGCCAGATCCCTCCACTTCTGTGCATACTCTTTGAAACCTTCGCTTGACCCTAGCGACATACCCTGGAGTTGGGTACGTGTAGGAGCAAGGTCGACATTATATTGATTCTGCTTGTAAAAAGAAGTAGCCAACTCCTCCCAGTTACGAACCTTGGTTCCATCCAGTTGATAAAACCATTCGAGATGAGTCCCTGAAAGACTCTCTTGGAAGAAGTGGATCCACAAGTTCTTGTCCACTGTGTACGGTTGAATCTTCCGCACATAAGATCTGAGGTGTAGCTTGGGGCAGGATGCCCCGTCATACTTGGTGAAAGATGGTGCCTTAAACTTGTGAGGAATGATCACACCAGTAGATAAGCCCAAGTCTCCGAAATCTAGCCCAGGCACTTGTTGGATCTCCATAGCGTTCAGTCTGTCTTCCAACTGCTTGTACCGGTCTTCAGCAGGAGGATACTGTTCCTCATTAAAGTCAGTCTCGTTGTCAGAGACTACTGGACTTGGAGCCTTTCCCCCATGGGGACTGTCTTTGCCTACAGAAGAACCAGCTTCCTCATTCTGCAGAGTATTACCAAACCTCCGGCCCGAGTTGAAAAGAACAGTTCTCTTCTTCTTCTTCTCCTTCTTCAGGAGCAAAGCCTTCAGCTCTTCTTGGCCTTGAGCCAAACCCATGATCAGCTCTTGAAATTATGCGTTCTGCGCCTGAAGGGTCTTGATAGACATCTCGGTTGATGAGTCAGGGTTCATGATGCTGAAATAAACAGCGAAGAACGGTAAGCAACCTGAAAAGAAGAATACCTGCTATGCACATGATGAATGGAATGCGTATGATTTATGTTTTCAAAGACAATCGGGAATCAACTTTGTAAACAAAAAGGAACACGCTTCATTAGATTCAACTTTTGAAATTCAAATTGTTCAACAGGTTGCCCTTAGGCGTTACAAAAAATGGAAATACTGAAAAGGGAAATAAAACTGTAAAAGAACATCCAGAGCCCCTCATTAATCCCAGGGTCTCCTCTTCTCAGTACGGATGTAGTCATTCAGAGCTCGCTCATTCTCCAACTGCTTTGTCAGCTTCTGGATCTTCAACTCCTGCTCATTGAACTTTTCCCGGTAAGAATCCCGTTCTTCTCGCAGTTGCGACCAAGATCTCTTTAATGTCTCATAATCAGTAGGTATCTGAGGAGGGAGGACAGTTGGAGGAGCCCCATCTTTGTCAGAATACTCAAGAATGACGGGTCTGACAGCTTCGTATGGCATACCTAACTTCTGAGCACGGATGCGAACCCATTTGTAGTAGGCTTCCATAGGTAGAGAAGTCTTTGGCCCCAACTCTTGTGGGTCAGCTTTATGAACTCTGTCCCAAGCCTTGATGAACCTACGACGCAGCTCGTCACTATCCCCCTGAAACTCAAAACTGATGTGAGGCACCAACATCTCATGAGGCCCTGCTCTTCTGGCTCTTCCAAACTGATGGAGAGCTAGACATGGATTGTAAGAGATTCCTCCTTGAGTACCAATCAAAGGAACATTAGGGTATTCTCCGCAACGATTAATAACAGCTATCTCATCCAAACCTATGAAAGTCCAAATGATGTCCTTATCAGTGAGAGACATTAACCTATGAGCCCAACCTCTTCCTTCTTGGTTCTTCAGTACGAACTTGGGGAGGTGCGAAATAAACCACCTCACCAACAAAGGGATACAACACCACAGAGTTCCTCGTCTTCGGGCAGTACGAGCATAAAGTTGTTGCAGGATGTCACCCAAGAGAGTGGGCACAGGATTCTGAGATATGAAGATCCTTATGGCAGTGACATTGATGAAGTTGTCAGGATTAGGAAACAAGACTAGCCCGTAGATTAAGAGAGCCAAGATGTCTTCATATGCCCTAAAGTCCAAGTCATTCCAGAAACTGTTAGCTTTACCAATCAGAAACTTGGCCAAGAAACCCTTAACTCTGCTTCTAGTCACCCAGTTGTCCATTACTTCTTGATGGGTCAAGGGAAGAGCTGCAGCAACCTCCTCAAGCCTGAGGGTCTTTTCCCAACCAGTGAAGGGAATCTGATCCAAGATAGGGATGCCAAGCAAATCAGAGAACTCTTCTAGGGTAGGGACCAGCTGGAAGTCTTGAAAGGTGAAGCACTGGTACAGAGGGTCATAGAACTGGGTCAGGACACTCATCAACTGTTGATCCCGCTTTGCAGTGACTAAACTGAGAAGAGAACCATGCCTCTGGATGAAGGAGGTGGTGTTTGGAATTCTGCTAACCAATTCTTCAAGTAACTCAGGTGAGTGAACAAAGTTGAACCGGATAGTATTCCTTCGCATAGGCATCATGATGTCCTACAAAACAGAGCAAAGGTGAAACCCTCTTGTCTTTGAAATGGTCAGTCCTTATGCAGGATGCATGCAATGCTCATGATGTTATGATGTTATGATAAAGCACACCACAAATATTTACAAAGGCAAACATGATAAGGCACACAAGTCACACAAGGAAAGCCCTTAAAGTTTAGGCCAGCATGAGGTCTAGGTATTACCCTCTTTCAGTTTGTTGGTTCATACCTGTCCTATCAAAAGTAACCGGGTTCTTAGAGGATCCCAATATCATTGACTACCCTCAATCGGTCATAACTCCAGCATCGTAATCTTTTCTTGCGGCCAGAACCATCACGAGAGTTTAGCCTCAATGGGCGTAGCATACTGCTACTGTTCTATTGGCCAAGTTGTGTCATTTAAGGTTCTAAGGTCTGTTGGTGCTTAATGACTCCTCAGAAGACCCATATTCTCCTCGTTGCAACACAAGGGATATCGGTACAAACCAAGGCGCCACACCAATGTAGCCACTGCTTCACCCATGTCGGTCTACGCCGGACAGGTCCCTCACAGCTTATGCTACCTAAACAGGGTATCCCCGGATCCGGGTTAGGATCTATGTAACTCCTGAGACAGTCCTACAATGATAAAGCAAACAAGTCAAAACAATTGAAAACACAGTTATGAACTATCCTAAGGTACACCTCACTTTATAAGTTTATTCCCCAGCAGAGTCGCCAGTTCTGTGATCGGTGGATCTGGAACTGACTGTTTAACGCTGGTTTCGCGAAATGTCGCGGTAAGCAAGAGTCGCCACCGTCTTTTATTTTCTCCAACATGGACAGGACAAAAGCACAGCAAAATTCCTTATGAGATAGTTTCTCGGTTCGGGAGGTAGATTTATAGAAAGGGAAGGTGTTAGCACCCTTTCTATCCATGGTTATCCATGGGCTCTTAGATACTTGCTCATTGTGTTTTCAAAAGGTTTATTTTCTTTTCAAAGTGAGTGGGTTTGAAAAAAAGTTTCGTTTTAAAATTTCAGTTCGACTCTTGTATCAGTCCTCAAGAGTGTTTGAAAAGTTGTTTTGAAAGCTTTTTTGCAAAGTGTCGGTGTGAAAAGGAGTTTTTTGATTTTTTTTGAATTAGAGCAAGTATCTACGAGTCATCTACCTACCCTAAGGAATTAGTCTGTGTAAATGTCCTTAAGGTAGCGCCATCCCACCATGGAGGTTAATAGAAAGAATTTTGGCCCATTTGATGGAGGCCTTTTTGACTTTTCCAGGATCACGTGTAGACCCATTGACCCAGGTGCATGATGGAACTCATGTACTGGCCATCAGATGGAATTGCTGGACATGTGGCAAGCTTTGGCATTGAGTGCATGGTAGATCCCTGAAGGGCACGCTGCATAGGAATAGGTTAAAGAAAAAATTATGAAATATGCAAGGGGACCTGGGAATCGAACCCAGGTCCCAATACCTGTATGCCAAACGCACTAACCACTGGACCACTCAGGCTTCCTTGTTATTATAGTGGAGCACAATTAATATAATGGAAAATAGACACTAGTGGTATTGGAACAAAAATCAGCGCGCGAACATTTGAACGCTCCAACCACATCAAGCCACGCCAGCATCTTCTTCTTCATTCTGTCTACAAATATCGTCAAATAGCGGGGGTTTTAAACCCCCACTAACTCAAACCTGGAAAATAATGAATAGCTCATATGCAAATATAAATAGGGCGCGACTAGTGAGTTCGATTCGTTTTGAGGTCCTGAGTCCAATGGCATAGGTCTTATGGTTCAATTTTTCCATATGAAGGAAGCCCTCTTTTTAAGCTTCTGAAACCCTAATGCGTGTTCATGGTAACTTTGCATACAGGCGTCCAAAATTCAATTGGATGGTACCAATGGCTTTAGAATCATCATGTTAGTATAAATCACATATTAAAAGTCATGAATAACGTATGAAAATGCAAACACGATTATCAAAATTTTACAGAAAAGTTAGACTCCTATCTACCAATTCTTTGCGCTTGGAGAGTTGATTTTGATTGGAGTAGCTTCCTGGATGTGTCAGGAGTGCAATGGAACAATTCTTTTGCTTTGAAACGACATGCAACTATGAAAACAGTTTCAACTTTTTTATGAAAAAAATGCAAGTTTTCTTTGTGTTCTTGGGCGCAGCTTTCTTTTTTTTAGCATTAGGGTTGCATTGTGTATATGTATGTCAATGAATTAGGTCACAAACAAAGCCCAAAAATCCATGTTTTAATGCTTTTCAAATTTGTGATTTTCATGAATCTTTTTCAATCTTTTTCATGTCCTTTTGATCCCAATCATTGCCAATCACCTTGATTCTTTCCTTATTGAATAGTGCACGAAATCTTGAGTGAATTCTATGCACAAAAAGATTTGAAAAGCATGGATTAGTATTTTTCTTATAATTAATTTTAATTAAATGAATTAAATAGATTAAATATTCAATTAATTAATTAAAAATAGGAAGATAACTCCCCTTTGGGTCAATGGGTCGTGCATAGCTTTTGGGTGATGATTCTTGGAAGAAATTGAGGCCCATTAGCAATTTTGAGGTATTTGAAGTAAAGTTGACTTTTCAAAATTCCCAAAAACTTCCCAACTTCCACAAGGCATATCTTGCTCAATGTTTAAGCTTTGATCATGTTCTTGGACATTTCGGAAAGGTCTTGAAGTCCTCTAACCAATGCCTTTTCTCCCATGTCATTTTGATTTACCAATCTCAAGTTATGGTCTTTGACTTAAAGTCCCTTTTTGTTGACTTTTGAAAATGACCTATAATGTTGAAATTGATAACTTTTTGTGAGAGCATTTCTTGGACTTGAAGTGTGAAGATGAGTTGTAGGAAATGTCATTCTCTTCAAAATGAGCTTTGGATGGAATTTTTCTGATAAACCATGTGGAAGTTATGCCTTGGTCAATTTGCAGTTGACTTTTTCAACTGTCCAAAAATAGAAACTTTTGCATCTTGAGACTTTTTGAGCCATGCTTTGAGAATCATGATCAAGAATTGATCAAATGATGTTTGTGGCTTCAAAATAAGATGTTGACCAAATTTTTTGACTTTTGACTGTCAAATGACCATTTTGCCCCTGCAGTTGACTGTGGAGCAATTAGGGTTTTTGACAGTGCAACTTGGTGCTGTGAGTCTTGAAACCTTGCATCTGGATGCTTGACAATTTTTATAGGCATGTGGGACTTGTTTGGACCCTTGGAAACCTCAACTTCTTTGTCAGAACCAAAACCCTAATTTTGACTGTTAGGAGGCCACTGGACTGTGCAACCCTTGAGTGGCCTTTGAACCTTGATCTTGGCAAATCTTGAAGAATATGGGAGGGCAAATTTTGGGGTACAACAATGGGCAACCAGTAAGTGAAACAGAACACACATGGCAACCTTCACTACATCCCAGAAATAAACCGGCTAGAAACAGGTTCCTCTTGACAGTCAACAGCGGGGTGACAATATCATCCACATAGGCTACAAACAAGTCTTCCTCTACAGCATTTACTCCATGTTTGGGCATGGGAGCAGTCATAACGTTAGGCCTTTCGGGCGCCTCGAACTCAATCTCCTTTGCATCAATCAAGTCTTGGACCTTATTCTTCAAAGTCCGCAATCATCCGTATTATGCCCCGGGCTCTCAGAATGATAAGCGCAGCGGGCGTTGGGGTTATACTTTGATTATGTAGTATTCGGATTCTTTGGGGCTTCCCTTAGAGTTACCAAATTGGTCTTCAGCAACTGTGGCAATATCTGGGACAAGGTCATGCTGAGTCGAGTGAACTGCCTTCTAGGTCTCTCACCCCTTTGTTGGTTGTGATGTTGAGGAGCAACAACAGGTTTTGAAATGACCACCACGTTGACAACTTGACGGTGTTCAAATCTATTTGGTCTCCTTGAACCATAGACAACACTAGATTCCTTCTTGAATGGTTTCTTCTCGGTGCTCGAGGAGGCACCCTTCTGTATCTTCCCAGCCTTGATACCAGCTACAATCCTCTCACCAGTCAAGATAAGGTCTGTAAACCCGGCTAAAGAATTTCCAATCAAATGGTTAAAGAATGGACCAGACAGGGTCCCCAAAAACATATCCACAAGTTCACGATCAGTTAAAGGTGGCTGCATCCTTCCAGCAAGGTCTCTCCATTTTTGAGCATATTCTTTAAATCCTTCACCCATCCCTATTGACATACCCTGGAGTTGGGTACGCGTAAGAGCAAGGTCGGAATTATATTGATACTACTTATAGAACGCAGTAGCCAAATCTTCCCAGTTACGGATACTGGCTCCATCCAGCTGATAGAACCATTCCAGCTGAGTCCCTGAAAGACTGTCCTGGAAGAAATGGATCCACAAATTCTTATCAGCTGTGTAAGGCTGGATCTTCCTTACAAATGACCGGAAGTGCAGCTTTGGGCAAGAAGCTCCGACGTACTTGGCAAAGGCAGGTGCCTTGAACTTATGGGGAATCACCACCCCAGAGGATAAACCTAGGTCTCCGAAGTCCAACCCGGGCACATTCTGTATCTCCATAGCGCTCAAGTGGTCCTCCAGCTGTTTGTACCTATCCTCAGCAGGAGGATACTGTTCTTCATCATAATCTGTCTCGTTGTCGGAGACTACGGGACTAGGAACCCTTCTCTCTTGTGGACTATCTTTCCCTACAGATGAAGTGGTCAAATCAACCTCATTCTGCAGTCCATTTCCAAACATGCGTCCAGTGTTGAACAAGATGGTCCTCTTCTTCTTCTTCTTCCTCTCGTTCAGAATCAGAGTCTTCAAATCCTGTTGACCCTGGGCTAGGCTCATAACCAACTCTTGGAACTGGGCATTCTGGGCCTGGAGGGCCTTGATAGCTTGCTCAGTGGAAGGTTCAGTAGACATGATGATTGCTGAAATAAACAGCGAAGATGATAAGTGACCTGTAAAAAGGGTACCTGTTATGCATATGATGAAATGAAATGCGTATGATTTATGTTTTCAAAGACAATCGGGATTCAAATTTGTAGACAAAAAGGAAACACACTTTATTAGATTTAACTTCGGAATTTAAATCGTTCAAAAAATTGCCCTTAGGCGTTACAAGGATGAAAATACTGAAAAGTAAATAAAAACTGTAAAAGAAAACATCAAAGGTCCATCAATGCTCCCATGGCCTCTTCTTCTCAGTGCGGATATAGTCATTCAGGATCCGCTCGTTCTCCAATTGCTTAGTCAGCTTCTAAATCTTCTGTTCTTGTTCATTGAACCTTTCCCGATAAGAATCCCGTTCTTCCTGCAGTTGCGCCCAAGACCTCTTTAGTGTGCAAACATCAGTGGGTGTATGAGGATGGAGAGTAGTTGGAGGAACCCTGTCTTTATCAGCAACTTCAAGAGTAATAGGCCTGACAGCTTCGTATGGCATACCTAACCTCTGGGAACGGATGCAGACCCATCTGAAATATGACTCCATTGGTAGAGAAGTTTTTGGTCCCAACTCATGTGGGTCAGCTTTGTGAACTCTATCCCAAGCCCTGATGAATTTACGACGCAGCTCGTCGCTATCTACCTGAAAATCAAAGACGATATGAGGTATCAACATCTCATGAGGCCCTTCTCTTCTGGCTCTTCCAAACTGACGGAGAGCTAAGCATGGGTTATAAGAGATTCCTCCACGGGTTCCGATCAATGGAACATTAGGATACTCTCCACAACGATCAATGACGGCCACCTCATCTAGGCCTCTGAGAGTCCAAATAATGTCGTTATCAGTGAGAGACATTATCCTATGAGCCCAGCCCCTTCCTTCTTTGTTCTTCAGTACGAACTTAGGGAGGTGTGAAATAAACCACCTCGCCAATAAAGGAGCACAGCACAGCAAAGTTCCCCGTCTTCGGGCAGTGCGAGTATAGAGCTGATAAAGGATATCACCCAAGAGAGTGGGTACAGGATTCCGAGATATGAAGATCCTTATGGCATTAACATAAAAAAAGGTGTCAGGATTTGGAAACAATACCAGACCATAGGTTAAGAGATCCAGGATGTCCTCGTATGCTTTGAAGTCTAAGTCATTCCAGAAACAATTAGCTTTGCCAACCAGAAATTTAGCCAAAAAACCCTTAACTCCACTTCTAGTCTCCAGTTAGCCATTACCTCCTCTTTGGTCAAGTGAAGGGCTGCAACAATCTCTTCAGGCCTGAGAGTCTTTTCCCAACCAGTGAATGGAGTCTGCTCCAAAACAGAGATACCAAGCAATTCAGATAATTCTTCCAGGGTAGGGACCAGCTGGAAGTCTTGAAAGGTGAAGCAATGGTATATCGAATCATAAAACTGGACCAGGACACTCATCAGTTGTTGGTCCCACTCTGAAGTGACTAAACTGAGAAGAGAACCATGCCTCCTGATGAAGGAAGTAGTGTTTGGAATCCTGTCAACCAATTCTTTAAGCAAAGTAGGTGGTTGAACAAAGTTGAGCCGGATAGTATTCCTACGCATGGGCATCATGATATCCTACAAAATAGAGCAAAGATGAAACCCTCTTGTCTTTGAAATGGGTTAGTCCTTATGAAAGATGTATACAATGTTATGATGTTATGATGTTATGATAAAGGCACACCACAAGTATTCACAAAAGGCAAACATGGTAAAGGCACACAAGTCACGCAAGAGAGCCCTTAGATTTCAGGCTGGCATGAAGTTTAGGTACTACCTTCTTTCAGTTTCAGTTGGTTAAGACCTGTCCTAAAAATAGTAACCGGGTTCTAGAGGATCTCAATATCACTGACTACCCTCAATCGGTCATAATTCCAGTTTGGCAACCTTTTCTTACGGCCGGGACCATCGCGAGAGTTTAGTCTCAATGAGTGTAGCATACTGCTACTGTTCTATGGCCAAGTTGGTCAATTTAAGGTTCTAAGGTCAGTTGGTGCTTAATGACTCCTCAGAAGACCCATATTCTCCTCGTTCCAACACAAGGGATATCGGTACAGACCAAGGTGTCACACCAACGTAGCTACTGCTTCATCCGTGTCGGTCTACGCCGGACAGATCCCTCACAGTTTATTGCTACTTACCTAAAGGGGTACCCCCAGATCTGGGTTAGGACCTATAAAACTCTGATACAAGCCCACAAAATATAAAGCATACAAAGCATACAATTGAAAACAAGAGTGATCTAATCCTAAGGTACACCTCACTTATAAGTCCCCAGCAGAGTCGCCAGTTCTGTGATCGGTGGAAATAGAACTGACTGTTTTGGAATGCTGGTTCGCGTTTGTGTTTCGCAAAATGTCGCGGTAAGCAAGAGTCACCACCGTCTTTTATTTAATCCAACAAGGAAAGGACAAAAGCACAGCAAAATTCCTTTTCGAGATGTTTCTCGGGTTCAGGAGGTAGATTATAGAAAGAGAAGGTGTTAGCACCCTTTCTATCCGTGGTTATCCACGGGCTCTTAGGTACTTGCTCACTATGTTTTCAAAAAAGTTTGCTTTTCTTGTGTTCGTGGGTTTTGAAAAAAGTTTTGTTTGAAAACTTTGATTTAACTCTTGTTTCTGTCCTCAAGAGTGTATGAAGTGTTTTTGAAAACTTTTGTTTGAAAAGTGTAAGTGCAAAAATTTTGTTTTGAAAGAGCAAGTACCTGAGAACCTCTACCTACTCAAAAGAAATTAAGCTGTGTAAATGTCCTTTAGACAATGCCATCCCACTATTGAGAAATAGGTAGCACCGTCGTTGGAGTTTTCGGGTCAATTCGATTTTAGGGACATGTGGTCACTAAAGCAATGGTAGGACGCCTTAGCGGTAACTCTAATGTCCTAGATCATTTTTATCCGAGGCAACCGTTTCGAGGCAACTTTGATCTTTAGACAGGAGGGCGACCTATAAAACACCCTATACTCAATGACCACGTCGAGGCAACCAAGTGAGGCGTACCCTAAGAGTGGCATGTGCGAGTGTGTCAGGTTTCAGTTTATATTATCTTTTACATGTCATGGTGAGCTACGATTGATTTTAGGTTTAAGGTAGATTTTGTCATGCATAGCCTATTTAGCATACATCTAGCAGTTAATGGTTGTGGAAAATAAATTGCGGAAAATAAAGCTAAGCTATTACAAGGCGTCGGGTATTTACATCGCCAAAAACAAACCCTTGAAAAAGTAAATTGCGGGAAATTAAATAAAAGCGATAAAAGGGGTCCTAATTAAAGCTATTACATCCTCGGAGCAATTACAATTATATGGATCAAAACATGAATAAAATAAACATACGCGCGAGGGAAAAATTGAATCGGAGAGTCTTTAGGGTTTTGACCCTTTTTGAGAAAGAAAGAGGTTTTTGTTATTTTGCATTTAATTAAATTAAACCTAAACTACTTAATTAATAAAAAGAAATATTTTTTTGGTTTTTTGAATGTTTAAGAAAATAAAAATAATATGATTAAAATTGTCAAAACCTAATTCTATATTAATTTTAAATTATTGCAAAAAAAGTTAAAATTATGCCTAATTAACAAAACTAAATCAATTAAATTATTTATTTACAAAATAAGCTAATTAAATTTAATAAATAAAAATATTATATTTTTTATGTTTTCTGAATTTTATTAGGAAAAATAAATTATTTGGTTAATTAAGTAATAATAATAATAATTAATAATAGTAAAAAAAAACAATTAAATAAAAAATATAAAAGAAGAAAAAAAGAAATAAACCCAGGGGGTGTTGGGCCCAAGAGGAGGTAGAGTCAGCAATTCTGAAGCCCACTATGCATTAGCCTGTTTGACTTTCTGAGTTTGCTACGCATGCGCTGACCAGGGAGTATGGGGGTCCTTCAACTTTGGCCACTGGATCCAGGCTTGGAGACACCTTGCGCACTGGGATTTGAAGTGTATGGTGGATCACGCGTGGGATGCTGCACATGAATATGGGAAGAAAAATTGAATAATTATTTTGGGGGACCTGGGATTCGAACCCAGGTCCCAATAGCTTTTCCATCCACCTGCTTGCCAACTCAACTAGCGCGTTTCTTTGTGATCATAATAAGATGAAACTATTATATATGAAAACAATTAAAACGTTGTAAATAAAAATAAAACGCGCGCTTATTCAAATATGCCAATCAGATGAACACACGTCAGCGTCTTCAACCTTCGTTCTGTGTAAAAGAGAATTAGATAGTGGGGGTTTTTAACCTCCACTACCTCCTGCAAGGAAAAATAGCAAATAGAAATATAGCAAACATAAATATTTCGCGAGGTATGGGTTGTGTTCATCTTGGTCTCACGATTTCAATCATGTATCTCACTGGTCCCAATTTTTCCTGGTTCAGAAAGCCCTATTTGAAAGCTTGAAAACCCTAGAAATTTGATCATGGCATCTCACGATTCAGGGCACTATAGTTCAATTAATTCATTCCATTAGCTTTGTATGATCTCTAGCAATGCAAAACAATCACAAAAACATGTTAAATGCACATGAATTAAGATATACAGTTTTGAATCAAAAGTGCAAACCGTGAAACTGTATTCAGTGATTTCTTGAGCTTTGATGCTTGAATTTGATTGCAAATCAATCCTGGTACCTCCTGCAATGTGTTTGGATGGATGAGGCGCCTTGAATTGGCCTAGAATGCAAGAACACGTTTTTAGTTTTCTTGAAAATTCTTGAATTTGACAGGGTCGTTTCTGCAGCTTTTTCACGTGAATTAGGGTATGGTTGGCTTGCTTATGTATAAGGCAATCAAATTAGGTCAAAACTTGGGCCATAATCCTTATGCATTGAAGATTAAATCCTTGATTGATAAATCAAATATTCTTGATTTTCATGATTGAACAAAGTTGCCAAATTTGGATTTTTTTTGTATCTTTTGATTGTGCACGAATTGGTCAGCATATCTTGATCATATTTGGTTCACACATTGATTTAAAAATCAAATCTTCTATTTTCTTATAATTTAAATTAATTAAATGAATTAATATATATTAAAAATCCATTTAATCAATAAATTTAAGAAAACAAATCCCATTTAGCTTGGTGGGTTGTGCATAAGTCATGGGTGAAGTTTCAAGAAGAGATTTGAGGCCCATTAGCAAAAGGAAGGTGTTTTGAGCAAAGTTGACTTTTGCAAATTCATGAAAATTTCCCAACTTCTCCAATGCACAACTTGCTCAATTTTGATCATATGACCATGTTCTTGGACATTTTGGAAAGCTGTTGAAGTCCTCTAACCAATGCCTTTGGTTCCATGTCATTTGGATTTACCAATCTCAAGTTATGGCCTTTGACTCAAAGTGTACTTTTGTTGACTTTTGAAATTGACCTATAATGTAAAAATTTGTAACTTTGTGTGAGAGAATTTCTTGAACTTGGAGTGTGAAGATGGATTGTAGAAAATTGCATCCTCTTCAAAATGAGCTTTGGATGGGATTTTTCTGATAAACCATGAAAAAGTTATGCCCTTGTCAAAGTACAGTTGACTTTTCTGCTGTCCAAAAATAGTAACTTTTGCATCTTGATGATTTTTGAGCTATTCTTGTGGAATCATGATCAAGGCTTGATCAAATGATGATTGTGAACTCAAAATAAGATGTTGACCAAGAATTATGACTTTTGACTGCAAAATGACCATTTTGCCCTTGCAGTTGACTGTAGATCAAATGGAGTTTTTGACTGTGTAAACTGGCACTGTGAGTCTTGAAACTTGGCATGTAGGTGCTTGAGAATGTATATAGGCCTATGAGACTTGATTGAACCATTGAGAACCCAAAATTCCTTGAAAGAACCAAAACCCTAATTTCAGCTGTCTACTGCTTAGGAGATGGCTTGACTGTCTAACTCCTGAGCAATCTTGAACCATTTGGAGATGATTCTTGACATATCTTGAGAAATATGGGAGGGCAAAATTTGGGGTACAACAGCTGGTTTACCGCCACAGAAGAGAATCTGTCTGATCGATTTCTGAGCCATCTTGAATATCCGAGAAACCCTAGGGTTGTG
This sequence comes from Vicia faba, assembly GCA_948472305.1. Taxonomy (NCBI): domain Eukaryota; kingdom Viridiplantae; phylum Streptophyta; class Magnoliopsida; order Fabales; family Fabaceae; genus Vicia; species Vicia faba. The sequence goes on from OX451739.1 coordinate 744,434,492, forward strand.
TCTTCTATGAAAAATGGGAGGGCAAATTTTGGGGTACAACAACAGGAAACCAAAGACCTCCTCTGGTTAGATTCATTTCTTCCAGTTAATGACAGGAAACCAAAGACCTCCTCTGGTTAGATTCATTTCTTCTAGTTAATGACAGGCAACCAAAGACCTCCTCTAGTTAGATTCATTTCTTCCAGTTAATGACAGGCAACCAAAGACCTCCTCTGGTTAGATTCATTTCTTCCAGTTAATGACAGGCAACCAAAGACCTCCTCTATTAGATTTATTTCTTCCAGTTAATGACAGGCGACCAAAGACATCCTCTGGTTAGATTCATTTCTTCCAGTTAATGACATGAAACCAAATACCTCCCCTGGTTAGATTCATTTCTTCCAGTTAATGACAGACAACTAAAGATCTCCTCTGGTTAGATTCATTTCTTCCAGTTAATGACAGGCAACCAAAGACCTCCTCTGGTTAGATTCATTTCTTCTAGTTAATGACAGGTAAATTAAAGTCCTTTTTGTTTAGATTTAGTTCTTCCAAATTAAAAAACATGCAAAATACATCTACTCTTTCAACCAAAGGATTTATCTGATACCTTTCCCAGTCAATCTTGATGGCATCTATAAGCCCATCTCCGACAACCCTCCACCATCTCTCCAAATGGAACCTTTAAGCCCATTCCCTACACAATCAACCACATCATCGAGTGCAAATTTCTAGGATCTTTAGTGTTCAATCATCTTCCACCTTCGAGTCACGAATGACAGGCTCGCCAATCTAACTCTTCAGGTTTAAGAAGATTGAATGGGGGAAGTTGTTGTACCCTAAAATTTTCCCTCTTTTTTCTCAATAATTTTCTCACAAGATCTTCCATGACTCAAGTTTGCAGCATTGATACATCAATTTATGATTGGAATTAACACAAGGGTAAAATGGTCAAAATGCATAATGAAAAGTCAAACTTTGACTGTTGGATCAAAGTCAAGTTTCAAGAATCATATTTCATCAAGACATGTTAGAATATGAAGTTTCTTCATTAAGAAAATCAAAAGTCAAATTACTTTGGAAAAGTCAAATTTCTAAACACTTAGAAATTTTTCTAAGTGTTAAGAAAAGATGATAAGTTCAGAACTTCTGTCCAGATTTTCATCATAATGCAAGATGATTCAGGAAGAACTTCTGACATAAGAGTTGTAGATCTCAATGAGATCTGAAGCATTGCATAACAGAACTTCTCCTAGAAATGCTGGGTTTTCAAGTTATAAATCTTTGAAGACACGTCCACGAAACTGAAGCACTCAGCAAATTCTGGGCATTTCCAAGACAAAATTTGGTCAGAACTTCGGGGCCAGTTCTCACGTAGATAGTGTAGCGGTAGAAATGTTTAAGACTAAGCCATTGGATTGACTAGACTTGTACAAATCAAAATAAAAATTGCCACCGTGCTTTATTGTTTCCAAAGGAATGGGAAAAGAGCGAGTAACCCAAAAAGAAGGGGAAAGATTCAAGGTAAGGAGATGATTATGCAAAGGGAAGGTATTAGCACCCTAAACATCTATGGTACTCCGTAGGAACCTCTTTGAAAAATATGTATATTTTGGCTATAAAATGTTGTATAAAAAATAGATGGTGGAGGTGAGAAAAGAACTACATTTTTTATGATTTTTGCACCCTCCGCGGTTGCGAACCTTTAGTGCCTACGTACCACCTTTTGTGCAATGGGGGATCAGGGTACATGTAGTTCACCTTTAAAAATTTTAAAACACAAATGTGTTGATTAATTTTAAGAGATAATACATCATCTCCATTTTCCGTGTGGAAAACATACTTACTACCCACAATCATGAGAAAGGAGAATTTCCATCATCTCAAAGTGGAGGATATGGCTTGGATTTTAAAATCAACAATGCCTCACTCAACACCCAAGTGGAAAATATCTCTCTTCACTATATATTATAGAAGTATAGTTGTTTGCATCACTACAAGGATTGACAAGAGTCCAATCTTTTGAGAAAGGTTTTAAAATAAAAAGCCAAAGTGGCAAAATGGTTTGAAATGAGATTGATTGACTTTTAGTTTTCTCACAAAAAGGTCAAGGTTTTATTAAATTGATTGGAGTTTATTTATAAAAAAATGTTTTGAAAATTCATGGACCTAAGTCCAAGTTTATTATTAAAGTGGTTCAAGTTTAGAAATAAGAAGAGTTTTCAAAAGGAGGGAGAGGATTTTTGAAATTAAAGGAGATGGGAGGAGAAGAAGGGAATATCCTAAAGCATAAGGTAAAATCTAGGGATAAGAACCATCTAACTAACAAGAAGCCAATACTTGACATTATAAGTCAGGATAGAATTCCCATTCTTTGAAGTGAAACCAAGAAAAATCATCGACGTTCACTGACGATGAACTACCAACTTTCACTAAAGGTAGCAAAAAGATAACAATCACCAACTTTCACTGAAGGTGACCTGCCAACTTTCACTAAAGGTAGAGAAAAAATAAAAATCATCGATGTTCACTGACGATGAACTACCAACTTCCACTAAAGGTAGAGAGAAAATATATCATCGCATCACCGTTCACTGACGATGAACTACCAATGTTCACTGAAGGTAGCAAAATGATAACAATCACCAACTCTCACTAAAGTTGACCTACCAACTTTCACTGAAGGTATATAGAAGATATATCATAGCACCTCCGTTCACTGACGATGAACTACCAACATTCACTGAAGGTAGAAAAAAGATAACAATCACCAACCTTCACTGAAGGTGACCTACCAACTTTCATTGAAGGTAGAGAGAAAATATATCATAGCACCTCCGTTCGCTGACGATGAACTACCAACGTTCACTGAAGGTAGCAAAAAGATGACAAGTCTTTTCACAAAATTCTTTCGTTTCGCCTAGAAAGGGTCTCAACTTCTTCTTTAACCGAGGTATTCTGCCTGGAAAGGGTAATATATAAGTTGTCTCAAATAAAGATACTACCACTTGCAAAGATTTCACGATGAATTGTCTCTGCAATATTGAAGAGACTTGCCATCCACTGGAGTAATTTGACAATGAACTGCAAACTATCCACTCATAGAGAAGATAGCAAAAAAGTAACGTCGACTTTTACGGGGAAATACAAGTTGCTCAAATAAAGAGACCTGCTACTTGTTATTATGGAGGATTGGAAAATGACTTCTTGGGGAAAATGTCATGACTTCCTGGGGAATGAAGCATGGCTTCACGGGGAAGGCAATATAGCTTCCTGGGAAAACAAAATGGCTTCTTAGGGAAATGCCAACATATTCCTGCTGAGGAGATAAAGTTTTCTCGTGCAAAATAAATGCACAATCAAACCAAGGCTCGAAGCTTGTAGAGATCAAAAGTAATAATATTGCTGGGAAGCAAAGATTCAAACCAGAAATAAACTGGAGTAAAACAATCATCCAAAACACATCCTTCGAGAAATAAACTCAAGGGAGAAAACCAAAATCATCCAGACCAAGGGCTGTACAGGAAGGCTAAAGCAAAAAATCTTCCACGAGGGATAACTCAGTGGGGAAATTGAAAGAATATACACTTTCTGCCTAAGGATGACACTCTATTGGAGAGAGGACAACACAACTCTGCAAAACAAGGTAATATGTCAACAAGATATTGATGAATACGAATGAGAAATGATTGCTAAATTTAACTATGCATGATGTATATATGAATGAATGAGTGTTATCATGTATATGCTGACAAAACAAACATATAATACTGGGGATAAACAAACAAAACCAACTCGGGCACAATCAACACTCGGCTAAATCACATCCAGGACGGTCATTCCATAAGAAAATAAGCACCAACTGAGGAAACAAAGTCCTACTGCATGGCGTAACTTCACTGGGGAGAAACATAATCCGGAAGTAAACAAATCATAGCGACAAAACAATACAGATACAAAGATATAACACCCTTCTCCAGGCTTCATCGGGGAATAGCACTCAGACCTCAATGGGGAAACAAATGTTTTCATGCGTAGCACTTCTACTGGGGATTACAATACTGATTTCGATAAGGCAAATGAAAACCATATCGTCAAAACATCAATTGAGGATTTCAAGTTGACTTGATTAGGGAAATAACGTACAGACTCCACTAGGGGAGATGGCGCCTTATCATTAAGACATCACCTGGGGACTTCATGCTGACTCCATTGGGGAGGTCAACACCACATCGAAGAGAGGAAACCCAGATACGTTCTTCACTGGGGAAAACAGGGATACGTTCTTCAATATTGAGAGTAAGTATTGCACCAACTTCTCTGGGGAAAAAGTATGAAACCTCATGTGGATAACAACTTGGAGAGTTAAAAAGTCAAACATTATAGCAAGAAATCAATCTTATGGGGATTTTAAATCAAACCCAACACTTGGCGAGCAAAAACCCAAAAAGTTAACAACCAATTCAACACTTCTTAAATAAAACAATGCCCTTGCCTGATTATCGAGCAATCGAACAAAATGCAAATACCGCTGAAAGGAGATGCTTAACAAATAAGTCAAATCTCAGCATGCACAAGGAGGAAAACTTCTATGAACTAAGCGAGGCCTTCACTGGGGAATTTCAGATTGAGTCTTCATATCACACAAACCTATTCCAACAAAAGGTGCCCTGGGATAACCTTCCTAGGGAATCAAGAAGTCAACATATAGAAAGAGGTCAAACTCTTGGGGATTTTAAATCAAACTCCACACTGGGCAGGTGAAAAACCAAAAGTTGACAACTGTCTCAACACTTATTAGAAAATATACTGCCCTGGTCCAGTTACCTGGGAAATAAATACCAACAATAATGCCAACACTGCCAAAAAGAGTAACTTTTTGCAAATAATCCCATCTCAGCACACCAAGGGGACGAGACCTTTCGTCATATGAGAGAAGACTTCGCTGGGGAATCCAGAATAAAGACCTCAAACCAAGAAAACCCAAAAAGTCAGAAAATGAACCAACACTTGACTGGGGACATGGGGATCACAAACCTAGTACTGTAACTTACGCCAATTGGTACCGTCTTCAATATACAATAAACACGCGCATACCAGTGAAAACAACCTAAGAAAACCTTCCCGGGGAAAATAAAACTTCTCAAAACTACTGGAGTTCGTCCATTCCTGGGATCACCACTTTTGTTTTCCTCTTGAATCACAAAATCTTAAAGTAAAAGTAAGTTGTAGATTCTTTTTGAAAAAACAATTTTGTTATTTAATCCTTTTCACTTTGAAAATTATTATCAATAATAAATGGAGTCTTTGTAAGCTGAATAAAATAAGAAATACAAAGAATTGGGTAAAAGTTCAAATTTTATTGATAGAATGGTAGTCTGCGAATGGCGAGACTCTATGGATAATTACAAAGTTTGGAAAATGGTAATATACAATGGAAAAGATACATTGAGATACAATGACCACTATTCCCTCTAACAACTTTGAAATTCTGAGCAGCAGCTTCTGTTGAAGTATGATAAGGATCCAAGAAGATTGTTGCTTTAATGATCAAGTCTTGTCTGATGCAGTTACTTGCCAAGAAAGTCCCTAACTTTTGCCTAAGCTGCCTAGCGGGTTTTCAACTCAGCGGGAAATTTTATTCTATTTATGTCTCTAATTTTTGCCTAGACCGCCCTTTTAGGTTTTTGGCCTACCGAGACGCTCCTTTTTGCCTAAGCCTCCCTTTCGAGTTTTCAACTTAGCGAGCTGTTCTTTTATTTCTTTAGGCGAAGTATTTCTTGACTACATCAGCATTCATGGGACGTGGGAACTCCTCGCCATCCATAGTTTCAAGAATTAATGCACCGTCAGAGAAGGCTTTCTTGACAACATATGGGCCTTCAAAATTGGGAGTACACTTGCCCCTAGAATAAACGTTAAAAGACATGATCTTCCTGAGCACGAGGTTGCCTTCTCTGAATTCACGAGGTTTGACTTTCTTATCAAAAGCTTTATTTATTCTCTTCTGATATAACTGCCCATGACACAAAGCCGTCATTCTCTTCTCTTCGATCAAATTCAATTGGTCAAAACTGTTCTGGACCCATTCAGCCTCTGACAACTGGGTTTCAATTATCACACGCAAAAAGGGAATCTCAACCTCGATTGGGAGCACTGCCTCCATTCCATACACAAGGGAGAACAGGGTTGCTCCTGTTGAAGTGCGAACATATGTCTGATATCCATGTAAAGCAAAAGGGAGCACTTCATGCCAATCTTTATAAGTAACAACCATCTTCTGGATAATTTTCTTGATGTTCTTATTAGCAGCTTCAACAGTCTTGTTCATCTTCGGCCTGTACGGAGACGAATTGTGATGGACAATCTTGATTTCTTCACAAAGTTCTGTCATCATCTTGTTGTTAAGATTTGAGCCGTTGTCATTGATGAATCTGCTCGACACACCATACCAACATATGAGATTATTCTTAATGAAGCGCACAACCACCTGCTTAGTAACATTAGCATATGAAGCAGCTTCCACCCATTTGGTGAAGTAATCAATTGCTACCAAGATGAAATAGTGTCCATTTGAAGCTTTGGATTCTATCATCCCAATCATGTAAATACCCCACATAGAGAAAGGCCACAGGGAAGAAATAACATTTAGAGGTGTCGGAGGCACATGAATCTTGTCTGTATAAATCTTGCATTTATGGCACTTCTTTGCAAATCTATAACAGTCAGATTCCATTGTCAACCAATAGTAACCTGCCCTTAGCATCTTTTTATCCATCGAATGTCCATTGGCATGAATTCCAAATGAACCTTCATGAATCTCATGCATCAACATGTCTGCTTCATGTCTATCCACTCATCTGAGCAAGACCATGTCATAATTTCTCTTGTACAACACATTTTCACTAAGGAAGAAGCTGTCAGCCAATCTTCTTAATGTCTTTCTATCTTTATTCGATGCACCAATCGGGTATTCCTGAGTCTGGAGAAAATGCTTGATATCATAATACCAAGATTTCTCATCTGCTACCTCCTCTGTTGTAAACACATGAGCGGTCCTATCCAATCGCCGAACTATAATTCGAGGTATATCATTCAAAGTATTCACTTGATACATAGAATCCAGAGTTTCCAGAGCATCTGCCATTTGATTTTCATCTCTGGGGATGTGATGGAATTCAAATTTATTAAAGAAGGGTAACAATCTTCTAGCATAATCTTTGTAAGGGATCAAGCCGGGGTGACGAGTATACCATGTCATCGTCTTCAACCTCCAGACACCATGCAATGGAGATTTTGTGAGATCCTTCAAATGGAAAAATTAGGATCCCAGACTAGTATCATTGGATTCGTCTCTTCACGATGATCCTAACACCACCATCGCGCCAAATTTATATAAGGTATGCAAAGAGATATGAATCAAAAACCCAGAAAATAGCGAGCACCTTAAATTTGAGATTTCTCTCTCAATTCTCAATGGATTTAAAAATTGTAAGAAGCACAAGAATCAGGAGAAAGAGTAGAATATGTTAGTGCTTTATTTGGATCCAAATGATTGAGAATTCTACCTTTTTGAAGTTCAAGAAAGAAGCTTTGAAACTGGACTTCTGTAGCTTGAATTATGGTTCGTTTTGCTTGGTTTAAGTGCTGGAGAGTTTGTATGATGCTGAAGGATGATGGATGTGAAAAGAATTTTGGTAGAAAAGGCTTGAATCTCAGAAATTGATTTCAAAAATTTGAAGTTCGTGTGAGGTTTTGACAGAGTGTATTTGGCTCTCATAGCTTGAGGAAATGAATGGGGGGTGACCCTCTATTTATAGGGAATCAAATGGAATGTTCAAGCGTGTGAAATGATGAAGTTTGGAGGGGAATCGTGTGAACCTGATACACGAGCAAGGTGTGATATGTTTTGCATCAAAACTCATGCAATCCTTGCGTTTTAAGGCTCTAATCCACTTTGGCAACTTGATTAAACATTTTTAGATCATAAACGCGTGCTAATTTGATGTTTAGAAGCCAAAACATGAATTCCAAATTCTGACTTATGAAGAAACTTCATTTTCAAGTTACCAAGTTCAATCCAATGGCATTCTCAGTTCAAAGGGTCTTAAGGCATGATTCCTGATGCTTTAGAAATATGAGATTACAAGCTTTACAATGGGAAAATAATGGAATAAAATGGATGCTCGAGCTGAAAGTTGCAATGAGTCAAAGTTGGGGAAAAAAGGTTGACTTTCCATACTTAGAAATATTTCAAATTTTTCTTCAAAAGTGACCTATAATGTTTTGCATCCAAACATGGACTTACTCTTGGAATTTTCTCTTGACCAAAAAAGATGGCATGAATTAGACTTCTTGAATGACATTTTGAAACTTGAACCATTCAAAATCTCCAAAATTTGAGAGAGTTATGAATTGTTGAAGTTGGCAAAAAGTCATGAAATGACCTATAATCTTTTGTATCCTTAGGGCATCTTCCATCAATTTTCTCACTTTGAACATAAAATAAGGCATAAATTTCACATCCTAAATATCATTGTGGAAAAAGAATGGGTTCAAGGTGATAAAAATTGACCAAGTTATGATCATTTGAAGTTACACCTAAGAAATTGGGGGTTTATCTAGAGGACTTGTAATCTTTCTTCAACATTAAGTTTCTTCCACATGAAAATTCCTTGAAACTTTTGAAGTGATTTATTGATACCAATTTTAAGAGAAGGATTTATTTGGAATAACTCAAAAATACCAAAAGATGAGCAAGATATACTTCTTTGAAGTTCAAAACCCTAGCTCATAGATCAAGAAAATGCTTTGAGGAACTTTGACAATCTTGGACAAACTTCTTGTACCAAAACTTTTGCTTTGTTAATAGAAGTTGTTGAGGATGATAATGAGAACTCATAGCAACCAAAACCACTTCCATATCTTGATAATTGAGAGAAATGTGCACTTGTGACCAATGGGAACAAAGCCTTGTCCAACCATGACAACTTCTTCAATCAACCCCTTGTACTTTTGAATCAATATTGATAACTTTGAAATATGGTGAACCAAAATGAACCTTGCCATGCCATTTCTTCCTAAATAAATTTAATGGTGAGGTTTTAATTTCTCATGCTTTAATGACTAGGGCGTGGAAATAAACTCATGAACCTATGGATCAACTTGCTAAGCCACATTGCCTTTACCTACATTATTAACAAGTATGACAAACCAAAATTGCATTTTGTTAATTAGAAAGAAAGTCAAAACAAAACATGCAATCACAAAAGAAAAACAAGTTAAGGTTCTTGGTGATATCTCAAAGATCAAAGCTAAAGATAGGGAGGAGAACCAAAAGCCCTAATGTGATCTTGTTGTGATTGAATCAACATGGTATGATGAAGGGATCTTAGGGGGAAAAATTGGGGTACAACAGATACGATCAGAGTTTACAAAAGTGATTCAAAAAGGGTTTACAAAGCATGTTATAAGATTTCTGAAAAGTCTAAGAACACATTCAGATCATGCTGGAACAGGAAGATTTAAAGATCAGAAGTTGGACATTCGTTCTTAATTTAAGTTATGTTTATACTGAACTTTTGATCCAATTTCAAGTTATGATGCATAATCTCAGGTTGCAGATTTTCTTGTTGTTAAATCTCATCATCATTTAATGCTCACACCCACTTTTGAGTCTTTATCCAAAGGATCTTCCCACGTGTGGCATAGAAGTACCATTACTGTCATTGAAAAGCAGACTTTTGTACAAAGTTTATGCTGGGCACATGCTTTACTTTTGTTTCTGGGTGTACTTCTCCATAAATCATGCTTACAAAATCAGATTAGGCACGGCTAAAAGGTGATAACCACTCTCTTGTGCCTTGAACCATACTTGTACAAACTTGCTTCAAGAACAAGTCAGCGCCATAACACATGATGGTTGTACTCTTGACTTCTCCAACTCTAAAATCCTTTGCCTATAAATTGAACTTCATTTGCAACTGTTAAAGGGGAGAAGATTTGAGAAAAAGCCTTGAAACCTTGCTGAAATTTCTCAAGAACTGATATTGCAAACATAAACACGAAACTTGCTAGTTCTCTGATCTTCTGCTTTCAAACTCTAATTTTCCTTGTGCATTTCTTAACCAAATCACCCACACAGCTTCTGATATACACTTAGAAGCCATCCCATCTTCTGTTTTCAGACTGTAACACGGTCTTCATCAATCTCCATCTTAAAAATCAGAACTTTGTTTCTTGGTTGTTCTAGAATTTTCCAGCCATTCATAGCTCAAGTTAAAGGTTGTTCCAGCCTTCTGAGCACGTAAGGAAACTGACCAAAACATCACAACAGTCCGAACCAGACTCTAATTCAAAACAATCTCCAGAAGCAAGGTAGGTTCCTTCTGACTATTATCTCATTACTTTGGCACTATTAGGCTTGCATTTTCAAAAATACAATGTAGATATCGCGACTCTGATTCTGTACATATTTTTGAATTTCATGCTTTTTGCTTAAGTAGAGAGAGTTTCAGATCAAAACTTTTTGAGGAAGTTAGGTGTCAGAATTAGAATTGGCCAAATTCATGCTTTCTATATTCACGGTTCTGATGCTTTATATTTCTGAGACCATGATGAAATTTTCCATGACTGCTATGTTTGCATTTTTCATTTTGTTGAGAAATAACTAAGTTGCAGATGTTCTGGCTGACGTGAAGAAGAAGATGAAGCTCATTATCAGAACTTACTTTGTAATATATGTTTATGTTTTTTCTTCTAATACCGGATGTATAGCCATCCCAGTGGTAGAGAGTGAACGCTTAAGACATTAGTGTTAAAGGTCTTGAGTTCTAGCCCCAAGAACACCTTTTTATGTTTATTTCTTGACATTTTTCCCGTTATTTACCAAAACAGTGATCTTGGACCAAAACTTCTAAATATTCACATCCAACAACATTGACACCTCACGTACCCACTATCAGAACTTCTAGCCTGCCAGTAACACCAAAACTTCTAGATTTCCAGCTGCATCAGAATTTCCAAACCCTCTCAACAACTAGAACTTATGACCTTCCAATAATGCTTGAATCTCTAGGTTCCCGGTTGCATAAGAACTTCTAGGCTTTCCTTTGTTCCAAGAAACCTCAGAATTCCAGTGCGTCTGGATACATAACTTCTGACCTTCCTTTTTTGCTAACATTTGCTTTCTGATGTGCAGCACGCCTGAGCCAAAAAAATTTCTCTCTCCTCTTTCAGCAACACGCTGATTTTGACTCTTGTTCCCTCATTATTTTTATCACCACTTTATTTTCATTAATTAAAAACACCAAAAATACTTTATATTCACATGCTTTATTTTATTTCTTTTAAAAAAAGAAGACTAAAAATATTTTCTTAAGCAAATTTATTTCTTCTCTTAACAAAAACAAAACAAGTTTCTATTTTACATTTCTTGTACATTATTTTAATATGGTTGTAATATATAATTAGGACTTTAATTTATTACAATCCACATTTGTAAATTTGTACCCCCATCCCCAAAATGATTGTAATAGCGTAGAATATTTACTTTCCGCAACTTATCGCTTTCATATAAATACTAGTAATTAGGACTTGTATGGAAAGATAAAATCAATGCTTAGAAAACACTAATTCAAAGATAAATCAAGCATGAAATACAAACACTATTCACACTTGCACCCCTAGGGTAATTCCACTTGTTGCCTTATAAAAATGGTCATGTTATGCATGTGAGATGTCTTAGAAAAAACAATAAAAATAAAAGATTATAGTCCCTAGATGACTCTTTCGAATGTTGCCTTTCAAATGATCTTAGTCCCTCAAGAGAAATGCTAAGATATCTCACAACATTCCTATCATGACTATACGATGACCCGTGTCCGTCCCTTTACATCCAATGGTGGGGCTTCTTACCAATCAATGGTGAGATAACAACATTTAAAGGAGGAGGAGAAGAACAAAAGACTTTTGAGTAGGTAGAAACGTTCTTAGTTGCTTTCTCAAAACAAACATCCTTCCAAACACACACCAAACACTTTTAAAACATGAAATATTTCCAAAAGTCCAACACTTTGTATACATTCTTATAGAGACGAGAACCATTACAAAGTTTTCCTAAACAAAGGCGCTTTTCAAAAAATACTTTCAAAACCCACACCACAAAGCACACTTTCAAACAGAAGCAATGATCTAGCAAGCAACTAAGAGCCCATACATAACTATGGATGAAAAGGGTGCTAACACCTTCCCTTTTCCTAATCTACCCCCCAAACTCAAGAAAATAAATCTCAAAGGTCTTTCCTGTTCTTTTCACCCTTTCCTTTATTGGATAAAAGAAAAGTCGGTGGCGACTCTTGCTAACCGCAACAATTGCGATCAAACGCAAAATATCCCAAGTCAGTTCTCCCACTGTTACAGTACCACTTCAAGAATGCATGATGATATCATTGGCATAGTCAAAATGAAAGAATTTATGGATTGCTTTCTGACTAAACAACCTTCACAATGTTTGTCTGGCATCTTAAGACTTGGGATACCAGATACCATATCTTGAGTAATCAGGTGATTGAGTGATCAAAAATTCAAATATCCAAATCTCAAATTGCACAACCAGCTATCCTTGTGGTCGACAATAGTTTTCAAACATTGAACTTCTGTCGAACTGATCATAGTCTTAAATGTCATGTTCTTTGACAATGGAAATTTTAAGACCAAATTATTCTTGGTGTCGAACAATTTCAAAGCTCCACCTTCCATAACAACTGAGAAACCTTTTTTGACCAGTTATCCAACACTTAACAGGTTACACTTCATTCCAGGTACATAGATCACATCTTTAATCATAGCTCACCCTCCATTACTCATTTGAAATACTATGTTACCAGAATCTTCTACTTACAACGAACTATTATCAGCAAGTTTTACCTTTCTCTTCTTTGACTTGTCGAAATCTTTTAACCACTCCTTTTGACTAGTCATGTGATTCTAACAACTTGAGTCGAGGAACCAGATCTTGGATTCAACATGGTTATCTGCAACTGCAGCCATAACCACCATACCACCTTCAGAATCATCTGAAGCTTGGCGTGCAAGATGTGCTCCTTCGTCCTTGCCTTTTGTTAATCTATTGTCTTTCTTATACCAACAATGTTTAGCCAAGTGACCCCACTTTACAATTATAACACCGTATATCTTTCTTATCTTCTTTGTCCTTTTGATAGTTTCCTCCTCCTCTTTTTGAGGATTCAGAAGATCTATCTTCGACCTTATTCTTGTGTGGATTCGAACAAGACTTCTTGCCCCGGGTCTTGTCGAACTTGCCTTTAAATTATTTGGAGCCACCAACCTTTTCCATGACTAAGTTTGCAGAGCCTGTATCGAGTCTTGAACTCCTTTCCTTTTGACAATCCTCATCTCATGCACCTCCAATGAACCACCCAAATCTTCCACTTTTAGGGTTTCAAGATTGTTGGATTCTTGAATAGTTACGATAACATGAGTAAAGTGAGAGGTTAACATTCTCACTACCTTCTCAACTATCATCTTATCAGTTATAGTTTCACCATAATCCTTCATGAGATGGACGAGTTTTTGAACCTTCGACACATATTCTGCAACTTCTTCATCTTCTCCCATTGAAAATAACTCATATTATTGACACAAGGTTTGTAAATTGACAACCTTGGCTTTCTCACCTCCTTCATAATACTTCACCAGAATATCCCATGCCTCCTTCGTTGTTTCAGTATGAGAAATCCTGTCAAAATTAGCAGTATTTGTAACACCCTTCTAAACCCAAAGGAATATTCACAACTATTTTAATAAATAAATTAGAGTATATCACCATCAAGGGTGTCACATCTTCATAAATACCTCATAATAATACATCATGCTCTGCAACATGGGTTTTCATCAATAAGACACTTATTTCCTCAGTTGTATAAAATTAAATATTTCAATACCTCGCAGAGGAATTCATAATTCAACATCTCATGGTAAAATAATTCATAAAATATAGCCACACTTCATAATTCATGCTTATAAATCAAACAACTCGAGTACCACGTAGGGTGACTCAATGTCTTAAAACAAAATAAAGAACATAAGTTACAATCATCCGAACCCAACCTCGATGTTACATATCAGAGCAAGACTCCCTTATTCTACATAAAGTAAATAAACGCATCCTAAAGCTATCCTCTAATCATCTACAGACTATTCTCGGTCACATGCGCATTAACCACGTGGAGGCAACATTCAAACATAAAGGGTGAGTAAATCATAATCATTATATAAGACATAAGGCATAGACATAGTAAATATGCGCATAAGTAAAACATCACACATAATCATGTTTTCATGTTATACTCACACCTTTATAATTTCATCAAGATACAAAGAAATATATCATCATGCTCACTGTATCATCAAACATCACAATCACACATCATCATGCAATGTCACATAGTATGTAATGCAACATTGTGGACTCATGCATGTGGTATTGAAACTTCATTGTTACGCACAATCCACACTATGGGATTATGCCTTCACTGGACTATCGTCCTACCATCATCACTCGACCGAAGTCCTAATCACCATCACTAGACCGAAGTCCTAATCACCATCAATGGACCGAAGTCTTAACTATGTCATAAATGCAATGATACGCGACCTCATAATTAATACAACCACTGCTAGTCAACACGCATCACCATTCATGATTCACCATAAATATCATCTTATCATCATACTAATCAAAACATCATCATAACATCATCATAGTAATCAACACAACATCATAGCATCATATAATCATCATCATAAACAAGCTTTGTCATAAACAAAACATCATTGCGATTCAACACGGGGAACCTAATTCTATTCTAACTAGGTCTTGGAGATATACTCTTTAATTCTCATTTTCTCCATATATTAAATTTCATTGTGTTATCTATCCAACTCTTCGAACGACACCTCAATTCGAGCTCTAGAACTAAAGTTACGATCATTTTAATATTTCCAACTTGGACAACCAATTCTGCCTTCCGTCGCCTGGCGACACCCCTCTGTCGCTTTGCGACACAGCCTTCGTGTCACCCTTCGCCTGGTGACGCTAAACGCGATGCACTCCATAAACTAGTTCCAATCTACCTCCCTTCGCTCCCACCTTCGCCCGACGAAGCTCTGTCGCCTGGTGATACATCCGCTATCGCCCGACGATCTTGTGCGAACAAGATATTCTTGTTACGATTTCTGCACTGCACCAGTCCAATTTTTCTGCGATATCATCACATTTTAGGTCCTAAAACACCATCTAATCCTATTTTTTCATCATCTATCAATATCCTATAATTCTATGTTCATTATACACCAATTATAAGTCATTATTCACTGCTAATTCATCAATTCTTCATCAATTCTCAACAATTCATCATCCACCAAAACCTAAGGCAATTCTACCATAATTTAAACCCTAAATCAAACATAATAACAATGATAAAACTCCCCTTATCTTTTATTATAGCATCAATTCAACTTATTTTTGGTTCTCTATTGAAATCTCTTGCCTCTTTGTGCCCTAGCCTCATTTCTCCACAACGTCAATTTCTTTCTCCCAATTCTACGGTCGTTCTATAATGACTTTATTTCCCCCTAATTATTTGTATAACCTTTATACCTCTAATATAAAACTTCTCACCTTGTCCTTACTTATTCTCTACTAAATACCATATTGCCCTTATTTTCTCTACACTTCTATTATTCTATTTTCCCAATTAAAATAATTCTAAGCAATTATTCTAATTATTCCAAAATACTAATAATCATTTTAATTAGTCTAATTCCCACTATGCTACACATAACAACCCATCATAAATTATTACATACCTCATGCTCATCAAATCATCAAGAATATACGTCATCAAAATGACTCACACAAAACACCAAAACATCATATATTCCAACTAATTCACCACGACTCATATAATTATGCTAAATTAATTAATTAGATTATTAATATAAAATAATGGGTTTTATAACTCTCCCCCACTTAAAAGAATTTTCTCCCTAAAAAATTACCTAACGAAAACAACATTGGATAAGACTCTTTCATATGACCCTCGCATTCCCAAGTCCAACTTTCACCTACTGCTCCACCCTACAATACTTTAACTAAGGCGATCTCCTTGCCTCACAGTAGCTTTACTTCCCGACCTTCTATTTTGAAATGGTAATGCCTCAATAGTTAGGTTATCTCTCACCTGTACATCATCCATTTGAATCACATGCGAAGGATCCAGAATATACTTCCTCAACTGAGACACATGAAACACATCATGTAAATTCGTAAGTGGCGGTGTTGTACCCCAAAATTTGCCCTCCCATTTTTCATAAGAAAAGCACAACCCTAGGGTTTCTCAAATATTCAAGACTGGCTCAGGAATCGATCAGACAGATTTTCTCCTGTGGCGGTAAATCAGCAATTAGGGTTTTTACTTGCAATTCTCAGAAGAAATGAATTCACAAAGATCCAATTGGTTTTCACATGTTTTCATGCTTTTTCAAGTTTACTGTTTGTTCTCAAGGCATGTTTATCTGGGACAAGAGATGGGATTTAAGACTGTCATTTGGAACATTCATGTTTTGTTTTGATCCAGGTTAACCAGATAATTTGTGTCTGTTAAGACATTTATTTGTTTATGGAATAAACATTTGTTTGTTTTGCACAGTGCGTCTTTATTTGGAGTGCAGTGGCAAGATTACATGATCATTGGAATTTAAGTTATCTTGGTTGGAATTATTGGCATACAGTTTCAATTATCTTAATCAGGAATCTTAAAGAATTAGTGAAGATGCAAAGAGAAAATTGTGAGTTATTGACAGTAAAGGATTTTGATGGACGTCAGATTATCTCATAAGACTTTCTTCATTTATTTCAAAAATTGTTACAATACAATTTATTATTTAAATGCTTTAAGTTTTACAACTTATTGTATTTGAAAAATAAGCTTCCATTGCTCCCATGCTCGCCAAAGAATTTCTTGCTTCCTATGCTTTGCCACCATCCAGTTTGCGCTCACATGAAAGAAAGACAGAAAAATAATTAGTACAGTTAGTTGGGCATAAGCAAGAATTTTCAAAAGAAAGAAAATGTGTTCATCATTAAAGTTTGCAATTTGGAATCAGAGGGCTATTTTTAATTCATCACGTTTTTATTTTTCTATTTGCAGATCACAAGAAGATTACTCTTTTTGGTTCACAAAAATAAAAATAAAAATGCAAGCAAAGTTGTCCAAATAAAAAAGAATGCAAGCAATTTGTCCAAATACAACTAGGCTGCTCAAGCAAGTGAAAATATGCAAGCATCAAGGCGCAAAACAGGGCCAAACAATGCAGCAAATTCGATAAAGTACAAGCAAACATGCAGCAAGCTGTCTAAGCAAGCAGTACAAGCAAGCAAAGAATTACAAGCAAGATAAACAAAGTACAAGCAACAACAGGCAAGAAGAAAGTACAGCAGTATGGTAAACCGAACAACAAGCAAAGGGCTTGTTTCATTAGCCTTTTCATCATTTTCCTAGATTTTGCAAACTTTTCAGAGAAAACAGAGAAAAAGCAATTTTCTTTTATCATTTGATATTCTGCCCACAGGCTGTCAAAAAGCAAAGCAAATATAACAGTAGGCAAACTGTAAGAAAGGGAGGGAGAACATTTTATAAAACTCAGAAATTTCAACAACAGAAGGAACCAAGTATCAAAAACTATCATCTTCCATCACACCAACAAAAAAACTGGTAACTCATTTCAAAAATCCTTCAACCTGTAAACCATCAACAAGATACCAAAACATAACAATTTCAAACAACCAAAACCTGTTAACAAGTTCAAACAACCAAAACATGTTAACAAGTTCAAACAACCAAAACCTATTAACAAGACCAAACAGCCAAACCTGCATAACCAAGTTCAAACAACCAAACTTGCATAACCATTTTCCAAAACAACCAAAACCTGTTAACAAGTTCAAACAACCAAAACCTGTTAACAAGACCAAACAGCCAAACCTGCATAACCAAGTTCAAACAACCAAAGACTGCAAACTATCAACAAAAACATTCACAAAAATCCAAAACCTGTAACTCACAAAACATTCAAACCTGTAACAAAACTCCATAGTTCAAAAACCATCTTCAATACCAAACTGTAAAATCCAAACTGTAACCAAAACAAACAGAACCAAGTATCAAAAACTACCATCAACATCCCAACATCCCAACATCCCAACATTCCAACAATATCAAACCTTCAACTGTAAAACAGTCCAACATCCTCATCAAAACCAAATTTGTCACAACCAACAACAGTTCAGAAACCAAAGGGCCCAAGAACAATCACAAAGTCTCAAACATCATCAAATCAACATTCCAAAGTCCATCAAACATCATCATCATCATTCAAACATAGAAGATAGAAAAACAAAAGGTTACCAGAAAGAGCTCACGCACGCCATCATTTCTTCCCTCCCCGTTTCCGGCCTCCAAGGAGCACCATCAGCCCAGCCTCACATCCTTTTCCATTTCGCAAAAGTTCCACAGGTATGTTTCTTTTCAAATCGTTTCCTGTATCTCAAAGCATAGCACAATAAATTAACAAGCAAAACATGAACAAGATTAACAATAACAGAAATCGTTCAAACTTCAAAATCCACAGAATCGTACCTTTCAAAGAAGCGAAAAACGTTAGCGCTTAGGATGTGAGAGAGAGAGAGTGCTCCGGTGACGGGAAAGGGGGGAGATAAAATCAGATTAAGCGGTAATCGAGCGTCTTATGTATGAATCAAAGCTTAGGGTTTCCAGAAAAGGGGCGTTCTATTCACGAATTAGGAAGAAAACAGGGACGTTCATGGATGGAGAGATGAACGAGATAGGGACGTTCAGTGAGAAAGAAGAACAAGAGAGAAGCGAAGAGGACGATAGCGCCGCTGTGAGAAACGCCAAGCACAAACCCTAATTTCGTTTACCCTAATCAGAAACAATTATGCAAGAGTAGTGTATTGGGCCTGTCTTGGCAAACCCCATAGGCCCATATACACGTTTTCTGGTTTCCCCACCCCCCCTTTTTTGCCTTATCCTGTTTCAGCAAGACAATAACACCTTTGGGCCTAACACCCTTCAAAACCTTTAAGCCCATTTTCATTCATTTTAATTTATTTTTTTATTTCTTTTGTTAATAATATACTAGTGATTTTTAAAACTTCATTTTGTAAAATTAATTTAATTTTTTAATTAGTTTTCTTTTATCATTTTCTTTTTATTAATTTTCTTACACTTAATAAAAACACCAAAAACATTTAAATTAGTTTATTTTCTTTCTTTATTTACATAATTAATAAAAATACAAAGAATAGTAATAATAAGAATTTTAATCTTTCTTTTTCTAGAATAGATTTTATTTCTCTCTTTTCAAGTAAATACATACATACTTTGTTGATTTTATTTTCGTAAATTATCATAGCTTTGTATTAAATCGCACAGCAATTCGATTTGGTTGTATTATTTGATATTTGTACATTGCTATTTTTATTTGATTCATCCCCATTTGTAACAATTGTATCCCCATTCCCAGATGCTTTTGTAATAGCTTAGAATTTTAATTCCTGTAATTTATTGCTTTCCATATACTGTATAGTAACTAGGCGTGTATGGCAAGATTCAAAAAATCAATCGCTAGATGACCTAATCCAAGAATAAATAACTTGAAACCAACACACTTTCTCACATGCGCACCTCTAGGGTAACCTCTCTTGTTGCCTCGGAAATACAATCATGTCCCTAAAATATGAGACACTCTAGCAAATGACCCTTCGATAAACAAATATCGTAGTCCCTCGATGACCCTCGATGTTGCCTTCGATAAAACGATCTCGTCCCTTACAAAATTGCTAGAGCGTCTCACAAGTTACTTTCAATGATTGTAAAATTGACCCGCACCCGTCCCTTTACATCCAATGGTGGGCCTTCTTACCAAATCAATGGTAAGATAGCACCATTAAAAGGAAGAAGAAAAGAACAACTTAAGACCTTTCGAGTAGATAGATTCGCTCTTAGTTACTCGCTTGCTCACGACAAAAACCTTTACACCTACACCTCCATTTCAAAACACTTTCAAAAGACAAAACGTTTTGCATACGTTCTTATAGAGACGAGAACCATGGAAAAACCTCTTTTCAAAAACACCTTTCGAAACACGATTCACAAACACACTTTTGAACTATTTTCGAAACAAACACTTTGTAGATGTTCTTATAGAGACGAGAACTATTACAAAGAAAATTTCCAAAATAATTTCAAAACCCACACCACAAGCACACAATCAAACAAAAGCAAGTGATCTAAATGACTAACTAAGAGCCCATGGAAAACCATGGATGAAAGGGTGCTAACACCTTCCCTTTTCATAATCTACCCCCCGAACCCGAGAAAATTCTTGAAAGGTCTTTCCTGTGCTTTTTACCTTTCCTTTTGGATAAAATAAAAGTCGGTGGCGACTCTTGCTAACCGCACAAGTGCAAACACAAACACAAACACTCAAGTCAGTTCTCCCACCGTATCACAGAACTGGCGACTCTGCTGGGGACTATTTCAAAAGTGGGGTTACCTTAGGGTTTTAGATCACCTTTACATGCGTATCTTGTTTGATTTGTATGCTTTACATTTTTGGTTCCTTGTTTGGGTTTGTTTAAAATCCTACATCCGGATTTGGGGACACCTTTTAGGTAAGTAGCAATAAACTGTGAGGGAACTATGCGGGGTATACCGACATGGTTGAAGCAGTAGCTACGTTGATGTGGCACTTTGGTTGGTACCGGTAACCCTTGAGTTAAATAAAGGAGGGTATGGGGCCGCCGCGTGGTGTCGTGAAACATCAACTGACTTTAGAACCTTACTTGACCAACTTGGCCTTTTAGGATGTAGTGAGATGACCGACTTTGGTGCAGTCCGAAGTTGGTAGATACTCGATACTACACTCATTGAGGGTTGTTTTCTTGGAATATTTCGGTCGCCAGTAAAGTGGCTAAACTGAAATAATGAACACAGAAAACAATCCAGTGATGTTGAGCTCCTTAGAACCCGGTTACTATTTCTAGGACAGGTTGAGCCAACTAGACTTCAAGAGGGTACTTACCTACAAACTCCGTGTAAGCCTAAACCTAAGGACTTGTCTGCTTTGTGTGAATATGATTATTTGTATATAAACTTGCTCACTTCGCATATCGGTACATAACATCATAACATCATACCATAGCATTTTCAATAACCATTTCAAAGATCTCGAGGGTTTTTGACGCAGGGTCACGTTGAACCAGACGTCTACTAAAGGGAAAGAGGATTCATTTTCCTCTAAACAAATGTCGTCAAAAAATCAAGTACAACAACTTGAGTCAAGGGCTATGACCCACTTGACATGGTGAGCTTGATTCTCGTGGAAAGACATCCACCGATATAAAACTCTCCAATCAAAGATGTTGATCGAAATTCAATTTCTAACATTTTCTTGTGTTTACCTCGCGAGATCCTTGAAAACATGCATCCACATATCATGCATCTTATCATGACAGGTTTCTCCCCTTCAGGTCTCTTTATCTTCCTATTGTTTATTTCAGTAGAGATGGCTCTAGAGAAGACTATCAAAGACATCCAGGCTCAAAACGCTCAACTCCAAGAGATGTTCTTGAACCTGTCCAAGGGACAAGAAGAGGTGAAAGCTCTCCTCACAAGGGGCTTGGTCATAGGGAATCTGGGGGCATCAGGAATGATCAGTTGGAAGGGCTATAGATTGAGATGGCAACAATGAGAATCCAGATGATGGGACAACTGGTTGGCCAGATGGCTCTCATCCAAAACTTGGCACAAGGACAAGAAGAACTAAGGGTCCTCATCAACAAACTACATCGAGATGGATGTAACCAATGGGGCAAACAACTAAGGTTGAAGATCAAGTCATCATTCAACCTCCATTGAGACAAGAAGCCGAAGGAAAGCCTCCCCAGTTTGCTTCAGGGTCACAAGCCTAACAACAACCTCACCAAAGTCAACAAGATAATCGGCGTAAGCGGAATACATCTGAAAGGCGCTTCACTGAGATTAACATGACATTACCTTAAGTACTGCAACGCTTGTTAGAAGTCAAGCTGACTGTATTAAGGGATCCTCCTCGGAATCCCAATACCTCTGCTCCTAGCTATCATCCCAGTGCATTATGCGCATACCACTCCAATAATCATGGGCATGATACGAATGAATGTTGGGCTTTAAAAAATAAAATCCAAGACCTAATCAAAGAAGGAACGCTGGAGTTCACACAATATGGCCAGATGAAAATCTTCCACTGAGGGCTCTCCACCTGAAATGACAAGTTCGAACAAAGAGGCTTCTGTTCATTTTGAATTTCCATTTGTAATTTCTTTTGTTATTCAAACAATTATCTGTTATTGTCAAACTTTGTTTCATTAATGCATTGCGTATGTTTGTCTTGAATTATTTCATTTTCATTACATTTTTAACTATGTTTTTTACTCGCTTTATGACATTCAACTCTTGCTGAAAGATACAAACCTTTAGAGGGAGGATGACGAAAACAATGCCATAATCTCATACCGTATGCTTTTGGACAAACCTTGCTGACGATGTACAAGTGTTTCTTTCAAATCCTAAACACTGGAGTTATAAGGAAGATAATCCCTAGTAAACCCCTTCGAGCCAAAGAAGTAGAAGTTTTCTGTTTTAACACAAATTGAAACCTTTAATCGAAACCTGGGGCAGGGTAGTCTCTCAGTTAATTCAAATGCGTGTTAAAGTCGCAAACTCTCATCTTGTAATACAATGAATGACATCAAAAACATTCCTTTGGAATCAAAAGACGGTAATGGTTCCCTATCACATAGGCAGTCATTATCTCTCAAAAAGAAAAGCCCACTAAGTCAAAACCTACAAGGGAGGCTTAAGAAAACTGGGGCATCGTACTGACTGTAATCTCAAAGGCAAGAACGGCCAGGCAAAAATTAGGGATAATAAATCGAAAAAAAGAGGTCACTACAAATCCTCAACAAAAATAATGTTGCAAAAAATGACTACCTTCCAACAAATTCAACTTGTGTGAACCATCACCAAAATTTCGTTCCAGACTCATTTGGAGTTCAAACGCACAATTAACTGAGTTTAGAATTAAAGAACATCACGAAGAGCGGGGGGTACAAATATACTTTGAGCCTTTATCCTTTGTTTATTTAAACCGTGAACCAAGCCACGTTACAACCCTTCAAAAGTCCTAATTGAAGCATGGGTTAGTTCGAAAGCATACTGTTACAAAAGGTATCCTGACTCCTGTAAGGCTTTGCTCTAAATCTTGAGTTGAATTTTTCTTACAAAAGTTTTCTGCTGAAAAACGCATTTTCAAAATTTCAAGACAAGCATAAACTTTGCATTATTTGAATATCGTTGTTTGCATATGGCTATTTGTTTGGCAGCGGAGAAATTCACACAATGAATATCCAATGAACGAAAGGCTCCCAGTGAACAAAATCACTTCAAGCGGGATGACACTTCCATTGCAAAAATATCCTATCAACAAAGGGGACATGACATGTCATTGTCTAATAAACCTGGGGTAGTCCAGTCAAGATTTTAAGAAATCTCTCAAAATGCAGAGTAACCAGGGACAAGTCTCCGTCCCCGTCACTTGGGGCATTTAATGTCAGATCTCAGCAAAGGGATACATGCAGTCAAATATTTCCAGGGGCAATCCTTTCAGTACATCATCAATATCCCCGGAGGAGTTCAAAAATATGATCAAGATCCCCAGTGGAGCTAAATTTCAAAATCCCTATCAGAGTTAAAATTTCAAACCCCCGATCCCCAGCGGAGCCAAAACTTTGAACTACAGATCCTCAGTAGAAATGAAGCTTTCTTCCCCAGCGGAGCTAAAACTTCAACCTTTAACCTCAGTGGAAACCATCCAGTTTCCTCAAATTCCCCAGAGAGTTGTCTTAAACCAGATAATTCCCCAGCAAGTTGCTAACTAGACAACAACTTCGGATAATTCCCCAGAAGATTGGCATACACCCAAACTCCTGATATCCCCAACAGAATGAAGATTCTCATTCTTGACTCCCCAGAAGATTGGCATACAACCCAAACTCTTGAACTATCTATAACAGGAATGAGCTGTTCCCCACAGGGTCTCCTAAACTCCTCAGCAGTATAGCTACTCCCTACAGAGTTTTTACCACTCTCCAACAGGATAAACTTTCTCCTCGTAGAGTTATTCTTATTTCCCAGCAGATTGAAGATTCTCAATCCCCAGCCATAGTCATCAAGGTTCTCAGGACTCCCCAAGCAGGTTTCTCAAGCAGCACTTGACATTATTCTTACAACAGAATATCTGCCATTTTCAACTTCAAAAGGACATGAAGATTCTCATCCCCAGAGAAGTCAGGATTTATCTTCCCCAACAGCAGTCAAGGGTTTTGTTATCCCCAGCTGTCAAGGATTTATTCTCCTCAATAATACAGCAAATCATCTTACATGCGCATACATTACATTCATATATCATAAACATTGATAAAGCACATTCATTGCATCATACATTTCATGCAACATAACTATGTGTTTTCAGTTAACATTTTACCCTTTTTCAGAATAAGATTAAAAGCTATCTCTAACAAAGATTTCAGATACAACACAGATACACTCCAGACACGGAAGTCATTTCTGGTGCTCATTCAAGTTTTCAACGTTAAGATACAATCAAATTCTCACAAGCTCTCTGGTTCAGTCAAATCAATGCTCAGATTCCTGTTCCAGTTCAAGTTATGAAGCCCAGATTCGACCGGATAGTATCTTGATTTTTCTCCATCACACCATGAAGCCCGAATTCGACCGGATATTAGTTTAATCCCCAGCAAGTTATTGTGAAGCCTGGATTTCGACCAGACAACAATACAAGTTCCTGTGAAACTTGGATTTCGACCAGATAATGGTATAAAACACTTTGAAGCCTGGATTTTGACCAGATAACAGTGAGGTACACTGTGAAGCTTAGATTTTGACCAAATAGTAGTTTACTCGGCCAATTACTTTGAAGCCCGGATTCAACCGGATATTAGTAGGCCCCAAAATCAAACGGAAGCCCGGAGGCGACCAGATAACCATTTGATTTTCTTATGAAGCCTGGATTTTGACCAGATAGGAAGTAGGGTATCGTGAAACCTGGATTTCAACCAGATAATGGTACAAAACACTGTGAAGCCTGGATCTTGACCAGATAACAGTGAGGTACACTATGAAGCTTGGATTTTGACCAAATAGCAGTTTACTCGACCAATTACTTTGAAGCCCAGATTCAACCGGATATTAGTAAGCCCCAAAATCAAAGGGAAGCTCGGAGGCGACCAGATAACCATTTGATTTTCTTCTGAAGCCTGGATTTTGACCAGATAGGAAGAAAGGTATCGTGAAGCCTGGATTTCGACCAAATAATGGTACAAAACATTGTGAAGCCTGGATTTTGACCAGATAACAGTGAGGTACACTATGAAGCTTGGATTTTGACCAAATAGTAGTTTACTCGGCCAATTACTTTGAAGCCCGGATTCAACCGGATATTAGTAGGCCCCAAAATCAAAGGGAAGCCCGGAGGCGACCAGATAACCATTTGATTTTCTTCTGAAGCCTAGATTTTGACCAGATAGGAAGTAAGGTATCGTGAAGCCTGGATTTTGACCAGATAATGGTACAAAACACTGTGAAGCTTGGATTTTGACTAGATAACAGTGAGGTACACAGTGAAGCTTGGATTTTGACCAAATAGCAGTTTACTCGACCAATTACTTTGAAGCCCGGATTCAACCGGATATTAGTAGGCCCCAAAATTAAAGGGAAGCCCGGAGGCGACCAGATAACCATTTGATTTTCTTCTGAAGCCTGGATTTTGACCAGATAGGAAGTAAGGTATCGTGAAGCCTGGATTTTGACCAGATAACGATACAAGACACTGTGAAGCTTGGATTTTGACCAAATAGCAGTTTGCTCGACCAGATACTATAAAGCTCGAATTACGATCATATGTTAAGTTGGCCCACAGCCAAAGGGAATCCCGAATTACGACCGGATAGCCATTTGATTTCTTCTAAAGACTGGATTACGACCAGACAACAGTTAAAGTGTTCTGAAGTCTGGATTACGACCAGATAAGAAGTAAAGTATCGTGAAGCCTAGATTTTGACCAGATAACGGTACAAGACACCGTGAAGCCTGGATTTTGACCAAATAACGGTACAAGACACTGTGAAGCTTGGATTTTGACCAAATAACAGTTCTTACCTGGATAATTACTAAGAAACCCGGAGTCGGCCGGATATTAGTATCCCTTTAAATTCGAGTCTAAACCCGGATGCGACCGGATAACCACTTGATTCCTTCTGAAGCCTGGAGCACGACCAGATAAGAATTGAGAAATGGCAAGGCCTGGAGTGCGACCAGATAGCCAGTTTAATCTCATCTCCTCATTAAATCACTGTAAAGCCTGGAGTACAACCAGATAGTAGTTCATTTTCATCTCCTCGACTAAGAGATGATTCCTCAGTAGAGTAACGGACGACCGAAGCTCCTAAAATTCTATTTCTACCATGACAGAGACCAGCATTCCCCGGAGTATTCCTCCTCAACAACAGGTATACGGGCTCTCGTAAAGGAATCTCTTATACGATCGACATTTATTCTGATGGCATCTTTAAGCCCATTCTCGACATCACAAGCTCAGATACACTCCAGACACGGTAGCCATGCTGATCACTCATGCTGATTTTCCCCATCCCAGAGACGCTCCAAACACGGAGGTCATTCTGTCGCTTATACAAATCCAATCTCCAGATACAACTTAGATACGTTCCAGATACGGATACCATTCTGATGTTCATTCTCCTAATTTTCAACAAACAGTCTTGGATGGAAACTTTAAGCCCATCTGCAACAAGATTCACATCTTCAAATGGCATCTTTAATCCTATTCCCTCAATTACACTTTTGTCGAGCGCAAATTTATGGGCACTCTAGTGTCCAATCATCTTTTACCTTTGAGCCACGAACGACAAAACTCGCTGATCTAACTCTTCAAGTTCAAAAGATTGAACAGGGGCAGTTGTTGTACCCCAAAATTTGCCCTCCCATTTTTCATAAGAAAAGCACAACCCTAGGGTTTCTCAAATATTCAAGATTGGCTCAGGAATTGATCAGACAGATTTTCTCCTGTGGCGGTAAATCAGCAATTTGGGTTTTTACTTGCAATTCTCAGAAGAAATGAATTCACAAAGATCCAATTGGTTTTCACATGTTTTCATGCTTTTTCAAGTTTACTGTTTGTTCTCAAGGCATGTTTATCTGGGACAAGAGATGGGATTTAAGACTGTCATTTGGAACATTCATGTTTTGTTTTGATCCAGGTTAACAAGATAATTTGCGCCTGTTAAGACATTTGTTTGTTTATGGAATAAACATTTGTTTGTTTTGCACAATGCGTGTTTATTTGGAGTGCAGTGGCAAGATTACATGATCATTGGAATTTAAGTTATCTTGGTTGGAATTATTGGAATACAGTTTCAATTATCTTAATCAGGAATCTTAAAGAATTAGTGAAGATGCAAAGAGAAAATTGCGAGTTATTGACAATAAAGGATTTTGATGGACGTCAGATTATCTCATAAGACTTTCTTCATTTATTTCAAAAATTGTTACAATATAATTTATTATTTAAATGCTTTAAGTTTTACAACTTATTGTATTTGAAAAATAAATTAGTACAATTGTTTGAGTATTTCTCTCTAAATTACAAAGAAAAATCTAAGCCTAAGGATGACTAAGCTTCCATTGCTCCCATGCTCGCCAAAGAATTTCTTGCTTCCTCTGCTTTGCCACCATCCAGTTTGCGCTCACATGAAAGAAAGACAGAAAAATAATTAGTACAGTTAGTTGGGAATAAGCAAGAATTTTCAGAAGAAAGAAAATGTGTTCATCATTAAAGTTTGCAATTTAGAATCAGAGGGCTATTTTTAATTCATCACGTTTATATTTTTCTATTTGCAAATCACAAGAAGATTACTCTTCTTGGTTCACAAAAAGAAAAATAAAAATGCAAGCAAAGTTGTCCAAATAAAAAAGAATGCAAGCAATTTGTCCAAATACAACTAGGCTGCCCAAGAAGGTGAAAATATGCAAGCAGCAAGGCGCAAAACAGGGCCAAACAATGCAGCAAATTGGACAAAGTACAAGCAAACATGCAGCAAGTTGTCTAAGCAAGCAGTACAAGCAAGCAAAGCATTACAAGCAAGCTAAACAAAGTACAAGCAACAGTAGGCAAGAAGAAAGTACGACAGTATGGTAAACCAAACAACAAGCAAGGGGCTTGTTTCATTAGCCTTTTCATCATTTTCCTAGATTTTGCAAACTTTTCAGAGAAAACAGAGAAAAAGAAATTTGCTTTTATCATTGAGAGAGGAGAGAGAGGAAAGAAATCACCTAATTTGTTGGAATTATACAAATGGTACAACTTTGATATTCTGCCCACAGGCTGTCAAAAAGAAAAGCAAATATAACAGTAGGCGAACTGTAAGAAAGGGAGGGAGAACATTTTATAAAACTCGGAAATTTTAACAACAGAAGGAACCAAGTATCAAAAACTATCATCTTCCATCACACCAATAGAAAAACTGGTAACTCATTTCAAAAATCCTTCAACCTGTAAACCATAAACAAGATACCAAAACATAACAAGTTCAAACAACCAAAACCTGTTAACAAGTTCAAACAACCAAAACCTGTTAACAAGACCAAACAGCCAAACCTGCATAACCAAGTTCAAACAACCAAACTTGCATAACCATTTTCCAAAACAACCAAAACCTGTTAACAAGTTCAAACAACCAAAACCTGTTAACAAGACCAAACAGCCAAACCTGCATAACCAACTTCAAACAACCAAAGCCTGCAAACTGTCAACAAAAACATTCACAAAAATCCAAAACCTGTAACTCACAAAACATTCAAACCTGTAACAAAACTCCATAGTTCAAAAACCAGTAAACCTCAAAAACCAACTTCAATACCAAACTATAAAATCCAAACTGTAACCAAAACAAACAGAACCAAGTATCAAAAACTACCATCAACATCCCAACATCCCAACATTCCAACAAATATCAAACCTCCAACTGTAAAACAGTCCAACATCCTCATCAAAACCAAATTTTTCACAACCAACAACAGTTCAGAAACCAAAGGATCCAAGAACAATCACAAAGTCTCAAACATCATCAAATCAACATTCCAAAGTCCATCAAACATCATCATCATCATTCAAACATAGAAGATAGAAAAACAAAAGGTTACCAGAAAGAGCTCACGCACGCCATCATTTCTTCCCTCCCCGTTTCCGGCCTCCAAGGAGCACCATCAGCCCAGCCTCACATCCTTTTCCATTTCGCAAAAGTTCCAAAGGTATGTTTCTTTTCAAATCGTTTCCTGTATCTCAAAGCATAGCACAATAAATTAACAAGCAAAACATGAACAAGATTAACAATAACAGAAATCGTTCAAACTTCAAAATCCACAGAATCGTACCTTTCAAAGAAGCGAAAAACGTTAGCGCTTAGGATGTGTGAGAGAGAGAGTGCTTCGATGACGGGAAAGGGGGGAGATAAAATCAGATTGAGCGGTAATCGAGCGTCTTAGGTATGAATCAGAGCTTAGGGTTTCCAGAAAAGGGGCGTTCTATTCACGAATTAGGAAGAAAACAGGGACGTTCGTGGATGGAGAGATGAACGAGATAGGGACGTTCAGTGAGAAAGAAGAACAAGAGAGAAGCGAAGAGGACGATAGCGCCACTGTGAGAAACGCCAAGCACAAACCCTAATTTCGTTTACCCTAATCAGAAACAATTATGCAAGAGTAGTGTATTGGGCCTGTCTTGGCAAACCCCATAGGCCCATATACGCGTTTTCTGGTTTCCCCACCCCCCTTTTTTGCTTTATCCTGTTTCAGCAAGACAATAACACCTTTGGGCCTAACACCCTCCAAAACCTTTAAGCCCATTTTCATTCATTTTAATTTATTTTTTTATTTCTTTTGTTAATAATATACTAGTGATTTTTAAAACTTCATTTTGTAAAATTAATTTGATTTTTTAATTAGTTTTCTTTTATCATTTTCTTTTTATTAATTTTCTTACACTTAATAAAAACACCAAAAACATTTAAATTAGTTTATTTTCTTTCTTTATTTACATAATTAATAAAAATACAAAGAATAATAATAATAAAAATTTTAATCTTTCTTTTTCTAGAATAGATTTTATTTCTCTCTTTTCAAGTAAATACATACATACTTTGTTGATTTTATTTTCGTAAATTATCATAGCTTTGTATTAAATCGCACAACAATTTGATTTGGTTGTATTATTTGATATTTGTACATTGCTATTTTTATTTGATTCATCCCCATTTGTAACAATTGTACCCCCATTCCCAGATGCTTTTGTAATAGCTTAGAATTTTAATTCCTGTAATTTATTGCTTTCCATATACTGTATAGTAACTAGGCGTGTATGGCAAGATTCAAAAAATCAATCGCTAGATGACCTAATCCAAGAATAAATAACTTGAAACCAACACACTTTCTCACATGCGCACCTCTAGGGTAACCTCGCTTGTTGCCTTGAAAATACAATCATGTCCCTCAAATATGAGACACTCTAGCAAACGACCCTTCGATAAACAAAGATCGTAGTCCCTCGATGACCCTCGATGTTGCCTTCGATAAAACGATCTCGTCCCTTACAAAATTGCTAGAGCGTCTCACAAGTTGCTTTCAATAATTGTAAAATTGACCCGCGCCCGTCCCTTTACATCCAATGATGGGGATTCTTACCAAATCAATGGTAAGATAACACCATTAAAAGGAAGAAGAAAAGAACAACTTAAGACCTTTCGAGTAGATAGATTCGCTCTTAGTTACTCACTTGCTCACGACAAAAACCTTTACACCTACACCTCTATTTCAAAACACTTTCAAAAGACAAAACGTTTTGCATACGTTCTTATAGAGACGAGAACCATGGCAAAACCTATTTTCAAAAACACCTTTCAAAACACGATTCACAAACACACTTTTGAACTATTTTCGAAACAAACACTTTGTAGATGTTCTTATAGAGACGAGAACTATTACAAAGAAACTTTCCAAAATACTTTCAAAACCCACACCACAAGCACACAATCAAACAAAAGCAAGTGATCTAAACGAGTAACTAAGATCCCATGGAAAACCATGGATGAAAAGGGTGCTAACACTTTCCCTTTTCATAATCTACCCCCCGAACCCGAGAAAATTGTCGAAAGGTCTTTCCTGTGCTTTTTACCTTTCCTTTTGGATAAAATAAAAGTCGGTGGCGACTCTTGCTAACCGCACAAGTGCGAACACAAACGCAAACACTAAAGTCAGTTCTCCCACCGTATCACAGGCGGCAACAAAGTAACTCGATATGCCACATCACCTATCTTCTTCGATATTTGATACATACCAACAAAACAACGGAACAAGCTTCCTCGATTTCAAAGATCTACCAACATCAGTCACTGAAGTGACTCTTAAAAACACATGATCATATTTCTTGAACTCAAGGTCTTTTCTCCTCTTATCATGGTAACTCTTTTGACGACTTTGAGTAGACCTCATCTTCTCTTGGATAATTTGTATCTTTTTAGTTGTCTCTTGCATAACCTCGGGTCCGAGTACAGAACTCTCGCCTGACTCATACCAATGCAATAAAGTTCTACACCTCCTACCATACAAGGCTTCATATGGTGCCATCCTAATATTAGAATGGAAACTATTATTGTACGTAAAATCAATCAACGACAAGTGGTTGTTCTAAGCATCTCCCTGCTTCAACACACAAGCCCTTAACAAATCTTCCAAAGATTGAATAGTTTTCTCTGTCTGTCCATCCGTCTGTGGATGATATGCAGAACTCAACCTCAATTTAGCACCAAAAGCATTTTGCAAACCTGTCCAAAATTTTGATGTAAACCTCGTATCTCTATCTGACACTATACTCGAAGGTATTCCATGCTGTAACACAGTGGGAGAACTGACTTGGTTTTTTGCATTTGATTGCAATTATGCGGATAACAAGAGTCGCCACCGACTTTTCTTTTATCCAAAAAGGAAAGGCTGAAAAGAATAGGAAATACCTTTAGAGATGTTTTCTTGAGTTCGGGGGGTAGATTATGAAAAGGGAAGGTACTAGCACCCTTTTCATCCGTAGTTATCCACGGGCTCTTAGTTGCTTGCTAGATCACTTGCTTTTGTTTGAAAGTATGCTTGTGATGTGAGTTTTGAAATTATTTTGAAAATGTCTTTGTAATGGTTCTCGTTTCTATAAGAACGCGTACAAAGTGTTGTTTCGAAAATAGTTCAAAATGTGTTTGTGGAATGTGTTTTTAAATGTGATTTTGAAAACGTGTCTTCTTTGTAATGGCTCTCGTTTTTATAAGAACGCGTACAAAGTGTTTGTCTTTTGAAAATGTTTCAAGATGAAAGTGTTGGTGTAAAAATGTTTTGTTGTGAGCAAGCGAGCAACTAGGAGAGAATCTATTTACTCAAAAGGTATTAGATGTTGTTTTCCTCCTTCTTTAGATGTTGCTATCTTACCATTGGTTTGGTAAGAAGCCTCATCGTTGGATGTGAAGGGACAAGCGCGGGTCAATCGTACAGTTATAGAAGGAAACTTATGACACGCTTTAGCAATTTTTCGTAAGGGACTAGATCGTTTTACCAAAGGCAACATCGAGGGTCATCGAGGGACTACGATCTTTTTTTTATCGAAGGGTCTTTGCTAAAGTGTCCCCTATTTAATGGACATGATTGTGTTTCCGAGGCAACGACCGAGGTTACCCTAGAGGTGCACGTGTGAAAAGTGTGTTTAATTTAAGTTAATTTGTCTTAGATTAGGGTTATATATCGGTTATTTTTATCTTGCCATACACACCTTATCTTACTAGCAATTATATGAAAAGTGGTAAACTTGCGGAAATTAAAATACTACTATTACACCATTAGGGGGATGGGGATACATTTTACAAATGGGGATGAAATAAGTGTCTAATTAATACAACCATATTGAATAAGTGGATAGTAATGGAGTATATATGTATATAATACAGAAACACTGTAAAAAGAGAGAAAAATAGCATTTTGAACTATTATGTGTCGACACATGCTGTTATGCATCGACACATAACTTTTCCTTGCCCCTGCCAAACTAAATCAACTCAGTATGAGTCGACGCATAATGGGATGTGTCGACTCATTCCCTGCTTGTGTCGACACATACGCGTTTTGTGTCGACTCATGCACCTTCCATCTTTCTGTTTTAGGCCCTGGGTAGCAGTATGAATCGATGCATACAGCCATGTGTCGAATCATACCCTGCTTTTTCACTTAGAATGAGTCGACCCATGTGGGTATATATCGACCCATGTTACACTTTTTTGCCTCTATCACCATTATTTTGCATGTGTCAGTCAGTTTTCAACATATAAATGATAAAAATGAACAGTAAGGAAATGATTAACTTCAAGAGTAATGATTACTTTATCTTATCCTCATAAATAAATCAACAATGATGTATGGAAAATGCAAGGTTGAGATGACTTACCTTGCAACTGCACTTTCGGTTTTGAGTCTAAAACCCTTCAAGATGTTGTGTGGACTTTAATGAAACTCCAGGAAGCTGCTAGACTTTCCTTTGTGTTGAAGGTTGTTGAATCAACTCCCAACAGTCAAGTTTATGTAGTACTGTCTTTTATAAGTTAAGAATAAAAGAACTACAAAAATTGTTCTTGAGCTTGAGCAGTATCTATGTGATATGAAGTGTTTTGAAGATTTATGGGAGGGTTAGCAAGGTTGTATAATAGTGGGTTGTGTATCTTTTCTGTTTTGATGAGTCAAAACAGAGTTGAAGATAAACAAAGCTTTTATGGATGAACTGGGTTTTATGAATGATCTGGTTTTAACAAAAACTATATTTTTCTTTTCTCTCCTTTTTCTCTCCAAAAAAAATCCCTCCTTTATGTCTTGTGAATCAGTCCTTTTGTAGCCCATTGACTGAGGTTTATGAGGGAAACAAAATAAGTTGTTTTTGAACTATTTTTGCCTACTGCTTTGATGCTTTTTCCACACAATTTTCTTTTTCCATTTTGGTGCAATTTTATGGCTGTTATGATGCAGGTTGGAATAGACTGCATAGAGCAGTTTTGGACTTTTTATTTGGACTGTATAGGGCAACATATACAGGTTTTGTGACAGGTTTGTGGTGCAGCATAACACAAGGTTTTGTAGACAACAAATGAACAAATTTTTGGAGTGTTGTGGCAATGCATAGAAGTAACATATCATTTTTTGTTCAGCCATAATTTGGACAGCATAGTTTGCAGGAAGAAACAAGTTTTGTTTGTGGAGCAATTTATGCACATTGTATCAAAGACAAAGCATTGTGGCAAGGTTTTGAGTCAAAGGGAAAAGTCCAAGCAATACAAAGTTTAGGGTTTGTAAACTTGCAAAAAATGTCAATTTGTGATAACTTGAATTATTTATAACATCTTGAACTATTTTAAATTGTAGTGACAAGATGCCATGAAGCAATGAACTTAACTTAGAAAAATTTCCAAGTCTTGCAAAAGTTGGATTTTTGACTTTCTTGATTTTTGATGATCAAATTTCATATTTTGGATGCCTTGATGAAATATGATTTTTGGGATTCAACTTTGGTCAAAAATTCAAAGTTTGACTTTTTAGTGTACAATTGACTTTTCCCACCAGTTGACTGAATTTTGTCTATTAATCCACTGATCTCAGGAGATGAATTGAAATGTGCAATTAGGCCAAAATGACGCGCTCGGATTCTTGAGATCATGCTTCCAACCAAATAAGCCAGGTATTAGGTCAAAAATCAAAGTTTGATCCTTCTCAGTCACATCCCTAATTTTTCCCATTTTGTCCTTGTGAATGTCTTTCTTGGGAAATTATAGTACAAGACTTGAAACTTGATAGAAGCAAACCTGAGAGTATAGGAGGATCCTTTGAGATATGAGAGGGTAAATTTTGGGTTACAACAGTTGCCCCTGTTCAATCTTCTTAAACTTGAAAAGTGAGATCGGCATGTTTGTCGCTCGTAGCTTGAAAGTGGAAGATGATTGAACACTAGAGTGCCCAAAAATTTGCACTCGATGGTGCTTTGGTTGATTGTGTAGGGAATGGGCTTAAAGATTCCATTTTGGAGAAAAGATGGAGAGTTGTCGGAGATGGGCTTATAGATGCCATCCAAAGGTGATTGTTGACAGAAATTAGACTAAGTGTGAACTTGACTTTAACTGGGAAAAGAATCAGAGTAAACCTTTGGTTGATTTAAACTGAAACTAGCAGAAGTCTTGAATATTGTTTGACTGGAAAGAATCAGAATAAATCTTGGAGCGATTTATCTGAACCAGAGAAAATGTCTATTTGGAAAGTATCGGGATAAACCGTTGAGAGGTTTAAACTAAACCAAAAGCGGTCTTGGGTATTCTTTAACTGGAGAGGATCATAACAGATCTTTAAGCGATTTATCTGAACTAGAGAAAGTGTCTACTAGGAAAGAATCAGGATAAACCATTGAGAGATTTAAACTGAACCAGTAGGGGTCTGGGGAGGAATCAGAATAAATCTTGGAGCGATTTATCTGAACTAGAGAAAGTGTCAACTAGAAAGAATCAGAATAAACCGTTGAGAGATTTAAACTGAACCAGCAGGGGTCTGGAGAAGAACCAGAATAAATCTTGGAGCAACTTATCTGAACCAAAGAAAGATGTCAGTGGGAAAGAATCAGAATAAACCGTTGAGAGATTTAAGCTGAACCAGCAGGGGTCTGGAGAAAAATCAGAATAAATCTAGGAGTGATTTATCTCGACCAGAGAAGATGTCTGCGGGAAAGAATCAGAATAAACCGTTGAGAGATTTAAACCGAACCAGCAGGGGTCTGGAGAAGAATCAGAATAAATCTAGGAGTGATTTATCTAAACTAGAGAAGATGTCTGCGGGAAAGAATTAGAATAAACCGTTGAGAGATTTAAACTGAACCAACAAGGGTCTGGAGAAGAATCAGAATAAATCTAGGAGCAATTTATCTGAACCAGAGAAGATGTTTGCGGGGAAGAATAAGAATAAACCATTGAGAGATTTAAACTGAACCAGCAGGGGTCTGGAGAAGAATCAGAATAAATCTAGGAGCGATTTATATGAACTAGAGAAGATGTCTGTGGGAAAGAATCAGAATAAACGGTTGAGAGATTTAAACTGAACCAGCAAGGGTCTGGAGAAGAATCAGAATAAATCTAGGATCGATTTATCTGAACCAGAGAAGATGTTTACCCGGAAGAATCAGAATAAACCGTTTAGAGATTTAAATTGAACCAACAGAGGTCTTGGATGAGCATCAGAATAATATTCATAAATGAATTGTATCTGACTCATATCTGAGAGATGTACTGAATGAGCATCAGAATGATGTTCGTATCTGAATTGTATCTGGACTGTATTTAGAAGAGAATCTGGAGTAAGTATCAGAATGTCAGCCATATCTGGATCACATCTGAACTGTTTCCAAAAGGAATCTGGGATAATTGTCAGAATGTCAGCCGTATCTGGACCGCATCTGATCTGTTTCTAGAAGGAATCTGGAATAAGTGTCAGAATGTCAGCCATATCTGGATCGCATCTGAACTGTTTCTAGAAGGAATCTGGAATAAGTGTCAGAATGTCAGCCATATCTGGATCGCATCTAAACTGTTTCTAGAAGGAATCTGTTATAAGTGTCAGAATGTCAGCCATATCTGGATCGCATCTAAACTATCTCTGGAAGGAATCTGGAATAAGTGTAAGAATGTCAGCCGTATCTGGATTTCATCTGAACTGTTTCTAGAAGAGTGTATGGGAAGGAGCCCGTGTAAAATTGCTTCAGCTGGTCGTGTAGATAATTTCCCTGGCTTGTTATAGGTATTAATTTCTGACCTTTTGAAGATTATTAATAATAGCCATCTATTGATTAACCTTTTCCTGAAAAAGGTAATACGTTAGCTATATGCAATATCATGATGTATGAAATGCATGGTGCAATGATATTCTCAAAATAAATGAGATTGTGTCGTATGCACTTGTCATGTATGTAATATGATGCATGAAGGGTGAAATGTCATTTGAATGCATCTTTGTCTGGGAAAATAAATCCTTGACAAATGCTAGGAAGTCATTAAATCCCAGACTTTTGTTGAAGAATAGCTGAGTCTTTAAACTTTGCTTAGAATATTTCCACCAAGGATTCCTGTTTGGGGAAAAGAGGTGAGAAGTCTCGGTTGTTCGTTTCTCTACTGGGGAGTCGAAGTTGAACTGATGTCTGGTCGGGTCCAGGTTTCACAGTAACTTGTTGGGGATTGTAGAGTAGTCTACTGGGGAAGAGGAGTTGTAGTCCTTTGATTTGTAGTAGTCGGAGAGGCAAACTCAGGCCGGGGAATCTGTAGTTTGTTGGGGAAATAAACCTTGTTGTTAGTCTGTTGGAGAGGTGTCTTCTTCACTAGGGAAAATCCTCGAGGGTTCTTGAGGTCGACTCAGCTGGTGAGAAGTTTTCAGAGATTGAAACTCTGGATGGGAGTTATCCTATGAGAAGGATCTTGGGGAGATTTGTCACTGCTCCTAGTAGCAAGTGTTTGTGGCACTGCCAAGAATTAATTGACTGTATGTAATCATTTATCGGGATTTGCATTCAATGCCCCAAGTGATGGAAATCTTCCCCTGGTATATTCAGCATTTCTTGAGAAATTTCTTGGGATCTTGACTGAACGGCCCCAGGTGTGCTGGATAGTGACATGTCATTCCCCCTTGTTGATAGGAGATTTGTCATTGCAAGTGTCATCCCACTTGAAGTGATTTTGTTTATTGAGAGAGCTTTCATTTGCTGAATATTCATCGTGTGAATTTCTCTGTTGTCAAACGATTAGCCATATGCAAATAGCGGTATTCAAAATAATGCAAAGTTTATGCTTGTCTTGAAGTTTTGAAAATGCGTTTTAGCAGATACAAGAATTTTTGCAAGTATGTGAATTTAAATCGGGATTTAGAGTAAGCCTTACAAGAGTCAGGATACCTTTTGTAATAGTATGCTTTTGAACTAACCCACGCTTCAATTAGGACTTTTGAAGGGTTGTAGCGTGGCTTGGTTCACGGTTTAAGAAACAAAGGATAAAGGTTCAAAGTGTATTTGTACCCACCCGCTCTTCGTGAGGTTCTTCAGTCCTAAACTCAGTTAATTGTGCGTTTGAACTCCAATTGAGTCTGGAATGACATTTTCGTGATGGTTCAGACAAGTTTAGTTTATCGGAAGGCAATCATTTTTGCAACATTTTTCATGTTGTCAAGGATTTGTAGTGTCCTCTTTCTTTTGATTTGTTATCCCTAATTTTGCCTGACTGTTCTTACGGTCAGCGGGATGCCCCAGTTTTTCTTAAGTCTCCTTTGTAGGTTTTGACTTAGTGGGATTTTCTCTTAAGAGCTAATGACTACCTATGTGATGGGGAACCATCACTGCCTTTTGATTCCATAGGAATGTTTTTGATATCACTCGTTGTATACGAAGTGAAAGTTTGCCGCTAAGCACGCATTTGAATTAACTGAGAGACTACCTTGTCCTAGGTTTTGATTAAAGGTTTCAATTTGTGTAAAAATAAAACTTCTACTTCTCTGGCTCAAAGGGGTTTACTAGGGATTATCTTCCTTATAACTCCAGTGTTTAGGTTTTGAAAGAACGCATGTACATCGTCAGCAAGGTCTGTTCAAAAGCATATTGTATGAGATTATGACATTGTTTTCGTCATCCTCCCTCTAAAGGCTTGCAACTTTTTGAAACAAGAGTTGAATATCATAAAGGGAGTAAGAAGCATAGTTTAAATATCATGAAAACGAGCGGATCAAGACTAACATATGCAATGCATTAATGAAACAGAGTTTAGCATTAATAGATAAGTGTTTGAACAACAAAAGAGATTACAACTTGAAAATTCAAATGAACCAAAAGCTTTCAATGATTCGTCATAGGAGCAGTGATCACGTTTGGAGCCTCTGGAAGGTCAAACTCGATCTCCTTGGCATCAATCATGTCTTGGACCTTGTTCTTCATAGCCCAACAGTTGTTCGTGTCGTGTCCCGGACTATCAGAGTGGTATGCACACCTTTCATTGGGATGATAGGTAAGAGCGGAAGTGTTGGGGTTCCGGAGAGGAGCCTTTAACATAATCAGCTATGCCTTCAACATGTGTTGTAGCGCTTGAGCCAGTGACATATTGATCTTAGTGAATTGTCTTTTAGGCGCGACCTTCTTATGCTGATGCCCCTGTCTTTGTTGAGCAGGCGTAGGATTAGAGACCAAGATTGCTCCTACGTGTTGGTCATGATGACTCTTATGACCATACACAGTATTGGACTCTTTCTTCCCATTGTATGGATTTTTCAGAGCATCAGAGGGTGTAGCTCCTTGGACCTTTCCACTTTTGATGCCAGCTTCGACTCTTTCACCAGTCAGTATTAGCTCAGTGAACCCGATCGAGGAGCTTCCAATTAGGTGTTTGAAGAAAGGTCCTGTCAAAGTTCCCATGAAGATGTTAATCAGCTCCCTATCAGTTAAAGAGGGATGCACCCTACCAGCCAGATCTCTCCACCTTTGGGCGTATCCTTTGAAGCTCTCGTTGGAACCCATGGTCATGTTCTGCAATTGCACACGAGTTGGTGCAAGATCAGCGTTGTATTGGTACTTCTTGTAGAAAGCAGCAGCTAAATCCTCCCAGGTGCGGATGCGAGAACTCTCCAATTGATAGAACCATTCAAGTTGAGTCCCTACTAGGCTCTCTTGGAAGAAATGGATTCAAAGCTTCAAATCAGTTGTGTATGGTTGAATCTTGCAGACATAAGACTTTAAGTGCATCTTAGGGCAAGAGACTCCATCGTACAGGGAAAAAGCAGGGATTTTGAACTTTAGCGGGATGACCACCCCAGAAACCAAACCCATTTCTCCTAAATCCAAGTCAGGTATCTGTTGAATCTCCATAGCATTGAGGCGATCCTCCAACTATTTGTATTTGTCATCAGCGGGAGGATATTGTTCCTCATAGTAGTCAGCTTCGACTTCATCAATCTCTAGACTGTTATCTTCTTCATGACTATCCCCCATGTTGGATGGAGTTGAAATATCTAGAGATCCCTTGACTGGACTTTTAAGTCTTCTTTCCAAGTTCAGGATGCCTACTGACTTCTTGGACTTTTTCTTCTTGTCTTTGAGAAGAAGAGTCTTCAGGTCCTCTTGCTCCTTAGCCATGGCTAGGAACATTTGTTGGAATTGGGCATTTTGTGCTTGGAGATCCTTCACTGTTTGTTCCATATCCATCTTACTGAAATAACAGTAAGAAGATAAGGAGACATGTATGGGAGAAACCTGTCATGATATGATGAATGATATGTGGATGCATGTTTTCAAGGACCTCGCGGGGTAAATGCTAGTAGTCACTTACAACTTTGATTGGAGAACTTCATATCGGCGGATGTCCTTCCACGAGAATTAAGCTCACCATGTAAAGTGGGTCATAGCCTTTGACTCAAGTTGTTGTACTTGATATTTGACGGCATTTGGTTAGAGGAAAATAAATCCTCTTGTCCCTTGATAGATGTATGGTTCAACGTGACCCTGCATTATAGGCCCTTGAGATCCTTGAAACGGTTATTGAAAATGCTATGGTATGATGTTATGTACAAGTATGCAAAGTAAGCAAGTATATATATAAATAATCATATACACACAAAGCAGACAAATCCTTAGGTTTAGGCTTGCATGGAGTTTGTAGGTAAGTACCCTCTTGAAGTTTAGTTGGCTCAACCTGTCCTAGTTAATAGTAAATGGGTTCTAAGGGATCTTAACATCACTGATTTATCTTCTCGGGCATTGTTTCAGTGCAAGCCTCTTTCACGACGACCGAAATATCCCGAAAATCAAACCTAAATGAGTGTAGTATCGAGTATCTACCAACTTAGGACTGCACCAAAGCCGGTCATCTCACTACGTCCTAATGGCCAAGTTGGTTAAGTAAAGGTTTTAAAAGTCAGTTAGTGCTTCATGACATCACTCAGTGGCCCCGTATTCTCCTTGACTACTCAAGGGCTACCGATACCCACAAATATGTCACACTAACATAGCTATTGCTTAGACCATGTCGGTATACCCCGCACAATTTCCACAATGTTTTGCTACTTACCTATAAGGTATCTCAAATATGGGCAGAGGATTTAAGCCCAAACAAAGAACTAAAGTGTAAAACATACAAGTCAAATAATGAAAGCAAGTAAAGGTGATCTAGCCCTAAGGTAACCCCACTTTTAAGTTATCCCCAACAGAGTCGCCAGTTCTGTAACACAGTGGGAGAACTGACTTGGTTGTTTTTGCGTTTGATCGCAATTGTGCGGATAGCAAGATTCGCCACTGACTTTTCTTTTATCCAAAAAGGAAAGGTTGAAAAGAACAGGAAAGACCTTAAGAGATGTTTTCTTGAGTTCGGGGGGTAGATTATGAAAAGGGAAGGTACTAGCACCCTTTTCATCCGTAGTTATCCACGGGCTCTTAGTTTCTTTCTAGATCACTTGCTTTTGTTTGAAAGTATGCTTGTGATGTGGGTTTTGAAAGTATTTTGAAAATGTCTTTGTAATGGTTCTCGTTTCTATAAGAACGCGTACAAAGTGTTGTTTTGAAAATAGTTTAAAATGTGTTTGTGGAATGTATTTTTGAAGGTGATTTTGAAAATGTATCTTCTTTGTAATGGCTCTGGTTTC
Organism: Vicia faba; assembly: GCA_948472305.1. NCBI lineage: Eukaryota > Viridiplantae > Streptophyta > Magnoliopsida > Fabales > Fabaceae > Vicia > Vicia faba. The sequence goes on from OX451739.1 coordinate 744,476,482, forward strand.
TATAAGAACGTGTACAAAGTGTTTGTCTTTTGAAAATGTTTCAAGATGAAAGTGTTGGTGTAAAAATGTTTTGTTGTGAGCAAGCGAGCAACTAGGAGCGAATCTATTTACTCAAAAGGTCTTAGGTGTTCTTTTCCTCCTCCTTTAGATGTTGCTATCTTACCATTGATTTGGTAAGAAGCCCCATCGTTGGATGTGAAGGGACAAGCGCAGGTCAATCGTACAGTCATAGAAGGTAACTTATGAGACGCTTTAGCAATTTTTTGTAAGGGACTAAATTGTTTTACCGAAGGAAACATCGAGGGTCATCGAGGGACTACGATCTTTTTTTTTATCGAAGGGTCTTTGCTAAAGCGTCCCTTATTCGAGGGACATGAATGTGTTTCCGAGGCAACGAGCGAGGTTACCCTATAGGTGCGCGTGTGAAAAGTGTGTTCGATTTAAGTTAATTTGTCTTAGATTAGGGTTATCTAGAGGTTATTTTTATCTTGCCATACATACTCTATCTTACTAGCAATTATATGAAAAGAGGTAAACTTGTAGAAATTAAAATCCTACGCTATTACACCATTAGGGGGATGGGGATACAATTTGCAAATGGGGATGAAATAAGTGTCTAATTATTACAACCATATCGAATAAGTGGACAATAATGGAGTATATATGTATATAATACAGAAACAGTGTAAAAAGAGAGAAAAACAACATTTTGAACTATTATGTGTCGACACATGCTGTTATGCATCGACACATAACTTTTCCTTGCCCCTGCCAAACTAAATCAACTCAATATGAGTCGACGCATAATGGGATGTGTCGAATCATTCCCTGCTTGTGTCGACACATACGCGTTTTGTGTCAACTCATGCACCTTCCATCTTTCTGTTTTAGGCCCTGGGTAGCAGTATGAATCGATGCATACAACCATGTGTCAACTCATACCATGCTTTTTCACTTAGAATGAGTCGACCCATGTGGGTATGTGTCGACCCATGTTACACTTTTTTGCCTCTATCACCATTCTTTTGCATGTGTCAGTCAGTTTTCAACATATAAATGATAAAAATGAACAGTAAGGACATGATTAACTTCAAGAGTAATGATTACTTCATCTTATCCTCAAAAATAAACCAACAATGATGTATGGAAAATGCAAGGTTGAGATGACTTACCTTGCAATTGCACTTTCAGTTTTGAGTCTGAAACCCTTCAAGATGCTGTGTGGACTTTAATGAAACTCCAGGAAGCTGCTAGACTTTCCTTTATGTTGAAGGTTGCTGAATCAACTCCCAACAGTCAAGTTTATGTAGTATGTCTTTTAGAAGTTGAGAATAAAAGCACTGCAAAAACTGTTCTTGAGCTTGAGAAGTATCTATGTGATATGAAGTGTTTTGAAGATTTATGGGAGGGATAGCAAGGTTATATAATAGTGGGTTATGGATCTTTTCTGTTTTGATGAATCAAAATAGAGTTGAAGATAAACAAAGCTTTTATGGATGAACTGGGTTTTATGAATGAGCTGGTTTTAACAAAAATTATGTTTTTCTTTTCTCTCCTTTTTCTCTCCAAAAAAAATCCCACCTTTATGTCTTGTGAATCAGTCCTTTTGTAGCCCCTTGACTGAGGTTTAGGAGGGAAAAATAAGTTGTTTTTGAACTATTTTTGCCTACTGCTTTGATGCTTTTTCCACACAATTTTCTTTTGCCATTTTGGTGCAATTTTCTGGCTGTTATGATGCAGGTTGGAACAGACTGCATAGAGCAGTTTTGGATTGTTTTTTTTTTGGACTGTATAGGGCAGCATATACAAGTTTTGTGACAGGTTTGTGGTGCAGCATAGCATAAGGTTTTGTAGGACAACAAATGAACAAATTTTTGGAGTGTTGTGGCCATGTATAGAAGTAACATATCATTTTTTTGTTCAACCATAATATGGACAGTATAGTTTGCAGCAAGAAACAAGTTTGGTTTGTGGAGCAATTTATGCACATTGTATCAAAGACAAAGCATTGTGGAAAGGTTTTGAGTCAAAGGGAAAAGTACAAGCAATACAAAGTTTAGGGTTTGTAAACTTGCAAAAAATGTAACTTTATGATAACTTGAATTATTTATAACATCTTGAACTATTTTGAATTGTAGTGACAAGATGTCATGAAGCAATGAACTTAACTTAGAAAAATTTCCAAGTCTTGCAAAAGTTGGATTTCTGACTTTCTTGATTTTTGATGATCAAATTTCATATTTTGGATGCCTTGATGAAATATGATTTTGAGGATTCAACTTTGGTCAAAAAGTCAAAGTTTGACTTTTTAGTGTACAATTGACTTTTCCCACCAGTTGACTGAGTTTTGTCTTTCAATCCACTGATCTCAGGAGATGAATTGAAATGTGCAATTAGGCCAAAATGATGCGCTCAGATTCTTGAGATCATGCTTCCAACCAAATAAGCCAGGTATTAGGTCAAAAATCAAAGTTCGATCCTTCTCAGTCACATCCCTAATTTTGCCCATTTTGTCCTTGTGAATGTCTTTCTTAGGAAATTGTAGTCCAAGACTTGAAACTTGATAGAAGAAAACCTGAGAGTCTAGAAGGATCCTTTGGGGTACAACAGATGCAATTTCACAATTTCCTCAATATACATCTCATCTAGCTTCTCCATCGAAGGCTTGATCTTCATTGACAAGAAATGAGCCGACCTAGTCAACCTGTCAACAATCACCCAAATTGAATCATTGCCTTTAGCAGTCTTCGGCAAACCCAACACAAAGTCTATGGAAACATTATCCCATTTCCATTCGGGAATAATCAACAATTGTATAAGACCCTTAGGCTTCTGATGTTCAACCTTTGACTTGTGACAAGTCAAACAAGCATAAACAAATTTGGAAACTTCGTTTTTCATTACAGGCAACTAAAATAACTTCTTCAAGTCTTGATACATCTTTGTAGCACCTGGATGAATACTCAACTCACATATATGTCCTTCCTCAAGAATACTATTCTTAAGTTCTGGAACACACACTCTATCACCAAATCTCATCACACCGTTCTCATCAATTCTGAACTTATCTCTTTTGCCTTGTTTAATCAAATTAAATTGGTCTACTGACCTCAAATTGAACTTCTGACCTTCATGTATTTCCTCTATTATTCCACTCGCCAGCTTCAACATTCCCAATTTCACACTGTCATGAGTCTCTTCGCATACTAAGCTCATGTCTATGAATTATTCAATCATTTCTAACTCTCGAACCATAAGCATCGACAAATGTAGCGACTTCCTACTCAATGAATCAACAACTACATTTGCTTTACCAGGATGGTAACTCAAATCAAAGTCATAGTCCTTCAGCAATTCAAGCCAGCTTCTCTGTCTCATGTTTAATTCTTTCTGGTCAACAAATACTTCAAAATTTTGTAGTCACCAAACACTTCGAACTTAGAACCAAAAAGATAATGTCTCCAAATGTTCAACACAAACACCACTTCGGCCAACTCAAAGTCACGCGTAGGGTAATTCTTTTCACGTACTATGAGTTGTCTAGAAGCATAAGAAACAACCTATCTATTATAAATTAACACACCATCAAGTTCCATCTTAGATGCATCGTAATACACCACAAAAGACTCACTCGGATTAGGCAAAACCAACATTGGAGCGGTCGTTAACCTCTTATTTAGCTCTATAAAGCTTTCTTCACATGCAACATCCCATACATAAGCTTGACCCTTTCAAGTTAACTGCGTCAATGGTAACACCAACTTAGAAAATTCTTTACGAACCTTCGATAATAACCTGCCAAACCAATAAAACTTCGAATCTCAGTTGTAGACTTCAGAGCTTCCCATTGCAACACTGCATCAACTTTAGAAGGATCTACAGAAATTCCACCACTAGAAATTACATGATCAAGAAAACTAACTTCTTTCAACCAAAATTCACACTTTGACAACTTTGCATATATTCTATTTTCTTTCAACACTTGCAATACCAGTCACAAATGTTCCACATACTCTTTTTTTGACTTAGAATAAATCAGAATATCATCAATGAAAACTACTACAAACTTATCCAAGTAGGACTGAAAAGTTCTATTCGTATACTCCATGAAAACAACTGGCGCATTATATACACCAAACGACATTACAGTGTATTCATAATGACCATACCTCGTTTGGAAAGCTGTCTTCGGAATATCATATAGTTTAACCCGAATCTGATGATAACCGGATCTCAAATCAATCTTACTAAAAATATGAGCACCCACCAATTGATCCATCAAATCATCAAATCTTGGTAGTGGATACTTATTCTTGATCGTCACTTTATTTAACTGTCTGTAATCTACACACAACCACATACTTTCATCCTTCTTCTTGACTAACAACACTGGAGCACCCCACGACGAAACACTCGGTCACACAAACTTCTTCTCGAGCATCTCTTCCTATTGTTTCTTCAACTCGCTCAACTCTGAAGCTGATATTCTATAAGGAGCCGTTGAAACCAGACTCTTACTAGGTACTAGATCGATGGAAAACTCCACTTCATGCTCTGGAGGTAATTAAATTATCTCATCTGGAAATACTTTTGGAAATTCTCATAAAATTGGCAATTCCATGTTCGCTTCCTTATCCTCAACTTGCAACGATGCAAACATTCCAAACATCACTGCTTCGTTGTCTTATATCTCGTTCACTTGTTAGCAGACAACAACATAAACTCTCTATTATCCCCAAACTTAGGAAACCTCAAAGTCTTATTGTAGCAATTTATATGAACGTAGTTGAACTCCAACCAATTCATCCCAAAAATAACATCGATTTGGTGTAAGGGAAGACACACCAGATCCATTATAAAATTCTTGTCATAGATAGTCAAAGGATAATTCAAACAAACATAAGTAGTAGTAACAAAACCACTAGTAGGAGTATCTATTACCATACTACCATTCATATTAGAAAATTTCAATTCCAACTTAGTAGCACATTCAAGCTAAATAAATGAATGAGTAGCACCAGTATCAATAATAGAAACCAAATCAACATCGTTAATAAAACAAGTACCTCGAATTAAGTTGTCCTTCTTAGAATCCTCTGATCTTCTTAAAGCAAACACTCTACCATTGGTCTGGGCAGTAACATCCCTCTTCGAATTCTGACACTGGGTATTAATGTGACCCTGCTCTCCACAATTGAAACAAGTGGGACCATTGTTATTGCACTCAGAAGCACGATGACCCGTATTTCCATACTTGTAGCATCTTGGAACCTTATTCTCACATTCATTAGCTCAGTGACCTTGTTCACCGCACCTATAACACCTGACAGAAGCGGGAGCTTTTCTTCCACTTGTCCTCTTCCCATCATAAGCATTTTGTTTCCCTTTATCAGCTAGAGCATCATAAGGCTTCTTATGATCTTGTTGTGGTTTTCCTCTTCTCTTGTTCAGACTCTTGTAGTAAGCTGAATGAGCCTTGTTGTCTTCATCATAGATCCTACAGTTGTTCATTAACTTGATACACTTCGGGAACTCAGCAGTTGCTTCACTGTAATATGGATAGAACTTTGCCAGCTCCATAAACTTTGAAGCATACTCAGTCACAACCAAGTTCCCTTGTTTCAACTCCAGAAATTCAATCTCCTTCTTTCGGTGCACATGCTCTAGAAAGTACTTCCTCAAAAATTCCCTGCTGAACACAGTCCAAGTGATCACTTCACCTATTATTGCCAGTCTCTGAAAAGTACTGACCCACCAGTCATCAGTTTCCTCGGCCAGTTGATGCGTACCAAACCGCATCTTCTGCGCCTTCGTATAATTCATGACCCGAAAGATCCTCTCGACCTCCTTGAGCCATATTTGCGCTCCATCAGGGTCGAACCTCCCTTTGAAGACAGACGAATTATTCCTCTGAAACGTTTCCAAGATAAGAGACCCATCATTCACACCAGCATTAGGCTGATGTTGCACAGCCTGAGCAACAGCCTGCAAAGCAGTAGTAATCGCAACACCATTCCTTTTAGACATTTCTCTGTTTCACATCAACAACAAATACTATGGTTAGAAACTAACTCGGCAGTATACCATTTTCATACACTAAAGACTCATCAACCTGGCCGGAAAGACCGACCTGCTCTAATACCACTAATGTAACACCCTTATAAACTCTAATGAATATTCACAATTATTTTAATAAACAAATAAGAGCATATCACCATCAAAGGTTTCACATCTTCATAGATACCTCATAATAATACATCCTGCTCTGTAACACAGGTTCTCATCAATGAAACACTTATTTCCTCAACTATATAAAATTAAATATTTCAATACTTTGCAGCGGAATTCATAATTCAACATCTCATGGTAAAATACTTCATAAAATATAGCCGCGCTTCATAAATCCTACTTATAAATCAAACAACTCGAGTACCACGTAGGGTGACTCAATGTCTTAAAACAAAATAAAGAACATAAGTTCTAATTATTCGATCCCAACCTCGATGTTACATATCTGAGCAGGACTCCCTTATTCTACGGAAAGTAAATAAACGCGTTCTGAAGCTATCCTCTAAGCATCTACGGACTATTCTTAATCACCTACGTGTTACCTACGTGGAGGCAACATTCAAACATAAAGGGTGATTAAATCATAATTATTATATAAGACATAAGGCATAGACATAGTAATATGCGTATAAGTAAGGCATCACACATCATCATGTCTTCATGTTATACTCACACCTTCACTATTTCATCAGGATACAAACACATATATCATCATCCTCACTGTATCATCAAACATCACAATCAAACATCATCATGCAATGTCACATAGTATGTAATGCAACATCATATACTCATGCATGTGGTACCGAAACTTCACTGTTACGTCCAATCCACACTATGTGATTGTGCCTTCACTGGACTATCATCCTACCACCATCATTGAACTGAAGTATTAATCACCACAACTGGACCGAAGTCCTAATCACCATCACTGGATCGAAGTCCTAACTATGCCATGAATACAATGATACGCGGCCTCATAATTAATACGACCATGGCTAGTGAACACGCATCACCATTCATGATTCACCATAAACATCATCTTATCATCATAGTAATCAAAACATCATCATAACATCATCATAGTAATCAACACAACATCATACCATCATATAATCACCATCATAAACAAGCTTCGTCATAAACAAAACATCATTGCGATTCAACACGAGGAACCTAATTCTTTTATAACTTAGGTCTTGGAGATATACTCCTTAATTCTCATTTTTCTCCATATAATTAAATTTCATTGCGTTAGCTATCCAACACTTTGAACGACACCTCAATTTGAGCTCTAGAACTAAAGTTATGATAATTTTAAGATTTCCAACTTAGACAACCAATTTTACCGTCCGTCGCCTGGCGACACCCCTCTGTCGCCTAGAGACACCTCTATGTCGCCTAGCGACGCAACCTTCACGTCACCCTTCGCTCAGCGATGCTAAACGCGGCGCACTCCAGAAACTAGCTCCAATCTATCTCCCTTTGCTCACACCTTCTCCTGTCGAAGCTCTATCGCTCGGCGACACATCCCCCATCGTCCGACGATCTTGTGCGAACAAGATTTTTTTATTGCGATTTCTGCACTGCACCAGTCCAGTTTTTATGCGATATCATCATATTACAGGTCCTAAAACACCATCTAATTATAGGTTTTCATCATCTATTAACATTCTATAATTCTATGTTCATTATACACCAATTATAAGTCATTATTCACTACCAATTCATCAATTCTTCATCAATTCTCAATAATTCATCATCCACCAAAACCTAAGGCAATTCTACCATAATATAAACCTTAAATAAAACATAATAACAATGATAAAACTCCCCGTACCTTTGATTATAGCAGCAATTTAACTTCTCTTTAGTTCTATACCGAAATCTCTTGCCTCTTTGTGCCCTAGCCTCCTTTCTCCACAAAGTCACTTTCTTTCTCCCAATTCTACGATCTTTCCACAATGACTTTCTTTTCCCCTAATTCCTTGTATAACCTTTAGACCTCTAATATCAAACTTCTCACCTTGTCCTTACTTATTCTCCACTAATTACCATCTTGCCTTTATTTTCTCTACACTTCTATTATTCTATTTTTTCCCAATTAAAATAATTTTAAACAATTATTCTAATTATTCCAAAATACTAATAATCCTCTTAATTAGTCTAATTTCCACTATACTACACATAGCAACCCATCATACATCATAACACACCTCATGCTCATCAAATCATCAAGAATATACGTCATCACAATGACTCACACAAAACACCAAAACATCATATATTCCAACTAATTCACCAGTACTCATGTAATTATGCTAAATTAATTAATTAGATAATTAATATAAAATTTAGGGTGTTACAGTATCGACCATCGTCTGAATGCAATAAGCAGCTTTGTAATCTTTCTTCTTGACTTTGTTGTAGGCTTTTTTCTATTCGTCGGTTGCATTTGCAGTTAACGCAGGAACGCCGTCGGTAACCACTTCTAGAGTTTCATGGAAGTCAAACAAGGATTGCATCTGTTTTTTCCATCGGATCCAATTCTTGCCGTCAATCATTGAAAGAGAATTTAGAATGTCCTTTTCACTAGCCATCTTCACCGCAGTTGATTTACTTGCCCTAGAAACACAATATCTAACGTGAAATTCTTGAAAACTCGATCAAGAACAATAATCGAAAGTTTTGGATACCAATTTGTTAGTGCGTGAAGCACTTTTAGTGAGGAGAGAATAGAGAGATAATAAGGAAATAAAGATTTGTATTGAAGATCTGATTCAAGTTTTAAAGCATGGAGTCACTACAACATGCTTGTTCATTCTTGGATCGTGAATTCAATTGTACAAAGCATCATGTTCCTTGAGAAGGCCATTGATGCATGGCTAAAAGTCAAGAATGGCTCTCTCAAGGCGATTACATTAGAATCTCTGAGCTCAAATGCAATTTGAAGCAAGACTCAAGATCAGTCTCTGAGTTTTCTAGAGCTCTCAAGACTCTATTGGAAGAACTTGAGGCTTACTTGCCCACACATGTTTACGCTTGTCCACATCAGTGTGTCTGTGATATGGTGTTAGCAATGCTAGACATCATCACAATATTACCTGTTCCATTCGGTTCTTGACATGTCTCAATGACTAATTTGATATGGTATGTGCTCAGATTCTCTTGATGAATCCTCTACCACCTATTAATCGTATTTTTTCCATGGTGTTTCAACAAGAAAGACAACACAGCGCTCTACACATTGATGAATACAAAGTCCTTGTCAATGCTAGTGATGCTAGTTAATTTCAAGGCAAAAGTCGTGGCTATGGTGGATCTTCATCTTCATTTGGCCCTGAACTCAAATCCAATTCTTTTGGAAACAAGAGTAGAGAATGTTCGCATTGTGGTAGAATTGGTCATGCCATTGATAATTGTAATAGGAAGCATGGTTTTCCTCCCAACTATGGAAACTCTTCTTCATCTAACAACACTTCTCATTCTTGCATCGTTGAATACTCTGTCGTCACCGATCTATTTCGGATGACAACTACTCCATAGCCGCTGATTAATGATCTGTTAAGAGCGAGCACGGTTCAACAAAACCCGCGCTACAGAGTGTTGCCGATGAAGGAATCATGAAGCTCTCATCCCGGATTTCGTTGTATCCGAAAAGAAATACGACCAAACTCGGAGGTACTCGGAATCACACATCGAACAACATCAATGCGAGTCGGGTTCGAATTGACCAGAACATCATTCATTCTTCATAGAATGAAATAAGAAGATAAGTTCATTTATTTCTTTGTTATTCCCCTATTCATCTTCAATTTAGAGATTGAGGGTGATTTTAGATTCTTTTTGAATTCTCCATGTAGCATGAAGTTTTACTAACCTTTTAAGAATCGACACATTGTTCATGTAGTTTTGACTGCTTATCTTACTATGAATACTAGCTGTTCGATTAAATGCTTCGTCTGCAACTAATGTATGTTTGTCATTACTGAGCATGCCTTCTGTACTTATGCCACCGCTGAAAGATAAGTGATTCCCATGCATATCTGTAGTTATCGCAAGTCTACTCTTAAATCGGGTTATACAGAGATCAATTTACGAAGTGCATAGGTTCTTAAATAGAAAAGACAAAGGAAACATGAAACATCAAAATCTGGATAATTCTTCTTATAAAGATGAAGACAACCTCTCGCGGAAATGACATGTCAAGTCAATTTCTTGGATCGGAACTTCAAGTGGGGAGGTCAGTCGCTGCTCTCATCATTGTTGACAAGCATCCCGACGTAACGCTCTTTAGCAGAGGCCGTAAAGATTCTCAGATCATTTCAACCGACGCTGCATTAGACGAACAGACAGATCTGCAAAACCTGTGATAAATTTAAGATAAGTCTAATAAGTTTAAGTTAAAGTTCATGTGATTTATATGTGTATATCATAGAATATAACATGATCAAGACTAAGCTTGTGTTGAACCGAATGTTTGTGTTGTGGTATTTCATATTCTGTCTGACAGTAAACATCCGAAGTTGACAGATTACACGGAACAGATCCCTCTTAAGTCAAAGCTTTAGCAGGTGATGAAATCGAAGAAAGACATATCAAGGTTTAAGGATGAGATTCCAATCAATGTTACCGGGGAGTTGCCAATCTCACCGTTATGATTGAGGTTTCTGGTTTCAAACTCACCAACTCGTGCTATGGCTGGAGCAGCGAAGCTTTATCAAAGGGAACAAATTCATGGAATATGATGCATTGTAAAAGGTTAAAGTCTCCGACGTAGGTATTCTCTCCGATAAGCAGCTCGACGTATGCCACACCACCCATAAAAGATAAGTATTTGATTCCATTATCATGTCATGTATCGATACTTGCTTTCAATTCAAAATTCTGTATAATGTATTTTTGGAGAAATATTGTTTGGGAGTGGATAGGCATGAATGTTCATATGAATCGGTTCTACCCTGTGTGTTAGTGGAAGAGTTAGATAGAAAGGGAAATTGGTGATAACTTGTTGATAATATGAAACATGCCCGCCCTCGTTATCCTTAGGTGAAAAGTGTTACGAGTTTGATTTATTTGAAAATATCAATGGTATAATTATGATAGGATTTATTGACAATTTCTAAGATTAGCTAAATGCAAATATATTGGGTTAATTTATTCAAAAGTCTGAAGAACATAAAACACTTGTTAATTATCTTTGCAATATCAAACACACTCCTGATAATTAGTTCATTGGCAATCATATGGATTATTGTGGACTCATAAAAAATAGATGCTTACCGAGGATTATATGATTGGAAGAGAGATGCCTAAGTTGATCTCTTAAAATGCAGGATAACAAATATATACATGTGAAACATGGGCGTTTAAGATAACTAAGCCTCCGCCAAATTGAAAAGGGGGTCGAATAGTCCACAAGAGATGAAGTTTCAAGGGCTTCATCAAAGTATCGCAAGGGAAAACACGGTCTTATCGAGCAAGGTCACTGGCATCTCCTCTTTTATTAAGTCTTTAGAAATTTCTTAAACTTTCTGTAAGTATTTCAATAACTGGGATTCATTTGTATGTGTTGTGAATTCGATGTTAATAACAAAGTATAGATTAAGGGATTAACGAACAAGGAAGAAGAACACAAGAATTGGTTATAACTGCTATTCTTTTACTTTCTCTTAGGAAACAAGATTACAAGTTTACAAGAATAACAAATAACCCTCTCACCCTATATTAGGATTTGCTGTGTTGCAATGATGAGAGACTAATATGCTATTTATAATAAAACCTAACATACTAACTAATGGGCTTTTTCCACAAGGCCCATTATACAAGCTAACTTAACAATCAAGCTAACTTAACAAATTAGGGTTTAAACACTAAAACCTAATTTAACAAGCATCCTTCGACAAATACATGCTATACCCTTCTTCGACTACAGCATGTAATTCGATCATACTAGAGTTCGATCCAATATCCCACAAATCTCCACCTTGGACCTAACTCTACAGCATCAAGAGACACTAACTAGCTTTCTTCATGCAGCCTTATCAACTGCATACAGTGGAAAAACTTGCAACTTGACAATGTTTTGGTGATCATATCAGCGGCATTGTGTTCTGTCGAGACCTTCAGCACTTTGACTTCTCCACGCTCGATTACCCCTCTGACGAAATGCAGCCTCACATCTATGTGCTTGGTTCGCTCATGATAGGCTGGGTTCTTCGACAGGTGTATTGCACTTTGACTATCACATTTAACAGTGATACCTTGACTTTGAAGTTTCAGTTCCTTTGCAAAACCTTCAAGCCACAATGCTTCTTTCACAGCTTCAGTTAGGGCAATATATTCTGCTTCAGTAGTTGATAAGGCAACAACCTTCTGAAGAGTTGCTTTCCAACTAATTGCTGTACCAAACATAGTGAAAACATATCCAGAAATAGATTTTCTGGAATCCATACAGCCTGCATAATCAGAGTCAACATAGCCTTCGACAGCTGCTTTACTATCTTCACCCAAGGCTCCACCATAAATTAAGACTCTGTTCAGAGACCCATTTATGTACCTTAGAATCCACTTTAACGCTTGCCAGTGAGCCTTTCCAGGATTCGCCATGTACCTGCTTACAAGACTTACTGCATATGCTATGTCGGGTCTAGTACAAACCATAGCATACATCAAAGAACCAACTATATTAGCATATGGGATGCTGTTCATATAGGTTCTTTCGACATCAGTACTGGGACATTGATCAATGCTCAGCTTGAATTGAGGGTTTGTTGGAGTCACAACAGGCTTTGAATTCGACATACCAAACTTGTCAAGAATCTTTCGTAGGTATGCCTCTTGAGATAAGCATAACTTCGACTGCTTTCTATCTCTTCGAATGTCAATTCCAAGAATCCTAGATGCAGCTCCCAGATCCTTCATGTCGAACTCCTTATTGAGTTCAGCCTTCACCCTCATTACATCTTCGACATTGTTGCTTGCTATCAGAATATCATCAACATAGAGCAACAAAATAACAAATGAATTTTCAGGTCGAAATCTGGAGTAAACACAATGGTCGAACTGACTTCTAATGAAACCTATGTGTTCCATGAACTTGTCGAATCTCTTATTCCACTGTCGAGGAGATTGTTTAAGTCCATATAAAGATTTCTTCAGTTTGCACACATAATCTTCTTTCCCCTTTTCGACATACCCTTCAGGTTGCCTCATCAGGATTGTTTCATCTAAGTCACCATACAAGAACGCAGTCTTCACATCCATTTGTTCCAGTTCAAGGTCGAACTGAGCCACCATGGCAAGCAACATTCGGATGGATCTGTGCTTCACAACAGGGGAAAATACATCATTGAAGTCGACACCTTCTTTCTGAGTGAAACCCCTTGCGACTAATCTTGCCTTGTACCTCTTCGACATTACTCCTTCAATTCCTTCCTTAACTTTGAAAATCCACTTACAGCTGACTAACCTTGCCCCAACAGGTTTCTTGATTAGTTCCCAAGTGTGATTATCATGAAGAGATTTCATCTCATCATGCATGGCTTTTAGCCATTCAGTCTTCATTCGACTCCTTATAACTTCCTTATAATCTCTAGGTTCTTCGTCTAGAACTTCACTTGCAGAGATTAAGGCATAAGCTACAAGATCTGCATATCCAAGTCTCTGAGGTGGTTTTATGACTCTTCTTTGCCTATCTCTCGACAATAGGTAGTCATCAACAGTTTCCTCAACATCATCAGAATCTTCTGTTTCTTCTTCGACTTCATCTGGGATACGCATTTCAGCATCAACATGCTCCACCTCAACAGGAATCTCTACCTGTTCCAGCTCTTCGTCAACATCATCAGTTTTCTTGAAAGCCATTTCAGTTTCATTGAAAACTACATCTCGACTGATGATACACCTCCTGTGACCTGGCTCTAGGCACCATAGCCTATAAGCTTTCACTCCTTCAGGGTATCCCATAAACATGCATTTCAGAGCTCTAGGTTCGACCTTGTCTTGCCTAATGTGAGCATAGGCTACACAGCCAAATACTCTTAGTTTGTCGAGATCTGGTGGATGTCCCGACCAAACTTCTTCGGGTGTCTTCATATCTAACGCTGTCGAAGGACATCTGTTTATCAGATATGCTGCTGCCGAAACAGCCTCAGCCCAAAACACCTTCTTTAATCCCGCACTAGTCAACATGCATCTAACTCTCTCCAAAATAGTTCGATTAAACCTTTCAGCCAAACCATTTTGTTGTGGAGTACCTGCGGTAGTTCTGTGCCTTGCAATACCAGAGGCAACACAAAAACTGTCGAACGCCTCATTGCAAAACTCAAGGCCATTGTCGGTTCTCAACCTCTTTACCTTTCTGCCAGTTTGATTTTCGACAAGAGTCTTCCAACTTTTGAAATTCTCAAAAGTTTCATCCTTAGTCTTCTGGATGAATACCCATAACTTTCTGGAATAGTCATCTACTATGGATAGAAAATACTTTGCTCCTGAATGTGATGGACACCTTGCAGGCCCCCAAAGATCAGCATGGATGTAATCAAGGGATCCATGTGTTCTTTGTTTGCCTTTGTTGAACTTCATTCTACAGGACTTTCCAAGTACACAGGGTTCACAAAACTTCAGCTTTTCGACTTTATCTCCACCAAGCAGATTTTGTTTCCCTAATTCAACCAGACCCCTTTCACTGACATGGCCCAATCTCATGTGCCAAATTTCTGTCTTCGACAAAGGTTTCGTGGATGCAACATTTGTCGAACCACTTACAACTTCAGCCTCAAGGGTATACAAGCCTTGTTTCTTCACGCCTCTCAAGACTTCCTTCGACCCTTTCATGACTCTCAGGATACTTTTCTCTCCTTGAAACACATATCCTTTCTTGTCGAATTCACCAAGAGAAATCAAATTTCTCTTCAAATCAGGTACATACCTGACTTCAGTCAACAATCTTATTGACTCATCATGGAGCTTGAATCTCATAGATCCAACGCCTGCAATCTTGCAAGCTTTGTTGTTTCCCAGCAATACAGATCCACCATCTTGATCACATAATTCCTCGAACAAGTCTTTGTTTGGAGTCATGTGCCAAGTGCATCCAGAATCCATAATCCACTCCTTCGACGAGTTGTTGCTTGAAACCACAAGAACATCAGATGATTCGAAATCATCTTGGACAATAGCTGCGTTGCCATTATCCTTACCTCCATGATCTTTCAGGCGTTCAGGGCACACCTTTCTTGTGTGACCTACTTTCTTACAGTGATAGCATCTAATACCAGATGCATCACCACTATAAGACTTCGACTGATTTTTCTTTTCTTTCCTCTTGTCGAATTTTCCTTTAACAGCCAAACCTTCACCAACCGTCGAAGGTTTATGCTCCTTACGTTCGTTCAAGTCCTTAGAGTACAAGGCTGATTGAACTTCTTCAAAGGTCAGGGACTCTCTTCCATACAAGAGGGTTTCTTTGAAGTGAGCATGTGATCTGGGCAAAGCGCACAACAATAACAACGCTTGATCTTCATCATCAATCTTTACATCAATATTTTCAAGATCAAGAATCAGCTTGTTGAACATATCTAACTGCTCAGCCAACACTTTGTCTTCAATCATCTTGAATGAGTACAAAGCTTGCTTCAGGTAGAGTCGATTTACCAGAGATTTGGTCATATACAAACTTTCAAGTTTCACCCATAACCCTGATGCCGTCGTCTCCTTTGATACCTGTCGAAGAACCTTATCACCAAGGCTCAACAAAATTGCGCTGTGTGCTTTCTCGATCATGGTCGTCTTCTCTCTTTCTGTTAGCGCAGCGTCCATCGCCGTCGCTCCCTTCAATGCTTCCAAACAACCCTGCTGAACCAGTAGGGCTTTCATCTTCAAGCGCCATAGACCGAAATCATTCACTCCGGTGAACTTTTCAATCTCATACTTTGTTGAAGGCATCTTCTCCACGCTCACCGCACCAATTTGTTGTGAATTCGATGCTAATAACAAAGTATAGATTAAGGGATGAATAACGAACAAGGAAGAAGAACACAAGAATTGGTTATAACTGCTATTCTTTTACTTTCTCTTAGGAAACAAGATTACAAGTTTACAAGAATAACAAATAACCCTCTCACCCTATATTAGGATTTGCTGTGTTGCAATGATGAGAGACTAATATGCTATTTATAATAAAACCTAACATACTAACTAATGGGCTTTTTCCACAAGGCCCATTATACAAGCTAACTTAACAATCAAGCTAACTTAACAAATTAGGGTTTAAACACTAAAACCTAATTTAACAAGCATCCTTCGACAAATACATGCTATACCCTTCTTCGACTACAGCATGTAATTCGATCATACTAGAGTTCGATCCAATATCCCACAGTATGATATTTGGCTTTAATTTGATTAATTATTAGTTAAGAGTCACTTCTCACGTGGATACTGGTCACCCCCATTTCTTTCACCAATTTATTTCCTACAATCTTTGCCTTTTACTCTGCTTGATTGGTTCTGGTCTTGAACCCAAATCATAATGATTGTTCAATTAGTATATCACCCGGTCCTTCTAGCATTACTTATGCCCCACTTCCTTTTAAATTCAAGGATTCATCCACTGACAAACCCAAACTTACATGGGAGGCATCCTCCTCCTTTGGTGAGCTAAATTCCATTATAAGATCGTCTAGAGCTTGGGTCTTGATGATGCTTTTTGGAACAAAAGATATGTTATATTCCGAGAGATGGATGGCCTATGATACCATCCTACCTGTCAAGTCGGGCTTCTTCAATACTTGACTGATGGGATAGTTGGTTTTTACTATGACGTGATGCCCCTGGAAGTAAGGTAGTAATTTCCTGGTCGTGATAATGACTTTTAAGGTGAATTGATATATTTAATCTCTGTTTCTTTTTTTAACACTTATTTCTTCTCCTTTGATATAACATTATTCTCTTACCATAATTTGTTCCATCAATGTTGCCGACTTCTAGACCAAGGATTCATTGAAGTGTTAAATCTTAAAGCCATTATGGAAAGCTCCGATGAGTATCTCCTGGTTGGGATTAGAGACCTTGATGGCCCCTCCTTAAATTTGACTAAATACTCGCACAAGGATTCATAATATCCTTGGAGAACATTGAACATGCTTTTCATGGAAACATTTATGTGCTTAATAGCTAGAAATGATGGACCGTCTTTCTTGTCAGATCTTTATAGCTCAACACCGTGAACCTAGGGATGCTCATATACCACTAGAGGGAAGCTTGCTTTAATGTTTCAACCATAAAATTGCATTGTAGTGAGTCATTCACCCCGAAAATAGCCATTTGTGTATCGATTGTGATTATGTGCTCATGGGAATCGATCTTGCCTTTAAATGATACCAAGGATGGTGGTTTGAAATTATCGAGGATTGAAGAGTCCCAAATATCTGCAACAAGTGGTTGGAGATCTATGGTTTTCTATTGATCGACCAACTCTGGCTATGCATGTTGTTGTTGTAAGTCACAAACACTTCCATGTATTGTTTCATTTAGGTGGCATAACTCTTCCAAGGCAGCTAGTATCTCCACTTTGGCAACTCGGTCATTGTCGATGCTACTGGTGCAACCCTCGCCATTATGAGATGGGATCATAATGTTGTTTATATCAGTTTGTGTGACTCATGTTAGTTTTATTGGGCCCACAGTGGACGCCAAATGTACTCATAAAATTACACCAATGATAATTCTATCAGCGATATTCAATAAAGTCGTAGTTTTATCTTAACTGATTGTAAATTCTTTGAATCATGTATATCTTTTTCCTTTTGTAATCATCTCATTATATAGTAGTGTTGATCCATTCCTTACTTGAGGCCAATCAAAGACCATTTAAGGTGATTGTCCATTATTAGTGTGATCTCTCAATGGTAATTGGAAATCACATTTGATTGTCCGATCTCTTGCCATAATACCCTCAATTAGCCACAAATGCCTTATATTGTATCTTTAATGCATACATTCTCTTTGTATTAGTTTTGGGTAGACATGACCAACTTGGCCCATCCGTTGACTCAACTCAACCCTACTCTGTTGGATGAGTTATCATTCAGGGCATGACTTATAGGGTCCGAACTATAACTTGATCCACTCTTACTGACCTGACTAACGAGACCAGACATGTACACTACCCCTAAAGCATGAGTCGTGTATGGGATAAATACTTTTCTGAGACCTACCAAGATACCACAGACACATGCGCACACGTACGCACGCACACGCGCATGCACACACACGCACGCACCCCCCCCCCCCACACACGCACACACGCACACGCGCGCGCGCACACACACACACACACACACACACACACACACACACACACACATATATATATATATATATATGTATATAATCACAATGATCGACATGAGATGGGTATCATGGTGATTCACCCTTTTAGTGAGGAGAACCCACGATACTCTGTTGAGTGGTAAATGTTAAACATGTGACTCCATACTCAAGAGGGGAGAATTGTGGAGGTTTGATAAGTTTTAATTAAAAAAGGGTTAAATGCAACAGCCCGAGCCTTCAGCGTTCCCGACATTATTACCTCACAATCTTCTCTACCCCCTCACTAGTAGAGGTTTTGCCTTCCGTGGGAATCGAATCCTGTACCCTGGGGTTCAAGTACATGTTCAATTCATTCCCACTACCAATTGAGCTACAATTGTAACACCCTAAATCCCCTGC
Organism: Vicia faba; assembly: GCA_948472305.1. Taxonomy (NCBI): domain Eukaryota; kingdom Viridiplantae; phylum Streptophyta; class Magnoliopsida; order Fabales; family Fabaceae; genus Vicia; species Vicia faba. The sequence goes on from OX451739.1 coordinate 744,495,286, forward strand.
ATATTTATTTAATTAAAAATATGAAGAAATTAAAACAAATACAACGTCTAGGATTCTACCTTCATACACACACATATCTCATCATTTGAAATACGTAACACAATATATTAAAACATATAACCACATATACTTTATATCTAAATAATCATTTTATTAAATTGCAACGGAAAACATCACAACATTATTCAATTTCCTCAACATGAGTTATAACCACAACCTAATCCAACGAACATCAATAATAATAAAAAAATTTAAAAATAGAGTACTACATCATTTTCTCCAAAACATAAATAAAACAAGCACCATAAAACCCCTCGGTGTTACGTATCCGAGCTGACACAGACTCAACATACGCAATAAGAGGCAACCTCCTCCGCTTACTTCAAGCACATGCTACTCCTGAGTATCTGCACGTTACCCACGTAGAGGCAACATTCAAAGAGTAAGCAGTGATATATCATAATTATATAAAAGAATGCATAATAATACGTGAATAATAGACCATCACCAATATAACATACAATCCAATAACATATATCACACTAAGCATCATCAATAATCATTATTCAACAAATCAATTTCATAAGAACTTCATCTTCGAAAAAGCAACATCAACAGTCACAAAATGCCATGTAATGCAACTGACACTATGCATATGGTACCATCAAGGCATAAGTCCTCTCCAAGAATTTTTTCATATAAGGCTAGAGCATAAGCCCTCAACAATTGCCATATAAGGCCAAAGCATAAGCCCTCAACAGTTTGCTGACACAGGCCAGGGCATAAGCCCTCAACGATGCATGAAATATGACATGCAACAACAAAATTATGCAATCACATAGAAACCATCAACATCACGCTGTTTTCAAGCCAACATCACCTTTGTTATAGTACAATACAACCTGTAAATCCTTCACTCATCATGGATATAACATCGATATAATCAATCGCAATATTTAGTGTCACCACACATACAACATACACTTTCATCGTAACTCTTCCAATAAAATATTAGCCTACTATTAAAAAAATGAGTTTCATATTATATAAAATATTTTTAGTTTCCCAACGGTCTAAACGGAATATCAAACGGACACTCGAGTCAAAAGTTATTAATTTTCAAAGTTCTTCGATAAACACCGACGTTGACCTCATACACTGACACACAAAACCTCATTACTTTCCAACAAATTTTAATCCTAGGAACATGAAAATGTTTTTACAAGAAACTATGTTGTATTAGCTTTCCCCGAATTTGAATGGTGCGTCAAACAAAGTTACAGTTTGAAAGTTACGAATGTTTGAAAATTGTTATTTTTTCTGTTAGTTTACTGGGTATCCAATAACGGTAACCTGTTTTCCTCTGTCAAAATGGCCAAAAATGTTATTTTTCGAGTGGTGACCGGGTACCCATATATGGTAACCGATTCCCACTGTTCCAGAAAAAAAAGATTTTTATGTTACAAAAAGCACTTATTTATCCGGTAAACATGTCTAACTTCAACCTACTATACCGTTAATGTTTCTAATTGAACTTCCTACATTCGCACCTCAATAACAACCATTTTAATTCATACACAAACACAATTAAGCACTTAAATTAAGTGATTCTTTCACATCATACTGACACTGTCCCATTCTCCATATTGCATGATTTCAACACCAATATATATATATATATATATATATATATATATATATATATATATATATATATATATATATATATATATATATAACATATGTTACAACCTCAAAACTAATCGATTCATCAAATATAGCACAACAATTCCCACACAATAAGAATTACCCATTCAACCATAAATTATCAACAACACAATCAATCCTATTGGAAATCTAACACATGAAATCAAATTGAGTTAACCAATGAGTAATCCCAAACCCACATGCTTTTATGTATCCCAATAGATAATTAGAATCCCCACCCTTACCTTAAAGTTCTTGAGGTTCCTAGCTTGAGGTTTCTTCTTCTCTACCATGACAATCTTTCCAAGCCTAAGCTTTTGTCTTCTCTCCCTTTTCTCTTTTCTCAGTTTCCATGATCGATTGTAACAAATGATCTCTAATTCTTTTTTTCCAACTATAACCCTTGGTGAAGGTGTGAAGAAAATGCAAGAAAGGGGGGGTTTGAGTTGGGTTTTTCACTCTTTGATAAACTTTCGCTTCTAAGCATTATTTGTTGAACAATGCTTCTGAATATTACTTCTAAGTAATGCTTCCAATTAAGTTAAGAAAACATAAACTATAAATCATAAGCAAGAGTAAAGAACATACAATGTATTCTAGTTCACTTGAGAAATCCTCAAGCTAATCCAGTCCACCGCCAAGGTAATTTCGTCTTATTCAAGGACTTAATCCATTATAACCAAACTGATTACAATCGCACGGGAAACCGCCGGTGACTAACATCCAATGATATATTCAGGGATCCAAAGTGGATATAACGTTCATTGATCCAATAGAATTCGATTATTTCGAATCTCCTATCAGGATTTTCTTCCAATGATATCCATCAGTGATCTCACAAGTAATAGAGTCACAATATCCATCAGTATTTCCTTCCAATGACTTCCATATGAAGCTATAATCAATAAAATCCTAGCTGCCTTTAAAATTGATACTATGGGAGAAGTAATGGAGTCATCAAATGACAACTCAGGAAAATGAAGATATGCATCCAACATGGATAATTAAGACACAATTTGATAGATGAAGAAGACATAGAACAACCAGGTGAAGAAAATACAACAATAAACAATATCATAGAGATGTGTCATCAGAATGGTTGAGCCATACAAAATATAGCCAAATATGTTGTTGAGATCAATAAGAACACCTCAAGTAATGGTGATACTTATGGCAAATAATAGTCTCACCTATGTGTTTTTAGTCTTTAAGTATGTTTGCTTTTCTATTTTTGCATTGTTTCAATTCTTGTAATTTTCCTACTTTCTATACTTTAAATTCCAGTATATTTTTGAATCTATGAAATGGATGCTTTTTTCCTTTCCAAATGCTTATATTACTTTGTGCTTGCATATTTTAATTCCCTTCTTATACCTTTTACCCTCCTTTTTTATTATGACAATGGGGGAAAAGTTTACTCTCAGGAAGAGTATACTGTACTCTTTACTCATTTTATGGGGAATTTAAACACTCTATTTTTATCTACATTTTTTTTCTATTATCACCTCACCGAGAGATGTGTTGTCATCATAAAAAATAGGGAGAATTTGGAGCCTAGCCAGATGAATTGGAAATTGTTAGAATGATTAGGACATGTGTTTTGAAATGTCCCATCGAATGAACCATATTCCCAATCAATTGGATAAGATAAAATGAGTTTATAATCGAATATGATAGTGTCTTAATGAAGGGTAACGAATCTCTATAAAATAATTCAAAATGGGCAAATTCATTTTAATTAGGATGAGGTCCCAATCGATTGAACAATTAATTTTGCCCATGGATAATTTCCTTTTTGAACCACCCTTTGGCCTATAAATATATGATTATCCCTTCATTATTACACATCCATAAAATGTGACATTTCTAACATTCCTCTTACTCTCTCTATAAAATATTTTCTCTTTCTCTCACATAAATTTGGCCATATTGTTATGAGAAATGTTCTTCTGTTTAAGTGAGGAAATTGTTTTAGATATGGCAATATTGTAAATTCACCAAGAGTTATTTTTCCTCTTGAGTGGATAATTCTTCCTTAGGAAGTTTTTGGATGGGTTCAAATATAAATTCATTAAAATCTTTGGTTGGGGGATTTAGTATTAAGTCTTTGTTTGGTTCGTGAGTTGAGCCACTTAAGTTAAAGCTCTCTTTTTGGGTTCTTGAAGATAACCAGTGAAAAATATTTTCATCAATTCTTGAGCTCATACTGGTATAAAAGATTGTGATACGGTGGGAGAACTGACTTGAGGTTTTTGCGTTTGTGTTTGCAATTATGCGGTTTAGCAAGAGTCGCCACCGACTTTTTATTTTATCCTAAGGAAAGGTCAAAAAGCACAGGAAAGACCTTTGAGATGTTTTCTTGGGTTCCGGGGGTAGATTATGAAAAGGGAAGGTGCAAGCACCCTTTTCATCCATGGTTTTCCATGGGCTCTTAGTTACTTGGTTAGATCACTTGCTTTTGCTTTTCAATTGTTTGAAATGGTGCTTTGTGTGTGTGGTTTTGAAAATGCTTTGAAAAAGAGGCCATCGTTATGGCAACCTTTATAATGATTCTTGTTTGAATATATACAAAGGTGTATGTCTTTTGAAAAGATATTTCAATGTTTGAAAGTTTGATCCCCCCGAAATTGTTTTGATATTGTGTTGTGAGGTGTGTTTGAAAATAGCAAGGATGTTTTGCAAGTTTTGATCAAGTAACTAAGAGTTGTCTACCCTATTTTACTCAAAGATCTTTCCTATATGTTTTTAACCCTTTTGACAGTGTTGCTTTACCATTGCATTTGGTAAATAACCTTGTATTAGGATGTTAAACGGGACAGGCGCGGGTCATCGCATACAATCATTGAAAGCAACTTGTGAGACGCTCTAGCAATTTTGTAAGGGACGAGATCGTTTTATCGAAGGCAACATCAAGGGTCATCGAGGGACTACAGTCTTTGTTTATCGAAGGGACATTTGCTAGAGTGTCTCATATTCGAGGGACATGATTGTATTTCCGAGGCAACAAGCGAGGTTACCCTAGAGGTGCACGTGTGAATTGTGTTTGTCATTTTCATGCATTTAGATCTTGTATTAGTTCATCTAGCGATTGATTTTGGATTTTCGCATACAACCCTAATCTCTAATCATGGCATATTTGAAAGCATAAAGTGCGAGAATTAAAATTCTAAACTATTACAAAGTATCCGGGGATGGGGGAACAAATTATTACAAATGGGGATGAGTCTCACAAGAATAATAATGTCCAAATATTACAACCAAATCGAATCGTCGCAATTCAAATATAAAGCTATAACAAGACATAATAATAAAGAGAATCAATAAATTATGAAATGCATGTATTTAACTTGAAAATAAATAAATAAAAATATATTCTAAAAAAGAAAGATTAAATATTTTATTATTCTTTTTGTGTTCTATTAATTATGAAAAGAAAAAAGTTTTAAAGAAGAAAATTTAATTTAAACTAAATCCCTATTATTTTTGGTATTTTCATATTAAATGTAAGAAATAAATTTAAAAAAAATGATTAAAACTAATTTAAAAAAAAAAGACAAAGTTTTAATATTAGTGAAATAAAAAGATAAATTAACTAAGCTAGATTTAATTAAATAAAAAAATATTGAGTTTTTTCTTTGAGTTTATTCAAGAAAAGAAAGAAAATTGAAACAAGTAGAAAAAATGGGCTTTAGGGTTGTTTGGGGTTAGGCCTAAACAAAAGGGTCAGAATGGAGAAAAAAGGGGGGTGCACTAGCCAAATCGAGTGGGCTTATGTGGTTAGGGGAAGACAGGCCCAATGCACAACTTTGTTCACATTTTGGTTGGGGTCTCAGGATTTTAGAGTTTGTAGAACGAAAATCACAGCGGCGCCGCTCTCTCGTTTCCTCTCTTCTTCATCTTTTCATCTTTCTCAATCTAGGGTTCTGATCCCCTCCTAAACTTAAGCCGCCGGAGCGCCACCCCTAATCTCTATCCTCTATCCTCTATCCTCTTCCTAACATACAAAGGTCTTGATTGCAAAATGGTATGGTTCGTCTCTCGATTTGAGTTTTATAGTTTCATGTTTGTTTGATTCTTACAATTTGTTCGATTAAGCTTGCTTTGTTTAACCTATGTTTTTTTATGTGCCCTAAAACAAAATATAAGGGTTTGAGAAGCTTACCTTGGGAGATTTTTTGGAAAGAAAAATGGAGAGGAGAAAAGGGTGAGACGGAGGCGCTTCCTTGGTGGCTTAGAGGCGGAGGGGAAATGATGACGAGCAAGGCGCTTGCTTATGATTTGTTGGTAACTTGGCTTTTGAAACTTTGATCGTTGGTTTGATTTCCTGCTTCTGACTTTGTTTGGAAATGATTGATAATGATGATGATTCTGAAACTTTATTTGTTGTTGGTATTTTTGTTGATGATGAGTATTCTGAAACTTGTTGCCTTGGCTTCTAAAACTCTTTTCCTCTCTCTTAATTTGTTGATGTTAATGATGATGTGATAATCTGAAACTGTATTGGTTTGTATTTGTTTATGATGATGCTGGTTTTTTGGTTGATGGTGAAGATTTCTGGGACTTTTCATTGATTGTTTATGATGATGCCTGTTCTGCAAGTTTCTGAAACTTTTGTTGGTTTGTTGGATAATAGTTTTTGGCTTTTGTGGTTGGAAACTGTTAGCAGATTTGTGTTGCTATGCAGGTTGTGTAGTTGTTGTGAAACTGTTTGGTTGTTTAGACTTTGTTTTGCATCCTTTACAGTTTTTGCAGTTTGGGCAAGCTTGTTACAGTTTTTGTTGTAACTGGTTTTTTTTTGTTTTAGTTGTTGTGCTAATAGGCTTAGTGGTTGTTGTTCTGAGTTTGAAACTTGCAGGTTTTTGGTTGTTGCAGTTTGGGCTATGCAGTTACAGTTTGTGCTATTTTGTGTAGCTTGATAAGTTTGGCTATTTTGATAATAGGGTTTGGTGGTTTGAGTTGAAACTATTGGATGTATTTTTTCTGGTTGTGCAGTTTTGCCATGGTTTTGTAGTTTGGCTATTGATTATTATGCAGGTTGGGTTTTTTTTTGTGAACCTCCTAGCAGTTTTGCAGTTTTGTTACAGTTTTGTTGTAACTGGTTTGGAGAGAGCAGGTTTGGACTTCTAAGTTTTTAGGCTTGGCTCAATATTCTCTCTCCTTTTCAAACTGTCATTTGATAGTCTTATATCTTTTTCTTGTTTGTCACTTATGACAGCCCCTTGCCAAACTGTACACTTCAAAAGGTGATATCCTTCTTGTGATACGGTGGGAGAACTGACTTGAGGTTTTGCGTTTGTGTTCGCAAATGTTTCGGTTTAGCAAGAGTCGCCACCGACTTTTTATTTTATCCTAAGGAAAGGCCAAAAAGCACAGGAAAGACCTTTGATATGTTTTCTTGGGTTCGGGGGGTAGATTATGAAAAGGGAAGGTGCAAACACCCTTTTCATCCATGGTTATCCATGGGCTCTTAGTTACTTGTTTAGATCACTTGCTTTGCTTTTCCAATTATTTGAAATGGTGCTTTGTGTGTGGTTTTGAAAGATGTTTTGAAAAGAGGCCATCGTTGTGGAAACCTTTGTAATGATTCTTGTTTGAATGTATACAAAGGTGTTTTTGTCTTTTTAAAAGATTTCAATGTATGAAGGTTTGATTTGGATAATGTTTTGAAATTGTGTTGTGAAGTATGTTTGAAAATAACAAGGATGTTTTTGCAAGCTTTTGATCAAGTAACTAAGAGTTATCCACCCTATTTTACTCAAAGATCTTTCCTAATGTTTTTAACCCTTTTGACAGTGTTGTTTCACCATTGCATTTGGTGAACAACCTTGTGTTAGGATGTTAAACGGGACAGACGCGGGTCATCGTATAGACCATGATAGCAATTGTGTCAAGTATTTTTGGCAAATTTTGAGGGACTTGATCATTTTGTTTAGGAAACCAAGATAGCATCATCGAGGGACTATGATCTTTTGTTTTGTTTTTGTTTTGCCAAAGTACCCAACATGCATATCATGACCCATTTTTAAGGCAACAAGTGGATTATAACCCTAGGGGTGCAAGTGTGTATTATGTTTGATTTTCATGCATTTTTGTCTTTGATTAGGTCAAACTATTTGTTGATTTGGATTTTTGCATACAAACCCTAATTCTCTAATCATGGCATAATTGAAAGTGTAAAGTGCGAGAATTAAAATTCTAAGCTATTAAAACATGATTATAGGGATGGGGGTACAATCTTTGAATGGGGGGGGGGGGGGGGGGGGTATTTGACAAGAAATATAAACTCTAGTTTACTATTACATCCAAATTGAATTTAATTGCATGAATAATAAATGGATAATATTTAAATAAACAAAAAGATAAATATATCAAATAAATGAACTATGCAAAAAAAAGGTTTTTGTTTGTTCATGTATGTAAAAGTATTTAATGTAAAAAATAAAGAAATAAATAAAAAGATTTATTTTATTTGTTTAAGGGTAAAACCCTAATTTCTTTAAGAAAATAAATACATTATATTATTTATATACAATAAAATATATTAATATGTACAAAAATAAAATATACTTAAAAAAGGTATTTTTTAGTATGAATAATAATAAAAGTGAAAATGTAATATTTTTATATTTTTTATTCTAAAGTATTTAATAAAATAAAAGTATATATGTATATATATGTATATTAATCAAATTAAACATGTACAATATAAAATAAAATATGTACAAAAATAAAATATATTTAGGAAAATATTTTTAGTATGAATAAAAATAAAGAACAAAAAATAAAAGTATAAATTATATATTTTTTCAAGTCTTAATAAATAATATAAAAGTATTTAATACTTTTCATGTTAGAAAAATTAAAATAAAATTCCAAATAAATGTAAAAAATTTATGAAAATATTTTTGAGCATTTTTTATATTTGGAAATAAATAAACAAAATCAGAAATGAAAACAAAAATGCAAAAATGTAAAAATACAAGAAATTGGGCCAGGGGGTGCAAAAAGGAAAAGATGGGGTGTCAAGAGTGAGACAGGCCAAGCCCAGTCCACCACTTCATCTTCAACCTCCAGATTTGAAAAACGCGCGCGTGCCCTGTAGAAACTTGGACATCCTGTATACATGATCTATTGCAAAAACACACAACATCAAACTTGTAGAGAATTTCAAGACGATTCCAACCATATAAATAACTTGTCCTAACTCTCAAAGACCAGAGAGAATTTCTCTGGCCCTAAAATCTGACCTAGTTTTTTCAGCATGTTCATGGATGAAATTCTCCTAGCACACTTAATATAAATGAAAACTAAGCATATGTACAGCTTCATGGCAATGAACACTACATTTTTTATTCACAAACCTAAGGCTAAATGTTCCTAAATAGAGAGATAGAAAGTGGAGAAAAAACTGTTTTAGTTGGATTCGTGTAGGGAAATGTAGTGCTTTTCAACAAGGCTTGAGATGTCTGGTAGCTTGCCTGAACTTCACTTGACCTTCTCCAATAGTTAGCTTGCCTTGAATGTCCTTGAATCAGCCTATAGAACTCAACCTACAAAAGCTCAAAATGAAAATGGTGAACACTGTAAATGGAGTTACAATTGGTGTTTGAGATTTGGGATAGCTTGGGTGAGTTGAATGGAAGGTGTTTGAAGCAACTTGGGGCAAAACGCACGAGCCAAATGAGCTATGGCACTCAAGTTGCAGAACCTGCCCTGTTTTGCCAAAGGAATGTGATTTCTGGCTATGGGGTGTTTAGAGGCTCAAGAAATCTTGTTTCTAGCTCAAAGGGGTGTGAGAAAGATGTTCAAACTGTTTGTGTAAGTTGGTATTGGCTGGTTTTCAAGTTCTCAAGTTTTTGACAAGTTTCTTGTTTTTGAAGTAAGAATGTGGAAGTGTTTGTTACAGGCCTGTACAGGCTATCAAATACTTTGTAACTTCTTCTCTTGGACCCTATGATTTGTGGATTTGTTTTTCTGCAAGAGATCTTGGACCAATGCTCAAGGGATAGTGGTTTGACATAAAGCACATTATGGCAAAATGGAAATGTGCCTTTTTCTACTTAGGGCTTAGTTTTGTGTACAATGTCCAAATGGCCAAAGAAAAAGCTTAGACTGATGGATTTGCATTTAATTATGGAGTGTGAAGTGGTTTAGAGGCCTGCAAACTAGTGTAAGGCATGCTGACTTGAAAATGCAACTTGTATGAACATGAATATGCCATGGATGAAAAGTGAGTTTTTGCCAACTTCAAGCCTTCGATTCTCCCTAACCACAAATGTGTTTGAGGAGTTCTTTGACAATTTGGAAAGCTTGCAACATGCTATATAATCCATCTTTGAAATGCAACTTGATATTCCAAGTGGAACAATGTAAAAAATGGCCAAGAAGATAGGTCAAAATCCTGCCTAAACTAGGGCAAAATTTCACTAAGTTAAAAGTTTTAGGGACCCTTGTTCCAAAAATCATAACTTGAGATCCAAGCTTCTTTTGGGAAAACTTTGTGAATAAAAGTTGTATACTTTGTGGAGGACTACAACTTTCATATTGGAGGTTTTGTTTGAATCCATTTGCATCATGGTGAAAATGTGGGGCAAAGTTAGGAAAAATTAAGAAAATTTCATAACTTAGAAAAATTCTAAGTTATGAAATTTTTTCAATTTCAAACCCTAATTTGCAATTTTGGGTTTCTTGATGAACAAGTTTCATAATTTGACACATCTTGATGAAAAATGACCCTTGGTACTTGATTTTGACTAAAAAGTCAAAGTTTGACTTTTCAGTGTACAGTCAAATTTTGATCAGTTGACTGAAAAATTCATCTGTCAATCCAATGCAATTGAAGTCTTTTGAACTTGTTGAATAAGTCAAGATGACTTCATTGAGTCCTTGAGTCCATGGTTGAACCTAATTTGCCATTGGCTAGGTCAAAAAGTCAGAAATTGCCTTTGTACAGTCAAAACCCTAAAAATGACTATTTTGCCCTTTTGGTGATCTGATCAAATTTCTTGTGGAGTTGTGGTCCAAAATTGATCCAATGGTTCATATGAGTTCGTAATGTTGACGTGGGTCAAAATTCATGAGGTTTGACTGTAAATTGGCCACAGTTGACTTTTTCCCCAATACAGCTGATTTCTAGGTCAACTGTCCAATTGACTGGGCAAAAATTTGATTCAAGGCTTGAAACTTGGTATGGACAAACTTATGAGTCCAATATGAAGTATGAAAGTCAATTTGAGCATTGAAGGTCCAAAAATCCCTGTGCAAACTCAAACCCTAATTTAGGTCATCAGTGCAAGAAGATGTCTAGAGTAGAGCAAACCCTAGCTTGATCTTGAGTTCCAAGAGCCTTGTGATGAGAAATATTGATAGAATAAGAGGGAAAATTTTGGGGTACAACAATTGCCCCTGTTCAATCTTCTTGAACCTGAAGAGTTAGATTGGCAAGTTTGCCTTTCGTGACTCGAAGGTAAAAGAGGATTGGACACTAGAGTGCCCGTAAATTTGCACTCGTCAAAATGTAGGTGAGGGAATGGGATTAAAGATGCCATTTGGAAATGGTAGAATCTTGCTGGTGATGGGCTTAGAGATGCCATCCAAGAGTTGTTTGTTGAAAATTAGTAGAATGAACATCAGAATGGTATCCGTATTTGGAACGTATTTGAGTTGTATCTGGAGACTGGGTTCGTATGAGCAAGGGAATGGCGTCCGTGTCTAGAGCGTATCTGAGCTGTAACTGTATTTGATTCTTGAATGAATATCAAAACGATTGCCGTGTCTGGAGTGTATTTGTATTCTGAATGGGTAACAGAGAAACATCTGTGTATGGAGCATCTATGTGCTGGGAATAAATTCCGAATGAGTGACAGAATGGCAACCGTGTCTGGAGCGTATCTGGACTGTATCTGAAGTTGAGATCTGTATGAGTAGCAGAATGACTTCCGTGTTTGGAGTGTATCCGTACTGTAATTGGGATCCAGACAAGTGACAGAATAACTTCCGTGTCTGGAGTGTATCTGAACTTGAAGTTGATAGTTGAATCTGAATGAGAAATAGAATGGCCACCGTGTCTGGAGCGTATCTAGTCTGTATTTGATTGCTGAAGTATGAATGAGTAATATAATGACCGCCACGTCTGGGGTGTATCCATACTGTATCTTGACTTGAAATTCTGAATGAGTAATAGAATGACTGCCGTGTCTGGGGGTGTATCCATACTGTATCTGAAATCTCTGAATAGCTGTTAAAGATAGCTTTTTAATCTTATCCTAAAAAGGGTAGAATGTTAGCTAAAGCACAAAGTTATGTTGCATGATATGTATGATGTAATAAAATGTGTTCCATTAATGTTTATGATATATGAATGTAATGGGTGTGCATGTATGCTGATTAGCTATCTTGCTGAGGAAAATAAATCCTTGATAGCTGGAGATAATGAAATCTTTGACTGCTGTCAGGGAAAGTAAATCCTTGACCGATGTTGGGGATTCCAAAAATCTTTGATTGTTGAAGATGAGAGAACCTTGCTGATTACTGTTGGGGATAGAAAATCCTTGGCAACCTGCGGGGATTATCAAAACTTTGACAACTTCTGTGGGGATGTGAGAATCCTTCATGACTTTCCTGGGGAAATAAGGAAAAATCCGACGACCTCTACTGGGGAATTAAAACCTGGGAGGCTTCAAATGGAGAAACGGGAACTAGAAACTTCGTTCTGTCAGGAAATAACTCTGTGGGGAGAGTGCTTATTCTGCCGGGGAAATTAGGAGCTTGGGTTGTATGCCAATCTACTGGGGATTCCTTGTTTTGTGGAGAACTCTGCTGGTGAATCGGAGGAAGTTGGATAGTATTCCACCGGGGTTTAAGATTTAAAGTTTTGGACTCTGTTGGGGAAGAAAGTTTCATCTTCACTGGGGATCTGTAGTTCAAAGTTTTCGGGCTTCACTGGGGATCGGGAGTTTAGAGACTTAACTCTGATGGGAATTTTGAAACTTAACTCCGCTGGGGATATATACTCCAAGGTTTTAGCTTTGTTGAGGATCTGAATGACATACTGCAGGGGATTTCTTCTGGAATAGCCTAAAGAAATTTTCCTATACTTTCAACCTATCAGTAATTATCCTTTCTTATTTCATTTTATTTGTAAGCAGTGATTATATTCAAATGCATATGCCTATTTAACAAACCATTGGACGTTTTCAAATAAAACATAAGAGTAAAAAGAAAGGAAAGGCAAGCAAATTTCTACACTTTGAAGTATTTTTGTATTAACTTTTGTAAGTATCTTTGTACAAAGGAGACAGACATCCTAGTAAGAGAATGTTGTCGAAAAATTGAGAAAAAATTTATACAAAAAGAAAGATGGCTATGTGTAACAATTCCATGGGGTTCCCATTCTGCTATAGCCTTCACAACTCTGAGTATCTTTGTCCATTCGTTGCTTCGTCCGCGGATGATTGGATTGATCAGAAGCTTAGAGTTTGGTCATGAAGAGATTGTCCTTAAATTGATCCGACGAGATATAGTCATATGCTTTAATTCCCTAACTTTTGCCTGGACCGCCCTTTCGGGTTTTCAGTCCACCGAGAAACCCTTTTTTGCCCAAGTCGCCCTTTCGGGTTTTCAACTTGCCGGGTGTACATATTTTTTTTATTTATCCCTAATTTTTGCCTGAACCTCCCTTTCGGGTTTTCGATTCACCGGGATGCCCATTTTTTCCCAAGTCGCCCTTTCGGGTTTTCAACTTGTTGGGTTGTTTTATGCGTAGTATCTTTTGACTATGTCTGCGTTCGCAGGGTGCGGCAAGTCGTCACCGTCCATGGTGGTTAGAATCATTTCCCCACCAGAAAAGATGTTTTTGATTACAAATGGTCCTTTGTAAGTAGGAGTCCATTTGCCCCTGGGATCACTTTGCGGCAAGATGATCCGCTTGATTACAAAATCTACGACTTGATATACCTGACGCCTGACTTTCTTGTTGAAAGCCTTGATCATCCGTTTTTGATACGCCTGACCATGACAAACAGCAGTAAGTCACTTTTCGTTGATCAAATTAAGTTGATCAAGCTGAGTCTGAATCCAATCGTCTTCACTTAAACCAACATCCTTCATAATCCTTAAGGAAGGAATCTGAACTTCCATAGGTAAAACATCCTCCATGCCATATACCAAAGAAAAGGGGGTTGCCCCAGTTGAAGTATGCGTCGTGGTACGATATTCGTGCAGAGCAAACGGTAACATCTCATGCCAGTCTTTGTAGGTGACTGTCATCTTTTGAATGATCTTCTTGATATTTTTGTTCGCGGCTTCAACAACACCGTTCATCTTTGGCCGATAGGGAGATGAATTGTGATGTTGAATCTTGAACTGCTCGCACAGAGCGGTGATCACAGTGTTGTTCAAATTTTTACCGTTGTCCGTGATGATCCTGTCGGGGATACCATACCGGCATATGAGATTCTGCTTGATGAAGCGGGCAACCATATTCTTTGTAACGGAGGCGAAGGAAGCTACTTCGACCCACTTGGTAAAATAATCAATAGCGACCAAGATGAAGCAATGTCCACTGGATGCCGTAGGTTTGATCTCTCCAATCATGTCAATTCCCCACATCGCGAATGGCCAAGGAGCTGTTAGAATGTTGAGAGGAACTGGAGGAATATGTACCTTGTCAGCATAAACTTGGCATTTGTGACAAGTACGAGAATATTGATGACAGTCAACTTCCATGGTAGACCATTAGTAGCCTACCCTTAGAATCTTCTTAGCCATCGTATGTCCACTCAAGTGGGTGCCAAATGTGCCGCTATGTATTTCAGTCATGATCAACTCAGCTTCAACCTTGTCCACACAACCAAGTAGAACACAATCATGGCTACGCTTATATAAGATACCATTGCTCAGGAAGAACTTGGCAGCAGATCTCTTTAAGAACTTTTTGTCATTGACTGAAGCTCCTTCAGGGTATTCTTGAGTCTGGAGATACCTTTTGATTTCATGAAACCAGGGTTGTTCCACTACTTCTTCGGTATTAATCTCGTGACAGTGTGCAGGTTCGTCCATTCGCTCGATGGTGATTTGGGGAGCCTCATTATCCCATTTGAGTTTAAACATGGAAGACATTGTAGCCAGAGCATCTGCTAGCTGATTTTCTTCTCGCGGGAAGTGCTCAAAGGTAATCTGCTCGAAATGAGGCAACAATGTCAGGACATGTTCTTTATATGGGATAAGATTAGGATGTTTAGTGTCCCACTCTCCTTTGATTTGACTGATAACCAAATCTGAGTCCCCAAATACAATCAGAGATTTGATTCCTAGGTCAATTGCAGCCTTGAGACCAAAGATACAAGTTTCATACTCGGCCATGTTGTTAGTGCAGCTGAAGCAGAGTCTAGCAGTGAAAGGCGTATGGCAACCTTATAGAGAGATAAGTACCGCGCTGATACCATTGCCAAGCGCATTTGAAGCACCATCAAAGTACAGGGTCCATCGGGATCCTTGTTCAGGTCCGTCATACGGTCCGTTACCTTCAATGTTGTCCAATGTCATAATGTCCTCGTCAGGGAAGTCGAACCTCATAGATTGGTAATCTTCGACGGCTTGATGAGCTAGATGGTCAGCTAGTACACTCCTCTTTATAGCTTTTTGGGTTGTGTACTATATATCATACTCTGCCAGGATCATTTTCCATCTAGCGATTCTTCCGGATAAAGCAGCCTTCTCGAAGATGTACTTTATCGGATCCATTTTGGAAATCAGCAAAGTGGTATATGTCAACATATACTGCCTTAGCTGGCGAGCAGACCATACCAAAGCGCAGCAAGTTTTCTCGAGCAGTGGGTAGTGAGTCTGACAGTCGGTAAACTTTTTTCTAAGGTAATAAATGGCATGCTCTTTTCGGCCAGACTCGTCATGTTGGCCCAATACGCACCCCATTGAGTTATCTAAAACAGTCAGATACATGATTAAAGGCCTTCCTTCGACGGGTGGCATCAAGATAGGAGGTTCCAGCAAATACTCCTTGATCTTATCAAAAGCAACTTGACAATCATCGTTCCATTCAACCACCTGATCTTTCTTCAACAACTTGAAGATTGGCTCACAGGTAGATGTTAGGTGAGAGATGAACCTTGTGATATAGTTTAAGCATCCCAAGAAACATCTAACATCCTTTTCAGTGCGGGGGGGGGGGGGCAGGCATTTCTTGTATAGCTTTGACTTTATCAGGATCAACCTCGATGCCTTTGTTACTGACGATGAATCCCAAAAGTTTACCGGACCTGACTCCAAAAGTGCACTTGCTAGGGTTCAGTTTGAGCTTATACTCCTTCAATTTGAAAAACAGCTTTTGCAGATGGTCGAGGTGTTCTTCTTCTGTCTGTGAACGGGCTATCATGTCGTCTATGTAGACTTCGATCTCATGATGTATCATGTCATGAAACAAAGCTACCATGGCTCGCTGATAGGTTTCCCCGACATTCTTCAGTCCGAATGGCATCACTTTATAGCAGAAGGTACCCCACTGCGTAACAAAAGTAGTCTTCTCCATGTCTTCGGGGGCCATTTTGATCTGGTTGTATCCCGAGAATCCATCCATGAAGGAAAATACCTTGTGTTGAGCTGTGTTGTCAACCAAGATGTCAATGTGTGGTAGTGGAAAATCATCTTTAGGGCTAGCCCTATTTAAGTCCCTATAGTCCACACACATTCTGACTTTGCCGTCCTTCTTAGGCACGGGCACAATGTTAGCAACCCATTGTGGATAGGAAGTAACAACCAGAAATCCAACATTGAACTGCTTCATCACCTCAACTTTGATATTTTCAGACATGTCGGGCCTCATTCGGAGGACTTTTTGTTTGATTGGTAGACAGTCTTCTCTTGTAGGGAGACGGTGAACCACAATATCCGTATCCAGTCCTGGCATGTCTTCATAGGACCAGGCGAAGATCTCAACATATTCATTCAACAGCCAAACTAGACGCTCTTTGACACTTGGCTTCAGGTTGGCACCCACCTTAACCTCTTTCTTGTCTTCCTCTGTTCCCAAATTGATAGTCTCTAGCAACTCTTCATGGGGCAGAATAGCCCTCTCTTCTTGTTGCAAAATTCTAGCTAACTCTCCAGGCACTTCACAGTCTTCATCACCTTCGTACTCGACATGATTGACCAAATCTTCAGAGTCACTGAAGGCCAAAGCAGAATAGTCACCCATGGAATCCGGAGTCGATGGGTACCTGCATTTTGTGAGTGTGGGTGTGTGTAAGGGATAGCCATCCTTAAACAAAATAAAATGTAAAAGGAAAAAAATGAACACAACAGTTTATAGATGAAAACGTCTATGATTTATTAAAAATGGCATATGAAAATGAAAAGTCAAAACCCTTACAAATGGACCTATATGCCCCGGGTAAGGCATAAGGTGAAAAGAGTGTACGAATTGTTTAATTATTACAGACCAAAATAGGAAATTGTTCAAAGATAAATTACTGATTGATGAAAGTGATGGGGACGAAGTCTTTCACCTCCCAATTGCTTAATCCTCCTTCAACGGTTGGAAAGATCCAATCTTCAAAGTTGTCTTCTTCATCATCATCTTCTAAGGCATGAATTCCATGGTGAGTGATTTTTAAGGGTGGTCCTCCAGCCCGGGAGCGACGCACAACTTTCTGGCCAGCAGCAGTGAAACCTAGTCCGAACTTGTCTGTCTTGTGAGGAAAATCAGGCAGTTTCCCCCATACTATACTTCTTCCTTCTTTGATTACAGCCTCCGCATCTTTAAGGGATGCCCTCCGAGATACAGGTTTGGAAATGATAGGCACATCAGCCATTGTCTTTGCTACTGCGACTTCAGGAGAAACCTCTTCAAAGTGTTGGAAAGGTGTTTCTATGAATTCACCATCTAACTCCACATAACGGAAAGAGTTAAGGTGACTTATCATATACTCCTCCTCACCGTGAACTGTTATGATCTTTCCCTGGACCGGATACTTTAGCATTTGGTGTAAAGAAGAAGTGACTGCCCCAGCGTTGTGGATCCATGGCCTTCCCAACAAGCATGAATATGAAGGACGGATGTCCATTACATAAAAAGTAGAGTTGAAAATTTCTGTCCCCACTTTGATTGGAATGTCCACTTCTCCGTGAACCATCCTCTTAGAATCGTCGAGGGCTCTAATAATGATGTTACTGGGCTTTAGGGTCAAACCTTCACAGTCCAATCTGTCCAACTCCTTCTTTGGTAGAACATTTAAAGATGAACCAGTGTCAACCAGAACATGGGAAAGTGTGGTCCCCCTGCATTCTACCGAGACATGCAGTGCATCGTTATGCTTTCTTCCCCTCGACGTTAAATCAGCATCAGAAAAGCCAAGACCATTATCGGCTGTAAGGCTAGCCACGCACTCTTGAAACTGGTCCGCGGAAGTTTCTTGAGGCACGTGTGCCGTCTTTAGAAATTTGATCAAGGCTTTGGCATGAGCCTCAGAGCAGAGTAAGAGAGCCAACATGGAGATTTTTGAAGGGGTTTGCCCTAGCTGCTCCACGACATCGTAGCCGCTCTTCTTGATTATCTTTAAGATTTCTTCCATCTCTTTTTGGGTGGTCTTGGGGATAACCACAGTCTGAGCCTTCGTCCTGACAGGCGCTTCTTGTATCCCTTTTCCCTTATTGGTAGTAACATCAGAGGGTCTAGCTTCGGGTGCGTCGATTTCTTCAATTACCGAACTTTGCACAGATGGCTTAACAGGCACAAAAATTCTTGAGGGTCCAAAGACTGCTCGTGGAGGAGCAATCTCTGGAGAGAAGATCCTTCTGCTGCGAGTTATCTTGCTCATTCTCGCAATATTCCTTATATCAGGGGTTTCATCATCGGAATTCTCTTGGACTGATTCAATCTGTTTGACACCATGGTAGAATATTTCTCCTCCGTAGTTCCATGGTATCGTCTTGTTAGATTTATACGGGATAGGCCCCGGCATGGTAATTTTCAACGGTACAAACTTAGGATCAGGCGTAATCTTAACAGGCCTTTTGCAGGTCTTGGAAAGATCGTCGAAGATGGTTATTATAGAAATGTCATTGATTGGAGTACCAAAGGTAACAGGGGTAACATGAGTGATAGTATTAACAGGAGTCTTTTGAAAGAGGATCTCTTGGGTATCCATCAGGCATTGGATTCCTGATTTCAACAGTGGGAAGTCAGTTTGCAAGTTTGAACAAAAGTAACAGTCTTTTCCACAGCCTGGGAATATCCCGGATTTCATTAAATTCACTTTAATCACTGGTAACAAAGTCATTAATTCATTAACGGCGGTGACATGAAGGTCTTCCATAACGGCATGGACATTATGACCGTGCTTGGGCATTGGGGCAGAAATCACATTCGGCTTTTCGGGCGCATCAAATTCTACCTCCTTGGCGTCTATCAAGTCTTGGATCTTGTTTTTAAGAGCCCAATAGTTGTTGGTATCATTCCCTACACTGTCAGAGTGGTATGCACATTTTGCATTGGAATGATAATAAGGAGAAGAGGTATTAGGGTTTTTCGGCGCTTCTTTCAAGTTGGTAAGGTTCAGCTTTAACATACGAGGGAGGACTTGAGCCGGTGTCATATTGATTCGGGTGAATTGCCGTTGTGGCCTTTCTACCCTTTGCTGATTAGCTCTTGGTTGATTGCTGCGAGGTTGATCAACTGAGGAGTTTTGCATCATAACAGCCCCCACCGTTGGTCGGCGCTCTGTTCTCCCTTGGTTTCTCTGGGTGTGAACAGCAGAAACTTCCTTCTTGGCGGGGAAGGTCTTCTTAATAGCAGTGGAAGTGAAGGCATCCTTCTGAATTTTACCACTTTTAATGCCAGCTTCGACCCTTTCACCGGTCAGAATTAATTCGGTGAACCCTGCAGATGAGCTCCCGATCAAATGATTGAAGAATGGACCTGACAGGGTCCCTAAAAACATGTCAATCAACTCTCTATCCGACAATGGTGGCTGCACCCTTCCAGCCAGATCCCGCCACTTTTGGGCATACTCCTTAAATCCCTCATTAGAGGCCATACCCATACTCTGTAGTTGAGTATGAGTAGGCGCTAAATCTGTGTTGTATTGGTATTGTCGGTAGAAAGCTACAGCCAAATCTTCCCAGTTATGGACATCGGATCTCTCAAGTTGATAGAACCAGTCCAATTGCGTGCCTGACAAACTATCTTGAAAAAAGTGGACCCAAAGATCTTTATCAGAAGAGTGAGGTTGGATCTTTCTGACATAGGATCTCAGATGCATCTTTGGACAGGACAAATCGTCATACTTAGAAAATGTAGGTACTTTGAACTTGGGAGGAATGACGATCCCAACGGCCAACCCTAGTTCTTTGAAATCTAACCCAGGTACCCTTTGCAACTCCATGGTTGCCAACCGATCTTCAAGATTTTTATACTTATCATCCGCCGGGGGATATTGTTGTTCGGAGTAATCTTCATCCTCTTCCTCTTCTTCTTCTTCAGCTTCAGATTCAAAAGGCATCACTGAAGAAGTGAAAAACACAAGAAGGGGGGTTGAATTGTAAAACTGAAAATCAATGCAATGAACAAGATATTTTTATCTTGGTTCGTTTGATCTCAAACTACTCCAGTCTACCCGTTAAGGTGATTTCGCCTCTCTCCAACGAGGTCTTAATCCACTATATTCAACTGAATATTACAATCTGCTATAACAACTGCTAAAGCCTTCTTGATGCAAACCACAAACCGGTTTTTCAAGGAAACACTTTCTTACAAAGAAGAGAAATCTAGGTGTGTGAATGTTTTCTACAAAACTGTATCACAACTGTGATATTACACAATTTAAGCTTATTGAATCTAGATTGCTAAAATACTGAGTAAGGAAATATGAAGCGTTTAGAAAACTGAGAGAAGGAAGATGATGATTAGCTTTTAGGTGTGTAATATGATGTAGAGCATTAGCCAATTCAATCTTCATTGTCTTGTTTATATAGCACTGAATTTGTTGAACGTTGGAGCAATAATCTTGATTCAATGCTAATAACAAACTTTCCTTATTAAGCAGATCTTGTCTAGAATGATGCCGTTGGTAATAATTTGCTTTGAATGCACAGTACCGTTGCTACTTAAAGCGTGTTCTGGCTTTGGCTCATTCTGACTCTGCTTAAGTGCTGATGAACTGTTGTTGTCTTTATCAGAGTATTGAGCGCAGTTCTGTTCATCAAGCTTCAGCATACACGTGAATTGTTCTTCTGATTCTGGTATTCTGATATAGCATCTTCTGATGCTGACGTTGATAACCAATATTCTGATGCTGATTAAGTGTACTCCTGCTGATACCTATCAGAGCTTCTGCAAAATAGAAGGTAATATTTTAGGTAGCAAATAGTTCTTACATGAATCACATAATTAATATATCATTTCATTTTGTTATCATCAAAACTTAAACTTAGGGTAGTAGATTCAAACTTTGTTCTAACAATCTCCCCCTTTTGATGATGACAAAAACTAGATATTTTTAATTGAAAATAACGTGAAAAAGTATCAGAGATAACTAAATGATAAGATGCATCAGAGTAAGAGGTTATCAAAGATAAGGGATAAAGAGATATCAGAGTTGAGAGATACTCCCCCTGAATTTATTACTTCCCTTTTTAATTCCAAGAGTTCTTCAGGATCAGATCTTTATTGCCTTTCTTTGAACATCAGAATATCAGAGCTTTGACTGTCAGAAGCTTTAGATCAGAATAGAGCTTCAGATTATAATATCAGAGCTTTGCTTTGGGTCAGAGTATCAGAGCTTTAGTCTTCAGAATATCAGAGAGCATTCTTGTACTTGTAGACTTAAGCAAAAACAGAAAACATATTCAAGTATATCAGAGTTAGAATGTTTGAGGTTTTCTGTCTTAGTAATCCGTTATTGGAAAATATCATTCTTGTTCTCCCCCTTTTTGTCAGCAATCAAAAAGTGTAAGTGATGTGCTAAAACATTTAGATCAGAAAAACTTGTCATATTAAAATAGTCAGAGCCAGATAAAACAGTACAGAAGATATGCAAAGAAAACATGAAAATGGCATGAATGAAAATCTAAGGTTGGGGAGGAAGGCGTGTGAACAGAGTCTCCAGCATTGCCTTAATCTAATCAGCAGTCTCAGTCTACTTGTGCACCATGTTGACTACTGTGTCTATCTTGCTATCCTGCACATCCATCCTTTCCTTCATCTTCTGGTCATTTTCATCCATCCTTTGCTGCAGACGGACATCATTCAGCTTCAACTCTTCCAGAGTCTGCCTGTCCAAGGCAACTTAAGAAACATCAGAAGCATGGAGCTTCTGAGAGCTTTCTGCAACATCTTCAGCTTGACTGGCTTCAGCTTGAATAGTCTGATCTTCTTCTGGCTGCACCTTTGAAGCTGGACGCTTCTCAGACCATGGCTCACTATCCAGAAGGAGCACGTCTTCTTTCAGCAGCTGACTTCCTACTTCGTTCAGGAGCTTGCTGAAATTCTGCTGTGCTTGCTCGTAATTGATGTCTTGCAATTTTAGAGCTTCAGCACGTACCCAAATTCTAAATTGTGACCAAAGCTGGTCAGAGGCAGCTGGATCAATCATTCCAGGACAGACTTGCTTCAGAGAAGCAATCCACTGCTGCAAACCTGTTTCAAAATTCATAATGCCAGAGCCAACATCTGGCTGTTTTGGTTTTGGAATGGCTATTTTATTTTTCAGATCAGCAAGACGGTCAAGGATTGTTAAATCTATGAAGGTGCTGCTGGGGTCTTTTGTGGTTTGTTTAGGAGCTGTTTTTTTGGGAGATGGAGTGGGAGAGTCAGAAATAATGATTGGACTATTTGGGGTTTTGGGAGTATTTGGGGGGGGGTAGATTCTGGCGAGGATGGCAGCTGGGCCATGGTTACTGTTGTTCCACATGGCAGCTGGATTGCCAGAGGTTGTGGCTCAGATGATTGAGGAGAATGAGGTTCAGGAGATGGAGGAGGTGGAGTTTCAGAATGATGAAACTCAGGTTGAGGTGATGGTGGATGAATTTCTGGTTGAGGAGAGGGAGAAGGAATTGCTGGTTGTGGAGAAGGAGGAGGAATTTCTGGTTGTTCAGGAATATATGGTTCTTCTGGAATGGGTAAGAGAGGTTGTTCTGGTTGAGGAGATTTGGCAATATCTGGTTCAGTGTTTGGATTGTTGGGAAGGTTATCAGAAGCACGTTGATCAATGTCAGACAGAACTTTGTCAAGTGCTGATGTTGTTGAGATTGTTGGTTTGGGATGTTTGGTGTGGGGTCTTCTGAGTTGTAGTGCCTCAGAAGGGTCATCTCCTGGTTCGGTTTCATCTATTGTTGGGATGGGGATTGGGATTCTGTGAGAAGCTGGAGTTGGGATTGATGTTGGAATAGCAGAAGAATTTAAAATAGAAGCAGCAGATAAATTACCTCTTTTCTTGGGTGTCTGCTGGGATGTTCCTTCTAAAGGGGCCTTCCTTTTCTTCGTCTTCTTCAGTGTAACTTCTGGTTGAGGTTGGTGCAGATCTTTGATATTCAGCTTGGGATCTGTACCATCAGCCTTGCACGCGTCTAGGTATCTGAGAACCACCACTGGTTTAGATTCTATCTCAGAAAATAAAGGAAAGTCACTCAGTGGGACTCTTCTGCTGGTGATGTCAGCAATAGGAGTAACGCTGGGTTCCTTTCTGATATTCTCTATTAACTTCATTTTCTTCAGATTCTTCGCGTTCAGAGGCTTACCAACAGTTGGTTCAATGGTGCTTAACTCTTGAGCTTCTATCAGGTGCTCTATCAGCCTATTCTCAGTCAGAATATCTGATATTAACCTTCCAAAGGGTATCCAATCCCTCTTTGTTCTTTCTTCTTCCCTGGTCTCCTTCACGCTTGTTCTGAGGTGATTAAACAGAAGATGAGCCAAGTTGATTTTTACCTTCTGATTGATAAAATAGATCAGAAACTGCTGATCTATATTTATGTAATCAGGGGAACTAGTTGGCTTTCTATGATTAAAACACCCCATAATTATCTTCGCCCAAACTCTGTGGTGATCCTTGAGGTCTCTGATTTTGCTGCTGGGCACCCCAAGGGTGAAAATCTGTTCTGCTATGACACCAATGTCAGAGCATCTTTCATCCATATCAATACAGCGAACGCCACCGCCACTGTAACCAATCAACTTTGCTATGTGATCCTCAGTGATCACAATCTTCTTTCCCATTATGTAGGAGGTGACTTGATGCGTTGAAGCAGTCGCATGAATCCAGAACTCCTTGACTAACATTGGGAATGTTGGTCCAACCAACCTGTCAAAATACCTTTCCCATTTCTGTGCCCTAACTTCTTATGTCAAGTCAAAGCCATTCTCTTTCAGACTGCCAAAATCAATAATCAGTTCAGATAACACTTCAAGATTCTTCACTGGAGTAGGGAGTGTTCTGAATGGAACTTGGTACTGTTCAGAGGAAGCTTTCTTCTGAGAACCTGCAGAAGCACTGCTGGAGGTTGCCATGTTCACACTTAGGGTTTTTCTGAGAAAACTGAGAAAAAGGGTTTAAGATTGAAAGAGATGAACACAGAGAGAATGCAGAAAATATTTGAGAGATAATGAGAAACTGTAAAAGATTAATGTGAGAAATTAACGTTATTAAATAGATTTCAGAATATTTTGAAAGAGTAAACGGTTTCAAGAAAGAGAAATAAAGTTATGATTACGTTTTAAAAACATGATTACTTTCATTTAATGCTTGCTGACTTTGGGGGATTTGAGAAAGATACTTGAGACGGTTACCAGACATGTGTCTCAATGCACCCAATCAGCGTTTTGCCTTCTCAGAAGCGTGCACGCGTTCTGCTTCAGAGATTTGCTGATGATTGGATGACACTTGTTTGATTTAGTGATCAACACGTCTATCCTTGAGCTGAAACGCTCAGATCTTTAAGACTAGCATCTGATACAATCTGCATGTTCTATCTTTCTAAAAAGAGATTGATCAGAAGTTCACAGTAAAACAGATACATTCTGAAGATAAATATATGGAATTAAAACATTTTCACTCTGGGCAGATTTTCATCCTGAGATGTTTCAGAATGAAATTGAACCTATCTTCAGAAAGGGGTTTAGTGAAGATATCAGCCCATTGATGGTCTGTATCTATAAATTTTAAGTTCAAAATTCCTTTCTGAATATAGTCCCTAATGAAGTGATGTTTTATTTCTATATGCTTAGCTCTAGAATGTAAAATGGGATTCTTACTTAAGCAAATAGCAGAAGTATTGTCACAGAGTATAGGGATGTTACTCTAAAAAATCTGGAAGTCTTCAAGCTGACTTTTCATCTAGAGCATTTGTGTGCTACATCCTGCTGCTGCTATGTACTCAGCTTCTGCTGTTGATAGCGCAATTGTGGATTGCCTTTTGCTGGACCAAGAGATCAGATTTTCTCCCAGAAACTGGCAGCTTCCAGAAGTACTTTTACGCTCTACTCTGTCTCCAGCAAAGTCAGCATCGCAGTAGCCTACTAAACTGTAATCACTAGATTTTCTATAAAATAAACCCAGATTAGTAGTACCTTTCAGATACTTGAAAATTCGCTTAACAACTGTTAAGTGAGATTCTCTAGGATCTGATTGGAATCTAGCACAAATACATACGCTGAATAATATATCAGGTCTTGAAGCTGTCAGATAAAGGAGAGAACCAATCATACCTCTGTAGACTTTCTGTTCTACATTTTTGCTTACCTCTTCTCTTTCCAGAATGCACGTGGGATGCATTGGAATCTTTGATGGCTTACATTCTGAGAGGTCAAATTTCTTCAGAAGATCTCTGATGTATTTTCTCTGATGAATGTAGGTTCCCTCTGGAGTTTGATTGATCTGAATTCCTAGAAAGAATTTCAGTTCCCCCATGAGGCTCATCTCAAATTGTGCCTGCATACACTTAGCAAATTTTCTTCCAAGAGAAGGATTAGTAGAACAAAAAATAATATCATCAACATAAATTTGACAGACTAAGATGTCATTCTTAACTGATTTACAGAATAAGGTAGTGTCCACCTTCCCTCTGGTGAATTCATTTTCTAACAGAAAGTTACTTAGTCTTTCATACCAAGCTCTGGGAGCTTGTTTCAGACCATATAGTGACTTCTTTAGTTTGAAATCATGTTCTGGATGTTTTGTATTTTCAAAACCAGGGGGTTGGTGCACATAAACCTCTTCTTCTATATAACCATTTAAGAATGCACTTTTGACATCCATCTGATACAGAGTGATGCCTCTATTAACAGCAAATGAAATTAAAAGTCTGATAGATTTTAACCTGGCGACTGGAGCAAAGGTTTCTGTATAGTCTATCCCCTCTTGCTGACTATAACCTTGTGCAACCAGTCGTGCTTTGTTTCTGATGACTTCACCTTGTTCATTTAGCTTGTTTCTGAAGACCCATCTTGTTCCAATGACGTTGAATCCTTTTGGTCTGGGAACAAGATCCCATACGTCATTTATGGTGAATTGATTCAGCTCTTCTTGCATTGCCAGAATCCAGTCATTATCCAGAAGTGCTTCATCAATAGAAGAAGGTTCAATCAGAGACACAAGTCCCATGAGAGTTTCTTCAGAGTTTCTAAAGCTTGCTCTTGTTCTGATTGGATCTTCCTTTCTTCCTAAGATTGTTTCTTCTGGATGATCCAAGCTGCTTTTGGGTAATCTCTTCTGAGGTTGATCAGCAGCTGTTGTAGGATTGCTAGCAGTGCTCCTTTCAGAAGTTGAAGGAGTGTCTGTGTTGAGAGCTTCTGATGACTTGTCTTCAGAACCTGTAAATTCAATTTCCATACCTGCAAAAACTTCATTCTGCTTTGACTTTTCAGAGTCAAGCTTATCATTAAAACGAACACTGATTGATTCTTCCACAATCTGTGTTTCTGTATTGTATACTCTGTACCCTCTTGAGCGTTCAGATTATCCTAACATGATACACTTCTGTGCTTTAGAGTCAAACTTGTTCAAATAATTCTTTGTATTTAACATAAAACAGGTACATCCAAATGGATGAAAATATGAAATGTTGGGCTTTCTGTTCTTCCACAATTCATATGGAGTCTTTTCCAGAATAGGTCTTATTGAGATGCTATTATGAATGTAGCACGCTGTGTTTATTGCCTCTGCCCAGAAGATCTTAGCAACGTTTGTCTCATTGATCATGGTTCTGGCCATTTCTTGCAATGTTCTGTTCTTTCGTTCTGCAACTCCATTTTGTTGGGGAGTTCTAGGACAAGAGAAATCATGCAGAATGCCTCTGTCATTAAAGAATGACTCAAAATCTTTGTTTTCAAATTCTCCACCATGATCACTTCTGACTTTAACGATTCTAAGATCCTTTTCATTCTGAACTTGGTTACAGAAGGTAACAAACACAGAGTGTGACTCGTCCTTGTGTCTTAAGAACTTTACCCATGTCCATCTGCTATAGTCATCTACGATTACTAACCCATACTTCTTGCCACTGACTGAAGCAGTTTTAACTGGTCCAAATAAGTCAATGTGCAGAAGTTCTAATGGCTTAGAGGTAGAAACAACATTTTTAGATTTAAAAGAAGGTTTTGCAAACTTGCCTTTCTGACATGCTTCACACAGAGCATCTAAATTGAACTTCAAATTAGGAAGTCCTCTAACTAGATTGAGTTTGTTAATCTGAGATATTCTTCTCATACTAACATGCCCCAATCTTCTGTGCCAGATCCACTGCTCGTTGTTAACAGACAGAAGGCACTTTACATTCTGACTTTTCAGTTCAGAAAGTTTGATTTTGTAAATGTTGTTTTTCCTCTTTCCATTAAACAGGATAGTCCCATCTTTTTGACTAACAACTTTACATGATTTTTGATTAAAGATTATATCATAACCGTTATCACTTAATTGACTTATGGATAACAGATTATGCATTAATCCATCTACTAGCATAACATTATTAATAGAGGGAAGATTTCCATTACCTACAGTTCCAGAGCCAATGATCTTTCCCCTCTGATTGCCTCCAAAGCCAACGTGGCCTCCAGGCTTAAGTTCCAGGCTTTGGAACACATGCCTTCTTCCCGTCATGTGTCGCGAGCAGCCAGAGTCCAGGTACCATGACTGGTGTTTCTGATTTGCTGCTAAAGATATCTGCAACATGTATTATTTTATCCTTAGGTACCCAGATTTTCTTGGGTCCCGATTTGTTTGATTTACCAAAACTCTGGTTGAATTTTGGTTTCACAGAGTACTTACTGCTAGTGTATTTAATATCATGTGTGTGACCATACACAAAATGTGAATTCAGAGGAGTGTGTTTAATGGTTAAATCCATGACATTCTTTGGTGTAGGAACCTTACCTTGGTATCCTATTCCCTTCCTTCCGTTTCTGCTAACTCCATAGATCATTGAAGCCATTTTGCTTCTATCTATGCTTTTAGCAAGGAACTTCTGGAAACTGTGATCATACTCCTTGATGATCTCATCAGCGTTGCTGGGAGTTTCAGAAATTGGTTCCTTCTGAGAGTTTTGTAAAGTATTTTCTAATTTTGAAATTTTAATTCTCATCTCAGAATTCTCCAACTTAAGACTCTCAGTCTTATTAGAGTCAGATTCAAGATTCCTTTTCAGGTCTCTGAATTTAACTCTAATCTGCTGATACCTTTCCAGAATTTCATTAAGGCTTTCAGCAAGTTCAGCCTTGGTAAAATTAACAGCAAAGTCAGGAAATACCTCTTCAGTATCTGATTCTGAGTCTGATTCAGAAGCTTCACTATCTTCTGAAATGTTGGCCATGAGAGCTATGTTTGCTCTCTCATCATCTGATTCTAAGTCAGCTTCAGACGAGTCAGAGTCATCCCATGTAGCCATGAGACTTTTCTTCTTTTCTCTTCCAAACTTCTTTTTGGGCTTTTCCCTCTGAAGTTTTGGGCAGTCACTCTTGTAGTGTCCTTGCTCATTGCACTCATAGCAGATGATGTCCTTGGTGTTTGGCTTTCTGCTTCCTGAGGAGCCTTCAGATCTTCTGTATCCAGAGGAAGAATCTGTCCTTCTGTATCTGGAAGAAGACTCGTTCTGATCAGATCTTCTGGGATTCCTGAACTTCCTTTGCCTCTGCTTCCACAGTTGATTCACTCTTCTAGAGAGGAGGGAGAGTCCGTCTTCTTCTGATGAGGATCCATCATATGTTTCTTCAACTGCCTGCAAAACTTTAGAATCAGATTTTGTTAGATTTTAATGCTAAAGGCTTACCTTGCTTCTGGGGTTCATCAGCTTCTAGCTCTATCTCATGACTTCTGAGGGAGCTGATAAGTTCCTCCAGAGAAATTTTGTTGAGATCTTTTGCAAGCTTCAGAGCTGTAACCATTGGCCTCCACTGCTTTGGTAAGCTTCTAATGATTTTCTTGACGTGATCAGCAGTAGAGTAGCCTTTGTCCAGAACCTTGAGACCAGCTACCAGAATCTGGAATCTTGAGAACATTGTTTCAATGGATTCACTTTCTTCCATTTTGGATGCCTCATACTTCTGAATGAGCGCCAGAGCTTTAGTTTCTTTGACCTGAACGTTGCCCTCATGCGTCATTCTGAGTGAGTCAAACATGTTCTTTGCTGTGTCTCTGTTGGAGATCTTTTCATATTCAGCATACGAGATGGCGCTGAGAAGGATGGTTCTGGCCTTGTGGTGATTCTTGAAGTCACGCTTTTGTTGGTCAGACATTGTTTTCCTATCAATCTTCTGACTGCTTGCATTCACAGGGTGCGTGTATCCATCTGTCACCATATCCCACAGATCAGCATCATGTTCCAGAAAGAAGCTTTCAATTCTGTCTTTCCAGTAATCAAAGTTTTCTCCATCAAAGACTGGAGGTTTCCCGCTGAATCTGTCTCTGTCCTCATGGTTGTCATTGCTGGTGTGAGAATAATTTCCTGCCATTGTGTTTTTCTGACGCTGGATCTTGTACTAACACGGTTAAGTGTTTTAGCTCAGAACCAGGCGCTCTGATGCCAATTGAAGAAGTGAAAAACACAAGAAGGGGGGTTGAATTGTAAAACTAAAAATCAATGCAATGAACAAGATATTTTTATCCTGGTTCATTTGATCTTAAACTACTCCAGTCCACCCGTCAAGGTGATTTCGCCTCTCTCCAACGAGGTCTTAATCCACTATATTCAACTGAATATTACAATCTTCTTTAACAACTGCTAAAGCCTTCTTGATGCAAACCACAAACCGGTTTGTCAAGGAAACACTTTCTTACAAAGAAGAGAAATCTAGGTGTGTGAATGTTTTCTACAAAACTGTATCACAACTGTTATATTACACAATTTAAGCTTATTGAAACTAGATTGCTAAAATACTGAGTAAGGAAATATGAAGCGTTTAGCAAACTGAGAGAAGGAAGATGATGATTAGCTTTTAGGCGTGTAATATGATGTAGAGCATTAGCCAATTCAATCTTCATTGTCTTGTTTATATAGCACTGAATTTGTTGAACGTTGGAGCAATAATCTTGATTCAATGCCAATAACAAAATTTCCTTATTAAGCAGATCTTGTCTGGAATGATGCTTTTGGTAATAATTTGCTTTGAATGCACAGTACCGTTGCTACTTAAAGCGTGTTCGGGCTTTGGCTCATTCTGACTCTGCTTAAGTGCTGATGAACTGTTGTTGTCTTTATCAGAGTGTTGAGCGCAGTTCTGTTCATCAAGCTTCAGCATACGCGTGAATTGTTCTTCTGATTCTGGTATTCTGATATAGCATCTTCTGATGCTGACGTTGATAATCAATATTCTGATGCTGATTAAGTGTACTCCTGCTGATACCTATCAGAGCTTCTGCAAAATAGAAGGTAATATTTTAGGTAGCAAATAGTTCTTACATGAATCACATAATTAATATATCATTTCATTTTGTTATCATCAAAACTTAAACTTAGGGTAGTAGATTCAAACTTTGTTCTAACAATCACAACTCCTTTTCCTTTACTAACCCCTTCATCAGACGTCGAAGGGAACTCGAGGACCTTTCTAGCCTGGCTTTCAAACCTTCTTCCCATAGTGGCCGTACCAATCCTTTTCTTCTTTTTCCCTTTATCTCTCTCTTTTCCAACAGTGCTTTAAGGTCCTCTTGACCCTTTGCCAAGGTCATGAGGAGTTGTTGGAATTGCGAATTCTGTGCTGGCAGATCTTTAACCGTCTGCTCTAAATCCATCTTGCTGAAATAAACAGCAGAAAGATAAGGAAACCTGGTGTGAAGACCTGTTTATGCATATGATGAATGATATGTTATTCATGTAATGCATTCAAGGATTCAGAAATTCAAATTTGTTGCAAACAAAAAGAACACACATCATATTAAAAAGAAGAAATTTGTTAGTACATAAATGCCCCATGGGCAAAATATTACAAAATTCTTAATGTAAAAAGACGTTGCGCATCCTCTTTGGCGCTACGTAAGTGTTAAGAGTCTCCTCTTCATGAAGTCGGCAGGTAAGTTCCAAAACCTTCTTCTCACTGGCATAGAAGCTGGCTTCAAAAATATTCCGTTCTTCTTTGAGTTGTATCCAACTCTTTTGAAATTTTTCCAATGATGTTGGCATGTCTGGATGTAGGAGGGTGTATGGAACCTCTCCTTCCATAACAGGATCTTTGATCACGGGGAGAATGTGAGGGTAAGGCATCATAAGACTCTGGGCACAGGTTTGTACCCACTTGAGATAAGGCTCAAGGGGGATGGAATTCTTGTGCCCCAGTCTCTTACTATCCACTTTGTTGGGCATCCTCCAAGCTCTGATGAACCTTTGTCGAAGTCCTTGAGCGTCGTTGTTAAAGTAAAAAACCAAGTCAGGGATCAGCATGTCATGAGGGCCATCCCTTCAGGCATACCCAAATTGCCTCAAAGCTAAACAGGGGTTATAGGTGATGCGTCCCCTAATGCCAAGTAGTGGGACATTAGGGAATTCCCCGCAACAATCAATGATGATGACATTTTCTCTGGACCGAGAACACCAATGAACATCAGAATGTGTGAGAGTCATCAACCGTTGTGACCACCTTAAACCCTGCTCATTCTTCAAAATTGATTGGGGTAGGTGAGAAATAAACCACCTTGCCAGGAGAGGAGTACAACACATGAGAACACCTCTTTTCCTTATTGTTCGTGTGTGAAATGAGTGTAGGATGTCCCCAAGCAATGTAGGTACAGGATTCCGAGATATGAAAATCTTGACGGCATTCACATCTATAAGTTGATCAGGGTTTGGGAACAAGACCAACCCATAGATGAGTAGTGCTACAATTTCCTCAAAAGCTTGTAGATCTAGAGAATTCCAGCAGTCTTGTGCCTTCTCAAATAGAAACTTTGCCAAGAAACCCTTGACATCACTTCTGGTTTCCCAATGACCTTTGATATCAGATGGTTGCAAGTGTAAGGCTTGAGCAACATCTTCAGGCTTTGGTTCTCTTTCCGTACCGTTGTAGGGTAGTTGATGGAGAATAGGAATCCTCAGGAGTTGAGAAAATTCCTCCAAAGTAGGTACTAGCTGGTAATCAGGGAATGTGAAACAGTGGTGTAGGGGGACAAAGAACTGGAAGAGGAATTTCACCATGTCTTCTTCAATGTTGGAGTTGACCAAGTTGAGAAGTCTACCATGTCTTTCACTGAAGAGAGAATTCTCTGGAATCTTGGAAGTAAGCTCTTTGAGTTGAGGAGCGATTCTCACAAGGTTAACTTGAATTGTTTTCCTGCGAAGAGATTCCATGACCTACAAAACAAAAACAAAGATGAAGATCCAAACCCTTGAAATGGTTAGTGGATGCATATGATGTTTTATGATGTTCATGATGTATGCAAAAGCATATGTACAAACAAGTCACATAAGATCCTAGTTTCAGGCTTGCATGAGGTTTCATAGGCAAGTACCCTCTTGAAGCTAGTTGGTTCAACCTGTCCTATAAATAGTAACCGGGTTCTAAGGAGCTCAATATCACTGGATTATTTTCTGTGTTCATTGTTTCAGTTTGGCCACTTAACTGGAAACCGAAATATTCCAAGAAAATAACCCTCAATGAGTGTAGTATCGAGTATCTACCAAGTTCGGACTGCACCAAAGCCGGTCATCTCACTACCCTTAAAAAAGGCCAAGATGGTCAAGTAAGGTTCTAAGAGTTCATTAGTGCTTCATGACATCACTCAACGGCCCCATATTCTCTTTGATTGACTCAAAGGCTACCGGTACTCACAAATATATCACACTAATATAGCTATTGCTTCAACCATGTCGGTATACCCCGCACAGTTTCCACAACATATTGCTATTTACCTATGAATGTTTCCCAAAATCAGGGTGGAGGATTCAAAACCCAAACAAGAGAACCAAATGTAAAACAATCAAAGCAAACAAGTTAAACATGCAAAGGTGATCTAAACCCTAAGATTACTCCACTTTTTAGTTATGTCCCCAGCAGAGTCGCTAGTTCTGTGATACGGTGGGAGAACTGACTTGAGGTTTTGCGTTTGTGTTTGCAAATGTTTCGATTTAGCAAGAGTCGCCACCGACTTTTTATTTTATCCTATGGAAATGCCAAAAAGCACATGAAAGACCTTTGAGATGTTTTCTTGGGTTCGGGGAGTAGATTATGAAAAGGGAAGGTGCAAGCACCCTTTTCATCCATGGTTATCCATGAGCTCTTAGTTACTTGTTTAGATCACTTGCTTTGCTTTTCCAATTGTTTGAAATGGTGCTTTGTGTGTGGTTTTGAAAGATGTTTTGAAAAGAGGCCATCGTTGTGGCAACCTTTGTAATGATTCTTGTTTGAATGTATACAAAGGTGTTTTTGTCTTTTTAAAAGATTTCAATGTTTGAAGGTTTGATTTGGATAATGTTTTGAAATTGTGTTGTGAAGTGTGTTTGAAAATAGCAAGGATGTTTTTGCAAGCTTTTGATCAAGTAACTAAGAGCTATCCATCCTATTTTACTCAAAGATCTTTCCTAATGTTTTTAACCCTTTTGACAGTGTTGTTTCACCATTGCATTTGGTGAACAACGTTGTGTTAGGATGTTAAACGGGACAGGCGCGAGTCATCGTATAGACCATGATAGCAATTGTGTCAAGTATTTTTGGAAAATTTTGAGGGACTTGATCATTTTGTTTAGGCAACCAAGATAGCATCATCGAGGGACTATGATCTTTTGTTTTGTTTTTGTTTTGCCAAAGTACCCAACATGCATATCATGGCCCATTTTTGAAGGCAACAAGTGGATTGTAACCCTAGGGGTGCAAGTGTGTATTATGTTTGATTTTCATGCATTTTTGTCTTTGATTAGGTCAAACTATTTGTTGATTTGGATTTTTGCATACAAACCCTAATTCTCTAATCATGACATAATTGAAAGTGTAAAGTGCGAGAATTAAAATTCTAAGCTATTACAACATGATTATAGGGATGGGGGTACAATCTTTGAATGGGGGGTATTTGAAAAGAAATATAAACCCTAGTTTACTATTACATCCAAATTGAATTTAATTGCATGAATAATAAATGGATAATATTTAAATAAACAAAAAGATAAATATATCAAATAAATGAATTATGCAAAAAAAGGTTTTTGTTTGTTCATGTATGTAAAAGTATTTAATGTAAAAAATAAATAAATAAATAAAAAGATTTATTTTATTTGTTTAAGGGTAAAACCCTAATTTCTTTAAGAAAATAAATACATTATATTATTTATATACAATAAAATATATTAATATGTATAAAAATAAAATATACTTAAAAAAGGTATTTTTTAGTATGAATAATAATAAAAGTGAAAATGTAATATTTTTATATTTTTTATTCTAAAGTATTTAATAAAATAAAAGTATATATATGTATATATATGTATATTAATCAAATTAAACATGTACAATATAAAATAAAATATGTACAAAAATAAAATATATTTAGGAAAATATTTTTAGTATGAATAAAAATAAAGAACTAAAAATAAAAGTATAAATCATATATATTTTTCAAGTCTTAATAAATAGTATAAAATTATTTAATACTTTTCATGTTAGAAAAATTAAAATAAAATTCCAAATAAATGTAAAAAATTTATGAAAATATTTTTGAGCATTTTTTATATTTGGAAATAAATAAACAAAATCAAAAATGAAAACAAAAATGCAAAAATGTAAAGATAAAAGAAATTGGGCCAGGGGGTGCAAAAAGGAAAAGAGGGGGTGTCAAGAGTGAGCCAGGCCAAGCCCAGCCCACCACTTCATCTTCAACCTCCAGATTTGAAAAACGCGTGCGTGCCTTGTACAAACTTGGACATCCTGTATACGTGATCTATTGCAAAAACACACAACATCAAACTTGTAGAGAATTTCAAGACGATTCCAACCATATAAACAACTTGTCCTAACTCTCAAAGACCAGAGAGAATTTCTCTGGCCCTAAAATCTGACCTAGTTTTTTCAGTATGTTCATGGATGAAATTCTCCTAGCACACTTAATATAAATGAAAACTGAGCATATGTACAGCTTCATGGCAATGAACACTACATTTTTTATTCACAAACCTAAGGCTAAATGTTCCTAAATAGAGAGATAGAAAGTGGAGAAAAACCTGTTTCAGTTGGATTCGTGTAGGGTAATGTAGTTCTTTTCAACAAGGCTTGAGATGTCTGGTAGCTTTCCTGAACTTCACTTGACCTTCTCCAATAGTTAGCTTGCCTTGAATGTCCTTGAATCAGCCTATAGAACTCAACCTGCACAAGCTCAAAATGAAAATGGTGAACACTGTAAATGGAGTTACAGTTGGTGTTTGAGGTTTGGGATAGCTTGGGTGAGTTGAATGGAAGGTGTTTGAAGCAACTTGGGGAAAAACGCACGAGCCAAATGAGCTATGGCACTCAAGTTGCAGAACCTGCCCTGTTTTGCCAAAGGAATATGATTTCTGGCTATGGGATGTTTAGAGGCTCAAGCAATCGTGTTTCTAGCTCAAAGGGGTGTGAGAAAGATGTTCAAACTGTTTGTGTAAGTTGGTATTGGCTGGTTTTCAAGTTCTCAAGTTTTTGACAAGTTTCTTATTTTTGAAGTAAGAATGTGGAAGTGTTTGTTACAAGCCTGTACAGGCTATCAAATACTTTGTAACTTCTGCTCTTGGCCCCTCTGATTTATGGATTTATTTTGCTGCAAGAGATCTTGGACCAATGCTCAAGGGATAGTGGTTTGACATAAAGCACATTATGGCAAAAATGGAAATGTGCCTTTTTTCTACTTAGGGCTTAGTTTTGTGTACAATGTCCAAATGGCCAAAACAAAAGCTTAGACTGATGGATTTGCATTTAATTATGGAGTGTGAAGTGGTTTAGAGGCCTTCAAACTAGTGTAAGGCATGCTGACTTGAAAATGCAACTTGTATGAACATGAATATACCATGGATGAAAAGTGAGTTTTTGCCAACTTCAAGCCTTCGATTCTCCCTAACCACAAATGTGTTTTAGGAGTTCTTGGACAATTTGGAAAGCTTGCAACATGCTTTGTAATCCATATTTGAAATGCAACTTGAGATTCCAAGTGGAACAATGTGAAAAATGGCCAAGAAGATAGGTCAAAATCCTGCCTAAACTAGGGCAAAATTTCACTAAGTTAAAAGTTTTAGGGACCCTTGTTCCAAAAATCATAACTTGAGATCCAAGCTTCGTTTTGGAAAACTTTGTGAATCAAAGTTGTCGACTTTATGGAGGAATACAACTTTCATGTTGGAGGTTTTGTTTGAATCCATTTGCATCATGGTGAAAATGTGGGTCAAAGTTAGGGAAAATTAAGAAAATTTCATAACTTAGAAAAATTCTAAGTTATGAAATTTTTTCAATTTCAAACCCTAATTTGCAATTTTGGGTTTCTTGATGTACAAGTTTCATAATTTGACACATCTTGATGAAAAATGACCCTTGGTACTTGATTTTGACCAAAAAGTCAAAGTTTGACTTTTCAGTGTACAGTCAAATTTTGATCAGTTGTCTGAAAAATTCATCTGTCAATCCAATGCAATTGAAGTCTTTTGAACTTGTTGAATAAGTCAAGATGATGTCATTGAGTCCTTGAGTCCATGGTTGAACCTAATTTGCCATTGGCTAGGTCAAAAAGTCAGAAATTCCCTTTGTACAGTCAAAACCTTAAAAATGACCATTTTGCCCTTTTGGTGATCTGATCAAATTTCTTGTGGAGTTGTGGTCCAAACTTGATCCAATGGTTCATATGAGTTCATAATGTTGATGTGGGTCAAAATTTATGAGGTTTGATTATAAATTGGCCACAGTTGACTTTTTCCCCAATACAACTGATTTCTAGGTCAATTGTCCAATTGACTGGGCAAAAATTTGATTCAAGGCTTGAAACTTGGTATGGACAAACTTATGAGTCCAATATGAAGTATGAAAGTCAATTTGAGCATTGAAGGTCCAAAAATCCCTGTGAAAACTCAAACCCTAATTTAGGTCATCAGTGCAAGGAGATGTCTAGAGTAGAGCAAACCCTAGCTTGATCTTGAGTTCCAAGAGCCTTGTGATGAGAAATATTGATAGAATAAGAGGGAAAAGTTTGGGGTACAACACTTCTCTCTTTCTCTCTCTATGAAAAAAGCATTTTTTTTTCTTTTCTTATTATTTTGAAAAGTTTGCCCTTTTGACTGGAAAATGATGAACAGCTGTGACAAGTTTTGACTTGTGATTTTGGATTACCTCTTGCCTTTTACTGCCATCCTGCTGCATTTTACTGCTATCATGCTGCATTGCAACATTTGTACATTTTGCATCCAATTTGTTTTGTAACTCAATTTGGGCAATTTGTTTTGTAGCTCAGTTTGGCACCTTGCTTGTGCTGCTTGGTACAACAGTTTCCTGTCATGTAATGCATTGTATATTGGGTTATGCTTGGCACCTTGCTTGTGCTGTTTGGTACAGCAGGTTCCTGTCATGTAATGCATTGTATATTGGGTTATGCTTGGCACCTTGCTTGTGCTGTTTGGTTGCTGACTTTATAATGTTTCAGTTTGGCCTATGTTTGATAGTTTTGGCGCCTGTTGCATTTGAATAGTTCTTGCTTTGTTTGCATTCTTCTTTTGCATATTTATTTTTTTCTTTGTGAACCAAGAAGAGCAATCTTCTTGTGATTTGCAAAGAGAAAAATAAAACGTGATGAAAAATAAGCATTCTGATTCCAGACTGCAAATTTTAATGATGAATTTTTCCTTTCTTTTTCTGTTTGAAATTTTTTTTCAATTAACTGTACTAATCTTCTTTTCATTTGTCTTTTTCATGTGAGTGCAACTTGGACGGCGACAAAGCAGTAGAAGCCGGAGACTTTGAGCATGGGAGCAATGGAGCTTAGGCTTAGACTTAGATTTTCCCTTTATTGTAATCATTTATTTTTTAAATACTATAAGTTGTAAAAGCTTACAATATTCAAATAATAAATTATTTTTGTAACAACATTTGGAATGAATGAAGAAAACTTTTATGAGATCATCTGATAATCCAATAAAACCTTCTACTGTCAAATAATCTTGCCATTCTTTCTTCAAGTCTTCACTGATTATTTAAGATTCTCAAATCAAAATAATTGAAATTGCATTTCAACAATTCTAATCCAGATAACTTAAATTCCAAGTAATCCAAAAACTTTGCAGTCTCGTAACCTTGCAACCGCATTCCAAATGAAATACGCATTGTATATTCCAATAAACAAGCAAACATTTTACTCCAATAACAAGCAAACATTTTATCAGACGCACATTATCTGGTTAACCTGGATCAGACATAACCTGGATATTCCAAATAATAGCCTTAGCTCATATCTCTTAACCCAGATAATCAAGCCTTGAGAACAACCAGTTAACCTTTCAGCAAACTTGAAAAAGTGTGAAAACATGTGACAGTTAATTGAATTTCTGAGAATTCAGTTTTGTGATCGGTGGAAATAGAACTGGCTGTTTTGGAATGCTGGTTCGCGTTTGCGTTTGTTTTTGCAAAATGTCGCGGTAAGCAAGAGTCGCCACCGTCTTTTATGTTCTCCAACAAGGAAAGGACAAAAGCACAGCAAAATTCCTTTTCGAGATGTCTCTCGGTTTGGGAGGTAGATTTATAGAAAGGGAAGGTGTTAGCACCCTTTCTATCCATGGTTATCCATGGGCTCTTAGGTACTTGCTCACTTTGTTTTCAAAATTTGTTTGCTTTTCAAGTGTTTGTGGGTTTTGAAAAAAGTTTAGTTTGAAAAACTTCTAGGTAACTCTTGTATCAGTCCTCAAGAGTGTATGAAGTATTTGTTTGAAAAATTTTTGAAAGTGTAGGTGCGAAAAGTTGTTTTTGTTTTTTTGAAAGAGCAAGTACCCAGGAGAAATCTACCTACTCTAAGGAATTAGGTTGTGTAAGAGTCCTTTAGACAGTACTATCCCACTATTGAGAAGTAGGTAGCACCGTCGTTGGAGTTATTCGGGTCAATTCAATTATTAGGGACATGTGTGGTCACCAAAGCAATAGTAGGACGCCTTAGCGGTAACCCTAGTGTCCTAGATCCTTTTTATCCGAGGCAACCGTTTTTGAGGCGAATGGATCTTTAGACAGGAGGGCGACCTCTAAGACACCCTATACTTGATGACCACGTCGAGGCAACCAAGTGAGGCGTACCCTAGGAGTGGCATGTGCATGTGTGTTGTTTTCATGTTATATTATCTTGTACATGCATTTGTGAGCTACGGATTGATTTTATTTGTCATACAAGTCTTTCATGCATATTAACAGTTAAGAGTGCGGAAAATAAATTGCGGAAAGTTGAATCTACGCTATTACAAGGCGCGGGTATATACATCACCAAAAACAAAACCCGTTTGGAAAATAAATACGAGAAAGTAAATAAAGCGATAAAAGCCTAATTAACTATTACATTTCTGGAGCAGATACATGAATATAATGAATTAAAATAAACATGCACGTGAAAGATTGAATCGGGACGTCCTTAGGGTTTTGACCCTTTTTGAGAAAAGAATTGAAATTGGTCCCTTTTTGCAATTAAATTAACTATTAAACCTAATTTACTAATTAATTAATTAATTAAAGAAAAAAAATGTTTTTTTGTGTTTTTTAATGTTTTAATAAAATAAAATAAAAAAAAAGAAATTAAAAGTGTCAAAAGAAAAACCTAATTCTAGATTTGATTTTTATTTAATGTGAAAAAGATTATAATTAACCTAATTAAACAACTAAATTAATTAATGAATTTATTTACAAAAAAAGTAATTGCAATTGTGATACGGTGGGAGAACTGACTTGAGATTTTGCGTTTGTTTTCGCAAATGTTTCGGTTGAGCAAGAGTCGCCACCGACTTTTTATTTTATCCTAAGGAAAGGTTAAAAAGCACAGCAAAAACTTTTGAGATGTTTTCTTGGGTTCGGGGAGTAGATTATAGAAAGGGAAGGTATTAGCACCCTTTCTATCCATGGTTATCCATGGGCTCTTAGTTACTTGCTTAGATCAACTTGCCTCAATTTTCAATTGTTTGAAATGGTGCTTTGTGTGTGTGGGTTTGAAAAATGTTTTGAAAAGAGGCTAATGTGGTGGCAACCTTTGTAATGATCCATGTTGGGATGTATACAAAGATGTATGTCTTTTGAAAAGGTTTTCATTTGTTTTTGAAAGTTGTTTTTGAAAGTGTAGTGATGTGTGGTTTGGAAATAGGCAAGTGTTTTGTTTTGCAAGTTTGATTCAAGTAACTAAGAGCCCATGGATAACCATGGATAGAAAGGGTGCTAATACATTCCCTTTCTATAATCTACTCCCCGAACCCAAGAAAACATCTCAAAGGTTTTTGCTGTGCTTTTTAACCTTTCCTTAGGATAAAATAAAAAGTCAGTGGCGACTCTTGCTCAACCGAAACATTTGCGAAAACAAACGCAAAACCTCAAGTCAGTTCTCCCACCGTATCACAGAACTGGCGACTCTGCTGGGGAACAGGGTGCCTATTGTAGGGCTTGATGATAGACTAACTCTTCCTGGGGAGAGTATTGCTGAATCCTGTCTTACTCTGTGGGGAGTTGAGGTAACTTGGTCACATTCTTTAGTTGAATCTACCTTGGTACCTTGGCGGCAGAGCAACTAGACTGCATGGACAATTCTATATTGCCCCTGTTTCCGATGTCACCTGTAATTATTCTTTTGTTTCGTATGCAAGTATTTATGAAGTAGCATTTTAATGTCAAATGCATATATCAAAAATGAACATTGGACGTTCTTTGCAAGACAAAACAGAAAAAGGAAAAACAATTGGCAATTTGTTTGGAAAAGTGAACTTATATTGATTTTGAAACTTGCCTGTGAATAGGCATTTTTTGTACAAGAGGCTGACGTCCTAGTAAGAGAACGCCGCGGAATAACATAGAGTTTATACAATTTTGAAAAGGAGACAAAACAGCTATGTGAACAAAATTCCCACTGGGTTCCAACTCTACTATCGCCTTTATGTCTTCAAGCGTCTCATCACTTTGCTTCTTAGTCGAAGATGAAGCTGATTGATAGATGCCGAAGTCTGAGCCCCAATAGTTGATGCCGAATTCTGGATGCAAAGTGATCCAATGAGACATAGTGTTACACTTTATCCCTAACTTTTGCCTGGACCGCCCTTTCGGGTTTTCAGTCCACCGGGATACCCATTTTTGCCCAAGCCGCCTTTTCAGGTTTTCGACTTGCCGGGTGTACAGATTTTTTCATTTCATCCCTTATTTTTGCCTAAACCCTTTTGGTTCGCTGGGAAGCCCTTATTTTTTCCTAGGTATGTGAACCTAGCGGGTCTTTTATTCATGCGTAGTATCTTTTTACTATGTCTGCATTGGCGGGGTGAGGAAGGTCGTCACCATCCATGGTGGTTAGAATCATGGCTCCTTCTGAGAACACATGTTTAACCACAAATGGCCCTTCGTACGTAGGGGTCTGTTGTATCCCAAAATTTGCCCTCCCATATTCTTCAAGAAATTGCCAAGTCAAGCTTCAAAATTCCCCAAGGGTTGCACAGTGCAAAGGTCTCCTATACAGTCAAAACTAGGGTTTTGGTTTTGATCAAGAAAATGAAGTTTCCAAAGGTCCAATCAAGTCTCACATGTCTACAAATATGGTCAAGTATCCTCATATCAAGTATCAAGGCTTTCAGCACAAAATTGCACAGTCAAAAACCCTAATTGCACTACAGTCGACTGTAGGGGCAAAATGGTCATTTGACAGTCAAAAGTTCAAATTTTTGATCAACATCTCATTTTGAAGCCACAAACATCATTTGATCAATGCTTGATCATGATTCTCAAAGTTTGGCTCAAAAATCATCAAGATGCAAAAGTTTCCTTATTTGGACAGTTGGAAAAGTCAACTGTAAATTGACCAGGGCATAACTTTCACATGGATTGTCAGAAAAATTCCATCCAAAGCTCATTTTTAAGAGAAAGACATTTCCTACAATTCATCTTCATATTTCAAGTCCAAGAAATGCTCTCACAAAAAATTATCAATTTCAACATTATAGGTCATTTTCAAAAGTCAACAAAAAGGGA
This sequence comes from Vicia faba, assembly GCA_948472305.1. NCBI lineage: Eukaryota > Viridiplantae > Streptophyta > Magnoliopsida > Fabales > Fabaceae > Vicia > Vicia faba. Next base: position 744,537,602 of record OX451739.1, read on the forward strand.
CTTTAAGTCAAAGGACATAACTTGCGATTGGTAAATCAAAATGACATGGGACCAAAGGCATTGGTTAGAGGACTCAAAGACCTTTCCAAAATGTCCAAGAACATGAGAAAAGCTTAAACATTGAGCAAGTTATGCCTTGTGGAAGTTGGGAAATTTTTGGATATTTTGAAAAGTCAACATTGATTCAAATGACCTAAAATTGCTAATGGGCCCATTTTTCTTCCACAATTCATCATCCATGGCATGTGCACGACCACTTGGCCCAAAGGGAAGTATTTCTTCATTTTTTATTTATTTATTTGAATTTTTATTTATAATAATTCATTTAAATCAAATTAAATACATGGAAAATATTTAACCTAAGTTTGACAATCCTTTTTTGCATAAAATCTACTCAATAATTCGTGTACAATTAAATAGGGAAAGATTTGGAGAGAATTGATCTTAATTGGTACAAAAACACATGGAAAATATTTGAAAAAAGATCTTGAAAATCAAATCTCAAAATCCATGAATGAAAGAGATTTTGATCAGAATAGTTAACCTAATTCACTCAATACATAAGCCTAAACACAAACCTAATCCCAAGGACCAAAAAAGCTGCGCAAAACCCCATTATCAAACTTGAATTTTTTTGCAAGAAACTCAATTCTGAAAACCCTTTTGCAGGCTGATTCAAGGCGTAATAGTTGTTCAAACATCTTCCTGGAGGTTCACTGAACGATTTCCAATCAAAAACATCCATCAAAACTCAAAGAATCGTTGTACAGAAGCTAACCTTTCTTGCTTTTTTTTCACAATCGTGCATCCCAATTCATGCGCATTTAGCTTTTTTAATGTTTGATTCATGTTCCTTGTGTGATTCTAAAGCTAACCATGTAATTTGATTGAATTATTATGCATTATATACGATTTCACCATTGTCAATTTTTAGGGTTTACAGGATTCCAAATTAGGGATTTTAAAACAAGGAAAAATTGGAGCATATGAATTAGACCATTCACTTCAGCATGCTCAGACGATCATGAACCTATACTCGCGCTCAATTTATGAGCACCTAATGGCTAATCGCTATTTTTCCATAGATGGCCTAAAAGAACATTCAGAAAACCGTGGCCTATGTGTTTTGTGTTTCAGGAATAACGAGGAAGATGACCTCGTGGCTGCCAACGATTGGCTAGTTTAAATTTCACGCGCAGAGGCCCCACTAACGCTTGTTTTATTTATTATATTTGTTGTTTATTATATATTAACATGCGTAAATTGGTTCAGCTGGCAAGCGTTGTTGTTGGTAAAGTACATGACCTGGGTTCGAGCCCCAGGTCTTCAATATTCCCATATTATTTTTCAATTAACAATCACATGCAGGTTAATGTTGTTGTTCCACGATACACCTCCAGATCAAGCTTGCCACGTCCATCTCAAGATCAATCAGAAGGCCATGGATTGGAGAACACAATGCACCCTGGTCAGCGCACATACACGTGTCCAGCAAAAGTCCAAACAGGCCAAAGTTAATGGGCCAGATTCCTAAAGATCCACCTCCATGTTGGGGACTACAACCCCCCTTGGTTTGCATATTCTTCCTACTTTCTTTATGCTTTTTTTATTTTATTTTCTATTTTTCTTTTTAGTTAGTGTTTTATTAATTAATTTTATTATTTTCATAAATATAAAAAATACCATAAAAAATCAGAAAAGACCAAAAATTAAATATATTTAATTGGTTAATATTTTGTAAATAAGTTCATAAATTAATTAGTTAAATTAGGGTTAATTTTAATTCTTTCAATAAAAAATCTAAAAAAGACATAGAATTAGGTTTAATTAATTTTCATCTTTTTATTCTTCTTTCATGATAATCAAATATTTAATATTATTTATCTTGCTTATTTTTATAATTAAATTTGTACATAAAAATTAGGGTTAATTTTAGTTTAAAAACTCCAACATTTTTTTAATAAATTAAAAATAATTAGGATTAGGGTTTGCATCTTATTTTAATTTTAATTAATTTTCTTTTTCATTTAAATCCTAAAAATATCAAAAAGCATCAAAAACATCTCCTTTTCTTTTTAATTAATTAATTCCTCATTAATTTAATTTTGCAAAAAGGGTCCAACGCCCTCGTTTCGATTTAAATTTCTTATGCGCGTATTTATTTTATTTCTTTATAAAATTTATGTATCTCTCCCAAGGCCTTGTAAATAATTGCTCGTACCTTTTAATTCTTTTATTTTCTTTAATTCTTTATTTTTCTGTCAAATCGGGTCCTGGTTTAATTTTGGCGATGTGGACCCGCGCCTTTTGTAATAGTTTAGAATTTTACTTTTCTCGGAATATTTTTAACTATTAACAAAAGCATGAAAGAATGTATGGACAAAAAATAAAAACAAGCGTAGAACATCAATAACATGACAAGATAAATGCAAATGAAAACGACACACAAATCGCACACACCACCCCTAGGGTACGCCTCACTGTTGCCTTGCCTCGAAAGGTGATCGTCGGGTAGAGGATGTCTTAGTAAGTCCTCATGATCCGGGAACCTGGCATGAGGGTAGCTTCTAAGGTGTCTTCCCATTGCTCTGGTGATCACCATGTCCCGAACCTCGAATTGACCCGAACACCTCCAACGGTGGTGCTACCTACCTCTCAATGGTGGGATGGCACTACTTTAAAGGACACTTACACAGACGAATTCCTTAGGGTAGGTAGACGACTCTAGATACTTGCTCTAAATTTCAAAACAAATCAAAAATACTTTTCACACCAACACATTTTCAAAAAGCTTTCGAAAGCAATTTTTCAAACACTCTTGAGGACCGATACAAGAGTCGAACTGAAATTTTCAAAGAAACTTTTTTAAACCCACAGTTGAAAAGCAAACAAACCATTTTTGAAAACACAAGTGAGCAAGTATCTAAGAGCCCATGGATAACCATGGATAGAAAGGGTGCTAACACCTTCCCTTTCTATAATCTACCTCCCGAACTGAGAGCAATCTCTATAAGGAATTTTTCTGTGCTTTTGTCCTTTCCATTTGGAGAAAATAAAAGATGGTGGCGACTCTTGCTTCCGCGACATTTCGCGAACCAGCGTTAAATAGTCAGTTCCAGATCCACCGATCACAGAACTGGAGACTCTGCTGGGGACAAACTTAAAGTGAGGTGTACCTTAGGGTTAGTTCATAACTGTGTTTTCAATTGTATTGCTTGTGTGCTTTAAATTGTGGGTTTCTTGGGAGTTCTATAGATCCTAACCCAGATCTGGGGGATACCTTCTTAGAAAGTAGCAACAAGGCTGTAAGGGAACTGTGCGGGGTATACCGACATGGTTGAAACAGTCTGCTACGTTGATGTGGCACTTTGGTGTGTACCGGTAACCCTTGAGTTCAGTCAAGGAGAGTACGGGGCCTCCGCGTGGTGTCGTGAAGCATCAACAGACCTTAGGAACCTTAATTGAACTATCTTGGCCTCTTTAGGGTAGTGAGATAACTGGCTTTGGTGCATTCCGAGGTTGGTTGATACTCGATACTACACTCAATTGAGGGTTGCTTTCCTGGAATATTTCGGTCGCCAGTTCAGTGGCTAAATCGAAATGATGAACAATGAAAGCAATCCCGTGATATTGGGATCCTTAGAACCCGGTTACTTTGATTAGGACAGGTTGAACCCACCAACTTCAAGAGGGTACTACCCAGACCCCATGCTGGCCTTAAACCCTAAGGGCTTGTCTTGTGTGCCTTGTGTGCCTTACATGTTTGTCTTTGTAAATATCTGTGGTGTATTTAATCATAGCATCATGACATCATCCAGCATCATATGCATTGACTAACCATTTCAGGGGTTCGAATTTTCATCTTTGTTCTTGTTTTGTAGGACATGGAAACTGTTCGTAGAAAGACAATCCAAATCAGTCTTGTAAGGATCCCTCCTCAGCTTAAAGAGCTTATATCCAGGATTCCCGAGAACTCTTCATTCAGTGAAAGGCATGGAAGCCTCATCAGCTTGGTCAACACCAACATTGAGGAAGATATGATAAAGGTCCTGTTTCAGTTCTTTGACCCTCTGCATCACTGTTTCACCTTCTTGGACTATCAGTTGGTACCTACATTGGAGGAGTTCTCCCGACTCCTGAAGATCCCTATCCTTGATCAGCTACCCTTCAACGGTACAGAAAAGGAACCTAAGCTTGAAGAGATTGCTAAAGCCTTGCACCTACAGTCATCTGACCTCAAGGGACATTGGGAAGTTAGAAGTGGTATCAAAGGGTTCTTAGCCAGGTTTCTATTCGAAAAGGCCCATGAATGTTGGAACTCCCTTGACTTGCAAGCTTTTGAAGAAGTTGTGGCCCTCCTTGTCTATGGTTTGGTGTTGTTCCCTAACCCAGATCAGCTTATTGATATCAGTGCTGTTCAGATCTTTATGTCCAGGAATCCTATACCTACGTTGCTGGGGGACATCCTTCACTCATGTTACACTCGAACCATGAGAAAAAGAGGTGTCCTTATGTGTTGCACTCCTCTCCTGGGAAGGTGGTTTATTTCGCACCTTCCACAATCAGTCTTGAAGAATGAGCGGGGTTTGAGGTGGTCCCAACGGTTGATGACTCTTACACATGCAGATATACATTGGTGCCCTAGGTCCAGAGAAGATGTCACTATCATTGATCGTTGCGGGGAGTACCCTAACGTTCCTTTACTTGGAATCAGAGGAGGTATTACTTATAGCCCATGCCTGGCTTGGAGATAGTTTGGTTATGCTCGGAGGGATGGTCCTCATGACATGTTAATTCCTGACATAGTTTTTGACTTCGACAACGATACTCAAGGACTTCGCCAGAGATTTATCAGAGCCTGGAGGATGCCCAGTAGGACAGACAGTAAGACACTGGGGCATAGGAACTCTATCCCGTTGGAACCTTATCTCAAGTGGGTACGAGCCCGCTCCCAGAAGTTAGTGATGCCTTATCCCCACATGCTCCCAGTAATCAAAGAACCAGTCTTGGAAGGAGAAGTGTCCTATACTATTCAGCACCCTGATATGCCCACATCCTGGGAAGAGATGCAGAAGAGCTGGATCCAGCTTAAGGAAGAACGGATTTCTCTTGAGACTAGTCTACATGCCAGTGAAAAGAAGGTCTTGGAGCTCACCCGCCTGTTGCATGAGGAGAGGAATCTCAACACCTACATAGCTCCAAAGAGGATGCGTAGCATATTTTGGGATTGATTTGATTTTTGTATTATTTTGCCCCATGAGGCTTTGATGTACTAAACAGTTATTTCCTTAATGATAACGTGTGTTCTTTTTTGTCTACAACAAAGTTGAATTTTCGAACCCTTGAATGCATTGCATAAACACATCTCATTCATCATGTGCATAACAGGTTTTTCCTCTTTTCAGGTTGCTTACAGTTCTTCGCTGTTTATTTCAACATCATGAATCCTGACTCGTCATCAACTGAGACCTCCATCAAAGCTCTTCAGGTGCAGAATGCGCAGTTTCAGGAATTAATCAAGGGCTTGGCTCAAGGCCAAGAAGAGCTGAAGGCTATGCTCCTGAAGAAGGAGAAGAAGAAGAAGAGAAGAACTGTTCTGTTCAACTCGGGCCGAAGGTTTGGCAATGCTCTGCAGCAGGAAGAGGCTGGTTCTTCTGTTGGCAAGAGTACTCCTCAGGCAGAAACAAGGGTTCCTAGTCCGGTAGTCTCCGACAACGAGACTGATTTTGATGAAGAGCAGTACCCTCTGGCAGAAGACCGTTACAAGCAGTTGGAGGACAGGTTGAAAGCTATGGAGATACAACAGGTACCTGGGTTGGATTTCGGAGATCTGGGTTTGTCTACTGGTGTGATTATCCCTCACAAGTTCAAAGCACCATCCTTTTCTAAGTACGACGGGGCGTCTTGTCCCAAGCTACATCTCAGGTCCTATGTTCGGAAAATTCAACCGTACTCTGCGGATAAGAATTTATGGATCCACTTCTTCCAGGAGAGTCTTTCAGGGACTCATCTCGAATGGTTCTATCAGCTGGATGGGACCAAGGATCGTAACTGGGAGGAGTTGGCTACTGCTTTCTACAAGCAGTATCAATATAATGCCGACCTTGCCCCTACACGTACCCAACTCTAGGGTATGTCGTTAGGTTCAAGCGAAGGTTTTAAAGAGTACGCTCAGAAGTGGAGAGACCTGGCTGGCAGGGTGCAGCCACCGTTGACTGATCGGGAGCTGGTAGACATGTTCTTGGGGACCCTATCCGGGCCATTTTTCAACCATCTCATTGGGAATTCATCTGCAGGGTTCACTGACCTGATTCTGACTGGAGAGAGAATTGAGGTTGGGTTGAAGTCTGGAAAGATTCCGAAGGGTGCATTATCTAGTTCTGAGAAGAAACCCTTCAAGAAGGAGGCTAGTGCCGTATATGGTTCCAGGAAATCAGAGAGACCTGAGCGCCGCCAATCTGTCAGTGCGGTAATGATTGCCAAGCCTGCTGCCGCTCCTCGGCCAACTAATCCTCAAAGGGCTGAGAGACCCCGGAGAGAGTTCACCCGGTTAAGCATGACCCTATCCCAAATCTTGCCACAGTTGCTCTCAACCAACTTAGTGACTGTCAGAGAAGCGCCGAAGTTCCCCAATACTGCATCTCCCAAGTACAACCCAAATGCTCGTTGTGCTTACCATTCAGATAGCCCGGGGCACTCTACTGATGACTGTTGGGCCCTAAAAAGCAAGCTGCAAGATCTTATTGACGCTAAGGAGGTACATTTTGAGGCATCTGAGAAGCCTAATGTAGTGACAGCTCCCCTGCCTGCTCATGGAGTGAATGCTATTGGGGACGAAGACTAAGTGGATGAAGCTGAGTTTGATAGCTGGATTTACCCGGCAACCGACAGTGGACTTAACAATTGGAGTGCAAAGGACAATCTATCTGTTTCTCTTGTTACTAAGTAATGAATTCCTATGTTTTTGCTATTTGTAATAAACAATAAATAAACTCTATGGCCCGATGTCTTACCCGAGGCACCGTGGTTTCATTTGTGAGGGCATATAAATTGTCATTTCATATATCATGAATGAAAATATTGGACGTTTTCTCACATTGCAAATTTTATGCTCCTTTTCTGTCTTTCTTTCCTCTACATATATTTCAAAATAGCTGTATTTACATACACACTCACTCATACAGGTTTCAATCCACTCTGGATCTTACTGGTAACGACTCTGCTACTGCCAGTTATGACTTCGAAAATCCGATTAACTTAGCCGAAGACGAAGGTGAAGATGATTGTGAAGTGCCTGGTGAGCTTGCAAGACTGTTACTTCAGGAAGAGAGGGCAATTCAACCCCATGAAGAGCCAGTGGAAACAATAAACTTGGGTACTGAAGCAGACAGGAAAGAGGTAAAGATCGGTGCCAACCTAGAGCTCAGCGTGAGGCAATGGTTGACTCAAATGCTGCATGATTATATGGAGATCTTTGCCTGGTCCTACAAAGACATGCCCGGGTTGGATACCGATATCGTGGTCCATCATTTGCCAACTAAGGAAGACTGCCCTCCAGTTAAGCAAAAGGTCCGTCGGATGCGTCCAGAGATGTCTGAGAAGATTAAAGCCGAGGTTATGAAACAGTTTGACGCTGGGTTCCTTGCAGTGACTTCTTACCCTCAGTGGGTTGCTAATGTGGTGCCGGTACCTAAAAAGGACGGTAAGGTCAGAATGTGTGTCGACTACAGGGATCTGAACAGGGCCAGCCCCAAGGATGACTTCCCTCTACCTCACATTGATGTCCTTGTTGATAATACAGCTCAGCATAAGGTGTTCTCTTTCATGGATGGCTTTTCAGGTTACAATCAGATTAAGATGGCACCTGAAGACATGGAAAAGACTACATTTGTTACTCAGTGGGGCACCTTCTGTTACAAGGTCATGCCTTTTGGATTAAAGAACGCTGGGGCAACCTACCAACGTGCCATGGTTGCTTTATTTCATGACATGATCCATCATGAGATAGAGGTGTATGTTGACGACATGATCGCAAGGTCCCAGACTGAGGAAGAACACCTAGATCATCTGCAAAAGTTGTTTGACCGGTTGAAACTGTACAAGCTGAGGCTGAATCCGAACAAGTGCACCTTCGGGGTAAGATCGGGGAAGTTGCTAGGCTTTGTGGTAAGTGATAAGGGAATTCAAGTGGACCCTGCCAAGGTCAAAGCTATTCAAGAGATGCCAGTTCCCAAAATAGAGAAGGAAGTCAGAGGCTTTTTAGGACGCCTGAATTACATTGCTCGCTTCATCTCACACCTAACTGCTACCTGTGAGCCAATCTTCAAGCTGCTGAAGAAAGATCAGGTAGTACGTTGGAACGATGAATGTCAGGCTGCTTTTGACAGAATCAAGGAGTATCTCCAAGAACCACCCATCCTCATGCCACCGGTTGAAGGGAGACCTCTGATACTATACCTGACAGTACTTGACAACTTAATGGGGTGTGTGCTGGGGCAGCATGACGAGTCTGGCCGAAAAGAGCATGCCATTTATTACCTTAGCAAAAAGTTTACCGACTGTGAGACCCGATACTCACTGCTCGAGAAAACTTGCTGCGCTTTGGTATGGGCTGCTCGCCGACTGAGACAGTATATGCTGACTCATACCACCTTGTTGATCTCAAAGATGGATCCTATAAAGTACATATTTGAAAAGCCTGCTCTGTCTGGGAGAATTGCAAGATGGCAAATGATCTTGACGGAATACGACATTCAGTACACGACCCAGAAAGCCATCAAGGGAAGTGTATTGGCAGACCACTTGGCACATCAGGCCGTAGATGATTATCAGTCAATGAACTTCGAGTTTCCAGACGAGAGCATCATGATAGTAACAGATTGTGAAGTACCTGGACCGGATGAAGGACCTGAACCAGGATCCCGATGGTCTATGCACTTTGACGGAGCCTCCAATGCTTTGGGTAACGGTATCGGCGCCATAATCATATCACCTCAAGGCACTCATACTCCACTCACTACCCGGCTATGTTTCAACTGTACCAACAACATGGCGGAGTATGAGGCGTGTATCATGGGTCTTCAAGCTGCGATCGACCTAAGGATTAAGTTTCTGAGTGTCTTCGGAGATTCCGCTCTTGTGATCAATCAGATCAAAGGAGAGTGGGATACGAAACATCCAAACCTTATTCCTTACAAAGAATGTGTGTTGACCATGATTCCCCACTTCACAGAGATAACCTTTGAACACTTTCCAAGAGAAGAAAATCAGTTGGCGGACGCGTTAGCTACAATGTCTTCTATGTTCAAGGTCAAATGGGATAATGAGGCTCCCCGGATCATCATCTGGAAACTGGACGAACCGGCATACTGTTGTGATCTCGAGACCGAATTGGTGACTGAGAAGCCTTGGCACCATAAAGTAAAAAGATATCTGGAAGTTCAGGAATACCCGGAAGGTGCCTCTATCAATGATAAGAAGTTCCTGAGAAGGTTCGCAGCCAAGTTCTTCCTTAGCAACAACATCTTGTACAAGCGAAACCATGATTCAACCTTATTGCGTTGTGTGGATAAGACTGAAGCAGAAAGGGTCATGGAAGAGCTACATGAGGGAACCTTTGGTACACACTCCAGTGGACACACTATGGCTAAGAAAATCCTACGGGCAGGATACTACTGGTCCACAATGGAAGCTGACTGTTACCAACATTCCAGGACATGCCATAAGTGCCAGATTTATGCAGACAAGGTGCATGTTCCTCCGGTTCCTCTGAATGTTCTGACTGCGCCTTGGCCGTTTGCAATGTGGGGCATAGACATGATTGGTGAGATCAAGCCTACGGCATCCAATGGGCATCGCTTCATCCTAGTGGCGATTGATTATTTTACGAAGTGGGTCGAGGCAGCATCCTATGCTACGGTAACCAAGACTGTTGTGGCACGGTTCATTCGGCATAACCTGATCTGTCGGTACGGCGTCCTTGAACGAATTATTACAGACAACGGTACCAATCTGAATAACAAGATGATCGCTGAGCTCTGCGAACAGTTCAAGATACAGCACCACAATTCTTCTCCTTACAGACCGAAGATGAATGGGGCTGCAGAAGCAGCAAATAAGAACATCAAGAAAATCGTGCAGAAGATGACAGTGACTTACAAAGATTGGCACGAGATGTTACCGTTCGCTCTACATGGGTACCGTACCTCAGCTAGGACGTCAACCGGGGCAACTCCTTTCTCTTTGGTTTATGGTATGGAGGCAGTCTTACCGATCGAAGTGCAAATACCTTCTCTCCGGATAATGAAGGATGCAAATCTGAACGAAGATGATTGGATCCAGACACGACTTGATCAGCTCAACCTCATTGATGAAAAGAGACTTGCTGCTATCTGTCATGGTCAGACGTATCAGAAACGGATGATCAGGGCATTTAACAAAAAGGTCAGACCACAGGAATATCAAGTTGGGGATCTGGTAATCAAGAGAATCATCCTTCCTCAGAGTGATCCAAGGGGCAAATGGACCCCTACATACGAAGGGCCATTTGTGGTTAAGCATGTGTTCTCAGGAGGAGCAATGATATTAACCAACATGGATGGTGACGACCTTCCTCACCCCGCCAATGCAGACATAGTAAAAAGATACTACGCATGAGAAAAAGACCCGCTAGGCTGACATGCCTTGGCAAAAATTAGGGCTTCCCGGCGAACCAAAAGGGTTCGGGCAAAATGAAGGGATAAAAATGAAAAAAATCTGTACACCCGGCAAGTCGAAAACCTGAAAAGGCGGCTTGGGCAAAAATGGGTATCCCGGTGGACTGAAAACCCGAAAGGGCGGTCCAGGCAAAAATTAGGGATAAAGCGTAATACTATGTCTCATTGGATCACCTTGCATCCAGAATCCGGTATCTGCATCAAGTTCAAACGGCATCGATCAGTCAGCTTCACCTTCAACCAAGGTCATCAAGTGATGAGACGCTCGGAGATATAACGACAATAGCAGAGTTGAAACCCAGTGGGATCATTCATTTCACACAGCTGTTTTATTTTCTTTCGTACAAAATTTGTATAAACTCTTTTGTTCGGCGACGTTCTCTTACTAGGACGTCAGCCTCTTGTACACAAAACGCCTATTTTCAGGCCATTCAAAAATCAATATAGATATACTTTTCAGCTAAACGTGCCAATTGTTTTTCTTTTTCTGTTTTGTTTTGCGAAGAACGTCCAAGGTTCAATTTGTGATATATGCATTGACAATAATTTGCTAACTCATGAATAGTTGCATGCGAAACAAAGAGTTAATTATAGGTGACACTAGAAACAGGGGCAATAAAGAGTTGTCTAAGCAATCTAATTGTTCTGTCCTCCAAGGTACCAAGGTAGGTTCAGCTAAAGAACATGACCAGTACATCTTAATTCCCCAGAGAGTAAGTCAGCAAAGCAGTACACTCTCCTCAAGCAAAGCTACTATCAAACCTTAAAGGAGTTGAGTACCCTCCAGTAGATCTCAACATCTCCCCAGCAGCATATATATTCTTAACAAGCATCCCCGACAGTCTTGGTCTAAAGATTGTTCCCCGGCGGTATACCAGACATTCAAAGGAATCACTTCCCCCGCAGTTCAAAACTCCCCAGAAGAGTCCAATCCAGTTTCCCCAGGAAGGTTGGAATTCATCTCCCCAAGCAGTAAGCTTATCCCCAGTAAATTCTGGAAGCTTATCCCTCGCAGAGCACGAACGCGTCGTCCGGCTTTATTTAAAGAGTTATTTCCTTAACAGGATATAACTGGGTTATCTTCAGCCAAAAGCCATGGAAAGAGCGTCCTCGACGAAATTCTCTTACCCCCAGCGGAGTCTATCAACACTTCCAATACAACAAGGATATCTCCAGCAAGTCATTCTCAACAATTCAGCAAAGCATCTCTATCCCCACAGAATATTGCTCCCCAGCAAGATCGTCAGAGTATTTTTCTCCTCGCAGAATCTTCCCTTCGCCAAGTTTATTCCTCAACGGAGTCATCTTCTCCTACCGGTATTCTTGCAACTATCATCCCCCAGCGGAAGTACAAGCTTATTCTTCAACATCAGCCCAGGATATGACTTCCCGGCACCCGTCAAGGATTTACTTTCCTAGACGAAAGCATACATAAACATCACATACATCATTATAGCATGCATAGACGCATCATACAAATCTCATTTATGTTGAGAACATCATTGCTTGGTCCATGTCATGCATTGCATATGACTGACCTTTACCTTTCAGGAAAGATTCAGCTAAATTCTCCATCATATTTCAAGACCTAGACCGGTTCGGTTAATCGACTCCAAAGATTTCTTATCCAGTCCAAGGCCTTCTCTAGTCCAGCTAAATCGACTCCCAACAGATTTTTCTGATGAAGACTCAGTAGAAGTTATCAGATTATAATTTCCTATGGTTCCCTCCCCGACGGTGCGTGAGGTGATAATTCCTTTTGAGATTATAATTTCCTATGGTTCCCTCCCCGACGGTGCGTGAGGTGATAATTCCTTTTGAGATTATAATTTCCTATGGTTCCCTCCCCGACGGTGCGTGAGGTGATAATTCCTTTTGAGATTATAATTTCCTATGGTTCCCTCCCCGACGGTGCGTGAGGTGATAATTCCTTTTGAGATTATAATTTCCTATGGTTCTCTCCCCGACGGTGCATGAGATGTAATTCCATTTCAGGTTATAATTTCCTTTGGTCCTCTCCCCGACGGTGCGTGAGGTGATAATTCCTTTTGAGATTATAATTTCCTATGGTTCTCTCCCCGACGGTGCGTGAGATATAATTCCCTTTCAGGTTATAATTTACTATGGTTCTCTCCCCGACGGTGCGTGAGATGTAATTCCCTTTCAGGTTATAATTTCCTTTGGTCCTCTCCCCGACGGTGCGTGAGATGTAATTCCCTTTCAGGTTATAATTTCCTTTGGTCCTCTCCCCGACGGTGCGTGAGATGTAATTCCCTTTCAGGTTATAATTTCCTTTGGTCCTCTCCCCGACGGTGCGTGAGATGATAATTCCTTTCAGGTTATAATTTCCTTTGGTCCTCTCCCCGACGGTGCGTGAGATGTAATTCCCTTTCAGGTTATAATTTCCTTTGGTCCTCTCCCCGATGGTGCGTGAGATGTAATTCCCTTTCAGGTTATAATTTCCTTTGGTCCTCTCCCCGACGGTGCGTGAGATGTAATTCCCTTTCAGGTTATAATTTCCTTTGGTCCTCTCCCCGACGGTGCGTGAGATGTAATTCCCTTTCAGGTTATAATTTCCTTTGGTCCTCTCCCCGATGGTGCGTGAGATGTAATTCCCTTTCAGGTTATAATTTCCTTTGGTTCTCTCCCCGACGGTGCGTGAGATGTAATTCCCTTTCAGATTATAATTTCCTTTGGTTCTCTCCCCGACGGTGCGTGAGATGTAATTCCCTTTCATATTATAATTTCCTTTGGTTCTCTTCCCGATACTGCGAAGATGATAATTCCCACCAAGATTTTCTCAACGAGCATTGTTGAGGTTAAAGTCACCCAAGGTTCTCTTACCGTTCATGCTAAGGTAGTAACCATCCCTGGTTCATTCATCATCTTGTGAAGCTCCAGACTCAGCTCCTGTAACCATTTAGGATATATCTATACCAAGCATCTGAAAACCAGCTCCTGTAACATGTCAGGTACTCATTTTTTCTTTTGCAGGTATGCAGGTTCCCGCTAAGGAATCTCTTACGCGATCAACATCCAGATGGCATCTATAAGCCCATCATCCTGTTTCATCAATCTCCCAAATGGCATCTATAAGCCCATTCCATCATCACACTGCCACTATGTGAGCGCAAATTTCTGGGCACTCTAGTGTTCAATCATCTTCTACCCTCGGATTACGAAAGGCACGTCAGCCAATCTACATCCTCAGGTCTAAGAAGATTGAACAGGGGCAACTGTTGTACCCCAAAATTTGCCCTCCCATATTCTTCAAGAAATTGCCAAGTCAAGCTTCAAAATTCCCCAAGGGTTGCACAGTGCAAAGGTCTCCTATACAGTCAAAACTAGGGTTTTGGGTCTGATCAAGAAAATGAAGTTTCCAAAGGTCCAATCAAGTCTCACATGTCTATAAATATGGTCAAGTATCCTCATATCAAGTATCAAAGCTTTCAGCACAAAATTGCACAGTCAAAAACCCTAATTGCACTACAGTCGACTGTAGGGGCAAAATGGTCATTTGACAGTCAAAAGTTCAAAATTTTGATCAACATCTCATTTTGAAGCCACAAACATCATTTGATCAATGCTTGATCATGATTCTCAAAGTTTGGCTCAAAAATCATCAAGATGCAAAAGTTTCCTTATTTGGACAGTTGGAAAAGTCAACTGTAAATTGACCAGGGCATAACTTTCACATGGATTGTCAGAAAAATTCCATCCAAAGCTCATTTTTAAGAGAAAGACATTTCCTACAATTCATCTTCATATTTCAAGTCCAAGAAATGCTCTCACAAAAAATTATCAATTTCAACATTATAGGTCATTTTCAAAAGTCAACAAAAAGGGACTTTAAGTCAAAGGCCATAACTTGAGATTGGTAAATCAAAATGACATGGGACCAAAGGCATTGGTTAGAGGACTCAAAGACCTTTCCAAAACGTCCAAGAACATGAGAAAAGCTTAAAAATTGAGCAAGTTATGCCTTGTGGAAGTTGGGAAATTTTTGGATATTTTGAAAAGTCAACATTGATTCAAATGACCTAAAATTGCTAATGGGCCCATTTTTCTTCCACAATTCATCATCCATGGCATGTGCACGACCACTTGGCCCAAAGGGAAGTATTTCTTCATTTTTTATTTATTTATTTGAATTTTTATTTATAATAATTCATTTAAATCAAATTAAATACATGGAAAATATTTAACCTAAGTTTGACAATCCTTTTTTGCATAAAATCTACTCAATAATTCGTGTACAATTAAATAGGGAAAGATTTGGAGAGAATTGATCTTAATTGGTACAAAAACACATGGAAAATATTTGAAAAAAGATCTTGAAAATCAAATCTCAAAATCCATGAATGAAAGAGATTTTGATCAGAATAGTTAACCTAATTCACTCAATACATAAGCCTAAACACAAACCTAATCCCAAGGACCAAAAAAGCTGCGCAAAACCCCATTATCAAACTTGAATTTTTTTGCAAGAAACTCAATTCTGAAAACCCTTTTGCAGGCTGATTCAAGGCGTAATAGTTGTTCAAACATCTTCCTGGAGGTTCACTGAACGATTTCCAATCAAAAACATCCATCAAAACTCAAAGAATCGTTGTACAGAAGCTAACCTTTCTTGCTTTTTTTTCACAATCGTGCATCCCAATTCATGCGCATTTAGCTTTTTTAATGTTTGATTCATGTTCCTTGTGTGATTCTAAAGCTAACCATGTAATTTGATTGAATTATTATGCATTATATACGATTTCACCATTGTCAATTTTTAGGGTTTACAGGATTCCAAATTAGGGATTTTAAAACAAGGAAAAATTGGAGCATATGAATTAGACCATTCACTTCAGCATGCTCAGACAATCATGAACCTATACTCGCGCTCAATTTATGAGCACCTAATGGCTAATCGCTATTTTTCCATAGATGGCCTAAAAGAACATTCAGAAAACCGTGGCCTATGTGTTTTGTGTTTCAGGAATAACGAGGAAGATGACCTCGTGGCTGCCAACGATTGGCTAGTTTAAATTTCGCGCGCAGAGGCCCCACTAACGCTTGTTTTATTTATTATATTTGTTGTTTATTATATATTAACATGCGTAAATTGGTTCAGCTGGCAAGCATTGTTGTTGGTAAAGTACATGACCTGGGTTCGAGCCCCAGGTCTTCAATATTCCCATATTATTTTTCAATTAACAATCACATGCAGGTTAATGTTGTTGTTCCACGATACACCTCCAGATCAAGCTTGCCACGTCCATCTCAAGATCAATCAGAAGGCCATGTGTTGTACCCCAAAATTTGCCCTCCCATATTCTTCAAAGATTTGTCAAAGTCAAGCTTCAAATCTCCCCCAAGGGTTGCACAGTCAAAGATCTCCTATACAGTCAAAATTAGGGTTTGTGTTCTGATCAAGAAAATGAAGTTTTCAAAGGTCCAATCAAGTCTCATATGCCTACAAATATGGTCAAGTATCCTCATATCAAGTTTCAAGGCATTCAGCACAAAATTGCACAGTCAAAACCCTAAATTGCACTACAGTCAACTGTAGGGGCAAAATGGTCATTTGACAGTCAAAAGTTCAAATTTTTGGTCAACATATCATTTTGAAGCCACAAACATCATTTGATCAATGCTTGATCATGATTCTCAAAGTTTGGCTCAAAAATCACCAAGATGCAAAAGTTTCCATATTTGGACAGCTGAAAAAGTCAACTGAAATTGACCAGGGCATAACTTTCACATGGATTATCAGAAAAATTCCATCCAAAGCTCATTTTGAAGAGAAAGACATTTACTACAACTCATATTCATACTTCAAATCCAAGAAATGCTCTCCCAAAAAGTTATCAATTTCAACATTATAGGTCATTTTCAAAAGTCAACAAAAAGGGACTTTAAGTCAAAGGCCATAACTTGAGATTGGTAAATCAAAATGACATGGGACCAAAGGCATTGGTTAGAGGACTCAAAGACCTTTCCAAAATGTCCAAGAACATGAGAAAAGCTTAAAAATTGAGCAAGTTATGCCTTGTGGAAGTTGGGAAAGTTTTGGATATTTTGAAAAGTCAACATTGATTCAAATGACCTAAAATTGCTAATGGGCCCATTTTTCTTCCACAATTCATCATTCCAAGCATGTGCACGACCACTTGGCCCAAAGGGAAGTATTTTCTCATTTTTTATTTATTTATTTGAATTTTTATTTATAATAATTCACTTAAATCAATTAAATATGTGAAAAATATTTAACTCAACCTAACCAATCTTTTTATACATGTTTTAGCCTCAAGATTTCGTGTATATGCCAATATGGAAAGATTTGGGTTGATTGGCTTGATTTTGAACCAAAAACACATGGAAAAAGATATGAAAAAATCTTAGAAAATCAAATTTCCAAAATCAATGAATGCAATGGATTTGATTGATTTTTATTGACCTAATTCACTACTACATATGCCAGGATCACAACCCTAATCAGAATACACACTAAGCTGCGCAAAAGAACACAAAGCAAACTTGAAATTTTTCTCCACGAAGTCAATTCTGAAAACATCCTTCCAGGGCGATTCAAGACCTAATTCTGATTCCATTAGCTTCCTTGGAGATTACTGAACGTATTCCAGTCACAAACATCCATCCAAACCTCAGGAATCGGTATACAGAATTCAAGATGTTTCATGAAAAATTCATAATCATACTTTGAAATCTATGCATTTTTATGGCATTTCAATTATTGATTCTTATTCCTTGAATGATTATGAAGCTAACCAACATATTTAATTGTATTTTTATGCACCCTACGTGAATCCACCATTATCGTTTTTTAGGGTTTGAAGAACTTGGAATTGGGGTTTCCCAGTTCAGGAAAAATTAGAGCCCCATGGTACCATAACGGAATTCAGCATGTTGGGACGGTTCAAAGTCAACCATCGCGCTTAATTTATGTGGCCTTATGGCCTATTCGTTATTTTTTCTAATGGTACATTACAGAACGGTTCAAAAACCGTTGTCTATTGTCTTTGTATTTTCAGGAAAATATAGCACAATGAAGAAGAAGAGTACGTGGCCAACCATGACTGGAGGCTTTGAATCTTGGCGCGCGTTTTTTCTGATCAGGCCACTAGCAATTGTTTTGCTTTATAGTAATTCTCATGCGTATAATATACAAAGTAAACAATTTGGTTCAGTGGTGCACGTGTTGATTGGTAATCTTAATGACCTGGGTTCGATCCCAGGTCTTCTTCCTTTCCATTTATTTTTTCTCAATTAATGTTCATGTGTAGCGCCTATGTTGAAGACTCCCATGCATCCTCAAGAATCAATATCCACGCGTCCAACCTCATCCATCCAAGGGCCAGGAATTAGGGAGCATGGTAGGCTGCAGTCAACGTGCTACATGCTAGTGAAAAAGTCCAACAAGGCCATGCTAAATGGGCCTGAATTGCTAGAGACTCACCTCCATATTGGGGACTGATACCCCCAAGGTTTGCCAAATTTTGTTATTTTTTATCTTTTTTATTATTTTTATCTTCTTTTAATTATTATTCTTTTAATCAATTTAATATTTTTCATAAATATAAAAAATACTTAAAAATCAGAAAAGAAAAAAAATATAATAAATATTTTGTTTTAATATTTTTGTGATTAAATTGTATATAATTAAGCTTAGTTAAAAATAGGTTGCAATTTTAATTCTCTTAATAAAAAAAACATAAAAAAAACATAGAATTAGGTTTAATTAATGTTTTATTCTTTTTTTTAATTTTTATTTCTCACAATAATATTATTTATTTTATTTATTTTCATAATTAAATTTGTATACAAAAATTAGGGTTAATTTAGGTTAAATTCTAACGTCTTCTTAATAAATTAAAATAAAATAGAATTAGGGTTTGCGTCTTATCTTAATTTCAATTAAAATTTTCTATTAAATCTTAAAATACTAAAAAACACCAAAAAAAAACAAATTCTTGCATTCCTTTAATTTTAATTCCTCATTAATTTTAAATTTTGCAAAAGGGTCCAACGCCCTCGTTCTTAATTTCTTATTTATTCGTATATTTATTTTATTTTGCTTAAATAATTATGTACCTCTCCCGAAGCCATGTAAATTACTTCTCGCACTTTTCAATTCTTTATTTGCTTTTAATTCTTTATTTTCTGTCAAATCGGGTCCTGGTTAATTTTGGCGATGTGGACCCGCGCCATTTGTAATAGCTTTAGATTTACTTTTCCTCGCAACTTTTTAACTGTTAATCAAATGACATGAAAGACTATATGGACAAAAATAAAAACAAGCGTAGAACACCAATAATATGACAAGATAAATGCAAATGAAAACGGCACACGAATCGCACACACCACCCCTAGGGTACGCCTCACTGTTGCCTTGCCTCGAAAGGTGATCGTCGAGTAGAGGATGTCTTAGTAAGTCCTCATGATCCGGGAACCTGGCATGAGGGTAGCTTCTAAGGTGTTTTCCCATTGCTCTGGTGATCACCATGTCCCGAACCTCGAATTGACCCGAACACCTCCAACGGTGGTGCTACCTACCTCTCAATGGTGGGATGGCACTACTTTAAAGGACATCTACACAGACGAATTCCTTAGGGTAGGTAGACGACTCTAGATACTTGCTCTAATTTCAAACAAAATTCAGAAATACTTTTCACACCGACACCTTTTCAAAAAGCTTTCGAAAGCATTTTTTCAAACACTCTTGAGGACTGATACAAGAGTCGAACTGGAATTTTCAAAGAAACTTTTTTAAAACCCACAATTGAAAAGCAAACAAACCATTTTTGAAAACACAATGAGCAAGCATCTAAGAGCCCATGGATAACCATGGATAGAAAGGGTGCTAACACCTTCCCTTTCTATAACCTACCTCCCGAACCGAGAGCGATCTCTTTAAGGAATTTTTCTGTGCTTTTGTCCTTTCCATTTGGAGAAAATAAAAGACGGTGGCGACTCTTGCTTCCGCGACATTTCGTGAACCAGCGTTAAACAGTCAGTTCCAGATCCACCGATCACAGAACTGGCGACTCTGCTGGGGACCAAACTTAAAGTGAGGTGTACCTTAGGGCTAGGTCATAACTATGTTTTCAATTGTATTGATTTGCTTGCTTTACTATTGTGGGTTGCATCGGAGTTACATAGATCCGAACCCGGATCTGGGGATACCCTGTTTAGGTAGCATAAGCTGTGAGGGACCTGTCCGGCGTAGACCGACACAGGTGAAGCAGTGGCTACATTGGTGTGGCACCTTGGTCTGTACCGATATCCCTTGTGTCGCAACGAGGAGAATATGGGTCTTCTAAGGAGTCATTAAGCACCAACAACCTTAGAACCTTAATTGACACAACTTGGCCTTTAGAATTGTAGCAGTACGCTACGCCCATTGAGGCTAAACTCTCGTGATGGTTCTGGCCGCAAGAAAAGATTGCGATGCTGGAGTTATGACCGATTGAGGGTAGTCAATGATATTGGGATCCTCTAAGAACCCGGTTACTTTTGATTAGGACAGGTATGAACCAACAAACTGAAAGAGGGTAGTACCTAGACCTCATGCTGGCCTAAACTTTAGGGGCTTGCCTTGTGTGACTTGTGTGCCTTACCATGTTTGCCTTTGTATCTATATGTGGTGTGCTTTATCATAACATCATAGCATCATGAGCATTGCATGCATCCTGCATAAGGACTGACCATTTCAAAGATAAGAGGGTTTCACCTTTGCTCTGTTTTGTAGGACATTATGATGCCTGTGCGAAGGAATACTATCCGGTTCAACTTTGTTCGTTCACCCGAGTTGCTTGATGAGTTGATTAGCAGAATTCCAAATACCACTTCCTTCATTCAGAGGCATGGTTCCCTTCTCAGTTTAGTCACTGCAAAGCGGGATCAACAGTTGATGAGTGTTCTGACCCAGTTCTATGACCCTCTGTACCAGTGCTTCACCTTTCAAGACTTCCAGCTGGTCCCTACCCTGGAAGAGTTCTCTGATTTGCTTGGTATCCCTATCTTGGATCAGAACCCCTTTACTGGTTGGGAAAAGACCCTCAGGCTTGAGGATGTTGCTGCAACTCTTCCTTTGACCCATCAAGAGGTAACAGACAACTGGGTGACTAGAAGCGGAGTTAAGGGTTTCTTGGCCAAGTTTCTGATTGGTAAAGCTAACAATTTCTGGAATGACTTGGACTTTAGGGCATATGAAGACATCTTGGCTCTCCTAATCTATGGGTTAGTCCTGTTTCCTAATCCTGACAACTTCATCAATGTCACTGCCATAAGGATCTTTATGTCTCAGAATCCTGTGCCCACTCTCTTGGGTGACATCTTGCAACAACTTCATGCCCGTACTACCCGAAGACGAGGAACCCTATGGTGTTGTATCCCTTTGTTGGTGAGGTGGTTTATTTCGCACCTCCCTAAGTTCGTACTAAAGAACCAAGAAGGAAGAGGTTGGGCCCACAGGTTAATGTCTCTCACCGATAAAGACATCATTTGGACTTGCAGAGGTTTGGATGAGATAGCTATTATTGATCGATGCGGGGAATATCCTAATGTTCCTCTGATTGGTACCCAAGGAGGGATCTCCTACAATCCATGTCTAGCACTCCGTCAGTTTGGAAGAGCAAGAAGAGCAGGCCCCCATGAGATGTTGGTGCCTCACATCAGTTTCGAGTTTCAGGTGGATAGTGACGAGCTGCGTCGTAGGTTCATCAAGGCTTGGGACAAAGTTCATAAAGCTGACCCACAAGAGTTAGGGCCAAAGACTTCTTTACCTATGGAAGCCTACTACAAATGGGTTCGCATCCGTGCTCAGAAGTTAGGTATGCCGTATGAAGCTGTCAGACCCGTCATCCTTGAGTGTCCTGACAAAGATGGTGTTACTCCAACTGTCCTCCCTCCTCAGATACCTACTGATTATGAGACATTGAAGAGATCTTGGTCGCAACTACGAGAAGAGCGGGATTCTTACCGGGAAAAGTTCAACGAGCAAGAATCAAAGATCCAGAAGTTGACAAAACAGTTGGAGAATGAGAGAGCTCTGAATGCCTACATCCGTACTGAGAAGAGGAGACCATGGGATCAATAAGGAGCTTTTACAGTTTTATTTCCTTTTCAGTATTTCCTTTCATGTAACGCCTAAAGGGCAACTTGTTGAATAATTTCAATTGCAAAGTTAAATCTAATGAAGTGTGTTCTTTTTTTTTTGTTTACAAAGTTGACTCCCGATTGTCTTTGAAAACATAACTCATACGCATTTCATACATCATGTGCATAGCAGGTTTTTCCCCTTTTCAGGTTGCTTACAGTTCTTCGCTGTTTATTTCAGCATCATGAATCCCGACTCTGCATCAACTGAGACATCAATCAAGGCTCTTCAAGTGCAGAATGCACAATTCCAGGAATTAATCAAGGGTCTGGCTCAAGGCCAAGAAGAACTGAAGGCTATGCTCCTGAAGAAGGAGAAGAAGAAGAAGAGGAGAACTGTTCTATTCAACTCGGGCCGAAGGTTTGGTAATGCTTTGCAGCAGGAAGAGGCTGGTTCTTCTGTTGACAAGAGTTCTCCTCAGGCAGAAGCAAGGGTTCCTAGTCCGGTAGTCTCCGACAACGAGACAGATTTTGATGAAGAGCAGTACCCTCCTGCAGAAGACAAATACAAGCAACTGGAGGATAGGTTGAAGGCTATGGAGATTCAACAGGTACCTGGGCTGGATTTCGGAGATCTGGGTTTGTCAACTGGTGTGATCATCCCTCACGAGTTCAAAGCACCATCCTTCTCTAAGTATGACGGGGCGTCTTTTCCCAAGCTGCATCTAAGGTCCTATGTTCGGAAAATTCAGCCGTACTCTGCGGATAAGAATTTATGGATCCACTTCTTCCAGGAGAGTCTTTCAGGGACTCATCTCGAATGGTTCTATCAGCTGGATGGGACCAAGGTTCGTAACTGGGAGGAGCTGGCTACTGCTTTCTATAAGCAGTATCAATATAATGCCGACCTTGCCCCCACACGTACCCAACTCCAGGGTATGTCGTTAGGTTCAAGAGAAGGTTTTAAGGAGTACGCTCAGAAGTGGAGAGACCTGGCTGGCAGGGTACAGCCACCATTGACTGATCGAGAGTTAGTAGACATGTTCTTGGGGACCCTATCTGGGCCGTTTTTCAACCATCTGATCGGGAATTCTTCTGCTGGGTTCACTGATTTGATTCTAACTGGAGAGAGAATTGAGGCTGGGCTGAAGTCTGGGAAGATTCCGAAGGGTGCATCATCTAGTTCTGAAAAGAAACCCTTCAAGAAGGAGGCTAGTGCCGTATATGGTTCCAGGAAATCAGAGAGACCTGAACGCCGCCAATCTGTCAGTGCGGTAATGATTGCTAAGCCTGCTGCCGCTCCTCGGCCGACCAATCCCCAAAGGGCTGAAAGACCCCGGAGGGAGTTTACCCGGTTAAGCATGACCCTATCGCAGATCCTGCCACAGTTGCTATCCACCAATTTGGTGACTGTCAGGGAGGCTCCGAAGTTCCCCAATACTGCATCTCCTAAGTACAACCCGAATGCTCGTTGTGCTTACCATTCAGATAACCCGGGGCATGCCACTGATGACTGTTGGGCATTAAGGAACAAGCTGCAGGACCTTATTGACACCAAGGAGGTACAGTTTGAGGCATCTGAGAAGCCTAATGTAGTGACAGCTCCCCTGCCTGCTCATGGAGTGAATGCTATTGGGGACGAAGAGGAAGTTGATGAAGCTGAGTTTGATAGCTGGATATACCCGGCAACCGACGGTGGACTTAACAATTGGAGCGCAAAAGACAATCTCCCTGTTTCCCTTGTTACTGAGTAATGAATTCCTATGTTTTGTTATTTTGTAATAAGCAATAAATAAACTCTATGGCCCGGTGTCTTACCCGAGGCTCCGTGGTTCTATTTGTGAGGGCATATAAATTGTCATTTCATATATCATGAATGAAAATCTTGGACGTGTTTTCGCATTGCAAATATTGTGCTCCTTTTCTGTCTTTCTTTTCCTTTACATAATTTTCAAAACAACTGTATTTACACACACACTCACTCATACAGGTTTCAATCCACTCTGGATCTCACTGATAACAACTCTGCTACTGCCAATTATGACTTCGAAAATCCGATCAACTTAGCCGAAGACGAAGGTGAAGATGATTGCGAAGTGCCTGGCGAGCTTGCAAGACTGTTGCTTCAGGAAGAGAGGGCAATTCAACCCCATGAAGAGATAGTGGAAACAATAAACTTGGGTACTGAAGCAGACAGGAAAGAGGTAAAGATTGGTGCCAACCTAGAGCTCAGCGTGAGGCAACGGTTGACTCAAATGCTGCATGATTATGTGGAGATCTTTGCCTGGTCCTACGAAGACATGCCCGGGTTGGATACCGATATTGTGGTCCATCACTTGCCAACTAGGGAAGACTGCCCTCCAGTTAAGCAAAAGGTCCGTCGGATGCGTCCAGAGATGTCTGAGAAGATTAAAGCCGAGGTCATGAAACAATTTGATGCCGGGTTCCTTGCAGTGACTTCTTACCCTCAGTGGGTTGCTAATGTGGTGCCGGTACCCAAGAAGGATGGAAAGGTCAGAATGTGTGTCGACTACAGGGATCTGAACAGGGCCAGCCCCAAGGATGACTTCCCTTTACCTCACATTGATGTCCTTGTTGATAATACAGCTCAGCATAAGGTATTCTCTTTCATGGATGGCTTTTCAGGTTACAATCAGATTAAGATGGCACCTGAAGACATGGAAAAGACTACATTTGTTACTCAGTGGGGCACCTTCTGTTACAAGGTCATGCCATTCGGGTTGAAGAACGCTGGGGCAACCTACCAACGTGCCATGGTTGCTTTATTTCATGACATGATCCATCATGAGATAGAAGTGTATGTTGACGACATGATCGCTAGGTCCCAGACTGAGGAAGAGCACTTAGATCATCTGCAAAAGTTGTTTGACCGGTGGAAACTGTACAAGCTGAGATTGAACCCGAACAAGTGCACCTTCGGGGTAAGATCGGGAAAGTTACTAGGCTTCGTGGTCAGTGATAAAGGTATTCAAGTGGACCCTGCTAAGGTCAAAGCTATTCAAGAGATGCCAGTTCCTAAGACAGAAAAGGAAGTCAGAGGCTTTTTAGGACGCCTGAATTACATTGCTCGCTTCATCTCACATCTGACTGCTACTTGTGAGCCAATCTTCAAGCTGCCGAAGAAAGATCAGGTAGTACGTTGGAACGATGAATGTCAGGCTGCCTTCGACAGAATCAAAGAGTATCTCCAAGAACCACCTATCCTTATGCCACCGGTTGAAGGGAGACCTCTGATACTATATCTAACAGTGCTTGACAACTCAATAGGGTGTGTGCTGGGGCAGCATGACGAGTCTGGCCGAAAAGAGCATGCCATTTATTACCTTAGCAAAAAGTTTACCGACTGTGAGACCCGATACTCACTGCTCGAGAAAACTTGCTGCGCTTTGGTATGGGCTGCTCGCCGGCTGAGACAGTATATGCTGACTCACACTACCTTGTTGATCTCAAAGATGGATCCGATAAAGTACATATTCGAAAAGCCTGCTCTGTCTGGGAGAATTGCAAGATGGCAAATGATCTTGACGGAATACGACATTCAGTACACAACCCAGAAAGCCATCAAGGGAAGTGTATTGGCATACCACTTGGCACATCAAGCTGTAGATGACTATCAGTCCATGAACTTCGAATTTCCGGATGAGAGCATCATGATAGTGACAGATTGTGAAGTACCTGGACCGGATGAAGGACCTGAACCAGGATCCCGATGGTCTATGCACTTTGACGGAGCCTCCAATGCTTTGGGAAATGGTATCGGCGCCATAATCATATCTCCACAAGGTACTCATACTCCACTCACTGCCCGGCTATGTTTCAACTGTACCAACAACATGGCGGAGTATGAGGCGTGCATCATGGGTCTCCAAGCTGCGATCGACTTAAGGATCAAGTTTCTGAGTGTCTTCGGAGATTCCGCTCTTGTGATCAATCAGATCAAAGGAGAGTGGGATACGAAACATCCAAACTTGATTCCTTACAGAGAATGTGTGTTGGCCCTGATCCCCCACTTCACAGAGATAACCTTTGAGCACTTTCCAAGAGAAGAGAATCAGTTAGCGGACGCGTTAGCTACAATGTCTTCAATGTTCAAGGTCAAATGGGATAATGAGGCTCCCCGGATCATCATCTGGAAACTGGACGAACCGGCATACTGTTGTGATCTCGAGACTGAATTGGTGACTAAGAAGCCTTGGTACCATGAGGTGAAGAGATATCTAGAAGCTCAGGAATACCCTGAAGGTGCATCTGTCAATGATAAGAAATTCCTGAGAAGGTTCGCAGCCAAGTTCTTCCTTAGCAACGACATCTTGTACAAGCGAAACCATGATTCAACCCTACTGCGTTGTGTGGATAAGACTGAAGCAGAAAGAATCATGGAAGAGCTACATGAAGGGACCTTTGGTACACATTCCAGTGGGCACACTATGGCTAAGAAAATCCTACGGGCAGGATATTACTGGTCCACCATGGAAGCTGATTGCTACCAACATTCTAGGACATGCCATAAGTGCCAGATTTACGCAGATAAGGTGCATGTTCCTCCGGTTCCCCTGAATGTTCTGACTGCGCCTTGGCCGTTTGCAATGTGGGGCATAGACATGATCGGCGAGATTAAACCTACGACATCCAATGGACATCGCTTCATCCTAGTGGCGATTGATTATTTTACGAAGTGGGTTAAAGCAGCATCCTATGCTACGGTAACCAAGACTGTTGTGGCACGGTTCATTCGGCATAACCTGATCTGTTGGTACGGTGTCCCAGAGAGAATTATTACAGACAACGGTACCAATCTGAATAATAAGATGATCGCCGAGCTCTGCGAACAGTTCAAGATACAGCACCACAATTCTTCTCCTTACAGACCGAAGATGAATGGGGCTGTAGAAGCAGCAAATAAGAATATCAAGAAAATCGTGCAGAAAATGACAGTGACCTATAAAGATTGGCACGAGATGTTACCGTTCGCTCTACATGGGTACCGTACCTCAGCTAGGACGTCAACCGGGGCAACTCCTTTTTCTCTGGTTTATGGTATGGAGGCAGTCTTGCCGATCGAAGTGCAAATACCCTCTCTTCGAATAATGAAGGATGCAAATCTGAATGAAGATGATTGGATCCAGACACGACTTGATCAGCTCAACCTCATTGATGAAAAGAGACTTGCTGCTATTTGTCATGGTCAGATGTATCAGAAACGGATGATCAGGGCATTTAACAAAAAGGTCAGACCACAGGAATATCAAGTTGGGGATCTGGTAATCAAGAGAATCATCCTTCCTCAGAGTGATCCAAGGGGCAAATGGACCCCTACATACGAAGGGCCATTTGTGGTTAAGCATGTGTTCTCAGGAGGAGCAATGATATTAACCAATATGGATGGTGACGACCTTCCTCACCCCGCCAATGCAGACATAGTAAAAAAATACTACGCATGAAAAAAAGACCCGCTAGGCTGACATGCCTAGGCAAAAATTAGGGCTTCCCGTCGAACCAAAAGGGTTCGGGCAAAATGAAGGGATGAAAATAAAAAAATCTGTACACTCGGCAAGTCGAAAACCTGAAAAGGCGGCTTGGGCAAAAATGGGTATCCCGGTGGACTGAAAACCCGAAAGGGCGGTCCAGGCAAAAATTAGGGATAAAGCGTAATACTATGTCTCATTAGGATCACTTTGCATCCAGAATCCGGTATCTACATCAAGTTCAGACGGCATCGATCAGTCAGCTTCACCTTCAACCAAGGTCATCAAGTGATGAGACGCTCGGAGTTATAAAGGCAATAGCAGAGTTGAAACCCAGTGGATCATTCATATTTCATACAGCTTTTTTATTTTCTTTTGTACAAAATCTGTATAAACTCTTTTGTTTGGCGACGTTCTCTTACTAGGACGTCAGCCTCTTGTACACAAAACGCCTATTTACAGGCCATTCAAAATCAATACAAATATATTTTCAGTTAAACGTGCCAAGTGTTTTTCTTTTTCTGTTTTGTTTTGCGAAGAACGTCCAAGGTTCAATTTGTGATATATGCATTGACAATAGTTTGCTAACTCATAAATATTTGCATACGAAACAAAGGACTTTATTACAGGCGACACTAGAAACAGGGGCAATAAAAGAGTTGTCTAAACAATCCAATTGTTCTATCCTTCAAGGCACCAAGGTAGGTTCAGCTAAAGAACATGACCAATACATCTTAATTCCCCAGAGAGTGATTCAGCAAAACAGTACATTCTTCTCCAGGCAGAGTTATCAAGTCTCAAGGAAATTGGGTATCCTCCAGCAGATCCCAACATTCCTCAGCAGTATACATATATTCTTAACAAGCATCCCCGACAGTCTTGGTCTAAAGATTGTTCCCCGGCGGCATATCAAATACTCAAAGGAATCACTTCCCCAGCATATCAA
Organism: Vicia faba; assembly: GCA_948472305.1. Classification (NCBI taxonomy): domain Eukaryota; kingdom Viridiplantae; phylum Streptophyta; class Magnoliopsida; order Fabales; family Fabaceae; genus Vicia; species Vicia faba. The sequence continues at coordinate 744,565,855 of OX451739.1, forward strand.
ATACTCAAAGGAATCACTTCCCCAGCATATCAAAACTTCCCCAGGAAAATCCAGTTTCCCCAGGAAAATTGGAATTCATATCCCCAAGCAGTAAGCTTATCCCCAGTAGATTCTGGAAGCTTATCCCCTCACAGAGTACGAACGCGTCGTCCGGCTTGATTTAAAGAGTTATTTCCTTAACAGGATATAACTGGGTTATCCTCAGCCAAAAGCCATGGAAAGAGCATCCTCGACGAAGTCTTCTTACCCCAGCGAAGTCCATCAACACTTCCAACAACAAGGGTATCCCCAGCAAATTATTATCAACACCCAGCAAGGCATCCCTCTTCCCACAGAGTATTGCTTCCCAGCATGGTTGCTAGAGTATCTTTTCTCCCCGCAGAATCTTCCATTTGCCAAGTCTATTCCGCAACGGAGTCATCTTCTCCTACCGGTATTCTTGCAGTTATCATCCCCAGCGGAAGCAAAATCTATTCTTCAACATCAGTCCAGGATATGACTTCCCGGCACCCGTCAAGGATTTACTTTCCTAGACGAAAATATACATTCATAAAACATCACATACATCATTATAGCATGCATAGACGCATTATATCATACAAATCTCATTTATGTTGAGAACATCATTGCTTGATCCATATCATGCATTGCATATGACTGACCTTTACCTTTCAAGAAAGATGCAGTTGAAATTCTCAATCATATTTCAAGACCTAGACCGGTTCAGTTAATCAATTCCAAAGATTTCTTATCCCGTCCCAGGCCTTCTCTAGTCCAGCTAAATCGACTCCCAACAGATTTTTCTGATAAAGACTCAGTAGAAGTTATCCCAGGTTATTAATTTCCTATTGGTTCCCTCTCCGACGGTGAGTGAGGTGATAATTCCTTTTCAGATGTTTCCCTCTCCGACGGTGAGTGAGGTGATAGTCTCCTATGGTTCCCTCTCCGACGGTGAGTGAGGTGATAATTCCTTTTCAGATGTTTCCCTCTCCGACGGTGAGTGAGGTGATAGTCTCCTATGGTTCCCTCTCCGACGGTGAGTGAGGTGGTAAGTCCTTTTCAGATGTTTCCCTCTCCGACGGTGAGTGAGGTGATAGTCTCCTATGGTTCCCTCTCCGACGGTGAGTGAGGTGGTAAGTCCTTTTCAGATGTTTCCCTCTCCGACGGTGAGTGAGGTGATAGTCTCCTATGGTTCCCTCTCCGACGGTGAGTGAGGTGGTAAGTCCTTTTCAGATGTTTCCCTCTCCGACGGTGAGTGAGGTGATAGTCTCCTATGGTTCCCTCTCCGACGGTGAGTGAGGTGGTAAGTCCTTTTCAGATGTTTCCCTCTCCGACGGTGAGTGAGGTGATAATCTCATATGGTTCCCTCTCCGACGGTGAGTGAGGTGGTAAGTCCTTTTCAGATGTTTCCCTCTCCGACGGTGAGTGAGGTGATAATCTCCTATGGTTCCCTCTCCGACGGTGAGTGAGGTGATAATTCCTTTTCCTTATGGTTCCCACTCCGACGGTGAGTGAGGTAATAATTCCTTTTCTATGGTCCCCTCTCCGACGGTGAGTGAGGCGATAATTCCTTTTCTTATGGTTCCCTCTCCGACGGTGAGTGAGGTGACAATTCCCTTTCAGATTATAATTGCCTATGGTTCTCTTCCCGATACTGCAAAGATGGTAATTCCCACCAAGATTTTCTCAACGAGCGTTGTTGAAGTTAAAGTCACTCAAGGTTCTCTTACCATTCATGCTAAGGTAGTAACCATCCCTGGTTCATTCATCATCTTGTGAAGCTCCAGACTCAGCTCCTGTAACCAGTCAGGACACATCTATACCAAGCATCTGAAAACCAACTCCTGCAACGTGTCAGGTACTCATGTTTCTGTTGCAGGTATGCAGGTTCTCGCTAAGGAATCTCTTACACGATCAACATCCAGATGGCATCTATAAGCCCATCACCCTATTCATCAATCTCCAAATGGCATCTGTAAGCCCATTCCCATCATCACTGCTACTATGTGAGCGCAAATTTCTGGGCACTCTAGTGTTCAATCATCTTCCACCCTCGGATTACGAAAGGCACGTCAGCCAATCTGCATCCTCAGGGCTAAGAAGATTGAACAGGGGCAACTGTTGTACCCCAAAATTTTCCCTCCCATATTCTTCAAAGATTTGTCAAAGTCAAGCTTCAAATCTCCCCCAAGGGTTGCACAGTCAAAGATCTCCTATACAGTCAAAATTAGGGTTTGTGTTCTGATCAAGAAAATGAAGTTTTCAAAGGTCCAATCAAGTCTCATATGCCTACAAATATGGTCAAGTATCCTCATATCAAGTTTCAAGGCATTCAGCACAAAATTGCACAGTCAAAACCCTAAATTGCACTACAGTCAACTGTAGGGGCAAAATGGTCATTTGACAGTCAAAAGTTCAAATTTTTGGTAAACATATCATTTTGAAGCCACAAACATCATTTGATCAATGCTTGATCATGATTCTCAAAGTTTGGCTCAAAAATCACCAAGATGCAAAAGTTTCCATATTTGGACAGTTGAAAAAGTCAACTGAAATTGACCAGGGCATAACTTTCACATGGATTATCAGAAAAATTCCATCCAAAGCTCATTTTGAAGAGAAAGACATTTTCTACAACTCATCTTCATACTTCAAATCCAAGAAATGCTCTCCCAAAAAGTTATCAATTTCAACATTATAGGTCATTTTCAAAAGTCAACAAAAAGGGACTTTAAGTCAAAGGCCATAACTTGAGATTGGTAAATCAAAATGACATGGGACCAAAGGCATTGGTTAGAGGACTCAAAGAACTTTCCAAAATGTCCAAGAAAATGAGAAAAGCTTAAAAATTGAGCAAGTTATGCCTTGTGGAAGTTGGGAAATTTTTGGATATTTTGAAAAGTCAACATTGATTCAAATGACCTAAAATTGCTAATGGGCCCATTTTTCTTCCACAATTCATCATTCCAAGCATGTGCACGACCACTTGGCCCAAAGGGAAGTATTTTCTCATTTTTTATTTATTTATTTGAATTTTTATTTATAATAATTCACTTAAATCAATTAAATATGTGAAAAATATTTAACTCAACCTAACCAATCTTTTTATACATGTTTTAGCCTCAAGATTTCGTGTATATGCCAATATGGAAAGATTTGGGTTGATTGGCTTGATTTTGAACCAAAAACACATGGAAAAAGATATGAAAAAATCTTAGAAAATCAAATTTCCAAAATCAATGAATGCAATGGATTTGATTGATTTTTATTGACCTAATTCACTACTACATATGCCAGGATCACAACCCTAATCAGAATACACACTAAGCTGCGCAAAAGAACACAAAGCAAACTTGAAATTTTTCTCCACGAAGTCAATTCTGAAAACATCCTTCCAGGGTGATTCAAGACCTAATTCTGATTCCATTAGCTTCCTTGGAGATTACTGAACGTATTCCAGTCACAAACATCCATCCAAACCTCAGGAATCGGTATACAGAATTCAAGATGTTTCATGAAAAATTCATAATCATACTTTGAAATCTATGCATTTTTATGGCATTTCAATTATTGATTCTTATTCCTTGAATGATTATGAAGCTAACCAACATATTTAATTGTATTTTTATGCACCCTACGTGAATCCACCATTATCGTTTTTTAGGGTTTGAAGAACTTGGAATTGGGGTTTCCCAGTTCAGGAAAAATTAGAGCCCCATGGTACCATAACAGAATTCAGCATGTTGGGACGGTTCAAAGTCAACCATCGCGCTTAATTTATGTGGCCTTATGGCCTATTCGTTATTTTTTCTAATGGTACATTACAGAACGGTTCAAAAACCGTTGTCTATTGTCTTTGTATTTTCAGGAAAATATAGCACAATGAAGAAGAAGAGTACGTGGCCAACCATGACTGGAGGCTTTGAATCTTGGCGCGCGTTTTTTCTGATCAGGCCACTAGCGATTATTTTGCTTTATAGTAATTCTCATGCGTATAATATACAAAGTAAACAATTTGGTTCAGTGGTGCACGTGTTGATTGGTAATCTTAATGACCTGGGTTCGATCCCAGGTCTTCTTCCTTTCCATTTATTTTTTCTCAATTAATGTTCATGTGTAGCGCCTATGTTGAAGACTCCCATGCATCCTCAAGAATCAATATCCACGCGTCCAACCTCATCCATCCAAGGGCCAGGAATTAGGGAGCATGGTAGGCTGCAGTCAACGTGCTACATGCTAGTGAAAAAGTCCAACAAGGCCATGCTAAATGGGCCTGAATTGCTAGAGACTCACCTCCATATTGGGGACTGATACCCCCAAGGTTTGCCAAATTTTGTTATTTTTTATCTTTTTTATTATTTTTATCTTCTTTTAATTATTATTCTTTTAATCAATTTAATATTTTTCATAAATATAAAAAATACTTAAAAATCAGAAAAGAAAAAAAATATAATAAATATTTTGTTTTAATATTTTTGTGATTAAATTGTATATAATTAAGCTTAGTTAAAAATAGGTTGCAATTTTAATTCTCTTAAAAAAAAAAACATAAAAAAAACATAGAATTAGGTTTAATTAATGTTTTATTCTTTTTTTTAATTTTTCTTTTTCACAATAATATTATTTATTTTATTTATTTTCATAATTAAATTTGTATACAAAAATTAGGGTTAATTTAGGTTAAATTCTAACGTCTTCTTAATAAATTAAAATAAAATAGAATTAGGGTTTGCGTCTTATCTTAATTTCAATTAAAATTTTCTATTAAATCTTAAAATACTAAAAAACACCAAAAAAAACAAATTCTTGCATTCCTTTAATTTTAATTCCTCATTAATTTTAAATTTTGCAAAAGGGTCCAACGCCCTCGTTCTTAATTTCTTATTTATTCGTATATTTATTTTATTTTGCTTAAATAATTATGTACCTCTCCCGAAGCCATGTAAATTACTTCTCGCACTTTTCAATTCTTTATTTGCTTTTAATTCTTTATTTTCTGTCAAATCGGGTCCTGGTTAATTTTGGCGATGTGGACCCGCGCCATTTGTAATAGCTTTAGATTTACTTTTCCTCGCAACTTTTTAACTGTTAATCAAATGACATGAAAGACTATATGGACAAAAATAAAAACAAGCGTAGAACACCAATAATATGACAAGATAAATGCAAATGAAAACGGCACACGAATCGCACACACCACCCCTAGGGTACGCCTCACTGTTGCCTTGACTCGAAAGGTGATCGTCGAGTAGAGGATGTCTTAGTAAGTCCTCATGATCCGGGAACCTGGCATGAGGGTAGCTTCTAAGGTGTCTTCCCATTGCTCTGGTGATCACCATGTCCTGAACCTCGAATTGACCCGAACACCTCCAACGGTGGTGCTACCTACCTCTCAATGGTGGGATGGCACTACTTTAAAGGACATCTACACAGACGAATTCCTTAGGGTAGGTAGACGACTCTAGATACTTGCTCTAATTTCAAACAAAATTCAGAAATACTTTTCACACCGACACCTTTTCAAAAAGCTTTCGAAAGCATTTTTTCAAACACTCTTGAGGACTGATACAAGAGTCGAACTGGAATTTTCAAAGAAACTTTTTTAAAACCCACAATTGAAAAGCAAACAAACCATTTTTGAAAACACAATGAGTAAGTATCTAAGAGCCCATGGATAACCATGGATAGAAAGGGTGCTAACACCTTCCCTTTCTATAACCTACCTCCCGAACCGAGAGCGATCTCTTTAAGGAATTTTTCTGTGCTTTTGTCCTTTCCATTTGGAGAAAATAAAAGACGGTGGCGACTCTTGCTTCCGCGACATTTCGCGAACCAGCGTTAAACAGTCAGTTCCAGATCCACCGATCACACCATGGATTGGAGAACATAATGCACCCTGGTCAGCGCACATACACGTGTCCAGCAAAAGTCCAAACAGGCCAAAGTTAATGGGCCAGATTCCTAAAGATCCACCTCCATGTTGGGGACTACAACCCCCCTTGGTTTGCATATTCTTCCTACTTTCTTTATGCTTTTTTTATTTTATTTTCTATTTTTCTTTTTAGTTAGTGTTTTATTAATTAATTTTATTATTTTCATAAATATAAAAAATACCATAAAAAATCAGAAAAGACCAAAAATTAAATATATTTAATTGGTTAATATTTTGTAAATAAGTTCATAAATTAATTAGTTAAATTAGGGTTAATTTTAATTCTTTCAATAAAAAATCTAAAAAAGACATAGAATTAGGTTTAATTAATTTTCATCTTTTTATTCTTCTTTCATGATAATCAAATATTTAATATTATTTATCTTGCTTATTTTTATAATTAAATTTGTACATAAAAATTAGGGTTAATTTTAGTTTAAAAACTCCAACATTTTTTTAATAAATTAAAAATAATTAGGATTAGGGTTTGCATCTTATTTTAATTTTAATTAATTTTCTTTTTCATTTAAATCCTAAAAATATCAAAAAGCATCAAAAACATCTCCTTTTCTTTTTAATTAATTAATTCCTCATTAATTTAATTTTGCAAAAAGGGTCCAACGCCCTCGTTTCGATTTAAATTTCTTATGCGCGTATTTATTTTATTTCTTTATAAAATTTATGTATCTCTCCCAAGGCCTTGTAAATAATTGCTCGTACCTTTTAATTCTTTTATTTTCTTTAATTCTTTATTTTTCTGTCAAATCGGGTCCTGGTTTAATTTTGGCGATGTGGACCCGCGCCTTTTGTAATAGTTTAGAATTTTACTTTTCTCGGAATATTTTTAACTATTAACAAAAGCATGAAAGAATGTATGGACAAAAAATAAAAACAAGCGTAGAACATCAATAACATGACAAGATAAATGCAAATGAAAACGACACACAAATCGCACACACCACCCCTAGGGTACGCCTCACTGTTGCCTTGCCTCGAAAGGTGATCGTCGAGTAGAGGATGTCTTAGTAAGTCCTCATGATCCGGGAACCTGGCATGAGGGTAGCTTCTAAGGTGTCTTCCCATTGCTCTGGTGATCACCATGTCCCGAACCTCGAATTGACCCGAACACCTCCAACGGTGGTGCTACCTACCTCTCAATGGTGGGATGGCACTACTTTAAAGGACACTTACACAGACGAATTCCTTAGGGTAGGTAGACGACTCTAGATACTTGCTCTAAATTTCAAAACAAATCAAAAATACTTTTCACACCAACACATTTTCAAAAAGCTTTCGAAAGCAATTTTTCAAACACTCTTGAGGACCGATACAAGAGTCGAACTGAAATTTTCAAAGAAACTTTTTTAAACCCACAGTTGAAAAGCAAACAAACCATTTTTGAAAACACAAGTGAGCAAGTATCTAAGAGCCCATGGATAACCATGGATAGAAAGGGTGCTAACACCTTCCCTTTCTATAATCTACCTCCCGAACTGAGAGCAATCTCTATAAGGAATTTTTCTGTGCTTTTGTCCTTTCCATTTGGAGAAAATAAAAGACGGTGGCGACTCTTGCTTCCGCGACATTTCGCGAACCAGCGTTAAACAGTCAGTTCCAGATCCACCGATCACAGGGTCCATTTGCCCCGAGGATCACTTTGAGGAAGGATGATGCGTTTGATTACCATGTCCCCAACTTGATACTCTTGTGGTCTGACTTTCTTGTTAAATGCCCTGATCATCCGTTTTTGATACGTCTGACCATGACAGATAGCAGTGAGTCTCTTTTCTTCAATTAGGTTTAATTGATCAAGTCGAGTCTGTATCCAGTCATCTTCACTCAAGTCTGCATCCTTCATTATCCGGAGAGAGGGTATCTGGACTTCAATTGGCAAGACTGCCTCCATGCCATAGACCAAGGAAAAAGGAGTTGCCCCGGTTGACGTCCTTGCTGAGGTACGGTACCCATGAAGAGCAAATGGTAACATTTCGTGCCAATCTTTGTAGGTCACTGTCATCTTCTGCACAATCTTTTTGATATTCTTATTAGCTGCTTCTACAGCCCCATTCATCTTCGGCCGGTAGGGAGAAGAGTTATGGTGCTGTATTTTGAATTGTTCGCAGAGCTCAGTGATCATCTTGTTATTAAGATTGGTACCATTTTCTGTAATGATTCTTTCCGGGACGCCGTACCGACAGATCAGGTTATGCCGAATGAAACGTGCAACAACGCTCTTGGTTACGGTGGCGTAGGAAGCTTCCTCAACCCACTTCGTGAAGTAATCAATTGCTACTAGGATGAAACGATGCCCGTTGGATGCCGTCGGTCGGATCTCACCGATCATATCGATGCCCCACATTGCAAAAGGCAAGGGTGCCGTCAGGATGTTCAGAGGAACCGGAGGGATGTGTACCTTATCCGCATAGATCTGGCATTTATGACAAGTTCGAGAATGTTGGTAACAGTCGGCTTCCATTGTGGACCAGAAATATCCTGCCCGAAGGATTTTCTTTGCCATGGTGTGTCCACTGGAATGTGTTCCGAATGTACCTTCATGCAGCTCTGCCATGATCTTTTCTGCTTCAATCTTATCCACACAACGCAGTAGAGTTGAATCATGGTTTCGTTTGTAGAGAATGCCGTTGCTGAGGAAGAATTTCACCGCGAACCTTCTCAGAAACTTCTTATCATTGACAGATGCACCTTCAGGGTATTCCTGAGCTTCCAAGTATCTCTTCACCTCATGATACCAGGGTTTTTCGGTTACCTCTTCGGCCTCAAGATCGCAGCAGTATGCAGGTTTGTCCAACTTCCAGATTATGATCCGGGGAGCCTCATTGCCCCATTTGACTTTAAACATTGAAGACATCGTAGCTAGTGCGTCCGCTAACTGATTCTCCTCTCTTGGGAAGTGCTCAAAAGTTATCTCTTCAAAGTGGGGAAGCAAAGTCAACACATACTCCTTGTAAGGAATAAGATTTAGGTGTTTCATATCCCACTCGCCTTTGATCTGATTGATCACGAGAGCAGAATCTCCGAAGACACTCAGAAACTTGATCCTTAAGTCGATTGCAGCTTGAAGACCCATGATACATGCCTCATATTCTGCCATGTTGTTGGTGCAGTTGAAACACAGCCGGGCGGTGAGTGGAGTATGAGTACCTTTAGGGGATATGATCACAGCGCCAATGCCGTTACCCAAAGCGTTCGAGGCTCCGTCAAAATGCATAGACCATCGGGATCCTTCCTCAGGTCCTTCGTCTGGTCCAGACACTTCACAATCAGTTACTACCATGATATCTTCGTCCGGAAATTCAAAGTTCAATGATTGGTAATCGTCCACAGGTTGGTGTGCCAAATGGTCTGCCAATACACTTCCCTTGATTGCTTTTTGAGTTGTGTACTGGATATCATATTCTGTCAAGATCATTTGCCATCTTGCTATTCTTCCAGACAGAGCAGGTTTTTCGAATATGTACTTGATGGGATCCATCTTTGAAATCAACAGAGTAGTGTGAGTCAGCATATACTGTCTCAGCTGGCGAGCAGCCCATACCAGAGCGCAGCAAGTTTTCTCGAGCAGTGAGTACCGAGACTCACAGTCGGTAAACTTTTTGCTCAGGTAATAAATAGCGTGCTCTTTTCAGCCAGACTCGTCATGCTGCCCCAGCACACACCCCATTGAGTTGTCAAGTACAGTCAAGTATAGTATTAGAGGTCTCCCTTCAACCGGAGGCATAAGAATGGGTGGCTCTTGGAGATACTCCTTTATCTTTTCGAAAGCAGCCTGACATTCATCGTTCCAGCGTACTACTTGATCTTTCTTCAGCAATTTGAATATTGGCTCACAGGTAGCAGTTAGATGTGAGATGAATCGGGCGATGTAATTCAGTCGTCCTAGAAAGCCTCGGACTTCTTTCTCTGTCTTGGGAGTCGGCATCTCTTGTATGGCTTTCACCTTGGCAGGGTCCACCTGAATACCTTTATCACTTACAATGAAACCTAACAATTTTCCAGACCTCACCCCAAAGGTGCATTTGTTTGGGTTCAACCTCAACTTGTACAACTTCAGTCGGTCAAACAGCTTCCGCAGATGGTCAAGGTGTTCTTCCTCAGTTTGGGACCTTGCAATCATATCATCGACATACACTTAAATCTCATGGTGGATCATGTCATGAAATAAAGCAACCATGGCACGTTGGTAGGTTGCCCCAGCATTTTTCAACCCGAATGGCATGACCTTGTAGCAGAAGGTGCCCCACTGAGTCACAAAGGTAGTCTTTTCCATATCTTCAGGAGCCATCTTGATCTGATTATACCCTGAAAAACCATCCATGAAGGAGAACACCTTGTGTTGAGCAGTATTGTCAACAAGAACGTCGATGTGAGGTAGGGGAAGTCATCCTTGGGGCTTGCCCTGTTTAGATCCCTGTAATCGACACACATTCTGACTTTACCGTCCTTCTTCGGCACTGGCACCACGTTGGCAACCCACTGAGGGTAAGAAGTCACTGCTAGAAACCCGTCATCGAATTGCTTCATAACCTCAGCCTTGATCTTTTCGGACATCTCTGGACGCATACGGCGGACCTTTTTCTTTACCGGAGGGTAGTCTTCCTTGGTAGGCAGGTGATGAACCACAATGTCGGCATCCAAACCAGGCATGTCTTCGTAAGACCAAGCAAAGATCTCCATGTAATCATGTAACATCTGGATCAATCGTTGCTTCACGCTGAGCTCTAGATCGGCACCAATCTTGACTTCTTTTCTATCTGTCTCAGTACCCAGGTTCACTGTTTCCATTGGCTCTTCATGCGGCTGAATGGCCCTCTCTTCCTGGAGTAGCAGTCTTGCGAGTTCACCAGGCACTTCGCAATCATCTTCACCTTCGTCTTCGACCAAGTTGATCGGATTCTCGAAGTCATAACTGGCAGTAGCAGAGCTGTTACCAGTGTGATCCAGAGTGGATTGGAACTTGTATAAGTGAGTGTGTGTAAATATAGCTGTTTTGCAATATATAACACAGAAAGAAAAAAGAAGGCAAGATTTGAAATGCAACAAACGTCCAATGTTTTTATTAATGATATATGGAAATGTCATACAAAAAGCCCTCACAAATGGAGCTACGGTGCCCCGGGTAGGACACCGAGCCAATAAAAGTTTCAACATATTGTTTGTTACAAATTGAAAATCAAAAGAGTTCATTACTGCGTGACAAATGTAATAGGTGTAAAATCTTTTGCCGTCCAGTTGCTTGGTCCGTTGTTGGTGGTTGGATAGATCCAACTGTCAAACTCCGCTTCCTCTACGTCCTCCTCGATAGCATTCACCCTTGGGTTGGTGATGAACACCGGAGCCTTTCTGATCCTTTCCTTGCGAACAACCCTCTGAGCCTCTGCAGTGAAGCCCAGCCCAAACTTGTCGGTCTTTTGAGTGAAGTCAGGAAGTTGACCCCAGTTTGCGCACTTGCCTTTCTCGATTACATCCCGAGCATCCTTCAAGGAAGCCATCTTCAGCGGAAAGTCTTCTTCAACCACTGTCTCAGCTGACGCCAAGGTTGGAGGTACCTCCTCAAAATGCTGAAAGGGGGTTTCAATAAACTCCCCGTCCATCTCGATATACCGGAATGAATTCAAGTGACTTACCATGTATTCCTCCTCACCCTGCACAGTAACAATCTTCCCTTTGACAGGGTATTTGAGCTTCTGGTGTAAAGTGGATGTTACCGCCCCAGCCTTGTGAATCCAGGGTCGACCCAGTAAACAAGAATAAGATGGACGAATATCCATCACGTAGAACGTTGAGTCGAAGACCTGGGAACCCACACGAATAGGAATGTCTACCTCACCATGCACCATCCTCTTAGAACCGTCGAAGGCTCTAACAATGATGTTACTAGGTTTCAATTCTAGGCCCTCACAGTCCAACCGATCTAAGGCCTTCTTGGGCAATACATTCAGGGAAGAACCGGTGTCCACCAACACGTGTGCGAGAGTAGTTCCCCTGCATTCTATAGAGACGTGCAGGGCATCATTGTGGTTTTTTCCTTTGGCGGTAAGGTCAGCATCCGAGAACCCCAACCCATTGTCAGCTGTCAAATTAGCCACACAGTCAGTGAATTGATCTGCAGATGTCTCTTGCGGCACATGGGCCGTTTTCAGAAATGAAATCAGGGCCTTGGCGTGGGCCTCTGAGCACAGCAGCAATGATAGCATAGAGATTTTGGAGGGGGTATGCCCCAGCTGTTCAACAACATTGAAGTCACTCTTTTTAATGATTTTAAGGATTTCCTCCATCTCTTGCTGGGAGGCTTCAACAACGGTCTTTTTTGGTGCCTCCGTCCGGGCAGGAAAATCGGTAGAAACTTCTTTGCCCCGAGCATCAGAGGACTCGGCAACAGTAGTAGACACAAGAACTTGATTTGAAACATGCACACTTGCGGGTGTGATGATAAGAGGTTTTCGGATAACTGGTGGTGCAATGTCAGGCGAGAAGAGCCTGCCACTGCGAGTAATCTTGGCAGGACCAGTGATGTTACTGATACTGGTACCGGTGTTGAACTCCTACTTCACTCCAAGCACATACACGTCTGCCCCATAATGCCATGGGACAGCCTTGTCAGATTCATAGGGGAGGGGCCCCGGAACAGTAATGGTAATGGGCGCAACAGACATAATTTTGACTGGCTTCCTTGGGAGAGCCTTGGTAGGATTGTTGAAAATTGTGACGACAGATACTTCTTCAGCGGAAACAAACGGAACAACAGTTTTCTTGAACATAATTTCTTTGCTATCCATCAGGCTTTGGATGCCTGATTTCAGCAGCGGACAACCGGTAGGGATAACAGCACACAGGAGGCAACCCTTGCTACAACCCGAAAATAAACCGGCTAGTAGTAGGTTCCTCTTAACAGTCAATAGAGGGGTAGCAACATCATTCACCGAAACATCATACAAATCTTCCTCGACGGCATTTACTCTATGCTGGGGCATAGGAGCAGTTACAACATTTGGCCTCTCAGGCGCCTCAAACTGAATTTCCTTCGCATCGATAAGGTCTTGAACCTTATTTCTCAGGGCCCAGCAATCATCAGTAGTATGCCCGGGGCTATCAGAATGATAAGCACAACGGGCATTTGGGTTATACTTAGGAGATGCAGTATTCACGACCTTTGGAGCCTCTTTGACGGTCACCAAGTTGGTTGATAACAGTTGCGGTAAGATTTGTGACAAGGTCATACTCAGCCGAGTGTATTGCCTCTTGGGCCTCTCACCCCTTTGTTGATTGTACTGCTGAGGAGCAGCAACAGGTTTTGAAATTACCAAGGCATTGACGGCTTGGCGGTGTTCTGGCTTGACTTGTCTTCTAGGACCATAGACGGCACTAGCTTCCTTCTTGAAAGGTTTCTTCTCAATACTTGCGGAGGCGCCCTTCTGTATATTTCCTGACCTGATGCCAACTTCTATCCTTTCGCCCGTCAGGATCAAATCCGTAAACCCAGCGGAGGAATTACCAACCAGATGATTGAAGAATGGACCAGACAATGTCCCTAGAAACATGTCAACCAGTTCACGATCAGTCAAACGAGGCTGCACCCTGCCAGCCAAATCCCTCCATTTTTGCACATATTCTTTGAACCCTTCGCCCGTTCCTAGAGACATACCCTGAAGTTGGGTACGCGTAGGAGCGAGGTCAGAATTGTATTGATATTGTCTATAAAATGCGGTTGCCAAATCTTCCCAATGTCGGATACTAGTTCCATCTAGCTGATAGAACCACTCAAGCTGTGACCCCGAAAGGCTATCTTGGAAGAAGTGGATCCAAAGATTTTTATCTGCCGTGTAAGGTTGGATCTTCCTTACGTACGACCTGAGATGCAGCTTTGGACAGGAAGCCCCGTCGTATTTGGCAAAGGAAGGCGCCTTAAACTTGTGTGGGATTACCACCCTAGAAGATAACCCTAAATCTCCGAAATCCAGCCCCGGCACATTTTGAATCTCCATGGCGCTCAAGCGGTCCTCTAATTTCTTGTATCTGTCAGCAGCGGGAGGGTATTGTTCGTCATTGTAATCCGTCTCGTTGTCAGAGACTGCAGGACTAGGAGCTCCTCCCCCTTGGGGACTATCTTTCTCTGCAGAGGAAGTAGTTGGATCAGCCTTGTTATGGAGTGTGTTCCCAAACCTGCGTCCAGTGTTGAACAACGCAATCCTCTTCTTCTTCTTCTTCTTTAAGAGCAAAGCCTTCAACTCTTGTTGGCCTTGGGCCAAGCTCATGACCATTTCTTGAAACTGGGCACTCTGGGCCTAGAGGGCCTTGATTGCTTGCTCACTGGATGATTCTGGATTCATGATGACTGTTCAAAATAAACAGCGAAGAAGATTAAGCAACCTGTAGAAAAAAGGGTACCTGTTATGCACATGATGCATGAGATGCTATCTATGCAATGCATTCAAGGATTTTAGAAATTCACAATTGTTGCAGACAAAAAGAATGCACGTCATATTAATAAGAAGAAATTTGTTAGTACATAAGTGCCCCATGGGCCAAATATTACAAAAACAACTTCTCAAGGTAAAAAGACGTTGCGCATCCTCTTTGGCGCAATGTAGGTGTTGAGGGCCTCTTGCTCATGGAGTCGGCGGGTGAGCTCTAAAACCTTCTTCTCGCTGGCGTAGAAGCTGGTTTCAAAAGTGTTCCGTTCCTCCTTGAGTTGGGTCCAACTCTTCTGCATCTCCTCCCACGATGTAGGCATGTCAGGATGTAGGATGGTGTAGGGAACCTCTCCTTCCTTGACGGGCTCTTTAATCACAGGGAGAACATGAGGATAAGGCATCATTAGACTCTGGGATCGGGCTCGTACCCACTTGAGATAAGGTTCAAGAGGGATGGAATTCTTGTGTCCCAGCGTCTTGCTATCAACCTTGTTGGGCATCCTCCAAGCTCTGATGAATCTTTGGCAAAGTCCTTGCGCATCGTTGTCGAAGTCAAAAACTAGGTCAGGAATCAACATGTCGTGAGGGCCATCCCTCCGTGCGTATCCAAATTGCCTCAAAGCTAGACAAGGGTTGTAGGTAATGCCCCCTCTAATGCCAAGTAATGGAACATTAGGGAACTCTCCACAACGATCGACGATGATGACATTTTCTCTGGACCGAGAACACCAATGTACATCAGAGTGAGTAAGAGTCATCAACCGTTGAGACCACCTTGAGCCTTGGTCATTCTTCAGGACAGATTGTGGAAGGTGTGAAATAAACCACCTTGCAAGGAGAGGAGTACAACACATGAGAACACCCCTCTTTCTCATTGTTCGTGTGTAAAATGAGTGAAGGATGTCCCCAAGTAGTGTTGGTATTGGATTTCTGGACAAGAAGATTTTGACGGCGTTGACCTCCACAAGCTGGTCAGGATTTGGGAACAAGACCAACCCATAGATAAGGAGTGCCACAATTTCTTCAAAGGCTTGTAGGTCCAATGAATTCCAACATTCTTGTGCCTTCTCAAACAAGAATTTTGCCACGAAGCCTTTGACACGCTTCTAGTTTCCCAGTGCCCCTTGATGTCAGAAGGCTATAGATGTAAGGCTCGAGCAACATCCTCAGGCTTTGGCTCCTTTTCCGTATCGTTGAAAGGTAGTTGATTTAGGATAGGAATTCTCAGGAGTTGAGAAAATTCCTCCAAAGTGGGTACCAACTGATAGTCAGGGAAAGTGAAACAGTGGTGAAGAGGGTCAAAGAACTGGAATAGCACTTTCATCATGTCTTCTTCAATGTTGGTGTTGACTAAGCTGAGCAGTCTACCATGTCATTCACTGAAGGATGAGCTTTCCGGAATTCTTGAGGTGAGCTCCTTGAGTTGAGGAGAGATTCTCACAAGGTTGACTTGGATGGTTTTTCTGCGAGGAATTTCCATGACCTACAAAACAAGAACAAAGATGAAGATCTAAACCCTTGAAGTGGTTAGTAAATGCATATGATGCTTTATGATGTTCATGATGTATGCACAAACATGTGTACAAGCAAATCACACCAAACCCTAGTTTCAGGCTTGCATGGGGTTTCATAGGTAAGTACCCTCTTGAGTGTAGTTGGCTTAAAAACCTGTCCTATAAATAGTAATCGGGTTCTAAGGAGCTCAATATCACTGGATTATTTTCATTGTTCATTGTTTTGGTTTAGCCACTTAACTAGCGACCAAAATATTCCAAGAAAACAACCCTCAATGAGTGTAGTATCGAGTATCTCCCAACTTCGGACTGCACCAAAGCCGGTCATCTCACTACCCCTAATAAAAGGCCAAGACGGTCAAGTAAGGTTCTAGGTCATTAGTGCTTAGTGACATCACTCAGCGGCCCCGTACTCTCCTTGATTGAACTCAAGGGTTACCGGTACTCACAAATATGTCGCACTAATATAGCTATTGCTTCGACCGTGTCGGTATACCCCGCACAGTTTCCACAACGTATTGCTATCTATGAATGTTTCCCAAAATCCGGGGGTAGGATTGCAAACCCAAACAAGAGATCCAAGATATAAAGCAATCAAGACAAACAATTAATCATGCAAGAGGGTGATCTAAGCCCTAAGGTTACTCCACTTTTAAAGAATTCCCCAGCAGAGTCGCCAGTTCTGTGATACGGTGGGAGAACTGACTTGAGGTTTTGCGTTTGTTTTTGCAAATGTTTCGGTTGAGCAAGAGTCGCCACCGACTTTTTATTTTATCCTAAGGAAAGGTTAAAAAGCACAGCAAAAACCTTTGAGATGTTTTCTTGGGTTCGGGGAGTAGATTATAGAAAGGGAAGGTATTAGAACCCTTTCTATCCATGGTTATCCATGGGCTCTTATTTACTTGCTTAGATCAACTTGCCTTAATTTTCAATTGTTTGAAATGGTGCTTTGTGTGTGTGGGTTTGAAAAATAATTTGAAAAGAGGCCAATGTGGTGGCAACCTTTGTAATGATCCATGTTGGGATGTATACAAAGATGTATGTCTTTTGAAAAGGTTTTCATTTGTTTTTGAAAGTTGTTTTTGAAAGTGTAGTGATGTGTGGTTTGGAAATAGGCAAGTGTTTTGTTTTGCAAGTTTGATTCAAGTAACTAAGAGCTTGTCTACTCCTAAATTTCTCAAAGATTTCTCCTATGTTTTTAACCCTTTTAACAATTTTGTTCCACCATTGCATTTGGTGGACAATCTTGTGTTAGGATGTGAAAGGGACGGGCGCGGGTCATTGTTTAGACCATAATTGCAATGGTGCCAAGTATCTTTGGGCAATTTTTCCTTGGAGGAACTTGATCATTTTTTAGGCAACTTTCGAAAGCGTCATCGAGGGACTATGATCATTTGAATTGTGTTTGTTTTGCCCAAAGATACCTAGCATGCAATATGGCCCATTTATTGAAGGCAACAAGTGGAATACCCTAGGGGTGCAAGTGTGATTAGTGTTGTCCATTTTCATGCTTGTTTATCTTGAAATTAGGTCACACTATTTTGGTTAATTGATTTGCATACAAAACCCTAATTCTAGCATGGCATAATTAGAAAGCTTTAAAATGCGAAAAATAAAGTTCCTAAGTTATTACAACATAATATATGGGAAAGGGGGTACAAATGTTCAAATGGGGGTATTTTGACAAGGAATTTAAACCTAGACTATTACATCAAATTGGGAATTATACAAATTATTTAATATACAATAATTAAATAAAAATGGAATAAATATGCAAGATGCAAAAATGTTTTTTATATGTATGAAAAAAAAGTGTTTTTTATATGTCAAATAAACAAAATAAAAAGTATTAATTTTTTGGAGTTTTTTATGTATTTAGGGCAAAAACCCTAATTTATTAAATAAAAGGTATTAATTATTTAATATGTACAATGTTTAATAATTATGTACAAAAATAAAATAAAAATGAAGTATATTTGTCAAAAAGGTATTTTTAATGTTAAATATTAATAAAAATAAAAATGTATATATTTTGTATTTTTGTCCTAAATATTCTAATAAATATATATGTATTTGTATTATTTACTAAATATATTGAATATATACAAAATAATAATATTTAATATTTATAAAAAAAATATATTTTATTATAAAATGTTTTCAAGAGATAATATAAAATAAAAGTCAGAAAAATATGTTTGTATTATTTTTTTTAGCTATTTTAAATAATAGTATATAAGTATTTATTTATGTACAAAAACTAAATAAAGACTAATAAATATCAAAATAAATGCAAAAATTGTGGAAAAAATGATTTTTATATTTTTTCATACTTAAATAAAAATATAGAAATAAAATCAAAAGGAAAAAATGGAAAATGATAAGTAAAAATCAAAATGGGTCAGGGGGGTTCAGAAGTAAAAGCAAGGTGCAAAAAGAAAAAACATTCCAGGCCCAGCCCAGAACCTATCTTTTTCAACCTCCAGCAAACCTTGTTCAAAAAATGCGCGCTTGTCACATGGATTCAAACATCCTGATTCCAGGACTTTTAATGAAAACTCACAACACAAAAAATGTAAAGCATCATCTCACGAGTTCATACATATAAAGAACATGATTTAACTCTCAGAAATGAGAGAGAATTTCTTCTCCCCCAATTCCTAACCTAGTTTTTGTTCCATGTTCAGACATCAAATTCTCATAGCACACATAACATAAATGAAAACTAATTACATGGACATGTTCAGGGCTATGAATGTGACATAATTTCTTCACAAACCTAAAGCTAACAATGCCTGGATAGAGAGATACGAGTTCATGAACTTACCTGTTCAGTTGGAATCGTATCTGGTGATGGAGGTGCTTTCAATGCAAGGTGATGGTTGGTACAGCTTCCTTGATGTCCAGGGATGCTATTCCAAGCTTTAGTTTGCTTTGAAACCAAGTGAATCGTGTTATGGAACTTCAACTGCAAAACAAGAAAATGAAAATGGTGATGTTTCTTGGGAGTGTTACAGGTCGTGTTTGAGGCTTGGAATAGTTTCAGGGGATGATGTGGGATATGTTTGAAGTGGTTTTAGCAATAATGCATGAATGGATTGAGTTATGGAACTCAATCTGCAGCAGGTACCCTGTTTGGGCAGTTTTAGGGTGATTCTGTATTTGAGAAGGCAATGGAGATGGTTGGCTCGTGTTTCAGCTTAGGTTTGATGATTAGAAAGTGTTTGATAACTTTGCTTAGGCTCTGGTTCACAGGAATGAGAGTTGTGTCTTGTTATGCTATGTTTCTTCAACTTTAAGCAACAAAGTGTCCACTTGAGTTTTAGACTGATAGAGGCCCCCCTAATGTACTGCTAACCTTCCCCTTGATCAGTGTGTTTAGTCTCATAACTTGTGCCTCAGAGATTTTCTTTGTACCTTCTTGATTTACAAATTGACATAAAGCACTTCTTTTCAAAAATGGCAAAAATGCTTTATCTAAAAATGGCTTAATCTTCCATGTAATGCTTAAACACATAAAACAAGGCCTTGGCACAATGAGTTAGCATTAAATTATTGAGTGCAAATGGGATATATGACCTGTAATCAAGGAATGCAAGCTGATTTCAAAATGGCCTAGATGTATGAACATGTAACTTGGCCATAAACAAAGTGACTTTTTCCCAACTTGCCAAATTCGATTCTCCCTAACCATGAGGTTGTTTGACGAGTTCTTGGACATTTTGGAAAGCTTGGAATGTGTACTACAATCCATCTTTGAAATGAAAATTGAAATTCCAAGTGGAAGTATGTGAAAAATGGTCTTGAAGTTAGGCAAAAATCCTGCCTAAAATAGGTCAAATTTTCTCTAAGTTAAGAATGGTTTGGTACCCTTGTTCCAAAAATTGTAACTTGAGCTACAAGCTTCTTTTGAGGAAACTTTGTGAATCAAAGTTGTATATTTTGCAATGGACTACAACTTTCATGTTTTGACTTTTCCTTGAATCCAAATGCATCTTGGTGAGAAAGTGGGACAAAGTTAGGAAAAAATTAGGGTTTTTCATAACTTAGAAAAATTCTAAGTTATGAAAAATCTTCATTTCAAACCCTAATTTGCAATTCTTGATTTCTTGATGAACAAGTTTCATGATTTGGCATGTTTTGATGAAAAATGAATCTTGACACTTGATTTTGACCAAAAAGTCAAAGTTTGACTTTTCAGTATACAGTCAAAATTGATCAATTGACTGGGAAATTCAATTGTCAATCTTGTGTATTTGGGATCTTTTGAACTTGTTGAGTATGTAAAGACAATTCCATGGGGTCCTTGAGTCCATATGTGATCTTGGTTTTCCATTGGCTAGGTCAAACAGTAAAAAATTGCCTTTGTGCAGTCAAAACCCTAAAAATGACCATTTTTCCCTTTAGGTGATCTGATCAAATTTCTTGTGGAATTATGATCCAAACTTGATCAAATGGTCCATATGAGTTCATAATGTTGATGTGGGTCAATTTTCATGAGATTTGACTGTCAATTGGCCACAGTTGACTTTTTCCCCAATACAGTTGATTTCTAGGTCAACTGTCCAATTGACTGGGCAAAATTTGGAATCAAGACTTGAAACTTGGTATGGATAAACTTGGGAGTCCAACATGAAGCATGAAAGTCATCTTAGGAATTTTAGGTCAAAATATCTTTGTTCAAACACAAACCCTAATTTGGGTCAACAGTGTAAGGAGAAGTCTTGAGCAGAGGAAACCCTAACTGGATCTTGAGCTCCAAGGGTCTTGTGATGAGAAAATGTTGAGAAAATGGGAGGGCAAATTTTGGGGTACAACAGCAATTAATAAAAACGTTTTTTTTTTGGTTTTCTGAATTTTATTGTGAAAAAATTAATTATGTTAATTTTAGTGATAATAATAATAATTAGAAAAATAATTAATAAATAAACTAGAAAATATAAAATAAAAAGGAAAAGGGAATGAACCAAGGGGGTTCTGGGCCCAGAAAGGGGTGAATAAGCAGATTCCAGGCCCATTAACAAATCAGTCCATTTGACTTTTGGAGATTGGCTGCGTGTGCTTTGACCAAGGTGTATGGTGGTCATCATCTTTGGCCACAAGATCCACGCTTGAGGCCACATGGCCCTTTGATTTCTGGAGATACATGGTGGAATGCTTTTGGGACGCTGCATGAGAACACGTTAAACAAAATAATATCAAGTATTTGGGGGACCTGGGATTCGAACCCAGGTCCCAATGTTCACACTCCAAGGCTTTGACCAACTGAGCTGCACGTTTCAATTATTATTAAAACAAAACGTAATTATTATATTGGTAAACAACATCATATGCCTGAAAATAAAAAAAAGCGCGCGATTGTTTTAAACGGGCCAATCACACAGTGACGCATCATCGTCTTCTTCAACAAAATTGCTGGTTATTTACCTGCGGATTTTTATCCGCAAGTGGTTTCGTAGGCTTTCCTTAAAATCGTCCCTAGGCTTCAAAAACTTATTCCAAGACCATGGTTGGTCTCGTCCAGGTCTCCTGATTTTATCCACGCTTATGATTTCTTCTGATTTCACCTGAAAACAAAACGCCTAAAAACAACACACACAAACCCTAGGCGCGGATATCACCATATGAGGCTTAAAAACGAAATCAAATATTGCCATCAGGTTAGAAATTAAACAAAAAACATGAATATGCCAATGTTTTTGAGAAAAAAATGAAAGAATAAGGAGTTTAGATTTCGTGTTCAGAGGTGACTTCGTGAGTACTTACAGTGCTTTATAGGGAGTCTTAGGACGTGGTGTTTGTAATTGCAAGCTTCTAAAGTCATATTTAAAGCATGTGTTTTGATGAAGACAACATGGACATCAAGTTTCAAAGGATGTGCAAAAAGCTTATCAACATCAAATAAAAGTCTTGAAGATTATTGAAGAATTATTGAAGAAATCATCAAATGTCAATATGGTATAAATAATTCTTTAAACCTTGAATATAGATGTTCACAATATGCATTCATCAACATATACATATTCCATAACTTTAACATCAAGAAAAACTTTGTTTGAAATATCTTTCAAAATGTATTTTTGAAAATAAACCTTTAGGAACCGGTTCCTCCCTAACAGGGAACCGGGTTCCAGCTTTTCTCAAAAAACATGTCCCTGGATTTTGTACCAGGAACCGGGTTGTACCAATAGGGGAACCGGTTCCTGCGTGAAAATTTTGAATTTCAACTTCTAACGTTCACTAAGAATCGGGTTCTGTCAGTGTCGGAACCGGTTCCTAGCGAACCAATGCAGCTTTTACTTTGTTTTTTGAACATTTTTCAAGTGGTATCTTTTCATGAATGCATTGTAACTTTTCATATGAATTGGCATGAATGAAGAGGTTCTTACAACTTTATAAAATGCAGATTTTCTTATTTTCAAACAATGTTCAATACTTCAATTTTCAAATTAACGAATATACTTCTTCATTAACAATTTTCTCATTTACTCACATTTGAATTTAAACTTTCATGTGTTCATAATTTTGTGAAACTTGCCATATACACTTTCATTATCATTACAAGTTTCATTCATACATTGTGAACATTTATATACATTGTTGAGAATTGTTTTTATCTTGAAGAAGAAGATCAATTGAAGATTGATAAAGCTCTCCATATACTTCAAACTAAATCATTGTATTACTTAAAGATTTTTCCCTTACTATCCAGGATTGTTGGAAGTAAGTGTTGTGATTTGAAGAGGATTGTTCTTCATTCACATTAGTGTTTGTTTGGTCTTAAAGGTGTTAAGAACCTTTGATCACCCTATAGGTTAGATAGTAAGCATAGGCTGTACAATCATTCTAACTATAGTGAAATCTCTTTCGTGTTGGAAAGGGGACTGGAGTACTCTCGGATTGTGAGGGGAACCGGGATATATCACCGTGTTCTTTACTTTTCCGCATTTATCGCTTTCATCACCATAATCAGGAAAAGATAAAGATATAATCAAAACCTTCAAACACTTAACCAAAAAATTACTACCAAGCATTCTCATAAAACTGAATAAATTTTATAAGACCTAATTCACCCCCCCCCTCTTAGGCACTTTGAGACTTACAATTGGCATCAGAGCAAGTTATAGGTAACTTGTTCCTAAAGATCTAGAATGGCTTCCGCAAATCATCAACCAGTCTTCAGAGATGGTGGTAGTAACAACAAGCCTCCTCTATTCTGTGGTGAATATTTTGACTTTTGGAAAATACGCATGAAGGCGCATTTAGAAGCACAAGGAGAGGAAGTATGGGATGCTGTTGAAAATGGTCCATTTATCCCAATATCAGTAATCAATGGCATTGGTTCTGTAAAACCCAAAACTGCATGGGACGACGATGATAAAAAGAAAGTTCTCTATGACAAAAAGGCAATAAACCTTCTTCAAGGTGCACTCAGTATGGATGAATTTTTCCGTGTCTCGAACTGCAAGACGGCAAAAGAAATATGGGATACCCTGGTTCAAACTCATGAAGGAACGACTGAAGTAAAAAGATCAAGGCTAAATACCTTGAGTCAAGAATATAAACTATTTCGAATGCAGCCCGGAGAATCCATTCTTGACTTACAAAAGAGATTTGTGCATTTGACAAATCACTTAAATGCTCTTGGTAAAACCTTGACAAATGATGAACTCAACTTGAAAATCCTTAGATCATTGACTAGGGAATGGCAACCAAAGGTAACAACAATCTCGGAAAAGAAGAGTCTCTCCGCAATGACCTCCGCTACATTATTTGGCAAACTTCAAGAATATGAAACGGAACTCGGTAGACTTGAAAAACATGAAAATTTAGAGAAGAAATCCAAAGGCATTGCCTTGAAAGTTGATTCAAAGGAAAGTCAAGATAAAGATGCATCGGAGGAAGATGAAAACTTCTTGGTTCTTGTAAAAAGGTTAGGAAAATATTTTGGTCATAAAAATAATCTTCATAATGCTAACTTTGTCAAGAGGAAGAAATTTTATAATCATAAAGATAAAGAAGCCTCCACATCAACACAAGATGTCACATGTTATGAATGTGGAAAGCAAGGTCACATAAAGCCGGATTGTCCAAAACTCTCCAAGAAAAATGGATTCAAAGGCAAAAAGGAGTTCAAGAACAAAAAGGCTTATGTTGCATGGGAAGATAATGAGATAAGTTCTTCATCCGATTCAGAAAGCGAGGAATGTGCAAATCTAGCATTAATGGCTTCACATCACTCCGATAATGAAGAAGAGGTTAGTAATGAATTTAATCTTTTTGATGATGATGTTCAAGATGCTATTGATGAACTCTTGAAAGAATGCAAAAGTTTATACAAAAAGGTGTCAAATCAAGAAAAAGAACTTCTAAGTTGTTTAGAAAAAATTGACACCATGACTAAAGATTTTGATCTTCAAAAATAGAATTTTATTAAAGAAAAAGAAAACTTTGCATGCTCCAAGTGTGAATCAAATGTCTTTCAAATTGTTCAATTGAAAAGAGTCATTGAACGATATGAAAAAGGACAAATAGGATTGGAAGGATTACTAAGCCAACAACGTTATCCTAATGATAAAAGGGGTCTTGGTTATGTGAATTCTAAGAAACCAAGTAACAATCCCACTGTTTTTGTAAAGGCTAGTAATAGTTCCAATCCCAAGAAAGTAGGAAAGAAGCAAGTTGTTCATAATCATCAAAAGAAAAAGGCTAATGTATCAAAAAAGAAAACATTTCCTAAGAAGAAATCTTATCCTTCTAGATATAGAAGTAACTTTGAACCTACTTGTTTTTATTGTGGTATTAAAGGCCATACACCTAATGCTTGCTATGTTAGAAACTTTAGTATAGCAAGTGGGCATTATGTGTGGGTGAAAAAGGGAACTAACTATGAAGGACCCAAGGCAACTTGGGTACCTAACAAAGAATAATTTGTTTGTGTAGGTATGCTTGAAATCCACATCAAATGTTTGGTATCTTGATAGTGGATGTTCAAAGCATATGACAGGAGATGTACACCAATTTTCATATCTAGTACATAAAGCCAAAGGGTATGTCACCTATGGAGACAACACCAAAGGAAAGATTCTTGGCGTTGGAATAGTTGGCACACCTCCATCCATTCAAATTGAGGATGTTCTCTATGTTGAAGGATTAAAACACAATCTTCTTAGCACAAGTCAACTTTGCGATAGAGGGTTCAAGATCAAATTCAACAAAGATGAATGTCTCATTATAGATGAGGCAACCAATGAGGTAAAACTCAAAGGTATAAGAACTAACAATATTTTTATGATTACTTTAGATGATTTGTCTCTTAAGGTACAATGTCTTATGGTAAACAACAATGACTCTTGGTTATGGCACAAGAGGATCGCTCACATTCACATGGAGCACTTGAATAAATTGGTTAAGCATGACTTAGTTATTGGTTTACCAAAGATGAAGTTCATCAAGGACAAATTATGTAATGCATGCCAAAAGGGCAAACAGACCAAAACAACTTTCAAATCTAAGAATGTGGTGTCTACTACAAGACCACTACAATTGTTACACATGGATCTCTTTGGTCCATCAAGAATAAAAAGCTTCGGAGGTAATGTATACGCTTTAGTCATTATTGATGATTTTTCTAGATATTCTTGGACTTTGTTTCTTGTGCAGAAAAGTGATGCTTTCAAAGCCTTTAAGAAGTATGCTAAGCAAATCCAAAATGAAAAATCACTAAAGATTGTATCCATAAGAAGTGATCATGGTGGAGAATTCCAAAATGCTCAATTTGAAGAATTTTGTGAAGAACATGGTATCTCTCATAATTTTTCAGCACCTAGAACTCCACAACAAAATGGAGTAGTTGAAAGAAAGAATAGGTTTCTAGTGGAACTTGCAAGAACAATGCTTAGTGAAGCAAATCTTCCTAAATATTTTTGGGCGGATGCCGTTAGTACGGCATGTTATGTTGGAAATCGAGTTATCATTAGACCTATAATAAAGAAGACTCCATATGAACTCTTCAAAGGAAGAAAGCCAAATATTGCTCACTTTCACATTTTTGGATGCAAGTGCTTTGTTCTTAACAATGACAAGGATAATCTCGGTAAGTTTGACGAGAAATCCGACGAAGGTATATTTCTTGGTTATTCGCTTTCTAGTAAAGCATATAGAATTTATAATAAAAGAACTTTAACTATTGAAGAATCTATGCATGTATCTTTTGATGAAACTAACCCCTCCAAGGAGGAAGTAGTTGTTTGTGATGATGATGATCCTATAGATTTACCCCCGGAAGATCTTTCATTTGATCAAATTAAGAAATCACCGAAAAATCAAGAAAACATTGTTCAACAAGATTCAAACACCAATGATCTACCAAAAGAATGGAGAACTCATAGAGACCATCCTATTGACAAAATTATTGGTGACATTAGCCAAGGAGTATCAACAAGATTGAATCTAAAAGATGCTTGCTTAAACATGGCGTTTGTTTCTCAAATTGAACCTACCAAAGTTGATGAAGCCTTAGGAGATGATCAATGGATTATTGCTATGCAAGAAGAATTAAATCAATTCGAGAGAAATCAAGTTTGGGAACTTGTTCCTAGACCAAGTGGTAAATACATCATAGGTACCCGATGGGTATTTAAGAACAAACTTGATGAGAATGGTCTAATTGTTCGAAACAAAGCAAGGTTGGTTGCCCAAGGTTACAATCAAGAGGAAGGAATCGACTTTGAAGAAACATTTGCTCCGGTTGCAAGGTTAGAAGCTATATGTATTTTACTTGCTTATGCTTGTTCATTAAATTTTCAGCTTTTTCAAATGGACGTCAAAAGCGCATTCTTGAATGGATACATCAATGAAGAAGTCTATGTCAAACAACCCCCGGGATTTGAAGACTTCAAACATCCTTCACATGTCTTTAAGTTGAGAAAGGCTCTTTATGGCTTAAAGCAAGCACCAAGTGCATGGTATGATAGACTTAGCAATTTTTTGTGTGAAAAAGGTTTCGAAAAGGGTAAGGTTGATAAAACCTTGTTCATTAAGAAAATCCAAAGTAACACTTTATTGGTTCAAGTCTATGTTGATGATATCATTTTTGGATCGACTAACAAAGAAATGTGTGAGGAATTCTCATTGATGATGCAAGGATAATTCGAGATGTCTATGATGGGAAAGATGAACTACTTTCTTGGACTACAAATCAAGCAACTAGAAGATGGAATCTTCATCAACCAATCTAAGTATTGCAAAGAATTATTGAAAAAGTTTGATATGGACAATTTTAAAGCCATGAACACTCCAATGGGCTCCGGTACATATGTTGATCAAGATGAATCCGGTACTCCAATTGATATTACAAAGTACAGAGGTATGATTGGTTCTTTATTGTATTTGACGGCAAGCCGTCCTGACATCATGTTTAGTGTTTGTCTTTGCGCTCGCTTTCAAGTAAATCCAAAGGAATCACACCTCATGGCAGTTAAAAGGATCATGAAGTATCTTAAAGGAACAATCAATGTCGGCCTATGGTATCCAAAAGGTAGTACTTGCACTTTAATTGGTTATTTTGACGCGGATTATGCAGGTTGTAAAACTGATCGTAAAAGCACAAGTGGTACTTGTCATATTATTGGAAATGCATTAGTATCACGGGCTTGTAAAAAGCAAGCATGTGTTGCTCTTAGCACGGCCGAAGCAGAATACATAGCAGCGGGTAGTTGTTGTGCACAGATTCTTTGGCTCAAGCAACAACTCCGTGATTACGGACTTGATCTCGGATGCATTCCTCTTTGATGCGACAATACAAGTGCTATCAATATTACAAAGAATCCGGTCATGCATTCAAGAACCAAACATATAGATATTCGACATTATTTTCTCCGTGATCATGTACTTAAAGGAGATGTCGAAGTCACTTTTGTGGATACTCATAACCAACTCGCAGATATCTTCACTAAACCGCTTGCTCGAGAACCTTTCTTCAAAATCCGAAGAGAACTTGGTATTTTGGATGAAGGTGATATCTAATGTTTCTCTTAAGATACACGTCTTAATTTTTATATGTATCTATTTCACTCCTTCCCCCATCCTTTTTGATGTTAACAAAGGGGGAGAAGAGTATGCATGTGTGTTGTTTTGTCTCAAAGAAATTGCAGGCCCAAATAAATATCAAACTCTCTCCAAAATTCAAAGAATCATGGACTTAGGGGGAGCATACAATTTAGGGGGAGCCTTGCATTTGCTCAACATGTTTGCTACACAAAACAACATGAACATTTCAAGAAATCGTTTTCAAGACTTGGTTGTCATCATCAAAAAGGGGGAGAATGTAATTACAAGCTTCTCAAGTCATATTTAAAGCATGTGTTTTGATGAAGACAACATGGACATCAAGTTTCAAAGGATGTGCAAAAAGCTTATCAACATCAAATAAAAGTCTTGAAGATTATTGAAGAATTATTGAAGAAATCATCAAATGTCAATATGGTATAAATAATTCTTTAAACCTTGAATATAGATGTTCACAATATGCATTCATCAACATATACATATTCCATAACTTTAACATCAAGAAAACTTTGTTTGAAATATCTTTCAAAATGTATTTTTGAAAATAAACCTTTAGGAACCGGTTCCTCCCTAACAGGGAACCAGGTTCCAGCTTTTCTCAAAAAACATGTCCCTGGATTTTGTACCAGGAACCGGGTTGTACCAATAGGGGAACCGGTTCCTGCGTGAAAAAATTTGAATTTCAACTTCTAACGTTCACTAAGAATCGGGTTCTGTCAGTGTCGGAACCGGTTCCTA
Organism: Vicia faba; assembly: GCA_948472305.1. NCBI lineage: Eukaryota > Viridiplantae > Streptophyta > Magnoliopsida > Fabales > Fabaceae > Vicia > Vicia faba. The sequence goes on from OX451739.1 coordinate 744,594,540, forward strand.
GCGAACCAATGTAGCTTTTACTTTGTTTTTTGAACATTTTTCAAGTGGTATCTTTTCATGAATGCATTGCAACTTTTCATATGAATTGGCATGAATGAAGAGGTTCTTACAACTTTATAAAATGCAGATTTTCTTATTTTCAAACAATGTTCAATACTTCAATTTTCAAATTAACAAATATACTTCTTCATTAACAATTTTCTCATTTACTCACATTTGAATTTAAACTTTCACGTGTTCATAATTTTGTGAAACTTGCCATATACACTTTCATTATCATTACAAGTTTCATTCATACATTGTGAACATTTATATACATTGTTGAGAATTGTTTTTATCTTGAAGAAGAAGATCAATTGAAGATTGATAAAGCTCTCCATATACTTCAAACTAAATCATTGTATTACTTAAAGATTTTTCCCTTACTATCCAGGATTGTTGGAAGTAAGTGTTGTGATTTGAAGAGGATTGTTCTTCATTCACATTAGTGTTTGTTTGGTCTTAAAGGTGTTAAGAACCTTTGATCACCCTATAGGTTAGATAGTAAGCATAGGCTGTACAATCATTCTAACTATAGTGAAATCTCTTTCGTGTTGGAAAGGGGACTGGAGTACTCTCAGATTATGAGGGGAACCAGGATATATCACCGTGTTCTTTACTTTTCCGCATTTATCGCTTTCATCACTATAATCAGGAAAAGATAAAGATATAATCAAAACCTTCAAACACTTAACCGAAAAATTACTACCAAGCATTCTCATAAAACTGAATAAATTTTACAAGACCTAATTCACCCCCCCCCCCCTCTTAGGCACTCTGAGACTTACAGTGTTGATTATGTTAGCTTCAGGGGATGGCAAGGAAGAGGGTCACGTTCTCCTTTTTGTCTGAAAATGCCTGCAATACTGATTTTGATCTCCTACTTTTTCAACAATTTTCAGTTTTGTTTTTGGCCGTTTCAGCAATGCTTGGGTCGTGACTTAGGTTGGTACTTCTTGCTTATGTATGTGTGAACAAAATTAGGTCAGCAGCTGGGCATTAATCTTGGTCTATTGAAGTCTTGAGATTTTGTTGACCACCATTGAAGAACTTTCCATATTTGGAGAAAATCCAAGATTTTATGCACAAAAAACCCCTAGCACGAATTTGTGAGTTGGCATATGACATATAAAAGCTATTCAAACCATAAAGATGTTATTCCATTAATTTTTAGATTTTATTTGAATTATTATGGATTTAAAATGAATTAAATCAATAAAAATTAAATAAAATAGAAAAATAAATGTTTGATCTTGAAATTAATCATGGGACACGTGTGTGGCATGACAAGGCTGAATCAAGTGGAAGAAAGTGGGCCCTTTTGTCAAAAATTGAAGTTTTAAGGATAGTTGACTTTTGCAAATTTATGAAAATTTCCCAACTTCTCCAATGCATATCTTGCTCAATTTTGATCATATGAACATGTTCTTGGACATTTTGGAAAGGTCTTAAAGTCCTCTAACCAATGCCTTTGGTCCCATGTCATTTGGATTTACCAATCTCAAGTTATGGTCTTTGACTTAAAATGCCTTTTTGTTGACTTTTGAAAATGACATATAATGTAGAAATTGATAACTTTTTGTGAGAGAATTTCTTGGACTTGGAATGTGAAGATGAGTTGTAGGAAATGTCATCCCCTTCAAAATGAGCATTGGATGGGATTTTTCTGATGAACCATGAAAAAGCTATGCCTTGGTCAAGTTACAGTTGACTTTTCTGCTGTCCCAAAATAGAAACTTTTGCATCCTTGATGATTTTTGAGCCATTCTTGTGGAATCATGATCAAGACTTGATCAAATGATGATTGTGTGCTCAAAATAAGATGTTGACCAAAATTTCTGACTTTTGACTGTAAAATAACCATTTTACCCCTGCAGTTGATTGTGAACCAAATAGGGCTTTTGACTGTGGACTTTGATGCTGTGAATCTTGAAACTTGACATGTAGATACTTGACAATGTATATGGGCCTATGTGACTTGATTGAACCATTGAAAATCTCAAATTCTTTGTAAGAACCAAAACCCTAATTTTGACTGGCTTAGGAGGATGTTTGACTGTGCAATCCTTGAGAAGTCTTGAACCAATTGAAGATGATTCTTGACAAACTTTGAAGAATATGGGAGGGCAAATTTTGGGGTACAACAGTTGCCCCTGTTTAATCTTCTTAGACCTGAGGATGTAGATTGGCTTGCGTGCCTTTCGTGGTCCGAGGGTGGAAGATGATTGAACACTAGAGTTCCCAGAAATTTGCACTCGCATAATAGAGTATCAACAATGTGATGTCGGGAATGGGCTTACAGATGCCATTCAGAGAGATGGTGGATAGGAGGATGGGCTTATAGATGCCATCTGGAGATGTGACAGAATCTTGTCGGGAATGGGCTTATAGATGCCATCCGGGGATGTCGATCGCGTAAGAGATTCCTTAGCGAGAACTTGCGTACTTGAGAAAGAAAGATAGTTTCCTGGCCTGTTACAGGGGTTGATCTTCAAACTCTTCATGCAGATATGCCCTGGCTAGATACAGGTATCGAATCTGGAATTAGTCGTCTACAGATATGCCCTGGCTGGATACAGGTATCAAATCTCTAAACTCTTCATGTAGATATGCCCTGGCTAGATACAGGTATCGAATCCACAATCAATCACTCACAGATATGCCCTGGCTGGATACAGGTATCGAATCTGGAATTAGTCGTCTACAGATATGCCCTGGCTGGATACAGGTATCGAATCTCTAAACTCTTCATGCAGATATGCCCTGGCTGGATACAGGTATCGAATCTACAATCAATCACTCATAGATATGCCATGGCTAGATACAGGTATCGAATCTGGAATTAGTTGTCTACAGATATGCCCTGGCTGGATACAGGTATCGAATCTCTAAACTCTTCATGCAGACATGCCATGGCTAGATACAGGTATCGAATCCACAATCAATCACTCACAGATATGCCCTGGCTAGATACAGGTATCGAATCTGGAATTAGTCATCCACAGATGTGCCATGGCTGGATGCAGGTATTGAATCTCTAAACTCTTTATGAAGATATGCCCTGGCTAGATACAGGTATCGAATCCACAATCAATCACTCACAGATATGCCCTGGCTAGATACAGCTGTCGAATCTGGAATTGCGACAGTTGATAGTAATCATCTTTGGATGGACCTTTTTCCTGAAAAGGAAAAACATCAGTTGTATGCAATGTCATGATGTATGAAATGCATGATGTCACGATGTTCAGAGGTAGTGTAGTATGCACTTTATCATGTATGTAAGCAGGATGTATGAAATGTGATATGTTTATGAATGTGTTTTCGTCTGGGAAAATAAATCCTTGACGAACGCCGGGAAGTTAACTCCTGGGCTGACGTTTGAAGAGTAGAGTTCTTCGTTTCCGCTGGGGATGATGATTGCAAGAATAAACCGGTAGGAGAAGATGACTCCGTTGGGGAATAAACTTGATGAAGGGATTACTCTGCAGGGAAATACTCAGTGGGGAGAGGTACTTTGCTGAGGTTTTGATGATAACTCCGTTGGGGATACCGTTGATAAGTTATGTTGGGGAATTGATGAACTTCGCTGGGGGATAGGAAGAACTTCACCGAGGACGATATTTCCGTGGTAATTAGCTGAGGATAACCCAGTTATAAGCTATGGTGGGGAATAACCTTTGAATATGGTCGGGGAGAGACGTATGTACTCTGCAGGTGATAAGCTTCCAGAATCTACTGGGGATAAGCTTCCAGAATCTACTGGGGATATGGATTCAACTCTCCTGGGGAAACTTTTGGACTGTACTGAGGAAGTGGCTCCACTGGGGTGTCTGGATTCCGCCGGGGAACAATCTTATATTAAGACTGCCGGGGATGCTTGCTTAGGAACATCTGTATACTCCGTTGGGGAATATTGAGATCTTCTGGGGATATCCAACTTCCTTAAGGTTGACAGTGGACTAACTCTGCTCGGGGAGAATGTTGCTGATTTGCTAGGGATACTGTGCCTTTTCGGGGCTGATGGGAGACCAACTCTACTCGGGGGAGAGTATTGCTGAACCTTGTCTTACTCTGCGGGGAGTGGAGGTATCTTGGTTACGTTCTTCAGCCGAACTTACCTTGGTACCTTGGTGGACCGAGCAACTAGATCGCTTAGACAACTCATTATTGCCCCTGCTTCTGATGTCACCTGTAATTAGTCCTTTGTTTCGCATGCAAATATTTATGAGTTAGCAATTAATGTCAAATGCATATATCAAAAATGAACATTGGACGTTCTTTGCAAAACAAAACAGATAAAGGAAAAAAATTGGCAATTTGTCTGGAAAAGTGGATTTGTATTGATTTTGAAATTTGCCTGTAAATAGGCGTTTATGTACAAGAGGCTGACGTCCTAGTAAGAGAACGCCGCCGAACAACATAGAGATTATACAATTTTGTGAAAGGGAAACAAAACAGCTATGTGAAAAATAATCCCACTGGGTTCCAACTCTGCTATCGCCTTTATGTCTTCAAGCATCTCATCACTTTGCTGCTTAGTTGAAGATAAAGCTGATTGATTGATGCCGTCTGAACCTGATGGTTGATACCGAAGTCTGGATGCAAGGTGATCCAATGAGACATAGTATTAAGCTTTAATCCCTAACTTTTGCCTGGACCTCCCTTTCGGGTTTTCAGTCCACCGGGATACCCATTTTTGCCCAAGCCGCCTTTTTAGGTTTTCGACTTGCCGGGTGTACAGATTTTTTCATTTCATCCCTTATTTTTGCCCGAACCCTTTTGGTTCGCCGGGAAGCCCTTATTTTTGCCTAGGTGTGTCAACCTAGCGGGTCTTTAATTCATGCGTAGTATCTTTTTATTATGTCTGCATTGGCGGGGTGAGGAAGGTCGTCACCATCCATAGTGGTTAGAATCATAGCTCCTCCTGAGAAGATATGTTTAACCACAAATGGCCCTTCGTACGTAGGGGTCCATTTTCCCCTGGGATCACTTTGAGGAAGAATGATGCGCTTGATTACCAAGTCTCCGACTTGATACTCTTGCCGTCTGACTTTCTTGTTAAATGCCCTGATCATCCGTTTTTGGTACGTTTGACCATGACAAATAGCGGTGAGTCTCTTTTCATCGATTATATTTAATTGATCAAGCCGAGTCTGGATCCAATCATCTTCGCTCAAACCTGCATCCTTCATTATCCAGAGAGAGGGTATCTGGACTTCAATAGGCAAAACTGCCTCCATGCCATAGACCAAGGAAAAGGGAGTTGCCCCAGTTGACGTCCTTGCTGAGGTATGGTATCCATGAAGAGCAAACGGTAACATCTCGTGCCAATCTTTATAGGTCACTGTCATCTTCTGCACAATCTTCTTAATATTTTTATTTGCTGCTTCGACAGCCCCATTCATCTTCGGCCGGTAAGGAGAAGAGTTGTGGTGCTGTATCTTGAATTGCTCGCAGAGCTCAGTGATCATCTTGTTGTTAAGATTGGTACCATTGTCCGTAATGATCCTCTCAGGTACACCGTATCGACAGATCAGGTTGTGCCGAATGAACCGTGCCACGACGTTCTTGGTTACCGTAGCGCAGTAAGCTGCTTCAACCCACTTCGTGAAGTAATCAATTTCTACCAAGATGAAGCGATGTCCGTTGGATGTCGTAGGTCTGATCTCGCCGATCATATCAATGCCCCACATTGCAAAAGGCTAAGGCGCTGTCAAGACGTTCAGAGGAACTGGAGGGACGTGCACCTTATCAGCATAGATCTGGCACTTATGACACGTCCAAGAATGTTGGTAACAGTCGGCTTCCATTGTGGACCAGAAGTATCCTGCCCGGAGGATTTTCTTTGCCATGGTATGTCCACTGGAGTGTGTTCCGAAGGTACCTTCATGTAGCTCTGCCATGATCCTTTCTGCTTCAGTCTTATCCACACAACGCAGTAAAGTTGAATCATGGTTTCGCTTGTAGAGAATGCCATTGCTGAGGAAGAACTTCGCTGCGAACCTTCTCAGAAACTTTTTGTCGTTAACAGATGCACCCTCGGGGTATTCTTGAGTTTCCAAGTACCTCTTCACTTCATGATACCAAGGTTTTTCTGTTACCTCTTCAGCCTCAAGATCACAGCAACGTGCAGGTTCATCCAATTTCCAGATAATGATCCGGGGAGCCTCGTTGTCCCATTTGACTTTGAACATAGAAGACATCGTAGCCAACGCGTCCGCCAACTGATTCTCCTCTCTTGGGCAGTGTTCAAAAGTTATCTCTTCGAAGTGGGGAATCAATGTCAACACATACTCTTTGTAAGGAATAAGATTTGGGTGTTTCGTATCCCACTCGTCTTTGATCTGATTGATCACGAGAGAGGAATCTCCGAAGACACTCAGAAACTTGATCCTTAAGTCAATTTCAGCTTGAAGACCCATGATACATGCTTCATACTCCGTCATGTCATTGGTGCAGTTGAAACATAGTCGGGCGGTAAGTGGAGTATGAGTGCCTTTTGGGAATATGATCACAGTGCCAATACCGTTACCCAAAGCGTTTGAGGCTCCGTCAAAGTGCATAAACCATTGGGATCCTTCCTCAGGTCCTTCATCCGGTCCAGGTACTTCACAATCAGTCACTACCATGATATTCTCGTCTGGAAATTCAAAGTTCATCGACTGGTAATCATCCACTGCCTGGTGTGCCAAATGGTCTGCCAATACACTTCCCTTGATTGCTTTCTGAGTCATGTACTGGATATCATATTCAGTCAAGATCATCTGCCATCTTGCTATTCTTCCGGACAGCGCAGGCTTTTCGAATATGTACTTTATTGGATCCATTTTAGAAATCAACAGAGTAGTGTGAGTCAACATATACTGTCTCAGTCGGCGAGCAGCCCATACCAAAGCGCATAAAGTTTTCTCGAGCAGTGAGTATCGGGTCTCACAGTCGGTAAACTTTTTGCTAAGGTAATAAATAGCGTGCTCTTTTCGGCCAGACTCGTCATGCTGCCCTAGCACACACCCCATTGAGTTGTCCAGTACTGTCAAGTATAATATTAGAGGTCTCCCTTCAACCGGTGGCATAAGAATGGGTGGCTCTTGGAGATACTCTTTGATTCTTTCGAAATCGTCCTGACATTCATCGTTCCAACGTACCACCTGATCTTTCTTCAATAGCTTGAAGATTGGTTCACAAGTAGCGGTTAGATGCGAGATGAATCGGGCAATGTAATTCAGCCATCCTAGAAAGCCTCTGACTTCTTTTTCTGTCTTGGGAGTTGGCATCTCTTGTATGGCTTTCACTTTGGCAGGGTCCACTTGAATACCTTTGTCACTCACGACGAAACCTAGTAGTTTTCCAGATCTCACCCCGAAGGTGCACTTGTTCGGGTTTAGTCTCAGCTTGTACAACTTTAGACGGTCAAACAGCTTCTGTAGATGGTCAATGTGTTCCTCCTCAGTTTGGGACCTTGCAATCATATCGTCGACATATACTTCGATCTCGTGATGGATCATGTCATGAAACAAAGCAACCATGGCACGTTGGTAGGTTGCCCCAGCATTTTTCAACCCAAAAGGCATGACCTTGTAGCAAAAGGTGCCCCACTGAGTAACAAAAGTGGTCTTCTCCATGTCTTCAGGAGCCATCTTGATCTGATTATAATCGGAGAAGCCGTCCATGAAGGAGAATACTTTATGCTGAGTAGTGTTGTCAACCAGAACGTCAATATGAGGCAGAGGGAAGTCATCCTTGGGGCTCGCCCTGTTCAAATCTCTGTAATCAACACACATTCGGACCTTACCATCCTTCTTCAGCACTGGAACCACGTTGGCAACCCACTGAGGGTAAGAAGTCACTGCTAGAAAACCGGTGTCAAATTGTTTCATAACCTCAGCTTTGATTTTCTCGGACATCTCTGGACGCATACGGCGGACCTTCTGTTTTACCGGAGGGCATTCTTCCTTGGTAGGCAAGTGATGAACCACAATGTCGGTATCCAACCCAGGCATGTCTTCGTAAGACCAGGCAAAGATTTCCACATAGTCATGTAGCATCTGAATCAACCGTTATTTCACACTAAGCTCCAGATTGGCACCAATCTTGACTTCCTTTCTGTCTGTCTCAGTACCCAGATTTACCGTTTCCACTGGCTCTTCATGTGGCTGAATGGCCCTCTCTTCCTGGAGTAGCAGTCTTGCAAGCTCACCAGGAACTTCGCAATCATCTTCACCTTCGTCTTCGGCTAAGTTGATCAGATTTTCGAAGTCATAACCGGTAGTAGCAGAGTCGTTACCAGTGAGATCCAGAGTGGATTGGAACCTGTATAGGTGAGTGTGTGTAAATATAGCTGTTTTGCAATATATAATAAAGAAAGACAAGGAGCACAAGATTTGAAATGCAAAAAACGTCCAATGCTTTTATTAATGATATATGAAAGTGACACACAAAAGCCCTCACAAATGAAACCACGGTGCCCCGGGTAAGACACCGGGCCATAAAGTTTCAAATTATTGTTCGGTACAAATCTAAAACAAAGGAGTTCATTACTGAGTGACAAAAGTAATAGGTGTGAAGTCTTTGGCGGTCCAGTTGCTTGGTCCACCGTTGGTCGTTGGGTAGATCCAACTGTCGAATTCAGATTCCTCCATGTCGTCTTCAATAGCATTTACTCCCGGGTTGGTGATGAACACAGGAGGTCTTCCAATCCTTGCTTTACGAACAACCCTCTGAGCTTCTGCAGTGAAACCCAAACCAAACCTGTCAGTCTTCGGAGTAAAATCAGGAAGTCGGCCCCATTTTGCGCACTCACCCTTCTCGATAACAGCCCGGGCATCCTTTAAGGAAGCCATCTTCAAAGGAGAATCTTCTTCAACTACAGTTTCTGCTGACGCCAGTGTTTGAGGCACCTCTTCAAAGTGTTGAAAGGGGGTCTCAATGAATTCCCCATCCATCTCTATGTACCGGAACGAGTTGAGGTGGCTGACCATATATTCTTCTTCCCATTAAACTGTTACGATCTTCCCTCTGACCGGGTACTTAAGCTTCTGATGTAATGTGGAGGTCACAACTCCAGCCTTGTGGATCCATGGACGACCCAGAAAACAAGAATAGGATGGTCGGATGTCCATCACATAGAACGTTGAATCAAAGACTTGAGAACCAACCCTGATTGGAATGTCGACTTCACCATGTACCATCCTTTTGGACCCGTCAAAGGCCCGGACAACAATGTTACTTGGCTTGAGCTCTAAACCCTCACAATCCAGCCTGTCTAGGGCCTTCTCGGGTAATACGTTCAACGAAGAACCGGTGTCTACCAACACATGGGCAAGAGTAGTGCCCCTGCATTCAATGGAGACATGCAGGGCGTCGTTATGGTTTTTTCCTTTGGCAGTCAGATCGGCGTCAGAGAAACCCAACCCATTATCAGCAGTCAAGTTGGCCACACAATCGGTAAATTGATCAGCAGACGTTTCTTGTGGCACATGGGTCGTCTTAAGGAAGGAAATCAGGGCCTTGGCATGGGCCTCTGAACACAATAACAGTGATAGCATAGATATTTTAGATGGGGTGTGCCCCAGCTGCTCAACGATGTTGAAATCACTCTTCTTGATAATCTTAAGAATCTCTTCCATCTCCTGCTTGGAAGCTTCAACATTGGTTGTCTTTGGTACCTCCGTCCGGGCAGGCACATCCGTAGCAATCCCTTTGCCCCGAGCGTCAGATGACTCGGCAGCAGGGGTAGAAACAGGAACTTGATCAGGAAGGGAAACCGGCACACTTGCAGGTGTGATGACAAGAGGTCTCTGAATAGCTGGTGGCGCAATATCAGGCGAGAAGAGCCTACCACTACGAGTGACTTTAGCAGGCCCGGTAATATTGCTGACGCCGATATTAGTATCAAACTCTTGCTTTACTCCAAGAACATAAACATCTGCCCCATAGTGCCACGGGACAGCTTTGTCAGATTTATAGGGGATGGGCCCCGGAACAGTGATGATGATAGGAGCAATCTTCTGAGTAGACATGATTTTGATAGGCTTCTTTGAGGGAGCCTTAGGAGGGTTGTTGAAAATAGTGACAATAGAAACTTCTTCGGCACGGGTAGCGGGAACAGCAAGCTTTTCGAACAAGATCTCTTTATTATCCATCGGGCTTTGGATACCTGACTTTAACAAAGGACAACCAGCAGGTGAAACAGAACATAGAAGGCAACCTTTACTGCATCCCGGAAATAAACCGGCTAGCAACAGGTTCCTTTTGACAGTCAATAACGGAGTAACAATCTCATCCACAGAGGCTACATACGGGTCTTCTTCCACTGCATTCACTCCATGCTGGGGCATAGGAGAAGTCACAACATTGGGCCTTTCGGACGCCTCGAACTGTATTTCTTTAGCATCAATAAGGTCCTGGACCTTATTCCTCAGAGCCCAACAATCATCCGTAGTATGCCCCGGGCTGTCAGAATGATAAGCGCAGCGGGCGTTGGGGTTGTACTTTGGAGAGGTTGTGTTCACTACCTTCGGAGCTTCTTTGACAGTTACCAGATTGGTTGACAGCAGTTGCGGCAATATCTGAGACAGGGTCATACTGAGCCGAGTGTACTTCCTTTTAGGTCTCTCACCCCTTGGTTGGTTATACTGCTGAGGAGCAGCAGCAGGCTTTGAAATTACCACCGCGTTGACAGCTTGGAGGCGTTTCGGTTTGTTCTGTCTCCTTGGATCATAAACAGCACTAGCTTCCTTCTTGAAGGGCTTCTTTTCAGTACTCGAGGAGGCACCTTTTTGTATCTTCCCCGATTTGATACCAGCTTCTATCCTTTCACCAGTCAGAATGAGGTCTGTAAACCCTGCAGAAGAATTACCAATCAGATGGTTGAAGAACGGACCAGACCGGGTCCCCAAGAACATGTCCACGAGTTCACGGTCAATCAACGGTGGATGCACCCTGCCAGCCAGATCTCTCCACTTTTGCACGTACTCCTTAAAACCTTCACCCGTCCCAAGTGACATACCCTGGAGTTGGGTACGCGTGGGAGCGAGGTCGGAATTGTACTGATACTGCTTATAAAATGCAGTAGCCAAGTCCTCCCAGTTTCGAATACTGGCTCCATCCAGCTGATAGAACCATTCGAGTTGAGCCCCTGAAAGGCTATCCTGGAAGAAATGGATCCATAGGTTCTTGTCTGCAGTGTAAGGTTGGATCTTCCTTACATATGATCTGAGGTGCAGCTTAGGGCAGGAAGCCACGTCGTACTTCGCAAAGGCAGGTGCCTTGAACTTGTGTGGGATCACCACCCCAGAAGACAAACCTAGATCTCCAAAATCCAAACCAGGCACGTGTTGAATCTCCATAGCACTTAGACGGTCCTCCAATTGTTTGTAACTATCCTCAACAGGAGGGTACTGTTCATCATTGTAATCTGTCTCGTTGTCGGACACCGCAGGACTAGGAACCCTTCCCCCTTGAGGACTATCCTTCCCTACAGAGGAAGTAGCCTGATCAGCCTCATTCTGCAGTGTATTCCCAAACCTCCGTCCAGTGTTGAACAGCACAATCCTCTTCTTCTTCTTCTTCTTCTTCTCCTTCAAGAGCAGAGTCTTCAACTCCTGTTGACCCTGGGCTAACCTCATGACCAGCTCTTGAAACTGGGCGTTCTGGGCCTGGAGGGCCTTGATAGCTTACTCAGTGGTAGGTTCAGGATTCATGATGATTGCTGAAATAAACAGCGAAGAAGATTAAGCAACTTGTAGAAAAAGGGGTACCTGTTATGCATATGATGCATGATATGCTATTTATGCAATGCATTCAAGGGTTCGAAAGTTCAAATTCGTTGTAGACAAAAAAGGAACACACGTTATATTAAGAAATAATCTGTTCAGTACATCAGGGCCTCATGGGTAAAACATTACAAAATAATTAATCCCAAAAGACACTGCGCATCCTCTTTGGAGCGATGTAGGTGTTGAGGGTCTTTTCCTCGTGAAGTAGACGGGTGAGCTCCAAGACCTTCTTCTCACTGGCATGTAGACTGGTTTCAAGAGAATTCCGTTCTTCCTTGAGTTGGATCCAGCTTTTTTGCATTTCTTCCCAAGATGTCGGCATGTCAGGATGTTGAATGGTGTAGGGCACCTCTCTTTCCAAAACTGGCTCTTTGATCACAGGGAGAACATGAGGATATGGCATCACCAGCTTCTGGGAGCGGGCTCGTACCCACTTGAGATAAGGTTCAAGGGGGATGGAGTTTTTGTGCCCCAGTGTCTTGCTATCTACCCTGTTGGGCATCCTCCAAGCTCTGATGAATCTCTGGCGAAGTCCTTGTGCATCGTTGTCGAAGTCAAAAACTATGTCAAGAATCAACATGTCATGAGGGCCATCCCTCCGAGCATATCCAAACTGTCTCAAAGCCAGACATGGGTTGTAAGTAATACCCCCCCTAATTCCAAGTAAAGGAACATTAGGGAACTCTCCGCAACGATCAATGATAGTGATATTCTCTCTGGACCGAGAACACCAATGTATATCAGCATGTGTAAGAGTCATTAATCGTTGTGACCATCTCAAACCCCGCTCGTTCTTCAAAACTGATTGTGGAAGGTGCGAAATAAACCACCTTTCCAGGAGAGGGGTGCAGCACATGAGAACACCTCTTTTTCTCATGGTTCGATTGTAACATGAGTGGAGGATGTCCCCAAGCAACATAGGTATAGGATTCCTGGACATGAAGATCTTGACAGCATTGATATCTATAAGCTGATCTGGATTCGGGAACAACACCAACCCATAGACAAGGAGTGCCGCAACTTCTTCAAAGGCTTGTAGGTCAAGGGAATTCCAACATTCTTGTGCTTTCTCAAACAGGAACTTTGCCAAGAATCCTTTGATACCACTTCTGGTTTCCCAATGCCCCTTGATGTCAGATGGTTGTAGGTGTAATGCTTTAGCAACCTCTTCAAGTTTTGGTTCCCTTTCCGTACCGTTGTAGGGTAGTTGACTAAGAATAGGGACTTTCAGAAGTTGAGAAAACTCTTCCAAAGTAGGCACCAATTGATAATCCGGGAAAGTAAAACAGTGGTGCGAAGGGTCAAAGAACTGGAACAACACTTTTATCATATCTTCTTCAATGTTGGTGTTGACCAAGCTGATGAGTCTACCATGCCTTTCACTGAAGGAGGAGTTCTCGGGAATCCTGGATGTAAGTTCCTTAAGCTGAGGAGGGACCCTTACAAGGTTGACCTGAATTGTTTTCCTGCGGATAGTCTCCATGTCCTACAAAACAAGAACAAAGATGAAGATTCGAACCCTTGAAGTGGTTAGTAAATGCATATGATGCTGTATGATGCTATGATGTTATGATGTTATGATAAGGGCACACCACAAGTATTCACAAAAAGCAAACATGATAAGGCACACAAGTCACACCAGACAGCCCTTAGAGTTCAGGCCAGCATGAAGTTTGGGGTACTACCCTCTTGAAGTTGGTGGGCTCAAACCTGCCCTATCAAAAGTAACCGGGTTCTAAGGAGCTCAATATCATTGGGTTGTTTTCTATGTTCATTGTTTTGATTTAGCCACTGAACTGGCGATCAAAATATTCCAAGAAAACAACCCTTAATGAGTGTAGTATCGAGTATCTACCAACTTCGGACTGCACCAAAGTCGGTCATCTCACTACCCCTAAAGAGGCCAGGATGGTCAAGTAAGGTTCCTAAGGTCAGTTGATGCTTCACGACACCACGCGGCGGCCTCGTACTCTCCTTGACTTGACTCAAGGGTTACCGGTACTCACCAAAGTGCCACATCAACGTAGCAACTGCTTCAACCGTGTCGGTATATCCCGCACAGTTCCCTCACAGTTTATTGCTACTTCTAAAAGGTATCCCCCATATCTGGGTTAGGATCTATGAAACTCCCAAAACAGGCCCACAATATTAAAGCAACCAAATCAAGCAATTGAAAACAAAAGTGGTCTAATCCTAAGGTACACCTCACTTATTAATTCCCCAGCAGAGTCGCCAGTTTTGTGATCGGTGGAAATAGAACTGATTGTTTTGGAATGCTGGTCCGCGTTTGCGTTTGTTTTTGCAAAATGTCGTGGTAAGCAAGAGTCGCCACCGTCTTTTATGTTCTCCAACAAGGAAAGGACAAAAGCACAGCAAAATTCCTTTTCGAGATGTCTCTCGGTTCGGGAGGTAGATTTATAGAAAGGGAAGGTGTTAGCACCCTTTCTATCCATGGTTATCCATGGGCTCTTAGGTACTTGCTCACTTTGTTTTCAAAATTTGTTTGCTTTTCAAGTGTTTGTGGGTTTTGAAAAAAGTTTAGTTTGAAAAACTTCTAGGTAACTCTTGTATCAGTCCTCAAGAGTGTATGAAGTATTTGTTTGAAAACTTTTTGAAAGTGTAGGTGCGAAAAGTTGATTTTGTTTTTTTGAAAGAGCAAGTACCCAGGAGAAATCTACCTACTGTAAGGAATTAGGCTGTGTAAGAGTCCTTTAGACAGTACTATCCCACTATTGAGAAGTAGGTAGCACTGTCATTGGAGTTATTCGGGTCAATTCAATTATTAGGGACATGTGTGGTCACCAAAGCAATAGTAGGACGCCTTAGCGGTAACCCTAGTGTCCTAGATCCTTTTTATCTGAGGCAACCGTTTTCGAGGCGACTGGATCTTTAGACAGGAGGGCGACCTCTAAGAAACCCTATACTTGATGACCACGTCGAGGCAACCAAGTGAGGCGTACCCTAGGAGTGGCATGTACATGTGTGTTGTTTTCATGTTATATTATCTTGTACATGCATTTGTGAGCTACGGATTGATTTTATTTGTCATACAAGTCTTTCATGCATATTAACAGTTAAGAGTGCGGAAAATAAATTGCGGAAAGTTGAATCTACGCTTTTACAAGGCGCGGGTATATACATCGCCAAAAACAAAACCCGTTTGGAAAATAAATACGAGAAAGTAAATAAAGCGATAAAAGCCTAATTAACTATTACATTTCCGGAGCAGATACATGAATATAATGAATTAAAATAAACATGCGCGCGAAAGATTGAATCGGGACGTCCTTAGGGTTTTGACCCTTTTTGAGAAAAGAATTGAAATTGGTTCCTTTTTGCAATTAAATTAACTATTAAACCTAATTTACTAATTAATTAATTAATTAAAGAAAAATATTTTTTTGTGTTTTTTAATGTTTTAATAAAATAAAATAAAAAAAAGAAATTAAAAGTGTTAAAAGAAAAACCTAATTCTAGATTTGATTTTTATTTAATGTGAAAAAGATTATAATTAACCTAATTAAACAACTAAATTAATTAATGAATTTATTTACAAAAAAAGTAATTCCAATTAATAAAAACATTTTTTTTTGTTTTCTGAATTTTATTGTGAAAAAATTAATTATGTTAATTTTAGTGATAATAATAATAATTAGAAAAATAATTAATAAGTAAACTAGAAAATATAAAATAAAAAGGAAAAGGGAATGAACCAAGGGGGTTCTGGGCCCAGAAAGGGGTGAATAAGCAGATTCCAGGCCCATTAACAAATCAGTCCATTTGACTTTTGGAGATTGGCTGCGTGTGCTTTGACCAAGGTGTATGGTGGTCATCATCTTTGGCCACAGGATCCACGCTTGAGGCCACATGGCGCTTTGATTTTTGGAGATACATGGTGGAATGCTTTTGGGACGCTGCATGAGAACACGTTAAACAAAATAATATCAAGTATTTGGGGGACCTGAGATTCGAACCCAGGTCTCAATGTTCACACTCCAAGGCTTTGACCAACTGAGCTACACGTTTCAATTATTATTAAAACAAAACGTAATTATTATATTGGTAAACAACAGCATATGCCTGAAAATAAAAAAAAGCGTGTGATTGTTTTAAACGGGCCAATCACACAGTGACGCATCATCGTCTTCTTCAACAAAATTGCTGGTTATTTACCTGCGGATTTTTATCCGCAGGTGGTTTCGTAGGCTTTCCTTAAAATCGTCCCTATGCTTCAAAAACTTATTCCAAGACCATGGTTGGTCTCGTCCAGGTCTCCTGAGTTCATCCACGCTTATGATTTCTTCTGATTTCACCTAAAAACAAAACGCCTAAAAACAACACACACAAACCCTAGGCACGGATATCACCATATGAGGCTTAAAAACGAAATCAAATATTGCCATCAGGTTAGAAATTAAACAAGAAACATGAATATACCAATGTTTTTGAGAAAAAATGCAAGAATAAGGAGTTTAGATTTCGTGTTCAGAGGTGACTTCGTGAGTACTTACAGTGCTGTATAGGGAGTCTTAGGACGTAGTGTTGATTGTGTTAGCTTCAGGGGATGGCAAGGAAGAGGGTCACGTTCTCCTTTTTGTCTGAAAATGCCTGCAATACTTCTTTTGATCTCCTACTTTTTCAACAATTTTTAGTTTTGTTTTTGGCCGTTTCAGCAATGCTTGGGTCGTGACTTAGGTTGGTACTGCTTGCTTATGTATGTGTGAACAAAATTAGGTCAGCAGCTGGGCATTAATCTTGGTCTATTGAAGTCTTGAGATTTTGTTGACCACCATTGAAGAACTTTCCATATTTGGAGCAAATCCAAGATTTTATGCACAAAAAACCCCTAGCATGAATTTGTGAGTTGGCATATGACATATAAAAGCTATTCAAACCATAAAGATGTTATTCCATTAATTTTTAGATTTTATTTGAATTATTATGGATTTAAAATGAATTAAATCAATAAAAATTAAATAAAATAGAAAAATAAATGTTTGATCTTGAAATTAATCATGGGACACGTGTGTGACATGACAAGGCTGAATCAAGTGGAATAAAGTGGGCCCTTTTGTGAAAAATTGAAGTTTTAAGGATAGTTGACTTTTGCAAATTCATGAAAATTTCCCAACTTCTCCAATGCATATCTTGCTCAATTTTGATCATATGAACATGTTCTTGGACATTTTGGAAAGTTCTTGAAGTCCTCTAACCAATGCCTTTGGTCCCCTGTCATTTGGATTTACCAATATCAAGTTATGGTCTTTGACTTAAAATGCCTTTTTGTTGTCTTTTGAAAATAACCTATAATGTAGAAATTGATAACTTTTTGTGAGAGCATTTCTTGGACTTGGAATGTGAAGATGAGTTGTAGGAAATGTCATCCCCTTCAAAATGAGCATTGGATGGGATTTTTCTGATGAACCATGAAAAAGCTATGCCTTGGTCAAGTTACAGTTGACTTTTCTACTGTCCCAAAATAAAAACTTTTGCATCCTTGACGATTTTTGAGCCATTCTTGTGGAATCATGATCAAGACTTGATCAAATGATGATTGTGTGCTCAAAATAAGATGTTGACCAAAATTTCTGACTTTTGACTGCAAAATGACCATTTTACCCCTGCAGTTGATTGTGAACCAAATAGGGCTTTTGACTGTGGACTTTGATGCTGTGAATCTTGAAACTTGACATGTAGATACTTGACAATGTATATGGGCCTATGTGACTTGATTGAACCATTGAAAATCTCAAATTCTTTGTAAGAACCAAAACCCTAATTTTGACTGGCTTAGGAGGATGTTTGACTGTGCAATCCTTGAGAAGTCTTGAACCAATTGAAGAATATGGGAGGGAAAATTTTTGGGTACAACAAGTTTCTTTATGAGAAATGCGAGAGAAACCCTAATTCTTGATCTGCTATCAAAGAAAACTCTATTTGATCGATTCCTGAGCCAATCTTGAGAATCTGAGAAAACCCTAGGGTTGTGATTTCTTGTGAAAAAGGGAGGGAAAATTTTGGGGTAAAACAACGATCATTTAATTCGAGATAAGTCTGTATAAAATATCAATTCAGTTTATGGTCAGCTTGTGTAAAACCTTAATTTAGTTCGTGGTCAGCCTGTGTAAAACCTCAATTCATTTCAGAGGATAGCTAGTTCAAAAGTCCACATTGGTTTGAGATAAGTACGTGAAATTATGGTATAGTAGAACCAGATGTCCTATAAGATGTCAAGACATCCGGTATGTCACAAACAACATGACAAGGAATATACAGTTAAGAATATATATTGAAAAGTAAAGTGCACAACACACATATATGTTTACCCAGTTCAGTGACAATAATACCTATTCTGGGGGATACTAAGCCAGGAAGGAAATCCACTATAAGTAGTACTAATTCAAAGCTAAACTCCCCTGTTTACAACTTATCACTTAATCCCTACCCAATGAAACTTCTACCTAGGAAATCCTAGATATGAGTATCTCCACTCACTTCCAATCACCACAACAATGTCTAACAGTCAACAATCCCAATTATTGTATCGACGACTTTCTACCTATATGAGATCACACTTCAAACACCAAAAACCAGGAAGACACACTTCCATGATAATCACCACCAAAGACTCTTGACTAAGACCACAACTTGGAGTTGCTTACAAGCTTCCTCCAAGAACAATACTCACTCTTGCTTCAAAGCTTTGAGGAGAACACAATGATCATCTCACAATCCGAGTGGTTCACTTACACCAATTCTCCTAGAGAGTGGCTACAGACTCAACCCTAATGATTACGTCTTTATATTTTCAGATGGTGCTTTTCCTAGGTTACAATGCTTCTATTTATAACCTAGTACCCAACTGGATTTGGGCTTCTAATCACAACAAATATGTTGTTACAAATCTGCATAAGATTCTGCTACAAAATAGGTCTACAATCATTAGTTTCCTAAATAATCTCCATATTTAGAAAATGTATAATTTTCGATATTCTGACTTGCATCTTCCAGACCTAATAAGACAGCTCCACATATGATATCATAATATTCCAAGAATATTCTGCATTTTTTAAATCATAACAGAAACATTTAATCCAACTATACCAGTCACGGTGTCGTATCAACCTGCATAGTACATCTTCTTCGAAATGTTGCTCCAAATGATGAGACATCTCATCTCAACATGTTCCTTCATCAAATAGAACTTCAACCTGCTTTCTCCTACAAGTTACAAATCCTATTTAACCTATTTGCTGCTATATTAGTTTTACCAAACATAAATTCCAATTATGTAATTCAGAGAATTAACAATCTATATATGTGACAGTCTTTGGTCTTCAATCTATATATGTGAAAGTCTTCATTCTTCAACCATGATGTCACAACATCATACTGGGACTTCTTAGTAGTCCATCACCAATGTTCTCTCTCTTATTTAAGGAATATGATAAAGGCTTTAACAAGAGGTAAGAACCATGCTCAAACTAATGTCAGGACATTACATTAAACATCTTTGCATATTTTCCTGAACCAATCCACTACAGCACATCAAACTCAACACAGACAATAACCTCAAGATAAGAAGAGAAAGTTCTAAAGTCATGGTGTACATGAGGAAGAAGATATCAAATACTCCCCCCTGAAATTGAGAACTATGCTTTGACATAGACAGACACAACATCCTCTTTCGGAGCATGAGAGGAAACTAAAAAAATCAACACCCACATGAACTACCCTTGTACAGACACAGAGGACCAGACCTCAACCTTGGGTAACTCGGAACACAAGACACAATTATGTTCTTAACTCAGCACAACAACAAACCAAAAAAAACTAAGAATAGTACATCCTATTTGACATCTTCGTAAAACAACTACAAAAAATGACCCCTGACTTAACAATGTCATAACATTACCCATTTTCCCTATGCTTGCCACAAATTGACAAACATAACATTCACATAACATAACTTACCCATACCCGAACAAAGGACATGAGAACTAGACAATCAATAGACACACAAAGTGAAGGGAAGGAAAGAAACAAATGACTCGATAAATACCTGAGCAAAAGTAACGAACCTAGACTGTAACAATTGTCTTAGTCAAGAAACACTATTTAAGGAAGAAACACTACATCAGATAATAACGTGCACCAATCAAAAGATTTGAATGCTTATAATAATTCAGGACCTATTTTTCTAGAAATGTGAATTCCCAAAACATGTACATGTATAGTCAAAACACGTGATACACACCCTCGTGACACGTATAGGATATATCGTTCAAAATCGATCCTTGTTGGTATCAAAGAAAAACATGTCTTGAGTTGTGTTCTGACATATTGTCAAACATTATCATACAAGCTTCACGAAAAAAAATAGTCTTAGAATGACCTATCCATAATCTCATAAGCATAGGTACAATGTCTTTTACTGTCTCAAGATTCACTCATTTGTTCCTTTAGGAGTGACACATCAAATGCTAATTCATTGGGCTCCTTCACATTTTGCAGAGAAAAATAAATTCTCTTAGACACCAATACAATCTCTCAGAGTCCATCCTGAGAAACCTGAGACCACATGATTAAACCAATCATCTTCACATGATTTAACGACATATGCCCTGTCAAGCATATAAGTAACTACCTCTAGTAGCTACATGTCACAATATATTTTCTGACAACACAACTTCATAAGAGGCTTACAACTTCACCATTGCAGCCATAGTCCATGGACATATACTTCACTCCCTCTGTCATGGAAAATCAATGCTCCAGCCGAAGATGAGTACTTGAGCACCAGATGAAGACACATAAGGGACTTTATCTTTTCATAGTGGAGGATAACCACTACATACTCCTAGTTGGACACACCATATGATAATTTCACACACTATAATGTCAATCATAACTTTTATAGGTACAAATAAATCATCTCCTTGAGAATGATCTCAAGTACCCTAAGTTGTCCACAGAAACAAGGACACGTTTGAATTAAAACTTCTTACTTATTCCAGAACAAATGATTCTTAGCTTCTTTGTTGTATAAGACCTACATTGCCATTATTTGTCACTTGTAGTGTAAGAAACTACTTCCTTAAAAGGTATTCTGATCAGACCCCCCATCTAATATATTTCTCCTAGCAATTGCTAGATCAATTGTTGTCTTTAGGAGTCATGCCTTCACCATATAACCTTGTGGATAGGGCCAGAAGCTTCATATCCTGCTTTTGTCATACTCAGAAATTCAACTCTGAATATTGTGATGAACTTGTTTGACAACCACCAATAAGTATGATGTTACAACATTATCTAGGACATCAACTTCAGAAGCTAAATTAGGTTGTCATGCACAGAGCACCACTGAGAGAAATAAACTCTCAGCAGTTACTAGCTATCTTGCCTAAGCTACTTCAAATGACCACATAGAGAAAAATCACTTATCTACACATTTTCTGAACAAGAATGTTCAGACTGTAGAATTGCACAACTCCTTAGATAAATACCCAGTCTCCCATCAACGTGTTCACCATTGGTCTTTATGCACAACCTTCTAAAAGGATAGACAAATACTCAGCTCCAGTCAAAAAATTCATCACCAGTCAGATGCACCACCTCCTCACATGAGGTATCACATTTTGTCTAACTATTTTCTTCTTCATACCTATGGCACATGTTGATTCTTCACCATGACAACAGTTATGACGACCATCTTCATCACACACAACTCCAGAATAGGTCAGTGGCTTGACCTAGTGCTTCATTCTGAACAAAACAGGCTTCCTTGGCTGAAGACCAAATAACAGAGATGATGTTCCAACATCAGTTCTGACATCAATCTCACACACATGGATTCGACAACTACTATGATTTTCGAGGTAACATCCATAACAATCCATGCATATCTCTTGCAGGGGATAAAATCACTCTTAAGCAGTTGATCATCCTTCATGACCAGACATCAAACACATGCAATGACCCGCATGATACACACCTCTGAAACTCAAGCACAAACCTCCTGTCTGACTTTGAGGTAGTATGAGCCAATCTTCTACACCTAAAGAGGATATTCCCTCTAACAGGTATCTGGAGAAGAAAGTAATAAAAAGGTGATAAGGCCAACACTATACCCTAATCACCACTATTTATTCATGGCTCACCAATGCACTTTCAGCCCTAGTGCAAAAACAAATGTTCCAATATGTGAGGACACCACATAATTGGATTCCAAACTTAAGATGGACCTCCCTTGAGTAGACATACCTTGCTCTAATAAGGAATGATCAACTCCCCTTACTCTAGTAAACAACTGAAGACTCATTCCAACATATTGGATGATACTTCAAAAAAATGAAGACACCAATCATCCATTGAGCTTAGGTTGATAATCCTCCATTTATTATCCTTCCTTGGATAATTGTTCTTCTCTAAATAGAACAAGAGTTCCATTCTCTCATAGACTTGACAATTATTTCAAGTTTGAGTAAACAACCTCGATCATATTTGTAAGAATAACCATCGGCCTAGAAACTTGGATAACTGCTGCCTTAAGTCCCTTTCTCTGAATTTTGATTCCTTTGGTCAGAAGAACCTAAAGATGTCAGAGACAATGTCCTCGACATTAGGAATAGACTTCATGAAGAATCTTGTTAAGATGTCTTTTAACAAGTCTTCGAATAGAACATCATGCTCAGCTTCCGCACTCATACTTTCTTGGATCGAAAATAAACTAACCCAAAAAGTAAACAATATGTTGCTCGTGTCCTGGTCAACATATTTATCTAAGACAAGTTTCTAGCATCAAAACTTCTTAGACACAGACGCTCCTCTTCTAGATCAGGAGTAGGTTCCAAACATATGTGATCAACACACATTTGTTCAGCCCCCAAAGCATCTGCTACACCATTTCTTTCATCAGCAAAATTCTGCATATTGCTGATGAGATGTTCCAACATCATCCAAGGAATGTACCCAGAGACTCGTCATCAAAGACCTGTGGGTGGCCTTCTTGATAAGAGAGAAAAAATTAATTGCTTCCTTCAGATCTCCCATTGACAAACTTATTCAGAAGAGCCCTTATGAGTGGACTTGAGATAATCCTCAAGTATCTATGGCTACTTTAATAAATTTGCCGAGACTATCCTCCACATATCACAACACCATTGGATACACCTTCAGAGAGGAAGCACACAAAAACACCAGAAGTTTTCCACCAGATGCAGCGGAATAAACGAAAAAACTCCTCAACCAAGCTTCAGGCACAACATAAGTTTGAAACTAAATCAAACCTTATAGCAGCTCACCACCAAGGCTTCTCACCTGACAGCTTCAAAACAGGGCCACCACACACCCTATCACGAATTGTCCATCCTCCATTTCAAGGGACCATTCAAACAAATATGAACTGACCATGTTCAAACAACTTTTCAGTATAACCTCTTTCCTTGCACATGACCAGAAATTATCTTACCATGATCTCATCCAAAGACAGAACATGATGCCTGCTCTGATACCAATTGAAATTCTGGTATAGTAGAACCAGATATCCTATAAAATGTCAAGACATCTGGTCTGTCACAAACAACATGACAAGGAATATACAGTTAAGAACAAATACTGAAAAGTAAAGTGCATAACACACAAATATGTTTACCCAGTTCAGTGACAATAACACCTACTCTGAGAGCTATCAAGCCAGGAAGGAAATCCACTATCAGTAGTACTAATTCAAAACTACACTCCCCCATTTACAAATTATCACTTAATCCCTACCTAATTCAACTTCTACCTAGGAACTCCTAGATATGAGTATCCCCACTTACTTATAATCACCACAATTATGTCTAACAGTTAACACTCCTAGTTACTATATCGACAACTTTGTACATATATGAAGATCACACTTCAAACACCAAAAACCAAGAATACACACTTCCATGATAATCACTAGTAATACTCTTGACTAAGACCACAACTTGGAGTTGCTTACAAGATTCCTCCAATAACAATACTCACTCTTGCTTCAAAGCTTCAAGGAGAACACATTGACCATCTCACAATCCGAATGGTTCACTTACACCAACTCTCCAAGAGAGTGGCTACAGACTCAGCCCTACTGATTACATCTTTATTTTTGGCTGGTGCTTTTCCAAGGTTACAATGCTTCTATTTATAACCTAGTACCCAAATGGATTTGGGCTATAATTACAGCAAATATGTTGTTACAAATCTGCAGAAGATTCTACTACAAAATAGGTCTTCAATCATTAGTTTCCTAAATAATCTCCATATTTATAAACTGTATAATTTTCTATATTATGACTTGAATCATCCATACCTAATAAGATATCTCCACATATGATTGCATAATATTCCAAGAATATTTTGCATCTGTTAAATCATAACAGAAATGTTTAATCCAGTTGTACCAGTCACGATGTCGTATCAACCTGCATAGGACATCTTCTTCGACATGTTGCTCCAGATGATGAGACATATCATCTCAACATGTTCCTTCATTAAATATAACTTCAACCTGCTTTCTCCTAAAAGTTACTAATCCTATTCAACCTATTTGATGCTATATAAGTTTTACCAAACATAAATGCCAATTACATAATTCAGAGAATTAACAGTACATATAGAATATAGATTTAGATTGGGGATTAACCGTTCGAAGATCCATTCTTGTTTGGAATGAGGACTTACCACTTCATTACATTATTCACTGTTTGGTTGGAAGTTAACCTTAAATTTCATTTTTCCTTGTATAAGGGGGTTCGTGAGCTTAACCTGCTAAAAGATCGTAAGAATTATTGGAAGCTCTCAAGATCAATTATTGGGGAAAGTAATAAGTCTTTTCATTTAGACTAAACTTTTATAAATCTTTGGTGTTATTTCTTTTTCCTTATCTCTTTACTTTCTGCATATTTTCTTTACTCTATTTTTTGCTGCTATATTCAAATGTTTTCTTAAGAATGTTCTTAGACTCTAATTTAGAAAACAATTTTATTCTAAACCAATGTTACAATTTATCCCCTCTTGTATATGGAGTCACGTGTCTAATAAATTCTTCACTATTAGTCATACTAAATGGAATAACATTATTGTAAATACATAGAGAAATGCCATTACATGCATCCTACCACATTTCCTTTTTCCATATATAGTTTACATTGGCATGAGAAATCACTCCTACTCCATATTTATTAAATATATTTGTTGTGTTCAAAGTTTCTTTTTGGTTTTTCCTTTTTGCAACAAAGATGGATGATCCACCAACACTATTAGGCTCTTCAATGTTATACAAATTTGAATTCTCAATTAGTTCAGTTTGTAGGTCAACAATTACAATAATGATCCCCTTTTTAACTTCACCAGGAATAGCTATGCAAGGTTTTAATCCCTTACTAGTTTTGATCGAGTGATGTGTAAGTTGATAAAATCCTCCACTAAACTATTCTCCATAATAGTTACACTTCCATCTTCTTGTATTTGAAATAAGTAAACAATTCTTTCATGTTGGAACAAATTTATTTACACGAGCATTCTTTGGAATGCTGATGTTGGTTACAAGAGGTATTGACACACTTCTATTATTTGAAACTATTTAAATTAAATAGAATCTGTAATACGGTGACAGAACCGACTGTTTATACTGGTTTGCATTTTGTATTCGCAAATGTGCGGTAAGTAAGAGTCTCCATCGAATTTTCATTTATCCAACAAAGGAAAGGGTGAAAAGAACAGATAAAGATCTTTTTCGATATTTCCTGAGTAAGGGGGTAGATTATGGAAACGGAAGGTGTTAGCACCCTTTCCATTTGTGGTTTTCCACGGGCTCTTAGGTACTTGCTCATTTTTGAAAATTGTTTTCGTGTTTGTGTATTTTGAAAGGTTTTGTTTGCTTTATGATAACTCTTGTATCAGTCCTCAAGAGTGTGATAAAGCGTTTTTGAAGGAAGATTTTTGAAAGTGTGGTGTGAAAATGAATTAGATTTGAGCAAGTACTTAACAACTATTTACCTACTCAAAAAAGGTGTTCTTTTCCTCCTTTCCTTTAGATAGTGCTATCCTACTATTAGTGAGTAGGTAGCCCTATCGTCGAATGTTTAAGGGACTATCGAAAGGGATGTTTATGGTCATTGAAGGCATCATGTAGAGATACCTTAACAATTCGAAGGGGTTGTCATCATATATTCGTAGGCAACATCGAGGGACAAGATCATTTCTCGTAGGAAACTCGAGGGACATTGAGGGACTATGATCTTTATGATGACTTTAAACTGAGGGTCTTTGCTAAGAGTATCCCTACGTTCGAGGTACATGACCATTTCTGAAGGCAACCAAAGTGGGAATACCCTAGGGGTGAGAGTGTGCAATAGTGTGCTTTTTTCAGGTATTTTTATCTTGATGTTAGTGATCTAAGATTGATTGATTAGTTCTTGCCATACACGCCTAATTTACTAACAGTTTATATACATGCATATAATATAGTGCGGAAAGTAAAACATACAACTATTACAAGGCTTCGGGGCAATTACAATTATATCTGACTGAAAATGTAAAGTGCGGAAATTAAAACCCTAGGCTATTACAAACCGAGCACAGTTACATAATTAAAAAAATAATAATCGTACAAAAAATAACAACGCGCAAAAATTAAGACATGAATAAGTTTGAAACCCTAAAAATCTAATTGCTTATTAAAAATATTTTTTTGGTATTTTTATGAAAAAATTTGAGATTTAACCTAATTTCTAACTAATTTTAAATTAAAGAAAACAAGTTAAAATTTAATTAAATTAATTTGCAAGAATTCATTTTAATAAAAAAAACTACATCTATTTTTTGTGATTTTTGCTGATTTTATGATAAAAAATGAATTAAAAAAAAAAAAACTAATTAAAAAAGAAAATAAAGTAAATTAAAAAGAAATGGGCATGGGGTGAGAAACCAAGTTGGGGGGTGCATCACTGAATTTGCTAAGGGCCCAGATTTGTTATCCCATACAACGTGTGATCCAATGTTGCTGCTTCTAGAAGGTCTATGGTGGGGCTGCACCCAGGAGCGCTGGATCTGGAATGATGAAGATCTGATGATGATGGTATGAGGACACATGGGGTGCACGCTGGAGCTAGAAAAATAAAACACCTAACCTGGGTATCAAACCCAGGTCTTTCACTTCACACGTGTTCTTCCTTACCACCAAGCCATTTTGTAATTCGTGAAAATAAATGAAACAATAATATAATATGCAAGAATTAGGTCAAATATATTAACAAATAAAACGCGCATGTTGAGTGGGGCCCTGGAGTTTGAATGAACCAATCAAGGGATGTTGTCCAGCCACGCCAACGCATGGAGGGTCAAACCACCCCTCAGGGTGGTTGACCGTTGTCTTCTCCGGCGAGACTAAAAATGGAACTTGCAGAATACGATGCTTCAAGCCCAGAAATTTTGGCTACCCCCCATAAAACCTAGGCTGCAAACTCAGCCATGGTCTTAGATTGGACTGATAGTGCCTGTATCATTGAACCCGAAGCTTGCATATCTCCAAACCCTAACAATGGTGTTTAGTGATTTTGGCCTTACAACTTACATGAAACATGTCAAAAAATTTACAAATAATGATAATAATATGAATGTGCAAGAAAATGGGATTTATATTATGAATTAAACAAGTTTGAGATCCAAGGATTTTACCAAAAGTTTAGATTCAGTTGGACGATCTCAGGGCTCTTCAAGCGTATGTGAGGAATGGTTTTGCTTCCTGGGAGCCTCTGGACGAAGATTTACTCTTTTGTTTTGATTAACAAAGGCTGGAACTGAAGCTTTTAACCTTCACGATTTTCTTGAAATTTTGCACTTTGCTAGGGTTCCTTTCTGGCTGTTGCGCATATCCCTAGGTCTGGAATTGTTTTTTATATATGAGACCATCTTAGGTCAACAAAAACAGCCATGAAATCAAATATAATCATGTTTTTTAATGTCATGAAGATTTGATCCAAACTTTCCAAAATAAGAAAATCTTTCCCTCCTCTTGCCTTATGCATTTTTGACAGCTATTTGTGAGCTTTTTGGGCCTCCAACATGACCAAATGTCCAGCCTTGCACGCCTTATACATCAATCTTGTATTTATTTAATTTATTTTGATTTTATTTGAATAAAAATCAACAATAAATAAAATAAAAATCAAACTTATGTGTGGCTGAGTTTATAGGTTCTTGGACATGTTAGGAATAAGTTTCAAACGTGAAAAGATGGGTCCATTTGGAAAAAAATTCAAGTTTGGTCAATATTGGCTTCATGCACTTTTCCAAAAATTGGTCAACTTTAGCAATGCATATCTCTCTCATTTTTAAACCTAAGAGAGTGTTCTTGGACTTTTTAGAGAGCTTAAGATGTCCTATAAACAACCCTTTTAGTTTCATTTCAATTGGATCTTCCATTTTCATGTAAGGAGCTTTGACCCAAAAGGTGTTTTTGTTGGCTTTTTGAAAGGACCTATAATGTCTGAGCTTGTATCTTTTAACTGAGGCATTTCTTGATCTCGAGGGATGAAGAGAAGTTGTAGGGAATTGGATTCCCTTCAAAATGAGTTTTTGTGGTAAAATTTTTGATAAAGTATGAGAAAGTTATGCCTGGTCAAAGTTTGGTTGACTTTTCCTATAGAAACCCTAATTTGCCATTTTTGACTTTTGATGAGTTAGGAGCATTTCTTGAGGAATCATGATCAACCCTTGATAAAATGATGGATATTACTTCAAAATGTTGATGTTGACCAAAAATCTTGAAGTTTGACTGTATATAGGCCACAATTGACTTTTGACCTAATACAATTGACTTTCAGGCATTTGAGCAGTTGATTGAGCAAACTTGTTGTGCAGGGCATGAAATTTGGCATGGATGATCTTGAGGACATATTAGGGACATGGAAAACATTTGAGACCCTTGGAGCTCAACCATCTTGATGATAATTGAAACCTTAGTTTGAGGTTTATTGCCTTAGGAGGAGAATTTGTCTGGTCAATTCTTAGTCATCCTAGGGAAAGTTGGGGATCTCAATGTACATGTCTTGAGTAAAATGAGAGGGAAAATTTTGGGGTACAATAGCTTCCCCTGTTCAATCTTCTTAAACCTAAGGGTGTAGATTGGCTGACCTGCCTTTCGTGATTTGAAGGTGGAAGATGATTGAACACTAGAGTGCCCAAAAATTTGCACTCGTCTGAAATGATACTTGACTGTGTAGATAATATCGGGGATGGGCTTATAGATTCCATTTGGAAAGGATGACAGAAAATTATCGGAGATGGGCTTAAAGATTCCATATGGAGAATATGACGGAGGGTCTTCGGAGATGGGCTTAAAGATGCCATCTGGAGAACAATGTTGATTTCATGAGACATTCTTTTATGGAGATCCCTATTCCTGTTGTTGAGGAGGACTCCACTGAGGAATGTTGGTCTCTGTTTTAGGAAATAGAGTTTAGGAGCTTCAATTATCTATTATTCTACTAGAGATTCCTCTCTTGATGGGAGAGACGGAAGTGAACTGCTATCTAGTCAGGATCCAGGCTTCATAGTGACTTGCTGAGGATATAAGGCTGACTGTTATCTAGTTGTATTCCAGGCTTCACAGCGACTTACTGGGGGAACATGAAATTAACTGCTATCTGGTCGAACTCCAGGCTTTTCAGTTTCTTTAACTGGAATAGAAATCGGGAAAATCTTAGTGTCGATTTAACTGAACCAGAGAAAGGTCTTGAGTGTCTTCAACTGGAATAGAAATCAGGAAAATCTTAGTGTCGATTTAACTGAACCCGACAAGGGTCTTGAGCTAACTTTAACTAGAATAGAAATCAAAAAAAATCTTAGTATCGATCTAACTGAACCAGAAAAAGGTCTCGGGTTATCTTCAACTTCTACTGGAATAGAAATCAGAAAAATCTTAGTGTCAATTTAACTGAACCAGAGGAAAGTCTTGAATCATCTTCAACTGGAATAAAAATCAGGAAGATCTTAGTATCGATCTAACTGAACCAAAGGAAAGTCTTGAATCATCTTTAACTGAAATGGAAATCATAAAAATCTTAGTATCAATTTAACTGAACCAGAGAAAGGTCTTGAATTATCTTCGAATGGAACATAAATCATAAAAATATTAGTATCGATTCAACTAAACCAGAGAGGGTCTTGAATTAACTTTGACGGGAATGGAAATCAGAAAAATCTTATTGTTGATTTAACTGAACCAGAGAAAATTCTTGGATTATCTTTAACTGGAATAGAAATTAGAAAGATCTTAGTATCGATCTAACTGAACCAAAGAAGGTCTTTTGAGAACATCTTTCTCAAGAAAATGTTGAAATAGCCCTTCGTCAGACATAGCTTTTGAGAAGACTACCAGTTCACTTAAGTAGTCAACGGTGTTTGTTGATTTGATCTTTCCTGAAAACGGTAAAGAGTTAGTCGTATACAATGTCATGATGTATGAAATGCATTGTGTGATAATGTTATCAAAATAAATAAGATTATGATGTATGCGATGTGTATGCGCATGCCATGATGTATAAATATAGGATTCTGTTGTGATATTTCCTAGTCTGGGAAAATAAATCCCTGACTGTTGCTGGAGAGCACTGGGAAGATGAATCCCGGACTGCTGTTTGGTGGATGAGGAAAGTGATTATTTCATTTCCGCTGGGGATGATGAATGGAGATGATTTTCCGGGGATTTCCTCTTTCAGTTTGAGGATATTCTGCCGGGGATCTTTAACTTCTACTTGAGAGTGACTCTGTGGGGGAAGGAAGCTTTGTCAGAAAATTAAACTCTGTTGGCGAATAAACTTCCACAGTTAGAGAAATAAACTCCACCAGGGAGGAGGTTTTATAAACAGTTTGAGATTATAAAACTCAGATGGGGAATACGGATTTCAGCTCTCTGAGGGAACTTGGCTGGAGGAAGTCATTCCTGCTTGGGGAGGCAAAGGTAAGAATTTTGGTTATTTTTACTCTGCGGGGACATAAGCATCACTAGGACGTATGCTAAGGATGTGACAAGAGGATGCCCTTGTTTCTGCTGGAAAGAGTAATTGTCGGGGCCACAAATTACTTGTTTAGACTTTGCCCCGTTTCTTAAAGTCATTAGCAACTGTCTTTTTGTTTCTTATGCAAGTATTTGTAAATAGTAATCATATTCAAATGCATATGTAAAAAATAATCACTGGATGTTTTTGCAAAACAAAACAGAAAAATAGAAAACAAATAGTTTTGTGTTTTCAAATAAATGATTTGTATTGATTTTTGAAGTTCGCCTATAACAGACATTTTTGTACAAAGAGACTGACGTTCTAGTAGGAGAACACCGCCGTGAAAAATGAAAACCATACAAAATAGTGTACAAAGAGAAAACAAATATGTGTAATAATCCAATTGAGTTTCAATTCTGCTATTACCCCTTATGTCCTGGAGCATCTCATCACTTTGCTACTTGTCTGAAGTTGACTGGATCGGTCAGTACCGTTTGAGCTTGATGGTTGATACTGAAGTCTGGTTGCAAGGTGATCCAATGGGACATAGTTATGCGCTTTAATATCCTTAACTTTTACCTGGACCTCACTTTCGGGTTTTCTATCCACTGAGATACCCTTTTTTGCCCAAGCCGCCTTTTCAGGTTTTCGAATTTCCAGGTTTACAGATTTTTTTTTGTCTTCATCCCAAATTTTTTCCTAAACCCTTTTGGTTCGCCGGGATGCCCTTATTTTTTCCTAGGCCAGTCAACCTAGCGGGTCTTTATTTATGCGTAATATCTTTTCACTATGTCCGTATTCACAGGATGAGGAAGGTCGTCACCATCCATGGTGGTTAGAATCATGGCTCCACCGGAAAATATGCTTTTGATTACAAATGGCCCTTCATACGTGGGAGTCCATTTTCCCCTGGAATCACCTTGTGGCAGTATGATGCGCTTGATTACTAGATCACCCTCTTGATATAATTGATGTCTGACCTTCTTGTTGAAAGCTTTGATCATTCGTTTTTGGTACATCTGACCATGACAGACAGCAATAAGCCTTTTCTCATCAATCATATTCAGTTGGTCAAGTCGAGTCTGGATCCAATCATCTTCGTTCAAACTCGCATCCTTCATGATCCTCAAAGAATGGATCTAGACCTCAATAGGTAAGACAACCTCCATACCATACACCAGAGAATAAGGTGTTGCCCCTGTTGACGTACGTGCTGAGGTACGGTAACCATGAAGAGAAAATGGTAACATCTCATGCCAGTTTTTGTATGTCACCATCATCTTCTATATCATTTTCTTAATGTTCTTGTTAGTAGCCTCCACAACGCCATTCATCTTTGTCCGGTAGGGAGAAGAGTCATAATGCTGGATCTTGAATTGCTTATAGAGTTCGGTGATCATCGTATTGTTGAGATTTGTACCATTATCTGTAATGATTCTTTTTGGAACACCATACCGACAAATAAGGTTATGCTTGATAAACCGCGCCACAAAATTCTTGGTAACAGTAGAAAAAAAGTCAGCCTCAACCCACTTTGTGAAGTAATCAATGGCGACTAGGAAGAAGTGATGCCCATTGGAAGCGATAGGTCTAATCTCTCCGATCATATCAATGCCCCACATTGCGAAGGGCTAGGGAGCCATCAAGATATTCAAAGGAACCGGAGGTACATGTACTTTATCAGCATAGATCTGGCATTTGTGACAAGTTCGGGAATGGTGATAACAGTCTGCTCCCATAGTGGACCAATAGTATCCTACCCGTAGGATCTTTTTAGCCATGGTGTGTCCACTAGAGTGGGTTCCAAAGGTACCTTCATGTAAATCTGCCATAATCCTCTCTACTTCGCTCTTGTCTACACACCGAAGTAAAGTAGAGTCATGGTTGCGCTTGTAGAGGATTCCATTACTGAGGAAGAACTTTGTGGAGAACCTTCTTAAAAACTTTTTATCATTGACAAATGCTCCCTCATCATATTCTTGAGCCTCAAGATACCTTTTCACTTCATGGAACCAAGGTTTGTCTGCTACTTATCCAGTATCAATCTCATAGCAGTATGCTGGTTCATCCAACCTATCAATAGTGATCCAAGGAGCCTCGTTGTCCCATCTGACCTTGAACATAGATGACATGGTAGCTAGCGCATTCGCTAACTGATTCTCTTCTCGTGGAAAATGTTCAAAGGTGACTTCTTCAAAGTGTGGAAGCAATGTCAGCACATGTTCTTTATAAGGGATGAGATTAGGGTGCTTCGTGTCCCACTCCCCTTTGATTTGACTTATTACCAAGGCTGAATCCCCGAAAACGCTCAAGAACTTGATCCTTAGGTCAATAGTAGCTTTGAGACCCATGATGCATGCTTCATACTCCACCATATTTTTGGTACAATTGAAACATAATCTGGCAGTGAAAGGAGTATGACAGCCCTCGGGAGATATGATTACAGCACCGAAGCCATTGCTGAGTGCGTTAGAAGCTCCATCAAAAACCATAGTCCATCAGGATCCTTCCTTAGGTCCTTCATCCGGTCCAGGTTCTTCACAATCAATCACTAACATGATATTCTCATCCGGGAATTCACAGTTCATGGATTGGTAGTCATCCACAGCCTGATGAGCCAAATGATCAACTAATACACTTCCCTTTATTGCTTTATGGGTCGTGTATTGGATATCGTATTCGGTCAGGATCATTTGCCATCTCGCTATTATTCCAGGGAGAGCGGCCTTCTCGAAGATGTACTTGATCGGATCCATCTTAGATATCAACAAAGTAGTGTGGGTCAACATATATGTCTTAGTCGGCGAGTAACCCATGCCAAAACGCAACAAGTTTTCTCGAGCAGTGAGTATCTTGTTTCACAGTCGGTAAACTTTTTGCTAAGGTAGTATATTGCATGCTCTTTTCGACCGGACTCGTCATGCTGCCCCATCACACACCCCATTAAATTATCTAACACTATTAAGTACATTATCAAAGGTCTTCCTTCAATCGGCGGCATCAGAATTGGAGGCTCTTAAAGGTATTCCTTGATTCTCTCGAAGGCAGTCTGACATTCGTCATTCCACTTTACCACTTGATCTTTCTTCAGGAGTTTGAATATTGGCTCACAAGTAGCAGTTAGATGGGGAATGAACCTGGAAATGTAATTTAGGCATCCCAAGAAACCTCTAACCTCCTTCTCAGTGCGAGGAGCCGGCATCTCTTGTATAGCCAGCACCTTTGCAGGGTCTACCTGAATGCCCTTATCACTGACAATGAAACCTAGAAGTTTACAAGACCTTACCTCGAAGGTGCACTTGTTCGAATTTAACCTTAGATTGTACGTCTTCAACCTATCAAACAACTTTTGTAGATGATCAAGGTTCTCTTTCTCAGTTTGAGACCTGGCTATCATGTCATCAACATAGACCTCTATCTCATGGTGAATTATGTCATGAAACAAAGCTACCATGGCTCGCTGATAGGTTGCCCCAGCATTCTTCAACCCAAATGACATCACTTTGTAACATAAAGTGCCTCATTGCGTGACGAAGGTTGTCTTCTCCATGTCTTCGGGTGCCATCTTGATCTGATTGTAACCAGAGAAACCATCCATGAAGGAAAATATCTTATGTTATGCGGTGTTGTCGACCAGAACGTCAATGTGGGGAAGTGGGAAGTCATCCTTGGGGCTTGCCCTGTTCAAATCTCTATATTCCACACACATTCGTACCTTACCGTCCTTCTTAGGCACCGGGACTACGTTAGCAACCCATTATGGATAGGAGGTGATAACTAAGAACCTAGTGTTGAACTGTTTCATAACTCCTGCTTTGATTTTTTCTGACATTTCAGGACGCATACGATGGACCTTCTGCTTTACTGGAGGGCAATCTTCTTTAGTTGGTAGACGATGAACCACAATATCCGTGTCTAGTCCTAGCATGTCTTCATATGACCAGGAAAAGATCTTGACATAATCATGTAACATCTGCATCAACTGCTGTTTGATACTAAGCTCTAAATTTGCGCCTATCTTGACTTCTTTTCTGCCCTCTTCTGTGCCCAAATTCACCATGTCAACTGGCTCTTCATGAGGCTGTATAGCCCTTTCTTCCTGCTGTAACAGCCTGGCAAGTTCTCCGGGTACCTCACAATCTTCCTCACCTTCGTCCTCGGCTTGGTTGATCGGATTTTCAAAGTCATAAGCAATAGCAGAACTGTTATCAATGGGATCCAGAGTGGATATGGATCTGCAGTTTTCTATGTGAATGTGTGTAAGAGCATAGCTGTATAGGAAAAGTAAAAAGAAGAAAATAAAAACAGAGAGCGCAAAATTTGTTATGCAAAACATCCAATGCTTTATTAATGACTTATGAGATTGAAACATGATGACTAATAACGAGAAAACATATCATATAATTACTATGCTTTTTACCGATTTTATATTTCATTAATTCGTCTAACCCCCGATTATTCCGAGATTATTTGTCTTTTTACAGGTATAACATTTTCCAACTCAAACCAATGGAAAAGGACAACATGAAGAAGGCTAGACAATAAACAAAGAGAAAAAGAACTAAAAATACAAAGTTTGGATTTTTGGAGCAGTGACGGTCGTCACACCCTTGTGACGGGCGTAACGCCCCCCAACTTAGAATAACACTCGTCACACATCACTGACGAGCGTAATGCGCTACTTAAGCGCGTTACGACCGTCACCCACCTGTGACGACCGTCACGCGCGTGAAGATGGATGTTGTAAATGGGTGGAGACGTGTGCAATGCAAGGGCAGACTCGTTCTCCTATTTTTCCTCCACCCACTAACTATGCTCCCTATATTTTCTCCATTCAACCTTTCCTCAAGACTTGCAACTGCTATTTTTCCTCTGCTATATATATATGTGTACAAGTGCAAAGTACCGGAGGTCGAAGGAATTTTCTCAGAACAAATTTATTATTCTTTTGCAATTATTTCTATTTCCTTGTTTTAGAGTTTTTCTACGTAGCTGTAATTTTCATTCCAAGATTTAGTTTTTAGTTTTAGGTGTTAATTCTTCATTCAAGAATCAACGCGATTTATTTACTACAATCAAGCTCAAGGATTATTGTAACACTTCAAGATTACCATAGCAACTTTGATTCCAGGTTTCTATTGTGTTGTACCCCAAAATTTGCCCTTGCATTTTTCCACAAGAAATCACAGCTTCAGGCGTTTCCTGATCTTTCAAACTGGCTCAAGAATCGGTCAAACAGACTTTTCTCGTCAGTCGGGACACAATTAGGGTTTCATTGATTTTTAGGGCTCTGGAATGTTTCACACAGTTGGCTTAGGGTTTTGGTTGACTTTGGCTCAACTTTGATCAGGCGAACATTCTTTGGCATTTAATCAGGAATTAGCGTTTTTGTGGGCACATTCTCAGAAGGATTTAAATTCTACAGCACTTTGCAAGTTATTCCGAGATTTGGGTTGAATTCACATTGTTTGATTTAATCAGTAAAAGAAGGCAGTTGGTTTGAATTCACGTTTGTTTGATTGAACCAGTCAAAAGGTACATTCAGTTGGGATTTACAGTGTTGGGTAAAAATCAGTGAAAAGGGAATGCGCCTGATCAGTTGTTTTGATTAACTGTTGCTTTGCTTTGGATATTGGAAATGCCAGGTTTAACTGAGTAAATTGCTAAAGCATTGTTTATTTAAATTTATTATTCTGAGATTAAGTGATTGGAATTTATTTTTCAATTATTTTAATTCAAAGAATTTTAAATAATAAATAAACAATAAAAGATAAAAAGAATTAATTGGATAAAGACTTTTTATTTACTTTTAAATTATTCGTACAATTATTGTTTACAATTTGTTTACGACAATAATTTTACAGTGATTTAAACTTAAATAAAAAAAAACTATCCTAAGCATTTTCTATTCTTCAATTCTTCATCTGCTATCCTTTGCTCCAGTGCTCCTTTTTTTAATTGTTCATCTGCAAAAGGAAAGAAGAAAAGTCAAAAAGCAGATAAGTAAATAAAAGATAGTTCATCATTAAGGGCCACTGATTGGGATCAGTTAACCCTATCTGCAAATCACGGGATTTCTCCCGGTTCACAAAGAGGGACGAATGTTTATTTGCTAAAAATGAATGCACAAAAGTCAAAGTTGCACAATTCAAAAAGTGTCAAACTGCATAAGTTCAAATCTCAAAACTCCAAGTTCAAACCAAACTAGAAGTCCAAACTGAAAAATTCAAACTTGCTGTCAAAATGTCACAAAGCTATTCAAGGCTACCAAAGAAGAAGATTTGGAAAAGATACAAAGTACAAAAGCTGTCAAAAGAAGAGATAAAAAAATGAAGGGAAAGCATGATATGCAAGCAACACATTTTCTTTTCATCATTTCCCAAAAGAAGTGGCCCTTTTCAGAAAAAAAGTACAATGCATAAATAATATCTTAATGCAAAACTGTACTGGAGAGAGAAGAAGAAGAGAAAAGAAAGCAGGTTTAGGCTTTAGGCAGGAAGAAAGATATATAAAACCAATACAAAAGATAGTACAGTGAGGGGAAGGAGAGAAAACCAATAAACCAAAAGATATACAAAAGCATAAGCCTTCAAGTCTCACAAAAAGAGACCAACAATCTGAAAACACATAACCTGTAAGCCATTCAAAAACCATTAAACCACTGTCAAAGCAAAAGGCCAATAACATAAAAACCTGCCTAAGCATCCAACCTGCCTAGCATCAAACCTGCCTCAGCATCATACCTGCCTAAGCTGTAAAAACCTTCAAGGCATAAACCATAACCTGCAATATACTAAGAGAGCCAAAACCAGAAAATAAAAGATCTGTCCAACTTCAAGCCTAATCCCAAATATATCCAAGCACAAATCACCAGCCTCATAACCAGTTCAAGCCTCAAGCCTCACCCTGCCTGAAGCCTAACAAAAATAACCAGTTCAAGCCTCAAGCCTCACCCTACCTGAAGCCTAACATAAACTAGATAAACCCCAAGCCTAAAACAAGCTCAAACCAAGTCCAGGCCTGCATCAACGCATATGTCCAAAACCATTCAACAATAGCACATATCAGAAGCATACACATAAGCCTCAGAAAATTTTCATCACAGGGAACAAACATTCAAGGCAATAGAAGAAAGATATAAAGAAATACTGAGGCAACACAGGCATCCAACACAGGCATCCAACACAGGCAACAAAGGCAACGTAAGCATGTAAACAGGGCCCTCAGTAGAGACATCATAGGGCAGAAAAAGCAAGCAACATAAGCATACGAGCGAAGTAGGCAACATAAGTAAGCAACAAGGCAACTCAGAGACGAAGAAGAGAGATAACAAAAGCGTACAGAGGCATGTAAACAGGGCGATAAGAAGAAAGAAGTGAATTTTCAAAAGGGGTTTTCAGTCAATATCATCACAAAACCCTAAAATAGCAAAAAGGTAAAGATACCAGGAAGCTCATAAGTCCAGCATCAAGCGCCTGCAACCCCCTTCACCACTAAGCCTCCTACGCGTCTCCTCCATCTTCTTCCTCCCCTCTGCCAAGGTAAAACATCTCTCTTCTCATCCCTTTTCAATCTCGTTAAACAAACAAAGTCAAACACTTAATCAAAAAAGCAATAAACAATTACATATAAGAAGAATAAAAACCCTAACGCGTTGAAAAGGAAGAGAATCGTACCTCTGTTTGTCACCATTTGAGTGGGCGTGAAGAGAGGATAAGAGGTGGAGGTCGCAGGTGGCTGAGGCGAAGGGTTTAAGCTAGGCATTCAGAATGATCGGAGAAGATGAAGTAATGAACGAAACCCCAAGACGGCGCGCCTCTACAAACCCTAAGCGTATTCCCAACTGAAGACCAATCCTCATAACCCTAAAACAATGTTGTGAAATCATAATGGGCTTTGCCCCATCAAGCACCCAAGCCTTTTTCTGTTTTCCATCACACACCCCCCTTTGCTTCTGAACGCTTTTGGGTAAGGGCCCATTCAAACCCTTTTCCTTTAGAATTTTAAAACCTATTACTTTCTTTTGACTAATAAATCAACATAATATTTCTTTTACATATCATATTATTTTTTATTATTTAATCATATTTTTCATATAACATATTTTTAAACGCAATATAATTAAAATTGAAAACACCTTTTTCTTTTAATTAAAATATTCTCTTTGTACATAAATTCTTTTTTAAATAAATACATTTTCTTTTCTTAAGAAATTTTGTACATAATAAATAAAGATACATTTTTTTATATATAATTTAATTAGAATTTAAAACATTTAATTAAAACATTCTTTTTTTGTATATATTAAGGAAAGTACAAGATTGTTAATTAGATTAAATAAACATTTAATTTTTTTCTTTAAGTCAAAACAATACTTAATAATACGCATTAATTCACATTGTCGCACCTGTAAATAATCACGTATACAAATATACATAAACACCTACACTTACACAATACATTTACATTGCTCATATACACATTTGCTTATCTTATACATTGATATTCGTTACATTTACCTTTGATCGCAAATTCGATTTGGTTGTAACTTATTGGACATTACATTCCTAAAGTCTCATCCCCATTCGTAAATTTGTACCCCCACTCCCGGATACTATTTGTAATAGCGTAGACTTTAAATTCTCGCAATTTACCGCTTTCGAATTATACCATGGTTAGACCTAGGGTTTGCATGTACATAAAATCAAACGCTAGATAACCTAATACAAGACAAATACATGAAATCAATACACAATCACACTTACACCCTCTAGGGTAATCCCACGTGTTGCCTTCCAAAATGGGCCATGCTTGCACGTCGAGTATCTTTGGCAAAACAAATGCAAATGATCATAAGTCCCTCGATGACGCTTTCGAATGTTGCCTAAAATGGAATGATCATAGTCCTTTCAAAGCAAACTGCCAAAGACACTTGACATCATTGCCTTCATGGTCCATACGATGATCCGCGCCCGTCCCGAACAAACTTCCTAAATGCAAGATTGTCCACCAAATTCAATGGTGGAACAAAATTGTTAAAAAGGGTTGAAAACATAGAGAAAACCTTTGAGTACAATAGGGTAGACAAAACTCTTAGTTACTTGAGATCAACTTGCAAAAACGCTTGCCTTCTTTTCAAAAACCACACTCCATACATATTTTCAAACAAACTCTCAAAAAAATTTGAAACATCTTTTCGAAAAGATACACACTTTTGTAAAACACTCAAACACGAGTCGAATACATTGGTCGCCTAAGACAAGGCATCTCTTCAAAAACATTTTCAAAACACACACACACACACCACAATTTCAAGCAATCGAAAATCAAGGCAAGTGATCTAAAAACCAAGTAACTAAGAGCCCATGAATAACCATGGATGAAAAGGGTGCTAATACCTTCCCTTTTCATAATCTACCCCCCAGACCCACGAAATATCTCAAAAGGTTTTTGCTGTGCTTTTTTAACCTTTCCTTTAGGATAAAATAAAAAGTCGGTGGCGACTCTTGCTCAACCGAACAAGTGCGAATACAAACGCAAAACCCATAGTCAGTTCTCCCACTGCACCACATATTGCAATTAATATTTATTCAATTTTCTTATATTATGCCAATTGTTGTTATGAATTATATTTTGAATTGCATTGCTGTTAAATTTATTATGTCCGGCTAAATTATTCGTACCGGTATGTGACTCTTAAGAACTGAGAGAATTCAGTGATACCTTGGCCAAAAATATTTATAAAACAATTTCTGGTTTCCAATTTCCAAGATTAATTTAACTAGCCTTGTCACGAGAGTGAGAGGTTAATTAACACGATTTTGCCACGAGAGTGGGAAATTAATTAAGGCAAGAACCTGCATGCGAGAGCTGGGGTTCAACCCAGATAGTGGTAACGAAACATTAATTTTTAAATACACGAGAGTGTTTTAATAAATTAATTAGACTCAAATTGTTTTCAAAAAGTGTTATTAAATTTAAAGTGCATCCACTAGGTTTAGTAGCATAACTTATTTCATGAATACGAGAGTGAATGTCTCAGGTTTTTAAACAATTAGTTTTTACCAAAATACTTTATAGGCCAAGCGATTCACCGAATTCCCGAAGTCCGATTATCACACACCGGTATAACTATTACTATTATTTTTAATTAAATTGTTTCCCCCAAAAATCAAATATTCATCGCTTAGTTAAACAAACTGTAGCATTAGATCGTATGCGATTGATCCTCAGTCTCTGTGGGTTCGATAATCTTTTAAAACTAGAACGACTGAACTGTATACTTGCAGTTAGTATCCCGACAGACTCATAAAGTCCCGATCAAGTTTCTGGCGCCGTTGCCGGGGACTGGTAGTCAATTAATTACGATTCTTCTGTTGCGCGTTTAGACTAGGCAACAGATACCCTTTTTCGATTTATATGCCAAGGACTCGCTCACAAGGAGAACCACTTGACAAATCGACGGACGAACCTGAACGCATTCTTTCCGTAAGACGTGCAGTCAGGGATTACTTTTTAAATCACGCTATTCCTTTACCCAAACCCGAAATCAAGATTGATTCTGAAATAGATTCTAATTCTTCCTCTGAGACCGAAACCAATCCAGAATTAGACATGGCCGAAGAACAAAGGACCCGTCCACTGAAGGAGTACGCAGCTCCATCACAACAAGAACCCCACAACAACATTTCTGCTCCAGCAATAAACCGAAACGATTTCGAGTTGAAACCTTCATTGATATCAGCTATCCAACAACGCCAATTCTCTGGAGATCCTTCTGAGGATCCGAATGAACATCTTACAAAATTCGTTCAATTTGCCGACATAGTTATAGCAAATGGTGTTAGTAAAGATGCGATAAGATTACGTCTTTTCCATTTCTCACTAAGAGATAGAGCTTGGGCTTGGTTGCAATCCTTGCCATCAAATTCCGTCACTACGTGGGAAGGACTGAAGATTGTATTCTTAGCACGATACTTACCCCCAAGCAAGACCGCTGCACT
Organism: Vicia faba; assembly: GCA_948472305.1. NCBI lineage: Eukaryota > Viridiplantae > Streptophyta > Magnoliopsida > Fabales > Fabaceae > Vicia > Vicia faba. Next base: position 744,636,393 of record OX451739.1, read on the forward strand.
AAGAGCCCAAATCAACGGATTTAGGCAGAAGGATAATGAATCGCTATTCGATGCATGGGAGCGCTACAAAGATATGATGCGAATGTGCCCACATCACGGATTAGAAAAATGGCTGATAATCCACACGTTTTATAATGGACTCTTGTACAACACAAGACTCTCTATAGATGCCGCCGCAAGTGGTACACTGATGGACAAGCCTTATGACGAAGCTAACCAACTCATTGAAAACATGGCTCAAAACCACTATCAGTGGGGAGGAGAAAGAACATCTGTGGAGAAAACTCAAACCAAAGGTGGGATGTACGAAATTAGTAGCCTAGATAAAGTTAATGCTAAGGTAGATGCTCTTACCCAAAAGATAGAAAGCTTGACCTTACCTCCTGCAACTACCGTGGCTGCAGTTACCCCAAGCTGCGAAGTTTGTGGAGTTCATGGTCATGTTGGAACCGAATGTCAAATCTTAGGAGGAATATCAGCTGATCAGGTAAATTATGCTCAAGGTAATCCTTATGCCAATACCTATAATCCCGGTTAGAAGAACCATCCTAACTTCTCGTACAAGAGCAATAACGCTTTATATGCACCTAGAGAAGCACCTGCTGTACCTCCAGGGTATCAAAAACCCGCTGTTAATGTTCCTAACATTCCTAAGAAATCTAACCTTGAAATCCTAATGGAAAATTTTATCGCTAATCAAGCCCAACAAAACAAAGAATGCCTCAATCAAAACGTTCACACCGGTGAACAGTTGAAGCTATTAGCAAATAAGGTAGATGCCCTAGCAACTCACAATAAAATGATAGAAACCCAAATCTCCCAAGTAGCACAACACCAAGCTAGTTCTGCCGCACCTGCTGGTACATTTTCTGGACAGCCACAGCCCAATCCTAAAGGACATGCAAATGCTATCACATTACGAAGTGGGACATCCCTTGATGGACTGGTAGATCTTAGACTCCAAAACCCGACCATGTATCAAAAACCTGAAAAAGAAATAGAGAAGTCGAAAGATCAATCTGAAAATGTAGAGGAAGACACGAATGAGAACAGAGAGGCTTCATAAAAACCTTATGTGCCTCCACCACCATATAAACCACCAATTCCATACCCCCAAAGACTTGCAAAATCCAAGAACGAGGGACAATTCAAGAAATTTGTAAAACTTCTGAAACAATTAAACGTTACTATTCCGTTTACAGAAGCTATAACCCAAATGCCGTCATATGCTAAATTGCTAAAAGAAATATTGTCTAATAAGAAAAAAATCATTGAAAACGAAACCGTTATGCTAACTGCCGAATGTAGCGCCATAATTCAAAATAACATGCCTCCAAAGCTAAAAGATCCTGGTAGTTTCTCCATACCATGTGTAATTGGAAAATCTGTCATAGACAAAGCTCTATGCGATTTAGGAGCCAGTGTCAGTCTAATGCCCTTATCTATTTACGAGAAGCTCAAATTAGGCGACATGAGACCTACCAAGATGTCCCTACAACTAGCCGAAAGATCAGTCAAAATTCATGTTGGTATGCTAGAAAACATTCCTGTCCGAATAGGACAATTTTACATACCGACTGACTTTATAATAATGGACATCAAGGAAGATTCAAACATTCCCATCATACTAGGAAGACCATTTTTAGCTACTGCAGGAGCCATCATAGACGTTAAGAAAGGAAAACTTACCTTCGAGGTAGGAGAAGAAAAAGTAGAATTCATTCTTTCCCAATTCTTTAAAGCCCCTGCTATAGATGACTCATGTTGTCTCCTAGATATTATTGATGAATGTGTCAAAGAACTTGAATGCCAAGAGGACACCTATTCTGCGATGCTGAAAATTCAGACACCAATTATCCTTAAGAACGAGGACTGGAAACAAGAACACTTAGATGCCGACCTAAGCGAATGTTTAGCCTTAACACCCGATCCTGCCCCAACTAATAAGAAACCTGGCATAGAACTTAAAACATTACCTGAAGATCTTAGGTATGAATTCTTAGATAAAGAACTCGAACGACCAGTTATAGTCAATGCCAAATTAGGAGAGATCGAAACCGAAAAACTTCTTAGTGTGTTAAGGAAATATCCAGCCGCATTAGGCTATAATATATCAGATCTAAAAGGAATAAGCCTTTCTCTCTGTATGCACCGCATTATGCTGGAGGAGGACTGCAAGACTTCTAGAGAACATCAAAGACGAAAAAATCCTATCCTAAGTGAAGTCGTTAAGAAGGAAGTGCAGAAACTACTAGAGGCAGGTGTTGTACCCCAAAATTTTCCCTCCCATATTCCTCAAGATTTGTCAAGAATGATCTTCAAATGGTTCAAAATGGCTCAAGGGTTGTACAGTCCAAACACCTCCTTAGACAGCTGAAATTAGGGTTTTGGTTCTTTCAAGGAATTTGGGGTTCTCAATGGTTCAATCAAGTCTCATAGGCCCATATACATTCTCAAGCACCTACATGCCAGGTTTCAAGACTCACAGTGCCATCTTGCACAGTCAAAAGCTCCATTTGATCTACAGTCAACTACAAGGGCAAAATGGTCATTTTACAGTTAAAAGTCAGAATTTTTGGTCAACATCTCATTTCGAGTTCACAATCATCATTTGATCAAGTCTTGATCATGATTCCACAAGAATAGCTCAAAAATCATCAAGACACAAAAAGTTACTATTTTTGGACAGTAGAAAAGTCAATTGTATCTTGACCAGGGCATAACTTTTTCATGGTTTATCAGAAAAATTCCACCCAAAGCTCATTTTGAAGAGGATGCAATTTCCTACAATCCATCTTCACACTCCAAGATCAGAAAATGCACTCACAAGAAGTTACCAATTTTTACATTATAGGTCAAATTCAAAAGTCAACAAAAGTACACTTTGAGTCAAAGGCCATAACTTGATATTGGTAAATCCAAATGACATGGGACCAAAGGCATTGGTTAGAGGACTTCAAGAGCTTTCCAAAATGTCCAAGAACATGGTCATATGATCAAAATTGAGAAAGTTGTGCATTGGAGAAGTTGGGAAATTTTCATGAATTTGCAAAAGTCAACTTTGCTCAAAACACCTTCTTTTTGCTAATGGGCCTCAAATCTCTTCTTGAAACTTCACCCATGACCTATGCACGACCCATCAAGATTAATTGGATTTATTTTCTTATTTTTATTGATTAATTGGATTTTTAATTAATATTAATCCATTTAATTAATTTAAATCATAAGAAAATAGAAAATTTGTTTTTTAAATCAATTTGTGAAGCAAATATGATCAAAACATGCTGGCAAATTCGTGCACAAGTCAAAGATACAAAAAAAATCCAAATTTGGCAACATTGTTCAATCATGAAAAATCAAGAATATTTGATTTTCAATCAAAGATTTAAACATCAATGCAATGGATATTGGCCCAGCTTTTTGACCTAATTTGTTTCCCTTATACATAAGCAAGCTAACCATACCCTAGCACACGATTGAAAGCTGCAGAAACGGCCATAGCACATTCAAGAATTTCCAAGAAAACTGAAAACCTGTTCTTGCATTCTAGGTCGATTCAAGGGTTTTTGTTGATTCAAATACATTGCAGGAGGTCCCAGGAACGATTTGCAATCGAATTCACGCACTAAAGCTTAAAGAATCACGATACACAGTCCCACGGTTTGCACTTTTGATTCATAATCGTATCTCTTAATTCATGCTCATTTAACATGTTTTTGTGACTGATTTGCATTGCTAGAGACCATACAAAGCTAATGGAGTGGTTGAATTGAATTATAATGCCCTAAATCGAAAGATACCATGACTGGATTTCTAGGGTTCTTGAGCTTTAAATTAGGGCTTTCTGAACCAGGGAAAATTGGGACCAGTGAGACACATGGTTGAGATCGTGAGACCAAGACGATCAAGACCCATACCTCGCGAAATATTTATATATACTGTGGTGATATTCGCTATTTTTCCTTGCAGGAGTTAGTGGGGGTTAAAAACCCCCGCTATTTGATATTATTTATGCAGGACAAACGAAGAAGATGACGAGGTGTTGGCATCTGATTGGTTAATTTGAAAAAGCGCGCATTTGTTTTTATTTTACAGCATATTGAGTTGTTTGCATATATAATAATTGCCCATTATCCAAATAATAAAAAGGTGCAGGTGGTTGAGTGGTGAGCGTATTGGCCTGTGAGCATTGGGACCTGGGTTCGAATCCCAGGTCCCCCAAAATTCTTATTATTATTTTCTTGTGCATATTCCAATAGATTTCCAGGCATGAAGACCACCATATGCTTCAATTCCCAGGCGCCAGATGTCTTCAGGCATAGATCCAATGGACATGAATGGGAGATCACCATACTCCCCAGTCAACAAGCATGTGGATAATCACAAAAGTCAACGTGGCTGGAACGTTGTTGGGCCTGAAAATTGCAGAATACACCTCCTGATTTGGGCCAGCACCCCCTGGGTTTATTTCCTCTTCTCTTTTTATTATTTTATTTAATTTGTTTTTTTATTAATTTTTAATTAACTACTAACTAAAACAATTAACATTTTTTCTAATAAATTCAGAAAACATAAAAAATATAATATTTTCATTTATTAAATTTAATTAGTTATTTTGTAAATAAATACTAACATAATTAATTTAGTTTTTTAATTAGGTTAATTTTAATATTTTCACAATAAATAAAATTAATATAGAATTAGGGTTGTTGATAACTTTTAATCATTTTATTTATTTCCTTGAAACATAAAAAACTCAAAAAATATCTTTCTTTTATTTAATTAATTAATTAGTCTAGGTTTAATTTAATTAAATGCAAAATAATAAAAACTTCCTTCTTTCTCAAAAAAAGGTCAAAACCCTCAAAACTCTCCGATTCAATTTTTCTCGCGCGTGTGATTATCCTTGATTCATATTTTGATCCATATAATTGTAATTGCTCCGAGGATGTAATAGCTTTAATTAGGACTTTATTTATCGCTTTTATTTATTTTCCGCAATTTACTTTTTCAAGGGTTTGCTTTTGGCGATGTAAATACCCGACGCCTTGTAATAGCTTAGCTTTATTTTCCGCAATTATTAACTGCTAGATGTATGCTAATAGGCTATGCATGACAAGATCTCTCTCAAATTAAAAATCAATCGTAGCTCACCATAACATGTACAAAGATAACATAACCGAAACCTGAAACACTCACACATGCCACTCCTAGGGTACGCCTCACTTGGTTGCCTCGACGTGGTCATTGAGTATAGGGTGTTTTAGAGGTCGCCCTCCTGTCTAAAGATCAAAGTTGCCTCGAAACGGTTGCCTCGATAAAAAAACGATCTAAGACATTAGGGTTACCGCTAAGGCGTCCTACCATTGCTTTAGTGACCACATGTCCCTATAATCGAATTGACCTAAAACTCCAACAACGGTGCTACCTACTTCTCAATAGTGGGATAGTACTGTCTAAAGGACATTTACACAGCTTAATTTCTTTTGAGTAGGTAGAGGTTCTCAGGTACTTGCTCTTTCAAAACAAAACAACTTTTCGCACGTACCCTTTTTCAAACAAAGTTTTCAAACAAACACTTCATACACTCTTGAGGACAGATACAAGAGTTAAATCGAAGTTTTCAAAACAAAACTTTTTCAAAACCCACAAACACAAGAAAAGCAAAACTTTTTGAAAACATAGTGAGAAAGTACCTAAGAGCCCGTGGATAACCACTGATAGAAAGGGTGCTAACACCTTCCCTTTCTATAATCTACCTCCCGAACCCGAGAAACATCTCGAAAAGAAATTTTGCTGTGCTTTTGTCCTTTCCTTGTTGGAGAAAATAAAAGACGGTGGCGACTCTTGCTTACCGCGACATTTTGCGAAACGCAAACGCGAACCAACATTCCAAAACAGTCAGTTCTATTTCCACCGATCATAGAACTGGCGACTCTGCTGGGGACATTCTTATAAGTGAGGTGTACCTTAGGATTAGATCAATGTGTTTTCAATTGTATGCTTTGTATGATTTATATTTGTGGGCTTGTATCGGAGTTCTATAGATCCTAACCCGGATCTGGGGATACCCTTTAGGTAAGTAGCAATAAACTGTGAGGGACCTGTCCGGTGTAGACCGACACGGGTGAAGCAGTAGCTATGTTGGTGTGACACCTTGGTCTGTACCGATATCCCTTGTGTTGGAACAAGGAGAATATGGGTCTTCTAAGGAGTCATTAAGCACCAACTAACCTTAGAACCTTAAATTGACCAACTTGGCCATAGAACAGTAGAAGTATGCTACACTCATTGAGACTAAACTCTCGCGATGGTTCCGGCCGCAAGAAAAGGTTTCCAAACTGGAATTATGACCGATTGAGGGTAGTCAGTGATATTGAGATCCTCTAGAACCCGATTACTATTTTTAGGACAGGTCTTAACCAACTGAACTGAAAGAGGGTAGTACATAAACTTCATGCCAGCCTGAAATCTAAGGGCTCTTTTGTGTGACTTGTGTGCCTTTACCATGTTTGCCTTTTGTGAATACTTATGGTGTGCCTTTATCATAACATCATAACATCATAACATCATAACATTGCATACATCCTGCATAAGGACTAACCCATTTCAAGGATCTCAAGGATTTGTGATGCAGGTCATGATGAACCAAATGTCTAGCAAGGGGCAAAGGGGATTTATTTTCCTCTAGCCAAGTTTGTTTGGAGATCAAAACGCGATAACTTGAGTCAGGGGCTATGACCCACTCGATATGGTGAGCCTGACTCTTGAAGAAGGACTCTCAGCAACATGAATTTCCTTCAATCAAGCTACCAGATTCAAATTCTAACAGTTTCTTGTTTACCCCGCGAGATCCTTGAAAACATTGCTTACATATATCATATATTTCATTGCATAACAGGTCATCCGATACAGGTCTCTCATGTTCTTGTTGTTTATTTCAGCAATGGCTTTCCAACCAGACAACCAAGATCTCCGGGCTCAAAACGCCCAACTTCAAGAAATGTTCTTGAACCTATCCCAGGGGCAAGAAGAAATAAAATCTCTCCTCACAAGGGGCTTGGTCCTAGGGAATCCAGGAGGCGTCAGGAATGATCAGTTGGAAGGGCTACAAATTGAGTTGGCAATAATGGAGATCCAGATAATGGGACAGCTGGGGGGCCAGATGACTCTCATTCAAGACTTAGCTCAAAGACAAGAAGAGCTCAGGGTCCTCGTCCACAAGCTGCTTCAAAATAACCAAGTGAGGCAAACAACTAGGGTTGAAGATCAGGCCATCATTCAACCACCTTTGGGGCAAGAAGACAAGGGAAAAGCTCCTCAGCTCGCTTCAGGGTCACAAGCCCAACATCAACCTCGCCATCATCAACAGGGTAATCGGCGTAAGCAAAATACGTCTGGAAGACATTTCTCTGAGACTGATATACCATCATCTCTAATACTGAAATGCTTGTTGGAGGTCAATCTGATTACTTTAAAGGATCCTCCCCGGAATCCCAACACCTTTGCTCCTACCTATCATCCCTATGAAAGGTGTGCATACCACTCTGACAGTCCGGGACATGACACCGACGATTGTTGGACTCTGAAGAACAAGATCCAAGACTTGATCGACGGAAGGGTGCTGGAGTTCATGCCGGATGGCGAGATGAAAATCTTCCGCTGAGAATTCTCCATCTGAGATGACTAGGTCAAACTAAGAGACTTTTGTTGATTTGAATTCTGAAGTTGTATTTTTCTTTGCTTATTCAAACAATTATTATCATGTTGAACTCTTTTATTTCATTAATGCATTGCATATGTCTGTTTTGAATCAATCCATTCGCGTTCACTATATTCAAATTCTTTCATTTTTTGTGATGTTCAACACTCGATTAAAAAGTTCTAAACCTTTTGAGGGAGGATGACGAAAATGATACCACGATCTCTACAGTATGCTTTTGAATAGACCCTGCTGATGAGGTACAGGCATTGTTTCAAATCCTAAATAGTAGAGTTATAAGGAAGATAATCCCTAGTCAACCCCTTTGAGCCAAAGAAGTTGAATTTTTTTCGTTTCACAAATTAGAACCTTTAATTATAACCTGGGGCAGGGTAGTTCTCTCAGTTGATCCAGGTGCACAATGAATGGCATCAAAGAAGTCCTTCCGAGACAAAAAGACAGTGATGGTTCCCTATAATCGTCAGGACAGGCAGTCGTTATCTTCCAAAATAAAAGCCCAATAAGTCAAAACCTATGAAGGAGACTTACAAAAACTGGGGCATCCCGCTGACTGTAATCATAAAAGAAACAGTTCAGGCAAAAAAGATAGGGATAACGAAATCAAAAAGGGAAGAAATCCTACAAACCCTTAACAAAAAATAAAAATGACTGCCTGTTCAAAATAAATTGTCAGTATCCGAACCATCACTGGTATATCAGAGCAAAGACTCAAACAAGATCTAATGCACGATTAGCTGAGTTTAGGATCGAAGAACATCACGAAGAACGGGTGGGTACAAATAAAATTTGAGCCTTTATCCTTTGTTTCTTAAACCGTGAACCAAGCCACGTTATAACCCTTAAAAGTCCTAGCTGAAGCATGGGTTAGTTCGAAAGCATACTGTTACAAAAGGTATCCTGACTCCTGTAGGGCTCGCTGTAAAATCCTGAGTTGACATCACATTTTACAAAAATTCACTTGTTTTATTGAAAACTGCATTTTCAAAAAAAAATTAAAAAAAACAAAAAAAAAACTTCAAGACAAACATAAGCTTTGCATTCTTAAAATAACATTATTTGCATATGACTATTTGTTCAGATAGCAGAGAAATTCGCACGACGAATATCTAGTGAACAAAAACCTTTTCAATAAAAAAGGGATCACCTCAAGTGAAAAAACACTTCCAATCAAGGGGCACGGCATGATCATTTTCCATCATCTGGGGCAGTCAAGTCAAGATTCAAGGAATCTCTCAAAATTCCAAATAGCCAGAGGCAAATCTCCATCTAAATCAATTGGGGGGATTGGACATGAATTCCAGCAACGAATATTGCATGATCAAACATCTTCTGGTAGTACGGTGACACAACACTACCGACAGTGACAACTCCCTGCGCTCTGAGAACGTGGACATAGTCAAAAAATACTACGCATAACCAAAGACCCGCTAGGTCGACTGGCCTAGGCAAAAACAAGGGCTTCCCGGCGAACCAAAAGGGTTCGGGCAAAACTAAGGGATGAAAATGAAAAATCTGTACACCCGGCAAGTCGAAAACCTGAAAAGGCGGCTTGGGCAAAAAAAAGGGTATCCCGATGGACTGAAAACCCGAAAGGGCGGTCCAGGAAAAAATTAAGGATCAAAGCATACGACTATGTCTCGTCATCTCGTCACTTGCCTACCAGAAGAAGATGTGTCAATCGGCAGTTATCAAGCACCTCATAGACCTTCGTCTCCTGCAGAAACTGGGGCAATAAGAATTATCCGAACTACACAAGTTGCTCTGTCCACCAGATACAAGGTAGATTCAGCTGAAGAATATGACCAAGATACCTTCACTCCCCAAAGAGTAAGACAGTAATGGTAGCTATCCCCCACTGAGACTTGCAACTATGAACGAATCAGCAATGCTCTCCCCAAGCAGAGTTAATCTATCATCAGCCCTAAAAAAGTTGGGTATCCCCAGTAGGTCTTAATATTCCCCAGTGGAGTATACAGACATTCCTCAGCAAGCATCCCCGACAGTCTTAATATTCCTCAACGGAGTATAAAAATGTTCCCCGGCGGAATACAAGATACCCCCAGTGGAGCAATTTCCCAGTGCAGTCTAAAAAAGGCTTCCCCTCCAGAGTTTAATCATCTTCCCCAGTAGATTCTGGAAGCCTGTCCCCTGCAGAGTATAAATGTATCTCCCTAGCCGTATTTAGAGGTTATCCCCACAAAAGTCTAACTGGGTTATCCTCAGCAAGGTGCGACGGAAAGATCATCCCCAGTGAAGTTCTTTCTATCCCCAGCGGAGTTCATCATCAAAGTCCCCAACAGAGCTTATCAACGGAATCCCCAGCGGAGTTATCGTTAAAACCTCAGCAAAGCATCTCTCCCCACAGAGTAATTCCCCGCAGAGTAATCTCTTCATCAAGTTTATTCCCCAACGGAGTTCTTCTCTCCTGCAGGTTTATTCTCACAATCATCTTTGTTTATCATCCCCAGCGGAAACGAAGAACTCAACACTATTCTCCAGCTATCCGGGATTTATTTTCCCCAGCTAAAACATTACATTTCCATACATCATGATACATGCATAAACGCATCATGTCGCACAATCTCATTTATGTTGAGAACATCATTGCTTGATCCATCTCATGCATTGCATATGACTGACCTTTACCTTTCAAGAAAGATGCAGTTAAATTCTCAGCCATATCAAAAGGCCTTCTCTAGTCCAGTTAAATTGATTCTTAAAGATTTTTCTGCTACCGATCCAGTTGAAGATATTCCAAGACCTTGTCTGGTCCAGTTAAATCGATTCCTAAAGATTTTTCTGATGCCGATCCAATCAAAGGCCTTCTCTGGTCCAGTTAAATCGATTCCTAAAGATTTTTCTGCTACCGATCCAGTTGAAGATATTCTAAGACCTTGTCTGGTCCAGTTAAATCGATTCCTAAAGATTTTTCTGATGCCGATCCAGTAAAAGGCCTTCTCTGGTCCAGTTAAGTCGATTCCTAAAGATTTTTCTGATGCCGAGCTAGTCAAAGGCCTTCTCTGGTCCAGTTAAGTCGATTCCTAAAGATTTTTCTGATGCCGATCCAGTTGAAGATATTCCAAGACCTTGTCAAAATCAGTTAAATTGATTCCTAAAGATTTTTCTGAGGCGAAGCCAGTCAATGGAGACAAAATCAGTTAAGTCGATTCCTAAAGATTTTTCTGAGGCGAAGCCGGTCAATGGAGACAAAATCAGTTAAATCGATTCCTAAAGATTTTTCTGAGGCAAAGCTCGTCAAAGGAGACACCCTGTCAGAAGAGACAACCCATCAACATTTTCAAGTTCCAGATTAATACTTGTAACTAGCCAAGAAAACTATCTGTGAACGATTGATTGTAGATTAATACCTGAAACCAGCCAGGAAAACTATCTACATGAAGAGATTGAAGATTAACACCTGTAACAGGCCAGGAAACTATCTTTCTTTCTCAGGTCAGAGATTAATACCTGAAACCAGACAGGACAACTATCTCATCGGCCAACCTTTTCAAGTTCCAGATTAATACCTGTAACTAGCCAGGAAAATTCTGTGGATGATTGATCGTAGGTTAATACCTAAAACCAGACAGGACAATTATCTACTTGACCATCATGAAGCAACCCTACACCGGTTCCTCCTCAGTTCCAAGACGAAGTTTTACACGAACTTATCTCAAAATAACCTCACCCCGGTTCATCCTGAAGTTTCACCCGAACTTATCCCAAAGTAACCCTACACAGGTTCCTTCCTTCCAAGATGCAGTTTCACACGGACTCATCATCAGTCAACCCTACACAGGTTTCCTTCCTTCCAAAATGCAGTTTTACACGGACTCATTGTCAGGCCACCCTACACAGGTTCCTTCTTTCAACTTACAAAATTACAATTCAACAAACAATCTCCAGATGGAATCTATAAGCCCATCTTCCTACCAACAATCTCCGAATGGCATCTGTAAGCCCATTCCCGACATCACATCGCTGATACTACACCATGTGAGTGCAAATTTTTGGGCACTCTAGTGTTCAATTATCTTCCACCTTCGGATCACGAAAGGCTCGAACGCCAATCTATATCCTCAGGTTTAAGAAAATTGAACAGGGGCAACTGTTGTACCCCAAAATTTTCCCTCCCATATTCCTCAAGATTTGTCAAGAATGATCTTCAAATGGTTCAAAATGGCTCAAGGGTTGTACAGTCCAAACACCTCCTAAGACAGCTGAAATTAGGGTTTTGGTTCTTTCAAGGAATTTGGGGTTCTCAATGGTTCAATCAAGTCACATAGGACCATATACATTCTCAAGCACCTACATGCCAGGTTTCAAGACTCACAGTGCCATCTTGCACAGTCAAAAGCTCCATTTGATCTACAGTCAACTGCAAGGGCAAAATGGTCATTTTACAGTCAAAAGTCAGAATTTTTGGTCAACATCTCATTTTGAGTTCATAATCATCATTTGATCAAGTTTTGATCATGATTCCACAAGAATAGCTCAAAAATCAACAAGACACAAAAAGTTACTATTTTTGGACAGTAGAAAAGTCAACTGTATCTTGACCAGGGCATAACCTTTTCATGGTTTATCAGAAAAATTCCACCCAAAGCTCATTTTGAAGAGGATGCAATTTCCTACAATCCATCTTCACACTCAAAGATCAGAAAATGCACTCACAAGAAGTTACCAATTTTTACATTATAGGTCAAATTCAAAAGTCAACAAAAGTACACTTTGAGTCAAAGGCCATAACTTGATATTGGTAAATCCAAATGACATGGGACCAAAGGCATTGGTTAGAGGGCTTCAAGAGCTTTCCAAAATGTCCAAGAACATGGTCATATGATCAAAATTGAGAAAGTTGTGCATTGGAGAAGTTGGGAAATTTTTATGAATTTGCAAAAGTCAACTTTGCTCAAAACACCTTCTTTTTGCTAATGGGCCTCAAATCTCTTCTTGAAACTTCACCCATGACCTATGCACGACCCATCAAGATTAATTGGATTTATTTTCTTATTTTTATTGATTAATTGGATTTTTAATTAATATTAATCCATTTAATTAATTTAAATCATAAGAAAATAGAAGATTTGTTTTTTAAATCAATTTGTGAAGCAAATATGATCAAAACATGCTGGCAAATTCGTGCACAAGTCAAAGATACAAAAAAAATCCAAATTTGGCAACATTGTTCAATCATGAAAAATCAAGAATATTTGATTTTCAATCAAAGATTTAAACATCAATGCAATGGATATTGGCCCAGCTTTTTGACCTAATTTGTTTCCCTTATACATAAGCAAGCTAACCATACCCTAGCACACGATTGAAAGCTGCAGAAACGGCCACAGCTCATTCAAGAATTTCCAAGAAAACTGAAAACCTGTTCTTGCATTCTAGGTCGATTCAAGGGTTTTTGTTGATTCAAATACATTGCAGGAGGTCCCAGGAACGATTTGCAATCGAATTCACGCACTAAAGCTTAAAGAATCATGATACACAGTCCCACGGTTTGCACTTTTGATTCATAATCGTATCTCTTAATTCATGCTTATTTAACATGTTTTTGTGACTGATTTGCATTGCTAGAGACCATACGAAGCTAATGGAGTGGTTGAATTGAATTATAATGCCCTAAATCGAAAGATACCATGACTGGATTTCTAGGGTTCTTGAGCTTTAAATTAGGGCTTTCTGAACCAAGGAAAATTGGGACCAGTGAGACACATGGTTGAGATCGTGAGACCAAGACGATCAAGACCCATACCTTGCGAAATATTTATATATACTGTGGTGCTATTCGCTATTTTTCCTTGCAGGAGTTAGTGGGGGTTAAAAACCCCCGCTATTTGATATTATTTATGCAGGACAAACGAAGAAGATGACGAAGTGTTGGCATCTGATTGGTTAATTTGAAAAAGCGCGCGCTTGTTTTTATTTTACAGCATATTGAGTTGTTTGCATATATAATAATTGTCCATTATCTAAATAATAAAAAGGTGCAGGTGGTTGAGTGGTGAGCGTATTGGCCTGTGAGCGCTGGGACCTAGGTTCGAATCCCAGGTCCCCCAAAATTCTTATTATAATTTTCTTGTGCATATTCCAATAGATTTCTAGGCATGAAGACCACCATATGCTTCAATTCCCAAGCGCCATATGTCTTCAGGCATATATCCAATGGACATGAATGGGAGATCACCATACTCCCCAGTAAACAAGCATGTGGATAATCACAAAAGTCAACGTGGCTGGAATATTGTTGGGCCTGAAAATTGCAGAATACACCTCCTGATTTGGACCAGCACCCCCTGGGTTTATTTCCTCTTCTCTTTTTATTATTTTATTTAATTTGTTTTTTTATTAATTTTTAATTAACTACTAACTAAAACAATTAACATTTTTTCTAATAAATTCAGAAAACATAACAAATATAATATTTTCATTTATTAAATTTAATTAGTTATTTTGTAAATAAATACTAACATAATTAATTTAGTTTTTTAATTAGGTTAATTTTAATATTTTCACAATAAATAAAATTAATATAGAATTAGGGTTTTTGATAACTTTTAATCATTTTATTTATTTCCTTGAAACATAAAAAACTCAAAAAATATCTTTCTTTTATTTAATTAATTAATTAGTCTAGGTTTAATTTAATTAAATGCAAAATAATAAAAACTTCCTTCTTTCTCAAAAAAGGGTCAAAACCCTCAAAACTCTCCGATTCAATTTTTCTCGCGCGTGTGATTATTCTTGATTCATATTTTGATCCATATAATTGTAACTGCTTCGAGGATGTAATAGCTTTAATTAGGACTTTATTTATCGCTTTTATTTATTTTCCGCAATTTACTTTTTCAAGGGTTTGTTTTTGGCGATGTAAATACCCGACGCCTTGTAATAGCTTAGCTTTATTTTCTGCAATTATTAACTGCTAGATGTATGCTAATAGGCTATGCATGACAAGATCTCTCTCAAATTAAAAATCAATCGTACCTCACCATAACATGTACAAAGATAACATAACTGAAACCTGACACACTCGCACATGCCACTCCTAGGGTACGCCTCACTTGGTTGCCTCGATGTGGTCATTGAGTATAAGGTGTTTTAGAGGTCGCCCTCCTGTCTAAAGATCAAAGTTTCCTCGAAACGGTTACCTCGATAAAAAAAACGATCTAAGACATTAGGGTTACCGCTAAGGCGTCCTACCATTGCTTTAGTGACCACATGTCCCTATAATCGAATTGACCCGAAACTCCAACGACGGTGCTACCTACTTCTCAATAGTGGGATAGTACTGTCTAAAGGACATTTACACAGCTTAATTTCATTTGAGTAGGTAGAGGTTCTCAGGTACTTGCTCTTTCAAAACAAAACAACTTTTCGCACGTACCCTTTTTCAAATAAAGTTTTCAAACAAACACTTCATACACTCTTGAGGACAGATACAAGAGTTAAATCGAAGTTTTCAAAACAAAACTTTTTCAAAACCCACAAACACAAGAAAAGCAAAACTTTTTGAAAACATAGTGAGCAAGTACCTAAGAGCCCGTGGATAACCACAGATAGAAAGGGTGCTAACACCTTCCCTTTCTATAATCTACCTCCCGAACCCGAGAAACATCTCGAAAAGGAATTTTGTTGTGCTTTTGTCCTTTCCTTGTTGGAGAAAATAAAAAACGGTGGCGACTCTTGCTTACCGCGACATTTTGCGAAACGCAAACGCGAACCAGCATTCCAAAACAGTCAGTTCTATTTCCACCGATCACAGCAGGCATCATGTACCTAATATCAGATAGCAATTGGGTCAGTCCAGTTCACGTGGTGCCTAAGAAAGGAGGTGTTACGGTTATAACGAACACAAAAGGCAAATCGGTAGCACAACGTACCCAAACAGGATGGAGAATATGTATAGATTATAGAAAACTAAACAAAGCTACGCGCAAGGACCATTTCCCATTACCATTCATTGACCAAATGCTCGAGCGTTTAGCCAAACATTCTCATTTCTGCTATCTTGATGGGTACTCAGGATTCTTTCAAATTCCCATTCATCCTGATGATCAAGAGAAAACCCCATTCACATGTCCCTATGGTACCTTTGCATACCGAAGAATGCCATTTGGACTAGGTAAGACACCTGCAACTTTCCAACGATGCATGATGGCGATTTTCGCAGATTTTTTAGATGGAATTATGGATGTATTCATGGACGATATCTCTGTCTGTGGAGAGAGTTTCGACGGATGTTTATCAAATCTTGAATTAGTACTGAAACGCTGTGTCAATGTCAACCTAGTGCTCAACTGGGAAAAATGTCACTTCATGGTGAGACAAGGAATTGTGTTGGGTTACATTGTATCAAACAGAGGGATTGAAGTCGACAAAGCAAAGATCAAAATTATCAAAAACCTTCAACCACCCAAAACAGTTAGAGAAGTAAGAAGCTTTCTAGGACACACGGGTTTTTACCAACGTTTTATAAAATATTTCTCTAAAATCACTAAGCCACTAACTGAATTATTAATGAAAGAGGCTGAGTTTTTTTTCAATGATAAATGCTTGAACGCATTTGAGACACTTAAAGAAGCCTTAATCTCAACATCTATTATGCAACCTCCTGATTGGAACCTACCATTTGAAATAATGTGCGATGCGAGCGATTATGTTGTAGGCGCAGTCCTAGGACAACGCAAAGAAAAAAAGCTTCACGCTATCTACTACGCAAGCAGAACACTCGATCCCGCACAAATGAATTACGCCACTCCGGAGAAGGAACTCTTAGTTGTTGTATTCACATTGGATAAATTTTGTTCCTACTTAGTAGGCGCCAAAATCATTATTTACACGGATCATGCTGCGATCCGATACTTACTAAGAAAGAAAGACGCCAAACCACGACTACTCATATGGATCTTACTCCTACAAGAGTTTGACTTAGAAATAAAAGACAAGAGAGGAACTGAAAATGTGGTAGCTGACCATTTATCAAGATTAGATGGAATCCAAACCGAGAGTGTTCCCATAAATGAAGACTTCCCTTATGAACGCCTTGTTGCTAAGCTAGAGATAAACCCTACCGACAGTTTAGATCAACACAATGAACCTTTAACAACTGTGGTAGTAAAAGCCATTTGTACTAACACCACATTACCATGGTACGCTGACTTCGTCAACTATTTAGCTGCCGGTGTTTTACCACCTGATTTAACGTACCAACAGCGGAAGAAATTTTTCCATGATCTTAAACACTACTTTTTGGATGAACCATTACTCTTTAAAAGAGGCGCCGATGGTATCTACCGTCGCTGCATCCCTAACGATGAAATAGACGACGTCATTTCCCATTGCCATTCTGCCCCTTATGGTGGACACGCTAGTACGTCGAAAACCTGTGCAAAAATACTTCAAGCTGGCTTCTTTTGGCCTACCTTATGGAAAGACGTCCACGTAGCAATTATGAACTGTGATAGATGTCAACGCACAGGAAATATATCTAGACGCGACGAAATGCCGCAAAAAGGAATCCTCGAAGTAGAAGTTTTCGATGTATGGGGAATTGATTTCATGGGACCTTTCCCCGCATCTTTTGGAAATAAGTATATTTTGGTAGCCGTCGACTACGTATCAAAATGGATTGAAGCCATCGTCGCACCCACAAATGATACACCAGTGGTACTAAAACTATTCAAGCATATTATCTTCCCACGATTCGGTGTACCAAGACTAGTAATCATTGATGGTGGGTCCCATTTTATCTCTAGAATCTTCGAAAAGTTACTTTCAAAATATGGTGTTAAACATCGCATAGCCACACCATACCATCCTCAAACGAGCGGACAAGTGGAAGTGTCAAATAGGGAGATAAAACAAATCCTTGAGAAAACCGTAACCTCATCCAGAAAAGACTGGTCCTCCAAGCTAAATGATGCTCTTTGGGCATATCAGACAGCTTTTAAAACCCCTATCGGAACAACGTCGTTCAAGTTAGTTTATGGAAAATCTTGTCATTTGCCAGTAGAATTAGAACATAAAGCTTATTGGGCCATAAAAACCCTTAACTTAAATTACAAGACTGCTGGCGAGAAACGAGTGTTAGATATCCATGAATTAGAAGAATTGCGTTTAGACGCTTATGAAAATGCTAGAATCTATAAAGAAAGAACAAAAAAATGGCATGATAAGCGTATCTCGCGGAAAGAATTTAAGGAAGGAGACATCGTACTCCTATTCAACTCTAGACTGAAACTTTTCCCGGGAAAATTACGTTCCAGATGGTCCGGACCATTCGAAATTAACAAAGTTTTCCCAAGTGGTGCGATAGAAATTAAAGGCAGTTCTATCGAACCATTCATAGCCTTCATGGATTTGGTGACCGATCAGCTGGATTACATGCACCAGCATATGTTTCCGCCTCCCCGTGGCTAGAGTTGCCATTGTTATCCTATTATTTTCTCTCGCATTTGTACATACAGTGGGGACACTGTTTAGTTTTAGTGTGGGAGGGATTCTAGTTATTATTTCAGCATTTTATCATTTTTATCCTTAGTTATTTCGAAACAATTTCTTATGAATTTATTCAATTATTTATCAAGTACCAAGTTTATTTTAAATTTTCATTTCCAGCTTACTATTTAT
Source organism: Vicia faba (assembly GCA_948472305.1). Taxonomy (NCBI): domain Eukaryota; kingdom Viridiplantae; phylum Streptophyta; class Magnoliopsida; order Fabales; family Fabaceae; genus Vicia; species Vicia faba. The sequence continues at coordinate 744,654,757 of OX451739.1, forward strand.
TTCTTTTTATTTACGGTTTATATTTACCACAATATTACTATTTCGTTATGTGCTGGTAACTAATATTACAAAACTTTAATTATTAGATTACTTTAATATATTCAAAACTTTAATTAACTAAAATATTTCAAAAATTAAAATTACGTCAAACTTTATCACTAAGAAGACAATAAAAATATATAAATATATATAAACACCCCCAACGGTCCTGTAACGGTCGTCTCATTAATGACACTGAATGCGTTACGACCGTCACACCCTTGTGACGAGCGTAACACGCCTTTTTGCCTTATGACGACCGTCACACCCTCGTGACGACCGTCACACATACAATGTATCAGAATGGCTATTACAGAACCGTTCCAACCATTCCCTTCATAAACCCATTTCCCCCATTGTTACCACATCACACGAAAACTACCCACTCCACTCCATTTTTCTTCTAACTTCTAAAACTCCCAACACTAAATTACTATCCACACAGTACCCCAATTTTATATTCCAAACCTTTTGCAATCAAATTCTACCTACACCATGGCAAACAACCCACAACCCACAAGCCCCTGCCCTCACTTTCAGAATCGGCGAACAAGGAGAAAATCAACGGGCAAAGTTTCAGAAATTTCAACGTCGAGGTCTCCAACCCACAAGGTACATTGACATCGACTGCCTGAGGAGTTTGGGACTACTTGACAGTGTCCGCCAATTATTGCAAAGTGTGGATTTGTGGAACTTGTGCAGTGAACCAAGATCGATCTATGAAACTCTTACTCTTGAGTTCTTGAGTTCATTTGTTTACATCACTCCGCCAGGTGCCACGAACCAACTGTCAGGCCTGGCCAAATTCCGCATGTTTGGCATTGAGCACGAGTTGCCTCAATCTGACATCGCGCGACTTTTAGGCTTTTGTTTGGACGAAGGTGTTCATCTCCGGGTGCCAGATAATTTTGGTGAGGAAGCTTTCAACTTATGGCACAATTTGACGAATATCCGTGTCGGATCCTACGACCACCTGAATGCCACCCACATTCATAATCCGGCCATCCGCTATTTCCACCGCATCCTTAGCAACACAATCTTCGCCCGTGACAGCAACCATAAGCTCAACTCCAAGGAGCTCTTCTTTTTGCATTGCGCGTTCATTGGGCAAAAGATCAATGCCGCCCCGTTCTTACTCGCTCACATCCACTCTATTTGTGCTAGAGGCGGAAAACCATTTTATTTCGGAGGGCTGGTCACTTCACTTGCCATAGGTCTGAACTACGGTGCTGCTCTTGCAACCTTGCCTTCTATGGCACCGACTTTGCTAACTTTGGATCACTACAAAGCCGCACATCTCATTTACGAGTGGGAAGATGGCAGATTCCACCCTGTAATCAGGAACACTGTCTATCAGAATATCATTTTGCCTTGCAGGGACCGAATTGATCCAAGTAACTGAGCAAACTGGTTATTCGAGCCTGAAATTCCCGCAGAGCGTGCATCTGCTCATGAAGACCAACCTGCAGCCCCCGCAGACGAAATGCAAGAAGAGTTGGATAGTGCTCCTCCAGTCCACGACATTCCAGGATCCTCATCTGCACCTCCTCCTATTAATCTTGAAGACATCCTCCGCGCCCTCCATATGCAGAACCAAATGAACGCGGCACTTGAAAGAAGGCAACATGAACAATTTGAGTCTCTGTATGCTCAAAACGCTCAGATCTTGACTGGGCAGCGCAACATGAATGAGAGGTTAGATGAGGCCCTGTCAGAGCTTAACGCTTTAAGGATGGACGTCAGCACCCTTGGTTTCCAAGACACTAACACTGAAGCCACTCCTACCAGACGCTCTCACACCAGGAGTAGAGGACGTGGTCACCAGTAGTCTTTCTTTAATTTCTATGTAATTTATTAGTTTTCTGTTTCATTTCTTTTCCGTTTGTTTTTGTAATTGTACTTCCCCGTCTATATACCGCAACATTGAGGACAATGTCGGATTTTTTGTGGGAGAGGTACCTTTCAATATTTTATAAACTAGTAAATTCTTACGATATGTCTCGATTCAAATTCTTCGCTTTATTTAGCCATACCGAAAAAAATTTATCTTCGCATTAGCCCGACATACCTATTTTAACAAAATCCAAGTTGAGGAAGCCGAAAACGACATACCAAGATCGATACGGTTATGACACCGTAGACTTCCTACTTACGCGATCTGTTTCAATAACCATTATACCGATATCTGGAGTTTCAAGTTCTAGAAGTAACCCCTAGTAGTTTATACTAGCAGTCAGCACTGTCTTGACACAAACCACGCGGAGGATCGATGAATATAAGTGTTTGAGGCCTGATTCTAAAAATATCCTTCCTATCTCGCTGCTAAAAGAAAAGAAAATTTGTGTACCAAAATATACGGGCACATATAAGAGCTGAGCAAATAATGAAGGAATCCAGTGTTGGTTGGTTCAGAGGTATCTGGTTCTGAACTCGGTAGGGCGTGCTACGGCCCGATCCCCCATAACCTCCAATTTGGATAACATATGTAGGGTTGCCACATTCATGTACCAGAACCCGTGCTAAAAGGATCAAAGTCACTAACCGGTTACTCCACTACGTGCGTGCTAAGACAAATGGCTTAATGTGATTGCGCCAGAACGAAACCGGGTGAAATAGATACGAGGAACTCCGGGCAGAATTATAACGGAACCATTGGATAGCTCGTTTGAAATGGAAGCCTACGACTAAGCTTATTGCTTGTGTCATTAGCGTATCTTTAGTGTTTTACTCAAGTATTGGCCGTACCGACGAGGATTTCCCAAAATTACTTTAAACATCCAAGGTATGTCATGCTTATGCGCTTGACAAAACTTGTCCGACCTTTCGAATGACTATTTTCTTGAGGACAAGCAAAGGTTTAAGTATGGGGGAACTTGATAACGAGAAAACATATCATATAATTACTACGCTTTTTACCGATTTTATATTTCATTAAGTCGTCTAACCCCCGATTATTCCGAGATTATTTGTCTTTTTACAGGTATAAAATATGCCAACTCAAACCAATGGAAAAGGACAACATGAAGAAGGCTAGACAATAAACAAATAGAAAAAGAACTAAAAATACAAAGTTTGGATTTTTGGAGCAGTGACGGTCGTCACACCCTTGTGACGGGCGTAACGCCCCCAACTTAGAATAACGCTCGTCACACATCACTGACGAGCGTAATGCGCTACTTAAGCGTGTTACGATCGTCACCCACCTGTGACGACCGTCACGCGCGTGAAGATGGATGTTGTAAATGGGTGGAGACGTGGGCAAAACAAGGGCAGACTCGTTCTCCTATTTTTCCTCCACCCACTAACCATGCTCCCTATATTTTCTCCATTCAACCTTTCCTCAAGACTTGCAACTGCTATTTTTCCTCTGCTATATATATATGTGTACAAGTGCAAAGTACCGGAGGTCGAAGGAATTTTCTGAGAACAAATTTATTATTCTTTTGCAATTATTTCTATTTCCTTGTTTTAGAGTTTTTCTACGTTGCTGTAATTTTCATTCCAAGCTTTAGTTTTTAGTTTTAGGTGTTAATTCTTCATTCGAGAATTAACACGATTTATTTACTGCAATCAAGCTCAAGGATTATTGTAACACTTCAAGATTACCATAGCAACTTTGATTCCAGGTTTCTATTGCAATTAATATTTATTCAATTTTCTTATATTATGCCAATTGTTGTTATGAATTATATTTTGAATTGCATTGCTGTTAAATTTATTATTTTCGGCTAAATTATTCGTATTGGTATGTGACTCTTAAGAACTGAGAGAATTCAGTGATACCTTGGCCAAAAATATTTATAAAACAATTTCTGGTTTCCAATTTCCAAGATTAATTTAACTAGCCTTGTCACGGGAGTGAGAGGTTAATTAACACGATTTTGCCACGAGAGTGGGAAATTAATTAAGGCAAGAACCTGCATGCGAGAGCTGGGGTTCAACCCAGATAGTGGTAACGAAATATTAATTTTTAAATACACGAGAGTGTTTTAATAAGTTAATTAGACTCAAATTGTTTTCAAAAAGTGTTATTAAATTTAAAGTGCATCCACTAGGTTTAGTAGCATAACTTATTTCATGAATACGAGAGTGAATGTCTCAGGTTTTTAAACAATTAGTTTTTACCGAAATACTTTATAGGCCAAGCGATTCACCGAATTCCCGAAGTCCGATTATCACATACCGGTATAACTATTACTATTATTTTTAATTAAACTGTTTCCCCCAAAAATCGAATATTCATCGCTTAGTTAAACAAACTTTAGCATTAGATCGTATGCGATTGATCCTCAGTCTTTGTGGGTTCGATAATCTTTTAAAACTAGAACGACTGAACTGTATACTTGCAGTTAGTATCCCGACAGACTCATAAAGTCCCGATCAATAACCCTCATAAATATACCATTGTGGCCCAGGTAAGACACATGGCCATAAAGTTTATATTGTTTATTACATATCCTAAAATAAGAAAGACAATTACTTCTAAATAAAAGTAATTGGTACAAAGTCTTTTGTCGTCCAGTTGCTGGGTCCACCATTGGTAGTAGGGAAGATCCAGCTATCCATGTCATAGTCACCATCATTGTCTTCCAAAGCGTTGACCCCATGGTTGCTGATGTGTAGGGGAGGTTCTCCAGCACGAGCACAACGAACAGCCCTTTGAGCCCCTGAAGAGAATCCCAAACCAAACTTATCAGATTTGTATTGAATGTCAGGGAGTTTGCCCCAAATGGTACACCCAACTTCTTCAATAACTGCTTTGGTGTCCTTGAGAGAAGCCATTTTCAAGGGAGGCCTGATGATCTTAGGCGGATTGCTAACAGACTCAGTTGCAGCCATGGTCTGGGGCACCTCTTCAAAGTTCTGACATGGAGTCTCGATCAACTCGCCATCCATTTCCACATACATGAAAGAGTTTAGGTGACTTACCATGTACTCTTCTTCACCATGTACCGTGATAATCTTTCCTTTTACCGGGTACTTCATCATCTGATGCAGAGTGGACGTGACAACTCCCGCCCCATGGATCCAAGGGTGACCCAACAAATAAGAATAAGATGGTTTGATATCCATCACGTAGAAGGTGGAGTCAAAGGTCTGAGAACCAACTTTGATGGGGATGTCCACCTCCCCGTGCACCATTCTTTTTGAACCATCGAAAGCCCTCACTACAATGTTGCTAGGCGTCAGAGTCAAACCTTCACAGTCTAATCTGTCTAGAGCCTTCTTGGGCAGCACGTTCAATGATGAACCAATATCTACTAGAACACGGGCCAGAGTAGTGCCCCTGCATTCGATGGAGACATGCAACACATCATTGTGTTTTCTCCCTCTGGGTGTCAGATCAACATCAGAAAAACCCAAACCGTTATCAGTCGTCAAACTGGCCACACAATCTTCATATTGGTCAGCGGAGGTTTCTTGTGGTACATGGGCAGTTTTGAGGAATTTCACCAAAGCTTTTGCATGAGCTTCGGAGCATAATAGTAGGGATAACATAGAAATCTTAGAAGGGGTCTGCCCCAGCTATTCGACCACATTGTAGTCGCTCTTCTTTATTATCTTTAAGATTTCTTCCATTTCCTTCTTGGAAGCCTCTGGAATAGATACTGAATGTGCCTTCATCTGGACAAGCTCAATCAATATGTCTTTGCCCCGAGTCTCGACCGACTGGTGATAGGGGTGGCAACAAAGGTAATCACGGGAATTGCGGTGGTAATATCAGCAGGAACAACAGTAGGAATGATCACAAGAATAATAACGACTTTTGGAGGAGAAATCTCAGGGGAGAACACTCTTCCACTTCTTGTTATTTTGTTGGTCCTAACAATGTTACCAATGTCGGGATCAGTATTTTCATAAACTTGGTCTTCAGCAGCCAACAGGTCTTGCTTGACGCCGAGGAGTATGGGATTGGCCCTGGCATAGTGATGATCAGAGGAGCCAACTTCGGAGCAGATGTAATCCTGACGGGTCTTTTGGTGGAGACCCTGGGAGGATTGGCGGAAATGTTTATGATCGAAACATCCTTACAAGAAGCAGTCGGGATGGGAGTCTTCTCAAATAGAATCTCTTTATCATCCATCAGGCGCTGAACACCTGCTTTCAGCAAATAACAACCAGTCGGTAGAGATAAATATAAGTGGCAATATTCGTCACAACCTGGAAATAAACAAGCTTTCAACAAGTTCCACTTAACAGTCATGAGAGGAGTAACAAGTTCCTCAACAAAAGTGACAAACGTATCATCATCAACAACATTAACACCACGACCGTGCTTGGGCATGGGAGCAGTTATAACATTGGGAATCCTAGGAGCGTCAAATTCAATCTCCTTCGCCTCGATAAGGTCTTGCACCTTGTTTTTCAAAGCCCAACAATCATTTGTATCATGACCTGGACTTTCTGAGTGGTAAGCACATCGAGCATTTGGGTTGTAGCAAGGAGACGCGGTGTTGGGATTCTTGGGAGCTTCCCTCAAGGTGACCAGATTGGATTTTAGTAGGTGAGGCAAGACTTGAGACAAAGTCATATTTATTCAGGTGAATTGCCTTACAGGTCTTTCTATTATAGGCTGATTATTTCTTTGTTGAGTAGCTACAGGCTTGGATATCATAACAGCCCCTACCGTTGGATGGCGCTCGGTTCTGCCCTGATTTCGTTGACTGTAAACAACACTGACCTCTTTTTCCCTACGAAAGGTCTCTTTCCCGCACTTGAAGAGGCATCCTTCTGAATCTTGCCACTTCTAATCCCCACTTCCACTCTTTCTCCCGTCAAAATCAACTCAGTAAAGCCGACTGAGGAGCTTCTAATCAGATGATTAAAAAACGGACCAGATAGGGTACCCAAAACATATCCACTAACTCCCTATCAGACAGGGGGGGTGTGGACTCTTCCTGCTAAGTCCCCCCACTTTTGAGCATAGTATTTAAAACCCTCGCTCGAACCCATAGAAATACTTTGGAGTTGTGTACAGGTGGGAGCAAGGTCTACATTATACTGATACTGCTTGTAGAAAGAAGCAACCAGGTCTTCCCAATTACGAATATTGGTCCCTTCCAGCTGGTAGAACCACTCTAGTTGAGTCCCGGATAAATTGTCTTGAAAGAAATGGACCCACAAGTCCTTGTCTGTAGTGTGAGGCTGAATCTTCCTCACATAAGACCGGAGATGCATCTTGGGACATGAGACCCTATCATATTTGGCAAACACCGGAACCTTGAACTTCAGCGGGATGACAACCCCAGAAACCAAACCTAGCTCTTCAAAATCTAGCCCAGGTACCTTTTGGATTTCCATTGTATTCAGGCAATCCTCTAGCTGTTTGTATTTTTCATCGGCCGGAGGATACTGCTCCTAATTATAGCCAGTCTCATTATTAGATTCCCTTGGACTGAGGTCTTCCTCTCTTGTTTCCCCTTCTTGATTGTCTCCTTCCTTTGACGAAGATGCTAGCTCTACAACTTGCCTTAACGGTCCTCTGAACCTTCTTCCCAAATTCACCACACCAGCTGGCTTCTTGGGTTTCTTGGTCTTCTCTTTAATAATCAGGGATTTCAGTTCCTCTTGCCCCTTGGCCAAAGCCATGATCATTTGTTGAAACTGAGCATTTTGAGTTTGTAGATCCTTCACTGTTTGTTCGAGAGCCATTTCTTTACTGCTGAAATAAACAGCGAAGAAGATGAGAAACCTATTATGAAACTTGTTTATGCAATGATATGTATGATATGTGTATGCAATGATTTCAAGGATTTCGGGAAATTTAAATTTGTGAACCAAAATGAAACAAATATTTTATTAGTAGAATTCAAAATACAATTTCCTTTTAGGTGTTCAATTGAAAATTCTAAAAACTAAGAAATCGGGTTTCCCATGAGCGCTTCCTCTTCGTGCCGAGATAGACATTAAGACCTCTTTCCTCGTGAAGTTACTTCATGAGCTCCAAAACTTTCCTCTCATGGGCATAGAAATGATCTCTATAGGTATCCCACTCTTTCTTTAGCTGAATCCAGGATCTCTGCAGTTCTTCAAGATCAGTGGGCATATCAGGATGAAGAACTGTATAAGGAACATCCCCTTTAGTAATGGGCTCCAAAATCACTGGAAAGATGGCTATATATGGCATCATAAAGTTCTGAGCACGAGCTCGTACCCATTAGAGATAAGGTTCCATAGGGATGGAAGTCTTCGGCCCCAAAGTCTTGGTGTCAAATATGTTTACCATGTCCCAAGCTCGTATGAACCTCTGACGATACCCTTGAACATCATTCTTATAGTTAAACACAATTCCCTGGACAAGCATCTTGTGAGGACTATCCCTTAGAGCGTAACAAAATTGTCACAGAGCCAGAGAAGGATTATAGGTTATGCCTCCTCTAATGTCGAGTAGTGGGACATTAGGGAACTCCCCGCAGCGGTCAATAATAGAAATATCTCCCATAGATCGGGAATACCAGAGAATATCTGCGTGAGAAAGTGACATTATCCTTTGCAACCAGCCCAAACCTTCTTCATTCTTCAGTACTATTTTAGGGAGGTGAGAAATAAACCACCTCGAAAGCAATGGCACACAACACATAAGAATCCCTCTTTTCTTCATGGTATGAGTGTGAAAGGTATGCAAGATGTCTCCGAGTAAAGTGGGCACTAGGTTACGAGAGAGAAAGACCTTGATAGCGTTCACATCTATGAGTAAGTCTGGATTAGGGAACAGTACTAACCCATAGATTATAAGGGCCAAGACCTCCTCAAAATCCTGGAAGTCCAAATCATCCCAAAGAAGTCGAGCCTTCTCTATTAGGAACTTGGATAGAAAACCCTTAACTCCGCTTCTTGTTTCCTAGTTGGATACAATGTCGCACCGTTTCAGGTGTAAAGCTGTTGTAATGATATCTGGCTTTGGAGCTTCTTCCAAACCGGTGAAAGGCAACTGATCCAAAATAGGTATACCCAAAATCTGAGAGAACTCTTCCATGGTAGGTACCAACTGATAGTCTGGAAAGGTGAAGCAATGGTGCTTAGGGTCAAAGAACTGAAAGAGCACACTCATCATCTTCTCATCAAAACCTGAGGTAACCAGATTGAGAAGTCGACCATAGTTCTTGGTGAATGAAGAAGTCTCAGAAACCCTTGATACTAGCTCTTTGAGTTGAAGAGGTATTCTCACAAATCTGATTCAGCTGGTATTTCTACGAGTGGAAGCCATGATCTGCAAAACAGAACAAAGATAAATTCCCTTAATCCTTGAAATGGTTAGTGTAATGAAGAATGAATGCATGATGTCATGTTTAAGAAAATTAATCACGCACAAGCAAAGCACACAATAGACCTTAGGTTCAAAGGCTTGCATGAGGTTTAAGGTAAGTACCCTCTTGAAGTTTAGTTAATTTTAAACATGTCCTATAAATAGTAATTGGGTTCTAAGGAGTCTCAATATCATTGATCTTTCTTTATCGGTATTATTTCAGGTTAGCAATCTTTTCTTACGGCCTAAACATCCCAAAAGTCCGATCTCAATGAGTGTAGTATTGAGTATCAACTGATTCCCAGCTTTACACCGAGACCGGCTATCTCACTATTTTCTAATGGCCAAGTTTGTTCAACTAAGGTTCTAAGGTTTGTTAGTGCTTCACGACACCACACGGAGGCCCCGTATTCTCCTCGATTCGACACAAGGGATACCGGTACCAACCAAAGTGTCACCGAAACAACTATCTCTTTAACCATATTAGTCTACATCGTACAATCTCCACGATCTATTGTTGTTTACCTAAAAAGATGCCCTAAATCCGGGTATAGGATCTATATAAGAATACCCCAATAAACCCTCAAAGATAAAGCAGTCAAGGCAAACAAAGAAAGAAATTTTAAAATGATCTAGACCCTAAAGTAAACCCCACTTTACAATTATTCCTCAACAGAGTCGCCAGTTCTGTGATACGGTGGCATAATCGACTCTTTAATACTGGTTTGCTTTTTGTATTCATAAATGTGCGGTAAGCAAGAGTCGTCATCGAATTTTCTTTTATCCAACAAAGGAAAGGGTGAAAAGAACAGAAAAAGACCTTTTTCGATATTTTCTTAGTAATGGGGGTAGATTATGGAAAGGGAAGGTGTTAGCACCCTTTCTATCAGTGGTTTTCCACTGGCTCTTAGGTACTTGCTCATTTTTTAAAATTGTTTTTGTGTTTGTGTATTTTGAATGGTTTTGTTTGCTTTATGATAACTCTTGTATTGGTCCTCAAGAGTGTGATAAAGCATTTTTGAAGGAAGAGTTTTGAAAGTGTGGTGTGAAAATGAATTAGATTTGAGCAAGTACTTAACATCTATCTACCTACTCGAAAAAGGTGTTATTTTCCTCCTTTCCTTTAGATAGTGCTATCCTACTATTAGTGAGTAGGTAGCCCTATCGTTGGATGTTTGAGGGACTATCGAAAGGGACGTTTATGGTCATTGAAGGCATCATGTAGAGATACCTTAGCAATTCGAAGGGGCTGTCATCATATATTTGTAGGCAACATCGAGGGACGATATCATTTCTCGTAGGAAACTCGAGGGACATTTAGGGACTATGATCTTTATGTTGACTTTAAATTGAGGGTCTTCGCTAAGAGTATCCCTATGTTTGAGGGACATGACCATTTCCGAAGGTAACCAAAGTGGGAAATACCCTAGGGGTGAGAATATGCAATAATGTGCTTTTTTAAGGTATTTTTATCTTGATGTTAGTGATCTAATATTGATTGATTAGTTCTTGCCATACACGCCTACTTTACTAGCAGTTTATATACAGGCATATAATATAGTGCGGAAAGTAAAACCTACAACTATTACAAGGCTTCGGGGCAATTACAATTATATCTGATTGAAAATGTAAAGTACGGAAATTAAAATCCTAATTAGGCTATTAAAAACTGGGCATAGTTACATAATTAAAAAAATAATAATCGTACGAAAAATAACAACGCACAAAAATTAAGACGAGAATAAGTTTGAAACCCTAAAAATCTAATTGCTTATTAAAAATATTTTTTTGGTATTTTTATGAATTTTTTTGAGATTTAACCTAATTTCTAACTAATTTTAAATTAAAGAAAACAAGTTAAAATTTAATTAAATTAATTTGCAAGAATTAATTTTAATAAAAAAACTAAATCTATTTTTTGTGATTTTTGTTGATTTTATGATAAAAAAAAAGAATATAAAAAAAATATAAACTAATTAAAAAAGAAAATTAAGTAAATTAAAAAGAAATGGGCCTGGGTGAGAAACCAAGTTGGGGGGTGCATCACTGAATTTGCTAAGGGCCCAAATCTGTTGGCCCATACATCGTGTGATCCAATGTTGCTGCTTATGGAAGGTCTATGGTGGGGCTGCACCCAGGAGCGCTGGATCTGGAATGATGAAGATCTGATGATGATGGTGTGAGGAGACAAGGTGTGCACGCTAGAGCTTGAAGCGTTGGGTCTGCAATATACATGTTAGAAAAATAAAACACATGACCTGGGTATCGAACCCAGGTCTTTCACTTCACACGTGTTCTTCCTTACCACCAAGCCATTTTGTCATTCGTGAACATAAATGGAACAATAATATAATATGCAAGAATTAGGTCAAATATATTAACAAATAAAACATGCACGCTGAGTGGGGCCCTGGAGTTTGAATGAACCAATCAAGGGATGATGTCCAGCCATGCCAGCGCAGGGAGGGTCAAACCACCCCTCACGGTGGTTGACCGTTGTCTTCTCTGGTGAGACTAAAAATGGAACATGCGGAATACGACGCTTCAATCCCATAAATTTTGGCTACCCCCCATAAAACCTAGGCTACGAACTCAACCATGGTCTTAGATTGGACTGAAAGTTCCTGTATCATTGAACCCAAAGCTTACACATCTCTAAACCCTAACAATGGTATTTAGTGATTCTGGCCTTAAAACTTACATGAAACACGTCAGAAAATTTATAAATAATGATAATAATATGAATGTGCAAGCAAATGGGATTTATATTATGAATTAAACAAGTTTGAGATCCAAGGATTTTACCAAAAGTTGAGATTCAGTTAGACGATCTCAGGGCTCTTCAAGCGTATGTGAGGAATGGTTTGGCTTCCTGGGAGCCTCTGGACGAAGATTTGCTCTTTTGTTTTGATTAACAAAGGTTGGAATTGATGCTTTTAACCTTCATGAATTCTTGAAATTTTTCACTTTGCTAGGGTTCCTTTGTGGCTGTTGCGCATATCCCTTGGTCTGGAATTGTTTTTTCATATATATGAGACCATCTTAGGTTAATAAAAACAGCCATGAGATCAAATATAATTATGTTTTTTAATGTCATGAAGATTTGATCCAAACTTTCCAAAACAAGAAAATCTTTTCCTCCTATTGCCTTATGCGTTTTTGACATCTATTTGTGAGCTTTTTGGGCCTCCAACATGACCAAATGTCCAGCCTTGCACGCCTTATACATCAATCTTGTATTTATTTAATTTATTTTGATTTTATATGAATAAAAAATCAACAATAAATAAAATAAAAATCAAACTTATGCATGGCTGAGTTTATAGGTTCTTGGACATGTTAGGAATAAGTTTCAAATGTGAAAAGATGGACCCATTTGGAAAAAATTCAAGTTTGGTCAATATTGGCTTTATGCACTTTTCCAAAAATTGGTCAACTTTAGAAATACATATCTCTCTCATTTTTAACCCTAAGAGGATGTTCTTTGACTTTTTAGAGAGCTTAGGATGTCCTCTAAACAACCCTTTTGGTTTCATTTTGTGATCGGTGGATCTGGAACTGACTGTTTAACGCTGGTTCGCGAAATGTCGCGGTAAGCAAGAGTCGCCACCATCTTTTATTTTCTCCAAATGGAAAGGACAAAAGCACAGAAAAATTCCTTAAAGAGATTGCTCTCGGTTCGGGAGGTAGGTTATAGAAAGGGAAGGTGTTAGCACCCTTTCTATCCATGGTTATCCATGGGCTCTTAGATACTCGCTCACTTGTGTTTTCAAAATGTTTGTTTGCTTTTCAATCGTGAGTGAGTTTGAAAAAGTTTCTTTGAAAGTTCCAGTTCGACTCTTGTATCAGTCCTCAAGAGTGTTTGAAAAATTGCTTTCGAAAGCTTTTTGAAAAGGTGTCGGTGTGAAAAGTATTTTTGAATTTGTTTTGAAATTTAGAGCAAGTATCTAGAGTCGTCTACCTACCCTAAGGAATTCGTCTGTGTAAATGTCCTTTAAAGTAGTGCCATCCCACCATTGAGAGGTAGGTAGCACCACCGTTGGAGGTGTTCGGGTCAATTCGAGATTCGGGACATGGTGATCACCGGAGCAATAGGAAGACACCTTAGAAGCTACCCTCATGCCAGGTTCTCGGATCATGAGGACTTACTAAGACATCCTCTACTCGACGATCACCTTTCGAGGCAAGGCAACAGTGAGGCGTACCCTAGGGGTGGTGTGTGATTTGTGTGTCAGATTCGGATATTTTATCTTGTTCATGTTAAAGGTGATCTATGCGCTTGTTTTTATTTTATCATTCATTCTTGCATGCATTTGTTAACAATTAAAAATTGCGAGAAAGATAAACGTTCTAAACTATTACAAAAGGCGCGGGTCCACATCGCCAAAATTTCCAGGACCCGATTTGACAGAAAATAAAGAATTAAAAATGCGAAAGATAAATATTACATGGCCTTGGGAGAGGTACATAAAATTATACGAAAAAAGAAATAAACACGCGAATTAAATAAGAATTAGAAACGAGGGCGTTGGACCCTTTTTGCAAAATTAAATTAAATGATTAATTAAAATTAAAAAGAAAAAGAAATTATTTTTTTTAGTTTTTTGTATTTATGAGAATCTAATGAGATTAATTTAATTAAAATGCTAACCCTAATTCTAATTGTTTTTTAGTTTATTAAGAAAGAATTAAATTTTAACCTAAACTTAATCTAATTATTTACATGCAATTTAATTACAAAAATAAATAATAGTAAATATTTAATTATTATGAAAGAAAAGAAAAAGGATAAAAAATTATTACAAACCCTAGTTCTACCAATTTTAAATTAATTAAAAAAAGTTAAGGTTAACCGAAATTAAAAACTAAGTTAATTAATGAACTTTATTTACAAAAATACTAATTAAATAAAAATATTTATTATTTTTTATCTTTTCTGATTTTTGTGTTTTTTATATATCATGAAAATAATAATTATAAAGAATTAAAAGAGATTAATTAAAATAAAGAAAAGAAAAGATAATAAAAAAAAGAGTAAAAGAAACAAACTAGAGGGGGGTGCTGTCCCCAAGTGGAGGGTGAAGTCCAGCAATTTGGGCCCAATAGCTTTGGCCTCTTTGACTTTTTCCACTAGCGTGCCCAGGCGTTGACTGAGGTTCATCATAGTCTCCAGATCTGGTCCCCTGATTGAGTGCAATTGGCCACGTGGTGCGTTGAGATTATAGACGTATGGTGATCATCAAGTAACGCGCTGCATAGGAATATATATTGAAAAATATTATGGGATGAAAGGGGGACCTGGGATCGAACCCAGGTCCTGGAAGTCACCAAGATGCTTGCCTGCCACTGAGCCACCTAGCGCATTTTATATATATGATAACTAACAAACAATATAAAATAAGCAAACGTTAGTGGGGCGCTTTTCGCGCGAAATTTGAACCAGCCATTTACGCCTTGCCACTTCATCGTCTTCCTCATTGTTTATTTTTTTTCTGAAACACAAAGAACATAGGCCACGGTTTTGTAAACGTTCCAAAATGTGCCCTTTTGGAAAATAGCGATTAGCTAGTCTTGGCATATAAATAGGGCGCGACCCCATCAATGGATTGGTTGGAAGCTTCTGAATCTGATGGTGCCATTATCATGTCCCAATTGTTCCTTGAACGTAAAGCCCTAAATCCAAATCCCTGTAACCCTAAAACGCAACAATGGTGTCTTTGCATATAATGTATAAAAACGCAATTAATCCATGTGGTTAGCTTCAGAATCTTCTCATTAGTCAGAATCTATGAAAGAAATGCCATGAAAATGCATAAATATTAAAATACGATTATGAAAAAAAAGTGGAAAAGTTTGATTTCTGTACAATGATTCAAGGCGTTAGAGTTGATGTTCTTGATCCAGGATCCTTCCTTGATGTCCCAGGAAGGTGATAGGATGGTTGTTTTGGCTTGAAATGCTTGGGAATAGCGATTTCAGTTTTGGAATTTCTTGCAAAAAATTTGAGTTTGGCTCTTGGTATATGGCGCAGCTTAGAGTCTGTATGCATTAGGGTTGCACTTGGTACTTATGTGTGAAGGTTCTAGGGTTGAGAAACTGATCACAAATCCATGAATTGATGAAAAAAATATTTTATTTTTAAGCCATGATTTTCCAATCTTTTTCAAGCATCTTTGATACAAATCATGTCTAATTCCATTGATTCTTTCTATATTTGGTTAGGCACGAAATCTTAGAGATATTATATGCATAAAAAGATTTGAAACATTAGGTTTAACATTTTTCATGTATTTTAATTAATTTAAATGAATTATTAATAATAAAAATCCAAATAAATAAATAAAAAATGAAGAGAAACTTCCCTTTGGGCCAAATGGTCGTGCACCTGCCTTGGATAATGAATTGTGGAAGAAAAAGAGGCCCATTAGTAATTTTAGGTCATTTGAATCAATGTTAACTTTTCAAAATATCCAAAAATTTCCCAACTTCCACAAGGCATAACTTGCTCAATTGTTAAGCTTTGCTCATGTTCTTGGACATTTTGGAAAGTTCTTTGAGTCCTCTAACCAATGCCTTTGGTCCCATGTCATTTTGATTTACCAATCTCAAGTTATGGCCTTTGACTTAAAGTCCCTTTTTGTTAACTTTTGAAAATGACCTATAATGTTGAAATTGATAACTTTTTGTGAGAGCATTTCTTGGACTTGAAGTATGAAGATGAGTTGTAGGAAATATCTTTCTCTTCAAAATGAGCTTTGGATGGAATTTTTCTGATAATCCATGTGAAAGTTATGCCCTGGTCAATTTACAGTTGACTTTTTCAACTGTCCAAATAAGGAAACTTTTGCATATTGATGATTTTTGAGCCTAGCTTTGAGAATCATGATCAAGCATTGATCAAATGATGTTTGTAGCTTCAAAATTATATGTTGACCAAAAATTTGAACTTTTGACTGTCAAATGACCATTTTGCCCCTACAGTTGACTGTAGTGCAATTAGGGTTTTTGACTGTGCAATTTTGTGCTGAAAGTCTTGAAACTTGATATGAGGATGCTTGACCATATTTATAGGCATGTGGGACTTGATTGGACCCTTGGAAGTTTCATTTACTTGGTCAGAACCAAAACCCTAATTTTGACTGTTTAGGAGGCCCTTGCACTGTGCAACCCTTGGGGATTTTTGAAGCTTGACTTGGCAATTTCTTGAAGAATATGGGAGGGAAAATTTTGGGGTACAACATATTTCAATTGGATCTTCCATGTTCATGTAAGGAGCTTTGACCTAAAAGGTGTTTTTGTTGGCTTTTTAAAAGGACCTATAATGTCTGAGCTTGTATCTTTTAACTGAGGCATTTCTTGACCTTGAGGGCTAAAGAGAAGGTTTAGGGAATTGGATTCCCTTCAAAATTAGCTTTGATGGAAATTTTTTTGATAAAGTATGAGAAAGTTATGTCTGGTCAAAGTTTGGTTGACTTTTCCTATAGAAACCCTAATTTACCATTTTTGACTTTTGATGAGTTAGGAGCATTTCTTGAGGAATCCTGATCATCCCTTGATAAAATGATGGATATTACTTCAAAATATTGATGTTGACCAATGTAGAGGTAGAAATATTCAAGAATAAGCCATTGGATTGACTATAATTTATACAAATCAAAATAAAAATCGCCACCGCGCTTTATTGTTTCCAAAGGAATGGGAAAAGAGAAAATAACCAAAAAAGAGGGGGAAAGATTCAAGGTAAGGGGGTTGGTTATGCAAAGGGAATGTATTAGCACCCTAAACATCTACAGTACTCCGCAGGAGCCTCTTTGTAAAAGTCTGTATATTTTAACTATAAAAACTGTTATATAAAATGGATGGTGGAGGTGAGAAAAGAAATATATATTTTATGATTTTTTGCACCCGCCGCGGTTGCGAACCTTTAGTTCCTACGTACCACCTTTTGTGCAATAGGGGATCAGGATACATGTAGTTCCTCTTTTTTTTAAAATTTAAAACACAAGTGTGTTAGTCAATTTTATGAGATAAAACATCATTGTTATTGTCCGTGTGGAAAACATACCTACTACCCACAATCATGAGAAAGGAGAATTTGTATCATCTCAAAGTGGAGGATATGGCTTAGATTTCAAAAATCAACAATGCCTCACTCAACACCCAAGTGGAAAATATCTCTCTTCACTACATATTGTAGAAGTATAGTTGTTTGCATCACTACAAGGATTGACAAGAGTTTAATCTTTTTCAGAAAAGTTTTAAAGGTAAAAAGCCAAAGTGGCAAAATGGTTTGAAATGAGATTGATTGACTTTTGGTCTTATAAAAAAAATGTCAAGGTATTATTAAGTTGATTGGAGTTTATTTATGAAAATGTTTTGAAAATACATGGACATAAGTCCAAGTTTATTATGAAAATGGTTCAAATTTAAAACAAGAAGAGTTTTCAAAAGAAGGGAGAAATTTTTTGAAATTAAAGAAGATGGGAGGAGAAGAAGAGACTATCCTAAAGCATAAGGTAAAAGCTAGGGATAAGAACCATCTAACCAACAAGAAGCCAATACTTGGCATTATGAGCCAAGATAGAATTCTCATTCTTTGGATTGAATCCAAGTAAGCAAAAATATTAGACCTCTTGAGAGAATCAAACTTCAAGTGTATTAAGTCTTCATAAAAATTGGGCAGAGTAACGGCTGTATACGGGTGAATTCCAGATTACAAAAAAAGGGTGTAATCACAATAACCTGCACACAAAATAAATAAACAACCCAATGTCTTTAGGTAAACCTCAAGAGCTCTAGACAAAAATAATCAGATAAGATCATAAGGTTTCCAAGATAGGCCAAGGTTTCTAATCCTAAGTCCAAGAAAAGTCCCATGCTCCATAATGCTAAGGATAGTAGCCAAATAGTCAAAGTACCATTAAAGATTTTTAGGGTTTAGGTCGATTATTAAGTATCTTAAGAAAGGAAAAGAAAAGCTCAAGTGAGCAAAGTACAAAATGGAAAGAAAATAAATGCTCAAATGAGCAAAGATGAAAATGGCATTAAATGTAAATGCTAAAAGTAAATAGTACATAAAGCATAAAAAAGAATAAAAGCATAAGGTAACAAGTCAATAATTATTGGTTAGTTGGATGACCATCTTGAAACTTGCATTTGGAACTCATTAGAGGATTGGTAGAACCAAAGCCTCCACACAACAAGTTGCATTTGCTTTTTGTCAAGTATATCATCCATTTGGAATTCTCGTAAGTAATATTTAATGATCAACGATGTTTAAGTGATCCACGTTGACCAAAGGTGTTGTAGATCCATTAGAGGATTGGTAGAACCAAAGCCTCCACACAATGAATCTCAAGGTTATTGGATCAAAGAGATCAAATTAACATTCTTGGGCTTGCAATCATAAGTTTGGGCCACGAATGATCATTTATTCGAATCGGGATAAAATTTAGCACTATGTTAAGCAATCGTAAGTGGACTTATATAGCAGTCGCACCTATTTTGAGGCCGGTCAATAGCAATTTATGCACCATTTGTTTTGAGATATGATATAGAGACCATGCTCCAATAACACCTAGTGCAATAAGAAGGGGATGCGATGAAAAGGGATAGGGAAAAAATATACAAACCACATTTGAATTAAATTTTAATCAAACTATTATTAAAATCATTCATCCATTTTTATGGAGTTAAACTCAACACCATAGATCCAATGATGTTAATAAAGTTCATGATCCAAAATCTAACCCAAGATCAACCAGAAAATAGTAACAAAATAATATCACATTTTAATATATACAAAAGGGTAAAAAATAATGTTTAAAAATAGAAAATAAAGAGTAAAATATCAACTATGTTCAAATTAATCAAAAAATAAAAAGTAAGACCATAGAAAAATCAGAAATGGATCCAAATATTTTTATAAAATTTTGGTAATTTTAAAAAGTCAGAAACTATTTTTAAACTATTTAAAATTGCTCAAACAAATAGAAAATAGGTCAAAAATAGTAAACATCAATATAAAATTCCATAAAATTTTGAGAAAGTAAACAATATGCAAAATAATATTTATGAATTTTTTCAGAATTAAAAAATGTCAGAAAGTATTTTTAAGTAATTAAAAGAAAGAAAATGATTCAAAAAAATACAAAAAAAAAATCAAATATCAAAATAAAAATATGAAAAAATAGGCATGAGATCAGAAATAATTCAAAGCATTTTTGTGAATTTTTTCATAATTTTTAGATAAAAAATAAAAGAGTTATGAATTTTTTTGAAAATTTAAAAATATAAAATATAAAATCAGAAAATAAAATAAAACCAAAAAGATGTGGACCATCAGATCATAGTCAAAACGCGTTAGTAAGCTGATCCAGTGGACCAGACGCGTTGAGCCTGATATGGACCTTAGTGAGATAAGCATAGGATCAGAAAAAGGGCAACTAATGAAATTAAAACGTTTGGCCCGCTATCATTGGATGAGACGAGACATGTCATCATCTTCAACCTCCAGACACCCTACAGTGGGGATTCTGTGAGATCCTTCAAATGGAAAAATTAGAATCCCAGGCTAGTATCATTTAACTCGTCTCTTCAAGACGATTCTAACACCACCATCGCGGCAAATTTATATAAGGTATGGAGAGAGATATGAATCAAAAACCCAGAAAATAGCGAGCACCTTCAATTTGAGATTTCTCTCTAAATTCTCAAAGGATTTAAAAATTGTAAGCAGCATTAGAATTAGGAGAAGGAGTAGAATAGATTAGTGCTTGATTTGGATCCAAATGGTGGAGAATTCTACCTTTTCGAAGTTCAAGGAAGAAACTCTGAAACTGGACTTTTGTAGCTTGAATTATGGCTCGTTTTGATTAGTTTAAGTGCTTGAGAGTTTGTATGATGCTTAAGGATGATGAATGCGCAAATAATTTTGGAAAAAGGGAGCTTAAATCTCAGAAACTGAATACAAAAAAAGACGGGTTCGTGTGAGGTTTTGGCAGGGTGTTTTTGGCTCTCAAAGCTTGAAGAAATGAATGGGGGTGACCCTCTATTTATAGGGAAGTGAATGGGAATGAAAATTGGAAGAAACAAGGAAGTTTGGAGGGAAATTGAATGAAGGTCGAGCACGAGTGAAGTGTGACTTCATTTCCATCAAAACTCAACCACATCTTGCGTTTTGGGGTGCTAATCACTTATGGAAAGTTTGCTAATCAAGTTTAAATCAAAAACACGCATAAATCTTGTGTTTAGAAGTCACATTATGGATTTCAAAATTCTGACTTTGTGGAAAATTCAGTTTCAAGTTACCAAATTCAAATCTATGGCATTTCCAACTCAAGGGGTCTTAGGGAATGATTCTTGATGCTTTAGAAAGATGAGGTTACAAGCCTTGCAATGGAAAATAATGGAATCAAATGGATGCTTGAGATGAAAGTTGCATTGAGTCAAAGTTGAAGAAAAAATGTTGACTTTCCATACTTAGAAATATTTCAAATTCTTCTTTAAAAATGACCTATAATATTTTGCATCCAAACATGGCCTTCCACTTGAAATTTGATCTTGACCAAAAAAAAGGAATGAAGTAGATCTCTTGAATGACATTTTGAAACTTGAACCACTCAAAATATCCAAAAATTGAGCAAGTTATGAGTTGTTGAAGTTGGCCAAAAATCATGAAATGACCTATAATCTTTTGCATATTTAAGGCAACCTCCATTCATTTTCCCACTTTGCACATAAAAGAAGGCATAAAGTTCACATCTTCAATATAATTATGTAAAAAGAATGGGCTCAAGGTGATAAAAATTGACCAAGTTATGATCATTTGAAGTCACACATGGAAAATTGGGGACTCATCTGAAGGACTTGTAATCTTTCTTCTTCATCAAGTTTCTTCCACATGAAAAATCCTTGGAACTTTTGAAGTAATTTTTTGATAACCCTTTTAAGATAAGGATGTATTTGGAATCATTCAAAAATACCAAAAGATGAGCAAGATATACTCCTTTGAAGTTCAAAACCCTAGCTTGTAGATCAAGAAAATGCCTTGAGGAACTTTGACAAGTTTGAACAAACTTCTTGTACCAATATTCTTGATTTGTGAATAGAAGTTGTTGATGATGATAATGAGAAATATTATCCACCAAAACCACTTACATATCTTGAAATTTGAGAGAACTATGCCCTTTGTGACCAATATGAACAAGGCCTTGTCCAAACATAACAGCTTCTCCAATCAACCCCTTGTACTTTTGAATAAATCTTGATAACTTTGAAATGTGGTGAACCAAAATAAACCTTGACATACCATTTCTTCCAAAACAACTTCAATGATAAGGTTTGAACTTCTCAATATTTTATTGGCTAGGGCATGGAAATAAACTCATGAACCCATGGAGTAATTTATTAAATCTCATTCCCCTTCACCTACATGTATAACAAGCAAGACAAACCAACATTGCATTTTATTGGTTAAATGAAGAAAACAAAACAATATTCATGATTACAAAAGGAACATAAGTCAAGTTTCTTGGTAATCCCTCAAAAGGAGCAAAACTTAAAGTAGGGAGGGGAACCAAGAATCCTAGTGTGACCTTGTTGTGAATAAATCAACATGGTATGATTAAGGGATCTTAGGGGCAAAAATTGGGGTACAACAGCTGCCCTTATTTAAGTTTCTTCTATCCGCGATGCATGTATGAATGTATGAGTGTTTTCGTGTGCATGCTGACAAAACAGACACACAACATGGGGAACAACCAGGAAAAACTGCCTCGGGCACTAACAGCACTCGGCTAAGCTTCAACTAAGATGATCATTCGAAGAAAGGTAAAGGCTAGCTGTGGAAACCAAACCTACTTCCCTCTTTTAACTTTACCGAGGAGAAACATAATCCGGAGGTGGACAAATCAAACAGATACTGGGGTAGAACATCCTTCTTCAGGCTTCATCAGG
Organism: Vicia faba; assembly: GCA_948472305.1. NCBI lineage: Eukaryota > Viridiplantae > Streptophyta > Magnoliopsida > Fabales > Fabaceae > Vicia > Vicia faba. The sequence continues at coordinate 744,677,000 of OX451739.1, forward strand.
AAAACCAGTGTTTTTTCAAAAGTAACATGCCTACTGGAGATTGCAAGACCAGTCTCAAATAAAGCAGACTGACACTGAAACAATCAAACTTCACTGGGTAATTCAGACCCACTTCACTGGAGAAAAACGCGGATTGAAACTTCACATCATGAAAACTCAGAAAAGAGGAGAAACGAATCCAAACTTGACCGATGATACCGGAACCATAAACCCAGTATGGAGAAAACAACCCGAGTAGACTTTCCTGAGGGGAACAAAACTTCTCAAAACAACCAGAGTTTGTCCATTTCTGGGATCTCCATTTTTGTTGTCATTGTTTCATCACAAATCTCAAAGTAAAAGTAAATTGTAAAAATCCTTTTTTTTTTGAAAAATCAATTTTTTTATTTAATCTCTTTTCTTTGAAAATTATTATGAGTAATAAATGGAGTCTTTGTACGCTAAATAAAATAAAAAACACAAAGAATTGGGTAAAAGCTCAAATTTCATTAATAGAATGGTAGTCTGCGAATGGAGAGACTCCATAGATGATTACAAAGTTTGGGAAATGGTAATACATAATGTAAAAGATACATTGAGATACAATGACCACTATCCCCCTAAACAACTTTTGAAATCCTGAGCGGCAGCCTTTTTTGAAGTATGGTGAGGATCCGAGAAGATTGTTACCTCAACGATCAAGTCTTGTCTGACGTAGTTACTTGCCAATAAAATCCCTAACTTTTGCCTAAGCTGCCCTTGTGGGTTTTTAACTTAGCGGGAAATTTATTCTGTTTATGTCTCTAATTTTTGCCTAGACCTCCCTTTCGGGTTTTCGGCCTACCGAGACGCTCCTTTTTGCCTAAGCTGCCCTTTCGGGTTTTCAACTTAGCGAGTTGTTCTTTTATTTCTTTAGGCGAAGTATTTCTTGACGGCGTCAACATTCATTGGACGTGGGAACTCCTCGCCATCCATAGTTTCAAGAATTAATGCACCACCAGAGAAGGCTTTCTTGACAACATATGGGCCTTCAAAATTGGGATTCCACTTTCCCCTAGAATCAGTGTTGAAAGACATGATATTCCTGAGCACGAGGTCGCATTCTCTGAATTCATGAGGTTTGACCTTTTTATCAAAAGCTTTCTTCATTCTTCTCTGATATAACTGGCCATGACACAAAGCTATCATTCTCTTTTCCTCAATCAAATTCAATTGGTCAAACTTGTTCTGGACCCATTCAGCCTCCGTCAACTTGGTTTCCATTATCACACGCAACGAGGTAATCTCTACCTCGACCGGGAGTACGACTTCCATTCCATATACTAAGGAGAACGGGGTTGCTCCCGTTGAAGTGCGGATAGATGTTCGATATCCATGTAGAGCAAAAAGAAGAATTTCATGCCAATCCTTATAAGTAACGACCATCTTCTGGATAATTCTCTTGATATTCTTATTAGCAGCTTCAATAGCCCCATTCATCTTTGGCCTATATGGAGATGAATTGTGATGGACAATCTTGAATTCTTCACACAGTTCTGTCATCATCTTGTTGTTCAAATTCGAGCCATTGTCAGTGATGATTCTTCAGGGCACACCATACCGGCATATAAGATTATTCTTAATGAAGCGCACAACCACCTGCTTAGTAACATTGGCATATGAAGCAGCCTCCACCCACTTGGTGAAGTAATCAATTGCTACCAAGATAAAACGGTGCCCATTCAAAGCTTTGGGTTCTATCATTCCAATCATGTCAATACCCCACATAGAGAAAGGCCACGGGGAGGAAATCACATTGAGACGTGTCAGAGGCACATGGACCTTGTCTGCATAAATCTGGAATTTATGGCACTTCTTTGCAAATTTGTAACAATCAGATTCCATTGTCAGCCAATAATAACCTGCCCTTAGCATCTTTTTAGCCATTGAGTGTCCATTAGCATGAGTGCCAAATGAACCTTCATGAATCTCATGCATCAACATGTTTGCTTTGTGTCTATCCACACATCTGAGCAAGACCATGTCATAATTTCTCTTGTATAACACATTTTCACTGAGGAAGAAATTGCCTGCCAATCTTCTCAATGTCTTTCTATCTTTCTTCGACGCACCAATCGGGTATTCTTGAGTTTGAAGAAAATGCTTGATATCATAATACCAGGGTTTTTCATCTGCTACCTCCTCTGTTGTAAACACATGAGCGGGTCTATCCAGCCGTCGAACCGCAATTTGGGGTATATCATTCCAAGTATTCACTTAGTACATAGAAGCCAGAGTTGCCAGAGCATCCGCCATTTGATTTTCGTCTCTAGGGATGTGATGGAATTCAACTTTATTGAAGAATGGTAATAATCTTCTAGCATAATATTTGTAAGGGATCAATCCAGGGTGACAAGTGTCCCATTCTCCTTTAATCTGATTTATTACCAAAGCTGAATCACCATACACATCTAGAATTTTGATTCTGAGATCAATAGCTTCCTCGAGACCCATGATGCAAGCCTCATATTCTGCCATATTATTAGTGCAATAAAATGTTAACCTTGTAGTAAAAGGAATGTGCGATCCATGAGGAGTGACAATCACATCACCAATTCCTTTACTATAAACATTCATAGCTCCATCAAATATCATATTCCAACGAGATTCAGGGCCAGGACCTTCCTCAGGTAATGGTTCATCATAATACTTCCCTTTCAAAAACATCACATCCTCATCGGAGAATTCATATTCTGCAGACTGGTGATCCTCCACTGGTTGGTGAGCAAGATAATCTGCCAACACACTACTTTTAATAGCTTTTTGAGTGTGGTATTTGATATCGTATTCAGATAACAACATCTGCCAGCGGGAAATTCTCCCAGTAAGAGCAGGTTTTCAAAAATGTACTTGATTGGATCCATTTTAGAGATCAACAAAGTGGTGTGATTCAACATATATTGTCGCAAACGCTTTGCCGCCCAGGCCAAAGCACAACATATTTTTCCCAGCATGGAGTACCGCGACTCACAATCAGTGAATTTTTTACTGAGATAATAGATGGCGAACTCCTTCTTCCCTGTTTCATCCTGTTGTCCCAGAATACAACCCATGGATTTATCTAACACTGTCAGATACATAATCAACGGTCTTCCTTCTACGGGAGGGAGCAAGATAGGAGGTTCAAGCATATATTCCTTAATACTTTCAAATGCCTTTTGGCAGTCCTCCGTCCACACACAACCTTGATCTTTCTTTAACAACTTAAAGATTGGTTCACATGTTGCAGTCATGTGGGAAATGAATCTGGAAATATAATTCAAACGCCCGAGGAAACCTCTGACTTGCTTTTCAGTTCTTGGTGCTGGAATTTCTTGAATTGCTTTGACTTTATCAGGGCCAACTTCAATTCCTTTATGGCTAACAATGAAACCCAACAGCTTCCTCGATCAAACATCGAAGGTGCATTTATTTGGATTCAGGCAGAGACGATACTTCCTCAAACGCTGAAACAACTTCAATAAATCTTCTATATAACCTTCTTCAGTCTGGGATTTGGCAATCATATCATCAACATATACTTTGATTTCCTTGTGCATCAGATCATGGAATAGGGTTGTCATAGCCCTCTGGTACGTTGCACCAGCGTTCTTCAACCCGAAGGGCATCACTCTGTAACAGAATATTCCCCAGGGTGTGATAAACGTTGTTTTTTCCATGTCCTCTGGAGCCATTCTTATTTGATTATACTCGGAAAATCCGTCCATGAACGAGAATACTTTGAATTTTGTTGTTCTATCTACTAACATGTCGATGTGAGGTAATGGAAAATCATCTTTCGGACTAGCTTTATTTAGATCTCTATAATCTACGCACATGCGGACTTTTCCATCTTTTTTCGGTACTGGGACAATATTGGTAATCCATTGAGGATACACTGTCATCACAAGAAAACCAACATTAATCAGCTTTAGAACCTCCTCTTTGATCTTTACTGCCATATCTGGGTGAGTTCTTCTCAACTTTTGTTTAACTGGCAGGCACTCTGGCTTAAACGGAAAACGATGATCGACAATATCTGTATCTAGACCAGGAATATATTGGTAAGACCAAGCAAAAATATCCACATACTCTTTCAACAACTCAATCAAACTTCTCTTCACATCGGGATGTAACGATGCTCCAATCTTGACTTCCTTCGGGTCTTCTTCTGAACCCAAATTGATCACTTCCAAAGGCTCTTTATATGGTTGAATGGTATTTTCCTCATGCTCAAGCAACCGTGAGACCTCTTCTGGAATCTCATCATAATCTTCTTCTTCATCCCCAAACACAAGACATTCAAAGTTGGGAGAGGGTGCAGGGTCATTGTATTCAACGGGTTTTTTAATTAATCTGCACATATGATTTATGATTGCTTTTAGAAACTGACACATATAACAAGTGATCATGCAGATTGAATTTCAGTTATTATTTATTTTGAAAGGGTTTTTTTTATTACCACTTCCAAGAAAAAAGCAAAAAATAAAAACACAATTTGGGAAACAAAGTCAACTTTTATTAATGATCTTAACAGTCACAGCAAACAGATAAGCCATGCAACATTAATACTTCCACTTTGGGCAGAGTGAAAGATTTTCAAGAAAAAAAAGATTAATCAAATCAAATTACTTTGAAATATGTGTGCAAGAGGGAATATCAATGGTGACCCAGTTCTGAACCCTTACTCCATGTATCACATAATTCGGCATTTCCTGCTCTGCTTCATCCTCTTCGACAGCATTAATTCCAGAATCAGTCAGATGGAGGTAACCTCCACTGCGGAAAACATCATGATAGCTGCTCATAATAGACTTTGACTTCAAACCTTCGACTCTTCCATTCTTCGAAGAGAAACCCAAACCAGTTCTATTCTTGTTCATGGGTGGATCCACAATTCTCCCCCAAACTGCATTATGACCATTGCGCACAACCTGCTGCGCGTCCTTCAGCGAAACCATGGAATTCTTATTTCTCCTTATGTTTTCAACGGATAGGGCTTGGAACTGGGTTCCAACAGCAGCCTCATCCGCTTCTACAATACTAAAGAAGGACAAATGAGATATCAGCAATGCCTGCTCCCCACTTATGATCACTACCTTCCCTTCACACACAAACTTTATCTTCTGATGTAAGGTTGAAGTGACAGCCCCTGCTTCATGTATCCATGGCCGTCCTAGCAAACAACTATACGCGGGAATAATGTCCATGACCTGGAAGGTTATCTGGAACAAATGTGGTCCTATATGGATGGGTAAGTCCACTTCACCGATGACAGATTTCCTCGACCCATCAAATGATTTCACAATGATGCCACTCGGGCGCATAAGTGTTCCTTGGTATTTCAAATTCATGAGAGTACTCCTCGGTATAACATTCAGCGCAGATCCATTATCAATTAGCACATTAGATAGCGAATCATTCTTACAGTTCATAGATATGTTTGGGCCAGGTTGTGATTCCTCCCTTCATCTGGTAATTCATCATCACAAAACCTTAAGTTATTACATGATGTAATGTTTCCAATTACGCTACTGAATTGATCTATTGGAATGTCACTCTCCATAAAAGCTTGGTCCAGTACTCTCATCAGGGATTCTCTATGAGCAGAAGAGTTCATCAATAAAGCTAAGATAGATATTTTTGAAGGAGTCTACAGTAGCTGATCTACAATTCTGTAGTCGCTCATCTTAATTATCTTCAAAATATCATCCACTTCTTTCTCTACCGTAGCTCTACTAGTCTCACCCATAGCCTTCTTAGGTTTATCATTCTCGGCAATTTTCTTTCCAGCAACAACATCTCTTCGAACAACTGGCGCAAACACACAACCGCTACGGGTCACCCTGCTATTTTCAGCTATATTCCCAACATCAGGCATTGGCTGGATGGGAATTTCCACCCCGTCTTCTAAGATTGTAGCGTTGTATTTGTAAGGTATAGTCTTATCTTACTTATAGGGGGTAGGACCTGGCAAACTAATTACCAATGGGGTAACAACTGGCTTGCTATGGTACTCTACTTCAAAATGAACGGGTGCACCAAAACAGGGCACGATGATGTTTACCCCTTTTTCAACACAACCAGTCATCAATAAGTCATTTCTGGAAAACAAATCTTCGCCTGAAAAAAAATACTCATTCGCGGAAGTATACTCTTCCTCTGACTCGTCTTCCGTTAAACCAACTTCAACCATATCAACCTCATGATAATCATCCCTCTGACTTATGATCTTGATAGTTCCATTGTCTAACAGCAACTGAACACCCTCCTTCACGATTGAACATCCTCGGGGATCTCGACAGCAAACTAGGCAAGATCCATATTGGTGCTCCACCTGACCTGCCGTATGGAAGAAGGTAGCGTGCAACAGCACGAGGTCCTCATTCAAATTCTCCACATCAAAAATCCTGAATTCACCAAGACATCCAGAAACCATATTCACTTCCTCTTCATACTCTGCCCTAGGCCTGATTATGTGGATGAGGCCCTCATCCATCATCTCCTGTAAATCAGCCTTTATCTTATCACAACCCTGTATATTTGTACTGCAAATAGCACAACCGGAATGGTCATGTGTGTAGTAGCTAAATTCATAGAGGTCTGCGTGCATATTCACCAAATCTCCTCTAACCAGATTAATGTCAAAAATCCGGAAGTCGCCTGGACAACCGGCCACCATATTTACAGCATTTACTCCCCCATGCTTGGGTAAGGATTATCTTTCACATTAGGTCCCATGTCTTTGAAAGATAGAACACCAGACTTTACCAATTTATGTACCTCAATCTTCGAAGGATAACAATTCTTGACATTATGCCTTGGTGCTCCTTGATAAAAAGCACATGTTTGGTATGCCTTGTAATACCAAGGCAATGGTGACGGTATGGCGGGAGGTGGTCGTGTCTGGACCAACTTTTTCTGAATCAATGTTGGTAATAACTTTGTATAGATCATGGGAATAGGGTCATAACTCTCCCTTCTCTGATTATACCCTTGATTCCCCTGCTGGGGCGGTCTCTGATAAGCAACAGTAGTTGGAGAGGCATTCATAATGGGAGTAACTGAGGCGACTTGCTGATGACGCTGATAATTCCTTTTAGGAAAGTTTACCCTCCTCTCTTGTATAACAACATTTGCATACCCCTCTTTCTTCTTGGAAAACCCATAAGATGGCTTCTTCGCACCTCCAGATCCTTCACTCTTCTTCAAACGGCCTTCTCTTACAGCCTCTTCCAAGCGGATACCCATTTCTACCATCTTAGTAAAGTCACTTTGGTGCACTTGCTACCATCCTTTCATAGTAGAAAGCACCCATCGTCTTTAAGAAAATCTTAGTCATCTCCTTCTCTTCCATGGGAGGAATCACTTGGGAGGCTACCTCACGCCATCTCTGTGCATACTCTTTGAATGATTCCCTGTCTTTCTGAACCATGGCCCTAAGTTGATCACGGTCAGGTGCCATGTCCATGTTGTACTTGTATTGTTTGATGAATGCTCCTCCCAAATCATTAAAAGTATGGATATTGGCGCTATCCAAACTCATATACCACTTCAACGCAACACCAGTCAAACTATCCTGGAAAAAGTGAATCAACAGACGCTGATCATCAGTTTGGGTAGACATTATCCTCACGTACATCACCAGATGAGCACGAGGGCAAGTGTTGCCCTTATACTTCTCAAATTCCGGGACCTTAAACTTAGCAGGTATCTTAACATTTGGGACCAAACATAGCTCATTCACATTCTGCCCAAATAGCTCTTTTCCCCTGAGGGCCTTGATCTCTCTCTGCATTTTGTCAAACTGCTCTTGAAAATCATCCATTCTGTCATAAAGACCCAAGTCTTCACTCGGTGGAGGGAAAGGACGACATACATCATCGTTAACAAACATAACCATATTCACTGAAGGAGGTGCAGCAGGAACAACATGCACCGCAGGAGGTGCCGGAGTAACAATAGTCTGAACCACTGGAGTATCTTGAGGGCCAAGATTGAAACCTTCAGGCGCAAAATTCTATGGCATTCCCCATGGATAACCTTGAGGTATGCGATTATAAACAACAGCTGAAGTAGAAGATACAGGAACAGTCGGAGCTTCAGTAGTTGCCCTTGTTGGTTGAGGTTGAACACTCAGTGGCTGATTCTGAGCATCCACCAGAGCTTACATCAGAGCAGTCAGATTGGCCATGCTGGCCTTCAAAGCAGAAACTTCTTCGCGTAGCTCGCGATTCTCTTGTTCTAAGTTGTTCATCTTCTTCTTAAAATTAGCCCGAGTGTTGTATTGATGAGTCAGCTTGCTGAATGAAGTAAAGAAGCTTGGAAAGACACCTGGATATGCATAATAAATGCAAGAAATATGTGTAATATAATGCATGATATGCAATGCATATGATTATTTTTACTTCATTATTTAATATTTCAAGGGATTTAAAGTTTATAGACATATTGCAAACATCAAAGTAATAAAGCTTTTGAAATACTGAAGAATTTTATTATAATAATTCCAAAATGGATTACAAGTTTCAATGATCTCAAGTACAAGAGGAAAATACAATCTAAAATCCTGAGAAAAAGAACTGATGGAGATCACTCTATATGCTGGCGCTTCCCCGTGAGCCTGGAAATCTGAGCCTTCAACCTCCGGTTTTCTTCTGCATGTCTGATGGAAATATCTTTCCAATCATCTGAATCAGGAAGTAAATGATCAACACCTGATTGAGGCTTAGGAGAAAATAAATCCCCTTGCCTCTCCATAGACTCTACCGCCCGACTCTCAAGGATCTCTATCAAGTCGTCTTTCTCCTTCAGGTCTGCTCTGTAGGAACTCTCTAAAGTCTGGAACTTGTTCTTCCAAGCATCCCTTTCCTGTTGCATCCTAACCAAAGCAAGTTACAACTCTTCCAAATCATCTAATAAGGGAGGAATGGTTTTCACAAACAGATCAGGCATAGGTGTCTCCCGGGTATACGACATCTTTAACTGAATGGCTCTTGATCGGATCCACTGAAGATATGGCTCCAAAGAAACAACACCCCTAGATCCCAAATCCTTCCTACCCTTCTTATGAATGTGACACCAGGCCTTCGCAATATGCTCCCTAGCTTCCCTATGGTCTTCCCCTTCCTTCAGAAAGAAACTACTCAACTGAATACTATTCGGTTTATCCCTCATCGGATAACCAAGCTGTCACCGTGCAAGAACAGGGTTATAGTTAATTCCTTCCTTTGTACCAAGAAGAGGTACATTGGGGAAACTACCACAACTATCAATAATCTCTATATCCTGATAGGCTCGATGATACCAATCAATATCCGAGTGAGTAAGTGGCATGATCTTAGGAGCCCAACGGGGTTCCTTCTTGACATCCTAAAAAGCATCAGACTGAGGCATATGAGAGATAAACCATTGGTACAACAGAGGCGTGTAACAGATAATCATCCCCCCATGATAAGAATTCTGAAGATGAATAGAGTAATAAGCATCACCCAACAGTGTAGGAACTGGATTTTCAATCATGAAAATCCTAATAGCGTTAATGTCGACAAACTTGTCCACATTAGTAAATAAGAACAACCCGTAAGCAAGTAGAGCAAATATGGCCTCAAAAGCAACTGTACTCTTCATTCTGGCAAAGTAACGAGCTTTCTCCAATAAGAATTGAGTTGGTAATCCTCTAATCCCTCCTTTAGTAGTCATATGGGCTTCCACCTCAGACTTCCCCAAGTGAATCAAAGCAGCAATCTCATGTGGTTTTGGCTCACCCTCCAAACCAGTAAAAGGAACCCGATCGGTAACAGGTAAATCTAACAGATAAGAATACTCCTCCAGTGTAGGCATCAACTGATAGTCGGTAAAAGTAAAGCAATGATAGATCGGATCATAGAACTGGACCATTGTCGAGAGAAAACCCTTCTTTATCTTTAGCTTCATGAGAGGAATAATGGATCCATACTTCTTCCGAAAGTCTGCAGAACACTCGATCTCAGGAATTAGACTGATCAACTCATCTATCTTGGGATCCTTGAAACTGTATTTTTCGGTCTTTCTCTTTCCAGAATCCATGTTAGAAAGTACCTGAGATATTCACAAATAGTCAACCTTTAAATCCCTTGAAATATGGTTTCTTCAAAAGATGCTTATGAGTGCATGGATGCATGATGCAACAATCACACATAAGATCACACATATAGGGTTCATAGGTTCAATGTCACGAGCATGAGGTCGAAGATACTACCCATACGGTATTGGTCTAAAAGTTATCACTTGCCGAACAAGGTTCTAGAGGTTCTCAGAGTCTACATCCCTCCTTCGGATATTACCAACTTCCCGATTAACTCGGTAATTAGTAATATTCTCAAGAAAGACTCGTCCGAGCGTAGTATCGCGTGACAACTATTTCCGGATTACTCCGTCATAGCTTCCGCACTACACCTAAAAGGCCAAGATGGGTTTGGTATTCTACGGTCCTCAGTTTTAGCAGGCTCCTAGGTCGAAAGTAGTACGTCTTCCCGATTACTCGGTAAACGACACTACAGTCAAAGGGGCCTCCACTGAGTGGGGGATCTCATGCCTCCTTTTTTGGGATTACTCCCTCAAAGTTAACATGACTATACCACCCGTCCTATCTTAAAGTTTTCCCAAGTCCGAGTATAGGACTTATGAGTAATCACCAAGCACCCTGAAAACCAGGAAAATCCAGACAAACATACATATAACATATAACACAAAAAACAGTAATAACATATATACAGATATAAACAAAGATAGGCTTAACCCACTTAGGGATGGACCAACAAGAGGTCAATCTGTCCCCAGTGAAGTCGCCATTTTTCTGTAGCGGTATAAATGTTCAAGACTAATCCGTTGGATTGACTAGACTTTATACAAATCAAAATCAAAATCTCCACTGCGCTTTATTGTTTCCAAAGGAATGGGAAAAGAGCGAATAACCCAAAAAGAGGGGGAAAGATTCAAGGTAAGGGGGTTGGTTATGTAAAGGGAAGGTATTAGCACCCTAAACATCTACGGTACTCCGTAGGAGCCTCTTTGTAAAAATCTGTATATTTTGGCTATAAAAACTGTTATATAAAATGGATGGTGGAGGTGAGAAAAGAAATATATATTTTATGATTTTTTGCACCCTCCGCGGTTGCGAACCTTTAGTGCCTACATACCACTTTACGTGCAATAGGGGATCAGGGTACACGTAGTTCCTCTTTTTTTTTTAAATTTAAAACACAAGTGTGTTAGTCTATTTTATGAGATAAAACATCATCGTCATTGTCCGTGTGGAAAACATACCTACTACCCACAATCATGAGAAATGAGAATTTGTATCATCTCAAAGTGGAGGATATGGCTTGGATTTCAAAAATCAACAATGCCTCACTCAACACCCAAGTGGAAAATATCTCTCTTCACTACATATTGTAGAAGTATAGTTGTTTGCATCACTACAAGGATTGGCAATAGTTTAATCTTTTTCAGAAAAGTTTTAAAGGTAAAAAGCCAAAGTGGAAAAATGGTTTGAAATGAGATTGATTTACTTTTGGTCTTCTCAAAAAAAAAGTCAAGTTATTATTAAGTTGATTGGAGTTTATTTATGAAAATGTTTTGAAAATACATGGACATAAGTCCAAGTTTATTATGAAAATGGTTCAAATTTAAAATAAAAAGAGTTTTCAAAAGGAGGGAGAAGATTTTGAAAATAAAGAAGATGGGAGGAGAAGAAGAGACTATCCTAAAGCATAAGGTAAAAGCTAGGGATAAGAACCATCTAACCAACAAGAAGCCAATACTTAGCATTATGAGCCAAGATAAAATTCCCATTCTTTGGATTGAAACCAAACAAGAAAAAATACTAGACCTCTTGAGAGAACCAAACTTCAAGTGTATTAAGTCTTCATAAAAATTGGGCAGAGTAACAGCTGTATACGGGTGAATTCCAGATTATAAACAAAAGGTGTAATCACAATAACCTGCACACAAAACAAACAAACAACCCAATGTCTTGAGGTAAACCTCAAGAGCTCCAGACAAAAATAATCAGATAAGATCATAAGGTTTCCAAGATAGGCCAAGGTTTCTAATCCTAAGTCCAAGAAAAGTCCCATGCTCCATAATGCCAAGGATAGTAGTCAAATAGTCCAAGTACGATTAAAGATTTTTAAGGTTTAGGTTGAATATTAAGTATCTTAAGAAAGGAAAAGAAAATCTCAAGTGAGCAAAGTACAAAATGGCAAGAAAATAAATGCTCAAATGAGAAAAGATGAAAATGGCATGAAATGTAAATGCTAAACGTAAATAGTACATAAAGCATAAAAAAGAATAAAAGCATAAGGTAAACAAGTCAATAATTAGTGGTTAGTTGGATGACCATCTTGAAACTTGCATTTGGAACTCATTAGAGGATTGGTAGAACCAAAGCCTCCACACAACAAGTTGCATTTTCTTTTTGTCAAGTATATCATCCATTTGGAATTCTCATAAGTAACATTTAATGATCAACAATATTTAAGTGATCCGCGTTGACCAAAGGTGTTGTAGATCCATTAGAGGATTGGTATAACCAAAGCCTCCACACAATGAATCTCAAGGTTATTGGATCAAAGAGATCAAATTAACATACTTGGGCTTGCAATCATAAGTTTGGGCCACGAATGATCATTTATTCGAATCGGGACAAAATTTAGCGCTATATTAAGCAATCGTAAGTGGACTTATATAGAAGTCGCACCTATTTTGAGGCCGGTCAATAGTAATTTATGCACCATTTGTTTTGAGACATGATATAGAGACCATGTTCCAATAACACCTAGTGCAATAAGAAGGGAATGAGATGAAAAGGGATAGGGAAAAAAATATATAAACCACATTTGAATTAAATTTTAATCAAACTATTATTAAAACCATTCATCCATTTTTGTGGAGTTAAACTCAACACCATGGATCCAATGATGTTAATAAAGTTCATGATCCAAAATCTAACCCAAGATCAACCAGAAAATAGTCACAAAATAATATCACAATTTAATATATACAAAAGGGTAAAAAATAATGTTTAAAAATAGAAAATATAGAGAAAAATATCAACTATGTTCAAATTAATCAAAAAATAAAAAGTAAGACTATAGAAAAATCAGAAATGGATCCAAATATTTTTGTAAAATATTTGGTAATTTTTAAAAGTCAGAAACTATTTTTAAACCATTTAAAGTTGCTCAAACAAATAGAAAATAGGTCAAAAATATTAAACCTCAATATAAAATTCCATAAAATTTTCAAAAAGTCAAAAATATGCAAAATAATACTTATGAATTTTTTCAGAATTAAAAAATGTCAGAAAGTATTTTTTTTAAGTAATTAAAAGAAATAAAATGATTCAAAAAATACAAAAAAATATCAAATATCAAAATAAAAATATGAAAAAATAGTCATGAGATCAGAAATAATTCAAAGTATTTTTGTGAATTTTTTTATAATTTTTGGATAAAAAATAAAAGAGTTATGAATTTTTTTGAAAATTTAAAAATATAAAATATAAAATCAGAAAAAAAAATAAAACCAAAAAGATGTGGATCATCAGATCATAGTCAAAACGCGTTAGTAAGCTGATCCAGTGAACCATACGCGTTGTGCTTGATATGGACCTTAGTAAGATACACATAGGATCAGAAAAAGGGCAACCAATGAAATTAAAACATTTGGCACGCTATCATTGGCTGAGACGAGACATATCATCGTCTTCAACCTCCAGACACCCTGCAGTGGGGATTTTGTGAGATCCTTCAAATGGAAAAATTAGAATCTCAGGCTAGTATCGTTGAACTCGTCTCTTCAAAACGATTCTAACACCACCATCGTGCCAAATTTATATAAGGTATGAAGAGAGATCTGAATCAAAAACCTAGAAAATAGCGAGCACCTTCAATTTAAGATTTCTCTCTCAATTCTCAATGGATTTAAAAATTGTAAGCAACATTAGAATCAGGAGAAGGAGTAGAATAGATTAGTGCTTGATTTGGATCCAAATGGTGGAGAATTCTACCTTTTCGAATTTCAAGGAAGAAGCTCTGAAAGTGGACTAATGCAACTTGAATTATGGCTCGTTTTGATTGGTTTAAATGCTGGAGAGTTTGTATGATGCTTAAGGATGATGAATGCGCAAAGAATTTTGGAAAAGGGAGCTTAAATCTCAGAAACTGGATTCAAAAAAAGATGGGTTCGTGTGAGGTTTTGGCAGGGTGTTTTTGGCTCTCAAAGCTTGAAGAAATGAATGGGGGATGACCCTCTATTTATAGGGAAGTGAATGGGAATGAAAATTGGAAGAAACAAGGAAGTTTGGAGGGAAATTGAATGAAGGTCGAGCACGAGTGAAGTGTGACTTCATTTCCATCAAAACTCAACCAAATCTTGCGTTTTGGGGTGCTAATCACTTCTGGAAAGTTTGCTAGTCAATTCTAAATCAAAAACGCGCATAAATCTTGTGCTTAGAAGTCACATTATGGATTTCAAAATTCTGACTTTGTGAAAAATTCAGTTTCAAGTTACCAAATTCAAACCCATGGCATTTCAAACTCAAGGGGTCTTAGGGCATGATTCTTGATACTTTAGAAAGATGAGGTTACAAGCTTTGCAATGGAAAAGGAATGGAATCAAATGGATGCTTGAGCTGAAAGTTGTATTGAGTCAAAGTTGAAGAAAAAGGACTGACTTTCCATACTTAGAAATATTTCAAATTCTTCTTTAAAAATGACCTATAATCTTTTGCATCCAAACATGGCCTTCCACTTGAAATTTGCTCTTGACCAAAAAATATGGAATGAAGTAGATCTCTTGAATGACATTTTTAAACTTGAACCACTCAAAATATCCAAAAATTGAGCAAGTTATGACTTGTTGAAGTTGGCCAAAACTCATGAAATGACCTATAATCTTTTGCATATTTAAGGCAACCTCCATCTATTTTTCCACTTCGCACATAAAAGAAGGCATAAAGTTCACATCTTCAAGATCATTATGGAAAAATAACAGGCTCAAGGTGATAAAAATTCACCAAGTTATGATCATTTGAAGTCACGCATGGAAAATTGGGGACTCATCTGAAGGACTTGTAATCTTTCTTCTTCATCAAATT
This sequence comes from Vicia faba, assembly GCA_948472305.1. Lineage (NCBI taxonomy): Eukaryota > Viridiplantae > Streptophyta > Magnoliopsida > Fabales > Fabaceae > Vicia > Vicia faba. The sequence goes on from OX451739.1 coordinate 744,692,139, forward strand.
TCTTCCACATGAAAAATCCTTAGAACTTTTGAAGTGATTTGTTGATAACCCTTTGAATAGAAGGATTTATTTGGAATAATTAAAAAATACCAAAAGATGAGCAAGATATACTCCTTTGAAGTTCAAAACCCTAGCTTCTAGATCAAGAAAAATGCCTTGAGGAACTTTGACAAGTTTGAACAAACTTCTTGTACCAATATTCTTGCTTTGTGAATAGAAGTTGTTGAGGATGATAATGAGAACTCTTATCCACCAAAACCACTTCTATATCTTGAAATTTGAGAGAATTATGCCCTTGTGACCAATATGAACAAGGCCTTGTCCAAACGTAACAACTTCTCCAATCAACCCCTTGTACTTTTGAATAAATCTTGATAACTTTGAAATGTGGTGAACCAAAACAAACCTTGCCATACCATTTCTTCCAAAACAACTTCAATGATAAGGTTTGAACTTCTCAAGCTTTTATTGGCTAGGGCATGAAAATAAACTCATGAATCCATGGAGTAATTTGTTAAATCTCATTCCCCTTCACCTACATTTATAACAAACAAGACAAACCAACATTGCATTTTATTAGTTAAATGAAGAAAACAAAACAATATTCATGATCACAAAAGGAACATAAGTCAAGGTGTTTGGTAATCCCTCAAAAGGAGCAAAACTCAAAGTAGGGAGGAGAACGAAGAATCCTAGTGTGATCTTGTTGTGAATAAATCAACATGGTATGATGAATGGATCTTAGGGGCAAAAATTGGGGTACAACAACCAAAAATCTTGAAGTTTGACTGTATATAGGCCACAATTGAATTTTTGCCTACTACAGTTGACTTTCAGGCATTTGAGCAGTTGACTGAGCAAACTTGTTGTGCATGGCATGCAATTTGGCATGGATGATCTTGAGGACATATTAGGGCCATGGAAAACATTTGAGACCCTTGGAGCTCAACAATCTTGATGAAAATTGAAACCTTAGTTTGAGGTTTATTGCCTTAGGAGGAGAATTTGTCTGGTCAATTCTTAGTCATCCTAGGACAAGTTGGGGATCTCAATGGACATGTCTTGAGTAAAATGAGAGGGCAAATTTTGGGATACAACAAAATCTAAAGAGTAAAATAAAGGATTAAAAACATGGGATTAAAAAAATAGAACAACAAAGGAGGAAAGTGAAACACATTTGAAACTAAAAAGACATAAATAAATAGGTGAAACAAAAATAACAAAGAAGAAGGAAGCTTGAACCTGAATCAAATAAGAAAGCGATGTGGTGATCGATGTTTACATGATACTACTTTTTATTCTAATTGAGTTATGATATAGTGCCTCTCAAAATTTCCTTTTAAAATAATAACAATAATAATAATAATAATAAATAAAGATTTTAATACAACACGGCTAAGACTCGGACCCATTTTAAAAAATTAGGGTTTTTTTCTCAAAAAAATTCCCAAAATAGATGTGTCACATCTCTGAACTCATAATGAGTTAGCTTTTTAACTCGTGCAAGTTTGTCGAATTTACTACATGTGATCTTATCTGAATCACACCACGCCAACATATGATTGGAACATTGGACAAAACGAGTTCACGAGTTTACTCATGATCTTACATGCACTAGGACATAGTAAAAGAGGAGGTTTTAAATGATGTCTTATAACTTTTCATTTTCAACTGGATTCTTCCTAACTTTAATTCCAACACCATTATCATGTTGTCTGAGACTAAAAATGCATATCCATGGAAAATTTTAGGCCAATTTTTCTGGAAAATTTCAATTTTAAAATCATCTTCAAAATCTTTGTTAATAGATTATTTTAAATCACGCATTCCCTAATTTCCAAGGAGCAAAGAAGTTTTATTCAAGGCGGAAACACGAGAGATATCATATGGCTGACCTCATAATCTGTCAATCTTTTAGACAAGAAAACATTTTATAGAAACTTAGGGATCGATGTAGATGTTAATAAGGCATTTAACACTCTTGATTAGAGTTTCTTACTCAAAGTGCTCAAGATTTTTGGTCTTAATAATAAGTTTTGTCATCATGGATACTCATCATGGATGCTAAGGCAGGATGATCCTTTATCACTTTTTCTTTTTTTCTTAACTGAGGAAATCTTAAGTAAGAGCATTGCCAAGTTAGTTCTTGAGTGCAAACTTGAATTGATGAAAAGCACCAAGGATATTCATGTTCCGTCGCACATAGTTTATGCTAATGATATTTTCTTTTTTTTGCAAAGGAAAAATGTCCAACATCTTCAGGCATGTTTTTAGTACTACCAAATATACAATTTACTCTGGCTCAATTTGAAATACCACGTTTAATCAATATTCCTGGCTGGTTTCTCCAAATTACCTGGGTGTACCCATTTTAAAAGAAAGGTCAGATGAAGGTATCTATCTGCAAACATTAGCTAATAGAATTATGGCTAAATTAAGTGCTTGGAAAACTTCACTTTTCTCAATTTATGGCAGAGCTCTTATAGTAAAATCATCAATCCATAGCATTTTAACACGCTCAATTAGTGTTTATGCTCTGCCCATACCTATTCCCAAATCCATTGGAGTGACTTCTATAAACTTCATTTGAAGGGGAGATGTGAACAAAAGAAATATGGTAATTGTAGCTTGGAAGAAAATTGGTAAGCCACTGAATCATGATGGCTTAGGATTGAGATCCATGGTTTGTCTTAATGAAGCCTCCAATTTAAAGTTTGGATGAAATTTGATGAAAAATGAAAAACCTTAGACAACCATGCTCGAAGGCTATAGAGTCTTAATATCTCATGGCACTATCAAGCATAATATTTCCCCTCTCTTTGGTATAGCATGAAACCTGAATTTAACACCTTAACAAATCAAATTGATTAGTTGCTTGGTAATGGAAGTTTGTATAAATTTCTAGAGGGACTCTTGGTGCGGGGAGCCTTTGTTACAGGAAACAAACCTGTCTATTTTATAAACACATTCTATAAGTCCTAACTCTTTAGTGGCAGATTTTAGTCAAGACAATTAGTGAACCTTTACTCTAAATTGGCTCGGTCTTTTCCTTTATTAAACCACATGGTTAGTCATTTAACATTGCATACATGTCATCTCAGGGGCAAAATTGTTTGGCCTAAATCTTGCTAAGGTTATTTATTTAACCCTTAAAAAGGCTTATGCATTAAAATCAAATCCCTCTAATGAGCTCAACTAGGCTAAAGCCATTTGTTATATGGACACACCTCCTTCAAAATCCCTAGTAGTTTGTAGATTAATGCATAAAAAATTCCAACATATGACATGTTTTAATCTAGGGGCTTCTCTTTGACTTCCAACTGCAACATGTGCAAAAGCCAGAATGAATCCACTTTTCATCTCTTCTTCAAGTGTTTTTTTCTCATTAAGCTTTGTTATTGGCTTAGTAATACAGTTCAAACAAACATGCAACTCAACTCGCTTGAAGATCTATGGCCCTACGACATCAGAGGTAGATCTCCCTAATTATCCTTGATTTTTAAATCATCCATGATCAACTTAATCATTGCTATATGAGCTACTGGAAACATAGCTCAATTCAATAATATTTTCCTTCCTTTTCATGGTGCAGTCTCTCAAGTTATGGGTCAAGTAAGACTAACTGGTAATATATCTAAGTTAATCACCACAACATTTATGATAGAGTTCAAAATCATTAAAGCCTTCAATATTATCATTCAAGTTCCTCGAGTGCTTTGTTGGATCATCCACATTGAGTCAAGAGCAACACACAAGTGAAAGAGACATCACATATTCACCTAAAACTTTAAGGTAGTGAGTGTATTCGTCCTTTCATTTATAAAGTACCCAACCTCTATTTTTCTAAACAACGTGGAACTTCCAACTCATACTTGTACAGAACAATCTCTCCCTCAAGTGTGAATCTATCTTGTAACACCCTATGTTAGACTACGACACCGGATCTAGAAGGGGTGAATAGATTCCCAAATAAAAACTACCTTTCAAAAATAATTATTTAAAACTTATTTAAAAAACAATGTTGAGCGGAAGATTTTTGGCCTATATCAAATATAGTAGTATAAATGAAACTAATTATTGGAAACTCAGATATGCATGAGCCATATGGAATTAACATAATAATAAAACCAATCAACTTAATAATATCTCAATTAACCGTTTAATATCCAACACAACCGTATCCTATTTCCAATGAAATCATATTAAAATCATAACTTGACAATTTATCGAACATGTGACGCGTAATCAATTTTTCAGAATTTTCTTTGAGCTTTGTTGATATGCAAAAGCACTTACAATCAAACTAATTATAAGATAATCAACAAAGCAATTTAAACTTTAACAATCAAAGAAAAATTATATATGAATTGATCAATCAAACAACACATTCGACAAATTGCACATAGAGAGTAAATGTGAGTAAGTAATAGAACATTGCAATTTACTTTTGAGTTGAACAAACTAAACAATTTGTCAAACACTTGGTGTGCAAGTGAATTTTCATAATTTTCCTTTAAGCTGTTTTGATACACAAAAGCACTTATAATCAAAAGTGATTATAAGCAATATCAACACTTGATGTAAATCAAAAAACAGTTTGAAAAATTACTTACAATTCAATTGATAACACAATGCTATTTGACAAATTTATTGAAGAATTTTAAAACAAGTAAAAGTGATAAAAGAAAAGAAACATAAGGATTTGGCTACACAGTTCCCCACTTTCATCCTCGCATGTGGGTACGTTTGCGCCTAATTCAAATGAAATTAAGATAATTCTTACTTTGCAAAAGTATGGTTATAAGAGAAGTGTTTAAGAGCAATACTACAAATCATAACCGTTTGATGTTGATTCAACCCCTTCTCTTCTTTTGATCATCAACAAGATCAAGACCGATAGATACAAACTATCTTCCGCTTAAGCTACTTCCTTGCAAATATTTTAAACACTCCAAGGATCCTTACAAAGATTTCAAACACTCTAAATGATTTCACTCGAGTAAATATGATTGCACTCTATCAACGTAAGATCTTCAATTCTATCTTTCAATACTTGCTACTTCCTTGAAAAGATTTCAAACACTCTAAGTTTCCTTGCAAAGATTTCAAATACTCCAAGATGATTCACATGGACGATTCCTTCTCGAACAATCTTGCACGAAAACCCCCAAATCAACCAATGATCTTGGAGGACAAACTCGATGTTTTTTCTTGGATGAAATCCCTGCAAAACTCAACCCAATACACAATTGGACACTAACAATCCTCATATATATGACACTCCATCAGAACAACACTACAATGTAATATCAGTGTGTATGCATAGATTAGAGGTTGAAGATGATTAAAGAAATAAGATACTTTTATGGTTTCACCAAGTTGACATGATGCATGAATGATATATTTATAGTTAGACTCTTTTTAGATAAAAGAGGGTAGTTTCAGAATGAAAAAATGACCAACAAAACAGTATGTGTCGACACATGCAAAACAGAAGCTAAAAGCTTTAATAATGCAGTGCATGTGCTGACTCAAAATTCTATGTGTCCGCGCATATTTCGTATGTGTCGGCGCATAAATCGTATGTGTCGACACATACTGAAACTTTTAATAAAATGCAGAAATGCAGAATTTATGTGTCGATACATACAAATTTCAGGTTGACACATAAGTGTTGATTTTGTGCAAAAACTGTTTTTTTCATGATTGAGACTAATTTTAAAGTTGTTTTAAATGATTTATAAGACCTCTAATGCAAGGGAGTGTCACAAGACATAAGTATATCGTCCACCATACTGAAATTCTAGCTTTCTGAGTTTTGACATCATGCAAAACATCTAATAGTGAAGTTGGACTCACACTCTAAACTCCGAAACTTATATATAAAGGATTAATCGATAATTTAAGATGTCACCAACGATAATCCTTCAACACACAAAAACAATTTGGAAATATGCAGTAGAAAATTAAAAAAGATACAAAACCTGTCATTGCATGCTCACCTTAACTTGTATATCATCGCAGAGTAATCATATTAAATTCATTAATAAAACATAAAAACTTTAACTTTGGTCTTATAAAGACTTAAGTTTCATAAAATAATTCAAATAGAGTTGTAACATCCAACTCGTAGAAACTTCAAGCAACTCAATATAAATAGTATTAAACTTCAACTAAACAAGTAATAAACTTCAAACATAATAAATACGCCTCATTCTCAGTGTTAGAGAATCAGAGCACTAAACCACTAACAAAGTGATAAACAAGTAAAAATAACTCCAAGAACTATCTTCCACTTACAACAACAACTTCTAATCATGGTTATTTGTAAGATATCCATGATGGAAAACATCAAAGCAAATGGGGTGATGTTATACCCCAATTTTTTTCTCTAAGATCCCTCAACATCTCATATTATCCATACATCAAGATCACTTCTTAGGGTTGGTTCTCCCTTTTTATTTCATCCTATCTTTAAGTTTGTACTTGAGGGATCACCAAACACCTTGAATTGTGTATTATGTACATGCTTTCTTAGTCTAACATCAAAATATGTATATATGTCTCTTTGAAAGTTCATATTGTAGGTGATGACGCAATTGCATTCATCTCACCATCTAACCTAGGGTTTAAGGGTTGGTCCTCAGTCAAATGGTTCTTCAATGGATGGCAAGAGCTCAAAATTCAAGGATATGTCTATAATATCAAATATTTATGGGTTAAAGGGTTCCGTCACTTTATTTAGGTCAAACTTTCCTCAAAAGTTGGTGGTGAAATCCATCAAGAAGATTCATAGGTTCATGTGTTTATTTTCATGCCTTCTTCAACAAGTTTCATTGAGAATTTAGCTCCATCTTTGAGTAAGATTCAAGAAAATATCATCTCAAGGCCTATTATGATTCATCATGCTTTATTTTGCCAAGAAATTTCAAAAGATTCAAGGTTGGTTAAACAAGTTTGACCCAATTGAGCAAGTGCTTGATTCAGTGATCACAAGTGCATAAATCTTTCAATTTTCAACATTTTTAGTTGGTTCTTTTTGATATAGATTCTTATTATCATATACTACAACCTCTCTTCACATGGAAAGATCCAATTTTGCAAGAAAAATCATCAAAAGTTAAAAGGGATTTCAAGTCCTTTTGACACTCTCTAAGCTAGAGTTTGTTTACTTCTAAGTATCATATCTTGCTCATTTTTTAGATTTTTGATCGAATCTAAATCCATTATTATCTTTAAAGGATCCTTAACAAGTTCTCTTCATGGATCTAAGACTAATTTCGAATGGAAGATCACTAATGGTTGAGAAAGATTATAAGTCTCTTTTAAAAGCCTTTGAATCTCAGGGTTTGACTTCAAATGATCATAACTTGGTCAATTTTTATCTCATTGAGCCCATTAATTTTCCACAATAATCTTTGGGATGTTTGCTACAACTTTGTTTCAACGTGCAAGACTTGAAAATGCTTGGAAAATTGTTGAAGAATTGAAAAGATTATAGGTCTCTTGTGAATTTTCCCAAATTTGTTCATCATCTTCCAAAGAACATAAATCTTTAAATATTTATAATTTTTGAGTGATCTCAATTCCACAATTCAATTCAAGAGGTTTACTTCATCTCATCTTCAGATATCAAGATCAAATTTTGAGTGGAAGGTCATGTAATTTTGAAGAACATTATAGGTCATTTTGAGGTCTCATAAACTTGTCACCACAATGTAGCTCTCATCACTCTGATACTCATAGCATCGTTGATTTTTAATTGGAAGTGATTTTTGTTCATGAATTTTCAAATCCCTTTTCAATTATTTCCTTCTGGTTTTATGCAAATCGACTGAACTACAGTTTATATAAATATTTCGCAAGGGTACAATTATTTTCGTCTTGATGAGACAAAGCGAATGACACCGGTCTGAGCATCTAATTTTACACATTGAAGGACCTACAATTCGTGTGTGACTGGAGGTTGAATATGATGACATGTCTCTTCCAGCCAATGAGAGTGTGCCCTTTGTCATGTTTTAATTGGTTCATTTAAATGTGTTTGGTTTCTTTTAATGCATTAGTTCCCATGGTACACGCGCGCTCTGGATCGTTTGATGTGATTACTATACATAGTCAACTCAAATCCAACGCACTAAATTATTTTGATATTATTTTTATTTTCTGATTTTTGATTTAATTGTTTTAAACTTTAAAAGTTTATAAAAAAATCCATTTCAACTTCTAAAATTCTGAAAAAACTACCAAAAATATGTTTGATTTTTCTCTTTCTGATTTTTATTTTTTCACAATTTTATTTTCTGGTTTGATATTTTTTATGATTTTTCACTTTATTTGACTTATTTTAATTGTTTAAAAATATTTTTCTTGATTTTTAAATTTTGAAAAAACTATGGAAGAATCTAATGACCTCTTGACAAATATTGGCGATCTCATTTTATTTTTATTTTTTATTTTACTATTTTTTTCACAAATTTTGGTTTATTTTGCTTACTTCTCTAAATTTTAAAAATAATTTCCGACTTTAAAAAATTCTAAAAAAATTTGTCAACACTTGTTGACTCATGTTTGACTTTTGATATTTTTATAGAATTTTTATTTGGTGTTTTAATATATTTTGTGTATTTTACCAATTATTTCCCTTTTGTTAAATATTTAAATATTGTTTTATTAAATATATTTTATTATTTTTATTTGGTCCTGATTTGAGTATTATTTTTTAGACAAGTTCTTTAACCTCATTGGATCTTGGGTGTTGATAGGTTGAAAATCCAAATCTATCAAAATGGATGAATGATGTCAATGATATTTGAAACCCTAATTTCATCTGATACATCCCTTCCCTCTTCATCTTATTCCTTTCTTGTTTTTACTTGTGCTACATGTTTTTGGAGAATGATCTACATATCATTTCTCTAACATGTTGGTACATAGATTGTTATTGATCGGCCTCAAAATAGGTGTGACTTCTACATAAGTCCACTTATGATTGCTTAACATAACACTAAATTTGTCTCGATTCAAAAAGTGATCATTCGTGGCCCAAACCTATATTTGTAAGCCCAAGTATGTTTAATTTGAAACCTTTGATCCAATAACATTTAAGTTCATTGTTAGTAGGTTTTGATTCTATCAATCCTCTAATGAACTTTGGTCTAAATAAATCATTTAAAAATCATTGATCACATGTGGTTGCTTTTAGCACTTGAAATAAATGATATACTTGGCAAAAAAGAAAATGAGACTTGTTATTGAGAAGCTTTGACTTTATCAATCTTCTAATGAGTTTTCAAATGCAAGCTTCAAGTTGATCATTCAACTAACCTTCTAACTTCTAATTCACTAACAATTAACTTTACTTTATGCCTTTATTTTGTGCCTTAATTTTTATGTACCATTTACATTAGCATTTACATTCTATGCTATTTCTCTTTTGCTCACTCGAGCATTTATCTTTATTCCATTTTATCTTTGCTCATTTGAGCTTTTATTTTCTTTTTAAAGACACTTAATAATCAACTTGAACAATAAAAAACTCTAAGGTTACTTGGACTACTTGGTTACTATCCTTGGCATTGAGGAGTTATGGATTTCTCGGATTTTACATTAGAAGATTTGATATATTGGGGACCTTATTGCTTTGTTGTTATTTTGTCTGAAGTTCTTGGGGTTTACCCCAAGAAATTGAGTTGATTTTCTTTGTGTGTGGGTTATTCTGATTATATACTTTGTCTGTAATTGAGAATTCCTCTATATATAGCCGTTACTTTGCCCAATTTTTGTGAAGACTTAATTCATCTGAAGCTTGGTATTTTTCAGAGGTTTAGTATTTTTTCTTGCTTGGTTTCAATCCAAAGGATGAGAGTTTTACATTGACTTCATATGTCAAGTGTTGGCTTCTTGTTGGTCATATCATTCTTTTTCTTGGCTTTTACCTTATGCTTTAGGATAGTCCCTTCATCTCCTCCTATCTTATTTAATTTCAAAAATCTTCTCCCTCCTTTTAAAAACTCTTCTTGTTTTCTAACTTGAACCGCTTTCATAATAAACTTGGACTTAGGTCCATGCATTTTCAAAAATATTTTTCTTAAATAAAACATTAATAAATTTACCATACCTTGAAATCTTTCTCAAGACTAAAAGTTAATTAACCTCATTCAAACCATTTTTCCACTTTGGGCTTTTTACTTTAAAACTTTTATCAAAAGATTAGACTCTTGTCGATTCTTGTAGTGATGCGAGCTACTATACTTCTATGATATGTAGTAAAGTGAGATATTTTCCACTTGGGCGTTGAGTGAGGCTTTGTTGATTTTAAAATCCAATCTATATCCTCTACTTTGAGATGTTGCAAATTCTCCTTTCTCATAATCGTGGGTAGTAAGTACGTTTTCCACTCGGATATAATGATGATGTATCTTCTCTTAAAATTAACCAATACACATGTGTTTTAAAACTTTTGAGATGAACTACGTGTACCCTGATCCCCTATTGCACAGAAGGTGGTATATAGGCACTAAAGGTTCGCAACCGCGGCGGGTGCAAAAATTGTAAAATATACTTCTTTTCTCATCTCCACCATCTATTTTTGTATACATTTTTTATAGCCAAAATACACAGATTTTCAAAGAGGTTCCTGCAGAGTACCGTAGATGTTTAGGGTGCTAATACATTCCCTTTGCATAACCAACCCATGTACCTAGATTCTCTCCCCTTCTTTTTTGGGGCTTACTCGCTCTTTTTCCATTTACTTCGAAAACAATAAAGCGCAGTGGCGATTTTTATTTGATCTGTGCGAGTTAAGTCGATCGAATGGCTTAGTTTCAACATTTTTACCGCTACAGGTGAGAACTCATACCAATAAGATAAATGGTAGAAGCTGCAGGGTAAAATACAATCATCCATACATATATCACAATATTCACACAAATTCATTATCACACTTAATCAATCAACATACTCAATACAATCACATATCCATCATTTAAATTATGCAGTGTGACTCGCAACATCAACTAGACTCATATGTCTGTGGTACCATATCATCAACAATTGGTTAACTAAGGAACTGCGTTCACCCTACTCGAACCCTGAATCCACCTTGTTCGGATTTGGGACAAGTCATTAATCCACTCTGCTCGGATTGCAACTTTCCTCATTCATCAACAACAACAACATAATGATGCATGTCAATACACATCAATACAACAATATCATAATGTTTAAAGTCCCATCCTGACAAATAAACAAACTTCTATTAACCCTAAAATAATAGCTTCCTCCCTAACTATTATCCCATAATGAGAACAACATAATTCATAAATCATCATGATCATATATCAGCACATTAACATCACCACTCACAATAATCAACACAACATTATCACTACATTCGTGCATATTCACCATTCATCAATGAATTCATAAATTCGAATAAAATCATGTTTAATCATCAAGACGCATCAAAGCAACATAAATCAATATCCAAATAGTCAATAAACTCATAAAAATCGAAAACGAAAATTTAATTCCAGTAACTAGGAGAATTACGCCCTTCCTGGTATCATGATGGGTTACTCATCACCATGGTAACACCCATTACCAACCTACAACCCTCAACTTGTCACAATTGTGATGAACAACTTGGAAAACAAGCCCGGGCATCATGATTTGTTACCCGTCACCAGCGTGACACTAATCAGCGCCCTCAAGGCCATGACATTTGTCATGGCAATGGCGCCCGCCATCAACCTATAGAATGCATAATTTCATTTTTTTTTGCAAGGAGTTCAATTCAGAACTCTGATTTTCCACACCTAGTACCTAAATCAGATCCAAAACATTACCAGAACATCATATACACATCTATGTCATATTATTTCATCGAATTAACATCCCTACTCGATTAATTTCATATTTTCACAACATCCTTCAAACCTTAAAAATAAGGCAATGGAGGAAAACATATAAACACATCAAAACATGAAATATTCCCAATCAAAGTGCACAAATTTAATCAACAATCACATCTCATATCATCAATTGTTATCAATTTACATAATTAAATCAAAACGCAATACCCTATTAGAGGTTAATGATTCCTCGTTCTCCCCCTCATGCATATACCCGTTATTGAATCAATTCTCCCCTTACTTGGTTATCATAGCAGTGCAAATTCTAGTTTGATGAATCTTCATATTTTCCAAGTCCTAAGCTCCTTCTCTCCTCTTTAGTCTTCTAGCCTCTAGCCTCTCTTTCTCAAATTCTTGTTTTTCTACATACTAATAACCAAAACTCTCTAAACTTAGGTTATGCTCCTAACTTATATCATTAGGATAAATCATATTATAATTATAATTCTAACCCAAACTCCTATCCCTCTTACTCCTTCCTCCCTTCTACTTCTCATAATTTCCACTATTTTCCAAAACCTTTTATTTTTCCATTAAATTAAATAAATCTAATGAAATATTACTATTTTAATTATTAAAATAAACTCTAATAATTTTAATTCAACTATATCAACCCTGATTACTCTCAACACTCTCACCTTAAGGTCACACACCCCCATCACCCGTAATAATTTAATTTATATTGCCACATAATTAAATAAATACACAACAATCATACTAAATCAAACAATTTCAATAAATAAAAAACTAGGGTGTTACAACTCTCTTCCACTTAAAGAATTTTTGCCCTTGAACATTACCTTAAGTAAACATATTCAGATACGACTCATTCATCTGGCTCTCAAGTCACAATTCCACCAGCTGGTCCTCCTCAAGCTACCTTCACCATGGTAATCTCTTTACCACACAACTGTTTCACTTCCCGATCCTCTATCTGCATGGGTGGTGCCTCAATAGGCATGTTATCTCTAACATGTGCATCATCCACTTGGATCACATAAGACAGATTCAGAATGTATTTCCTCAACTGAGATACATGAAACACATCATGAAGATTATAAAGCAATTGTGGAAAAGCAATCAATAGGCCACTTCTTATATCCTTTTCAAAATCTGGTACAAACCAATGAAATACAAAGTGAGCTTTTGAGACTCCAAAGCTCGACCAACACCAGTTATCGGGGTAACTCGCAAAAACACATGATCTCCCTCCTTAAATTCAAGTGTCTTCCACCTCTTATCATGGTAACTCTTCTGGTGACTCTGCGAAGCTCTCGCCTTCTCTTTGATCACGTTGATATTCTCTATGGTCTGTTTGACAATCTTAGGTCCAATCACAACACCTTATCCCAATTCATACCAACATAAAGGTGTCACACACCTTCTACCATACAATGGATCAAACTGTGCCATTTCAATACTCAAGTGAAAACTATTGTTGTAGGTAAACTCAATCAACGACAGAAAGCTATCCTAAACACCTCCTTGTTATACCACACATGCCCTTAACAAATCTTCTATGGATTAGATATTCCTTTTTGTCTTACATTTTGTATACGGATGATAAGCAGAAATCAAACGCAACTTCGTACCTAAAGCCTTCTGTAAACTCTCCAAGAACCTCGACATAAACCTAGGATCCCTGTCAGATACAATACTGGATGGAATCCCACACAAACTGACAATCTTCTCAATATATAATCAAATATCCTCTCCAATGGGTAGTTATGTATAACCGGTCTAAAATGGGACGATTTAGTTAACCTATCCACAACAACCTAATTCTTATCCCAATTATTCACTGTCCATGGAAAATAAGACATAAATTCCATCGAAATGTCGTCTCACCTCCATTTAGGGATAGACAGAAGTTGCATCAAACCCAACAGCTTTTGATGATCAACTTTTGACTTTTGACAAGTTAAACAAGCATAAAAAAACTTAACTACTTCTTTCTTCATTCTTGGCCACCAAAACATTTTCTTCAAGTCTTGATACATCTTAGTAACACTGGGATTAATACTCAGACCACTTCTATAACCTTTCTCAAGAATACTCTTCCTAAGTTCAGACACATATGGCACACAAGCTCTGTCTTTAAATCTCATCACACCATTCTCGTCGACTCCGAAATCTCCATCTTTACTTTGATTAATCGACACCAGTCGGTCAACCGATCCCAAGTTGATCTTCTAACCTTCTCTGATCACTTAAGAATACCATTGGTCGAATTTAACATGCCTAACATCACACTATTATGAGTCTCACTCACATACTAAACTCATATCTTGAAATTGTTCAATTAGCTCCAACTCTCGAACCATAAGCATTGACATATGCAAGGAATTCATGCTCAAAGCAACAACTACGACACTAGATTTACCAGGATGGTAATTGTGATACGGTGGGATAACTGACTTGGGTGTTTTGCGTTTTATCACAAATGTTGTGGATAGCAAGTGTCGCCACCGACTTTTCTTTTATCCAATAAAGGAAAGGGTGAAAAGAACAGGAAAGACCTTTTGAGAATTTTCTTGAGTTCGAGGGGTAGGTTATGAAAAGGAAAGGTGTTAGCACCCTTTTCATCTGTAGTTATCTACGGGCTCTTAATTGCTAGCTCACTTTGAAATGTTTTGTGTTTGTGTAAGTTTGAAAATATTTTAAAAACGCCTAAGTTTGGCAAACTTTGTGATTCTCGTATCGTTGAGAATGTATATAAAGTGTTGGTTTTGAAAATATTTATTGAAAGGAGAATGTTTTGAAAGATGTTTTGAAGATGCCAAATGTAATGATTCTCGTATTGTTGAGAATGTATACAAAATGTTTGTTTTGAAAGATGTTTGAAAGTGTGAGGTGTGAAATGGTTTTTTTTGTGAGCAAGCAATTACGAGCAATCTACCTACTCAAACAGTCTTTGTTCTTTTCCTCCTCCTTTAGATAGTGCTATTCTACCATTATTTGGTAAGTAGCCATATCATTGGATATGAAGGACATGCGTGGGTTATTGTATAGTCATAGAAGGCAATTTGTAAGATGTTTTAGCAATTGTCGTAAGGGATTAAGATTGTTTACCGAAGGCAACAATGAAGGGTCATCGAGGGACTACAATATTTTAATCGAGGGTCTTTGCTAAAATAATCTCATGCTCGAGGGACATGACTATTTATATCAGAGGCAACAAGTGTGGGTTACCCTAGAGGCGCAAGTGTGAAAAGTGTTTTGTTTTCATGTATATTATCTTTGAATTAGGGTTTTCTATGGTTTGATTTTAGTCTTATCATGCAAACCCTAATTACTAGCAATAATAAGGAAAGCGATAAATTGCGGAATTTAAATGTCATACACTATTACAATGCTTTGGAAATGGGGGGTACAATTTGTGAATAGAGGGAAGAAAGAAATAAAGCCCTAATTACTATTACAAACCATTGTACATGAATAATAATAATAGAATGTACAACAATGCAAAGATTGAAGAGGAAAAAGAAATTGTCTTTTTAGGGTTTTATTTGATGGAAAGGTTTTAGTAATTTAACCTAGTTGAACTAATTAATTTTATTTACAAGAAAAATTAATTAACTTATTTAACAAAAATCTAAAGTTTAAATTAATTAAAATTAAGAATAAAACAAAACCTAAATCTAAGTAATTGAAATAAAAATAAGTCTAACTTAATTGTTTAGAAAATAGTAATTTTGGTTGTCTTATTTGTTTGAAATAAATGAAATAAAAAGAATATTTTAAATCTAAGTATTCAAGAAAAATATATTTTTTTGGCGTTTTTTATTTAAAAAATAGATAGATAAATGAAAATAATAAAAATATAAAAGAAATAAAAAGAAATGGGCTGGGGGTTAAAAAGTGATCAGGGGGTTAAAAGTTAGCAAGCAGGCCCAAACTGTTTTTGTTGTTTGAGTTCAAAAAAATGAAAATAAAACAAAGGATATATGGGTCTGGCTGTGTAAGTAGAAAAGGGGGGTGTATGGAAGGAATTAAGTCAATGGCCCAGAATGAGAAGTTCAACGCCTGAGGATCCAATATGGATGCATTTTGAGAGTGCATCATGGTCTTTCCATTATGGAGCGCTAGATTTGAGTTGCTGAACAGATGGATGGTATGGATGAAGGGCGAATGGTACACGTGCTAGCTTGGCTTGCACATGATCAACATGAAACAAACATGAAAATAACAAAATGTTCCACGCTTGGCTCGAACCCATGACCAGGCGTAGGAATGCCTTATACGCGCGCGCTTTGCCACTGGGGTGGCTGTTACGTCCGGTAGTAATACAACTTATAATAAATATAAATTAAACTCAGTCCTGATTGCACTTCATTCCTAACCTCACGCCAGAAGCCATTGACAAGATTTTTGAATTTCTGTTCTTGCTCATCTCTCAACCATGTGCAAAAGTATAAACATGAAACTTGCTCCATTTTTCAATATGAATTCAAACATATAAATTTCATGAGCTATAAATCAAAGATGAATGAGAATTTTACTGGTACCAAATAAAAACCTAATTTTTTCATAAAGTTCATCTTCAAAGTTCGCATCACTCAGGAAACATAAATGAAATCTAATGGCATGGTTAGCTTCAGGGCTATGATGTCTACATTTTTTATTCACAAAGTAACCATTAATGATGCTTGTAGAGAGAGTTCAAAGTTGAGAAAACTTACCTCAAAACTTGAAACTGTGTATGGATTTTAAGCAACCCTGGAAGTGTGGTGATGATCTGGATAGCTTCACTGGACTCCTAGGAAGCTAATGCAACTCTTACTTTGTGATGAAAGTGCTTCAATCGTGCTAGAGAAGTCAATATGCAGAGTTCTGTTTTTGAGTTTGGAAGATGAGGAATATGATGTTATAATGATGGAATAGGTATGGGAATGATTTATATTTGATGTATGGAAGCTTTGAGGATGATTTAGAGGGAAAACGCACGAGTGGATTCTAAGATTGACGTTTTTGGTCAGAAATGCCAAGTTATGAAGGTTTGGATGCAATTTTGAGTTTCAGGGAGTTTTAGGGAGTTTCAAGGCTTATGAATTTGTGTGTTAGGTTGAATATAACCTCTCTATTTATAGGCAAGGGGTTTGGAAGCTTGAAGGGATCAAAAACAAGAGATCACATGTTTTGGCCTTGAAACTTGTTTTTGAAGCAAGCTTGACAAACATAGTTCCAATGCATGGTACAAGGACTTGTATGGTGGTTGACAGGCTCTAGACAAGTTTCTTATGGCTTTGAGATTGTGTATGTGCAGAAGGAACAAGTGCAAAGCTCAAAGAGAGTGGAGTTTGTGATTAAAGTCACTTTTCCAAAATGGCAATGCTACCTTTGTGCCAAAAATGGATTAATCACTTGGAAAATGGCTTAATTAGTTGTGTAAGCCTAAAAAGTAAGATTTACAGCATGGCTTGAGATTTGGTTATGTGTTCTTCATGAAAATGCCCTAAATTTCAAGAATCGATGCCCAACTTCTTTTCTTTGATTCTCTTAGATCAAGAATGATCTCTTCAAGTTATTTGAAATTTTGGAAAGCTTGAAACATTGTATACAACCTTCATGTTGACCACTATGGATAAATCAAATTGGAGCTTGGTGAAAATTGGCCAACAAGTTAGGGCAAAGAATCTGCCTAACTTGCTAAAATTTTTACTAAGTGTTTTATGAAAAATGGCAGGACTTCATGAGCCTATATCTTCAAATCTTAGCATTTTTTGGACATCAATCCTAAGGGACAAAGTTTTTGAATTCATCAATATATACAACTTTCATGTTGAAAGTTTTCCTGGAATCATCTTGCATCTTGGTGAAAAATTGTCATGAAGTAATGAAATTATCAAGGCTAAAAAACACTAAGAATTTTCTAAGTCTTGAAAATATTGACTTTTTGTTGACTTTCTTGACTTTCTTGATTCTTTTTGACCAAGTTTGATATTTTTGAATGTCTTGATGAATCTTGACCTTTGAAATTCAATGTTGACCAAAAATTTAAAGTTTGACTTTTTGTGTATCAGTTGACTTTTCATCAGTTGATCAAATTTCAACTATCAAATCCAATGATCTTGAGAAATGATTTGAGCCATGAAATTAGTTCAAGGTATTTTTTTTTGAATCCTTAAGATCATGCTTCAAGCCATTAGGTCATGTGCTAGGTCAAAAATCACTGATAAGTCATTCTAAATCAAAACCCTAATTTTGACAATTTTGCCCCTTTGATGATTTGAGTGCTTTTCCTGAGGCATTGTGATCAAACCTTTATAAATTGATAAATATGACTTCAAAATATTGATGTTTGACAAAAATCATGAAGTTTGACTGTTTATTAACCACAATTGACTTTTTACCCAATACAGTTGATTTTCAATCATTTGAGCAATTGACTAAGCAAATTTATGATGCAATGCTTGAAACTTGATATGAGCAATCTTGAAGACATATAATGAACATTGAAAGTAACTTGAGGCATCAAAAGTCCAATTGTTATTGAGAAAACTAAAACCCTAATTTTGGGGCTCAGTGCTTAGGAGGTGAGCTTGTTTCATCAAACCCTTGAGAATCCTTGAGCATTTGAGATCTTTGGTGAGAAATGTCTTGAGAAAAGAGAGGGAAAATATTGGGGTACAACATCTGCCCCTGTTCAATCTTCTTAAACCTGGAGAGTTAGATTGATTTGTCCATCATTCGTGACTTAAAGGTGGAAGATGATTGAACACTTAAGTGCCCAAAAATTTGCACTCGTTTTGTGCACGAAGTAAAATTGTTTGTTGATTATATTGGGAATGGGATTAAAGATGCCATTTGGAAAAATGATGGAGAGTTTTCGGAGATGGGATTAAATATGCCATCCAAAGTAATTGTTGATAGAAATATCAGAATGAGTCTACGCTCGACTGTATCTGAGAAGTATCAGAATAAATCTACGCTTGATTTAAACTGAGCCAGAAGATGTCTGTGTCCGTCTTTAACTAGAAAAGAATCAGAATAAATCTTTAGTCGATTTAAACTGAACCAAAAGAAGTTCCTACTGGAAAAGTATCAGAATAAATCTTTTGTCAATTTAAACTGAACCAGCGGATGTCTTGTGTCGTCTTTAACTAGAAAGGAACCCGAATAAATCTTTAGTCGATTTAAACTGAACCAGAAAAAGTGCCTACTGGAAAAGTATCAGAATAAATCTATGCTTGATTTAAACTGAACCAACAGATGTCTTGTGTCGTCTTTAACTGGAAAGGAATAAGAATAAATCTTTAGTCGATTTAAACTAAACCAGAAAAAGTATCTACTGGAAATGTATTAGAATAAATCTTTGGTCGATTTAAACTGAACCATTAGATGTCTTTTGTCGTCTTTAACTGGAAATAAATTAGAATAAATCTTTAGTCGATTTAAATTGAACCATAAAAAGTATCTACTGGAAAAGGTATCAGAAATAAATCTTTGGTTGGTTTAAACTGAACCAGCAGATATCTTTGTTGTCTTTAACTGGAAAAGAATCAGAATAAATCTTTAGTAGATTTAAACTGAACCAGAAAAAGTATCTACTGGAAAAGGTATCAAAAATAATTCTTTGGTCGATTTAAACTGACCCAGCAGACATCTTGTGTTATCTTTAACTGGAAAACAATCAGAATAAATTTTAGTCGATTTAAACTGAACCAGAAAAGTATCTACTAGAAAAGGTATTAGAAATAAATCTTTGGTTGATTTAAACTGAACCAGCAGATCTCTTGTGTTGTCTTTAATTGGAAAAGAATCAGAATAAATCTTTAGTTGATTTAAAGTGAACCAAAAAAAGTATCTACTGGAAAAGGTATCAGAAATAAATCTTTGGTTGATTTAAACTGAACCATCAGATGTCTTGAGGAAGTGTTCGTCATGTAGATAGTCGCCTCGTCCTGTTTCAGGAATTGTTCTTTGTCTGATCTGAAAGAAAGAAAGGAAGATAGTTTCACTGTCTTATTTCGGAAATCGTTCCTCAATTTTCTTGTTCTTCACAGTTAATTGTCTTGTCTTTTTTCAGGGGTTAATTTGTGGCTGGTTATCCGGATAGTTGCCCTGTCTTCTTTCAGGAATTAATTTGGAACTGTTTGAAAATTGCTGATGATATTCATCTATTAACTGATATTTCCTGAAAAGGTAAAGAGTTAGTTGTATGCAATATCATGATGTGTGAAATGAATTGCGTAATGATGTTTTAAAAAATAATTGAGATTGTGCTATATGTTGTTCGTATGTGTGATACGGTGGGAGAACTGACTTGAGGTTTTGCTTTTGTGTTCGCAAATGTTTCGGTTTAGCAAGAGTCGCCACTGACTTTTTATTTTATCCAAAGGAAAGGTCAAAAAGCACAGGAAAGACCTTTGAGATGTTTTCTTGGATTCGGGGGGTAGATTATGAAAAGGGAAGGTGCTAGCACCCTTTTCATCCATGGTTATCCATGGGCTCTTAGTTACTTGTTTAGATCACTTGCTTTGCTTTTTCAATTGTTTGAAATGGTGCTTTGTGTGGTTTTGAAAGTATTTTAAAAAGAGGCCATCATTTTGGAAATCTTTGTAAAGATTCTTGTTTGAAGAATGTATACAAAGATGTTTTGTCTTTTGAAAAATATTTCAATGTTTGAAAGTTTGTTTGGAAAATGTTTTGAAATTGTGTGTGTTTGTTTGAAAATAGTAAGGATGTTTGCAAATTTATCAAGTAATTAGGAGTTGTATACCCTAATCAAAGATCTTTCTTGTACATTTTTAACCCTTTGACATTGTTGTTTTACCATTGTATTTGGTAAACAACCTTGTATTTGGATGTTAAACGGGACAGGTGTGGGTCATCGTATGACCATGATAACAATATTGCCAAGTATCTTAGCAAGTTTTAGGGACTAAGATCATTTTTGTTTAGGCAACCCAGATAGCGTCATCGAGGGACTATGATCTTTTTGTTTTGTTTTTGTTTGTTTTGCCAAGATACCTAGCATGCATACCATGGCCATTTTAAAGCAACAAAGTGGATGAAACCCTAGGGGTGCTTGTGTGCATTGTGTTGTCATTTTTCATGCATTTTTGTCTTGTGTTAGGTCATGCTATTTGTTTTGATTTTTGGTATTTGCATACAAACCCTAGTTTACTATCATGGCATATAAAAGCAATAAATGCGCAAAGTAAATCTAAGACTATTACAACAATATTATGGGAAGGGGGATACAAGTTTGAATAGGGGGATATTGCTCAAAATAAAACCCTAATTCAACTATTACAACCAAATTGAATTTAATTTACAAATAAATAAATAAACAAGTATTTAAATGTGCAATTAAATATAAATATGCAAAATGTTTTTTGTATTAATTTTATGTATGTAAAAAATGAATTTATTTAAATCCTAAAATAAGAAAATAAAATGATTATTTTTGAAAGGGTGAAGAAACCCTAATTTTTGTTTAAAAAGATATATTCGATATTATTTATTTATTCATTTTTATGTACAAGAAAAATAAATAAAAATATATACAAAAATGTTAAAAAATAAAATATGTGAGAAAATATTGTTTTTATATGTATAATAAAATAAAATATGTAAGTATTTTAATATTATTTATAATTTTATTTAAGAAAATAAAGTATATATTATTTAATAAACTATTTTTTATGCCAATAAAATAATAAAAATAATAAAATAAAATGTGAAAAATTAAGAGAATATTTTTTGTGATTTTAAATATTTAGAAAAAATAAATAAAGTCAGAAAATATAAAAGAAATGAAAAATAATACAAAATAGAGAAAATGGGCCAAGGGGGTGCAGAAAGTAAACAGAGGGTGTGAATAGTCAGGAAAGCCAAGCCCAGGCCCAATCTCACTTCATCCCTGCCCTTCAAACCAGAAAAACGCGCGCGCCATGTACAAACTGTAATTCTTGCATACATGCTTAAAAATGAAATCTTGCAACATGAAACTTGTAGCTTGTTAACTCACGATTTCAATGATATAAAAAACTTGATCTAACTCTCAAAGACCAGAGAGAATTTTAGTGGCCCGAAATTCTAACCTAGTTTTTTCAGCATGTTCATCATCTAAATTCTCCTAGCTCAGTTAATATAAATGAAATCTACACATATGTACAGTTTAAGGACATTGAAGACTACATTTTTGCTTCACAAACCTAAGCCTAATGATGCCTAAATATGGAGTTAGAATCTTGACAAATACCTGTTTCAGTTGAGTTCGACTATGGCAATGTAGCAACTTTGAGTGAGGCCTGAAGTACTTGTGAGCTTGCTTGAACTTCCCTCAACCTTTCTCAATGCTCAACTTGCTTTGAAATGGCTTGAATCTCCTTGTAGAAGTCCACCTGCAAAGCTTCAAAATGAAAATGGTGAAGTTTGAAAACGAGGTTACAATTACTTGAGCAAGTTCTGGACAGCTTAGGTGTTATGTATGGAGTGTGTTGGAAGTGATTCAAGACAAAACGCACGAGGCAATTTGGTTTTGGCTTGGTGTTTGCAGAAGTTGCCCTGTTTTGGGCAGAAGTTAGTGTTTTTGTGTTAGAGGATGTTTTATAGCTTATAAAATCGTGCTTCTGGCTTGGTATAATATGTTGAGGTTGTTTGAAAATGTTGAAAGACTTGGTTTTATCAGATGCACAAATTGTGGACCTTTTGCAAGCTTACTTGCTTTTGAAGCAAAAGTTGAGTTGACAAAGCAAAAGCTTGTACAGGCTAGCTCAAGGCCTGAGGAGAGTTGGTACACTTTTCCTGATGTTTATGGATGTTATTTGTATCAAGATATCAGGTTCAATGCTCAAGATAAACAAAATTGCAAAAGTATGCTTTATGGAAATGGTATTGCAACCTTTATGCCATTTTTGGAATAATTCTTTGTGTAACGCTCCATAACTCAGAAAAATACCAATATCCATTGTATTTGCATTAAATTAAGGAGTGTGGAAAGGTTTAAGACCTTAAAACAAGTACAAGCATGCTTAGGACAAATTTGCAACTTGTAGCAATGTGCAAAATGCCTTAGACAAAAGTGAGAAATGGCCATTTTCAAATCTTCGATTATCCCTAACCATGAATGATCTTGGAGAGTTCTTGGACATTTTGGAAAGCTTGTAACATGCTCTAAAATCCATCTTAGAAATGAATTTTTATATTCCACTTGGAACTATGTGAAAAGTTGCCATGAAGATAGGTCAAAATCCTGCCTAAACTAGGGCAAAATTTCACTAAGTTAAAAGTTTTTATGGACCCCTATTCACAAAATCATAACTTGAGATCCAAGCATCTTTTGGGAAAACTTTATGAATAAAAGTTGTAGATTTTGTGGAGGACTACAACTTTCATGTTGGAAGTTTTCTTTGAATCCAATTGCATCATGGTGAAAAAGTTGGGAAAATATAAGAAATTTTCATAACTTAGAAAATTTCTAAGTTATGAAAAATTTTCATTTCAAACCCTAATTTCCAAAATTAGGTTTCTTGGTGAACAAGTTTCATTTTTTGACACATCTTGATGAAAAATGACCCCTGGCACTTGATTTTGACCAAAAAGTCAAAGTTTGACTTTTTAGTGTACAATTGATTTTTGATCAGTTGATTGGAAAATTCATTTGTCAATCAAATGCATTTGAGATCTTTTGAACCTGGTGATTAGGTCAAGATGGTTCCATTGAGTCCTTGAATCCATGCGTGAACCCAATTTGCCATTGGCTAGGTGAAAAATCAAAAATTTCCCTTCTACAGTCAAAACCCTAATTTTTACCATTTTGCCCTTTTGATGATCTGATCAAATTTCTTGAGGATTTATGGTCCAAACTTGATCAAATGGTTCATTTGAGTTTATAATGTTGATGTGGATAAAAAATTATGAGGTTTGACTGTAAAAGTGCCACATTTGACTTTTCCCCCAATACAACTGGCTTTTAGGTCAACTGTCCAATTGATTGGGAAAAAATCTGATTCAAAGCTTGAAACTTGGTATGAGCAATCTTAGAGGTCCACCATGAAGTATGAAAGTCACATGAGGCATTGGAAGTCCAAAAATCCTTGTGCAAACTCAAACCCTAATTTCAGGTCAACAATGCAAGGAGATGTCTTGAGCTGAGCAAACCCTAATCCTGTCTGGAGTCCAAAGAGTCTTGTGAGGGGAAATCTTCATAAAATGAGAGGGAAAATTTTGGGGTACAACAACTTCCCCTGTTCAACTTTCTTGAACCTGAAGAGTTAGATTGGCGAGTTTGCCCTTCGTGACTCGAAGGTAAAAGATGATTGGACACTAGAGTGCCCGTAAATTTGCACTCGTCAAATTATAGTTGAGGGAATGAGCTTAAAGATTCCATTTGGAGATGTGAGAAAATCTTGTTGGAGATGGGCTTAAAGATGCTATCCGGGGATGTTTGTTGAATTGTATGTTGTAGGTCAAAAGAATGAGTATCAGAATGGTATCTGTGTCTGGAACGTATCTGAACTGTATCTGGAGACTGAATCTGAATGAGCAATGGAATGGCGTCCGCATCTGGAGCGTATCTGAGCTGTAACTGTATTTGAATTGGAATGAATAGTAGAATGAATTCCGTGTCTGAAGTGTATCTGTATTGTATCTAAATTTGGAATCTGAATAGGCGACAGAATAGCATCCGTGTCTGGAGCATCTCTGGGCTGGGGAAAAAGTCAGAATAAGTGACAGAACGACGACCATGTCTGGAGCGTATCTGGACTATATCTGAAGTTGAGATCTGTCTGAGTAGCAGAATGACTTCCGTGTCTGGAGTGTATCTGAACTGTAACTGGGATCTGAATAAGTGACAGAATGACTTCCGTGTCTGGAGTGTATCTGAACTTGAAATTGATAGTTGAATCTGAATGAGAAATAGAATGAATTCCGTGTCTGGAGCGTATCTAATATGTATCTGATTGTTGAAGTCTGAATGAGTGACAGAATGGCATCCGTGTCTGGATCATATCCGTACTGTATCTGAATAAGAGATCTGAATGAGTGACATAATGACTTCCATGTCTAGAGTGTATCTGCACTGTATCTGAAATCTTTGAATATTTGTTAAAGATAGTTGTTAATCTTATCATGAAAAGGGTAAAATGTTAGCTGAAACACAAAGTTATGTTGCATGTAATGCATGATGCAATAAATGTGCCTTATTAATGTTTATGATATATAAATGTAATGTATGTGTATGTAAGTTGATCTACTGCATTGCTGAGGAAAATAAATCCTTGGTAGCCGGGGATAATGGAATCCTTGACTACTGCTGAGGAAAATAAATCCATGACCGCTGTTGGAGATTCAAAAACCTTTGATTGCTGAGGATGAGAAATCCTTGCTGACTTCTTGGGGATTAAAGATCCTTGACAACTTCTGTGGGGATGTGAGAATCCTTCACGACTTTCCTGGGGATATGTGGATCCTTGGAGTATTGACAAAATCTGTTGTGAGAGTAATGCTAAGTGTTGCTTGAGAAACCTGCTTGGGGAATCCCGAGAACTTTGAAGACTTCTACTGGGGGTTACATAATGGGAATCCTTACTCGGATGGGGAATAGGGAAAACTCTGATGATTTCTGCAGGGAACCAAGAATGAGAATCTTCAATCTCCTAGGAAATTTGAATCCTTGGGGAATTCATGCTGAAGTCAAGAATGAGAATCTCCGATCTGCAGGGGATTAAAAATTCTGACAAATTCATGCTGGGGAGTAAAGAAGGCTCTGGCAAATTCACTGGGGAAACGAGAATGAAAATCTTCAATCTTCCAGGGGATGAAAAACTCTGTGGGGAGTAGCTATACTGCTGGAGAGTAGCTATCCTGCTGGAGAGTAAGTTCAGGATTCTGGGGGAAAAGCTTATTCCTATTTGGAAAAAGTCCAAGAACTTGGGTTTAATGCCACTCTACTGGGGACTCATCCTAATTTGGGGATAAGACAAAAGTTAACTGTTATCTGGTTGACTTCCAGGCTTCAAAGCAACTTGCTGGGGAATCAGGGGAAAACTGAATGGTTTCCGCTGGGGATTGATAGTTGGAATTTTTGACTTGACTGGGGAACAAGGTTTCATCTCCACTGGGGGTCTATAGTTCGAAGTTTTTACTCCGCTGGGGATTGGGAGTTTGAAAACTTAAATCTGATGGGAAATAAGGATTTGAAATTGTAACTCCACCGGGGATATGTATTTCATGGTTTTAGCTCTGCCGGGGATCTAGATGATGTACTGCAGGGGATTTCTCTTCGAATAGCCTAAAGACGTTTTCCTATACTTTCAACCCGTCAGTAATTATTCTTTCTCATTTCGTTTATTTGTAAACATGTGATTATATTCAAATGCATATGCTCATTAATAAATCATTGGACGTTTTCAAATAAAACACAAGTATAAAAAAAGAAGAAGAAAAAGCAAATAGTTTTCTGCACTTTGAAGTATCTTTGTATTAACTTTGTGTAAGTATTTTGTACAAAGGAGACAGACATCCTAGTAAGAGAACGTTGTCATAAAATGAGAAAAATTTATACAAAGAAAGATGGCTATGTGTAAAAATTCCATGGGGTTCCCATTATGCTATAGCCTTCGTAACTCTGAATATCTTGTCCATTCGTTGCTTCGTCCAAAGATGATTGAGTTGATCAGAAGCCAAGAGCTTGTCTGTAAAGAGATTATCCTTAAAGTGATCCGACGAGACATAGTCATACGCTTTAATTCCCTAACTTTTTCCTGGACCGCCCTTTCGGGTTTTCGATCCACCGGGAAGCCCTTTTTTTCCCAATTCGCCATTTCGGGTTTTCAACTTGCCGGGTGTACAAATTCATTTTATTTATTCCTAACTTTTGCCTGAACCGCCCTTTCGGGTTTTTGATTCACCGAGATGCCCCTTTTTTTTGCCTAGGTGTGTCAACCTAGCGGGTTGTTTATGCGTAGTATCTTTTGACTATGTCTGCGTTCGTAGGGTGTGGTAGGTCATCACCGTCCATGGTGGTTAAGATCATTGCCCCACCAGAAAAGATATTTTTGATCACAAATGGTCCTTCATAGGTAGGAGTCCATTTTCCCCTGGGATCACTTTGCAGAAAGATGATCTGCTTGATTACAAGATCTCCGACTTGATATACCTGGTGTCTTACTTTCTTGTTGAAAGCCTTGATCATCCGTTTTTGATACGTCTGATCGTGGCAAACAGCAGTGAGTCATTTTTCGTCAATTAAGTTAAGTTGATCAAGCCGGGTCTGAATCCAATCGTCTTCACTCAAACCAGCATCCTTCATGATTCTCAAGGAGGGAATCTGAACCTCGATAGGTAAAACAACTTCCATGCCGTATACCAAAGAATAGGGTGTTGCCCCAGTTGATGTACGCGCCGTGGTACGATACCCGTGAAGAGCAAACGGTAACATCTCATGCCAGTACTTGTAGGTGACTGTCATCTTTTTTATGATCTTCTTGATATTTTTGTTCGCAGCTTCGACAACACCGTTCATCTTTGGTTGATAGGGAGATGAATTATGATGTTGAATCTGGAACTGCTTGCACAAGGCGGTGATCATAGTGTTTTTAAGGTTTGTACTGTTGTCAGTGATAATCCTTTCGGGGATGCCGTACCAACAAATGAGGTTATGCTTGATGAATCGGGCAACAAGATTTTTTGTGACGGATGTGAAGGAAGCTACTTCGACCTACTTGGTAAAGTAATCAATAGCCACCAGGATGAAGAGGTGTCCATTGGATGCTGTAGGCTTGATCTCTCCAATCATGTCGATTCCCCACATTGCGAATGGCCAAGGAGCTGTTAGGACATTGAGAGGACTTGGAGGTATATGTACCTTGTCCTCATAGATTTGGCATTTGTGACAAGTACGGGAATGTTGATAGCAGTCAGCTTCCATGGTAGACCAGTAGTAGCCTGCCCTTAGGATCTTCTTAGCCATCATATGCCCGCTTGAGTGGGTGCCAAAGGTACCATTGTGCAGTTCGACCATGATCTGTTCAGCTTCAACCTTGTCCACACAACGAAGCAGAATGCAATCATGATTGCGCTTGTACAGGATACCATTGCTCAGGAAGAACTTGGCAGAGAATCTCCTTAAGAACTTTTTGTCGTTGACTGAAGCTCCTTCAGGATATTCTTGAGCCTCGAGATACCTTTTGACTTCGTGAAACCAAGGTCGGTCCACTACTTCTTCGGTATTAATCTCGTGACAATGTGCAGGTTCGTCCATCTGCTCAATGGTGATTTGGGGAGCCTCATTATCCCAGTTAAGTTTAAACATGGATGACATTGTAGCTAGAGCATCTGCTAGCTGGTTCTCTTCTCGCGGGAAGTGCTTGAAGGTAATCTTCTTGAAATGAGGTAGCAATGTCAGGACATGTTCTTTATAAGGGATGATGCTGGGATGTTTAGTGTCCCACTCTCCTTTGATCTGACTGATGACCAAAGCTAAGTCTCGAAACACAACCAAAGATTTGATTCCCAGGTCAATTGCGGCGTTAAGACCAAAGATGCAAGCTTCATACTCAACCATGTTGTTGGTGCAGTTAAAGCAGAGTATGGCGGTGAAAGGAGTATGGCAACCTTTTAGAGAGATGAGTACCGCGCCGATATCGTTGACAAGTGCATTGGAGGCACCATCAAAGTACAGGGTCCATCGGGATCCTTGTTCAGGTCCGTCATATGGTCTGAAATCTTCAACTTTGTCCAATGTCATAATGTCTTTGTCGGGGAATTCAAACTTCATGGATTGGTAATCTTCGACAGCTTGATGAGCCAGATGGTCAGCTAGTACACTCCCCTTTATAGCTTTTTGGGTCGTGTACTGTATATCATATTCAGTGAGGATTCATTTGCCATCTAGCTATCCTTCCAGATAAAGCAGGCTTTTCGAAGATGTATTTTATCGGATCCATCGTAGATATCAGTAGAGTAGTATGAGTCAACATATACTGCCTTAACCGGCGAGCAGCCCATACCAAAGCGCATCAAGTTTTCTCGAGCAGTGAGTATCGCGTCTCACAGTCGGTAAACTTTTTGCTAAGGTAATAAATGGCATGCTATTTTCAGCCAGACTCGTCATGTTGGCCTAGTACGCACCCCATTGAATTCTCTAGGATGGTCAGATACATGATTAGCGGTCTTCCTTCGACGGGAGGCATCAAGATATGAGGTTCTAGCAAATACTCCTTGATTTTATCGAAAGAAACTTGACAATCATCATTCCATTTAACCACCTGATCTTTCTTCAACAGCTTGAAGATTGGCTCACAGGTAGATGTTAGGTGAGAAATGAACCTAGCAATGTAGTTTAGGCATTCCAAGAAACCTCTGACCTCCTTCTCAGTGCGAGGGGCAGGCATTTCCTGTATGGCTTTGACTTTGGCAGGATCAACCTCGATGCCTTTGTTGCTGACGATGAAACCCAAGAGTTTACCGGATCGGACTCCGAACGTGCACTTATTAGGGTTCAGTCTGAGCTTGTAATCCTTCAACCTGACAAACAGCTTTTGCAAGTGGTCGAGGTGTTCTTCTTCTGTTTGTGAACGGGCTATCATGTCGTCTACGTAGACTTCAATCTCATGATGTATCATGTCATGAAACAAAGCTACCATGGCACGCTGATAGGTTTCCCCGACATTCTTCAGTCTGAATGGCATTACTTTATAGCAGAACGTACCCCAATGTGTAACAAAAGTAGTTTTCTCCATGTCTTCAGGGGCCATTTTGATCTGGTTGTACCCTGAAAATCCGTCCATGAAAGAAAATACCTTGTGCTGAGTTGTATTGTCAACCAAGATGTCAATGTGCGATAGTGGAAAGTCATCTTTAGGGCTAGCCCTGTTTAAGTCTCTGTAATCCATGCACATTCTCACTTTGTCGTCCTTCTTAGGCACGGGCACAATGTTAGCAACCCATTGTGGATAAGAAGTAACAGTAAGAAATCCAGCGTTGAACTGCTTTATAACCTCGACTTTGATTTTTTCTGACATGTCCGACCTCATGCGGTGGATTTTCTATTTAACTGGTGGACAATATTATCTTGTAGGGAGACGGTGTACCATAATATCTGTATCGAGTCCCGACATGTCTTCATAGGACCAGGCGAAGATCTCAACATATTCATGTAACAACTGAATTAGGCGCTCTTTGACACTTGGCTCTAAGTTGGCACCCACTCTGACTTCTTTTCTGTCTTCCTCAGTACCCAAGTTGATTGTCTCTAACAACTCCTCATGAGGTAGAATAGCCCTTTCTTCCTGTTGTAGCAGTCTAGCCAATTCTCCTGGCACCTCACAATCTTCATCACCTTCGTATTTGGCATGGTAGACCAGATCTTCAGAGTCACTGAAGGCCATAGCAGAATTGTTACCCATGGAATCCGGAATGGAAGGGTACCTGCATTTGTAAGTGTGGGTGTGTGTAAGGGACAACCACCTTTAAACAAATAAAATGTAAAAAGAAAGAAAATGAACACAAAAGTTTATATGTGAAAACGTCCATGATTCATTAAAATGGCATATGAAGATGAAAAATCAAACCCTTACAAATGGACCTATGTGCCTCGGGTAAGGCACAAGGCTAAAAGTGTACGAATTATTTTGGGATTTATTACAAACCAACAGAAATGTTTGAAAGATAAATTACTGATTTATGAAAGTAATCGGAACAAAGTCTTTTGCTTCCCAGTTGCACAGTCCTCCGTCAACAGTTGGGAAAATCCAGTCTTCCAAGTTGCTCTCCTCTTCACTATCCTCCAAAGCATGGACTCCATGATGGGTGATCTTCACTGGTGGCCCTCCAGCCCGGGAGCAGCGTACAACCTTTTGAGCAGAAGCAGTGAACCCCAATCCGAATTTATCTGATTTGAAAGGAAAGTCTGGAAGTTGACCCCAGATTGTGCTTCCTCCTTCTTCAATCACAGCCTTTGCATCTTTGAGAGACGATATCCGAGGTGGAGGTCTGGTAATCATGGGTACATAAGAAACTGTCTTGGTTGCCGCAATCTCTGAGCTACCTCTTCAAAATGCTGAAAAGGGGTTTCGATGAATTCACCATCCAATTCTACATAGCGGAAAGAATTTAGATGGCTTATCATGTACTCCTTTTCGCCATGAACAGTTATGATTTTACCCTGGACAAGGTACTTGAGATTTTGATGCAGAGAAGAAGTGACGGCTCCAACATTGTGAATCCAAGGTCTTCCCAACAAGGAAGAATATGAAGGACGGATGTCCATCACGTAGAATATGGAGTTGAAGGTTTCAGTTCCCACTTTAATTGGGATGTCCACTTCCCCGTGAACCATCATTTTAGAACCATCAAAGGCTCTGACAATTATATTACTGGGCTTCAAGGTTAAACCTTTAGAATCCAGTCTATCCAAGGCTTTCTTCGGCAAGACATTTAATGATGAACCTGTGTCTACCAGTACGTGTGCTAGAGTAGTCCCTCTGCATTCCACTGAGACATGCAAAGCGTCATTATGTTTTCTCCCTTTAGATGTTAAATCGGCATCGGAGAATCCTAGACCATTGTCTGCTATTAAGCTAGCTACACATTCTTGGAACTGATCCGCGGAGGTTTCCTATGGCACGTGGGCCGTATTCAAAAATCCGATCAAAGCTTTAGCATGAGCCTCTGAACAAAGCAGTAGGGCCAACATAGAGATCTTTGAGGGGGTTTGCCCCAGTTGTTCCACAACATTATAATCACTTTTCTTGATTATTTTCAAAATCTCTTCCATTTCCCTTTGAGAGGTCTCAGGGATGACCAATGGCTGAGCCCTCGTCCTGACGGGCACTTCTTGGATCCCTTTCCCTCTATCATCATCATCAGTAGAGGGTACAACCACAAGAATTACAACTTCTTCAACAATCGGAGTTCTTGCAGATATGTTGACCAGTACAAGAGTGACCTTAGGAGCAGCTGAGGGTCCAAAGATTTCCTTTGGAGGGGCAATCTCTAGAGAGAAAATTCTCCCATTGCGGGTGTTGTACCCCAAAATTTGCCCTCCCATATTTCTCAAAACATTTCAAGAAAAATTCACAAGTCCAACCTGGCGCGTCATATTCAGGTATTCTTTCGCCAAGATATCTCTGATAACGTATTCTCAAATTCAGGTTCGGCTCAAGAGTCAATTCTTTAAAGAAGGTATCCGAATGTGTGAGTTTTCTCGAAGAAATATGATGAAAAAGTATGCTGAAAGTGCAGTTTTTACGCGCTAAAAAAATCATAACTTGAAGATCGTGACTCGTTTTGAACCCGTTCCGGTGGCCAAAATTCCGTCTTGACATTATCTACGTTTTCATCTCTCATGGCTGGAAGCCAATTTCGATCATAAGGTCTTCAAAAATGTGGATTTATCAAGTATTTTCATACAGAAAATTTGTGACTGAAGTTTATTTGCGTCATGTTCAGAAAATCATAACTTGGTCGATTTTCATCGTATCGAGCTGGTTCCGGTGCCAAAATTTCACAAATTGAGTTGGCTACATTTTCACAGAAGGTATTGAGTTCAAACGGTATTCAAAAAGCCTTCGTTTTTTGCTCAGAGTGCGTGACACGCTGAAAATCCTGAATGCTGAATATTATTTCATCTGGGCCGAAACTTCGAAAATTCATAACTCGGTCAATTTTTATCGGATTAGGCTCATATTTTTACACAAGGTCCCTGACTCATAGATCTACAACTTTGCTTCAAAAGTCGAGACCAAATTATGCACCGATCAATACCAATTTTTTATTGAAGAACGTGTCAGAGTCGACACTGGAGCCCAAAATAAGTTTGTCTGAGCTGAAACTTCAAAAATTCATAACTAATTCACCGTTTATCCGATTGGGACAATTTTCGGACAGGAGTTAGTTCTCGATATAGGCTACATTTTGTTTTCACATTTCGACTTCAAAAATTGCACTTAAGTCCCTGCGATTTAGCCTGGAAAGTGACGAACTCAAGTGAACATTGGAGGCCCAATTGCACATTCAAAGCCCATTTTCTTTATCCTAATTTCCATTATATAATCACCTTCTTTTCACACAAACCAGAGAGAAAAAAAAAAGAGAGAAAAAAAAGAGAGAAAAAACCTGGCCACAACACTATATCAAATTCTTTCAAGAACCCTAAAACCTCGAAATCCTTATTACAAATCCCTCTCTCACTACAAACAAGTCATCACAGTTACAAACCAACACCTCACTACTTCTTCAGTAAGGATAAGGCTGGCTTGATCTCCATGATCCTAATTTTCCAGTAAGACATAAAAGCATTCAGGTCACTAATTTTCCAGTAAGGGTAAGATTGATTTGATCTCCATGATCAAAAGGGTATAATCATTCATACATGCCATATTGTGCCTAAACATTAAATTTCTTCATATATTGACTTTATTTGCATTTTATGATTTTATTTAATGTGTTCATGAGATTCAACACTGCAGATTTAGACAGGATCCCATGCAGGTTCATTAAGGAACGTTGAGGCCAAAACACAAATGGCCAAAGGCCAAAAGCCAAATGGCCAAAACAGAACATTTTACACATGACACCAATACATGGCGAGACAAACATCCTGAGAAGATTAAGGAACGTTGAGGCCAAAACACAAATGGCCAAAAGCCAAAAGCCAAATGGCCAAAGTAGAACAACTTATGCATGACACCAATACATGGCCAAACAACTCCAATTCACCTTCAAAAAGGGCCAGACACCCCCCATGGTTTGCATCATTTTTTATTTTTTTATTTGATTTTCCTTTTCATTCTTTTAATTGTTTTTAATTGTTTTCTTTAATTTCCTAAAATAATTTTCATAATAAAAAATCAGAAACTAAAAATGTTTATTGTTATTAATATTAATTTCACCATTATTTTTTGTAAATAAACTTTAATAATTAACTTAGTTAACTTAGGTTTCAAAACTTTAATATTTTTCTTAATAAATTAAAATATGTAGAAATTAGGTTTTTTTAACTTTTCATCATTTTTTTTAAATAAATAGTTTTCTCATCATTATTATCATTATTAATTACTAAATATTTTGTAAATAAACATGTACATTAATTATTTAATAAATTAGGTTAAACCTTAATATTTTCTTAATAATTAAAAATAATTTAGAATTAGGATTTCGTTAAACTATAATTTTAATCCTTTTCTTTATTTTCATTAAATACAAAAACAAACAAAAAAACATTTCTTTTCTTTTATTGAATACTTAATTAATTTTTAATTCAATTTAATTTCAAAAGGGTCCAACGCCCTCAAACGTTCTATTTTTATTCTTTTCGCACGTTATTTTATTTTCTTATAAATATTAATGTAATTCTCCCAAAGCCATGTAATTCAGACATTTTATTTCTCGCACATTATTTCTTTATTTTATGTCGAATCGGGTCCTAGATTTAATTTGGCGATGTGGACCCGCGCCTTTGTAATAGTTTAGGAACTTTATATTTCTCGCAACTTTTTAACTGTTAACAAATTGCATGCAAGAATGAATGTCAAAATAAAAATAACGCGTAGATCACCCATGACATGAATAAGACAAAAATAAATGAACATGACACACAAATCACACACCACCCCTAGGGTACGCCTCACTGTTGCCTTGCCTCGAAAGGTGATCGTCGAGTAGAGGATGTCTTAGTAAGTCCTCATGATCCGGGAACCTGGCATGAGGGTAGCTTCTAAGGTGTCTTCCCATTGCTCTGGTGATCACCATATCCCGAACCTCGAATTGACCCGAACACCTCCAACGGTGGTGCTACCTACCTCTCAATGGTGGGATGACACTACTTTAAAGGACATTTACACAGACGAATTCCTTAGGGTAGGTAGACAACTCTAGATACTTGCTCTAAATTTCAAACAAATTCAAAAATACTTTTCACACCGACACCTTTTCAAAAAGCTTTCGAAAGCAATTTTTCAAACACTCTTGAGGACCGATACAAGAGTCGAATTGGAATTTTCAAAGAAACTTTTTAAAACCCACATTGAAAAGTAAACAAACCATTTTTTGAAAACACAATGAGCAAGTATCTAAGAGCCCATGGATAACCATGGATAGAAAGGGTGCTAACACCTTCCCTTTCTATAACCTACCTCCCGAACCGAGAGCAATCTCTATAAGGAATTTTTCTGTGCTTTTGTCCTTTCCATTTGGAGAAAATAAAAGACGGTGGCGACTCTTGCTTCCGCGACATTTCGCGAACCAGCGGTAAACAGTCAGTTCCAGATCCACCGATCACAGCGGGTGATTTTGCTCGTTCCATCAATGTTTCCAATGTCGGAAGTCTCTTCATTAGAACTCTCTTCAGTTGATTCAATCTGTTTAATACCGTGGTAGTAGATCTCTCCACCATAGTTCCACGGTATTGGTTTGTTGGACTTGTATGGGACGGGCCCAGGCATGGTTGTCTTCAAAGGTACAATCTTCGGATCGGATGTAATCTTAACAGGTCTTTTGGTGACCTTGGAAAGATTGGCAGATATGGTAATTATTGAAATATCATTGACAGGAGTCGGTGTAATAGGAGTCTTTTCAAAAAGGATTTCTTGGTTATCCATTAGGTGTTGGATGCCTAACTTCAACAACGAACAATCGGTTGGTAAGGATGAACAAAGGCAACAATCTTCTTCACAACCTGGGAAAATCCCAGCCTTCATCAAATTCAACTTGATTATTGGTAGCGGAGTTATCAAATCATCAACAGTAGCAACAAAAATATCTTCTTCAACAACGGGTATTGTGGCCATGCTTTGGAATTGGAGCAGAGATTACATTCGGCTTTTCAGGGGCGTCGAATTCCACTTCTTTAGCGTCTATCAAATCCTGAATTTTATTCTTGAGGGCCCAAAAATTGTTGGTGTCGTTCCCCAAGCTATCTGAATAATAAGCACACTTGGCGTTTGAATGGTAGAATGGAGAAGAAGTATTCGGATTCTTCGGTGCCTCTTTCAAGGTTGTAAGGTTTAACTTCAAGAGATGGGTTAGAACCTGAGCAGGAGTCATGTTTATCCGGGTGAATTGCCGTACAGGCCTTTCCACCCTTTGTTGGTTGGTTCTGGGTTAATTGTTTCTGGGTTGATCAGCTGCAGACTTCTGAATCATTAAGGCCCCCACCGCTGGTCGGCGCTCAATTCTTCCTTGACCTCTTTGAGGGTAGACAGATGATACCTCTTTCTTTGCTGGAAAAGGATTTTTGATGGCAGCGGAAGTAGATGTATCTTTTTGAATTTTCCCGCTTTTAATGTCGGCTTCAACTCTCTCACCAGTTAGAATCAACTCAGTGAATCCCACAGAAGAACTTCCAATCAGGTGATTAAAGAAAGGACCTGACAGAGTCCCCAAGAACATGTCTACTAGTTCCCTCTCAGATAGAGGTGGTTGTACTCATCCTGCCAAGTCTCTCCATTTCTGGGCATACTCCTTGAAGCCTTCATTGGAGACCATGCCCATACTCTGTAATTGAGTACGGGTTGGTGCTAAGTCCGCATTATATTGATATTGATTATAAAAGGCAGCTGCCAAATCCTCCCAATTATGCACATCAGACCTCTCTAGCTGGTAGAACCAATCCAACTGCGTCCCCGACAAACTGTCTTGGAAAAAGTGGACCCACAAGTCTTTGTCAGAAGAGTGTGGTTGAATTTTCCTGACATAAGATCGTAGGTGCATCTTGGGACAAGACACCCCATCGTACTTGGCAAACAGTGGCACTTTAAACTTCAGAGGGATAACTATTCCAGACACTAAACCTATCTCTTCAAAGTCCAGCCCAGGCACTCTCTGCACCTCCATGGCTGCCAGACGTTCTTCCATATTTTTGTATTTGTCGTCTGTAGGAGGGTATTATTATTCTGAATAATCCTCTTCCTCTTCTTCTTCAGCTTCAGAATCAGAAGGCAAAACAATCTTCTTACCCTTTCTCTCCCCTTCCTTAGAGGTTGATGGAAAATCTAGGACCCTTTTGGCTTGACCTTCAAATCTTCTACCCAAGGTAGCCACACCAGCCCTCTTCTTCTTCTTTTTCTCTTTTTCTTTCTCAAGCAGAGTTTTGAGCTCCTCCTGCCCCTTGGCCAAGGTCAGAAGTAGCTATTGGAATTGTGAATTCTGAGCTTGTAAGTCTTTGACCGTTTGTTCGATATCCATCTTGTTGAAATAAAAAACAGAGAGATGAGGAAACTTGGTGTGAAGACCTGTTTATGCATATGATGAATGATATGTTATTCATGTAATGCATTCAAGGATTCAGAAAATTCAAATTTGTGTTAAACAAAAAGGAACAAACGTCATATTAATAAGATATAATTTGTTAGTACATCAATGCCCCATGGCCAAAATAATACAAAATTCTAATGTAAAAAGACGTTGCGCATCCTCTTTGGTGCAATATAGGTGTTGAGAGTCTGCTCTTCGTGAAGTTGACGAGTAAGTTCCAAAACCTTCTTCTCACTGGCGTAGAATTGGGCTTCAAAAGTGTCGCATTCTCTCTTGAGCTGTATCCAACTCCTTTGTAAATCTTCTAGTGATGTTGGCATGTCAGGATGTAGGAGGGTGTATGGAACCTCTCCTTCCTTAACATGCTCTTTAATCACAGGGAGAATGTAAGGGTAAGGCATCATAAGATTTTGGGCGTGGGTTCGTACCCGCTTGAGGTAAGGCTCAAGGGGGATGGAATTCTTGTGTCCCAAGGTCTTACTGTCTACCTTGTTGGGCATCCTCCAAGCTCGGATGCACCTTTGTCGAAGTCCTTGATCGTTGTTGTCGAAGTCAAAAACCAAGTCTGGAATCAACATGTCATGTGGGCTATCCCTTCGGGCATACCCAAACTGTCTCAGAGCCAAGCAGGGGTTGTAGGTGATGCCTCCCCTAATGCCAAGTAGAGGTACATTAGGGAATTCCCCACAACGGTCAATGATGATAACATTTTCTATAGACCAAGAACACCAATGAACATCTGAATGTGTAAGAGTCATCAGCCGTTGTGACCACCTCAAGCCTTTCTCATTCTTCAAGACTGACTGGGGAAGGTGAGAAATAAACCACCTTGCTAGAAGAGGAGTACAACACATGAGAACACCTCTTTTACTCATTGTTCGGGTGTGAAAAGAGTGTAGGATGTCCCTAAGTAAAGTAGGCACATGATTCCGAGACATGAAAATCATGACAGCATTCACATCTATAAGCTAGTCAGGTTTTGGGAACAAGACCAACCCATAGATGAGAAGAGCTACAATCTCCTCAAAATCTTGCAGGTCTAGAGAATTCCAGCATTCTTGAGCTTTCTCAAACAGGAACTTTTCCAAGAAACCATTGACACCACTTCTGGTTTCCAAATGACCTATGACATCTGATGGTTGCAAGTTTAGGGCTTGAGCAGCATCTTCAGGCTTTAGATCTCTTTCCGTACTGTTGAAAGGTAGTTGGTGGAGAATAGGAATCCTTAGGAGTTGAGAAAATTCCTCCAAAGTAGGCACTAACTGGTAGTCAGGAAATGTGAAGCA
Source organism: Vicia faba (assembly GCA_948472305.1). NCBI lineage: Eukaryota > Viridiplantae > Streptophyta > Magnoliopsida > Fabales > Fabaceae > Vicia > Vicia faba. The sequence goes on from OX451739.1 coordinate 744,730,549, forward strand.
GTGGTGTAGGGGGTCAAAGAACTGGAAAAGAACTTTCACCATGTATTCCTCTATAGTGGAGTTGACCAAGTTGAGAAGTCGACCATGTCTTTCAGTGAATGGAGAATACTCTAGAATCTTGGAAGTAAGCTCCTTGAGTTGAGGAGGAATTCTCAAAAGGTTGACTTGGATTGTTTTCCTGCGGAGTGATTCCATAACCTACAAAATAGGAACAAAGATGAAGATCCAAAATCCTTGAAATGGTTAGTGGATGCATATGATGCTTCATGATGTCCATGATGTTATGCACAACTATATATGTACAAGCAAGTCACACAAGTTCCTAGTTTAGGCTTGCATGGGGTTTCATAGTTAAGTACCCTCTTGAAGTTTAGTTGGCTCAACATGTCCTATAAATAGTAACCGGGTTCTAAGGAGCTCAATATCACTGGATTATTTTCTGTGTTCATTGTTTCAGTTTAGCCACTTTACTGGCGACCGAAATATTCCAAGAAAACAACCCTCAATGAGTGTAGTATCGAGTATCTACCAACTTCGGACTGCACCAAAGCCGGTCATCTCACTACATCCTAAAAGGCCAAGATGGTCAAGTAAAGGTTCTAAAAGTCCATTAGTGCTTCATGAAATCACTCAACGGCCCCGTATTCTCTTTGATTGACTCAAAGGCTACCGGTACCCACAAATATGCCGCACTAATATAGCTATTTCTTAGACCGTGTCGGTATACCCTGCACAGTTTCCACAACGTATTTCTATTTACCTATGAATGTTTCCCAAATCCGGGTAGAGGATTCAAACCCAAACAATAGAACCAAATGTAAAGCAATCAAAGCAAAACAAGGTAAGCATGTAAAGGTGGTCTGAACCCTAAGGTAACCCAACTCCTGAACTTACTCCCCAGCAGAGTCGCCAGTTCTGTGATACGGTGGGAGAACTGACTTGAGGTTTTGCGTTTATGTTTACAAATGTTTAGGTTTATCAAGAGTCACCACCGACTTTTTATTTTATCCAAAGGAAAGGTCAAAAAGCACAGGAAAGACCTTTGAGATGTTTTCTTGGGTTCGGGGGGTAGATTATGAAAAGGGAAGGTGCTAGCACCCTTTTCATCCATGGTTATCCATGGGCTTAGTTACTTGTTTAGATCACTTTCTTTGCTTTTTCAATTGTTTGAAATGGTGCTTTGTATGGTTTTGAAAGTATTTTGAAAAAAGGCCATCGTTTTGGCAATCTTTGTAATGATTCTTGTTTGAAGAATGTATACAAAGATGTTTTGTCTTTTGAAAAATGTTTCAATTTTCGAAAGTTTGTTTGGAAAATGTTTTGAAATTGTGTGTGTTTGTTTGAAAATAGCAAGGATGTTTTCAAATTGATCAAGTAACTAGGAGTTGTCTACCCTAATCAAAGATCTTTCTTGTACATTTTTAACCCTTTGACATTGTTGTTTTACCATTGTATTTGGAAAAGTATCTACTGGAAAAGGTATTAGAAATAATTCTTTGGTCGATTTAAACTGAACCAACAGACGTCTTGTGTTGTCTTTAACTGGAAAACAATCAGAATAAATCTTTAGTCGATTTAAACCGAACCAGAAAAAGTATCTACTAGAAAAGGTATTAGAAATACATCTTTGGTTGATTTAAACCGAACCAGCAGATCTCTTGTGTTGTCTTTAATTGGAGAAGAATCAGAATAAATCTTTAGTTGATTTAAAGTGAACCAGAAAAAGTATCTATTGGAAAAGGTATCAGAAATAAATCTTTGGTTGATTTAAAATGAACCAGCATATGTCTTGAGGAAGTGTTTGTCATGTAGATAGTCTCCTCGTCCTGTTTCAGGAATTGTTCTTTGTCTGATCTGAGAGAAAGAAAGGAAGATAGTTTCCCCGTCTTATTTCAAAAATTGTTCCTCAATTTGCTTGTTCTTCACAGTTAATTGTCTTGTCTTTTTTCAGGGGTTAATTTGTGGCTAGTTATCCGGATAGTTACCTCGTCTTGTTTCAGGAATTAATTTGGAACTGTTTGAAAATTGCTGATGATATTCATCTATTAACTGATCTTTCCTGAAAAGGTAAAGAGTTATTTGTATGCAATATCATGATGTATGAAATGCATTGCGTAATGATGTTTTCAAAATAAATGAGATTGTGCTATATGTGTTTCGTATGTGTGATACGGTGGGAGAACTGACTTGAGGTTTTGCGTTTGTGTTCGCAAATGTTTCAGTTTAGCAAGAGTCGCCACCGACTTTTTATTTTATCCAAAGGAAAGGTCAAAAAGCACAGGAAAGACCTTTGAGATGTTTTCTTGGGTTTGGGGGGTAGATTATGAAAAGGGAAGGTGCTAGCACCCTTTTCATCCATGGTTATCCATGGGCTCTTAGTTACTTGTTTAGATCACTTGCTTTGCTTTTTCAATTGTTTGAAATGGTGCTTTGTGTGGTTTTGAAAGTATTTTAAAAAGAGGCCATCGTTTTGGCAATCTTTGTAAAGATTGTTGTTTGAAGAATGTATACAAAGATGTTTTGTCTTTTGAAAAATCTTTCAATGTTTGAAAGTTTGTTTGGAAAATGTTTTGAAATTGTGTGTGTTTGTTTGAAAATAGCAAGGATGTTTGCAAATTTATCAAGTAACTAGGAGTTGTCTACCCTAATCAAAGATCTTTCTTGTACATTTTTAACCCTTTGACATTGTTGTTTTACCATTGTATTTGGTAAACAACCTTGTATTTGGATGTTAAACGGGACGGGTGTGGGTCATCGTATGACCATGATAACAATATTGCCAAGTATCTTAGCAAGTTTTAGGGACTAAGATCATTTTTGTTTAGGCAACCAAGATAGCGTCATCGAGAGACTATGATCTTTTTGTTTTGTTTTTGTTTGTTTTGCCAAGATACCTAGCATGCATACCATGGCCATTTTAAAGCAACAAAGTGGATGAAACCCTAGGGGTGCTTGTGTGCATTGTGTTGTCATTTTTCATGCATTTTTGTCTTGTGTTAGGTCATGCTATTTGTTTTGATTTTTGGTATTTGCATACAAACCCTAGTTTACTATCAAGGCATATAAAAGCAATAAATGCGCAAAGTAAATCTAAGACTATTACAACAATATTATGGGAAGGGGGATACAAGTTTGAATAGGGGGATATTGCTCAAAATAAAACCCTAATTCAACTATTACAACCAAATTGAATTTAATTTACAAATAAATAAATAAACAAGTATTTAAATGTGCAATTAAATATAAATATGCAAAATATTTTTGTATTAATTTTATGTATGTAAAAAAAGAATTTATTTAAGTCCTAAAATAAGAAAATAAAATGATTATTTTTGAAAGGGTGAAGAAACCCTAATTTTTGTTTAAAAAGATATATTCTATATTATTTATTTATTCATTTTTATGTACAAGAAAAATAAATAAAAATATATACAAAAATGTTAAAAAATAAAATATGTGAGAAAATATTATTTTTATATGTATAATAAAATAAAATATTTAAGTATTTTAATATTATTTATAATTTTATTTAAGAAAATAAAGTATATATTATTTAATAAACTATTTTTTATGCCGAGAAAATAATAAAAATGATAAAATAAAATATGAAAAATTAAGAGAATATTTTTTGTGATTTTAAATATTTAGAAAAAATAAATAAAGTCAGAAAATATAAAAAAAATGAAAAATAATACAAAATAGAGAAAATGGGCCAAGGGGGTGCAGAAAGTAAACAGGGGGTGTGAATAGTCAGGAAAGAGCGCTGCTAAAGGGCATAGAAAAGAAAGCGCTTTCTTGGAAGCGCTGCTATAGGGAATAGATACGAAAGTGCATTCTGAAAGTGCTGTTATAGGGCATATATTAGAAAGCGCTTTTATCATTAAAAGCGCTGGTAATGCTTATACTTTAGGCAGCTCTTTCTAGAAGCACTGCCTTTTCAAAATTCTAAAATTAAAACTCTTAAACCCTAAAATAAAAAAACACGATTCTTTCTGCTACTCACCTCCGTCTCTCAACAGTTCTCAGCGATTTCACGATGTTCATTTCCGTTCACCGTCGTTCGACCTCCGTCCACCATCGTTCGACCTTTATTCACTGCCGTTCGACCTCCGTTCTCAGTGATTTCACATTGTCTTCATCTTCTAGATATTCACTATCATCATCTTCAACTTCTCAACCTTCACCATCATCGTCTTCGGACTTCTCGACACCGTTGTTCGGTAAATTTCTTCCTCAAATTTCTTCACCATGAATGTTTATTTTTAATTTAGTTCAATAGATGTTAGTTTCATACACATACATAATACATATTTTAGGTATCTTCTATATTGAAAAGTGAACAATACCCAAACCCTTTTACTGTGTGCTTGAGTTAAACATTTTACTACAAGTATAGGAGTAACATGAATTAATTTTGATCATTCAAAGGCATACAATGTCATAAACCAATAATCCAAGAAGCTTTAGTTATTAGATCAAGAAACACAAATGGATAGGGTTTTATATAGTATATTTCTAACAAAAACCATCAAGATAGATTTGTGTTAATGCTTCCCACATCTGAGTGCCTTTGGAAACATGAAAACCAACAGCAGTAAGTGCTCTTTCAAATATGTGCGAATTAATTGTTAGTGTCATCTCTAAATTATTGACTGTTACATAATATGTTTTAGTTTTCTCAGATTGTAGGCATTGGATTTTGGTATCTTTTATATATATATATATATATATATATATATATATATATATATATATATATATATATATATATATATATATATATATATATATATATATATATATATATATATATATTCACTTTTGCAATATTCTCATTTGAGCATCATTTTGTATCTAGGTTACACATTTTGGAGACAAAATTATACTCGAAGACCTTAGATTTTGAATTGAGTTGGTTGGACAAGTCAAAATTCTTGTTTTACACTAAGGTTAGAGAACCTTTTATGTTTTATATTCTATTAGAATGTGCTCCTATGCTCCTATGATTTTCTATGAATATGTCTAATTGGTATTAATCTTTTTAATCTCTGTCCTTTTTTTTAAGTATTGTTTTTGTTTAGCTTACTTAATAGTAAGACCATGGATAAAAAATGGATGTCTGCCAATCGAACCAAGAAAAGAAAGAGATGTTAGAGAAAGAGGTAATATAGTAAAATGTTATATATTTTTTCATTCAATAAACTTATATATTTGTCATTTTATATACTCAATTGATTATGGAATAGATATTTGAAATTATATATTTGGAGTTATATATTTGTCATTAGATACTTATGTTTTTCTTTATTACAGGTTAGATGGCTAGTAACAAGGATCACCCATATGATGATTCTATTAATGATGGAAAGAAATCGGTTAATGCAGAGGAAAGGGAAATTAGAAGATGAATAACTATTATGAAGAAAATCATTCATGATAGAAATAGAGGAATAAAATATGATGTGCATTGGAATAACTAATTGAACCTAACAGTTCTAAATTGACAAGTTACATTGGTTCACTTGTAAGGAGAGAAGTTCCAATTACTTATGATGATTGGATAAACGAGCAGTTGGATACCGCTAAAGATAAAATGTGGAGTGAGAAGCAGGTAACATATGTGATGTTATTTGTTTTTTATTATAATTATGTCTTTAAATTACTTATACTAACGCACTCTGTGTATGTTTTTCGTAGAGGTCTTTCAACATTGATGATACCAGAAGAGATTATTGTCTCCAATTGGCCGGAAAAAGACATAGAGGGTTTAGATCTTATTTATCAAACAAGTATCTAAGAGATGCCGAATTTTTTTTTGTTGATGTCGAGCGTCCAAGTAAATATGCCGACTTGATTTCACCGGAAGAATGGGACACTTTTAAAGACAAACGAAGAACAAAAAAATTTCAGAATATGAGTGTCGTAAATCGCCAATGAGCATCAGATCCCGCGTATCCATACAAAAAAGAGCGTACGAGATATGCACGCTTACAACAAAAAATAGTAAGTATCTATAAATTGCAATGATATGCTTGTTCATCATGAGTTATAATTGATCTTATTTTTTGTCTTAATTTGTAGTTATAATTCATCAACAATTGGTTAACTAAGGAAATGCGTTCACCCTACTCGAACCCTGAATCCACCTTGTTCGGATTTGGGACAAGTCATTAATCCACTCTGCTCGGATTGCAACTTTCCTCATTCATCAACAACAACAACATAATGATGCATGTCAATACACATCAATACAACAATATCATAATGTTTAAAGTCCCCTCCTGACAAATAAAAAAACTTCTATTGACCCTACAATAATAGCTTCCTCCCTAACTATTATCCCATAATGAGAACAACATAATTCATAAATCATCATGATCATATATCAGCACATTAACATCACCACTCACAATAATCAATACAACATTATCACTACATTCATGCATATTCACCATTCATCAATGAATTCATAAATTCGAATAAAATCATGTTTAATCATCAAGACACATCAAAGCAACATCAATCAATATCCAAATAGTCAATAAACTCATAAAAATCGAAAAAGACAATTTAATTCCAGTAACTGGGAGAATTACGCCCTTCCTGGTATCATGATGGGTTACTCATCACCATGGTAACACCCATTACCAACCTACAACCCTTAACTTGTCACAATTGTGATGAACAACTTGGAAAACAAGCCCGGGCATCATGATTGGTTACCCGTCACCAGCGTGACACTAATCAGCGCCCTCAAGGCCATGACGTTTGTCATGGCAATGGCGCCTGCCATCAACCTATAGAATGCATAATTTCATTTTTTTTTGCAAGGAGTTCAATTCAGAACTCTGATTTTCCATACCTAGTACCTAAATCTGATCCAAAACATTACCAGAACATCATATACACATCTATGTCATATTATTTCATCGAATTAACACCCCTACTCGATTAATTTCATATTTTCACAACATCCTTCAAACCTTAAAAATAAGGCAATGGAGGAAAACATATAAACACATCAAAACATGAAATATCCCCAATCAAAGTGCACAAATTTAATCAACAATCACATCTTATATCATCAATTGTTATCAATTTACATAATTAAATCAAAACGCAATACCGTGTTAGAGGTTAATGATTCCTCGTTCTCCCCCTCATGCATATACCCGTTATTGAATCAATTATCCCCTTACTTGGTTATCATAGCAGTGCAAATTCTAGTTTGATGAATCTTCATATTTTCCAAGTCCTAAGCTCCTTCTCTCCTCTTTAGTCTTCTAGCCTCTAGCCTCTCTTTCTCAAATTCTTGTTTTTCTACATACTGATAACCAAAAATCTCTAAACTTAGGTTATGCTCCTAACTTATATCATTAGGGTAAATCATATTATAATTATAATTCTAACCCAAACTCCTATCCCTCTTACTCCTTCCTCCCTTCTACTTCTCATAATTTCCACTATTTTCCAAAACCTTTTATTTTTCCATTAAATTAAATAAATCTAATGAAATATTACTATTTTAATTATTAAAATAAACTCTAATAATTTTAATTCAACTATATCAACCCTGATTACTCTCAACACTCTCACCTTAAGGTCACACACCCCCATCACCCATAATAATTTAATTTATATTGCCACATAATTAAATAAATACACAACAATCATACTAAATCAAACAATTTCAATAAATAAAAAACTAGGGTGTTACAACTCTCTTCCACTTAAAGAATTTTTGCCCTTGAACATTACCTTAAGTAAACATATTCAGATACGACTCATTCATCTGGCTCTCAAGCTCCCAAGTCACAATTCCACCAGCTGGTCCTCCTCAAGCTACCTTCACCATGGTAATCTCTTTACCACACAACTGTTTCACTTCCCGATCCTCTATCTGCATGGGTGGTGCCTCAATAGGCATGTTATCTCTCACATGCGCATCATCCACTTGGATCACATAAGACAAATTCAGAATGTATTTCCTCAACTGAGATACATGAAACACATCATGAAGATTATCAAGCAATTACGGAAAAGCAATCAATAGGCCACTTCTTATATCCTTTTCAAAATCTGGTACAAACCAATGAAATACAAAGTGAGCTTTTGAGACTCCAAAGCTCGACCAACACCAGTTATCGGGGTAACTCGCAAAAACACATGATCTCCCTCCTTAAATTTAAGTGTCTTCCACCTCTTATCATGGTAACTCTTCTGGTGACTCTGCGAAGCTCTCGCCTTCTCTTTGATCACATTGATATTCTCTATGGTCTATTTGACAATCTCAGGTCCAATCACAACACCTTATCCCAATTCATACCAACATAAAGGTGTCACACACCTTCTACCATACAATGGATCAAACTGTGCCATTTCAATACTCAAGTGAAAACTATTGTTGTAGGTAAACTCAATCAACGACATAAAGCTATCCTAAACACCTCCTTGTTATACCACACATGCCCTTAACAAATCTTCTACGGATTAGATAGTCCTTTTTGTCTTACATTCTGTATACGAATGATAAGCAGAAATCAAACGCAACTTCGTACCTAAAGCCTTCTGTAAACTCTCCAAGAACCTCGACATAAACCTAGGATCCCTGTCAGATACAATACTGGATGGAATCCCACGCAAGCTGACAATCTTCTCAATATATAATCAAATATCCTCTCCAATGGGTAGTTATGTATAACCGGTCTAAAATTGGACGATTTAGTTAACCTATCCACAACAACCTAATTCTTATCCCAATTATTCACTGTCCATGGAAAATAAGACATAAATTCCATCGAAATGTCGTCTCACCTCCATTTAGGGATAGACAGAAGTTGCATCAAACCCAACAACTTTTGATGATAAACTTTTGACTTTTGACAAGTTAAACAAGCATTAAAAAACTTAACTACTTCTTTCTTCATTCTTGGCCACCAAAACATTTTCTTCAAGTCTTGATACATCTTAGTAACACTGGGATTAATACTCATACCACTTCTATAACCTTCCTCAAGAATACTCTTCCTAAGTTCAGACACATATGGCACACAAGCTTTGTCACTAAATCTCATCACACCATTCTCGTCGACTCTGAAATCTCCATCTTTACTTTGATTAATCGACACCAGTCGGTCAACCGATCCCAAGTTGATCTTCTAACCTTCTCTGATCACTTAAGAATACCATTGGTCGAATTTAACATGCCTAACATCACACTATTATGAGTCTCGCTCACATACTAAACTCATATCTTGAAATTGTTCAATTAGCTCCAACTCTCGAACCATACGCATTTCCATATGCAAGGAATTCATGCTCAAAGCAACAACTACAACACTAGATTTACCAGGATGGTAATTTTGATACAGTGGGATAACTGACTTGGGTGTTTTGCGTTTTATCACAAATGTTGTGGATAGCAAGTGTCGCCACCGACTTTTCTTTTATCCAATAAAGGAAAGGTGAAAAGAACAGGAAAGACCTTTTGAGAATTTTCTTGAGTTCGAGGGGTAGGTTATGAAAAGGAAAGGTGTTAGCACCTTTTTCATATGTAGTTATCTACGGGCTCTTAATTGCTAGCTCACTTTGAAATGTTTTGTGTTTGTGTAAGTTTGAAAATATTTTAAAAACGCCTAAGTTTGGAAAACTTTGTGATTCTCGTATCGTTGAGAATGTATATAAAGTGTTGGTTTTGAAAATATTTATTGAAACGAGAATGTTTTGAAAGATGTTTGGAAGATGCCAAATGTAATGATTCTCGTATTGTTGAGAATGTATACAAAATGTTTGTTTTGAAAGATGTTTGAAAGTGTGAGGTGTGAAATGGTTTTTTTGTGAGCAAGCAATTACGAGCAATCTACCTACTCAAACAGTCTTTGTTCTTTTCCTCCTCCTTTAGATAGTGCTATTCTACCATTATTTGGTAAGTAGCCATATCATTGGATATGAAGGACATGCGTGGGTTATTGTATAGTCATAGAAGGCAATTTGTATGATGTTTTAGCAATTGTCATAAGGGATTAATATTGTTTATCGAAGGCAACAATGAAGGGTCATCGAGGGACTACAATCTTTTAATCGAGGGTCTTTGCTAATATCATCTCATGCTCGAGGGACATGACTATTTATATCAGAGGCAACAAGTGTGGGTTACCCTAGAGGCGCAAGTGTGCAAAGTGTTTTGTTTTCATGTATATTATCTTTTAATTAGGGTTTTCTATGGTTTGATTTTAGTCTTATCATGCAAACCCTAATTACTAGCAATAATAAGGAAAGCGATAAATTGCGGAATTTAAATGTCATACGCTATTACAATGCTTTGGAAATGGGGGGGGGGGGGGGGGGGGGGGTATAATTTATGGATAGAGGGAAGAAAGAAATAAAGCCCTAATTACTATTACAAACCATTGTACATGAATAATAATAGAATGTACAACAATGAAAAGATTGAAGAGGAAAAAGAAATTGTCTTTTTAGGGTTTTATTTGATGGAAAGGTTTTAGTAATTTAACCTAGTTGAACTAATTAATTTTATTTACAAGAAAAATTAATTAACTTATTTAACAAAAATCTAAAGTTTAAATTAATTAAAATTAAGAATAAAACAAAACCTAAATCTAAGTAATTAAAATAAAAATAAGTCTAACTTAATTGTTTAGAAAATAGTAATTTTGGTTGTCTTATTTGTTTGAAATAAATGAAATAAAAAGAATATTTTAAATCTAAGTATTCAAGAAAAATATATTTTTTTTGGCATTTTTTATTTAAATAAATAGATAGATAAATGAAAATAATAAAAATATAAAAGAAATAAAAAGAAATGGGCTGGGGGTTAAAAAGTGATCAGGGGGTTAAAAGTTAGCAAGAAGACCCAAACTGTTTTTGTTGTTTGAGTTCAAAGAAATGAAAATAAAACAAAGGATATATGGGTCTGGCTGTGTAAGTAGAAAAGGGGGGTGTATGGAAGGAATTAAGTCAATGGCCTAGAATGAGAAGTTCAACGCCTGAGGATCCAATATGGATGCATTTTGAGAGTGCATCATGGTCTTTCCATTATGGAGCGCTAGATTTGAGTTGCTGAACAGATGGATGGTATGGATGAAGGGAGAATGGTACACGTGCTAGCTTGGCTTGCACATGATCAACATGAAACAAACATGAATATAACAAAATGTTCCACGCCTGGCTCGAACCCATGACCAGGCGTAGGAATGCCTTATACGCGCGCTTTGCCACTGGGGTGGCTGTTACGTCCGGTAGTAATACAACTTATAATAAATATAAATTAAACTCAGTCCTGAGTGCACTTCATCCCTAACCTCACGCCAGAAGCCATTGACAAGATTTTTGAATTTCTGTTCTTGCTCATCTCTCAACCATTTGCAAAAGTATAAACATGAAACTTGCTCCATTTTTCAATATGAATTCAAACATATAAATTTCATGAGCTATAAATCAAAGATGAATGAGAATTTTACTGGTACCAAATAAAAATCTAATTTTTTCATAAAGTTCATCTTCAAAGTTCGCATCACTCAAGAAACATAAATGAAATCTAATGGCATGGTTAGCTTCAGGGCTATGATGTCTACATTTTTTATTCACAAAGTAACCATTAACGATGCTTGTAGAGAGAGTTCAAAGTTGAGAAAACTTACCTCAAAACTTGAAACCGTGTATGGAGTTTAAGCAACCCTGGAAGTGTGGTGATGATCTGGATAGCTTCACTGGACTCCTAGGAAGCTAATGCAACTCTTACTTTGTGATGAAAGTGCTTGAAACGTGCTATAGAAGTTAATATGCAGAGTTCTGTTTTTGAGTTTGGAAGATGAGGAAGATGATGTTACAATGATGGAATAGGTATGTGAATGATTTATATTTGATGTATGGAAGCTTTGAGGATGATTTAGAGGTAAAACGCACGAGTGGATTATAAGATTGGCGTTTTTGGTCAGAAATGCCAAGTTATGAAGGTTTGGATGCAATTTTGAGTTTCATGGAGTTTCAAGGCTTATGAATTTGTGTGTTAGGTTGAATATAACCTCTCTATTTATAGGCAAGGGGTTTGGAAGCTTGAAGGGATCAAAAATAAGAGATCACATGTTTTGGTCTTGAAACTTGTTTTTGAAGCAAGCTTAACAAACATAGTTCCAATGCATGGTACAAGGACTTGTATGGTGGTTGACAGGCTCTAGACAAGTTTCTTATGGCTTTGAGATTGTGTATATGCATAAGGAACAAGTTCAAAGCTCAAAGAGAGTGGAGTTTATGATTAAAGCCACTTTTCCAAAATGGCAATGCTACCTTTGTGCCAAAAATGGATTAATCACTTGGACAATGGATCAAATGCTTGGAAAATGGCTTAATTAGTTATGTAAGACTTTAATTATTGAATGATTTGCAAGTTTGAAGCCTAAAAAGTAAGATTTACAGCATGGCTTGAGATTTGGTTATGTGTTCTTCATGAAAATGCCCTAAATTTCAAGAATGGATGCCCAACTTCTTCTCTTCGATTCTCTTAGATCAAGAATGATCTCTTCAAGTTATTTGACATTTTGGAAAGCTTGAAACATTGTATACAACCTTCATGTTTACCACTCTGGCTAAATTAAATTGGAGCTTGGTGAAAATTGGCCAACAAATTAGGGCAAAGAATCTGCCTAACTTGCTAAAATTTTCACTAAGTGTTTTATGAAAAATGGCATGACTTCATGAGCCTATATCTTCAAATCTTAGAATTTTTTGGACATCAATCCTAAGGGACAAAGTTTTTTAATTCATCAATATATACAACTTTCATGTTGAATGTTTTCCTGGAATCATCTTGCATCTTGGTGAAAAATTGTCATGAAGTAATGAAATTATCAAGGCTAAAAAACACTTAGAATTTTCTAAGTCTTGAAAATATTGACTTTTTGTTGACTTTCTTGACTTTCTTGATTATTTTGACCAACTTTTATATTTTTGAATGTCTTGATGAATCTTGACCTTTGAAATTCAATGTTGACCAAAAATTTAAAGTTTGACTTTTTGTGTATCAGTTGACTTTTCATCAGTTGATCAAATTTCAACTATCAAATCCAATGATCTTGAGAAATGATTTGAGCCATGAAATTAGTTCAAGGTATTTTTTTTGAATCCTTAAGATCATGCTTTAAGCCATTAGGTCATGTGCTAGGTCAAAAATCACTGATAAGTCATTCTAAATCAAAACCCTAATTTTGACAATTTTGCCCCTTTGATGATTTGAGTATTTTTCTTGAGGCATTGTGATCAAACCTTTATAAATTGATAAATATGACTTCAAAATATTGATGTTTGACAAAAATCATGAAGTTTGACTGTATATTGACCACAATTGACTTTTTACCCAATATAGTTGATTTTCAGTCATTTGAGCAATTGACTAAGCAAATTCATGATGCAAGGCTTGAAACTTGATATGAGAAATCTTGAAGACATATAATGAACATTGAAAGTAACTTGAGGCATCAAAATTCCAATTGTTATTGAGAAAACTAAAACCCTAATTTGGGGGCTCAGTGCTTAGGAGGTGAGCTTGTTTGATCAAACCCTTGAGAATCCTTGAGCATTTGAGATCTTTGGTGAGAAATGTCTTGAGAAAAGAGAGGGAAAATTTTGGGGTACAATATCTGCCCCTGTTCAATCTTCTTAAACCTGGAGAGTTAGATTGATTTGTCCATCATTCGTGACTTAAAGGTGGAAGATGATTGGACACTTAAGTGCCCAAAAATTTGCACTCGTTTTGTGCACGAAGTAAAACTGTTTGTTGATTATATTGGGAATGGGATTAAAGATGCCATTTGGAAAAATGATGGAGAGTTGTCGGAGATGGGATTAAATATTCCATCCAAAGTAATTGTTGATAGAAATATCAGAATGAGTCTACGCTCGAATGTATCTGAGGAGTATCAGAATAAATCTACGCTTGATTTAAACTGAGCCAGAAGATGTCTGTGTCCGTCTTTAACTGGAAAAGAATTAGAATAAATCTTTAGTAGATTTAAAATGAACCAAAATAAGTTCCTACTGGAAAAGTATCAGAATAAATCTTTTGTCAATTTAAACTAAACCAACAGATGTCTTGTGTCGTCTTTAACTAGAAAGGAACCAGAATAAATCTTTAGTCGATTTAAACTGAACTAGAAAAGTGCCTACTAGAAAAGTATCAGAATAAATCTATGCTTGATTTAAACAGAACCAGCAGATGTCTTGTGTCGTCTTTAACTGGAAAGGAATCAGAATAAATCTTTTGTCGATTTAAACTAAACCAGAAAAAGTATCTACTGGAAATGTATTAGAATAAATCTTTGGTCGATTTAAATTGAACCAGTAGATGTCTTTTGTCGTCTTTAACTGGAAAGAAATTAGAATAAATCTTTAGTCGATTTAAATTGAACCATAAAAATTATCTACTGGAAAAGGTATCAGAAATAAATCTTTGGTTGATTTAAACTGAACCAGCAGATGTCTTTGTTGTCTTTAACTGGAAAAGAATCACAATAAATCTTTAGTCGATTTAAACTGAACCAGAAAAAGTATCTACTGGAAAAGGTATCAGAAATAATTCTTTGGTCGATTTAAACTGAACCAACAGATGTCTTGTGTTATCTTTAACTGGAAAACAATCAGAATAAATCTTTAGGCGATTTAAACTGAACCAGAAAAAGTATCTACTAGAAAAGGTATTAGAAATAAATCTATGGTTGATTTAAACTGAACCAGCAGATCTCTTGTGTTGTCTTTAATTGGAAAAGAATCAGAATAAATCTTTAGTTGATTTAAAGTGAACCAGAAAAAGTATCTACTGGAAAAGGTATCAGAAATAAATCTTTGGTTGATTTAAACTGAACCAGCAGATGTCTTGAGGAAGTGTTCGTCATGTAGATAGTCGCCTCGTCCTGTTTCAGGAATTGTTCTTTGTCTGATCTGAGAGGAAGAAAGGAAGATAGTTTCCCCGTCTTATTTCGGAAATAGTTCCTCAATTTGCTTGTTCTTTACAATTAATTGTCTTGTCTTTTTTCAGGTGTTAATTTGTGGCTGGTTATCCGATAGTTGCCCCGTCTTGTTTCAGGAATTAATTTGGAACTGTTTGAAAATTGCTGATGATATTCATCTATTAACTGATCTTTCTTGAAAAGGTAAAGAGTTAGTTGTATGCAATATCATGATGTATGAAATGCATTGCATAATGATGTTTTCAAAATAAATGAGATTGTGCTATATGTGTTTCATATGTGTGATACGGTGGGAGAACTGACTTGAGGTTTTGCGTTTGTGTTTGCAAATGTTTCGGTTTAGCAAGAGTCGCCACCGACTTTTTATTTTATCCAAAGGAAAGGTCAAAAAGCACAGGAAAGACCTTTGAGATGTTTTCTTGGGTTTGGGGGGTAGATTATGAAAAGGGAAGGTGCTAGCACCCTTTTCATCCATGGTTATCCATGGGCTCTTAGTTACTTGTTTAGATCACTTGCTTTGATTTTTCAATTGTTTGAAATGGTGCTTTGTGTGCTTTTGAAATTATTTTAAAAAGAGGCCATCGTTTTGGCAATCTTTGTAAAGATTCTTGTTTGAAGAATGTATACAAAGATGTTTTGTCTTTTGAAAAATGTTTCAATGTTTGAAAGTTTGTTTGGAAAATGTGTTGAAATTGTGTGTGTTTGTTTGAAAATAGCAAGGATGTTTGCAAATTTATCAAGTAATTAGGAGTTGTCTACCCTAATCAAAGATCTTTCTTGTACATTTTTAACCCTTTGACATTGTTGTTTTATCATTGTATTTGGTAAACAACCTTGTATTTGGATGTTAAACGAGACGGGTGTGGGTCATCGTATGACCATGATAACAATATTGCCAAGTATCTTAGCAAGTTTTAGGGACTAAGATCATTTTTGTTTAGGCAACCAAGATAGCGTCATCGAGGGACTATGATCTTTTTGTTTTGTTTTTGTTTGTTTTGCCAAGATACCTAGCATGCATGCCATGGCCATTTTAAAGCAACAAAGTGGATGAAACCCTAGGGGTGCTTGTGTGCATTGTGTTGTCATTTTTCATGCATTTTTGTCTTGTGTTAGGTCATGCTATTTGTTTTGATTTTTGGTCTTTGCATACAAACCCTAGTTTACTATCATGGCATATAAAAGCAATAAATGCGCAAAGTAAATCTAAGACTATTATAACAATATTATGGGAAGGGGGATACAAGTTTGAATAGGGGGATATTGCTCAAAATAAAACCCTAATTCAACTATTACAACCAAATTCAATTTAATTTACAAATAAATAAATGAACAAGTATTTAAATGTGCAATTAAATATAAATATGCAAAATGTTTTTTGTATTAATTTTATGCATGTAAAAAATGAATTTATTTAAGTCCTAAAATAAGAAAATAAAATGATTATTTTTGAAAGGGTGAAGAAACCCTAATTTTTGTTTAAAAAGATATATTCTATATTATTTATTTATTCATTTTTATGTACAAGAAATATAAATAAAAATATATACAAAAATGTTAAAAAATAAAATATGTGAGAAAATATTATTTTTATATGTATAATAAAATAAAATATGTAAGTATTTTAATATTATTTATAATTTTATTTAAGAAAATAAAGTATATATTATTTAATAAACTATTTTTTATGCCAAGAAAATAATAAAAATAATAAAATAAAATGTGCAAAATTAAATTAAGAGAATATTTTTTGTGATTTTAAATATTTAGAAAAAATAAATAAAGTCAGAAAATATAAAAGAAATGAAAAATAATACAAAATAGAGAAAATGGGCCAAGGGGGTGCAGAAAGTAAATAGGGGGTGTGAATAGTCAGGAAAGAGCGTTGCTAAAGGGCATAGAAAAGAAAGCGCTTTCTTGGAAGCGCTGCTATAGGGAATAGATACGAAAGTGCATTCTGAAAGCGCTGCTATAGCACATATATTAGAAAGCGCTTTTATCATTAAAAGCGCTGGTAATGCTTATACTTTAGGCAGCTCTTTCTGAAAGCACTGCCTTTTCAAAATTATAAAATTAAAACTCTTAAACCCTAAAATAACAAAACACAATTCTTTCTACTACTCACCTCCGTCTCTCAATAGTTCTCAGCGATTTCACGACGTTCATTTTCGTTCACCGTCGTTCGACCTCCGTCCACCATCGTTCGACCTTTATTCAATGCCGTTCGACCTCCGTTCTCAATGATTTCACATTGTCTTCATCTTCTCGATATTCACTATCATCATCTTCATCTTCTCAACCTTCACCATCATCGTCTTCGAACTTCTCGACACCGTTGTTCGGTAAATTTCTTCCTCAAATTTCTTCACCATGAATGTTTATTTTTAATTTAGTTCAATAGATGTTAGTTTCATACACATACATAATACATATTTTAGGTATCTTCTGTATTGAAAAGTGAACAATACCCAAACCCTTTTACTGTGTGCTTGAGTTAAACATTTTACTACAAGTATAGGAGTAACATGAATTAATTTTGATCATTCAAAGGCATACAATGTCATAAACCAATAATCCAAGAAGCTTTAGTTATTAGATCAAGAAACACAAATGGGTAGGGTTTTATATAGTATATTTCTAACAAAAACCATCAAGATAGATTTGTGTTAATGCTTCCCACATCTGAGTGCCTTTGGAAACATGAAAACCAACAGCAGTAAATGCTCTTTCAAATTGATTATGTGTGAATTAATTGTTAGTGTCATCTCTAAATTATTGACTGTTACATAATATGTTTTAGTTTTCTCAGATTGTAGGCATTGGATTTTGGTATCTTATATATATATATATATATATATATATATATATATATATATATATATATATATATATATATATATATATATATATATATATATTCACTTTTGCAATACTCTCATTTGAGCTTCATTTTGTATCCAGGTTACACATTTTGGAGACAAAATTATACTTGAAGACCTTAGATTTTGAATTGAGTTGGTTGGACAAGTCAAAATTCTTGTTTTACACTAAGGTTAGAGAACCTTTTATGTTTTATATTCCATTAGAATGTGCTCCTATGCTCCTATGATTTTCTATGAATATGTCTAATTGGTATTAAGCTTTTTAATCTCTGTCCTTTTTTTTTTAAGTATTGTTTTTGTTTAGTTTACTTAATAGTAAGACCATGGATAAAAAATGGATGTTTGCCAATCGAACCAAGAAAAGAAAGAGATGTTAGAGAAAGAGGTAATATAGTAAAATGTTATATATTTTTTCATTCAATAAACTTATATATTTGTCATTTTATATACTCAATTGATTATGGAATAGATATTTGAAATTATATATTTGGAGTTATATATTTGTCATTAGATACTTATGTTTTTCTTTATTACAGGTTAGATGGCTAGTAACAAGGATCACCCATATGATGATTCTATTAATGATGGAAAGAAATTGGTTAATGCAGAGGAAAGGGAAATTAGAAGATGAATAACTATTATGAAGAAAATCATTCATGATAGAAATAGAGGAATAAAATATGATGTGCATTAGAATAACTAATTGAACCTAACAGTTCTAAATTGACAAGTTACATTGGTTCACTTGTAAGGAGAGAAGTTCCAATTACTTGTGATGATTGGAGAAACGAGCAGTTGGATACCGCTAAAGATAAAATGTGGAGTGAGATGCAGGTAACATATGTGATGTTATTTGTTTTTTATTATGATGATGTCTTTAAATTACTTATACTAACGCACTATGTGTATGTTTTTCGTAGAGGTCTTTCAACATTGATGATACCAGAAGAGATTATTATCTTCAATTGGCCGGAAAAAGACATAGAGGGTTTAGATCTTATTTATCAAACAAGTATCTAAGAGATGCCGAATTTTTTTTTGTTGATGTCGAGCGTCCAAGTAAATATGCCGACTTGATTTCACCGGAAGAATGGGACACTTTTAAAGACAAACGAAGAACCAAAAAATTTCATAATATGAGTGTCGTAAATCGCCAACGAGCATCAGATCCCGCGTATCCATACAGAAAAGAGCGTACGAGATATGCACGCTTACAACAAAAAATAGTAAGTATCTATAAATTGCAATGATATGCTTGTTCATCATGAGTTATAATTGATCTTATTTTTTGTCTTAATTTGTAGTTAAAAGAGGAGAATAGTTCCAAAACATCTGTTCTGGAACATGTTTTATGGAAGGTTGCCCGTGTGTGTTTTTGAGTTGTAAGTTATGTTAGTCATTCTAAAGCTTTTAAGAAGTGAATGCTTGTGTGTCTTTGAAGTGTGTCTTCTGTTATTTTCTAAGTGTTTAGAATTGTTCAGTCATTGTTCTGTGATTGGAAGGGATTTGAGAATGGTTTCATACCTAGGTGTATCTTAGGTAGAAGTTAAGCAAGGGTAGTGATTAAGTGAGTAGATTATAAACTATGTAAAAAAAATTTGTGGGTCTAAAAATTGATACTATCTAGTAGACTTGGTCCCTGGTTTGGTAGCCCCCAAAGTAGGTGGTGTTATACATCGAATTGGGTTAACAATTTTGTGTGTTCTTTACTTTTCTGCAATGTGTTTATTGTTTTATATTATTCACTCTGTTGTTGTTCAGAGATCGGTGTCTTGACATCTCTTAGGAGATTTATGATTTGAATACTAGAATTTCACTCCAAGCACATTAGACACTCCAAACGGCATCACTGAATACTCGTAGTGATCATACCTCATTCTAAATGAAGTCTTTGGAATGTCTTCAAGCTTCACACGTATCTGAGGGTACTCTGACCTCAAATCAATCTTACTGAACACACAAGAACCTACCAACTAATCCATCAAATCACCAATTCTTGGAAGAGGATACTTATTATTGATAGTCACTTTATTCGGCCGTCGACAGTTAACACACAACCTCATGCTACCATCTTTATTTTTAACTAGCAGCACTGGCGCTCCCCATGGTGAAACACTTGGTCAAACAAACTTCTTCTCAAGCAACTCTTCCAACAGCTTCTTCATCTCACTCAGTTCTAAAGCAAACATTCTATAAGGAGCCACCAACATAATACTAGTACCAGGTACTAAGTTTATGGAGAACTCAACTTCATGTTCTGGAGGCAAGTCACAAATATCTTCAGGAAAAATATTAAGAAGTTCACACACCACCGACATATCACTAGTTGCACATCATTCTCCATTCTCAGAGAAGCGAACATCACTAATACCTGATCATTCTCCCTTAAAGACATCTCAACTTGAACGGGAGACAAGAATCTCGAAGCATTCTCTTTGGGTTTAGGAAACAACACAACCTCAATAACACATGCACTCTTGCAATCAGTGGCACACTGCACCAACTATCCACACATGCAATGCCTTAGATAAGAAGAAGCTTCAACCCCTCACTTGCCTCAATCCCACTCATGTTGGCAAGAATTTATAAAAATAATGAGTACCATAGAGTTTCACACACATGTCGCATACCAGGGAACAAACAAAATTACATAAACATGGGTAGATAGAACAACTTGATCTGATACCACTATGTAACACATAAACCTCAAAACTTATATATATATATATATATATATATATATATATATATATATATATATATATATATATATATATATATATATATATATATATATATATATATATATATATATATATATATATATATATATATATATATATATATATATATATATATATATATATATATATATATATATATAAAGGATTACTCGACAATTTAAGGTGTCACCAACGATAACCCTTCAACAAATATTGACACTTCAAAAACATGCAGCAAAAAAAGTAAACAATATATAACACTTGTCATCGCATGCTCACCTTTACTTAGGGTATCATTGCAGCAGAATCATATTAAGTTCATTAATAAAACATAACAACTTCAACTTTGGTCTTATAAAGACTTAACTTTCATAAATTAATTTAAATAGAGTTGTAACATCCAACTCGTAGCAACTTCAAGAAACTCAACATAAATATTATTAAACTTTAAATAAACAAGTAATCAAGTTCAAACATAATAAATACGCCCTATTCCCGATGTTACGGAATCAAAGCACTAAATCACTAAGAAAGTGATAGAAAAGTGAAAATAACTCCAAGAGCTATCTTTCAATTACAACATCAACTTTTAATCCTGGTTATCTGCAAGATGACCATGGTGGACAACATCAAAGAAAAGGGGGTGAAAATTCACATCAATAAGATAAGCGACATAAGCTATCGGGTAGCATACAATCACCTATACATATATTGAAACATTCACACAACTTCATTCTCATATCCAATCCATCAACATACTCAATACAATCACATATTCATTATTTAAATTATGCAATGAGACTCACCATATAAACTAGACAATATGGTACCATATCATCAACAATTGGTTCACTTAGGAACTGGGTTCATCCTACTCAAACCCCGAATCCGCCATGCTCGAATTCAGGACAAGTCACCAATCCACCCTGATCGGATTGCAACTTTTCTCTTTCATCAACAACAATAATATAATGATGCACGTAAATACGCCTCAATGCAACAAAAATATCATGTTTAAAGTCCCCTCCAAATAATAAAAAAACTTGCATTGGCTCTACGATAATAGCTCCCTTCTGAACTATTATCCATAATGAAAACAACATAATTCATCAATCATCAGGATCATACAGTAGCACATTAACATCACTACTCACAACAATCAATACAACATTATTACCACATTCACATATATTCATCACTCATCAATTAATTCATAACTTTGAATAAAATCATATTTAAACATCAAGACACATCAAAGCAACATCAATTAGTAGCCAAACAACCAATAAACTTAGAAAAATAAAAAACGACAATTTAATTCCAGTAAATGGGCGAATTACTCCCTTCCTGATATCATGGCGGATTATCCATCACCATGGTAACGCCCATTATCAACCTACAACCCTCAACATGTCACAACTGTGATACATTTAATGAAATATTATTATTTTAACTATTAAAATAAACTCTAATAATTTTAGTTAAACTCTAGCAACCCCTAATTACTCTTCACACTCTCACCTCAAAGTCACACACCCCCATCACCCATATTCATTTAATTTATATTACCCCATAATTTAATACACACACACAATAATCATACTTGTAACACCCTATTTCCCCGACAGTAAATTAATAAAATCAGAGTAAATTAATTCATAAAACTAAACAACAAGGATATGATGCCATATTTTACAACATATCAAAAACTTTCTCGTCTATAAATAAAATGATACATAATACATTTTTCGGATGAATCGGAAACACTTTCAACATAGTTCTCAACTTTAACTTTACTAATGCAGCAGAAAGAACCCGAGTTTGTCATTAAAACGTTCTCAACCAACATCAAACAACGTTTAATCAAATAAAAAAGAGTTTATAATACTCCAACATAATCACCAAAACAAAAAAATAAAGTAAAAGAGTAATCAAGCGTACATCCCCCCTCCCCGATGTTATGTATCAGAGCACTGATGCCAACTCAAAAATAAGAAGAGTTACTTCTTATAGACTCTGCAGCCTCGGACTACTCCTGACTATCTGCATGATATCGTATAAAGCTTCATTCTAACTGAAGGGTGAGATATCACAACAATATAATAAGTTATAAAATAATAAGTATGCAACATATATGTCATGTAAGTCCATATACTTAACACCCTCAACAACAATTTATGCATACAATAATCATACAAGAACATCATTCATCAATCACCTATCATACATCACTTACAAAATTATACAGCTCTGCATCAGCAACGGTTCAACAATTCAACAATATGCAATGCGACTGACATTGACTAAAATGCATGTGGTATCATCAGGGCATAAGACCTCTCCATAAGACCTCTTCACGTATCCAATGATTTTTTAGACATCCTTTTTTGATTTCCATCAACTATCAGATCTACAAGTTTCACATATATCTTCAGACTCTCTTGAGTATCCATCAAAAAATCATTATTCACTTTTCGACATCCTCAACCTTCCACTCTACAGCTTTAGCTCGCATGCAAACTCAAGTCTCCAAACTGTTCAATAATTTCCAACTCTTTCATAGCCACTTTCCCATTAGGTTCACGTAAACTAGTGAATGATTATTCTCTCGATAGAATGTCAATCACTTTACACACTATCCAGCTGGAAAGACTAGTCTATTCTATCCAATACGATCCCGTCTACTATCAAAAATAGATTGGGGGTAATCAATTCCTCAATTTGTCAATAGGTAGCCGACAACCATGATGGTGGCATAAACCATCATTACTAAACTATAATAGTGTTTCTTTAAAACTTGTGCTCAAAGTTACCTAAGCATAATGTCCAACAATATCTCTAAGGCTTACAAACGTTTTCTCATTCTCCTTCTTTCAATCTCGCCAATGAGACATAAACACCCATAATCCATTACGTAGTCTCTTTTACACACATGTAGCACAAAACAATTGTTAAGTATCGTCTAATACGGGAAATTCTACTACGCCAAGTATAATCTAAATTGTTTCGCTCCAAATGAAGTCTTTATCCAAGTAGAGGACTTTAACTAAATCAATAAATCCTTAGTCTTTCCTTTAATCTCATAACCTTTATGATCCGTATTATTTCAAATTTGGATATCATTCCAATCACAACTCAATAATACCATTTCATCATTAGGTTGGTAATAGAAACTTCCAAAATTTTCATGACACATGTTGATATTATGTCATCAATAACATGAAATCCATTCTACCATCTAACTTTCTCTTTTCCTCAAACATTTCACCACTTTAACCATTCTCAATTGGCATATGCTGCACCTCCATGTGCTTCTCCAATACCCCCACCTCCTTGATATTACCAAACATATCATACCTGACCTCATCTCAAACAACTACAATATTAACCAGTTAAGGTCAACAAGCTTTTAACCTCTGTAACCGACTTTGGAGCCTCTCAACTTAGAATTTCATCCACCTTGGGTGGATCTACATATACCTTCGCTCGAAATAGTATACTCAAGAAAAATCACCTCCCCAAACTATTATTTACACCTTGACAACTTAACATAATGTTTCCTCCTTTCCATACTGCAATACAAATTGCAACGTTCAACATGTCCATCTTCTGACTTGAATTAAATCACAATGGCCTCAATAAATAATGCAACAAACTGATCCAAATATTCATAATGCCTACATCGAGTTCTTAAAGTTGTCCTCTAACTATCCTCACCCTTCACCCGAATTTGAAGGTAAACCAACCGCAATTTGATGATACTGAAGACATACTCATTTACCATTTGGTCCATCAAATCGCCAATCCCTTTGAAGTGGATATTTAATCTTAGTCACTACCTTAATCAACTATCGGTAATCTACATACAATTTCGTACTACCTTCTTTCTTCTTAACTAATAACCTCAGAGCTCCCCAAGTGATACACTTGGTCTCACAAATTTCCTTTCTAACAAATATTATAATTGCTTCTTCAATTCACCTAACTCTGAAGATGATGTCTTGTATGACTCCATAGGAACAGATCTGGTACAAAGGACGAGATCAATAGCAACTGCCATCTCTTATCCAACATCACCACGTGACAAATAAAACAATTCCAGGTGCTGGAACCATATTTAAAACAAAGTTTATTACGTTAGCTTTCTAACGCTTCAAATGGAACTTGAATCAGATGTCTGGATCTCAAGTTATGAACTTTTTGAAGTTCTGTTGATTTTCATCCCAGTGTACTCGGGTACCCATATAGTGGTAACCAATTACAGGCTTAACAGAAGCAGTTTTCCACAAATTTTTGTGTACAAAACCCATTCCAACATATTCCAAAAACCCCGTTCTTCTTATAACTAAAGAGACACAATAATTTGCCAAAAATTTCATTTTCAAAACATCAAGACTCCAGTCCTTTCCACAAAACTACTTATATCTTCACGTTTCGAATCTGACTCGTGATTCGTAAACACCCCACAACATCAATGACATTCAAAAATCACTTATATAATCTCAATACAAAATTTACAACAATTCATCACTCTATCACCATTCAAAACATCGACATCACACACAATGGTAACTCAACATTGACAACTTCACAATCAACATGCAGTGTTGAAAACATTACAACCATTTAAGCTTCATCTTCTAAGAGGTATCCTACTTACTTAACAAATATCTTCTTACATAAGAATCTGCATCAACTCATCAAAGCAATTCGTAATCACTTAGTTTAACTTCAAACAGTTCACCCCAAGGATAACCTCAAGTTACTCAAACATCTCACCCTAACGACAAGTCGCAATTATTCCCAGGAAAATAACAGGACTCCCACATGACCCACACATCATTAGTCATAACATCTCTCTCCACTCCTAAATATATGAACATCATAAGTACCTAATCCTTCCCTCTCAAGGAAACTTCGACCTGATCGTTAGACATAAATATTGAATTCGTACTTCCTTAAGAATTAGGAAACAACACAATCCAACCAACATTTTCACTCTTGCAATCTACGACACAATGAACCAACCGTTCACACCTTGCAACTAAAACCTCTCTGAGAAGCAACAACTTCTCCCCCACTCTTGTTTCAATCTCCCTAATGTAACAAGTGATTAGAAAACAAGAAAGTACCAACAATGTTTCACACACATGTTGCATACTAAGAAATAACACATTGACAATATTCAAGTCACACTACACTGACTCAACAACTTGGCTGGAAGGATCGACCTGCTCTGACACCGCTAATGTAACACCCTATTTCCTCGATGGTAAATCAATAAAATCAGCTTAAATTAATTAATAAAACCAAACATCAAGGATATGATGCCATATTTTACAACATATCAAAAACCTGCTCGTGTATAAATAAAATGATACATAACACTTTTTTTTGGATGAACCGACAACACTTTCAACATAGTTCTCAACTTCAACTTTATTAACACAACAGAAAGAATCTGAGTTTGTCATCCTGAGTAAACCTTCCCGGGGGGAACAAAAACCTCTTAAAACAAACTGGAGTTTGTCCATTCCTGGGATCACCATTTTTGTTGTTGTTGTTTCATCATAAATTCCAAAGTAAAAGCAAATTGAAAATTCTTTTTGAAAAATCGATTTTGTTATTTAATCTTTTTGCTTCGAAAGTTATTATCAATAATAAATGGAGTCTTTACAAGCTAAATAAAATAAGAAATACAAAGAATTGGGTAAAAGCTCAAATTTCATTAATAGAATGGTAGTCTGCGAATGGCGAGACTCCATGGATAATTACAAAGTTTGGAAAATGGTAATATATAATGGAAAAGATACATTGATATACAATGACCACTATCCCCTCTAACAACTTTTGAAATCCTGAGTAGCAACTTCTGTTGAAGTGTGATGAGAATCCGAGAAGATTGTTGCTCCAACGATCAAGTCTTGTCTGATGTAGTTACTTGCCAAGAAAGTCCCTAACTTTTGCCTAAGCTACCCTTGCGGGTTTTCAGCTTAGCGAGAAATTTATTCTGTTTATGTCTATAATTTTTTCCTAGGCCTCCCTTTTGGGCTTTCGGCCTACCGAGACGCTCTTTTTTGCCTAAGTCGCCCTTTTGGGTTTTCAACTTAGCGAGCTATTCTTTTATTCCTTTAGGCGAAGTATTTCTTGACTGCATCAGCATTCATGGGACGTGGGAACTCCTCATCATCCATAGTTTCAAGAATTAATGCACCACCAGAGAAGGCTTTCTTGACAACATATGGGCCTTCAAAATTGGGAGTCCACTTGCCCCTAGAATCAGTGTTGAAAGACATGATCTTCCTAAGCACGAGGTCGCCTTCTCTGAATTCACGAGGCTTGACCTTTTTATCAAAAGCTTTCTTCATTCTTTTCTGATATCACTGGCCATGACACAAAGTCGTTATCCTCTTCTCCTCAATCAAATTCAATTGGTCAAACATGTTCTGGACCCATTCAACCTCTATCAACTTGGTTTCCATTATCACACGCAAAGAGGGAATCTCAACCTCAATTGGGAGCACAACTTCCATTCCATACATAAGGGAGAACGAGTTTTCTCCTGTTGAAGTGCAGACATATGTTCAATACCCATGCAAAGCAAAAGGGAGCATTTCATGCCAATCCTTATAAGTAACAACCATTTTCTGGATAATTTTCTTGATATTCTTATTAGCAGTTTCAACAGCCCCATTCATCTTTGGCATGTACAGAGATGAATTATGATGGGCAATCTTGAACTCTTCGCACAATTCTGTCATCATTTTATTGTTCAAATTCGAGCCATTTTCGGTGATAGTTCTGCTCGGCACACCATACCGACATACAAGATTATTCTTGATGAAACACACAACCACCTGCTTAGTAACATTGGCATATGAAGCAGCCTCCACCCATTTGGTGAAGTAATAAATTACTACCAAGATGAAATGGTGTCCATTCGAAGCTTTAGGTTCTATCATCCCTATCATGTCAATACCCTACATAGAGAAAGGCCGTGGGGAAGAGATCATATTGAGAAGTGTCGGAGGCACATGGACCTTATCTGCATAAATCTGACATTTATGACACTTCTTTGCAAATTTGTAACAATCAGATTCCATTGTCAGCCAATAGTAACCTGCCCTTAGCATCCTTTTAGCCTTCGAATGTCCATTAGCATGAGTTCCAAATGAACCTTCGTGACCCTCATGCATCAACATGCCTGCTTCGTGTCTATCCACGCATATGAGAAAGACCATGTCATAATTTCTCTTATACAACACATTTTCACTGAGGAAGAAACTGCCTGCCAATCTTCTCAATGTCTTTATATCTTTCTTCGAAGCACCAATCTGGTATTCCTGAGTCTGAAGAAAATGCTTGATGTCATGATACCAAGGTTTTTCATCTGCTACCTTCTCTATTGTAAACACATGAGCAGGCCTATCCAGTCGCCGAACCATAATTTGAGGTATATCATTCCAAGTATTTACTTGGTACATAGAAGCCAGAGTTGCCAGAGTGTCCGCCATTTGATTTTCATCTCTAGGAATGTGATGGAATTCAACTTGGTTAAAGAAGGGTAACAATCTTGTAGCATATTCTTTGTAAGGGATAAAGCCAGGGTGACGAGTATCCCATTCTCCTTTAATCTGATTTATTACCAAAGTTGAATCACCATACACATCTAGAGTTTTAATTCTGAGATCAATAGCTTCTTCGAGACCCATGATGCAAGCCTCATATTCTGCCATATTATTAGTACAATCAAATGTTAACCTTGCGGTAAAAGGAATGTGCGATCCATGGGGAGTGACAATCACGGAACTAATTCCTTTACCATAAGCATTCACAGTTCCATCAAATATCATACTCCAATGAGATTCAGGGTCAGGACCTTCCTCAGGCAATGGTTCATCATAATCTTTCACTTTCAGGAACATCACGTCCTCATCGGGGAATCCATATTCTACAGACTGGTAATCCTCCACTGATTGGTGAGCAAGATAATCTACCAACACACTGCCAGCGGGAAATTCTCCCAGTAAGAGCAGGCTTTTCAAAAATGTACTTGATTGGATCCATTTTGGAGATCAACCAAGTAGTGTGATTCAACATATACTGCCGCAAACGCTTTGCCGCCCAGGCCAAAGCACAACATGTCTTTTCCAGCATGGAATACCGCGACTCACAATCAGTGAATTTTTTACTGAGATAATAAATGGAGAACTCCTTCTTCCCTGTTTCATCCTCTTGTCCCAGAGTACTACCCATGGATTTATCTAACACTGTCAGATACATAATCAACGGTCTTCCTTCGACAGGAGGGAGCAAGATAGGAGGTTCAAGCAGATATTCTTTAATACTTTCAAATTCCCTTTGGCAGTCATCCATCCACACACAACCTTGATCTTTCTTTAACAACTTAAAGATCGGTTCACATGTTGCAGTCGTGTGGGAAATGAATCTGGAAATATAATTAGAACGCCCGAGGAACTCTCTGACTTGCTTTTCAGTTCTTGGTGCTTACATCTCTTGAATTTCTTTGACTTTATCAAGGTCAACTTCAATTCCTTTCTGGATAACAATGAACCCAACAATTTCCCTGATCGAACACCGAAGGTACATTTATTTGGATTCAAGCGAAGATGATACTTCCTCAAACGCTGAAACAACTTCAACAAATCTTCTACATGCCCTTCTTCAGTCTGGGAGTTGGAAATTACATCATCAACATATACTTCAATTTCCTTGTGCATCAGATCATGGAATAGGGTTGTCATAGCCCTCTGGTACGTTGCACCAACGTTCTTCAACCCGAAGGGCATCACTCTGTAACAAATGTTCCCCAGGGTGTGATAAACATTGTTTTTTCCATGTCCTCCGGAGCCATTCTTATTTGATTATACCTGGAAAATCCATCCATGAACGAGAATACTTTGAATTTTGTTGTGCTATCCACTAACATATCAATGTGTGGCAATGGAAAATCATCTTTTGGACTAGCTTTATTTAGATCTCTGTAATCTACGCACATGCAGACTTTTCTGTCTTTTTTCGATACTGGGACAATGTTAGAAATCCATTGAGGATACACTGAAGTCACAAGAAAACCAGCATTAATCTGCTTTAGAACCTCCTCTTTAATCTTCACTGCCATATCTGAGTGAGTTTTTCTCAACTTTTGTTTAATTGGCGGACACTATGGCTTCAACGGCAAACGATGCTCTACAATATCTGTATCTAGAACAGGCATATCTTGATAAGACCAAGAAAAAATATCCACATACTCTTTCAATAGCTCAATCAACCTGCTCTTCACATCGAGATGCAACAATGCTCCAATCTTGACTTCCTTCGGATCTTCTTCTGAACCCAAGTTGATCACTTCCAATGGCTCTTTATATTACTGAATGGTATTTTCCTCGTGCGCAAGCAACTGTGAGACTTCTTCTAGAATCTCATCATAATCTTCTTCTTCGGCCACATACACAGGACATTCAAAGTTGGGAGAGAGTGCAGGGTCATTGTATTCAACGGGTTTTTTAATTAATCTCAACATATGATTTATGATTGCTTTTAGAAACTGGCACATATAACAAGTGATCATGCAGATTGAATTTCAGTTATTATTTATTTTGAAGGGTTTTTTCTGATTACCATTTTTCAAGAAAAAGCAGAAGATAAAGACACAATTTGGGAAACAAAGATAACTTTTATTATTGATTTTAAAAGTCACAGCAAACAGATAAACCCTACAACATTAATACTTCCACCTTGGGCAGAGTGAAAGCTTTTTTCAAAAAGATTAACAAAACAAATTACTTTGAAACATGTATGCAACAGGGAACATCAATGGTGATCCAGTTCTGAACCCTAACTTCGTGCGTCACATAATTCAGCATTTCCTGCTTTGCTTCATCTTCTACAATAGCATTAATCTTAGAAACAGTTGGATGAAGATAACCCCCGCTATGGAAGATGTCTTGATACTTGCTCGTAGCAGACTTCAGCTTCATGCCCTTACCTTTATCATTCTTTAAATAGAACCCCAAGTCAACTCTATTCTTGTTAGCAGGTGGATCCACAATTTGTCCCCACACTTCACTATGACCCTTACGCTCAACCTGCTGCGCATATTTAAGTGAAACCATGGAATTCTCATTTCCTCTTATATTGTCAATGGATAAGGATTTGGAATGGGTTCCAACAGTAGCTTCATCCGCCTCCACAATGCTGAAAGAGGATAAATGAGATATAAATAATGCATGTTCCCCATTTATGATCACTACTTTCCCTTCACGTACAAACTTCAGTTTCTGGTGTAAAGTTGAAGTAACAACCCCTGCCTCATGTATCAACGACCTTCCTAGCAAAAAGCTATAAGCGGGTACAATATCCATGACCTGGAAGGTTATCTGAAACAAATGTGGTCCTATATGAATAGGCAAGTCCACTTCACCAACAACAGATTTCCTTGATCCATCAAACACTTTCATAATGATGCCACTCGGGCGCATAGGTGTTCCTTGATATTTCAACTTCATAAGCGTACTCCTCAGTATAACATTCAAAGAGAATCCATTATCAATCAACATATTGGATAGTGAATCATTCTTGCAGTTCATAGAGATGTGGAGGGCTAGGTTGTGATTCCTTCCATCATCTGATAATTCATCATCGCAGAAACTCAAGTTATTACATGATGTAATATTCCCTATTACACTACTGAATTGGTCTATTGGCATATCACTCTCCACAAAAGCTTGGTCCAATACACTTATCAAGGATTCTCTATGAGCAGAGGAGTTCATCAATAATGCCAAGATATATTTTTGAAGGAGTCTCCAGTTGCTGATCTACAATTTTGTAGTCGCTCATCTTGAATATCTTCAAAATATCATCCACTTCTTTCTCTAACGCAGCCCCACTGGTCTCACCCGTAGCCTTCTTGGGTTCAACATTCTCAGCAATTTTCTTTCCAGCACTAACATCTCTTCGAACAACTGGTGCAAACACACGACCGCTGCGGGTCACCCTGCTATTTTCAGCAATATTCCCAACATCAGGCATTGGCTGGATGGGAACTTCTACTTCATCCTCTAAGATTGTAGCATTGTATTTGTAAGGCACATCCTTATCTGATTTGTAAGGGATAGGACCCAGTAAACTAATCACCAAAGGGGTAACAACCAGCTTGCTATAATAGTCAACTTCAAGATGGGCGGGTGCCCCAAAACAAGGTACAATGATGTTTACCCCTTCTTCAACATAATCAGTCATTATTGAGTCACTTTTAGAAAATAAATTCTCATCTGAGGAGAAATATTCATCTATGGAGGCATACTCTTCATCCGACTCTTCTTCAGTAAAACAAACCTCAACCATATCAACTTCATGGTAATGATCCCTTTGACTTGTAACCTTGATAATTCCATTATATAATAACAACTGAACACCCTTCTTCACGATTGAACATCCTCGGGAATCTTGACAGCAAACTCGGCAAGATCTATATTGGTGTTTCACCTGACCAGCCATATGGCAGAAGGTAGCATGCAATTACACAAGGTCCTCATTCATATACTCTACATCAAAAATTCTAAATTCTCCAGGACATCCAGAAACCATATTCAGCTCCTCTTCATACTCTGCCCTAGGCCTGATTATGTGGATTAGGCCCTCATCCATCATCTCTTGCAAATCAGCCTTTATCTTATCGCAACCTTGTATGTATGTACTACAAATAGCACAACCGGCATGGTCATGCGTATAGTAGCTAAATTCACAAAGGTCTACATGCATTTTCACCAAATCTCCCCTATCCAGATTAATATAAAAAATCCGGAAGTCGCCTGGACAATCAGTTACCATATTCACATCATTTACTCCCTCATGCTTGGGGAGAGGATTGTCTTTCACATTAGGTCCAACGTCCTTGAAAGATAGAACACCAGACTTCACCAACTTCTGCACCTCAGTCTTCAAAGGATAACAATTCTCAACATTATGCCCTGGTGCTCCTTGATGAAAAGCACATGTTTGGTCTTCCTTGTAATACCAAGGCAATGGTGATGGTAGTGGGATATGGTCGGGTCTGAACCAACTTCTTCTAAATCAATGCCGGTAGTAACTCTATATAGCTCATAGGAATAGGGTCATAACTCCCCCTTCTCTGATTATACCCTTGATTCCCCTGCTGGGACGGTCTCTGATAAGCAATAGTAGTTAGAGCTGCACCCACAATTGGAGTAACTGAGGCGACTTGCTGATGACGCTGATAATTCCTTCTATGATTATTAACCCTCCTCTCTTGCATAACAGCATTTGCATCCCCTTCCTTATTCTTGGTAAACCCATAAGATGGTTTCTTCACACCTCCAGAACTTTCACTCTTTGTTAAACAGCCCTCTCTTACAGCCTCTTCTAAGCGGATACCCATTCTTACCATTTCAGTGAAGTCACTTGGCGCACTTGCTACCATCCTCTCGTAGTAGAAAGCACCCAGCGTTTTCAAGAAAATCTTAGTCATCTCCTTCTCTTCCATGGGAGGAATCACTTGGGCGGCTAGCTCGCGCCATCTCTATGCATATTCTTTGAATGATTCCCTGTCTTTCTGAACCATGGCCCTGAGTTAATCACGATCAGGCACCATGTCTGTGTTGTACTTGTATTGTTTGATGAATGCTTCTCCCAAATCATAGAAAGTATGGATATTGATGCTGTCCAAACTCATATACCACTTCAGCGCAGCACCGGTAAAACTATCCCGAAATAAGTGAATCAACAGACGCTGATCATCAGTATGGGTAGACATTCTCCTCACGTACATCACCAAATGAGCACGAGGGTAAGTGTTTCCCTTGTACTTCTAAAACTCTGGGACCTTAAACTTAGCAAGTATATTAACATTCGGGACCAAGCATAACTCATTCACATTCTGCCCAAATAGATCTTTTCCCCTGAGGGCCTTCATCTCTCTTTGCATCTTGGCAAACTGCTCTTGAAAATCATCCATTCTGTCATAAAGACCCAAGTCTTCACTCGGTGGAGGGAAAGGACGACACACATCATCATTAAAAAACGGAACCATATTCACCGAAGGAGGTGCAGCAGGAGCAGCATGCACCACAGGAGGTGCCGGAGTAACAATAGTCTAAACAACTGGATTATCTTGAGGACCAAGATTGAAACCTTCAGGTGCAAAATTCTCTAGCATTCCCCATGGATAACCTTGAGGCATGCGATTCTGAACAACAGCTGGAGTAGCAGACATAGGAACAGTCGGAGCTTCAGTAGTTTCCCTTGTTGGTTGAGGTTGGACACTCGGTGGCTGATTTTGAGCAGCCACCAGAGCTTCCATCAGAGCAGTCAGATTGGCCATTCCGGCCTTCAAAGCAGAAACCTCCTCGCACAGCTCGCGATTCTCTTGTTCTAAGTTGTCCATCTTCTTTCTGAAATTAGCCCGAGTGTTGTAGTGGTGTGTCAGCTTGCTGAACAAAGTAAAGAAGCTTGATAATATACCTGGATATGCATAACAAAGGCAAGAAATATGTGCAATATGATGCATGATATGTAATGAATATGATTTTACTTTATTTAATATTTCAAGAGATTTAAATTTTTTGGACATATTGCAAATATCAAAGTAATAACGCGTTTGAAATACTTAAAATTTTTATTATAACAACTCCAAAATGGATTACAGGTTTCAATGATCCCAAGTACAAGAAGAAAATAAAATCTAAAACCCTGAGAAGTAAAATTGATGGAGATCACTCTATACGCTGGCGCTTCCCTTTGAGCCTGGCAATCTGAGCCTTCAACCTCTAGTTTTCTTCCATATATCTGATGACAACCTCCTTCCAATCACCTGAATCATGAAGTGAGTAATCAGCACATGATTGAGGCTTAGGAGAAAATAAATCCCCTTGCCTCTCCATAGTCTGTACCGCTCGACTCTTTAGGATCTCAATCAAGTCGTCTTTCTCCTTCAAATCTGCTCTATAGGAAATCTCTAAAGTTTGGCACTTATTCTTCCAAGCATCCTTTTCCTGCTGCATCCTAACCAAAGCAAGTTGTAGCTCTTCTAGATCATCTAATAAGGGAGGAGTGTTCTTCACAAACAGATCAGGCATAGGTGTTTCCCGGGAATACGACATCTTCAACTAAATAGCTCTCATTTGGACCCACTGAAGATATGGCTCCAAAGAAACAACACCCTAGGTCCCAAATCCTTCCTACTCTTTTTATGAACGTGACGCCAGGCCTTCGCAATCTGCTCCCTAGATTCCCTATGATCTTCTCCCTCCTTCAGAAAGAAACTACTCAAATGAATACTATTTGGATTATCCCTCATCGAATAACCAAGCTGCCGTCGTGCAAGAATAGGGTTATAGTTAATTCCTCCCTTTGTACGAAGAAGAGGTACATTGGGGAAACTACCACAACTATCAATAATCTCTATATCCTGGTAAGCTCGATGATACCAATCAATATCCGAGTGAGTAAGTGCCATGATCTTAGGAGCCCAACGGGGTTCCTTCTTGACATCCCAAAAAGCATCAGACTAAGGCATATGAGAGATAAACCACCTGTACAACAGAGGCGTGCAACAGATAATCATCCCCCATGATAAGAATTCTGAAGATGAATAAAGTAATAAGCATCACCCAACAAGGTAGGAACTGGGTTTCCAATCATGAAGATCCTGATAGCATTAATGTCAACAAACTTGTCCACATTAGGAAATAAGATCAACCTGTAAGCAAGTAGAGAAAAGATGTCCTCAAAAGTGACTGTACTCTTCATCCTGGCAAAGTAATGAGCTTTCTACAATAAGAACCGAGCTGGTAATCCTCTAATCCCTCCTTTAGTAGTCATATGGGCTTCCACCTCAGACTTCCCCAGATGAATCAAAGCAGCAACCTCATGTGGTTTTGACTCACCCTCCAAACCAGTAAAAGGAACACGATTGGTAACAGGTAAATCCAATAGATAAGAATACTCCTCCAGTATGGGCATCAACTAATAGTCGGGAAAAGTAAAGCAATGATACATCGGATCATAGAATTGGACCAAGGTCGAGAGAATACCCTCCTTCATCTTCAGCTTCATGAGAGGAATAATGGATCCATACTTCTTCCAAAAATCTGCAGAACACTCGATCTCAGGAATTAGACTGATCAACTCATCTATCTTGGGATCCTTGAAATTGTACTTCCCGGTCTTTCTCTTTCCAGAATCCATGGTAAAAAGTACCTGAGATATTCACAAATGGTCAACTTTTAAATCCCTTGAAATAAGATCTCTCTGAAAGATGCTTATGAGTGCATGGATGCATGATGCAACAATCACACACAAGATCACACATATAGGTTTCATAGGTTCAACGTCACGAGCATGAGGTCAAAGGTATTACCCATAAGGTGTTGGTCTAAAAGTTATCACTTGCCGAACAAGGTTCTAGAGGTTCCCAGAGTCTACATCCTTCCTTCGAATATTACCAACTTCCCAATTAACTTGGTAATTAGTAATATTCTCAAGAAAAACTCGTCTGAGAGTAGTATCGCGTGACATTTATTTCCGGATTACTCCGTCATAGCTTCTGCACTACACCTAAAAGGCCAAGATGGGTTTGGTATTCTACGGTCCTCAGTTTCAGCAGGCTCCTAGGTCGAAAGCAGTACGTCTTCCCGTTTACTCGGTAAATGACACTATAGTCAAAGGGGCCTCCACTGAGTGGGGGATCTCATGCCTCCTTTTTTAGGATTACTCCCTCAAAGTTAACATGACTATCCCAAGTCTGGGTATAAGACTTATGAGTAATCACCAAGCATCCTGAAAACCAGGAAAATCCAGACAAACATATAACACAAAAACAATAATAACACATATACAGATATAAACAAAGATAGGCTCGACCCAGTTAGGGATGGACCAGCAAGAGGTCAATATTTCCCCAGTGAAGTCGCCATTTTTTTTAGCGGTAGAACAGTTTAAGACTAAGCCATTGGATTGACTAGACTTATACAAATCAAAATAAAAATCGCCATCACGCTTTATTGTTTCCAAAGGAATGGGAAAAGAGCGAATAACCTAAAAAGAGGGGGAAAGATTCTAGGTAAGGGGGTTGGTTATGAAATGGGAAGGTATTAGCACCCTAAACATCTACGGTACTCCGTAGGAACCTCTTTGTAAAATCTGTATATTTTGGCTATAAAAATGAATGTCGTATAAGATAGATGGTGGAGGTGAGAAAAGAAATATATATTTTTATGATTTTTGCACCCTCCGCGATTGCGAACCTTTAGTGCCTACGTACCATCTTTTCGTGCAATATGGGATCAGGGTACACATAGTTCCTCTTTTAAAAATTTTAAAACACAAATGTGTTGGTTAATTTTATGAGATAAAACATCATCACCATTGTCCATGTGGAAAACATACTTACTACCCACAATTATGAGAAAGGAGAATTTGTATCATCTCAAAGTGGAGGATATGGCTTGGATTTTAAAATCAACAATGCCTCACTCAACACCCAAATGGAAAATATCTCTCTTTACTACATATTGTAGAAGTATAGTTGTTTGCATCACTACAAGGATTGACAAGAGTCCAATCTTTTTGAGAAAAGTTTAAAGACAAAGTGCCAAAATGGTTTGAAATGAGATTAATTGACTTTTAGTCTTCTCACAAAAAAATGTCAAAGTATTATTAAGTTTATTGGAGTTTATTTATGAAAGTGTTTGAAACTGCATTGACCTAAGTCCAAGTTTATTACGAAAGTGGTTCAAGTTTAAAACAAGAAGAGTTTTCAAAAGGAGGGAGAAGATTTTTTAAATTAAAGAAGATGGGAGGAGAAGAAGAGGCTATCCTAAAGCATAAGGGAAAAATCTAGGGATAAGAACCATCTAACCAACAAGAAGGCAATAATTGACACTATGAGCCAAGATAGAATTCCCATTATTTGGATTGAAACCAAACAAGCAAAAATACTACACCTCTTGAGAGAACCAAACTTCAAGTGTATTAAGTCTTCACAAAAATTGGGCAGAGTAACGGCTGTATACGGGTGAATTCCAAATTACAAACAAAGGGTGTAATCACAATAACCTGCACATAAAACAAACAAACAACCCAATGTCTTGAGGTAAACCTCAAGAGCTCCAGACAAAATAATCAGATAAGATCACAAGATCTCCAATCATAGGCCAAGGTTTCTAATCCTAAGTCCAAAAAGTCCAATGCTCCATAATGCCAAGGATAGTAACCAAATAGTCCAAGTATCATTAAAGATTTTTGGAGTTTGTGTTGATTATTAGGTGTTTTAAAAAGAAAAGTAAAACTCAAGTGAGCAAAAATAAAAATGACAAGAAAGTAAATACTCAAATGAGCAAAGATGAAAATGGCATGAAATATAAATGCTAAAAGTAAATAGTGCATAAAATAAAAGGGGCGTATAATAAAAGAATAAAGGATAAAGTCAATTATTAGTGGTTAGTGGTTAGTTGGATGATCATCTTGAAACTTGCATTTGGAACTCATTAGAGGATTG
Source organism: Vicia faba (assembly GCA_948472305.1). Lineage (NCBI taxonomy): Eukaryota > Viridiplantae > Streptophyta > Magnoliopsida > Fabales > Fabaceae > Vicia > Vicia faba. Next base: position 744,768,677 of record OX451739.1, read on the forward strand.
GTAGAACCAAAGCCTCCACACAACAATTTGCATTTTATTTTTGTCAAGTATATCATCCATTTGCAATCCTTATGAGTATCGTTTAATGATCAACGATGTTTAAGTGATCCGCGTTGAATAAAGGTGTTGTAGATCCATTAGAGCATTGGTAGAACCAAAGCCTCCACACAATGAATCTCAAGGTTATTGGATCAAAGAGATCAAATTAACATACTTAGGCTTGCAAACATAAGTTTGGGCCATGAATGATCATTTATTCGAATCAGGACAAAATTAGCGCTATGTTAAACAATCGTAAGTGGACTTATATAGAAGTCGCACCTATTTTGAGGCCGGTCAATAACAATCCATGCACCATTTATTTTGAGACATGATATAGAGATCATGCTCAAACAACATGTAGTGCAATGAGAAGGAGGTGAGATGAAGAGGGGTGGGAGAGAATATACAAACCACTTTTGGATTAAATTTAATCAAACTATTATTAAAATCATTCATCCATTTTTATGGAGTTAGACTCAACACCATGGATCCAATGATGTCAATAAAGTTCATGATCAAAAATTTAACCCAAGATCAGCCAAAAAATAGTCACAAAATAATATTACATTTTAATATATACAAAAAGGTTTTAAAATAATGTTTAAAAATAGAAATAAAAGAGAAAAATATCAACTATGTTCAAATTAATCGAGAAATAAAAAATAAGATCATAGAAAAATCAGAAATGAACTAAAATAATATTATAAATTTTTTGGTAATTTTTTAAAGTCAGAAACTATTTTTTAGAATTAAAAGAAAGGGGTAAAATAAACCAAAAATGATAAAAAAAATAACAAAGTCAGAAACAAAAATAAAATAAGGTCACCAATATTTGTCACAATATCATTGGATCATTCCATAATTTTTTGGAAATTTAAACATGCATAAAAGTATTTTTAAACATTTAAAACAATTCAAGTAAAGTGTAAATTTATAAAAAATACCAAAACACAAAATTAAATTGTGAAAAAATAAAACTCAGAAAAAGAATAATCAAAAATATTTTTCATAATTTTTTCAGATTTTTTGGACTAAAAATGAATTTTCTATGATTTTTTGAAGTTTAAAACAATTAAATATAAAAATCAGAAAAGAAAATAAAAGTAAAAAATATGTGGACCATTGGATGACAGTCAAAATGCGTTAGTAATCTGATCCAAAGGATCTGGCGCGCTGTGCATATCATGGCCATTAGTGAATAAAGCATTGGATCAATTATTAAATCAGAACTCAAAAATAACAAGTGACACGCCATCATTGGTTGGAAGATGACATGTTGATCATCTTCAACCTCCAGCCAACGTGAATTACAGGTCTCTCAAACTGTAAAATCAGAAGCTCAGACCTATGCCATTCACTTTGTCTCTTCAAGACGAAGACAACCACACCCTCGCGCCAAATTTATATAAACTGTAGCTCAAGCAATTTGGAAGGAAAGTTTTGAAAAGGGATTTGAAATTTCATGGTCAAAACGTGTTTCCAGTAAAAAAAGCAAGTGTTGAAACTAGAACCAGGGCAATGAGAGCATCACAATGATATCAAAGTTTTGAAGAATTGATGAAGGAATCTACCTATTGAAGTTGAGTTGCAGAGCTCTGAAACTGGACTTCTATTGAGCAATATAGGGCATGATTCTTGAATGTAATTATATTGTTAGTTTCAGGGAAGATCAAGGAAGGTGAATTGATGGAAAATGGGATTGGAAAAGGCTTATATATGGATTTCGAAGTTACTGAATTATGAGTTATGGAACGAGTTTGGCAGGATGATTCTGGCTATCCAAGCTTGAGGAAATGAATGTGGAATGACCCTCTATTTATAAGGAATCAAATGGAATGTCCAAGCGTGTGAAATGATGAAGTTTGGAGGGAAATCGTGTGAAGTTGCAAACAAGAAACGTGTGACTTCTAATTTGATCAAAACTCATCCAAAATGCACATTTTGTTGTGCTAATCAATTATGGAAGTTCACTAATCATGTTTAGAGGCAAAAACGCGTGGAAAACTTGTGATTATAAGCCAAAACAAGGATTTCAAATTCTGACTTATGGAGAAACTCCAGTTCCAAGTTACCAAGTTCAATCTAATGGAATTCTCAACTCAAGGGGTCTTAAGGCATGATTCTTGATGCTTTAGAAAGATGAGGTTACAAGCTTTGCAATCGACAAAGAGTGGAATCAAATCGATGCTTGAGCTGAAAGTTGTGTTGAGTCAAAGTTGGAGAAAAAATGTTGACTTTCCATACTTAGAAATATTTCAAATTTTTCTTCAAAGGTGACCTATAATGTCTTGCATCCAAACATAGCCTTCCACTTGGAATTTTCTCTTGACCAAAAAATATGGCATGAAATAGATATCTTGAATGACATTTTGAAACTTGAACCATCCAAAATCTCGAAAAATTGAGAGAGTTATGAATTGTTGAAGTTGGAAAAAAAATCATGAAATGACCTATAATATTTTGTATCCTTAAGGAAATTTCCATCCATTTTATAACTTTTCATATAAAAAAAGGAATAAAGTTCACATCCTTAAGATCATTGTAGAAAAATAATGGGCTCAAGGTGATAAAAAATGACCAAGTTATGATCATTTGAAGTCATACATGGAAAATTGGGGATTCATCTGGAGGACTTGTAATCTTTCTTCCTCATCAAGTTTCTTCCACATGAAAACTCCTTTGAACTTTTGAAATTATTTTTTAATAACCCTTTTAAGAGAATGATGTATTTGGAATAACTCAAAAATACCAAAAGATGAGCAAGATATACTCCTTTGAAGTTCAAAACCCTAGCTCCTAGATTAAGAAACATGCCTTGAGGAACTTTGACAATTTTGAACAAACTTCTTGTACCAAAACAAATTCTTTATAAATATAAGTTGTTGAGGATGATAATGAGAACTCATAGAAACCATAAACACTTCCATATCTTGATAATTGAGAGGAACATGCACTTGTGACCAAAGGGAATAAAATCTTGTCCAAACATGACTATTTTTTCAATCAACCCCTTGTACTTTGTGGATCAAATTTGATAATCTTGAAATGTGATGAACCAAAATAAGCTTTCCATGCCATTTCTTCCAAAACAACTTCAATGGTGAGGCTTGAACTTCTCAAGCTTTATTGACTAGGGCATGGAAATAAACTCATGAACCCATGGGGCAACTTGTTAAATCTCATTGCCTTTACCTACATGGATAACAAGAAAGACAAACCAACATTGCATTTTATTAATTAAAAGAAGAAATCAAGACAAAAAATATTCATGATCAAAAAAGAACACAAGTCAAGGTGCTTGGTGATTCCTCAAAGTGAAAAGCTAAATATAGGGAGGGGAACCAAGAATCCTAGTGTGATCTTATTGTAATGGAATCAACATGGTATGATGAAGGGATCTTAGGGGAAAAATTGGGGTAAAACACCTTCGACCTCATGCTCGTGATATTGAACCTATGAACCCTATATGTGTGATCTTGTGTGTGATTGTTGCATCATGCATCCATGCACTCATAAGCATCTTTTGAAGAAATCTTATTTCAAGGGACTTAAAAGTTGACCATTTGTGCATATCTCAGGTACTTTTAACCATGGATTCTAGAAAAAGAAAGACTGGGAAGTACAGATTAAAGGATCCTAAGATAGATGAGTTGATCAATCTAATTCCCGAGATCGAGTGTTCTACAGATTTTTGGAAGAAGTATGGATCCATCATTCCTTTTATGAAGCTTAGGATGAAGGAGGGTATTCTCTCGAATTTGGTCCAGTTCTATGATTCGATGTATCATTACTTTACTTTTCCCGACTATCAGTTGATGCCTACACTGGAGGAGTATTCTTATTTGTTGGATTTACCTATTACCGATCGTGTTCCTTTTACTGGTTTAGAGGGTGAGTCAAAACCACATGAGATTGCTGCTTTGATTCATCTGGGGAAGTCTGAGGTGGAAGCCCATATGACTACTAAAGGAGGGATTGGAGGATTACCAGCTCAGTTCTTATTGGAGAAAGCTCGTTACTTTTCCAGGATGAAGAGTACAGTCGCTTTTGAGGCCATCTTTGCTCTACTTGCTTACAGGTTGTTATTATTTCCTAATATGGACAAGTTTGTTGACATTAATGCTACCAAGATCTTTATGATTGGAAACCCAGTTCCTACATTGTTGGGTGATGCTTATTACTCTATTCATCTTCAGAGTTCTTATCATGGAGGGATGATTATCTGTTGCATGCCTTTGTTATACTGGTGGTTTATCTCTCATATGCCTCAGTCTAATGCTTTCTGGGATGTCAGGAAGGAACCCCGTTAGGCTCCTAAGATCATGGAACTTACTCACTTGGATATTGATTGGTATCTTCGAGCTTACCAGGATGTAGAGATTGTTGACAGTTGTGGTAGTTTCCCCAATGTACCTCTTCTTGGTACAAAGGGAGGAATTAACTATAACTTTGTTCTTGCACGATGACAGCTTGGTTATTCAATGAGGGAAAAACCAAATAGTATTCATTTGAGTAGTTTCTTTCTGAAGGAGGGAGAACACCATAAGGAAGCTAGGGAGCAGATTGCGAAGGCTTGGCGTCACATCCACAAGAAGAGTAGGAAAGACTTGGGACCTATGGGGGTTGTTTCTTTGGAGCCTTATCTTTAGTGGGTCCAAACGAGAGCTATTCAGTTGAAGATGTCGTATGCCCAGGAAACACCTATGCCTGATTTGTTTGTGAAGACCACTCCTCCCTTATTGGATGATCTAGAAGAGCTGCAGCTTTCTTTAGTCAGGATGCAACAAGAAAATGATGCTTGGAAGAATAAGTGCCAAACTTTAGAGATTTCCTACAGAGCAGACTTGAAGGAGAAAGACGACTTGATCGAGATCCTTGAGAGTCGAGCGGTAGAGACTATGGAGAGGCAAGGGGATTTATTTTCTCCTAAGCCTCAGTCAAATGCTGATTACTCACTTCCTGATTCAGGTGATTGGAAAGAGGTTGCCACCAGGTATGTGAAAGAAAACCAGAGGTTGAAGGCTTAGATTTCCAGGCTTACAGGGAAGCCCCAACGTGTAGAGTGATCTCTGACAGCTTTACTTCTCAGGGTTTTAGACTTTATTTTCATCTTGTACTTGGGATTTTTGAGACTTGTAACCTATTCTGAAGTTATTATAATTAAAAAAATTCAGTATTTCAAATGCGTTATTACTTTGATATTTACAATGTGTCTATAAAACTTTAAATCCCTTGAAATATTAAATAACAAAATAAAATCATGTGCATTGCATATCATGCATCATATTGCACAAATTTCTTGCATTTGTTATGCACATCCAGGTGTCTTACCAAGCTTCTTTACTTCGTTCAGCAAGCTGACTCACCACTACAACACTCGGGTTAATTTCAAAATAAAGATGGACAACTTAGAACAAGAGAATCGCGATCTGCGCGAGGAAGTTTCTGCTTTGAAGGCCGGCATGGCCAATCTTACTGCTCTGATGGAATCTTTGGTGGCTGCTCAGAATCATCCACTGAGTGTTCAGCCTCAACCAACAAGGACTACTGCTGAAGCTTCGGTTGTTCCTGTATCTGCTACCCCAGTTGTTGTTCAGAATCGCATGCCTCAAGGTTATCCATGGGGAATTCCAGAGAATTTTGCACCTGAAGGTTTCAATCTTGGTCCTCAAGATACTCCATTTGTTCAGACTATTGTTACTCCTGCACCTCCTGTGGTGCATGCTGCTCCTGCTGCACCTCCTTCCATGAATATGGTTCCGTTTGTTAACGATGATGTGTGTCATCCTTTTCCTCCACGAAGTGAAGACTTGGATATCTTTTGTACCCCAAAATTTGCCCTCCCATATTTCTCAATACATTTCAAGTGAGGTCCTGAAATTGCTCAAGGAAATCCAAGAGTTGACTATACAAGCTCTCTCCTAAGGCAGTCTACCTCAAAATTAAGGTTTCAGTTTGCATCAAGATGTTTGAGTCCAAAGGTTCTCAAATGCTCACCATTGTCCTAATATGTTCTCAAGATCATCCACATCAAGTTTCAAGCCTTGCAGAGGAAGTTTGCTCAGTCAATTGCTCAAAGGCCTGAAAATCGACTGTGCAAGGGCAAAAGTCAATTGTGGCCCACATACAGTCAAACTTCAATATTTTTTGTCAACATTATCATTTTGAAGTATGATTCATCATTTGATCAAGGGTTGATCATGATTCATCAAGGATTGCTCCCAATTCATCAAAACCCAAAAGTTGCTAAATTTGGGTTTTGTAGGAAAAGTCAACTCAACTTTGACCAAACATAACTTTCTCATACTTTATGAGAAATGACCCATCCAAAGCTCATTTTAAGAGGATGAAATTACCTACAATTAATATTCATCTCCCAAGTTCAAAATATTCACTCACAAGAAGTTATGAATTTTGACATTATAGGTCATTTTGAAAAGTCAACAAAAACACCTTTTTGTCAAAGCTTCATACATGAACATGGAATACAAAATTGAGATGAGACCAAAAGTGGTTCTTAGAGGACATATAAATATTTCTAAAAAGTCTAAGAACACCTTCAAAGAGTCAAAATTGGGGAATTTATGCATTGGTGAAGTTGACTTTTTTTGCAAAATTGCCAAAAGTCAAAAGTGCCTCAAATTGCAAATTTTGCCAAATGGGCCTAACTTTTTGCATTTGTTTTGAGTTGGTAGCATGGTCCACGAGCCCTAGCTCTTCCCATTTGTATTTATCCTATTTTTTCTATTTATTTTGATTTTTATTGCAATTAAATCAATTTAAATCAAAACAAATCATGGAAAAATCCAAATCATTGAAATCTCAAGATCTTGTGCATATTTCAGGTCCTATATCCAACTAGCAAGTGAATGAATTCGTGAAAGGCATAGGTGGGAACAAAAAGATTAGTTTTGGCCTATTTTTGGAAGGATTTTCAAGTGAATCAAATCAAGATCAAAAGCCATAATTGATAAAGATTGTGAACACTTTTGTAAACCTAATTCATTCCTCAGTATATAGTGAACATTTGCAGACCCAAAACACAAGGTTTTTGAGGCGCACAAGACAGAACCTAACTTGAAAAATTCAAAGAAAAGTGGTAATCTGTTTTGCTACTTCCAGGAATTTTCAAGACCCTCTAGCCATCTCATTCGCTTCCTGGGATCACAAGCAAGCTTTACCAATCAAGAACAAGGACTTTCCAGCGCTAGAACTCACTGTAAGTCAGCCACGACCATGGCTTGTTCTTGAAACCGAATTGCATGATTTTGGCATCTATAGCACGAAATACTTATATATTCTTGCTCCTTGAAACATTTGCAAACTATCTATAACATTCAATTTCATTTTTGTGGACTATATCAGGATTTGCCATTGTTAGGTTTTTTTGCTTCGATTTAGGATCTTTGTGTACAGGTAAAATTGGCCCCCAAGAAGGGCACCATGATGCTCAACAAGTTAAGATGAGTTGATTCATGGCATTAGTTTTTGTTTATCATGCCTGTATTTAATTTTGAGACATGCAGGGTTTGTAGTTACGGACAGTTGTCCGTAGGTAAAAGTCTATGACTTTTACCAACGGAGCGAGGAGGAAGATAACTGGCGTGGCACATTCCCATTCGTCTGTTTAAAATCTTGCGTGCAGGAAGTTAACAAAGTTGTTTCTTTTTTATATTATTTGTTTGTTTCTTTACATACAACAGAAGCACGTGGCTCTGTTGGTAGTGGAGCAGTTGGAAAAGGCTTTGGGGCCTGGGTTCAAATCCCAGGTCCCCCCCATATTTCATGTTATTTTTCTATAAATATTCAAGCATGCACACAAGGCCAAAGGATCACCATGCATCCTCAAGATTCAACCTTTGGATCTCCAGATGGCCAGATCTAAAGGCCATCAGATGAAGAAGCATCATAGGCCTTGGTCAACATGCAGCATGGGAACCTTGAAGGTCAACGTGGACCTTTGGTTTTGGGCCAGAATTGCTAGCAACACACCCCTCCAAATTACTTTCTCAGGCCCACATTCTTCTTCTTTTCATTTATATTTTCTTTTATTTAATTTATTTAATTATCTTTACTAACACAAATTAATTTTTCTTTTTATCAAAAAATCATAAAAATAACATTTTCATCCAATTAGGTTTATAATTTATTTTTTATACAAATATTAATTTAATTAGTTTATTTAATCTTAGGGTAACTTTAATTATTTTGTAAATAAATTAAAAACAACTAGAAAATTAAGGTTTTAGTTTAATTTAAATTCTATTTTATTTCTCTTAAAAAATAACCAAAAATACAAAAATAGGCCGTGTAAATCATTTTCTTTAAATTAATTTAATTACTAATTAGTTTTGTATTTAATTTAAAAATCCCACTCTTTTTCTTAAATAATTAAAAACAACAAAAATATTTTTCTTTTAATTAGGTTAGACGGGGTCAAAACCTTAGTTCTTTTCTCGTTCTTAATTCATTGCGCGCGCTTTATATTTTTTACGATATTGATGTAATTGCTCACAAGTTGTAATAGATTAATTAGGATTTTTCTACTTTTCATTTATCATTTTTTTTACGGGTTGTTTTTGGCTATGTAATTAATACCCGAAGCCTTGTAATAGTTTAGCTTTACTTTCTGCACTTTAAATTCCGCAAACATTAAACTGTTAGATGTATGAATAATAGGGATGTATGACAAGAATGTATGTAAACTTTAAAATAGTTAGAGAACCCTAAATGTGCAAAGATAAATAAGTTAAAATTGAATCACTCGCACATGCGCACTCCTAAGGTATGCTCTCACTTTGGTTGCCTTCGGTAAACGGTCATTAAGTATAGGGTATTTTAGTGGTCGCCCTTCTGTCTCAAAAGATCAAAGTTGTCTCGAAAAGGTTGCCTCAGAATAGTTGCCTCGAATATTGATCTTAAGACATTAGGGTTATTACTAAGACGTCCTAACATTGCTTTAGTGATCGTACGTCCCTTTCGAATTGACCCTTAAAACTCCTACGATGGTGCTACCTACTCACTAATAGTAGGATAGTGTTGTATAAAGGAAACGAACATAGAACAATTCTTTTTTCGAGTAGGTAGATGCTAGTAGGTACTTGCTCAATACAAACAATTTTTCTACACTTACACTCTTTTCAAACAAGCTTTTCAAAAACACTTCGTAACACTCTTGAAGACAAAAGCAATAGTTAAATCTAAGTAAAACAAAAACTTTTCAAATCACACAAACACAGAAGCAATTTTTAAATGATAAGCAAGTACCTAAGAGCCCGTGGAAAACCACAGATAGAAAGGGTGCTAATACCTTCCCTTTCTATAATCTACCCCCCGTACTCAGAATATCTCGAAAAAGGAATTTTTCTGTGCTTTTTTTCTTTTCCTTGTTGGATAAAATAAAAGTCGATGGCGACTCTTGCTTACCGCGACATTTTGCAAACACAAACGCAAAATGCAAACCAGCATTTTCCTAAAACAGTCGGTTCTGCCACCATATCACAGAACTGGCGACTCTGCTGGGGATAATAATAAGTGGGGTGTACCTTAGGATTAGTTCATCATATTTGCTTCTATTATTTGAATTGATTGCTTTATTTTTGTGGGCTTTGTATTGGAGTTACCATAGATCCTAACCCGGATCTGGGGGACACCTTGTAGGTAAGTAGAAATAAACTGTGAGGGAACTGTACGGCGTAGACCAATACGGTTGAAGCAGTAGCTACATTGATGTGGCACATTGGTTGGTACCGGTATCCCTTGTGGAGAAACAAGGAGAATACGGGGCTGCTATGTGTATCGTTAAGCATCAACTGGACTTAGAACCTATAATTGACCAACTTGGCCATAAGAAGTAGTGAGATAGCCGGCCTCGATATAGATCTGAGAACTAGTTGATACTCGATACTACACTCATTGAGACCATACTATCGAGATAGTTCCGGCTGCAAGAAAAGATTGTGTGAGCTGAAACCATGACCGATGGAGGATGGTCAGTGATATTGAGAACCTCTAGAACCCAGTTACTATTATTAGGACATGTTGAACCAACTGAACTTCAAGAGGGTAGTACCTAGACCCTATGCAAGCCTGAAACTTAAGGGCTCTTGTGTGACTTGTTTGCCTTTACCATGTCTGTTACCTGCCTGTTATCTGCTATACCTGTTGTGTGTTTTATCATGACATCATGCATCATAACATAGCGTGCATACTTCATTACACTAACCATTTCAAAGACCAAGGGGATTTATCTTTGTGCTATTTTGCAGATTATGGCTTCTATGCGCAGAAACACCATCTGAGTTAACTTTGTGCAAATACCTTCTCAACTCAAATATTTAGCCTCGAGGATTTCTGATACTTCTTCATTCATTAGGAGACATGGTCAGCTTCTTAGCTTGGTTACCTCAAAGTTGGATGAGCATATGATGAGTGTGATTTTCCAGTTCTTCGACCCAGTGCATTATTGCTTCACTTTCTCGGATTATCAGCTAGTTCCCACTTTGGAGGAATTTTCTTATTTACTGGGCATATCCATCCTCGAGCAGACACCCTTCACAGGTTTGGAAGAGGTTCCTAGACCTGAGGACATTGCTTCAGCCTTACACCTAAAAAGGGCTGATGTAGTATCCAACTGGGAGACACGGAGCGGGGTTAAAGGTTTCTTGGCTAAGTTTCTGATAGATCAAGCTCAACAGTTCTGGGATAACTTGGATTTTTAGGCTTTTGAAGACATCTTAGCTCTCCTCATCTACGGCTTGGTTCTTTTCCCGAATCCAAATTCCTTCATAGATGTGAATGCGGTTAAGATCTTCCTGTCCCACAATCCTGTGCCTACTCTTCTTGGTGATATCCTACATGCCCTTTATACTCGTACTGTGCGAAGAAGGGGGACCCTCATGTGTTGTATGTCGCTGCTGGTGAGGTGGTTTATTTCGCACCTCCCCAAGTCTGTATTAAAGAATGAGGAAGGTCTAGGTTGGTCCTACAGGATAATTTCCCTTGCCCATACGGACATTCTTTGGAGTTCTAAAGATATGGAAAAGGTTACTGTCATTGATCGATTTGGGGGATACCCTAATGTCCCATTGATTGGAATAAGAGGAGGAATAACCTAAAGTCCTTGTTTGGCTTTACGATAGTTTGGTCGCGCTCGGAGAGACGGTCCCCATGAGTTGCTTCTTGAGGACATTGCCTTTGACTACAAGGGAGACACTAATGAGCATCGTCGAAGGTTCATACGAGCTTGGGGCATGATGAATAGGTCTGACCCTCACGAGCTAGAACCAAATACTTCTCTCCTTATGCAACCTTATCTTCACTGGGTTCGAGCTCACGCTCAGAAGCTTGGGATGCCCTATGAAGTTGTACTGCCAGTGATTGTGGATCATACCAATGAAGAAGGTGTTGCTTATACAGTCATTTATCCATACATGCCTACTGATCTTGGGGCATTGAAGAGATCTTGGATTCAGTTGAGGAAAGAAAGGGATACCTACCGAGAGAAGTATCATGAGCAAGAGAGGAAGATCTTGAAGCTCACGAGGCAACTTGAGAATGAAAGGACAATCAATGATTATGTCAGCACGAAGGGGAAGCGACCATGGGATTTCTGATTTCTTTTATTGCTTCTAGTTTAGATTTTCTTTTCAGTTATTTCTTTTGTAACGCCTTAAAGGCTTTTGTTAAACATTTTACAAGTTAATCTAATAAAGTGTGTTTTATTTATGTTTTGCAAATTTAAATCTCCCAAAGTCTTTGAAATCATTTCATACACATTCCATTATCATGAACCTCATCACAGGTACCATTACAGGTTTCTCATCTTCTTCGTTGTTTATTTCAGCACAAAATGTCTTATGAAATGCCTACCGATCAGGCCATCAAAGCTCTCCAGGCTCATAATGCTCAATTCCATGAGATGTTCTTGAACCTGGCTAAATGGCAAGAAGATTTGAAGACTCTCATCCTGAAGAAGGAAAAGAAGAAGAAGAAGAAGGTGGTTCTTCTGAATATGGGTCACAGATTTGGGAATAGGTTGCGAGAGGAAGTTGATCTGTCTCATTCATCCAAAGGAGGAGAGAATCAAGAAGAAGAAAAAGGTCCTATTCCTGTGGTCTCTGATAATGATACTGACTTTGATGAGGAACAGTACCCTCCTGCTGAGGATAGGTACAAACAACTTGAGGACCGTCTAAGTGCTATGGAGATTCAGAAGGTTCCTGGGTTGGACTTCGGAGATTTGGGACTAGCATCAGGGGTGGTGATCCCTCACAAGTTCAAAGCTCTTGTTTTTGCTAAGTACAATGGAATATCCTGTCCAAAACTCCATCTTCGCTCATACGTCAGAAAAATTCAACCTTACACTGTTGATAGGAATCTATGTGTACACTTCTTTCAAGACAGTATGTTAGGGACTCAACTTGACTGGTTCTATCAATTGGAAGGAGCTAATGTCTGCAACTGGGAGGACCTTGCTGCTGCATTCTACAAGAAATACCAGTATAATGCCGACCTTGCTCCCACTCGTACCCAGCTTCAGGGTATGTCTATGGGTGCAAGCGAAGGTTTTAAGGACTATGCTCAGAAGTGGATAGATCTGGCTGGAAGAGTCCAACCCCCTCTGTCTGGCAGGGAGTTGGTTGGTATGTTTCTTGGGATGTTGTCTGGTCCATTTTTCAATCATCTGATCGGTAGTTCGTCATCTGGGTTTACTGAATTGATTATGACTGGGGAAAGACTAGAAGCTGGTATCAGAAATGGTAAGATACATAAGGATGCGTCATCCAGTACAGTGAAGAAGCCTTTTGTTGGCAAGAAAGAAGCTAGTGCAGTCTACAACTTGAGGAACCAAAACCAACCTGAACACCGTCAAGCAGTGAATGCGGTAGTAATATCAAGACCCACCGTTGCCCCACAATGCAACAATCAGCAAAGAATGGATAGGCCGCTGAGACAGTACACTCGGCTTAATATGACTTTGTCTCAAATTCTATCGCAATTGTTGAAAACCAATCTGGTAACTCTGAGGGAAGCCCTGAAGAATCCCATCACCACATCTCTGCTATATAATCCAAACGCTCGCTGTGCCTATCACCCCGATAGCCCGGGTCATGACACAGACAACTGTTGGGCTTTGAAGAATAGGGTGCAAGACTTGATTAAGGCTAAAGAGATTGAGTTTAACGCTCCAGAGAAACCCAACGTCATAACTGCACCCATGCCCAAGCATGGCCCAAAAATCAATGCTATTGAGGTTGTCTCTGCCACGGAAGATGCTGATGATGAGAACCCGGATGTCGACAGCTGGATCTATCCTACAACAAATGGTGGCTTAAACAACTGGACGACAAAGGACTTCGTGCCCGTTTCTTTTATTACACAGTAATAAACTTTTGTTTTGAGATTTGTAACAGACAATTTGAAACTTTACAGCCTGGTGCCTTGCTCAAGGCACCTTGGCTTTGTTTGTGAGGGCTTATTATTTGTCATTTTCATATATCATCAATAAAGCGTTGGACGTTTCTTGCATTATGAATTTTGTGCTCCTTGTTTTTCTTTTCTATCTCTCACTTTATCAAAACAGCTATTGTCTTACACACACTCATATATCATAATGCAGATCCACATCCACTCTGGATCCCATTGATAACGACTCTGCTACTGCCAGTTATGACTTCGAGAATCGGATCAACCAAGTCGAGGACGAGGGTAAGGATGATTGTGAAGTACCTGGGGAGCTTGCTAGATTGCTGCTACAGGAAGAGAGGGTCATACAGCCTCATGAAGAGCCAGTGGAATCAGTAAATTTGGGTACGGAGGAAGACAAGAAAGAGGTCAAGATAGGTGCAAATTTGGAGCCTAGTGTTAAGCAACGGTTGATACAGATGCTACGTGACTATGTTGAGACCTTCGCTTGGTCTTATGAAGATATGCCTGGTTTAGACACTGATATTGTGGTACACCACCTGCCAACCAAAGAAGACTGTCCTCCGATAAAGAAAAAGGTTCGCCGTATGCGCCCCGAAATGTCTGAGAAACTCAAAGCTGAGGTCATGAAACAGTTTGACGCCGGATTTTTAGCTGTTACTTCTTACCCACAGTGGGTTGCCAACGTGGTTCCGGTGCCGAAGAAAGATGGTAAGGTACGGATGTGTGTAGATTATAGAGATTTGAACAGGGCAAGCCCGAAAGATGACTTTCCACTGCCTCATATCGATGTTCTGGTCGACAACACCGCACAACATAAGGTCTTCTCCTTTATGGATGGTTTTTCCTGTTACAATCAGATTAAGATGGCTCCCGAGGATATTGAAAAGACAACTTTCGATACGCAGTGGGTACTTTCTGTTACAAGGTGATGCCTTTCGGGTTGAAGAATGCTGGGGCAACTTATCAGCGTGCCATGGTCGCTTTGTTTCATGACATGATTCACCATGAGATTGAGGTTTACGTTGATGACATGATTGTAAGGTCCCAGACTGAAGAAGAACACCTCGACCATCTCCAGAAACTGTTCGACAGGTTGAAGATGTACAAGCTGAGGTTAAACCCGAACAAGTGCACCTTCGGGGTAAGGTCTGGTAAGTTGTTGGGTTTCGTCGTTAGTGATAAAGGTATTCATGTGGATCCCGCAAAGGTGAAGGCTATATAGGAGATGCCGGCTCCCCACACAGAAAAGGAAGTTAGAGGCTTTTTGGGACGTCTGAATTACATTACCCGATTCATTTCACATCTGACTTCTACTTGTGAGCCAATCTTCAAGCTGCTGAAGAAAGATCAGGTGGTAAAGTGGAATGATGAGTGCCAGGCCGCCTTCGAAAGGATCAAAGAATATCTCCAAGAGCCACGAATTCTGATGCCTCCGGTTGAAGGAAGACCTTTGATCTTATACTTGACCGTACTGGATAATTCAATGGGGTGCGTGCTGGGGCAGCATGACGAGCCTGGCCGAAAAGAGCATGCTATTTACTACCTTAGCAAAAAGTTTACCGACTGCGAGACCCGATACTCGTTGCTTGAGAAAACTTGTTGCGCTTTGGCATGGGCTGCTCGCCAGCTGAGACAGTATATGCTGACTCACACTACCCTATTGATATCAAATATGGATCCAATCAAGTATATCTTCAAAAAGCCCGTCTTGTCCGGAAGAATAGCAAGATGGTACATGATCATAACTGAGTATGACATATAATACACAACCCAAAAAGCAATCAAGGGAAGTGTGTTGGCGGATCATTTGGCGCATCAGGCCGTGGATGATTACTAGTCTATGAACTTAAAATTCCAGGATGAGAACATCATGTTGGTGACCGACTGTGAAGAACCTGGACCAGATGAAGGACCTGAGGAAGGATCCCTATGGTCTATGTATTTTGATGGAGCCTTAGATGCGTTGGGTAATGGAATTGGCACCATGATCATATCTCCTGAAGGATGTCACACTCCGTTCACCGCCCGACTATGTTTTAACTGCACCAACAACATGGCGGAGTATGAAGCATGCATCTTGGGTCTCCGAGCAGCTATTGACCTAAGGATTAAGTTCTTGAGTGTATTCGGAGATTCCGCTCTCGTGATCAGTCAGATCAAAGGCGAGTGGGATACAAAACACCCAAATCTTATCCCTTATAAAGAGTATGTATTGATGTTGCTTCCGCACTTCTAGGAGATAACCTTTGAACATTTCCCAAGAGAGGAGAACCAGTTAGCGGACGTGCTAGCTACCATGTCTTCTATGTTCATAGTCAGGTGGGACAATGAAGCTCCCTAGATTACCATCGAGAGGTTGGATGAAACTATACATTGCTGTGACATTGAGACTGAAGAGGTAGCAGATAAACCCTGGTTTCACGAGGTAAAAAGGTACCTTGAGGCTCAAGAATACCCCGAGGGTGCATTTGTTAATGATAAGAAGTTTTTGAGGAGGTTCGCGGCGAAGTTCTTCATCAGTAATGGCATCCTTTACAAGCGTAACCATGATTCAACCTTATTGTGGTGTGTAGACAAGAACGAAGCAGAAAGGATTATGGCAGAATTACATGAAGGTACTTTCGGAACTCATTCCAGTGGACATACCATGGCAAAGAAAATCCTACGGGAAGGATATTATTGGTCTACTATGGAAGCCGATTGTTATCAGCATTCTCGGACCTGTCATAAGTGCTAAGTCTACGCTAATAAGGTGCATGTACCTCCAGTTTCGCTAAACTTTTTGAAAGCTCCTTGGCCTTTTGCAATGTGGGGCATCGATATGATCGGCGAGATCAGACCTACTGCGTCTAACGGGAATCGTTTCATTCTTGTAACTATTGATTATTTCACGAAGTGGGTTGAGGCAGCTTCCTTTGCTACAGTAACCAAGAACGTCGTGGCGCGATTCATTTGACACAATCTGATCTGTCGATACGGTGTACCAGAGAGGATCATTATGGACAATGGTACAAATCTCAATAATACAATGATCACCGAACTCTGCAAATAGTTCAAGATACAACATCACAACTCTTCTCCTTACCGGCCGAAGATGAATGGGGCTGTCGAAGCGGCTAATAAGAACATCAAGAAGATTGTGCAGAAGACGATGGTGACATACAAAGACTGGCACGAGATGTTACCATTCACTCTTCATGGGTACCGCACCTCGGCTCGGACGTAAACAAGGGTAACACCCTACTCTTTGGTGTATGGCATGGAGGTAGTCTTACCCATTGAGGTCCAGATACCCTCTCTTCGGATTATGAAGGATGCAAGTTTAAGCGAAGACGGCTGGATCCAGACCCGGCTTGATCAGTTGAATTTAATCGACGAGAAGAGACTTACTGCTATTTGTCATGGTCAGACGTATCAAAAGCGGATGATCAAGGCAGTTAACAAGAAAATCAGACGACAAGAGTATCAAGTCAGGGATATGGTAATCAAATGCATCATTCTTTCGCAAGGTGATCCTAGGGGCAAATGGACCCTCACGTACGAAGGGCCATTTGTGGTTAAGAACATCTTCTCAGGAGGAGCCATGATTCTAACCACCATGGATGGTGACGACCTTCCTCACCCCGTTAATGCAGACATAGTGAAAAAATACTATGCATAATCAAAGACCCGCTAGGTCGACTGGCCTGGGCAAAAATAAGGGCTTCCCGGCGAACCAAAAGGGTTCGGGAAAAAGTAAGGGATGAAAATGAAAAAACTATACACCCGGAAAGTTGAAAACCTGAAAGGGCGACTTGGGTAAAAAAGGGTATCCCGATGGACTGAAAACCCGAAAGGACGGTCCAAGCAAAAATTAGGGATCAAAGTGTAACACTGTGTCTCATTGGATCATCTTGCAACCAGACTTCGGTAGCAACTATCAAGCTCAGACGGCGCCAATCAACCTGATTCACCTACAACCAAGTAGCAAAGTGATGAGAGGCTCTAAGACATAAAGGCAATAGCAGAGTTGGAACCCAGTGGGATTGTTCACATAGCTGTTTTTCTTTGCTTTTTCACAAATTGTATAAATTCTATCTTTCGGCGGCGCTCTCTTACTAGGACATCAGCCTCTTGTACAAAAACGCATGTTACAGGCCAACTTCAAAATCAATACAATTCATTTTTACAATAAATTTTGAAATTGTTTTTCTTTTCCTGTTTTGTTTTGCAAGAACGTACAATGATTCATTTTTGATATATGCATTTGACAATAACTGCTGCTCATAAATATTTACATGCGAAACAAAAGATGATTACCGGTAATTTCAGAAACACGGGCAAACAAGAAATGTCCAAACCTTACATTTTCTCTATCCATCTGGTATAGGGATAGACCCAGCTGAGGATAAGAATGAAGGATACATACACTCCCCGCAGAGTTAAAAGGTATCCAAAGACAATGGGGTTAGCTCTCCCAGCCGAGGTTCATAATCGCGAATGAGTCGGCAAAATTCTTCCCAAGCAGAATTCATCTATCGCCAACAATGGGAGACCATCCCCAGTAGAGTTTATTTCTTCCAAAAACAGAAATTTTATCCCCAACAGAGTTCATCATTACCAGTAATGGTAATTCATCCATAGCCGAGATTATTTCTCCAACTCAGCAGATCTTCTGAAAGAGTCTCCCTTCCCCACAGAGTCATTCTTTCACCAGTTTATTCTCCAACAGAATTATTCTCCTGCCAACATATTCTCAAATCATCTTTGATCATTATCCTCAGCGAGTGAAGCTCCTTTTATTCTCCAGCAGCAGTCCGTGATTTATTTCCCCCAGTTAGAGAACATCACTATATATTGCATACATCATGGCATGCGCATACGCATCATACAACACAGTCTCATTTATTTTGAGAACATCATTGCTTCATATATGTCATGCATCATGACATTACATATGACTAACCCCTTACCTTTTCAGGAAGAGATACAATCAAATTCTCACAAAGTTCAAGCTATGAAGCCCGGGCACGACCGGATAGTATCTTGATCTCTCCATCATATTGCGAAGCCCAGAGAATGATCGGATGACAATATTAGAATACCGCAAAGCCTAGATTACGACCAGATAGTGGTTTATCTCAGATTCAAGCTATGAAGCCCGAATTCGACCGAATAGTAGTTTAATCCCCAACAAGTTGTTGCGAAGCCTGGATTACGACCAGATAGCAATACAAAGACACCATGAAGCCTGGATTACGACCACATAGTGGTATATCATAAACACAAGCCGTGAAGCCCGAAGTTGACCAGATAGCCGCTTAACAAAGTTATTGTGAAACCTGGATTACAACCAGATGGCAATAAAAGACGCTGTGAAGCCTAGATTACGACCAGATAGCAGCCAAGAATACTAAGAAGCTTGGATTACGACCAGATAGTGGTATATCTTTAATTCAAGTTATGAAGCCCGGATTCGACCAGATAATACCTTGTTTTCCCCGAACACCATAAAGCCTGGATTTGACCAGATAATGGTATATTACATCGTAACGCCTGGATTACGACCAGATAGTGATACAAGACACTGTGAAGCTTGGATTTCGACCAAATAGCAGTTTTACCTAGATAATTACTAAGAAGCCCGGAGTCGACCAGATATTAGTATGCCCTAAAGTCAAGTTGAAGCTCGGATGCGACCGAATAACAACTTAATTCATTCTGAAGCCTGGATTACGACCAGATAAGAATTAAGAAGTTGCGAAGCCCGGATTACGATCGAATAGCAAGTTTAATCTCATCTCCCCAGTAGATCATTGTAAAGCCTGGATTACGACCAGATAGCAGTCGATCTTATCATTATGAAGCCTGGGTCACGACCAGATAATAGTTCACTTTCACCTCTTCAACCAAGAGACTATTCCCTGGTAGAATAAAGGACGACTGAAGCTCCTAAAATTCGACTTTCTCTCAAGACAGAGACAAGCATTCCCCAGCGGAATCCTCCTCAACAATAGGTATACAAGCTCTCGCTAAGGAATCTCTTATGTGATCGACACTTCTTCGGATGGCATCTTTAAGCCCATCTTCCGACATCAATCTCCAAATGTCATCTATAAGCCCATTCCCGATGTCGCAAGACAAGTGCCACTTCATGCGAGTGCAAATTTCTTGGCACTCTAGTGTTCAATCATCTTCCACCTTCGGATCACGAAAGGCAGACAAGCCAATCTACATCCTCAGGCTTAAGAAGATTGAACAGGGGCAGCTGTTGTACCCCAAAATTTTCCCTCCCATATTTCTCAATACATTTCAAGTGAGGTCCTCAAATTGCTCAAGGAAATCCAAGAGTTGACTAGACAAGCTCTCTCCTAAGGCGGTCTACCTCAAAATTAGGGTTTCAGTTTACATCAAGATGTTTGAGTCCAAAGGGTCTCAAATGCTCACCATTGTCCTAATATGTTCTCAATAACATCCACGTCAAGTTTCAAGCCTTGCAGAGGAAGTTTGCTCAGTCAATTGCTCAAAGGCCTGAAAATCGACTATGCTAGGGCAAAAGTCAACTGTGGCCCACATACAGTCAAACTTCAAGATTTTTTGTCAACATTCTCATTTTGAAGTATGATTCATAATTTTATCAAGGGTGATCATGATTCATCAAGGACTTCTCCCAATTCATCAAAACCTAAAAGTTGCTAAATTTGGGCTTTATAGGAAAAGTCAACTCAACTTTGACCAAACATAACTTTCTCATACTTTATTAGAAATGACCCATCCAAAGCTCACTTTGAAGAGGATGAAATTCCCTAAAATTCATATTCATCTCCCAAGTTCAAAATATTAACTCACAAGAAGTTATGAATTTTGACATTATAGGTCATTTTGAAAAGTCAACAAAAACACCTTTTTTTGTCAAAGCTTCATACACGAACATGGAATACCAAATTGAGATGACACCAAAAGTTTTGCTTATAGGACATCTCAAGCTTTCTAAAAAGTCAAATAACACCTTCAAAGTGTCAAAATTGGGGAAGTTATGCATTGGTGAAGTTGACCTTCTTTGCAAAATTGCCAAAAGTCAAAAGTGCCTCAAATTGCAATTTTTGCCAAATGGGCCTAACTTTTTGCATTTGTTTTGAGTTGGTAGCATGGCCCTCGAGCCCTAGCTCTTCCCATTTGTCTTTATCCTATTTTTTCTATTTATTTTGATTTTTATTGCAATTAAATCAATTTAAATCAAAACAAATCATGGAAAAATCCAAATCATTGAAATCTCAAGATCTTGTGCATATTTCAGGTCCTATATCCAGTTAGCAAGTGAATGAATTCGTGCAAGGCATAGGTGGGCACAAAAAGATTGGTTTTGGCCTATTTTTGGAAGGATTTTCAAGTGAATCAAATCAAGATCAAAAGCCATAATTGATAAAGATTATGAACACTTTTGTAAACCTAATTCATTCCTCAGTATATAATGAACATTTGCAGACCTAAAACACAAGGTTTTTGAGGCGCACAAGACAGAACCAAACTTGAAAAATTCAAAGAAAAGTGGTAATCCATTTTGCTACTTCCAGTTATTTATAATACCCTCTAGCCATCTCATTCGCTTCCTGGGATCACAAGCAAGCTTTACCAATCAAGAACAAGGACTTTCCAGCGCTAGAGCTCACTGTAAGTCAGCCACGACCAGGGCTTATTCTTGAAACCGAATTGCATGATTTTCGCATCTATATCACGAAATACTTATATATTCTTGCTCCTTTAAACATTTGCAAACTATCTATAACATTCAATTGCATTTTTGTGGACTATATCAGGATTTGCCATTGTTAGGTTTTTTTGCTTCGATTTAGGATCTTTGTGTACAGGTAAAATTGGCCCCCAAGAAGGGCACCATGATGCTCAGCAAGTCAAGACGAGTTGATTCATGGCATTAGTTTTTGTTTATCATGCCTGTATTTAACTTTGAGACATGCAGGGTTTGTAGTTACGGATAGTTGTTCGTAGGTAAAAGTCTATGACTTTTACCAACGGAGCGAGGAGGAAGATGACTGGCGTGGCACATTCCCATTCGTCTGTTTAAAATCTCGCGTGCAGGAAGTTAAAAAAGTTGTTTCTTTTTTATATTATTTGTTTGTTTCTTTACATACAACAGAAGCACGTGGCTCCGTTGGTAGTGGAGCAGTTGGAAAAGGCTTTGGGGCCTGGGTTCGAATCCCAGGTCCCCCCCATATTTCATGTTATTTTTCTGTAAATATTCAGGCTGGCACACAAGGCCAAAGGATCACCATGCATCCTCAAGATTCAACCTTTGGATCTCCAGATGGCCAGATCTAAAGGCCATCAGATGAAGAAGCATCATAGGCCTTGGTCAACATGCAACATGGGAACCTTGAAGGTCAACGTGGACCTTTGGTTTTGGGCCAAAATTGCTAGCAACACACCCCTCCAAATTACTTTCTCAGGCCCACTTTCTTCTTCTTTTCATTTATATTTTCGTTAATTTAATTTATTTAATTATCTTTACTAACACAAATTAATTTTTCTTTTTATCAAAAAATCATAAAAATAACATTTTCATCCAATTAGATTTAGAATTTATTTTTTATACAAATATTAATTTAATTAGTTTATTTAATCTTAGGGTAACTTTAATTATTTTGTAAATAAATTAAAAACAACTAGAAAATTAAGGTTTTAGTTTAATTTAAATTCTATTTTCTTTCTCTTAAAAAATAACCAAAAATACAAAAATAGGCTGTGTAAATCATTTTCATTAAATTAATTTAATTACTAATTAGTTTTGTATTTAATTTAAAAACCCCACTCTTTTTCTTAAATAATTAAAAACAACAAAAATATTTTTATTTTAATTAGGTTAGACGGGGTCAAAACCTTAGTTCTTTTCTCCTTCTTAATTCATCGCGCGCGCTTTATATTTTTTACGATATTGATGTAATTGCTCACAAGTTGTAATAGATTAATTAGGATTTTTCTACTTTTCATTTATCGTTTTTTTTTACGGGTTGTTTTTGGCTATGTAATTAATACCCGTAGCCTTGTAATAGTTTAGCTTTACTTTCCGCACTTTAAATTCCGCAAACATTAAACTGTTAGATGTATGAATAATAGGGATGCATGAAAAGAATGTATGTAAACTTTAAAATAGTTAGCGAACCCTAAATGTGCAAAGATAAATAAGTTAAAATTGAATCACTTGCATATGCGCACTCCTAGGGTATGCTCCCACTTCGGTTGCCTTCGGTAAATGGTCATTAAGTATAGGGTATTTTAGTGGTCGCCCTTCTGTCTCAAAAGATCAAAGTTGCCTCGAAAAGGTTGCCTCAGAATAGTTGCCTCGAATATTGATCTTAAGACATTAGGGTTATTACTAAGACGTCCTAACATTGCTTTAGTGATCGTACGTCCCTTTAGAATTGACCCTTAAACTCCTACGATGGTGCTACCTACTCACTAATAGTAGGATAGCGCTGTCTAAAGGAAACGAACATAGAAGAATTCTTTTTTCGAGTAGGTAGATGCTAGTAGGTACTTGCTCAATACAAACAATTTTTCCACACTTACACTCTTTTCAAACAAGCTTTTCAAAAACACTTCGTAACACTCTTGAAGACAGAAGCAAGAGTCAAATCGAAGTAAAACAAAAACTTTTCAAATCACACAAACTCAGAAGCAATTTTTAAATGATGAGCAAGTACCTAAGAGCCTGTGGAAAACCAAGGATAGAAAGGGTGCTAATACCTTCCCTTTCTATAATCTACCCCCCTTACTCAGAATATCTCGAAAAAGGATTTTTTCTGTCCTTTTTTCCTTTCCTTGTTGGATAAAATAAAAGTAGGTGGCGACTCTTGATTACCGCGACATTTTGCAAACACAAACGCAAAACGCAAACCAGCATTTTCCTAAAACAGTCGGTTCTGCCACCGTATCACAATCTCTATGACATAATGGATGATTTTCAAGAGCAGTTTGACAAGATGCAGAGGGAGATGAAGGCCCTCAGGGGAAAAGAGTTATTCGGGAAAAATGTGAATCAATTATGCTTGGTCCCGAATGTTAAGATACATGCAATGTTTAAGGTCCCAGCGTTTGAGAAGTACACGGGTAACACTTGCCCTCGTGCTCATATGGTAATGTATGTAAGGAGAATGTCTACCCATACTGATGATCAGCGTCTACTGATTCAGTTTTTTCATGATAGTTTGACCGGTGTTGCACTGAAGTGGTTTATGAGTTTAGACAGCGTCAATATCCATACTTTCAATGACTTGGGAGAAACATTTGTCGGACAATACAAATACAACATGGATATGATGCCTGATCTTGATCAACTCAGGGCCATGGTTCAGAAAGACAGGGAATCATTCAAAGAATATGCACAGAGATGGCTTGAGGTAGTTGCCCGAGTGATTCCTCCCATGGAAGAGTAGGAGATGACTAAGATTTTCTTGAAGACTCTGAGTTCTTTCTACTATGAAAGGATGGTAGCAAGTACGCCAAGTGACTTTACTGAAATGGTAGGCATGGGTATCCATTTAGAAGAGGCTGTAAGAGAGGGCCGTTTAACAAAGAGTGAAAATTCTTGAAGTGCGAAGAAGCCATCTTATGGGTTTACCAAGAAGAAGGAAGGGGATGCAAATGCTTTTATACAAGAGAGGAGGGACAATCCTCCTAGAAGAAATTATCAGCGTCATCAGCAAGTCGCCTCAGTTACTCCAGTTGTTGGTGTAGCTCCAACCATCGTGCTTATCAGAGACCATCCGAGCAAGGGAATCAAGGGTCTAATTAGAGAAGGGAGAGTTATGACCCTATTCCTATGAGTTATCCAGAGTTACTACCAGCATCGATTCAAAATAAGTTGGTACAGACCCGACCACCACCCGCTGTACCATCACCTTTGCCTTGGTATTACAAGGCAGACCAAACATGTGCTTTTCATTAGGGAGCACCAGGGCATAATGTTGAGAATTGTTATCCTTTGAAGACTGAGGTGCAGAAATTGGTGAAGTCTGGTATTATATCTTTAAAGGATGTGGGTCCTAATGTGAAGGAAAATCCTCTACCCAAGCAAGGAAGAGAAAATGTTGTGAATATGGTGGTCGGTTGTCCAGGGGACTTCCGAATTTTTAATATTAATCTGGTTATAGGAGATTTGTTGAAAATGCATCCAGACCTCTGTGAATTTAGCTATTATACGCATGACCATTCTAGTTGTGCTATTTGTAGTACATACATACAAGGTTGCGACAAGATAAAGGCTGATTTGCAGGAGATGATGGATGAGGGCCTCATCCACATAACCAGGCCTAGGGAAGAGTATGAAGAGGAGGTGAATATGGTTTCTGGATGTCCTGGAGAGTTCAGAATTTTTTACGTGGAGTATATGAATGAAGACCTTGTGCAATTGCATGCTACTTTCTACCACTTGGCTGGTCAGGTGGAACATCAGTATGGATCTTGCCGAATTTGCTGTCGAGACTCCCGAGGATGTTCAAACATGAAGAAAGGTGTTCAGTTATTGTTGGAAAATGGAACTATCAAGGTTACATGTCAAAGGGATGATTACCATGAGTTGATATAATTAAGGTTTGTTTGGCTGAAGAAGAGTCGGATGATGAGTATGCCTCTATAGATTAGTATTTCTCATCAGATGAGGATTTTTTTTCCAGAGATGACTAAATAATGACTGATTATGTTGAAGAAGGGGTAAACGTCATTGTGCCTTGTTTTGGTGCACCTGCCCATTTTGAAGTTGAGTATTATAACAAGCGAGTTGTTACCCCATTGGTGATTAGTTTGTCGCGTCCTGTCCCCTACAAGTCAGATAAGGTTGTACCCTACAAATATAATGCTACAATCGTGGAGGATGGTGTGGAAGTTCACATCCATCCAATGCCTGATGTTGGAAATATTTCTGAGACTAGCAGAGTGACCCGCATCGGTCGTGTATTTGCACCGGTTGTTCGAGGAGATGTTAGTGCTGGAAAGAAAATTACTGAGAATGTTGAACCCAAGAAGGTTACAGGTGAGACTAGTGGGGCTATGTTAGAGAAAAAAGTGGATGATATTTTGAAGATAATCAAGATGAGTGACTACAGAATTGTAGATCAGCTACTGCATACTCCTTCAAAAATATCTATCTTGGGTTTATCTATGAACTCCTTTACTCACAGAGAATCTTTGATGAGGGTATTGAACCAAGCTTTTATGGAAAATGACATGTCTGTAGACCAGTTCAGGAGCGTAGTAGGGAACATTACGTCATGTAATAACCTGATTTTCTGCGAAGATGAATTTCTAGATGAAGGAAGGAATCACAAACTGGCCCTCCACATCTCTATGAATTGCAAGAATGATTCATTATCCAATGTGCTGATTAATAATGGATCCGCATTGAACGTTATACCAAGGAGCATGCTTATGAAGTTGAAATATCAAGGAACGCCCATGCGCCCAAGTGGAATTATTATGAAAGAGTTTGATGGATCAAGGAAATCTGTTATTGGTGAAGTGGACTTGCCTATTCATATAGGCCCAAATTTGTTTCAGATTACTTTCCAGGTTATGGATATTATACCTACTTATAGTTGTTTGCTAGGAAGGTCGTGGATACATGAGGCAGGGACTGTCACTTCAACCTTACACCAGAAATTGAAGTTTATACGTGAAGGAAAAATGGTGATTATAAATGGAGAACATGCATTACTGATATCGCATTTGTCCTCTTTCAGCATTGTGGAGGTGGATGAAACTGCTGCTGGACCCCAGTTATAAGCCTTATCCATTGATAATATAAGAGGAAATAAGAATTCCATGGTTTCACTTAAGGATATGCAGCAAGTTGTGTGTAAGGGTCTTAGTGAAGTATGGGGATAGGTTATTGATCCACCTGTAAACAAGAATAGAGCCGGCTTGGGGTTCTCTTTGAAGAATGACAAAGGTAAAAGCATGAAGCCGAAGTCTACTGCAGGCAAGCATCAAGACATCTTCCGTAGCGGGGGTTATCTTCATCTGACTGTTTCTAGGATTAATGCCATTATAGAATATGAAGCAGAGCAGGAAATGCCGAATTACATGACGCACAGAGTTAGGGTTCAGAACTGGATCACCATTGATGTTCCCTTTTGCATACATGTTTCAAAGTAATTTGATTTGTTAATCTTTTTGAAAAGCTTTCACTCTTCCCAAGATGGAAGTATTAATATTGTATGGGCTTATCTGTTTGTTGTGACTTTTAAAATCAATAATAAAAGTTATCTTTGTTTCCCAAATTGTGTCTTTATTTTATGCTTTTTCTTGGAAAATGGTAATCAGAAAAAAAAACCTTTCAAAATAAATAATAACTGAAATACAATCTGCATGATCACTTGTTATATGTGTCAGTTTCTAAATGCAATCATAAATCATATGTGCAGATTAATTAAAAAACCTGTTGAATATAATGACCTTGCACCCTCTTCCAACTTTGAATGTCATGTCTATGGGGCCTAAGGAGAAGACTATGATGAGATTCCAAAAGAGGTCTCACGATTGATTGAGCGCGAGGAAAATGCCATTCAGCCATATAAAGAGCCATTGGAAGTGATCAATTTGGGTTCAGAAGAAGATCCGAAAGAAGTCAAGATTAGAGCATTGCTGCATCCTGATGTGAAGAGCAGGTTGATTGAGCCATTGAAAGAGTATGTAGATATTTTTGCTTGGTCTTATCAAGATATGCCTGTTCTAGATACAGATATTGTAGAGCACCGTTTACCGTAGAAGCCAGAGTGTCCGCCAATCAAATAGAAGTTGAGAAGAACTCACCCAGATATGGAAGTGAAGATCAAAGAGGAGGTTCTAAAGCAAATTAATGCCGGTTTTATTGTGATGTTAGTGTATCTTCAATGGATTTCCAATATTGTCCTAGTACCAAAAAAAGACAGAAAAGTCTGCATGTGCGTATATTATAAAGATCTAAATAAAGCTAATCCAAAAGATGATTTTCCATTGCCACACATTGACATGTTAGTGGATAACACAGCAAAATTCAAAGTATTCTCGTTCATGGACAGATTTTTCGGGAATAATCAAATAAGGATGGCTCCTGAGGACATGGAAAACACAACGTTTATCACACCCTGGGGAACATTCTGTTACAGAGTGATGCCCTTCAGGTTGAAGAATGCTGGTGCAACGTACCAGAGGGCTATGACAACCCTATTCCATGATCTGATGCACAAGGAAATTGAGGTATATGTTGATGATATGATTGCTAAATCCCAGACTGAAGAAGGGCATGTAGAAGATTTGTTGAAGTTGTTTCAGCATTTGAGGAAGTATAATCTCTGCTTGAATCCAAATAAATGTACCTTTGGTGTTCGGTCAGGAAAATTGTTGGGTTTCATTGTTAGCCAGAGAGGGATTGAAGTTAACCCTGATAAAGTCAAAGTAATTCAAGAAATGCCAGCATCGAGAACTAAAAAGCAAGTCAGAGGGTTCCTCGGGCATTTGAATTATATTTCCAGATTCATTTCCCACATGACTGCAACGTGTAAACCGATCTTTAAGTTGTTAAATAAAGATCAAGGTTGTGTGTGGGAAGATGAATGCCAAAGGGAATTTGAAAGTATTAAAGAAAATCTACTCGGACCTCCTATCTTGCTCCCTCCTGTCAAAAGAAGACCATTGATTATGTATATATCTGACAGTGTTAGATGATTCCATGGGCTGTATTCTGGGACAACAAGATGAAACAGGGAAGAAAGAGTATGCCATTTATTATCTCAGCAAAAAGTTTACTGATTGTGAGTCGCGGTATTCCTTTCTAGAAAAGACACGTTGTGCTCTGGCCTGGGTGGCAAAACATTTGCGGCAGTATATGTTGAATCACACCACTTGGTTAATCTCCAAAATGGATCCAATCAAGTAAATTTTTGAAAAGCCTGCTCTTATTGGGAGAATTGCCCATTTGCAGATGTTATTATTTGAATATGATATTTGTGATCGGTGGATCTGGAACTGACTGTTTAACGCTGGTTCGCGAAATGTCGCGGAAGCAAGAGTCGCCACCGTCTTTTATTTTCTCCAAATGGAAAGGACAAAAGCACAGAAAAATTCCTTGTTGAGATTAGTTCTCGGTTCAGGAGGTAGATTTATAGAAAGGGAAGGTGTTAGCACCCTTTATATCCATGGTTATCCATGGGCTCTTAGATACTTGCTCATTTGTGTTTTCAAAATGTGTTTGCTTGCTTTTCAACTGTGGGTTTAAAAAAGTTCCGTTTAAAATTTCAGTTCGACTCTTGTATCAGTCCTCAAGAGTGTTTGAAAAGTTGTTTTGAAAGCTTTTTGAAAAGTGTCGGTGTGAAAAGAAGTTTTTGATTTATTTTGAATTAGAGCAAGTATCTACGAGTCATCTACCTACCCTAAGGAATTCGTCTGTGTAAATTTCTTTAAAGTAGTGCCATCCCACCATTGAGAGGTAGGTAGCACCACCGTTGGAGGTGTTCGGGTCAATTCGAGGGTTCGGGACAGTGTGGTCACCAGAGCAATGGGAAGACACCTTAGAAGCTACCCTCATGCCATGTTCATGGACATGAGGACTTACTAAAACGTCCTCTACTCGACGACCACTTTTCGAGGGGCAAGG
This sequence comes from Vicia faba, assembly GCA_948472305.1. Taxonomy (NCBI): domain Eukaryota; kingdom Viridiplantae; phylum Streptophyta; class Magnoliopsida; order Fabales; family Fabaceae; genus Vicia; species Vicia faba. Next base: position 744,797,775 of record OX451739.1, read on the forward strand.
CAACAGCGAGGCGTACCCTAGGGGTGGTGTGTGAATTGTGTGTCGTTTTCAGTTATATTTGTCTTGTTCATGCATTGGTGATCTACGTTTTGTTTTTATTTTTGGCATTCATTCTTTCATGCAAGTTATTAACAGTTAAAAAGTGCGGAATTTTAAAAGTCCTACGCTATTACAAAGGCGCGGGTCTACATCGCCAAATTAATCCAAGACCCGATTTAAAATAAAAATGCGGAAAGATAAATGTCCTAATTAATCTATTACAAGGCTTTGGAGTAATTACATGAAATTTATAAGAAAGGAAATAAAAGTAAATGCGAAAAGAAATGAAATCGGGAGTGCGAGGGCGTTGGACCCTTTTAAGGAAATTACATTGGAATTAATGGTTAAATTATTAAATGAGAAAAAGAAATTATTTTTTTGGAGTTTTTGTATTTATGGAGTTTAATGAGAAAATTAAATTGGAATTAAAACCCTAATTCTAAACTATTTTTAATTTATTAAAAAAAATGTTTAAGTTATACCTAGTTTTAACCTAATTATTTAGTGATAAATTTATTTACAAAAATAATTAATTACTAGTAATAATAAGAAGAAATTATAATTATTGAAAAAAAGAATAAAAAGCTAGAAACCCTAATTTTTATGTTTTTTTAATTTATTTAAGAAAAGAAGTTAAAGTGGAAACCTAAAATTAAAACTAAGTAAATTATTAAATTTATTTACAAAATAATATTAATTAATATTAACAAAGCATATTTTTTATTGTTTCATGATTTTCTGATTTTTTTATATTTTATGAAAATTAATTTTGATGAATTAACTAAAATAAATAAAACAAATAAAATAGAAAAAATAAAAAGAAAGAAAATAATATGCAAACCAATGGGGGGTGTTGACCCCAATTTTGGAGGTAAATTGAGTAATTTGGCCCACCATATTCAGGCCCTTGGTTGACTTTCTCAGCGCGCGTGTGGCATGGTCAACGGAGGTGTATGATGGACCTCTCATCCTGACCTTCAGATTCGTCTCCTGGGCCATGTGGCAAGCTTTGATAGTGGATGCATGGTGGACCACTGGAAGGCACGTTGCGTAGGAACATATTAGGCAAAATAATATTGAGAAGGGAGGGGACCTGGGAATCGAACCCAGGTCCCAACGCTTACCGTGCCAATGCTTTGCCAGATGCGCTGCTTATGCTCTTTGTTATTAATATAGGACGCGAATAATATAAGAGAAACATGCCATTATTCTGGAATTAACAAAAAAACGCGCCAACAATTTGAACGCACCAATCACACTTCTCCACGCATCGTCTTCTCCACTTGTTCTTTGCTTTAGCCTGAAAAAAAATACATCAAATAGCGGGGGTTTTGAACCCCCACTAACTACAACACACAATAATAGCGATTAGACTATGGCTCATCATAAATTAAGTGCGACATGTGGAACTAAATCGTATGAAGCTTCTGATTCTAATGGCATAAGTCTTGTTGTCCAATTTTTCCATATGAACAAATCCCCAATTCCAAACTTCTGCAACCCTAACGAGCTCCCATGGTAGATTCACATACTGGCCTTAAAAACTCAATTGAATGGCATGGTTAGCTTCAGAATGATTAAACTAGTACAAATCAAGCATTAGAAATAAAAAATATGGTATGAATTATGAGACACGATTATGCAAAAAGTTTGAGGAAGTTGGACTTTGTTCTACCACTTCTTGATGCGTGGGGACTGGAAAAGAATGCAGTTATGTCCAGGAAGGCCTCAGCAAGCTTCTTGAATCGTTTGTAGGCTTTGAATCACCCTGTAATGCAGTTTTCAGTTTTGAATTTTTTTGCCAAAAATGCAAAGTGTGTATTTGCTTTTGACCGCATCCTGGAGGTTCTTTGCATTAGGGTTAGCTTGGTGTTTATATGAGGAATGAATTAGGGTAAGAATTTAAGCCAAAAAGCCTTTGCATTCATGAATCCAATATTTGATTTTCAATGGATATTTTTCAATCTTTTCCATGCCCTTTTGATATCAATCATGGCCAAATCTTTCCATCTTGAGTGAGCACGAAATCTTGGAGTTATGATAGACCTATTAGCTGCATAAAAAGATTTAAAATGCTTGCTTGAGTATTTTTGTCATATTTTATTTAATTAAATGAATTAATGGTGATAAAAAATTCAAATAAATAATAAAAAATGATGAAATAACTCCCCTTTGGGTCAATGGGTCGTGCATAACTTTTGGATGATGATTCTTGGAAGAAAATGTGGCCCATTAGCAATTTTGAGGCATTTGAAGCAAAGTTGACTTTTCAAAATTCCCAAAAATTTCCCAACTTCCACAAGGCATATCTTGCTTAATTTTTAAGCTTTGATCATGTTCTTGGACATTTTGGAAAGTTATTGAAGTCCTCTAACCAATGCCTTTGGTCCCATGTCATTTTGATTTACCAATCTCAAGTTATGGTCTTTGACTTAAAGTGCCTTTTTGTTGACTTTTGAAAATGACCTATAATGTTGAGATTGATAGCATTTTGTGAGAGCATTTCTTGGATTTGAAGTGTGAAGAGGAGTTGTAGGAAATGTCTTTCTCTTCAAAATGAGATTTTGATGGAATTTTTCTGATAAACCATGTGGAAGTTATGCCTTGGTCAAGTTACAGTTGACTTTTTCAACTGTCCAAATATGGAAACTTTTGCATCTTGAGACTTTTTGAGCCATACCTTGAAAATCATGATCAAGAATTGATCAAATTATGTTTGTGGCTTCAAAATAAGATGTTGACCAAAAATTTGAACTTTTGACTGTCAAATGACCATTTTGCCCCTGCAGTTGACTGTTGAGCCATTAGGGTTTTTGACTGTGCAATTTTGTGCTGTAAGTCTTGAAACTTGACATGAGGATGCTTGACAATGTTTATAGGCATATGAGACTTGTTTGGACCCTTGGAAACTTCAATTTCTTTGCCAGAACCAAAACCCTAGTTTCTGACTGTTAGGAGGTCATTGGACTGTGCAACCCTTGGGAGATTTTGAAGCTTGCTCTTTGCAAATCTTGAAGAATATGGGAGGGAAAATTTTGGGGTACAACAGTTGCCCCTGTTCAATCTTCTTAAACCTGAGGATGCAACTTGGCTGACGTGCCTTTCGTAATCCGAAGGTGGAAGATGATTGAACACTAGAGTGCCCAGAAATTTGCGCTCACATGTTAGCAGCGTGATGGTGGGAATGGGCTTATAGATGCCATGTTGAGAGATGATTGATGTGAGGATGGGATTATAGATGCCATGTTGAGAGGTGTTGGATAGGTGTATGGGCTTATAGATGCCATCTGGGTGTCGATCGCGTAAGAGATTCCTTAGCGAGAATTTGCGTACCTGCAAAAGAAAAATGATTACCTGGCCTGTTACAGGAGCTGGTCTTCAGACTCTTTGCGTAGATGTGCCCTGACTGGTTACAGGAGTTGAATTTGGAGCTTCAAATGGTGATGAATGAACCAGGGATGGTTACTACCTCAACGGGACGGTGAGAGAACCTTGGACGATTACTACCTCAACAGGAACGCTGAGAGAACCTTGGACGATTACTACCTCAACAGGAACGCTGAGAGAATCTTGGGGCGATTACTACCTCAACAGTAACGATGAGAGAATCTTGGATGTCTTCTACTGGGATAAGAATCAGGGAGATCTTAGGGTCGATCTGACTGAACTGGAGAAGGCCTTTGACTGGATAAGAATCAGAAAAATCTTAGGAGTCCATTTAACTGAACCGGACAAGGTCTTGGAATCTTCAACTGGATAAGAATCAGGGAGATCTTAGAGTCGATCTGACTGAACCGGAGAAGGCCTTCGACCGGATAAGAATCAGGAAAATCTTAGGGTCGATTTAACTGAACCGGACAAGGTCTTGGAATCTTCAACTGGATAAGAATCAGGGAGATCTTAGAGTCGATCTGACTGAACTGGAGAAGGCCTTCGACCGGATAAGAATCAGGAAAATCTTAGGGTCGATTTAACTGAACCGGACAAGGTCTTGGAATCTTCAACTGGATAAGAATCAGGGAGATCTTAGGGTCGATCTGACTGAACCAGAGAAGGCCTTTGACTGGATAAGAATCAGGAAAATCTTAGGGTCGATTTAACTGAACCGGACAAGGTCTTGGAATCTTCAACTGGATAAGAATCAGGGAGATCTTAGGGTCGATCTGACTGAACCAGAGAAGGCCTTTGACTGGATAAGAATCAGGAAAATCTTAGGGTCGATTTAACTGAACCGGACAAGGTCTTGGAATCTTCAACTGGATAAGAATCAGGGAGATCTTAGGGTCGATCTGACTGAACCAGAGAAGGCCTTTGACTGGATAAGAATCAGGAAAATCTTAGGGTCGATTTAACTGAACCAGGCTAGGTCTTGGAATATCTTCAATTGGATAAGAATCAGGGAGATCTTAGGGTCGATCTGACTGAACCAGAGAAGGCCTTTGACTGGATAAGAATCAGAGAAATCTTTGGAGTCGATTTAACTGAACCAGACGAAAGTCTTGGACATAGCTGAGAACTTAACTGGATCTTTCCTGAAAGGTAAAGGTCAGTCGTATGCAATGCATGATATGGATCAAGCAATGATGTTCTCAACATAAGTGAGATTGTAAGACATGATGCATATATGCATGCTATAATGTATGGAAACGTGATGTTTATGAACGTATGTCTAGGAAAGTAAATCCTTGACGGGTGCCGGGAAGCTAACTCCTGGGCTGATGTCGAAGAGAGTTCTTCGTTTCCACTGGGGATGCCAGAATAAACCGGTAGGAGAAGATAATTCCGTTGGGGGATAAACTTGACGAATGGATTACTCTGCAGGGAGAAAAATTATTCTAGCGATCTTGCTAGGGAGCAATACTCTGTGGGGAGAGAGGTACTCTGCTGGGATGTTGATGGTAACTTTGCTGGGATGTTGATGGTAACTTTGCTGGGGATACCATTAATATGTTGGAAGTGTTAATAGACTTCGCTGGGGATAAGAAGACTTCGTCGGGGGCGATCTTTCCGTGGCTTTTGGCTGAGGATAACCCATTTATATCCCGGTAGGGGAATCACCTTTGAATAAAACCGGGGGAGCGTTCGTACTATGCGGATGACAAGCTTCCAGAATCTATTGGGGATAAGCTTTACTGCTTGGGGAGATGGATTCCAACTTTCCTGGGGAAATCTTGATTGGACTCTCCTGGGGAAATTTCTTGAGATATACTGGAAGTGATTCCACTGGATGCCTGGTATACCGCCGGGGAACAATCTTAGATCAAGATTGTCGGGGATGCTTGTTAGGAATGGTCGTATATCGTGCTGGGGAATGTTGAGATCTGTTGGAGGATACCCAACTTCCTTAAGGCTGATAATAGCTTTGCTTGGGGAGAGTGCTCTGACTTGCTGACTCACTCTCTGGGGAATTAAGATGTACTGGTTATATTCTTCAGCCGAACTTACCTTGGTACCTTGATGGATAGAGCAATTATATTTCTTAGACAACTCTTTATTGCCCCTGTTTCTAATGTTACCTGTAATTAATCCTTTGTTTCGTATGCAATTATTTATGAGTTAGCAATTATCGTCAAATGCATATATCACAAATTGAACCTTGGACGTTCTTCGCAAAACAAAATAGAAAAGGAAAAACAATTGGCAATTTTAACTGAAAAGTGATTTTTTGTATTGATTTTTGAATTGGCCTGTAAAATAGGCGTTTATGTACAAGAGGCTGACGTCCTAGTAAGAAAACGCTGCCGAACAACGGAGTTTATACAAATTTGTACAAAGGAAAATAAAACAGCTGTTTGAAATGAATGATCCCACTGTGTTCCAACTCTGCTATCGCCTTTATATCTTCGAGCATCTCATCACTTGATGACCTAGTCGAGGATGAAGCTGATTGATCAATGCCGTCTGAACTTGGTGCTGATACTGGATTCTGGATGCAAAGTGATCCAATGAGACATAGTATTACGCTTTATCCCTAACTTTTGCCTGGACTGCCCTTTCGGGTTTTCAGTCCACCGGGATACCCATTTTTGCCCAAGCCGCCTTTTCAGGTTTTCGACTTGCCGGGTGTACAGATTTTTTTTATTTCATCCCTTCATTTTGCCCGAACCCTTTTGGTTCGCCGGGAAGCCTTAATTTTTGCCTAGGTATGTCAACCTAGCGGGTCTTTTTTCATGCGTAGTATCTTTTAACTATGTCTGCATTGGCGGGGTGAGGAAGGTCGTCACCATCCATGTTGGTTAGAATCATGGCTCCTCCTGAGAACACATGTTTAACCACAAATGGCCCTTCGTACGTAGGGGTCCATTTGCCCCTTGGATCACTCTGAGGAAGGATGATACGCTTGATTACCAGATCCCCAACTTGATACTCTTGTGGTATGACCTTTTTGTTAAATGCCCTGATCATCCGTTTTTGGTACGTCTGACCATGACAAATAGCAGCAAGTCTCTTTTCGTCAATCAGGTTTAGCTGATCAAGTCGTGTCTGGATCCAATTGTCTTCGCTCAGATCTGCATCCTTCATTATCTGGAGAGAGGGTATCTGCACTTCAATCGGTAAGACTGCCTCCATGCCGTAGACCAAGGAGAAAGGAGTTGCCCCGGTTGACGTCCGTGCTGAGGTACGATACCCATGAAGAGCAAACGGTAACATCTCATGCCAATCTTTATAGGTCACTGTCATTTTCTGCATAATTTTCTTGATATTCTTATTGGCCGCTTCTACAGCCCCATTCATCTTCGGCCGGTAAGGAGAAGAGTTGTGGTGCTGTATCTTAAACTGCTCGCAGAGCTCAGTGATCATCTTGTTATTGAGATTGGTACTGTTGTCTGTAATGATTCTTTCAGGTACACCGTGTCGACAGATCAAGTTGTTCCGAATGAACCGTGCCACAACGTTCTTGGTTACTGTAGCGTAGGAAGCTGCTTCAACCCACTTCGTGAAGTAATCAATCGCTACCAGGATGAAGCGATGCCCATTGGATGCCGTAGGTCTGATCTCGCCGATCATATCAATGCCCCACATTGCAAAAGGCCAAGGTGTTGTTAAGACATTCAGAGGAACTGGAGGAACGTGCACCTTATCAGCGTAAATCTGGCATTTATGACATGTCCGAGAATGTTGGTAACAGTCGGCTTCCATTGTGGACCAGAAATACCCTGCCCGAAGGATTTTCTTTGCCATAGTGTGTCCACTGGAATGTGTTCCGAAGGTACCTTCATGTAGCTCTTCCATGATCCTTTCTGCTTCAGTCTTATCCACACAACGCAGTAAGGTCGAATCATGGTTTCTCTTGTACAGGATGTCGTTGCTAAGGAAGAACTTTGCTGCGAACCTTCTCAGAAACTTCTTATCATTGACAGATGCACCTTCAGGGTATTCCTGAGCTTCCAAGTATCTCTTCACCTCATGGTACCAAGGCTTCTTAGTCACCAGTTCAGTCTCGAGATCACAACAGTATGCCGGTTCGTCCAGTTTCCAGATGATGATCCGGGGAGCCTCATTGTCCCATTTGACCTTGAACATAGAAGACATCGTAGCTAACGCGTCCGCCAGCTGATTCTCCTCTCTCGGGAAGTGTTCAAAGGTTATCTCTGTGAAGTGGGGGATCAAGGTCAACACACATTCTCTGTAAGGAATAAGATTCGGATGTTTCGTATCCCACTCCCCTTTGATCTGATTGATCACGAGAGCGGAATCTCCGAAGACACTCAGAAACTTGATCCTTAAGTCGATCGCAGCTTGGAGACCCATGATGCATGCCTCATACTCCGCCATGTTGTTGGTGCAGTTGAAACATAGTCGGGCAGTGAGTGGAGTATGAGTGCCTTGAGGGGATATGATCACAACGCCGATACCGTTACCCAAAGCATTGGAGGCTCCGTCAAAGTGCATAGACCATCGGTATCCTTCTTCAGGTCCTTCATCCGGTCCAGGTACTTCATAATCAGTCAGTATCATGATATTCTCGTCTGGGAACTCGAAGTTCATTGACTGATAGTCGTCTATTGCCTGATGTGCCAAGTGATCTGCCAATAAACTTCCTTTGATGGCTTTCTGAGTTATGTACTGGATGTCGTATTCTGTCAAGATCATTTTCCATCTCGCTATTCTCCCAGACAGAGCAGGCTTTTCAAATATGTACTTTATAGGGTCCATCTTCGAGATCAACAAGGTAGTGTGAGTCAGCATATACTGTCTCAGCCGGCGAGCAGCCCATACCAAAGCACAGCAAGTTTTCTAAAGCAGTGAGTATCGGGTCTCACAGTCGGTAAACTTTTTGCTAAGGTAATAAATGGCATGCTCTTTTCGGCCAGACTCGTCATGCTGCCCTAGCACACACCCCATTGAGTTGTCAAGAACTGTCAGGTATAATATCAGAGGTCTCCCCTCAACCGGTGGCATAAGGATGGGTGGTTCTTGGAGATACTCCTTGATTCTGTCAAAAGCGGCCTGACATTCATCATTCCAACGTACTACCTGATCTTTCTTCAGCAGCTTGAAGATTGGTTCACAGGTAGCGGTTAGGTGCGAGATGAATCGGGCGATGTAATTCAGACGTCCCAAAAAGCCTCTGACTTCTTTCTCTATCTTAGGAATTGGCATCTCTTGAATAGCTTTAACCTTGGCAGGGTCCACTTGAATACCCTTATCACTTACAACAAAGCCTAGCAACTTTCCCGATCTTACCCCGAAGGTGCACTTGTTCGGGTTCAACCTCAGCTTGTACAACTTCAGACGGTCAAACAATTTCTGTAGATGATCAAGGTGTTCTTCCTCAGTTTGGGACCTTGCGATCATGTCGTCAACATATACTTCTATCTCATGATGGATCATGTCATGAAATAAAGCAACCATGGCACGTTGGTAGGTTGCCCCAGCATTTTTCAGTCCAAAAGGCATGACCTTGTAGCAGAAGGTGCCCCACTGAGTAACAAAGGTAGTCTTCTCCATGTCTTCAGGAGCCATCTTGATCTGATTATAGCCTGAAAAACCATCCATGAAAGAGAACACCTTATGCTGAGCAGTATTGTCAACAAGAACATCAATGTGAGGTAGGGGAAAGTCATCCTTGGGGCTGGCCCTGTTCAGATCCCTGTAGTCGACACACATTCTGACCTTACCATCATTCTTTGGTACCGGCGCCACATTAGCAACCCACTAAGGATAAGAAGTCACTGCAAGGAACCCAACATCAAATTGCTTCATAACCTCGGCTTTGATCTTCTCAGACATCTCTGGACGTATACGGCGGACCTTTTGCTTGACCGGAGGGCAGTCTTCCTTGGTAGGCAAGTGATGGACTACAATGTCGATATCCAACCCGGGCATGTCTTCGTAGGACCAGGCAAAGATCTCCATATAATCATGTAACATCTGAGTCAACCGTTGCTTCACGCTGAGCTCTAGGTTGGCACCAATCTTAACTTCCTTTCTGTCCGTCTCAGTACCCAGATTTATTGTTTCCACTGGCTCTTCGTGTGGTTGAATTGCCCTCTCTTCCTGGAGCAACAGTCTTGCAAGCTTCGCAATCATCTTCACCTTCGTCTTCGGCTAAGTTGATCGGATTTTCGAAGTCATAATTGGCAGTAGCAGAGTCGTTACCAGTGAGATCCAGAGTGGATTGAAACCTGTATGAGTGAGTGTGTGTAAATACAGTTGTTTTGCAATATATAAAGAAAGGAGAGAAAGAAAAGGAGCATAAGATTTGAAATGCGAGAAAACGTCCAAGGTCTTTATTCATGATATATGAAATGACAATTAATATACCCTCACAAATGAAGCCACGGTGCCCCGGGTAAGACACCAGGCCATAGAGTTTTAATTCATTGTTTATTACAACTACAAAAACAAAGGAGTTCATTACTTCGTAACAAGAGAAACAGATAGGTTGTCCTTTGCAGTCCAATTGCTAGGTCCACTGTCGGCCGTCGGATAAATCCAGCTGTTGAACTCGGATTCTTCCACTTCATCATCCTCTCTGATAGCATTCACTCCATGAGCAGGCAGGGGAGCTGTCACTACATTAGGGTTCTCAGATGCCTCAAACTGTACCTCCTTCGTATCAATAAGGTCTTGCAGCTTGTTCTTTAAGGCCCAGCAGTCATCAGTGGAATGCCCCGGGCTATCGGAGTGATAAGCACAACGGGCATTTAGATTGTACTTGGGAGAAGCAATATTTACAACCTTCGGGGCCTCTCTAACAGTCACAAGGTTGGTGGACAGCAACTGCGGCAAGATTTGTGATAGGGTCATACTTAGCCGGGTAAACTCTCTTCTGGGTCTTTCAGCCCTTTGTGGATTGGTTTGCCGAGGAGCGGCAACAGGTTTAGCAATCATTACCGCATTGACAGATTGGCGGCACTCTGGTTTATCATGTCTCCTAGGCCCATACACAACACTGGCCTCCTTCTTAAAGGGTTTCTTCTCAGAACTTGAAGATGCCCCTTTCTGAATTTTACCGGACTTCATTCCAGCCTCTATTCTCTCCCCAGTCAGAATAAGACCAGTGAACCCTGCAGACGAATTACCGATAAGATGATTGAAAAATGGCCCGGAGAGGGTCCCCAAGAACATATCTACCAGCTCACGGTCAGTTAACGGAGGCTGCACCCTGCCAGCCAAATCCCTCCACTTCTGCGCATACTCTTTAAAACCTTCGCTTGATCCTAGCGACATACCCTGGAGTTGGGTACGTGTAGGAGCAAGGTCGGCATTATATTGATACTGCTTGTAAAAAGCAGTATCAAACTCCTCCCAGTTACGAACCTTGGTCCCATCCAGCTGATAGAACCATTCGAGATGAGTCCCTGAAAGACTCTCCTGGAAGAAGTGGATCCACAAGTTCTTGTCCACTGTGTACGGTTGAATCTTCCGCACATAAGATCTGAGGTGTAGCTTGGGACAAGACGCCCCGTCATACTTGGTGAAAGATGGTGCCTTAAACTTGTGAGGAATAATCACACCAGTAGATAAGCCCAAGTCTCTGAAATCCAGCCCAGGCACTTGTTGGATCTCCATTGCATTCATCCTGTCTTCCAACTGCTTATACCGGTCTTCAGCAGGAGGATACTGTTCCTCATTAAAGTCAGTCTCGTTGTCAGGGACTACTGGACTTGAAGCCTTTCCCCCCTGGGGACTGTCGTTGCCTACAGAAGAACCAGCTTCTTCATTCTGCAGAGTGTTACCAAACCTCCGGCCCGAGTTGAAAAGAACAGTTCTCTTCTTCTTCTTCCCCTTCTTCAAGAGTAAAGCCTTCAGCTCTTCTTGGCCTTGAGCCAAACCCATGATCAGCTCCTGAAATTGCGTGTTCTGCGCCTGAAGGGCCTTGATAGACATCTCTGTTGATGATGAGTCAGGGTTCATGATGCTGAAATAAACAGCGAAGAACGGTAAGCAACCTGAAAAGAAGAAAACCTGCTATGCACATGATGAATGATATGTGTTTATGCAATGCATTCAAGGGTTCGAAAGTTCAAATTTGTTGTAGACAAAAAAAGGAACACACGTTATCATTAAGGAAATAATTGTTCAGTACATCAAAGCCTCATGGGCCAAACATTACAAAAGAAAATCAATCACAGAAGACACTACGCATCCTCTTTGGAGCAATGTAGGTGTTGAGATTCCTTTCCTCGTGCAATAGGCGGGTGAGCTCCAAGACCTTCTTTTCACTAGCATGTAGACTGGTCTCAAGAGAATTCTGTTCTTCCTTAAGCTGGATCCAGCTCTTCTGCATCTCTTCCCAGGATGTGGGCATGTCAGGATGTTGAATGGTGTAGGACACCTCTCCTTCCAACACTGGCTCTTTGATTACAGGGAGCACATAAGGATAAGGCATTACTAACTCCTGGGAGCATGCTCGTACCCACTTGTGATAAGGTTCCAAAGGGATGGAATTCTTGTGCCCCAGTGTCTTACTGTCTATCTTACTGGGCATCCTCCAAGCTCTGATGAATCTCTGGCGAAGTCCTTGTGCATCGTTGTCGAAGTCAAAAACTATGTCAGGAATTAACATGTCATGAGGGTCGTCCCTCCGAGCATAACCAAACTGTCTCCAAGCCAAGCATGGGTTGTAAGTAATACCTCCTCTGATTCCAAGTAAAGGAACATTAGGGTACTCCCCGCAACGATCAATGATAGTGACATCCTCTCTGGACTGAGAGCACCAATGTATATCTGCATGTGTAAGAGTCATCAACCGTTGTGACCATCTCAAACCCCGCTCGTTCTTCAAAACTGATTGTGGAAGGTGCGAAATAAACCACCTTCCCAGGAGAGGAGTGCAACACATAAGGACACCTCTTTTTCTCATGGTTCGAGTGTAACATGAATGGAGGATGTCCCCCAGCAACGTAGGTATAGGATTCCTGGACATGAAGATCTGGACAACACTAATATCTATAAGTTGATCTGGGTTAGGGAACAACACCAAACCATAGACAAGGAGGGCCACAACTTCTTCAAAAGCTTGTAAGTCAAGGGAGTTCCAACATTCCTGGGCCTTTTCAAACAGAAACCTGGCTAAGAATCCTTTGATGCCACTTCTAACTTCCCAATGTCCCTTGAGGTCAGATGATTGTAGGTGTAAGGCTTTAGCAATCTCTTCAAGCTTGGGTTCCTTTTCCGTACCGTTGTAGGGTAGTTGATCAAGGATAGGGATCTTCAGAAGCCGGGAGAACTCTTACAATGTAGGCACCAGTTGATAATCCAGGAAAGTGAAACAGTGATGCAGAGGGTCAAAGAACTGGAACAGGACCTTTATCATATCTTCCTCAATGTTGGTATTGACCAAGCTGATGAGTCTTCCATGTCTTTCACTGAACGAAGAGCTCTCGGGAATCCTGGATATAAGCTCCTTAAGCTGAGGAGGGATCCTTACAAGGCTAATCTGAATTGTCTTTCTGCGAACAGTTTCCATGTCCTACAAAACAAGAACAAAGATGAAGATTCGAACCCCTGAAATGGTTAGTCGATGCATATGATGTTGGATGATGTCATGATGCTATGATTAAACACACCACAAATATTTACAAAGGCAAACATGTAAGGCACACAAGTCACACAAGACAAGCCCTTAGAGTTTAGGCCAGCATGGGGTCTGGGTATTACCCTCTTGAAGTTGGTGGGCTCAACCTGTCCTATTAGAAGTAACCGGGTTCTAAGGGTCCCAATATCATTGGATTGCTTTCATTGTTCATCGTTTCGATTTAGCCACTGAACTGGCGACCGAAATATTCCAGGAAAGCAACCCTTAATTGAGTGTAGTATCGAGTATCAACCAACCTCGGACTGCACCAAAGTCAGTTATGTCACTACCCTAAAGAGGCCAAGATAGTTCAATTAAGGTTCCTAAGGTCAGTTGATGCTTCACGACACCACATGGAGGCCCCGTACTCTCCTTGACTGAACTCAAGGGTTACCGGTACACACCAAAGTGCCACATCAACGTAGCAGACTGTTTCAACCATGTCGATATACCCCGCACAGTTCCCTCACAACCTTGTTGCTACTTTCTAAGAAGGTATCCCCAGATCCGAGTTAGGATCTATAGAACTCCCAAGACGGTCCCACAATTTAAAGCAAACAAGTCAAAGCAATTGAAAACACAGTGATCTTAGTCCTAAGGTACACCTCACTTTAAAGTATCCCCAGCAGAGTCGCCAGTTCTGTGATTGGTGGATCTGGAACTGACTGTTTAACGCTGGTTCACGAAATGTCGCGGAAGCAAGAGTCGCCACCGTCTTTTATTTTCTCCAAATGGAAAGGACAAAAGCACAGAAAAATTCCTTGTTGAGATTAGTTCTCGGTTCTGGAGGTAGATTTATAGAAAGGGAAGGTGTTAGCACCCTTTCTATCCATGGTTATCCATGGGCTCTTAGATACTTGCTCATTTGTGTTTTCAAAATGTGTTTGCTTGCTTTTCAACTGTGGGTTTAAAAAAGTTCCGTTTAAAATTTCAGTTCGACTCTTGTATCAGTCCTCAAGAGTGTTTGAAAAGTTGTTTTGAAAGCTTTTTGAAAAGTGTCGGTGTGAAAAGAAGTTTTTGATTTGTTTTGAATTAGAGCAAGTATCTACGAGTCATCTACCTACCCTAAGGAATTCGTCTGTGTAAATGTCTTTAAAGTAGTGCCATCCCACCATTGAGAGGTAGGTAGCACCACCGTTGGAGGTGTTCGGGTCAATTCGAGGGTTCGGGACAGTGTGGTCACCAGAGCAATGGGAAGACACCTTAGAAGCTACCCTCATGCCATGTTCATGGACATGAGGACTTACTAAAACGTCCTCTACTCGACGACCACTTTTCGAGGGGCAAGGCAACAGCGAGGCGTACCCTAGGGGTGGTGTGTGAATTGTGTGTCGTTTTCAGTTATATTTGTCTTGTTCATGCATTGGTGATCTACGTTTTGTTTTTATTTTTGGCATTCATTCTTTCATGCAAGTTATTAACAGTTAAAAAGTGCGGAATTTTAAAAGTCCTACGCTATTACAAAGGCGCGGGTCTACATCGCCAAATTAATCCAAGACCCGATTTAAAATAAAAATGCGGAAAGATAAATGTCCTAATTAATCTATTACAAGGCTTTGGAGTAATTACATGAAATTTATAAGAAAGGAAATAAAAGTAAATGCGAAAAGAAATGAAATCGGGAGTGCGAGGGCGTTGGACCCTTTTAAGGAAATTACATTGGAATTAATGGTTAAATTATTAAATGAGAAAAAGAAATTATTTTTTTGGAGTTTTTGTATTTATGGAGTTTAATGAGAAAATTAAATTGGAATTAAAACCCTAATTCTAAACTATTATTAATTTATTAAAAAAATGTTTAAGTTATACCTAGTTTTAACCTAATTATTTAGTGATAAATTTATTTACAAAAATAATTAATTACTAGTAATAATAAAAAGAAATTATAATTATTGAAAAAAAGAATAAAAAGCTAGAAACCCTAATTTTTATGTTTTTTTAATTTATTTAAGAAAAGAAGTTAAAGTGGAAACCTAAAATTAAAACTAAGTAAATTATTAAATTTATTTACAAAATAATATTAATTAATATTAACAAAGCATATTTTTTATTGTTTCATGATTTTCTGATTTTTTTATATTTTATGAAAATTAATTTTGATGAATTAACTAAAATAAATAAAACAAATAAAATAGAAAAAATAAAAAGAAAGAAAATAATATGCAAACCAATGGGGGGTGTTGACCCCAATTTTGGAGGTAAATTGAGTAATTTGGCCCACCATATTCAGGCCCTTGGTTGACTTTCTCAGTGCGCGTGTGGCATGGTCAACGGAGGTGTATGATGGACCTCTCATCCTGACCTTCAGATTCGTCTCCTGGGCCATGTGGCAAGCTTTGATAGTGGATGCATGGTGGACCACTGGAAGGCACGTTGCGTAGGAACATATTAGGCAAAATAATATTGAGAAGGGAGGGGACCTGGGAATCGAACCCAGGTCCCAACGCTTACCGTGCCAATGCTTTGCCAGCTGCGCTGCTTATGCTCTTTGTTATTAATATAGGACGCGAATAATATAAGAGAAACATGCCATTATTCTGGAATTAACAAAAAAACGCGCCAACAATTTGAACGCACCAATCACACTTCTCCACGCATCGTCTTCTCCACTTGTTCTTTGCTTTAGCCTGAAAAAAATACATCAAATAGCGGGGGTTTTGAACCCCCACTAACTACAACACACAATAATAGCGATTAGACTATGGGTCATCATAAATTGAGCGCGACATGTGGAACTAAATCGTATGAAGCTTCTGATTCTAATGGCATAAGTCTTGTTGTCCAATTTTTCCATATGAACAAATCCCCAATTCCAAACTTCTGCAACCCTAACGAGCTCCCATGGTAGATTCACATACTGGCCTTAAAAACTCAATTGAATGGCATGGTTAGCTTCAGAATGATTAAACTAGTACAAATCAAGCATTAGAAATCAAAAATATGGCATGAATTATGAGACACGATTATGCAAAAAGTTTGAGGAAGTTGGACTTTGTTCTACCACTTCTTGATGCGTGGGGACTGGAAAAGAATGCAGTTATGTCCAGGAAGGCCTCAACAAGCTTCTTGAATCGTTTGTAGGCTTTGAATCACCCTGTAATGCAGTTTTCAGTTTTGAATTTTTTTGCCAAAAATGCAAAGTGTGTATTTGCTTTTGAGCGCAGCCTGGAGGTTCTTTGCATTAGGGTTAGCTTGGTGTTTATATGAGGAATGAATTAGGGTAAGAATTCAAGCCAAAAAGCCTTTGCATTCATGAATCCAATATTTGATTTTCAATGGATCTTTTTCAATCTTTTCCATGCCCTTTTGATATCAATCATGGCCAAATATTTCCATCTTGAGTGAGCACGAAATATTGGAGTTATGATAGACCTATTAGCTGCATAAAAAGATTTAAAATGCATGCTTGAGTATTTTTGTCATATTTTATTTAATTAAATGAATTAATGGTGATAAAAAATTCAAATAAATAATAAAAAAATGATGAAATAACTCCCCTTTGGGTCAATGGGTCGTGCATAACTTTTGGATGATGATTCTTGGAAGAAAATGTGGCCCATTAGCAATTTTGAGGCATTTGAAGCAAAGTTGACTTTTCAAAATTCCCAAAAATTTCCCAACTTCCATAAGGCATATCTTGCTTAATTTTTAAGCTTTGATCATGTTCTTGGACATTTTGGAAAGTTATTGAAGTCCTCTAACCAATTCCTTTGGTCCCATGTCATTTTGATTTACCAATCTCAAGTTATGGTCTTTGACTTAAAGTGCCTTTTTGTTGACTTTTGAAAATGACCTATAATGTTGAGATTGATAGCATTTTGTGAGAGCATTTCTTGGATTTGAAGTGTGAAGAGGAGTTGTAGGAAATGTCTTTCTCTTAAAAATGAGATTTTGATGGAATTTTTCTGATAAACCATGTGGAAGTTATGCCTTGGTCAAGTTACAGTTGACTTTTTCAACTGTCCAAATATGGAAACTTTTGCATCTTGAGACTTTTTGAGCCATACCTTGAAAATCATGATCAAGAATTGATCAAATGATGTTTGTGGCTTCAAAATAAGATGTTGACCAAAAATTTGAACTTTTGACTGTCAAATGACCATTTTGCCCCTGCAGTTGACTGTTGAGCCATTAGGGTTTTTGACTGTGCAATTTTGTGCTGTAAGTCTTGAAACTTGACATGAGGATGCTTGACAATGTTTATAGGCATATGAGACTTGTTTGGACCCTTGGAAACTTCAATTTCTTTGCCAGAACCAAAACCCTAGTTTCTGACTATTAGGAGGTCATTGGATTGTGCAACCCTTGGGATATTTTGAAGCATGCTCTTTGCAAATCTTGAAGAATATGGGAGGGCAAATTTTGGGGTACAACAATATCGAATACCGAACTCAAAAAGCTATTAAAAGCAGCATGTTGGCAGATTATCTTGCTCACCAACCAGTTGAGGATCATCAGTCTATGAAGTATGAATTTCCTGATGAGGATGTGATGTTTCTGAAAGTGAAAGATTGTGATGAACCATTGCCTGAGGAAGGTCCTGATCCTGAATCTTGTTGGAGTATGATATTTGATGGAGCCGTGAATTCTTATGGTAAAGGAATTGGTGTTGTGATTGTCACTCCACAGGGATCGCACATTCCTTTTACTGCAAGGTTGACATTTGATTGTACTAATAATATGGCAGAATATGAGGCTTGTATCATGGGTCTCGAGGAAGCTATTGATCTCAGAATTAAAATTCTATATGTGTATGGTGATTCAGCTTTGGTAATAAACCAGGTTAAAGGAGAATGGGATACTCGTCATCTCGGCTTGATCCCTTACAAAGATTATGCTAGAAGATTGTTACCCTTCTTTAATAAAGTTGAATTCCATCACATTCCTAGGGATGATAATCAAATGGCGGATGCTCTAGAAACTCTGGCTTCTATGTATCAAGTAAATACTTGGAATGATATACCTCGGATTATGGTTCGGCGACTGTACATGCCCGCTCATGTGTTTACAACAGAAGCCATAGCAGATGAGAAAACTTGGTATTATGATATCAAGCATTATCTCCAAACTCAAGAATACCTGATTGGTGTATCGAATAAAGATAGAAAGACATTGAGAAGATTGGCTGGCAGTTTCTTCCTCAGTGAAAATGTGGTGTACAAGAGAAATTATAATATGGTCTTTCTCATATGTGTCGATAGACACAAAGCAGACATGTTGATGCATGAGGTTCATGAGGGTTCATTTGGAACTCATGCCAATGGATATTCGTTGGCTAAAAGGATGCTAAGGGCAGGTTACTATTGGCTAACAATGGAATCTGATTGTTACAAATTTACAAAGAAGTGTCATAAATGCCAGATTTATGCGGACAAGGTTCATGTGCCTCCGACACTTCTCAATGTGATCTCTTCCCCATGGGCTTTCTCTATGTGGGGTATTGACATGATTGGAATGATAAAACCCAAAGCTTCAAATGAACACCGTTTTATCTTGGTAGAAATTGATTACTTCACCAAGTGGTGGGGCTACTTCATATGCTAATGTTACCAAGCAGATGGTTGTGCGCTTCATTAAGAATAATCTTATATGTCGGTATGGTATGCCGAACAGAATTATCAGTGACAATGGCTCTAATATGAACAACAAAATGATGATGGAATTGTGTGAAGAATTCAAGATTGTCCATCACAATTCATCTCCGTACAGGCCAAAGATGAATGGGGCTGTTGAAGCTGCTAATAAGAATATCAAGAAAATTATCCAGAAAATGGTTGTTACTTATAAGGATTGGCATGAAATGCTCCCTTTTTCTTTGCATGGATATCGAACATCTGTCCGCACTTCAACAGGAGAAACCACATTCTCCCTTGTGTATGGAATGGAAGTTGTGCCCCCAATCGAGGCTGAGATTCCCTCTTTGCGTGTGATAATGGAAACCAAATTGTCAGAGGTTGAATGGGTCCAGAACAGGTTTGACCAATTGAATTTGATTGAAGAGAAGAGAATGACGGCTTTGTGTCATGGCCAGTTATATGAGAAAAGGATGAAGAAAGCTTTTGATAAGAAGGTCAAACCTCGTGAATTCAGAGAAGGCAACCTCGTGCTCAGGAAGTTCATGTCTTTTAACGCTGATTCTAGGGGAAAGTGGACTCCAAATTTTGAAGGCCCATTGTTGTCAAGAAAGCCTTCTCTGGCGGTGCATTAATTCTTGAAACTATGGATGGCGAGGAGTTCCCACGTCCCATGAATGTCGATGCACTCAAGAAATACTTCGCCTAAAGAAATAAAATAACAGCTCGCTAAATTGAAAACCCGAAAGGGATGCTTAGGAAAAAAAGAGCGTCTCGGTAGGCCGAAAACCCAAAAGGGCGGTCTAGGCAATAATTAGAGACATAAACAGAATAAATTTCTTTCTAAGTTAAAAACCCTCAAGGGCATCTTAGGCAAAAGTTAGGGACTTTCTTGGCAAGTAACTACATCAGACAAGACTTGATCATTGGAGCAACAATCTTCTCAGATCCTCATCATACTTCAACAAAAGTTGCTACTCGGGATTTCAAAAGTTGTTATAGGGGATAGTGCTCATTGTATCTCAATGTATCATTTCCATTATATATTACCATTTTCCTAACTTTGTAATTATCCATGGAGTCTCGCCATTCGCAGACTACCATTCTATTAATGAAATTTGAGCTTTTACCCAATTATTTGTATTTCTTATTTTATTTAGCTTGCAAAGACTCCATTTATTATTGATAATAACTTTCAAAGCGAAAAGATTGAATAACAAAATTGATTTTCAAAAAGAATTTATAATTTGCCTTTACTTTAAGATTTGTGACGCATGAGAGAAAAAACAACAAAAGTGGTGATCCCAGGAATGGACGAACTCCAGTTGCTTTTAATAAGTTTTGTTTCCTGGAAAAGTTTTGCTAAAGATGTTTCGCCGTATAGGGTTTGTAACTCCAGTATCCCCAGTCAAGTTTTGGTTTATTTCTCCTCTTTTCTGAGTTTGCATGATATGAAGATTCAATCCAAGATTTCTCCAATGAAGGTTTCGTTTGTTTAATAGAAGTTATTTTTTCAGAAAAGTTGGTATGATAATTACTCTCGAAGAACACAGGCCTCTGTTGTCCCCGGTGAAGAATGTATATTAGTTTTCCCTTTGTGAATGTGGTGTTGACCTCCCCAATGAAGTCGACACGAATCCCCCAGTAAATTTTTTGTTGATTTGATGTCCGTCTGCTCTACTTGAAATTGATTTTTCAAACCCCCAGTAAAGGCATTACTTTTGAAAATATTTGATTCCCCGTTAAAGTCTGAGTGATATTCCTTGGTAAAGCATGGGAGAGGATGTTATATCTCTGTATCTGTATTGTTTGGTCGCTATGTTTTGTTTACTTCCGAATTAAGTTTCTCCCCAGTAAAGTTAAACCAGGCAGTAGGTTTTATTTCCTCAGTTGGCGCTTACTTTTTCTTGGATTGTTCATCTTTGATGTAATTTAGCCGAGTGTAAATTGTGCCCGAGTTGGTTTTGCCTGTTTACTCCCAGTGTTATATATATGTTTTGTCAGCATATGCGCGATAACACTTATGCATTCATACATACACCATGCATAGCTAAAATTGGCAAATCATCGCTCATTCACATTCGTTAATATTTTGTTGACATATTACCCTATTTTGCAGATGTTATGTTGTCCTATCTCGAAAAGAGTGTTGGCCTTAAGCAGAAAGAGTGTATTCTTTCAATTTCCCCATTGAGTTATCCCTCGTGGAATATTTTTGCTTCAGCCTTCTTGTACAACTCTTTGTCTGGATGATTTGGGTTTCCCTCTTGAGTTTATTTCTCAAAGGAAGTGTTTCAGGAGACTGTCTCATTCTAGTTTATTTCTGGTTTGAATTTTTGATCCTCGACAATATTATTACTTTGGATTTCCGCAAGCTCCGAGCATTGGTTTGAGAATATGCATTTATTTTGCACGAGAAGACCTTTATCTCCTCAAGCAGGAATATATTGGCATTTCCCCAGGAAGACATATTTCTTTCCCCAGGAAGTCATATTTCTTTCCCCAGGAAGTCATATTTCTTTCCCCAGAAAGTCATTTTTTACAATCCTCCATAACCGCAAGTGGTAGGTCTCTTTATTTGAGCAACTTGTACTTCCCTGTAAAAGTCGGCGTAACTGTTTTTTGCTATCTTCTCTATGAGTGGATAGTTTGCAGTTCGTTGCCAAATTACTCCAGTGGATGACAAGACTTTCAATACCGCAGAGACAGTTCATTGTGAAATCTTTACAAGTGGTAGTCTCTTTATTTGAGACAGCTTATATGTTAACCTTTTCAGGCATAATGCTTTGGTTAAAGAAGAAGTTGAGACCCGTTCTAGGTGAAATGCCAGAATTTTGGGGAAACTTGTTATCTTTTTTCTACCCTCAGTGAATGTTGGTAGTTCATCGTCAGGGAACAGCGGTGCTATGATATCTTCTCTTTCTACCTTTAGTGAAAGTCGGTAGGTCACCTTCAATGAAAGTTGGTGATTGTTATCTTTTTTCTACCCTCGGTGAACGTTGGTAGTTCATCGTCAGTGAACGGCGGTATTATGATATATTCTATTTCTACCATCAGTGAAATTTGGTAGGTCACTTTCAGTGAAAATTGGTGATTGTTATATTTTTTCTACCCTCAGTGAATGTTGGTAGTTCATCATCAGTGAACGGCGGTGCTATGATATATTTTCTTTCCACCTTCAGTGAAAGTTGGTGATTGTTATCTTTTTGCTACCCTCAGTGAATGTTGGTATTTCATCGTCAGTGAACGGCGGTGCTATGATATATTCTCTTTCTACCATCAGTGAAAGTTGGTAGGTCAACTTCAGTGAAAGTTGGTGGTTGTTATCTTTTTGCTACCCTCAGTGAATGTTGGTAGTTCATCGTTAGTGAACGACGGTGCTATGATATATTTTATCTCTACCTTTAGTGAAAGTTGGTGATTGTTATCTTTTTTCTACCCTCAGTGAACGTTGGTAGTTCATCGTCAGTGAATGGTGATGCTATGATATTTCTTTTCCTACTACCTTCAGTGAATGTTAGTAGCTCACCATCAGTGAATGCCAGTGTTGTTATTTCTTTCCTCTTTCTACCTTCAGTGAACGTTGGTAGCTTTGCCTTCAGTAGAAGTTGGTGTATCCTTTGGCCATTTTATCATCCTCTATAAGTCAGGACTTTTGATCCACCAGTGATTTATGTTTCTGGTCGGGTTTCTCTTTTGTTTCTGTATTTTCTTTGCTACATCCCCACTGGTGTTTTGCGTCTCTTTGGTTTTGTGCATATGCATTCATGCTCATAATCATTGCATGGAATCTTAGGGCTAAAATAGGGTTTGTTTTATATTTAAGTATCTTTGATCGCGTTGACACGAAGATTTTCAACCTTCGTATCTCTGGATAGAAGAAACTTAAATAAGGGCAGCTGTTGTACCCCAATTTTCCCCCATAAGATCCCTTCATCATACCATGTTGATTCAATCACAACAAGATCACATTAGGGCTTTTGGTTCTCCCCCTATCTTTAGCTTTGCTCTTTGAGGAATCACCAAGCACCTTGACTTGTTTTCTCTTGTGATCATGAATATTTTTGTCTTGATTTTTGCTTTTAATTAATAAAATGCAATGTTGGTTTTTCTTGCTTGTTACTAATATAGGTGAAGGCAATGAGATTTAGCAAGTTTCTCCATGGGTTCATGAGTTTATTTAGATGCCCTAGGAAATAAAGTTGGAGAAGTTCAAACCTCACCATTGGATTTGTGTTCTAAGAAATGGCATGGCAAGGTTATTTTGGTTCACCGCATTTCAAGGTTATCAAATTTGATTCAAAAGTACAAGGGGTTGATTGAAGAAGTTGTCATGCTTGGACAAGACGTTGTTCCCATTGGTCACAGGTGCATATTTCTCTCAATTATCGTGATATGTAAGTGGTTTTGGTGGCTATGAGTTCTCATTTTCATCCTCAACAACTTCTATTTACAAATCATTTGTGTTGCTACAAGAAGTTTGTTCAAATTTATCAAAGTTCCTTAAAGCATTTTTCTTAATCTAGGAGCTAGGGTTTTGAACATCAAAGAAGCATATCTTGCTCATCTTTTGGTATTTTTGATTGATTCCAAAGGCATCCTTCTCTTCAAAGGGTTATTAACAAATCACTTCAAAAGTTTCAAGGAGTTTTCATGTGGAAG
This sequence comes from Vicia faba, assembly GCA_948472305.1. NCBI lineage: Eukaryota > Viridiplantae > Streptophyta > Magnoliopsida > Fabales > Fabaceae > Vicia > Vicia faba. The sequence continues at coordinate 744,821,076 of OX451739.1, forward strand.
AAACTTGATGATGAAGAAAGATTACAAGACGTCCAGATGAACCTCCAATTTCTCATGTTTTACTTCAAATGATCATAACTTGGTAAATTTTTATCACCTTGAGCCCACTATTTTTGCACAATGATCTTGAGGATGTGAACTTTATGCCTTCTTTTATGTTCATAGTGAGAAAATGGACGGAAGATGCCCTAAGGATACAAAAGATTATAGGTCATTTTATGATTTTTTGCCAACTTCAACAATTCATAACTCTCTCAATTTTTGGAGATTTTGAATGGTTCAAGTTTCAAAATGTCATTCAAGAGGTCTATTTCATGCCATCTGTTTTGGTCAAGAGCAAATTCCAAGTGGAAGGCCATGTTTGGATGCAAAAAATATAGGTCACTTTTGAAGAAAAACTTGAAATATTTCTAAGTATGGAAAGTCAACCTTTTTTCCCCAACTTTGACTCAATGCAACTTTCATCTCAAGCATCCATTTGATTCCATTCTTTTTCCATTGAAAAGCTTGTAACCTCATATTTCTAAAGCATCAAGAATCATTCCCTAAGACCCCTTAAGCTGAGAATGCCACTGATTTGAACTTGGTAACTTGGAACTGAAGTTTCTTCAAAAGTCAGAATTTGAAATCATTGGTTTAGATTTTAAACATTTTTTTCTGCATGTTTTTGCCTCTAAACATGTTTACTAAACTTCCATAAGTGATTAGCACAACAAAACACGCATTTTGGATGAGTTTTGATCAAATTAGAAGTCACACTTTTCTTGTTTGCAACTTCACACGATTTCCCTCCAAACTTCATCATTTCACACGCTTGGACATTCCATTTGATTCCCTATAAATAGAGGGTCATCCCCCATTCATTTCCTCAAGCTGGGATAGCCAGAATCACCCTGGCAAACTTGTTCCATAACTCAAAATTCTACAACTTCGAAATCTGTTTTCAAGCCTTTTTTAATCCAATTTTTCTATCAATTTACCTTCCTTGATCTTCCCTGAAGCTAACCATATAATTACATTCAAGAATCGTTCCCTATATTGCTCCATAGAAGTCCAGTTTTAGAGCTCCGCAACTCAACTTCAATAGGTAGATTTCTTCATCAATTCTTCAAAACTTTGATATCATTGTGATGCTCTCATTTCCCTGGTTCTAGTCGCAACACTTACTTTCATCTGGAAACTTGTTTTGACCATGAAATTTCAAATCCCTTTTCAAAACTTTCTTTCCAAATTGCTTGAGCTATAATTTATATAAATTTATCGCGAAGGTGTGGTTGTCTTCGTCTTAAAGAGACGAAGCGAATATCATAGGTCTCATGCTCTAATTTTACAGATTGAGCAACCTGATTTTGGGACTGGCTGGAGGTTTAAGATGACCAACGTGTCATCCTTCAACCAATGAAACATCGCCATTTGGATTTTTTGAATTTCTGATTTACATTTGATTCAGTGCTTTATTCACTAATGACCATGATATACACCGCACGCCAGATCCCTTGGATTTGATTACTAACGCGTTTTGACTCTCATCCAATGGTCTACATATTTTTTACTTTATTTTTCTTTTCTGATTTTTATATTTAATTGTTTTAATTTTCAAAAAATCATAGAAAATTCATTTTTAGACAAAAAAATCTAAAAAAATTATGAAAAATATTTTTGACTATTCTCTTTCTGATTTTTATTTTTTTCACAATTTTATTTTGTGTTTTGGTATTTTTTATAAATTCCCACTTTATTTGAATTGTTTTAAATGTTTAAAAATAATTTTATGCATTTTTTAATTTTGGAAAAAATATGGAATGATCCAATGATACTGGGACAAATATTGGTGACCTCATTTAATTTTTATTTCTGATTTTTTTATTTTTTATCATTTTTGGTTTATTTTACTCATTTTTTTAATTTTAAAAATAGTTTTTGACTTTAAAAAAATTTATCAAAAATTTTATAAAATCATTTTAGTTCATTTCTGATTTTTCTATGGTCTTACTTTTTATTTCTTGATTAATTTGAATATAGTTGATATTTTTCTCTTTCATTTTTATTTTAAAACATTTTTAAAACCTTTTTTAATGTATATATTAAATGAAATATTATTTTGTGATTATTTTCTGGCTGATCTTGGGTTGAACTTTTGATTATGAAATTTGTTAACATTATTGGATCCATGGTGTTGAGTTTAACTCCATAAAAATGGATGAATGATTTTAATAATAGTTTAATTAAAGTTTAATTCAAATGTGGTTTGTTTGTCTCATCCCCTCCCCCTTCATCTTATTCTCATTTCTCATTGTATTACATGTTATGGGATAATGGTCTCTATATCATTTATCCAAACATGAAATACATAAATTTGTATTGACCGGCCTCAAAATAGGTGTGACTTCTATATAAGTTCACTTACGATTGCTTAACATAGCTCTAAATTTTGTCCCAATTCAAATAAATGATCATTTGTGGTCCAAACCTATATTTACAAGCCCAAGTATGTTAATTTGATCTCTTCGATCCTATAACCTTTAGATTCATTGTGTGGAGGCTTTGGTTCTACCAATCCTCTAATGGATCTACAACACTTTTGGTCAACGCGGATCACTAAAACATCGTTGATCATTAAATGGTACTTTTGAGGATTCCAAATGGATGGTATACTTGACAAAAAGCAAATGCAACTTATTGTGTGAAGGCTTTGGTTCTACGAATCCTCTAATCAGTTCCGAATGCAAGTTCTAAGATGGTCATCCAACTAACCACTAATTATTAAATTGTTTTTACTTTATGCCATTTTATTTTTTTATGCTTTATGTACCATTTATTTTAAGCATTACATTTCATGTCATTTTTATTTTGCTCATTTGAGCTTTTATTTTCTCTTCTAAGACACTTAATAATCAACATGAACCATAAAAACCTTTAATGATACTTGGACTATTTGGTTACTATCCTTGGCATTATGGAGTATTGGACTTCTTGGACTTAGGATTAGAGACCTTGGCCTATGTTGGAGACCTTGTGACCTTAGTTGATATTTTGTCTACTCAAGACATTGGGTTGTTTGTTTGTTTTGTGTGCAGGTTATTGTGATTACATTCTTTGTTTGTAATCTAGAATTCACCCGTATACAGCCGTTACTCTGCCCAATTTTTATGAAGACTTAATACACTTGAAGTTTGGTTCTCTCAAGAGGTCTAGTATCTTTTCTTGCTTGGTTTCAATCCAAAGAATGTGAATTATATCTAGACTCATAATGTCAAGTGTTGGCTTCTTGTTGGTTAGATAGTCCTTATCCCTAGCTTTTACCTTATGCTTTAGGATAGCCTCTTCTTCTCCTCCCATCTTCTTAAATTTCAAAAAATATTCTCCCTCCTTTTGAAAACTCTTCTTATTTTTAAAATTGAACTACTTTCATAACAAACTTGGACTTATGCCCATGCATTTTCAAAACATTTTCACAAATAAACTTCAATCAACATTAATAAAACCTTGAAATTTTTTATGAGAAGACTAAAAATCAATCAATCTCATTCAAACCATTTTTCCATCTTGGCCTTCATCTTAAACTTTTCTCAAAATATTCGACTCTTGTAAATCTTTGTAGTGATGTAAACAACTATAATTCTATGATATGTAGTGAAGTGAGATATTTTCCACTTGGGTGTTGAGTGAGGCATTATTCATTTTAAAATCCAAGCCATATCCTCCACTTTGAGATGATGCAAATTCTCCTTTCTCATGATTGTGGGTAGTAAGTATGTTTTTCCACACTGACAATGACGATGATGTCTTATCTCATAAAATTAACCAACACACTTGTGTTTTAAAAAATTTCAAAGGTGAACTACGTGTACCCTGATCCCCTATTTATACGAAAGGTGGTACGTAGGCACTAAAGGTTCGCAACCGCGGTGGGTGCAAAAAATCATAATAATATATTTCTTTTCTCACCTCCACCATCTATTTTTATATAACTTTTTATAGCCAAAATATACAGATTTTACAAAGAGGTTCCTGCGGAGTACCGTAGATGTTTAGGGTGCTAATATCTTCCCTTTGCATAACCAACCCCCTTACCTAGAATCTTTCCCCCTCTTTTTGGGTTATTCTCTCTTTTCCCATTTCTTTGGAAACAATAAAGCACAATGGCGATTTTGATTTTGATTTGTACAAGTCTATTCAATCTAATGGCTTAATCTTAAACATTTCTACCGCTACACCTACGTACCACCTTCCATGCAATAGGGGATCAGGGTACTCATAGTTCACCTCAAAAATTTTAAATCACATGTGTGTTGGTTAATTTTAAGAGAAGAGACGTCATCATCGTATCCGAGTGAAAAACATACTTACTACCCACAATTATGAGAAAGGAGAACTTGCTTACTACCCAAGTAGAAAATAGCTCTTTTCACTATATCGTAGAAGTATATTACCTTGCGTCACTACAAGAATTTAAAAGAGTCTAATCTTTTGAGAAAAGTTTTAAAGTAAAAATACAAAGTGGTAAAATAGTTTGAATGAGGTTAATGACTTTTAGTCTTGAGAAAGATGTCAAAGTACGAATAAATTGGTTAAAGTTTAATTAAGAAAATATTTTTGAAAATGCATGGACCTAAGTCCAAGTTTATTATGAAAGCGGTTCAAGTTAGAAAACAAGAAGAGTTTTGAAAAGGAGGGAGAATATTTTTGAAATTAAAGAAGATAGGAGGAGATGAAGGGACTATCCTAAAGCATAAGGTAAAAGATAAGAAAAAGAACGATCTATCCAACAAGAAGCTAACACTTGACATGAAGAAGTCAATGTAAAATTCTCATTCTTTGAATTAAAACCAAGCAAGCAAAAAGACTAAACCTCCAAGGAATACCAAGCTTTGGATGAATGAAGAACCAAGCAAAGTCTTCATTAACAAAAAATTGGCCAGAGTAACAACTGTATATAGAGGAATTCTCAATCACAGACAAAACATGAAAATCAGAATAACCTGCACATAGAAAAAAGTCAAACCAATGCCTTAGAGTAAACCTCAAGGATTTCAGACAGAATAACAACAGAGCAACAAAGTTCTCAAGTATCAAGGCTTCTAATCCTAAGTCTGAGAGATCCATAAATCTACAATGCCAAGGATAGTAACCAATTAGTCCACAAAGAAATAGGCCTTTTAAAGTTTAATTTGATTATTAAGTGTCTTTAAAAGAAAAGAAAGCTCAAGCGAGCAAAGAAGAAATGACATAAAAAAAATAAATGCTCAAGTGAGTAAAAGAAAAAATAGCATGAAATGTAAATGCTAAAAAATAAATGGTACATAAAAGTAAAGGCACAAAATAAAGGCATAAAGTAAAATTAATTGTTAGTGAATTAGAAGTTGGAGGTCAAATATAACAAAACGTTAGTTGAATGATCATCTTGAAGCTTACTTTTGAAAACACATTAAAAGATCGATAAAATCATAGCCTCTCAATAACAAGTTTCATTTGCTTTTTGTCAATTATATCATTAATTTCAAGTACTCAAGGCAACCACATATGATCAACGATGTTCAAATGATTCACTTAGACCAAAATTCATGAAGTTCATTAGAGGATTGATAAAATCAAATCCTCCTAACAATGAAATTCAAAGTTATTGGATCCAAGGTTTCAAACTAAACATACTTGGGCTTGCAAACATAGGTTTGGGCCACAAACAATCATTTTTGAATCGAGACAAATTTAGCGCTTTGTTAAGCAATCGTAAGTGGATATACATAGAAGTCATACCTATTTTGAGGCTGGTCAATAGCAATCTATGTACCAAACATGTTAGAGAAATAATATGTAGATCATTCTCCAAAAACATGTAGCATAAGTAAAAACAAGAAAAGGATAAGATGAAGAAGGAGGGGAATGATAGTGTAGCCAATGTATCAGATGAAATTAGGGTTTCAAATATCATCAACATCATTCATCCATTTTGGTGGATTTGGTTTTTCAACCTATCAACACCCAAGATCCAATGAGGGTGAGGAACTTATCCTAAAATAACACTCAAGTGTCTCCAAATCAGGACCAATCAAAAAAAATAAAATCCTAAAATAACCAATCAAGTGTCTCCAAATTTTTAGAATTTTTTTTAGAGTCAAAGAAACTATTTTCTAAAATATAAAGAAATAAGAAAAATAAGCAAAAAAAAATTGTGTAAAATAGTAAAATCAAAAATAAAAATAAAATGAAGTCACCAATATTTATCAAGAGGTTATTGGATCCTTCCATAATTTTTTCAGAATTTAAAATGACAAAAAAATATTTTAAACAATTAAAACAAATCGAATAAAGTGAAAAATTATAAAAAATACCAAGTCACAAAATAAAATTAAGCAAAAATAAAAATCAGAAAGAGAAAAATCATAAGTATTTTTGATAATTTTTTCACGATTTTAGAAGTTGAAATGATTTTTTTAATGAATTTTTTAAGTTTAAAACAATTAAAACAAAAATCAGAAAATAAAATTATGAACCAAAAAATATGGACCATCTGATCATTGTCAAAACACATTAGTAATCAAATTCAAGGGATCCGGCGCATTGTGCATGTTATGGTTATTAGTGAATAACACACTGAATCATTTATTTAAAACAAATTTTGAAAAAAAAAACGTGGCATCATGTCATTGGTTGAGAGATGACATGTCATCTTCTTCAACCTCCACCCACACGCGAGTTGTAGGTTCCACAAATAGTAAAATTGGAAACTCAGAAAATGTGTCATTTGCTTCGTTTCATCAAGACGATTCCAATGGTACCTTACGAAAAATTTATATTAACCATAGCTCACTCGATTTGAAAAAAAAACAGAAGAAAACGTGAAAACTAGTTTTGAAATTAAATGATCAATTCGCTATGAAAATGGAAACTAGAAGAAGCATGAGTTTCAGAGAAGAAGAGAATACATCTTAGTAATTTATTTGAAGTGAAATGGTGAAGAATTCTACCTGAATGAAGTATGAGAAATTTGCTCTGAAAATTGATTTGGCTAGCACAATTTAGAGCACTTCAAGGCTTGGTTCTTCTTTTGTTGGCTTCAGTGAAGTTCAAGGATGAATAATCAATCAAGAAATAAGAGCTAGAAGTGAAGGAAATGAGAAATCAAAAACACGGAAAAGTGAGTTATGAAGAGAGGTTTGCAGAGATTTTTTGGCTATCTTAGCTTGAGGAAAAGAGTGAGGAATGGTCCTCTATTTATAGGTAAATGAATGGTGAAAAGAATTGGAAGAAATGGTGAGGTTTGGAGGGAAATTTAGTGAAGCTCGAAAATAAGAAAAGTGTGACTTGAACTTGCTCAAAACTCATCTAATTCTTGTGCTTCAATGCTCTAATCATGCTTTGTAACTTGGTTAAACATGTTTAAGTTAAAAACGCACAACAATTTGATCATTAGAAGCCATATTATGAAAATCAAATTCTGACTTCAAGCAAAAACTCAATTTCATGGAAGCGACTTCAAGAGCATGGGGCATACAATGTAGGAGGTTTTATGATCTCATTCTTTTTTCAATGGAAATATCTTACAACAAACCTCACAATGTGCTAACAAAGGTAGCATTTAGATGCTTGAGCAAAAAGTTAATCAAGTTTGAAATTAGGAAAAACACACAGGTATTTGACACTTAGAAAAATTATAAGTATGGAACCTCAAAATGACCTATAATGTTATTCAAAGTTACATATCATTCCTCTCAAAATTGTATCTTGATCCTTGAAGACGGAATGAAGTAGACCCTTTGAATTGAATATGGAATTGAGATCATTCAAAAATCATTAAAAATGAAAGAGTTATAGTCTTTGGAAGATGATGAACAAAATTGGGGAAATTCACAGAAGACCTATAATCTTTTCAATTCTTTAACAACTTTCCAAGCATTTTCAAGTCTATCACATTGAAACAAAGTTTTAGTAATATTATTGTAGAAATTGAATGAGCTCAAGGAGATAAAAAATGACCAAGTTACGATCCTTTGAAGTCACACAAGAGAATTTAATAGCCTTTTCAAAGGACTTGTAATCTTCTTCAACCATTAGTAATCTTCCATTCAAAATTAGCCTTAAACCCTTGAAGATAAAATGTTAAGGACCATTTAAAGAGAATAATGGTTTTGGAATTAATCAAAAATCTCAATAAATGAGCAAGATATGGTTCTTGGAAGTCAATAAACCCAAGCTTAGAGAGTGTCAAAATGACTTGGAACCCCTTTCGACTTTTGATTATTTTTCTTGCACAATTGGATATTGTCATGTAAAGAGAAGTTGTTCTAGATGATGATATGAACCCATAGAGAGAAAAAAAGAACCAACTCAAAATATTGAAAATTTAGAGAGTTGTGCACTTGTGATCACTGAATCAAGCACTTGCCCAATTAGGTCAAACTTGTTGAACCAAACTTGAATCTTTTGAAATTTATTTGCAAAATAGAGAATGATGGATCACATTAGACCTTGAAATGATTTTTTCTTGAATCACACTCAAAGGTGGAGCTTAAGTCTCAATGAAATTTGTTGAAGAAAGCATGGAAATAAACACATGAACCTATGAATCTTCTTGATGAATACCACCACCAAATTTGAGGAAACTTTGACCTAAATAAGGTGGGAGAGCTCTTTGAACCAAAAAACTTTGTTACCATAGAGATAGCCTTGAAGCTTAAGCTCTTGAAATCCATTGAAGAACCATTTGACTGAGGACCATCCCTCAAAACCCTAAGTTAGATGGTGAGATGGATGCAATTGTGTCATCACCTACAATATGAACATTCAAAGAAACATATATACATATCTTAATGTTAGTTAAAATAACACATGTTCAAGATACACAATTCAAGGTGCTTGGTGATCCCTCAAGAGAAAACTTAAAGATAGGATGAAGTAGAAAGGGAGAACCAACTCTAATGTGTGATTTTGATGTATTGATAATATGAGATGATGAGACATCTTAGGGGGGAAAATTAGGGTATAACAGCTGCCCTTATTTAAGTGTCTTCTATCAGGAGATACGAAGGTTACAATCTTCATCTCGATGCGATTGAAGATACTTAAATAGAAAACAAAACCTATTTTTGGTCCTAATATTTAATGCAAGGCTTATGATTATGAATGCAAATGACCAACTCCATAGGTAACACAAAACACCATTGGGGAAGCAGAAAATAGAACCAATGTACCAAAAGGAGAGTTTGAACAGTGTTGTACCCCAAAATTTGATCTCTCATTTTTCAAGACATGCTCACAGAGGTCCTTAATTGCTCAAGGTTGACCAAGAATTGACCAGACAAATTCTCCTCCTAAGCAATGGATTTCCAACTAGGTTTTAATTTTTCACAAAGAAGTTTGGGTTTAAAATGCCTCAAGTGATTTCCATGGTTCCTAATATGTCCTCAAGAATGTCCATGCTAAGTTTCATGCCTTGCATCATAAGTTTGCTCAGTCAATTGCTCAGATGACTGAAAATCAACTATATTAGGTCAAAAGTTAACTATCGTCAACATACTGTCAAACTTCAAGATTTTTGGTCAACATAAATATTTTGAAGTGATATTCATCATTTTATCAAGGGTTGATCATGATTCCTCAAGGAAAGTCTACAGATCATCAAAAGTCAAGATTCCCTAAATTAGGGTTTCCTAGGAAAAGTCAACTGAACTTTGACCAGGCATAACTTTCACATGATTCATCCATTTTTCCCCAACCAAAGCTCATTGTGAATAGAATCCGATCCTATACAAATTTATTTATATTATCAAGTCCAAAAGATGCTTCATTTGAAAGATATGAGTCAATACATTACATGTCTTTTTGAAAATCAACAAAAAGGCATTTTTTGTCAAGGCAAGTTATATCAAGATAAATCCTCCAAATGAAAACATGGCCAACATAGAGATTGTAGGGGACATCTTGTGCTTTATAAAAAGTGCAAGATCATCTTCAAAAGATGAAAATTGAGCAAGTTATGACCAGTTCAAATTGGGAAAATTGGTGAAAATGTAAAAAAGTCAACTTTGAGCAAAAATGCATTTTTAAGTTCATAGACCTATTTTTTGAGATTAAAATATGATTATGACTTACTCAAGGACTCCCAAATTCACTCTCACCTTTCTTTTCATTTTCTATATTTTATTCATTTTTATTTTTATTTTTATTTAAATAAATACAAAATAAAATGCATAAAATAATAGATAAATGGTTTGGACACATGGGCTGATGTTTTGAATCAATATTGGGCCTAAGAATTCATGAAAATACATGGAATAGGTACAGGTTCATTGTATGTTAATAATGTCAAGGGAATAATTCAAAAAGGGCATGTTTTCAATTGGTTTGATTTTGGTTTAAATATGGTTTGGTTGTTTGATTCTTGCCATATTAGTGGAGACATCCCATTCCTCTATAAATACAGAGCCAAAGTGCAAGAAAAACACACAAACATTTCCTATCAAAGCAACACAAAATTAATCTTTAAAAAGCTCTCTAAAAGCTCTTCTCAAAGCTCTACAAAATTCTCAAAAGTTCCAAAGTTGTCAAAATTTGTAGCTGTATTTCTAGCCATCCTCGATCCAAACCAGTCACATATTTGTCTTCCTGAGACTCCTAGAAGTCCATATCGATCAATATCCACTCCTGAAGCATCCTAGAACGCACGAACCAAATCACTCTGATTGGGTAAACTTCTCTCATCTGAATCTCTTAATCCTTGTAATTTAATTGAATTTGAAGCATATATTGATGTTCATACTGTTATTTAGAATTGATCTAACGTATTACATGAAAGGTTAAATGATTTAATCACAAGATGCAGTTAAGGAACTCCTCTTCTAGATCCTGGGTTCGGGTCCCAGGTTTTGCACTTTTGTGTTTCAATATTTTTTTGCAGGTTATTGGGCGTTTGGGCCTTCTCATTGATGGGCTTGGAGATTTCAGACTCACACCCCTCTATTTTCTGTTACCACGCCTGGACCTAGGACATTGGGCTTGAGACATTTCAAGTTCTCACACCCCCTGTTTACTCTTTGCAGCAAGGCCCATTTCGTTTTTATTTTATTTTCTTTCTTTCATTTAATTCATTTCTTTTGTTAATTAAATTTAATTAATTATTTTAATAACCATTTTTAATTAACTAATTAGACTTAGATTTCTTAATTTAATTTAATTATATTTTCTAAATAAAAAAACAACAAAAATATTTCTTTTATCACTTAGAAGTTTTTCTTAGAGTTTTTCTTCATCCTTTCATTTTTATTTCTTTCTCCTCCATGCGTTCATTTATTTATTCGCATTATTTTTCATAAATATTATGTAATTTCCTATGGATTGTAATAGTTTAACTAGTACCATTTACATTTCTTTTCCCCATTTTGGTTTGTAATTCCCCCATCCCGAAGGCTTGTAATAGTGTAGATTTAAAATTCCCGCACTTTATTTCTATACTTATTCAATTAACTGTTAGATGAATGCTTAATCGGATTGCATGATAAGATCTGAAAGCAAACGGTAGAAAAAATAAATGTTTAAAGATAAATAATTGAAATACAACACACTCGCACATGTGCAACTCTAGGGTATTCCCACTTCGGTTTCCTTCGGAATAAAACGGTCACGATTCTCGAATGTAAGAGATGTTAGTGGCTACCCTTTGGTTTAAAAAGATCATAAGTCCCTCTGAACCTTTCGACATTGCCTCAATGAAATGATCTTAAAACCTTAGGATAATTACTAAGATATCTTACTAGTTCCCATTGTGACCGTACGACGACCCTCGATTGTCCCTCAAACATCCAACGATAGGGATACCTACTCACTAATAGTAGGATAACATTGTCTAAAGGAAAAGAGAAAAAGAACAAACCTTTTCGAGTAGGTAGATATTCCTTAGATGATTGCTCAAATAAAACAATTTTCCACACATACGCTCTTTTCTATAAAATATTTTCAAAGACACTTTGTATACGTTCTCCACGACACGAGAAACATTACAAAGTTCGCTGCACTAAGGCGTCTTTTCAAGATACTTTTTCAAACACACAAAAACAAGGTATTTTCAAATGAGTTAGCATATGTTGTACCAAAAAATTTTCTCTCTCATTTTACTCAACAAATTCCCATTGAGGTCCTCCACTTGCTCAAGGATGCCCAAGAATTAACCAGACAAACTCTCTCCTAAGGCAATGTACCTCAAACTAGGGTTTCCATTTTCATCAAGGTGTGGGAACTCCAAAGGTCCAAAATTCCTTCCATGGTCCTAATATGTTCTCAAGATCATCCATGTCAAGTTTCATGCCTTGCACAAGAAGTTTGCTCAGTCAATTGCCCAGATGCCTGAAAATCAACTATACTAGGTCAAAAGTCAATTGTGGCCCACATACAGTCAAACTTCAATATTTTTGGTCAACATCAACATTTTGAAGTGATATCCATCATTTGATCAAGGGTTGATCATGATTCCTCAAGGAATGCTCCAATTCATTAAAAGCCAAAAGTTGCTAAATTAGGGTTTCACAAGAAAAGTCAACCAAACTTTGACCAGACATTACTTCTTCATACTTTATCAGAAATTTTCCATACAAGGCTCATTTTTAATAGGATACAATTCCCTACAACTCATCTTCATCCCACAAGTTCAAAATATGCGCTCATAAAAAGATATGAATTTCTACATTATAGGTAATTTTGAAAAGTCAACAAAAACACCTTTTGGGTCAAAGCTTCTTACATGAACATGGAAGACCCAATTGAGATGAAACCAAAAGGGTTGTTTAGGGGACATCATAAGCTTTCTAAAAAGTCTAAGAAAACCTTCTTAGGGTTAAAATTGAGGGAGATATGTATTGTCAAAATTGACCAATTTTTGGAAATGTGCATGAAGTCAACATTGATCAAAATGACTTTTTTTCCAAATGGTCTCATGTTTGCTTGTTTGAAACTTGTTCCTAAGATGGCCCACGACCCCAGAGCTTATCCACCTATTATTTTATTGTTTTTATTATTTATTTTGATATTTTATCCATTTAAATCAAAATAAATCAATTTAAATAGTAGAATAATCAAATAAAATCAAAGATTTGATTTTATGAGCATATTATGAGTCCATGAACAACTAGCAAATCAAAAAATTCGTGCAAGAGCTAATTGATTGGAAAAGATCTCAATTTGGTCTATTTTGAAAACAAATCATACAAGTCAAAAAATGAAATCAAATCTCCATAATTTGCAAAGATACGATCATTTTTTGTTGACCTAAACCATTCTATGATATATACATAACATTTCCAAAGCATAAGGAAGGTTTTTAGGTCGTGAAAACAAGGAGGTCAACTTCAATTTTTGTCAAAAAAAGTGCTGATCACATATTCCTCCATAGACTGATTCTAGTAATTCCAAGACCAACAATCTGTTCCTGGATATTTTCTGAAGCCATTCCAATCGTCCTCCAGCCTTAAAACCTTCAGAAATCATGCCTCACAGTGCCACAGTTTACATCTTTTTTCAAGATTCATTTTCAATAATTTATCCATCATAAACATGTTTTGATTATATATCCATGCTTGCTATCATATTTGTAATTTTTTTTATTGGTTTGATTGACTTTTAAGTGCAGGAATGGCACGATTCCATTGTTAGGGTTTTGAGGTCCCAAATTGGGAATTCCATATAGAGGCAAAATTGGACAAAATTAAGGGTACTATCATGCTTAGAAGATGATTTGCAATTGATCCATGTCTTTGGTTTGAATTTATTCTGCTTGTGCTGCGTTTTTGAATTTTACAGGTTTATGGCTACGAACAAAATTCATCACTATAGCTTTTAGTGACGGAAACGATTGTAGGTAAAAGTGTGGCCAAAAACAACAGTTATGGGGAAGAAGACAATTAGGTGACAGAATCCCATTGGCCTGTTAGAATAAACGCGTGTTTTTTTATTTTATTTTTGTTTTATCCACTTTGTTTTATATAATATATATTGTTATTATTATATTAACAATTAAACATTACAACCCAGTGGTCAAGCGCACGTTTGAAAGTGGAGAGGACCTGGGTTCGATCCCAGGTCCCAGCATTTTATTATTTTCTTAACATTTACATGAAGATCTTGTGCACAACCCATTCCAGGCGCCCACTATACACCCTGATCTCAACCATTGGATTCATCATCAATCCAGATCCAACGCCCAACGCTCAAGTCATACCATGGACCATCATAAAGAGTATCGCACTGAAACAGACACAAAGACTAGGCTGAGCAAGGAATGGGCCTTACAAATTCAACATTGCACCCCCTAATCTACTTTCACCACAGGCCCAATTACTTTCTTTCTTTATTTTCTTTTGTTTTATTTGATTAATTTCTTTTTACAAAACAACAAAAAAAAATCATTTTTTTATTTAATCATAAAATCAAGAAAACCACAAAAATATAGAATTAGGTTTTTTATTAAAATTAGTTTTTTTTTGGAAAATAATTAATTTAATGATATTGACTTGATTGTTTTCATAATTAAAATTAATTAGACAAATTAGGTTTAATTCACAATTATTTAATTTTCTCAATAAAATACCAAAAAATATTTTTTTTAATTAATTAGATTTAGGTTAAGATTTCAAATATTTTTCTCAATAATAAAATACAAAAAAATATTTTTTTCTTTAATTTAAACTTTGATTCCCGTACTTAATTCTCGTGCGTAATTTTTTATTTTCCAATTATTGTATTTGCTTCGGGTTAGTAATAATTTTTAATTAGGGTTTACCGCATATTATTTACTGTTTAATCCCCGGTTTTTGGTCATGTAACCCCCTCCCCGAAGCCTTGAAATAGCGTAGATTTACTTTCCCGCTTTTAATTTCCATAACTATGAACTGTCTAGATGTATGGATAATAGGCTTGCATGCAAAAGACAAATAAAATTAAAACAATAGCTCACCTTAATTATGCAAAGATTAAATAACTGAAATCAAACACATGCACATGCTCGCTCCTAGGGTTTTCCTCACTTGGTTGCCTCAGAAATAATGGTCATGACCCTCGAACGTAGGGATATCTTAGCAAAGACCCTCGATTCTAAAATCATCAAAAAGATCATAGTCCCTTAACGTCCCTTGAGTTGCCTACGAGAAATGATCTTGTCCCTCGATGTTGCCTATATGATGACAGTCCCTTCAAAATGCTAAGGTATCCTTACATGTTGCCTTCAATGACCATTTCGTCCCTTTCAATAGTCCCTCAAACTCCAACGACGATGCTACCTATTTCTCAATAATAGGATAGCACTGTCTAAAGGAAAACGAACAGTCTTTTTCGAGTAGGTAGAAAATATTAAGTACTTGCTCAAAACAATAAATACTCTTTTACACAAACACTTTCAAAATAGTTTTCAAAACACTTCGTAACACTCTTGAGGACAAAAACAATGGTTAAAACAAAGTAAAATAAAACTTTTCAAAGAAAGCACACACAAGCAATTTTCAAAATGAGCAAGTACCTAAGAGCCCGTGGAAAACCACGGATAGAAAGGGTGCTAACACCTTCCCTTTTTATAATATACCTTAGCATCTCGAAAAAGATTTTTTCTGTTCTTTTTCCTTTTCCTTGTTGGATAAAATAAAAGTCGGTGGCGACTCTTGCTTACCGCGACATTTTGCAAACAAAAAACGCAAACCAGTATTAACAGTTGGTTCTGCCACCGTATCACAGAACTGGAGACTCTGCTGGGGATTGTTAATAAGTGGGGTATACCTTAGGATCTAGGTCATTTTTAAAATTGCTTTCTAGTTTTGCTTTGCCTACTTTATATTCAAGGGTTTTGTTTGGGTATTATTGAAGATCCTACACCTAGATCTGGGGACACTTTTTAGGTAAACAACAATAGATCGTGGAGACTGTACGACATAGACCGATATGGTTTAAGCAATGGTTGTGTTGGTGTGACACTTTGGTTGGTACCAGTATCCTTCGTGGAGAAACAAGAAGAATATGGGGCCGCCGTGTGGTGTCGTGAAGCACTAATTGACCTTAAAACCTTAGTTGAACAAACTTGGCCATTAGAAAGTAGTGAGATAGCCAGCCTCGGTATAAAGCTGAGGATTGGGTGATACTCGATGCTACACTCATTGAGATCAGACTTTCGGGATATTTCGTCCGCAAGAAAAGATTGCTTGAGCTGAAAAAATGCCCGATAAAGGATGATCAGTGATATTGAGAATCTTTAGAACCCGATTACTTTTCTAAGACAGGTTTGAAACCAAATAAACTTCAAGAGGGCATGACCTTAAAACTCAAGCAGGACTTAAACCTAAGGACTTGGTGTGATTTTTCTGTGTTTGGTATACCTGTGATTTATCATGACATCATAAACATCACACCATAGTATATCATGACTAACCATTTCAAGGATCTCGAGGGCCTGTGATGTAGGTTATGCTAAATCAGACGTCTAGCAAGGGGCAAGGGGATTTATTTTCCTCTAGTCAATGTCGTCAAAAGATCAAATATGATAACTTGAGTCAGGGGCTATGACCCACTTGATATGGTGAGCTTGACTCTCGTAGAAGGACATTCGACAATAAGAAGTTTTCTATCAAAGCTGCAAATCTCAACTTCTGACATTTTCTTGTTTATCCCGCGAGATCCTTGAAAACATTGCATACATATATCATGCATATCATTGCATAAACAGGTTTCAAAGTAGGTCTCACATGTTCTCGCTATTTATTTCAGCAATAGCTCTCAAACAAGACAACAGAGATCTCCAAATTTAAGAGGCTCAGTTCATGGAAATGTTCCTAAACCTATACAAGGGGCAGGAAGAGTTGAAAGCACTCCTCGCTAGGAACCTGGCCAAGAAAAATCCCGAAGACAATAAGGACG
Source organism: Vicia faba (assembly GCA_948472305.1). NCBI lineage: Eukaryota > Viridiplantae > Streptophyta > Magnoliopsida > Fabales > Fabaceae > Vicia > Vicia faba. Next base: position 744,837,960 of record OX451739.1, read on the forward strand.
AACGGTTGGAACAACTGCAAGCTGAGGTTGAAGCAATGAGAACCCAGATGCTGGGGCAAATGGCTCTTATCCAAGGCCTAGACTGGGGACAAGAAGAGCTTAAAACCATTATCAACAAACTTTATCAAGATGGATACAACCGTATAAAGCAAGCATTCGAGGCTGGGGACCAACTCATTGATCGACCTCCAAGAAGACAAGAGTTTGGTTTGGTGAAGAGTGGACCTTTCCAAATTTCTACTACCTCACGAGTCCAACCACAACCTCGCCAACGACAACGGGGCAATCGACATAAGAAGAATACATCCGAAAGACGTTTCACCGAAATCAACATGTCATTGGCTCAAGCATTACAACACCTATTGTAGGTCAAGTTGGTTATATTAAGGGACCCTCCTCAAAATCCCAACATAGCCTCCCCAAGGTACAATCCAAATTTAAGATGTGCGTACCACTCCAACAGTCCTGGACATGACACCAACAGCTGTTGGGTGTTGAGAAATAATTCAAGACCTGATTGATGAAGGAGCACTAAAGTTCACACAAGACGGTCAGGCTGAGTTCTTCTGCCATCCCTCCAAGGCATACCATATGAAGTGACAAGTTCTCACAAGAAGACTTTTCGTTCATTAGAATTTTCAACGTGTAATTTTCTTTTGATTTATTCGAACATTTATTCATATCAAACCTCGTTATTTCATCAATGCATTGCACATGTTTGTCTTGAATCAATTCATTCGTATTCACTATTTCAAAAATGCCTTCTTATTTCCTTTTGTGTTATTTAACTCTCGATTAAAAACTCTAAGCCTTAGAGGAAGGATGACGAAAATGATACCACAATCTCTACAGTATGCTTTTGAACAGACCCCACTGACGATGTATAGGCATTGTTTCAAATCCTAAACAGTGGAGTTATAAGGAAGATAATCCCTAGTCAACCCCTACGAGCCAAAGAAGTAGGAGTTTTTCTTTTCACGCAAATTAAAACCCTTAATCATAACCTGGGACAGGGTAGTTTTCTCAGTTAATTCAAAGGTGCATTCAGTCACAATTTGCCGCTTCGTACACAATGAATGGCATCGAAGACGTCTTTCCAAAACAAAAGACGGTGATGGTTCTGTATAATCGTCAAGACAGGCAATCGTTATCTCTCGAAATAAAAGCCCATTAAGTCAAAAACTATGAAGGAGACTTAAGAGAAAAATTGGGGCATCCCGCTGACTGTAATCACAAAAGAAACAGTTCAGGAAAAAGAAGGGATAACAGGAAAAAAAAGAGGTTACTACAAATCCTCGACAAAAAGAAGATTACAAAAATGAATGCCTTTTCAAAATAGATGTTCAATTTCTGAATCAGCACCAAGTATCAGAGCAAAGATTCCAGACTCAATCGGGATCTAAACACGCAATTAACTGAGCATAGGACTGAAGAACATCACGAAGAGCGGGTTGGGTACAAATAAAATTTGAGCCTTTATCCTTTGTTTCTTGAACCGTGAACCAGGCCACATTGTAACCCTTAAAAGTCCTAGCTGAAGCATGGGTTAGTTTGAGAGCATACTGTTACAAAGGTATCCTAACTCCTGTAGGCTTTATTACGAATCCTGAGTTGATATCACATTCTTGCAAATTTCGTTTTACTACACAAAATACATTTTCAAAAAAAATTCAAGACAGACATGAGTTTTGCATTCTTTAAATGACATTGTTTGCATATGACTAATTGTTTGACAACAGAGAAATCCGCACAATGGATATTCAATGAACATACATCCTTTCAATGGACAGAATTACCTCAGCGGGAAAGACACTTCCAATAACAGGTCTTCCATAAGCAAGGGGCATGACATGATGTCTAAACACACCTGAGGCAGTCTCTCCAAAAGTGCCAAATAACCAGGGGCAGATCTCCATCTGAATCGCTTGGGGTATTACGCACGCATTCCAGCAACGAATCATGTGCCATAAAGAAAACATTTTTGACAGTACTACAACACAACACTATGGACAGTGACAACTCTCTACATCTTGAAAGCATGGACATAGTCGGAAAACACTATGCATAATAAAGATCCGCTGGGTTGACATACCTAGGCAAAAATAAGGGCATCCCGGCAAACCAAAAGGGTTCGGGAAAAAATTAGGGATAAAAATGAAAAAAAAATTGTATACCCAGCAAGTCGAAAACCTGAAAATGAGGCTTAGGCAAAAAAAGGTATCCCGTTGGACTGAAAACCCTAAAGGGCGGTCCAGGAAAAAGTTAGGGATTTAAAACGTACGACTATGTCCCATCACTTGTCTATCAGTGTAAGACTTATACCTTGATCAACATTCATCAAGAGCACCAGAATCAAGAAACGGTTCAGATACGCTCTAGATACGGATGCCATTCTGATACTCATTCAAATTCAACTTTCAGATACAGTTCAGATACACTCCAGATATGGATGCCATTCTGATACTCATTCAGATACATTTCAGATACACTCCAGATACGGAAGCCATTTTGATACTCATTCAGATTCAGCTTTCCGATACAGTTCAGATACACTCCAGATACGGATGCCACTCTGATACTCATTCAGATTCGGCTTTCAGATACAGTTCAGATATGCTCCAAATACGGATGCCATTTTGATACTCATTCAGACTCAGCTTTCAGATACAATTCAGATACGCTCCAGATACGTATGCCATTCTGATACTCATTCAGACTGAGCTTTCAGATACAGTTCAGCTACGCTCCAGATACGGATGTCATTCTGATACTCATACAGATTCAGCTTTCAGATACAATTCAGATACGCTCCAGATACGGATGCCATTCTGATACTCATTCAGACTCAACTTTTAGATACAATTCAAATACAGTTCAGATACACTCCAAATACGGATGCCATTCTGACACTCATTTGACACATGTTTCAAAGTACATTTCAGATACGATCCAGAGACGGGTGTCATTCTGATACTCATTCAACACATGTTTCAAGTACAGTTCAGATATGATCCAGAGACGGATGTCATCCTGACACTCATTAAATACATGTTCAAGTACAATCACGACATAGATCTATTCACAAAATCTCCACATGTACCTCGTCCATCATGGTACAAGGGTCAGAGACAGTTGGAAGCAAAGTCATTATCACATACGAGCCAATTGTTGTACCCCAAAATTTGCCCTCTCATTTCATAAAGGATCATTCTAGACCCTCAGGTTTGCTTCTATCAAGTTTCAAGTCTTGAATCACAATTTTCCAAGAAAGTCATTCACAAGGGCAAAATGGTCAAATGCACTCTGAAAAGTCAAACTTTGACTTTTGGTAAAAAATCAAGTTTCAACAATTATATTTCATCAAGACAAGAAATTGGTTCATCAGGAAGTCAAAAATCAGAAACTACTTTGAGAAAAGAAAGAAATCAATTTTTTTTAAATACTTGGAAAATTTTCTAAGTGGTAACAGATTTCAGAACTTCTGGGCCAAATCCCACGCAAGTGCAATCTGAATTTGCAAGGATGGTTCAAAACATGGCTCTCCAGTCAGAACATATGGGGGATGTGTTCTTTGGTCAGAACATAACTCCTCAAAATATGGAGGTTACGTTCCACGCTCTATTCAAAACATATGGAGGCTTTGTTCTTTGATCAGAACATGACTCCTCAAAGTTTCATTCTTCAGCATATAAAGGCTATGTTCTGCTTTCCATTAAGAACATCATCAAGCCCCAAAAACTCGTTCCACCCAATCCGATGTGCTATTATGATACAACCCTGCCACCAGCTGCCACAACACTCCAAGGTGCTGCTGATCCAGTCCACGCCTGCTTTTTTCTCAAACCCCATAATTTAACCAAATTAGCATACCGAAACTGTGATTAAAAAGAAAAGGAACAGTATTCCAAAAGTGTTTAAAACTCATTTGTTTTCCCCCCCAAAACCACAACAAATCCATCTATAAATAGTTTGTTCCATCACACGTTCAAAGGGCTGGCTTTTGAAAAGAGGATAATCAAATACACGAAAAAAAAGAGAGAAAAAAAAACACTCAAACACTCATAAACTTAGAATTTTCCAAATAAAAAAACTTTGTTTTTCCCTTTGAAACAAAGAACTTAACATTGTTGTTTCTTGTTCGTGAAATCCCCAGAATATTCAAAGGCAGTAGCTAATATCCTAAACCCACACTTCAGGTTCAAGGTAAGTCATTATAACTTTGAAACTCTCATTCAGAACATCATTTAACATGTAAATACTATGATGTTGATGCTGCCCATATCATTGCATAAGTAGAAAAAACTGTGGATCAGAACTTCTAGAATAATGCTAGGCTCAGAATTAGGATTATAACTTCTACAAACTCTCATGCTTTTATCCTTCTGATTTGCTATTATTAAGATCTGAACAAGTTACAGATATTCTGACTAATGTAAGGTAGGAAATGAGGCGTAATACAGAACTTCTGAGTTCTACTCACTATTTTAACACATACGGAACTTCTGAAATTTCCTCACTATTAACACGTATAAAACTTCTGAATTTTTCTCATTATTCTAACATTCATAACTTCAGCATGTAGCGACCCAGGACTTCTTTTTTCTGCCCTCTAACGTTTCTTTCAGGATTCCATTGGTATCAACCTAGAATTTCTGATCACCTCTGACGTTTCATTCTGGACCACAGCGCGCCTGGCATCAAAACTTCTGATCCCTTTCGTTTTGCTTTCAGCAACATGCTGGTCCTATTTCTCTTTATCTTTCCTTTATTCTCTTTTATTTTATTATTAGTACTATTTTTTTATATATAAAAAAGACATTAAAAAAACAATTTCTTTCATTAACTAATTATTTTTTCTTTTAGTTTATTAAAACAGAAAGAAAAAAACCTTTTTCAAAACAAAAACAAAACAAATCTTTTCTTTTATTTCTTGCATTGAACATTTTGATATGGTTGTAATATTTAAATAGGATTTAAATTCTTACCCCATCCCCGTGTGATCTGTAATAATTTATAATTCTATCCTTTTGCTATTTTTTCTTTGTATGTTTAAATTGCTAATCATTCATATCTTGTCCAAAGTAGAACACTTGGCCTCCTCTTGGGCTCATCGTCAATGAACAGGTATCCACTAACAAAATACACACCCGCACACATTTCATAGTTTGGTCCTGGGCTATTCTATAGTGACAACTGTTCGATTGATTGTTTCAATTGGTCGTTTAGAATACTAGCGCCACGCTAGTCCCACTTCTTAGGAGCATGCATATATCCACCTTGTATGGGCTTTTTATCTTATCCATTGAAGCAATTTCTTTCCCCTTGGTCCTCATACCAAGCATCTTCGTAAAGGGTCTCATAGCTGAGTTTGGGCATGGCCATTATCACGAGGTTAATCAAGTTTTTCCCTTTGTTAACCATAACCTGAATCAACCACTTTGGTCCATATACCAAGTGATGCCAACAAAGGGTCTCATAGTGGAGGGTAGGAGAACCTACTCTCACGAGATTAATCAAGTACGCCTCTTGGTTAATCATAACCCGATTCAATTCCCATAGCCCAAGCATTTCATTTACATTTATCCTAATACTACACATTTTTTCACTCTTAGCATGGTCACCACACACTACCACTTTTCACAAACACCGCCTCCTCTTACCTATAACATGCTCCCTTAGGGTGTTAGTTTCCTCTCCTTTAAGATGTGAACTAATTAAACCTTAGGATAAGACCCATGCATGACAACATTAGGGCTTTTCTAGTCTCCCTCTTGACCTTTTTTCTTTTGTAATTAAAACTCATTATTCACAAAAATAAAAAAAAATAAAAAACATCTAATCATTACTTGAATTTATTTTAAAACTTGCAAAACACTCCACTAATCCAAATTCCCTAAAAGGGCATGTTATCTTTGTTCTATCGCGATACCGGCCGTGCCTATTTCTAGAATATGTGCGTTAATGTCGCCCACTAAAAAACATAAACAAACCAACCATATTTTCTAGAGGAACTACGGTGTTCTGATTCCTTCATTAGATACGTAGGCAAAGGGTCGTGAAACTCTCACGAATGCAATAATAAAAACCATTCATTTCCCCTTAAGCAAGCATAGTTGTAGATAAATACACCCTTTAAGACAAGCAAATAAAATGGATCCCGTTGGGTACAACGGATGTGAGGGGTGCTAATACCTTCCCCTCGCATAACCGACTCCCTAACCCTTTCTCTTGGTCGCAAGACCATCTTATCCATTCCCTTGTGGTTTTATCGATATTTCCCCTTCTTTCGGGATAAATAAAGTTCGGTGGCGGCTCTGTGTTTTCTGTCGGTAGCTTCAGCTGGCGCCTATGCTGGGGACTTTTTGCGAGTCTCTCCTAGTTTTGTTTCTTTGCCTTTTTGGGTGTTTATTTATTTGCTTTATTTTGATTTAGTGTTTTATTATTGCTTTATTTGTATATATTGGATATATTGTTGCTACTCACATATTCTTGATACATTGTGATGTTGGGTTTGGTGATTACTTTTGATAAGTCCTATACCCGGACTTAGGTTACACATAAGATTAGGATGGGCAGTATAGTCATGTTAACTTTGAGGGAGTAATCCCGAAGAAGGAGGCATGAAAATCCACCACTCAGTGGAGGTCCCCTTGAAAGTAGTGATGTTTATCGAGTAATCGGTAAGACATCATTGCTTTCGACCTGGGAACTCGAGAAGCTGAGGGTCGTAGAACCATTAACCCATCCTGGCCTTTTAGGTGCAGTGCGGAGACTATAACGGAGTAATCCGGAAGTACTTGTCACGCGATATTGCACTCAGACGAGTTTTTCCTGCGAATATTACTGATTACCAAGTAATTGGGACGTTGGTAATATCCAAAGGAAGAGCGTAGACTTCGAGAACTCTTTCGAACCTTGTTCGGAAGGTGATAAACCCCTAGTACATACCTTATGGGTGGTTACTTTGACTCCATGCCTGTGACGTCGGACTTTTGATCCTATTACTTTCAGCCTGTACAACGGACTATGCAATGATTATCCAGAATATGTGGAGCTGAGACTTCATACCATAGCATACCATGATATCATATCATCATGTATATATATCTCATATCTAGGGAAATCCAAAGACAAGTCTCGTTGACGTAGCTTTTTAAAAAATGGAAAAATTTTAAAAGATAGACGAGTCTTTGGGTCTCCTCAGAAATGAAGATAAAGCATTCATCCATACTACCATGCATTCATTTTTTCACAACAAAAACTCATTGGGGTCCCTTTTCAAACAGACTACAGTAAACAACAAAGACGACTTCTCCACATCCTTACCGTACCATAGGCAACCAGCAAAGGCTAATGGATCTTTTTGAAGAGAACCAGAATGCACTCCACCGAGATATGGACACCATGGGTACTCGCATGGATCAGCTTATGGAAACCCTTTATGACGTGATCAAGGGTCAAGAAGAACTACATCAAAGTGTTGCCAAGCTTAGTCCTGCTGCTCCCTCCACCTCTTCTAATGGGAGGAATGACAATGCAAATGTTGAGACTCCCACCGGTATTCCTAGGAATGATGTCGACGATCATCATGATGTTATTGATCTTGATGAACCCCAAGTGAACCTTTCCGCCGGAGTTACTGAAACTGCGAAAATGTATCATGCTCTCGAAGAGCGTCTTAGAGCCATGAAGGATATCAAGGCTTCTGGATTCAATACTGATGCAATGTGCCTCATGCCTGGGGTAGTTATTCCTCCCAAGTTCAAAGTCCCAGATTTTGACAAATACAAAGGCACTTCATGCCCAGAGACTCATCTCCGTTCCTATTGTCGCAAAATGGCTGCCTATGATGAAAATGAACTATTACTCATGCACTTCTTTCAAGATAGCTTGACCGGGGCACCATTGGATTGGTATATGCAATTGGAAAGATCTCATGTCAGTACTTGGGGAGAACTTGCTGACGCTTTTTGAAACATTACCATTACAATACTACCATGGCTCCTAGCCGTACTCAGCTTTAAGGGATGGTACAAAAATCTGAAGAGTCATTCAAAGAGTACGCTCAAAGGTGGCGTGAACTGGATGCAAGGTTCCAACCTCCTCTCTTGGATCGTGAATTAATTGATCTATTTATGGGTACTCTACGAGGTCCTTATCTCCAACATATGCTCAGTAGTACTTCTACTTCTTTCTCTAATATAGTCATTATTGGTGAACACGTTGAGACGTGCATTAAGGCTGGAACAACCTAAGGTGTTCCTAACAATGTTAACAACAATGCGGGCATTAGTAGAAAGTCGTTTTCTGGTTTTGTCAAGAAGAAAGAGGGCGAGACTAGTGCCATCACCATCAACCAAGGAAGAGCTCCCGCATTTCCTCAAGTACGATTCCCTTATTTTCCTACACATGCTGCTGTTCCCAACCAATTTGTTCTTCAAGTATATACTGCTACAACTCCAGCACCCTGGATGGCCCAACAATGGCCTTTCGCTCCGCAACCACATTATGTTCCACAACAACAATTTGCACCTCCTCCAACTTATCAACAACCGAATCAACAACCTCAAGGCCCGAGAGCTCCTCAAAGACAAAGAGCCCATGAAATAAGATTTGATCTCATTCCTATGTCATACGCTCAACTTCTCCCACAGTTACTTGCTAGTCAATTGGTTCAATTGCGCGAACTCCATCCACCGCCAAATCCTCTCCCTAGGGGGTATGATATTAATGTTCATTGCAAATTTCATTCTGGTGCCCCAGGCCATACAATTGAAAATTATAGAGCATTCAAATGTAAAGTTCAAGACCTCATCAATGAAAAGGCGATCAACTTCAACCCTGTTGGTCCGAATATTCAGAACAATCCCATGCCTCCTCATTAAGGGGGAACAGTCAATGCTATTGAAGAAGTTAATGAACGGGTTTTGGTATCCAAGGTTGACGAAATTAAGATATCTTTGGAAACTTTCATAGAACATTTGTTGAAGCATGAGGTGCTACAAGAAATCCATGACTTCTGCTTAACGTGTTCCTCCAAACCTGAGAGTGTACTGATTTGAAGACGGCCATCCAACAGTTGATCGATGAAGGTGTCCTACAAATAGAGAAAATATTCCAAGAAGAAGAGATTGATGTCCTGGAAATCCCCTACTATTCGAGAAGCTTTTCGGAAACCCCTAGTATTCTGTTAACAATTCAGGTTCCTACTACCCCCGCAGTGATTCAAGCTTCTATTCCTCCTACAAGCAACAACTCGAAGGCAGTTCCATGGGAGTATAATGTGGTCTATATTCATGGAAAGAAGTATGAGTGTCCTCCATTCGTTGATAAGAATGTTACCAACATTGCAGGAACCAGTAACATGACTCACAGTGGTCAGATCTTTTCTCCTCCACCACCGCCTCCTAAGGAAACTAACAGTGAAGCTCTAGCTAAGGCCAGGGGAAAGCAAGTAATGGATAATCAACCCGAACTTTCTGTAGGATAACAAGCGGGTCAACTTTTGAGAATTCTCAAGCGGGGTGATTAAAAATTAGTGGATCAACTCAACCAGACACCATCCAAGATTTCTATCTTATCTCTCCTTTTGTGTTCAGAGACCCACCACAATGCCTTGTTGAAGACTTTATGTTCCGCTCATGTTACCCAAGACATCTTTGTGGCCCAGTTTGAAGGAATCATCACCAATATTGCTGTGGGAACTTGTTTGGGTTTCTGTGATGATGAACTCCCAGTTGAAGGCAGAACCCACAACAAAGCGCTGCATGTTTCTATGAAGTGTTTGGACACTGTTTTATCTCGAGTTTTGGTTGATACGGGTTCTTCACTCAATGTGATACCTAAGGATACTTGGTTTAAGCTGAATATGGATGGAGTAATGATGAGGCCCTCCACTCTAAATGTTCGAGTGTTTGATGGTTCGAGAAGATCTGTGGATGGAGAAGTGGAATTACCTGTCAAGATTGGTCCCCACACTTTCTATTTGTCATTTTATGTTATGGACATCTGTCCATCCTATACATGCCTTTTGGGACGTCCATGGATCCATGTAGCAGGAGCTGTGACATCTACTCGTCATCAACGCCTGAAGTTCATTGTGAATGACCAAGTTGTCGTCGTTTGCGGGGAAGAAGACATAGTGATTAATAATCTGACTACCTACCGTTATGTGGAAGTGGAAGACGAGGTGCAGGAGTTTCCCTTTCAAGCTTTGGAGATTGTTATTATTGACAAATTTCGTGGAATGTAAGAAGTCTGAGACACCCCTGGCCTCTTTGAAGGATGCCAAAGTCGTCATAGAAGCTAGACCTCCCCATGACAGTTGGGGCAAATTGATTGAAGTGCCAGAGAAGAAAGATCGTTTTGGTCTTGGGTATCAGCCATCATCCTCCGTGCAAGCTGGTTGGGTTCCTCTCAAAGGACAGCAGGTTCCCCCAATTTCTGAAGTGTTTGTCAGTGTTGGTGTAGGAAAAGAAGGACAAGTGCTCTCCACAGATGTTGAAGGTGACGATGAAGATGTTTCAAGATTTATCTATTAAGTTGCGCCGGACCAGGAGCTCAGCAATTGGACTGCCGTGGACATCCCTGAAGTTGTTGTCCTTGATGTGTAATTTTATGTTTCTATTTAAGTCGTATGTCCTGCCCAGGGCATACTGACGGCTTATAGAAGGGGCCCCTTATGTTTCAATCTCCGTTTAACATTGAATGAAAAATCACACTTTCGCATACAATTTTGTTCCCTGTCTTTTCTTTTACTTTTTCAAAATAAAAATGGCAATACTTTTCTTTTCATATTCTAAATATTCTTTTGCACTTTCTAAAAATAAAACATAAAATCATTGATCATGCAGATCCGTATCGGACTCCGTTGGAAATGATAGTGCTATGGCTCCTTATATCCTTGAGAATTTAGTTGATCATGCTAACGGAGATAGTGAGGAAGACTGTGAAGTCCCTGAAGAACTGGCCAGGCTCTTGAGACAAGAAGAGAAGGTCATCCAGCCATATCAAGAAGAAACATAAGTCGTCAATCTCGGTACTGAAGAGGTAAAGAGAGAAGTCAAAATAGGTGCCGCCTTGCAAAGAGAAGAAAAGAAGGGGTTGATTGAGTTGCTTCGAGAGTATGTTGACATCTTCGCCTGGTCGTATGAAGACATGCCCTGTTTTGAAGCTGATATAGTGATTCATAGATTGCCACTCAAGCCAGAATGTCCTCCTGTAAAGCAGAAGCCAAGAAGGACCATACTCGACATGGCTTTGAAGATTAAAGAAGAAGTTCAGAAATAGCTTGAAGCAGGCTTCCTATCTGTGATAAATTATCTGCCCTGGATTGCTAACATTGTGCCTATACCTAAGAAATATGGTAAGGTACACATGTGTGTTGACTACCGGGACTTGAATAGAGCAAGCCCGAAGGATGACTTCCCGTTGCTTCATATCAATGTGTTGGTTGATAATACTGCTCAGTCTTCAGTGTTCTCCTTCATGGATGGGTTCTCGGGCTACAATTAGATAAAGATGGCTCCGGAAGACATGGATAAAATAGCTTTCACAACTCCTTGGGGTACCTTTTGCGATAGAGTCATGCCTTTTGATCTTAAAAACGCTGGCGCGACATATTAGCGAGCTATGGTGACTCTTTTTCACGACATGATTCATAAAGAGGTTGAGGTGTATGTGGACGACATGATTGCAAAATCACATACTGAGGAAGAACATTTGGTCCATTTGCAGAAGTTGTTTGATCATTTACGAAAGTTCAGGTTAAGGCTTAATCCCAACAAATGCACCTTTAGGGTTCGATCGGGCAAGTTACTTGGTTTTATCGTGAGTCAACGAGGAATTGAAGTAGATCCAGAAAAAGTAAAAGCAATACAGGATATGTCGACGCCGAAAAATTAAAAGGAAGTACGAGGTTTCCTTGGAAGGTTGAATTACATAGCCAGGTTCATTTCCCATCTTACTGCTACCTGTGAACCCATCTTTAAATTGTTACGCAAGAATCAGGATGTCCTTTAGGATGAGAGTTATCAAGAAGCTTTCGAGAAGATTAAGCAGTATCTTCAAGAACCACCAATACTCATACCACCAGTTCCCGGAGACCTCTCATTATGTATTTGACTGTGGTTGAAGGATCTTTGGGTTGTGTGCTCAGACAACATAATGATACTGGACTAAAAGAACACGTTATTTATTACCTAAGAAAGAAGTTTACTGATTGTGAATCAAGGTATTCCTTACTTGAGAAGACTTGTTGTGCTCTTATGTGGGAAGCTCGACGTTTGAGGCAGTATATGTTGACACATTCTACACTTCTGATATCTAAGATGGATCCGATAAAGTAGATCTTTGAGAAACCAGCACTTACAGGCAGATTGGCTCGGTGGCAAATGCTTTTGTCTGAGTATGACATCCAATACGTCACACAAAAGGCTATCAAAGGTAGCATTCTTTCCAATCATCTCGCTCACCAACCATTGGAAGAATATCATCCCATGAAGTTCGATTTTCCAGACGAGTATATTATGAAACTTGGTGATAATGAAGGACCCGAACCAGGGGAGCGATGGACTCTCAAGTTCGATGGTGCGTCAAATGCTATGGGTCACTACATTGGGGCAGTTCTGACCTCTCCAAGCAACACTCACATACCTTTCACTTCCATATTATGTTTTGATTGCATGAATAATGTCGCTGAATACGAAGCTTGTGTGATGGGCCTTGAAGCAGCCATTGATTTGAAGATCAAGATTCTTGAAGTTTATGGGGACTCTGCCTTAGTGATACATCAAGTACGGGGTGATTGGGATACACGGAACCCTAATTTAGTTCCATATAGGGATTACATATTAGAGTTGTTTCCCGCTTTCGATGAGGTCACCTTTGAGCACATTCCTAGAGAAGTAAATCAACTGGCAGACGCTTTGGCCACTTTAGCAGCAATGTTCAAAGTCAGTTACCCAAATCATGCACCCAATATAAGGATCTATCGTTACAAGGAGCCAGCACAGATTTTCCCTGCTCATTGTCTCACAACTGAAGACGTATCAGGCGAAAGGCCATGGTACTTCGACATCAAAAGATATCTTGAGAAGCAAGAGTACCCCGAAGGTGCTACAATTTGTGATAAGCGGACTCTTAGAAGGTTGGTGTCTAAGTTCTTACTGTCAGGAGACGTTCTGTACAAGAGAAAGTATGATTTGGTTCTGCTCGGATGCGTGGATAGACACGAAGCAGAATCCATTATACGAGAGATACACGAGGGCTCTTTTGGGACTCATGCTAATGGACATTCCATGGCCAAGAAGATCCTACAAGCAGATTATTTCTGGATGATGATGGAAAGCGACTGTTGTGTATATGCAAAAATGTGCCACCAATGTCAGGTTTACGCAGACAGGATACATGTTCCTCCCACTCCTTTGAATGTGATGACTTCACCATGGCCCTTTGCAATGTGGGGCATCTATATGATTGGACGCATCGAGCTGAATGCTTCAAATGGACATAGGTTTATCCTTGTTGCTATTGATTACTTCACCAAATGGGTAGAAGCCACTTCGTACAAGAATGTGACCAAGCAAGTTATTACCCGCTTCATTAAAAGAGAAATCATATGCCAGTATGGAACTCCTAAAAAGATCCTCACTGATAACGGGTCAAATCTCAACAACAAGATGATGAAGGAAATGTGTGAAGAGTTCAAGATTGAGCACCTTAATTCATCACCTTATCGGCCGAAGACGAATGGGGCAGTTGAAGCCGCTAACAAGAACATAGAGAAGATCGTTCAGAAAATGGTGAGAACGTACAAAGATTGGCATGAGATATTGCCTTTTTTCCTGCATGGCTATCGAACTTCGGTGTGTACTTCCACTGGGGTAACTCTGTTTTCACTAGTCTATGGTATGGATGCGGTACTCCCGGTTAAAGTGGAGATTCCTTCCTTAAGGGTTCTGATGGATACTAAGCTTGATGAAGCTGAATGGATTCAAACGAGACTCGACCAACTTAATCTCATCGAAGAAAAGCGCCTGGAAGCCATTTGTCACGGTCAGTTATATCAACAGCGTCTCAAGAGAGAATTTGACAAAAAGATTCGGCCTCGAGAGTTCCACGCAGGTGACCTGGTCTTAAGGAATATTCTCCCAATCCACATTGATCCAAGAGGCAAGCGGACTCCCAACTATGAGGGACCGTACATCGTGAAGAAAGCTTTCTCAAGAGGTGCTCTAATCCTGACAAACATGGATGGGGAAGACGTTATGCTTCTAGTCAATTCAGACTCAGTCAAAAATATTACACATAAAAGGACCCGCTAAGTTGAAAACCCAAAAGGGCGGCTTAGGAAAAAATGGGTGTCCCGGTGGATTGAAAACCCGAAAGGGAAATCCAGGAAAAATTAGGGACAAAAAGCGAGAGACTGCAGTCTGAAGACTCTTCACGTACACCCTCCTAATGCGGGATGGATCAATCTAGCCATTATCCTTTGGAAGCACGGCACTATGACGACCCAGGATACGGGAACTATAGCAATATCAGCTTTAATGGAAGTTCAAGATTTTCTTATTTCCATTTTACTCGTTGTATTTCTTTTCTTCTCCGCAACTTCCTCATTTAGGAGTTGTTTCTATGTATGAATGCCCATTCACGGGCCAAACTCATTAATAAAAATAAAAATTTGCCCTTCCATTAAAAAATCTTTGTTATGCTCTTTTACTTTATTTTTCGTATGCGAATCGTGATTTAAATTCCTTGTTAAGTATTGCATTAAAAACAATAAGTCAATAATACTCACAAGCTAAGATGTGAAACACTACATTACGTGGATAGGAATGCATCCCAAGGGAATGTCGTGGCGTTCAAGTATTTGTTCTTCTGTGCAGGTAGCAAGTCATAACGGTCGCCTTGACCAAGATTTCATCATCGTCGCCTCCTTACAATCGACCGAGCAACCGATTCTCCCACACGGAGAGACTTGGGGCATGGTTGAAATCCACGTCTCTTTTTAGTTATTCACAAAAAGTCCAACACATGAAGGAAGTCAGATCAAGTCATTTCTCCTCAACAAGATTTAATCCCCCAATGAACTCGACAAGGCTAACTCTGCTCTCTCAAAATTTCAAGCACCAATCCATATTAGTACCTCAAGATGACGAGCAACAGATCCCAATGAGCTTTTGGCACTTTACATACAATAATCATCACGACATATTGCATTGCATCCTCAAACACATAGCATATCCATGGATCATCATGTCACACTTCAAATGCATATGAAGCCTGAGTCAGATTTGGTACCTCGCTCGAAAGCCCCAAATCAATCCCAAATCAACAAAACATCCCCACAAAGAATGTCATCCTCATAATTCCCAGTTAACATCTGTTATTACACTACCAACTAAAATAAACCATAGTTTCAGTACATCGTACTCCCCAACTCTCAATACTCATGTTATCTTTCTATAGGGTCGTAGGTCGCTCGTAGGTCTTACCCTCACGTTATCTTTCTGTAGGGTCGTACGTCGCTCGTAGGTCTTACCCTCATGTTATCTTTTCTAGGGTCATAGGTCACTCGTAGGTCTTACCCTTGTGTTATCTTTTCTAAGGTCGTAGGTCGTCCATAGATCTTACCTTTGCTTTATCTCTCTTAGGGTCGTAAGTCGTTCGTAGACTTTACCCTCTCCTCATCTTGTTTTTAGGGTCGTAGATCGTCCGTAGATCTTACCATCGCGTTATCTTTTTAAGGTCGTAGGTCATCCATAGATCTTACCTTCGCTTTATCTCTCTTAGAGTCGTAGGTCATTCATAGACTTTACCCTCTCCTCATCTTGTTTTTAGGGCCGTAGAGCGTTCGTAGATCTTACCATCGCGTTATATTTTTAGGGTCGTAGATCGTCTGTAGATCTTACCATCGCGTTATATTTTTAGGGTCGTAGGTCGTCCGTAGATCTTACCATCACGTTATATTTTTAGGGTCGTAGATCGTTCGTAGATCTTACCATGACGTTATATCTTTGGAGTCATAGATCGTCCGTAGATCTTACCTTCGCTTTACCCTCTCCTCATCTTGTTTTTAAGGTCGTAGATCATCCGTAGATCTTACCTTCGCTATATCTCTCTTAGGGTAGTGGTTCGTTCGTAGGTCTTACCCTCACGTTATCTTTTTAGGGTCATAAGTCTTCCGCAGACTTTACCCTCGTGTTATCTTTAAGTTTCTTATGAATCCTACCTTCAGTCACCGCGACATTGCCAACCATATCCCTTCAGTCACTCTGTCGCCCACTCCCTCAAGAACCTTGTATTGGCATCGTTACCCCAATATGAGCTACCATTGTTCAACCATGTTTATCCATCATGACCAGTCCACCAGTAGACCAGTTTGTCCTTCCCCAGCTGACATTCACACCAATGAATGACACTTACACCATCTCTCCGGGGCAAATTTCGGGTCCTGGTATTTAATCATCTTCCACCTTGAACTTTCGAAAGGCTGACGCCAATATCACATTCAGGTTTAAGACAATTAAATAGGGGAAGCTGTTGTACCCCAAAATTTTCCCTCTTATTTCACAAAGGATCATCCTGGACCCTCGGGTTTACTTCTATCAAGTTTCAAGTCTTGAATCACAATTTTCCAAGAAAGTCATTCACAAGGGCAAAATGGTCAAATGCACTATGAAAAGTCAAACTTTAACTTTTGGTAAAAAATCAAGTTTCAACAATTATATTTCATCAAGACAAGAAATTGGTTCATCAAGAAGTCAAAAATCAGAAACTACTTTGAGAAAAGAAAGAAATCAATTTTTTTTTAAATACTTGGAAAATTTTCTAAGTGGTAAGAGATTTCAGAACTTCTGGGCCAAATTTCACTCAAGTGCAATCAGAATTTGCAAGGACGGTTCAAAACATGGCTCTCCAGTCAGAACATATGAGGGATGTGTTCTTTGGTCAGAACATAACTCCTCAGCATATGGAGGTTACGTTCCACGCTTCAGTCAGAACATATGGAGGCTTTGTTCTTTTATTAGAACATGACTCCTCAGAGTTTCATTCTTCAGCACATAAAGACTATGTTCTGCTTTCCATTCAGAGCATCATCAAGCCCCAAAACCTCATTCCACCCAATCTGTTGTGCTATTATGATACAGCCCTGCCACCAGCTGCCACAACACTCCAAGGTGCTGCTGATCCAGTCCACGCCTGCGTTTTTCTCAAACCCCATAATTGCACCAAATTAGCATACCAAAACTGTGATTAAAAAGCAAAGGAACAGTATGCCAAAAGTGTTTAAAACTCATTTGTTTTTCCCCCCAAAACCACAGCAAATCCATCTATAAATAGTTTGTTCCATCACATGTTCAAAGGGCTGGCTTTTGAAGAGAGGATTATCAAATACACGGAAAAAAAAAGAGAGAAAAAAATAAACACTCAAACACTCATAAACTTATAATTTTCCAAATCAAAAACCTTTGTTTTTCCCTTTGAAACAAAGAACTTAACATTGTTGTTTCCTGTTCGTGCAAACCCCAGAATATTGAAAGGCGGTAGCTCAAATCCTAAACCCACACTTCAGGTTCAAGGTAAGTCATTCTAACTTTGAAACTCTCATTGAGAACATCATTTAACATGTAAATACTATGATGTTGATGCTGCCCATATCATTTCATAAGTAGAAAAAACTATGGATCAGAACTTCTAAAATAATGCTAGGCTCGGAATTAGGATTAGAACTTCTACAAACTGTCATGCTTTTATCCTTCTGATTTGTTATTATTAAGATCTGGACAAGTTACAAATATTCTGACTAATGTAAGGGAGGAAATGAGGCGTAATACAGAACTTCTGAGTTCTACTCACTATTTTAACACATACGGAACTTCTGAAATTTCCTCACTGTTAACACGTACAAAACTTCTGAATTTTTCTCATTATTCTAACATTCAGAACTTCAGCATGTAGCGGCCCAGAACTTCTTTTTTTCTGCCCTCTAACGTTTCTTTCAGGATTCCATTGTTATCAACCCATAATTTCTGATCACCTCTGACGTTTCATTCTGGACCACAGCGCGCCTGGCATCAGAACTTCTGATCCCTTTCGTTTTGCTTTCAGCAACATGTTGATCCTATTTCTCTTTATCTTTCCTTTTTTCACTTTTATTTTATTATTAGTACTATTTTTATTTTTTATATATATAAAAAAGACATAAAAAAACATTTTCTTTCATTAACTAATTATTTTTTCTTTTAGTTTATTAAAACAGGAAAAAAAACCTTTTTCAAAACAAAAACAAAACAAATCTTTTATTTTATTTCTGGCATTGTACATTTCGATATGGTTGTAATAGTTAAATAGGATTTAAATTCTTACCCCATCCCCATGTGATCTGTAATAATTTATAATTCTATCATTTTGCTATTTTTTATTTGTATGTTTAAATTGCTAATCATTCATATCTTGTCCAAAGTAGAACACTTGGCCTCCTCTTGGGCTCATCATCAAAGAACGGGTATCCACTGACAAAATGCACACCCGCACACATTTCATAGTTTGGTCCTGGGCTATTCTACAGTGACAACTATTCGATTGATTGTTTCAATTGGTCGCTTAGATTACTAGCGCCACGCTAGTCCCACTTCTTAGGAGCATGCATATATCCACCTTATATGGGCTTTTTATCTTATCCATTGAAGCAATTTCTTTCCCCTTGGCCCACATACCAAGCATCTTCGTAAAGGGTCTCATAGCTGAGTTTGGGTATGGCCATTCTCACGAGGTTAATCACGTTTTGCCCTTGGATAACCATAACCCGAATCAACCAATTTGGTCCATATACCAAGTGATTCCATGCATAAAGGGTCTCATAGTGGAGGGTAGGAGCACCTACTCTCACGAGATTAATTAAGTACGCCTGTTGGTTAATCATAACCCGATTCAATTCCCATACCCCAAGAATTTCATTTACATTTATCCTGATACTACACATTTTGTCACTCTCACCATGGTCACCACACACTACAGCTTTTCACAAACACCGCCTCCTCTTACCAATAACATGCTCCCTTAGGGTGTTAGTTTCCTCTCCTTTAAGATGTGAACTAATTAAACCTTATGATAAGATGCATGCATGACAACATTAGGGCTTTTCTAGTCTCCCTCTTGACCTTTTTTCTTTTGTAATTAAAACTCATTATTCACAAAAATCAAGAAAAATTCAAAAACAGCTAATCATTACTTGAATTTATTTTAAAACTCGCAAAACACTCCACCAATCCAAATTCCCTAAAAGGGCGTGTTATCTATGTTCTACCGCGATACCGGCCGTGCCTATTGATAGAATGCGTGCGTTAACGTCGCCCACTAAAAAACACAAGAAAACCAACCATATTTTCTAGAGGAACTACGGTGTTCTGATTCCTTCATTAGATACGTAGGCAAAGGGTCACGAAACCCTCACGAACGCAGTAATAAAAACCATTCATTTCCCCTTAAGCAAGCATAGTTGTAGATAAATACACCCTTTAAGACAAGCAAATAAAATGGATCCCATTGGGTACAACAGATGTGAGGGATGCTAATACCTTTCCCTCGCATAACCGACTCCCTTACCATTTCTCTTGGTCGCAAGACCATCTTATCCATTCCCTTGTGGTTTTATCGATATTTCCCCTTCCTTCGGGATAAATAAAGTTAGGTGGCGGCTCTGTGTTTTCTTCCGGTAGCTTCACCAGTGATACCTATATTCCCCACAGAGCCGAGACAACCAAGGTCCGACCTCCATATCCCCAAGCAGGAATCACTTCCCCAGCACGCTCTTTCAGAAAGCTAATGTCTGCATTCCCCAGTCGAGCTTTATAATCATAAACAATTTATAAATTTTTATCCCGAGAAGAGTTTATTTCTCTGACAGTGGAAGCTCAATCTCCAACAAAGATCTTCTCTCCAGCAATGGAAGTTCATCCCCATCTGAGTTTATTTCTCCAAATCAGCAGATCTTCCAACAGAGTATCTCCCTTCCCCACAGAGTCATTCCCCCGCAGAATTATTCTCAGACAGAGTCTCCTCTGGCAGAATATTCTCAAGCAGAATGGATGTAAATCTCCAGCTAATCATATTTAGTCACTATCCCCGGTGGAAACGAAGAACTAAACTCCTTATACTCTTCAGTAGCAGTCCAGGATTTATTTTCCCCAGCTAGAGAATATCACAATAGCATTGCATATCCTTACACCATGGCATGCGCATACATATTATACAGCACAGTCTCATTTATTTTGAGAGCATCATTACTCAATACATTTCATACATCATGACATTACATACGACTAACTCTTTACCTTTCAGGGAAAGATTCAATCAAGTTCTCACGAGTTCTCTCTGGTTCAGTCAAACCGACACCAAGGTTTCTATTCCAGTTGAAGATATTCCAACACTTTTCAAGATTTTCTCTGGTTCAGTCAAACTGACACTAAGGTTTCTATTCTAGTTGAAGATGTTCTAAGACTTTCTTCTGGGTCAGCCGAATCGCCGCTAAGATTCCCCTAATTTTTATGCCAGTCAAAGTTAATCTGAGATCTCTCCCGGGTTCAGTCAAATCGATACTAAGATTTCTCTCCTAGTCGAAGACAACTCGAGTTCTCTTTGGTTCAGTCAAACGGACACCAAGGTTTCTATTCCAGTTGAAGATATTCCAACACTCTTCAAGATTTTCTCTGGTTCAATCAAACCGACACTAAGGTTTCTATTCTAGTTGAAGCTGTTCTAAGACTTTCGTCTGGGTCAGCCGAATCGCCGCTAAGATTCCCCTGATTTCTATGCCAGTAAAAGTTAATCTGAGACCTCTCCCGGGTTCAGTCAAATCGATACTAAGATTTCTCTCCCAATTGAAGACAACTCGAGACCTTTCCCTGGTTCAGTCAAATTGATACTAAGATTTCTATTCCATTTCAATACTACGAAGCCTGGAATCGACCAGATAGTGGTATATCTTAAATTCAAGCTATGAAGCCCGGATAATATATTAATTTCTCCAAATTACTGAAGCTTGGGACACGACCAGATAATGGTATAAGACGTTGTGAAGTCTGGAGCACGACCAGATAGCGGCAAGAGACATTGTGAAACTTGGAGCACGACCAGATAACAGTATGAGGTACTGCAAAGCTTGGAATTTGACCAGATAATAGTTTACTCGGCCAATTACTATTGAAGCCTGGAAACGACCGGATGTTAGTATGCCTTAAATTCAAGTTGAAACCCGTATGCGACCGGATAAACACTTAATTCCTTCTGAAGCCTGGAGCACGACCAGATAACAGTTTTTGAGATTGCAAAGCCTAGAGCACGACTGGATAGCAAGTTTAATCTCATCTCCCCAGTAAGTCACTGTAAAACCTGGAGCACGACCAAATAGTAGTCAGTCTTATTATCCTTAGTAAATCACTGTAAGGCCTGGAGCACGACCAGATAGAAGTTCATTTTCATCTCCTCGACTAAGAGATGATTCCCTAGTAGAGTAACGGACAACTGAAGTTCCTAAAATTCCATTTCTCCCAAGACAGAGACCAACATTCCTCAGCAGATTCCTCCTCAACGACAGGAACATGAACTCTCATTAAAGGAATATCTCAGGAAATCAACATCCTCTAGATGGCATCTTTAATCCCATCTCCGGTGACCTTCCGTCATCTCCTCCAAATGGCATCATTAAGCCCATCTCCGACGATTCTCCGTCATATCTTCCGGATGGCATCTTTAAGGTCATATTCGGTGACCTTCCGTCATCTCCTCCAAATGGAATCTGTAAGTCCATTCCTGATACTACCGACATAGTCCAGCATCATCTCATACGAGTGCAAATTTCTGGGCACTCTAGTGTTCAATCATCTTCCACCTTCAGATTATGAAAGGCAGACAACCAATCTACATCCTCAAGTTTAAGAAGATTAAACAGGGGAAGTTGTTGTACCCCAAAATATTCCCTCTCATTTTACTCAACACATGCCCATTTAGGTCCTCAACTTGCTCAAGGATACCCAAGAGTTGACCAGACAAACTCTCTCCTAAGGCAATGTACCTCAAACTAGGGTTTCCATTTTCATCCGGGTGTGGGAACTCCAAAGGTCCCAAATTACTTACATGGTCCTAATATGTTCTCAAGATTATCCATGTCAAGTTTCATGCCTTTCACAAGAAGTTTGCTCAGTCAATTGCCCAGATGCCTGAAAATCAACTATACTAGGTCAAAAGTCAATTGTGGCCCACATACAGTCAAACTTCAAGATTTTTGGTCAACATCAACATTTTAAAGTGATATACATCATTTTATCAAGGGTTGATCATGATTCCTCAAGGAATGCCCCAAATTCATCAAAACCCAAAAGTTGCTAAATTAGGGTTTCACAGGAAAAGTCAACCAAACTTTAACCAGGCATAACTTCTTAATACTTTATCATAAATTTTCCATCCAAGGCTCATTTTTAAAAGGTTTCAATTCCCTACAACTCATCTTCATCCCACAAGTTCAAAATATGCACTCATAAAAAGATATGAATTTCTACATTATAGGTCCTTTTGAAAAGTCAACAAAAACACCTTTTGGGTCAAAGCTTCTTACATGAACATGGAAGACCCAATTGAGATGAAACTAAAAGGGTTGTTGAGGGAACATCCTAAGATTTCTAAAAAGTCCAAGAACACCCTCTTAGGTTTAAAATTGAGGGAGATATGTATTGTCAAAATTGACCAATTTTTGGAAATGTGCATGAAGTCAACATTGATCAAAATGACTTTTTTTCCAAATGGGCTCATGTTTCCTTGTTTGAAGCTTGTTCCTAAGATAGCCCACGACCCCTGAGCTTATCCACCTATTATTTTATTATTTTTATTATTTATTTTGAATTTTATCCATTTAAATCAAAATAAATCAATTTAAATAGTAGAATAATCAAATAAAATCAAAGATTTGATTTTATGAGCATATTATGAGTCCATGAATAGCTAGCAAATCAAAAAATCCGTGCAAGAGCTAATTGATTGGAAAAGATCTCAATTTGTTCTATTTTGAAAACAAATCATACAAGGCAAAGAATGAAAACAAATCTCCATATTTTGCAAAGATATGATCAGTTTTTGTTGACCTAAATCATTCTATGATATATACACAACATTTCCAAGGCATAAGGAAGGTTTTTGGGTCGTGAAAACAAGGAGGTTAACTTCAATTTTTTGTCAAAAAAGTGCTCATCACATATTCCTCCATAGACTGATTCCAGTAATTCCAAGGGCAACAATTTGTTCCTGGATATTTTCTGAAGCCATTCCAATCATCCTCCAGCCTTAAAACCTTCAGAAATCACGCCTCACAGTGCCACAATTTGCATCTTTTTTCAAGATTCATTTTCAATAATTTATCCATCATAAACATGTTTTGATCATATATCCATGCTTGCTATCATATTTGCAATGTTTTTGATTGGTTTGATTGAATTTTAAGTGCAGGAATGACACGATGCCATTTTTAGGGTTTTGAGGTCCCAAATTGGGAATTCCATATAGAGGCAAAATTGGACAAAATCAGGGGTATTATCATGCGTAGAAGATGATTTGCAATTGATCCATGTCTTTGGTTTGAATTTATTCTGCTTGTGCTGCGTTTTTGAATTTTATAGGTTTATGGCTGCGAACAAAATCTGTCACTATAGCTTTTAGTGACGGAAACGACTGTAGGTAAAAGTGTGGCCAAAAACAACAGTTATGGGGAAGAAGACAATTAGGTGACACAATCCCATTGGCCTGTTTGAATAAACGCGCGTTTTTTTTTGTTTTTTTTTCGTTTTATCCACTTTGTTTTATATAATATATATTGTTATTATTATATTAACAACTAAACATTACAACTCAGTGGTCAAGCGCGCGTTTGAAAGTGGAGAGGACATGGGTTCGATCCCAGGTCCCAGTATTTTATTATTTTCTTAACATTTACATGCAGATCTTGTGCACAACCCATTCCAGGCGCCCACTATACACCCTGATCTCAACCATTGGATTCATCATCAATCCAGATCTAACGCCCAACGCTCAAGTCATACCATGGACCATCAGAAAGAGTATCGCACTGAAACAGACGCAAAGACTGGGCTGAGCAAGGAATGGGCCTTACAAATTCAGCATTGCACCACCTAATCTGCTTTCACCACAGGCCCAATTACTTTCTTTCTTTATTTTCTTTTGTTTTATTTGATTAATTTCTTTTTACAAAACAACAAAAAAAATATTATTTTTTATTTAATCATAAAATCAAGAAAACCATAAAAATGTAGAATTAGGTTTTTTTATTAAAATAATTTTTTTTTTTGGAAAATAATTAATTTAATGTTATTGACTTGATTGTTTTCATAATTAAAATTAATTAGACAAATTAGGTTTAATTCACAAATATTTAATTTTCTCAATAAAATACCAAAAAATATATTTTTTAATTAATTAGAATTAGGTTAAGATTTCAAATATTTTTCTCAATAATAAAATACAAAAAAATATTTATTCTTTAATTGATTAGATTTTTAGAATTTAAACTTTGATTTCCGTAATTAATTCTCGCGCGTAATATTTTATTTTCCAATTATTGTATTTGCTTCGGGTTTATAATAGTTTTTAATTAGGGTTTACCGCATATTATTTACTGTTTAATCCTCGATTTTTGGTCATGTAACCCCCTCACCGAAGCCTTGTAATAGCGTAGATTTACTTTCCCGCTTTTAATTTCCGTAACTATGAACTGTCTAGATGTATGGATAATAGGCTTGCATGCAAAAGACAAATAAAATTAAAACAGTAGATCACCTTAATTATGCAAAAATTAAATAACTGAAATCAAACACATGCACATGCTCGCTCCTAGGGTTTGCCTCACTTGGTTGCCTCGGAAATAATGGTCATGCCCCTCGAACGTAGGGATATCTTAGCAAAGACCCTCAATTCTAAAGTCATCAAAAAGATCATAGTCCCTTAACGACCCTCGAATTGCCTACGAGAAATGATCTTATCCCTCGATGTTACCTATATGATGGCGGTCCCTTCGAAATGCTAAGGTATCCTTACATGTTGCCTTCAATGACCATTTCGTCCCTTTCGATAGTCCCTCAAACTCCAACGATGATGCTACCTATTTCTCAATAATAGGATATCGCTGTCTAAAGGAAAGCGAACAGTCTTTTTCGAGTAGGTAGAAAATCTTAAGTACTTGCTCAAAACAATAAAAAATCTTTTACACAAACACTTTCAAAATAGTTTTCAAAACACTTCGTAACACTCTTGAGGACAGAAAAAATGGTTAAAACAAAGTAAAACAAAACTTTACAAAGCAAGCACACACAAGCAAATTTCAAAATGAGCAAGTACCTAAGAGCCCGTGGAAAACCACGGATATAAAGGATGCTAACACCTTTCCTTTCTATAATCTACCCCCCGTACTCAGAAACATATCGAAAAAGGTTTTTTCTGTTCTTTTTCCTTTTCCTTGTTGGATAAAATAAAAGTCGGTGGCGACTCTTGCTTACCGCGACATTTTGCAAACAAAAAATGCAAACCAGTATTAACAGTCAGTTCTGCCACCGTATCACAGCATCTAAGAGCTTATAGATAACTACGGATGGAAAGGGTGCTAACACCTTCCCTTTCCATAATCTACCCCCTTACTCAGAAATAATCTCGAAAGGCCTTTTTCTGTTCTTTTCACCCTTTCCTTTGTTAGATAAAAGAAAAGTCAGTGGTGACTTTTGCTTACCGCGACATTTGCGAATACAAATGCAAAACCAGTATAATAGTCAGTTCTCCCACCGTATTACAGAACTGGCGACTCTGTTGAGGAGACATGAAACTAAAAGTAGGGTTACCTTAGAGCTAGATCATATTTAAAAGGCTTTACTTGTTTGATTTGTGTGCTTTATTTTTCAGGTTTATGTTTGGGTTATTATTAAGAAGATCCTATACCCAGATCTGGGGCAATTTTAGGTAAGCAGCAATAGATCGTGAAGACTGTACGGCATAAACCAATATAGTTGAAGTGATGGTTGTGTTAGTGTCACATATTGTTTGGTATCGGTATCCTTTGTGTTGAATCAAGGAGAATACGGGGCCGCTGTGTGGTGTCATAAAGCGTTAACTGACCTTAGAACCTTAGTTGAATAAACTTGGCCGTTAGAAAGTAGTGAGATAGCCGGATTCAGTATAAAACTGAGGATTGGTTGATATTCGATAGTACACTCATTGAGATCGGACTTTCGGGATATTTCAGCCACGAGAAAAGATCGCTTGAGCTGAAACAATGCCCGGCGAAAAAGGTCGGTGATATTGAGATTCCTAGAACCCGATTACTTCTTTTAGGACATGTTGAACAAACTAAACTTCAAGAGGGTACTTACCTACAAACTCCATGCAAGCCTGAACCTAAGGCTATTTGTGTGACTTGTTTGCTTTCATTATCTAACAACTTGAACTCCTTGTAGGGTTTTGTTTGCATTCATTATCTAACGACGTGAGTTCCTTGCAGGACTTGCTTGTAGTCATTATCCAATAACCTGGACTTCTTGCAAGACTTACTTGTTTATGTCACCTTACACTTTTTCTTATTGCATAGAATACACATCATAACATCATACCATAGCATGTCGTTAACAATTTCAAGAATCTCAAGGGCATGTGATGCAGGTTATCATGAACTAGATGCCTAGTAAGGGGCATGAGGATTTATTTTTCTCTAACTAAAGTCCACCAAAGTATGATGAACTAGACATCTAGCAAGGGGCAAGGGGATTTATTTTCCTCTAGCCAGTGTCGTCAAAGCACGATGTCTTGAGTCAGAGGCTATGACCCACTCGACATGGTGAGCTTGATTCTCGTAAAAGGACGTTCAATGATATGAAGTTCTTCAATCAAGGCCGCAGTCGGATTCTAACATCTTCTTGTGTTTACCCCGCGAGATCCTTGAAAACATTGCATGCGTGTCATTACATAACAGGTATTCTCAAGATAGGTTTCTCATTTTCTCGCTGTTTATTTCAGCAAGGAAAATGGCTCTCGAGCAGAACGACAGAGATCTCCAAACTCAAGATGCTCAATTCAAGAAAATGTTCCTAAACCTATCCAAGGGGCTAGAAGAAATGAAAGCACTCCTCGTTGGGAACATGACCAAGAAAAATCCTGAAGACAACAAGGATGACCAGTTGGAACAACTGCAAGCTGAGATGGAAAGGATGAGAATCCAGATGAGTAGTCAGATGGATCTTATCCAAAGTTTAGCTCGGGAACAAGAAGAGTTGAGGATTATCATCAGCAAGCTTCATCAAGACAGATATGACCTCTGGGGGAAAACTGCTAGAGCTTGGGGCCTAATCAACGATCAATCTCTCTCGGTAGATAGGGAATCGAGTGACATGTTCATGCAGGAATTTGTTGAAAATAAAATCAGGAGCAGTGAAATTCAGGGGACTGCATCTTCAAGTACTAAAAAGAGATCATACAATGGAAATAAGGAGTCTAGTATCGTGTACGACCAAAAGGGTTGTAATAAGAGTAATCTCAACCAATCTGTGGGGGCAATGAGGATCTCTAATCCAACACTGGTGCAACAAAAACAACAAGGCAATCAGCATAAGCAGGACGCACCCAAAAGACAATTCACCAAAATCAACATGTCCTCGACTCAAGTATTGCAACACATGTTGATGATGGAATTAACAACATTGAAGGATCCTCCTCAGAATCCCAACACCGCCTCTCCTCGGTACAACCCTAATGTGAGATGCATTGATCATTCCAATAGTCTGGGGCATGACACCAATAGCCGTCGGGCATTGAAAAATAAGATTCAAGACTTGATCGACGAAGGGGTGCTGGAGTTCACACAAGATGGTCAGACTGAATTCTTCTGCCATCTCTCAAAGGCACACCATCTGAAGTGACAAGTTCAGACGAAAAGGCTTTTTGTTCATTAGAATTTTCAAATTGTAATTTTCTTTTGATTGTTCGAACAGTTATTTTATGTCAAACTTTTCCATTCCATTAATGATTGCATATGTTTGTCTTAAAGTAATCCATTTGTTTTCACTCTACTATGTTTTTACTTTTGTGACATTCAACTCTCGATTAAAAAACTATAAGACTTTAGAGGGAGGATGACGAAAATGATACCATAATCTTTACAGTATGTGTGATACGGTGGGAGAAATGACTTGGTGTTTTGCGTTTTGATCGCATTTGTGCGGATAGCAAGAGTCTCCACCGACTTTTCTTTTATCCAAAAGGAAAGGTGAAAAAGCACAGGAAAGACCTTTCGAGATTATTTCTCGGGTTCGGGGGGTAAATTATGAAAAGGGAAGGTATTAGCACCCTTTTCATCCATGGTTTTCCATGGTCTCTTAGTTAATCGTTTAGATCACTTGCTTTTGTTTGACAGTGTACTTGTGGTGTGGGCTTTGAAAGTGTTTTAAAAAATCTCTTTGTAATGGTTCTCGTTTCTATAAGAACGCGTACAAAGTTTTTATTTTGAAAAGTGGTTCAAAGATGTGTTTGTGGATTTGTGTTTCGGAAAGTGTTTTGAAAAGATGTTTTGCAATGGTTCTCGTCTCTATAAGAACATATACAAAGCATTTTGTCTTTCAAAAATGTTTTGAGATGAAAGTGTAGGTGTAAAAATGTTTTTTTCGTGAGCAAGCGAGTAACTAGGAGCGAATATACCTACTCGAAAGGTCTTAAATGTTCTTTTCTTTCTCCTTTAGATATTTCTATCTTACCATTGATTTGGTAAGAAGCCCCATCGTTGGATGTGAAGGGACAGGTGCGGGTCAATTTTACAGTCATTGAAAGCAACTTATGAGAAGTTTTTAGCAATTTTCGTGAGGGACTAGATTGTTTTATCGAAGGAAACGTCGAGGGTCATCGAGGGACTACGATCTTTTTATTGAAGGGTCATTGCTAAAACGTCCCATATTCGAGAGACATGACTATATTTCCGAGGCAACGAAATGGGATTACCCTAAGGGTGCATCTGTGAATGGTGTGTTAGTTTGCATGCGTTTTGTCTGGTATTTGAAAATCATCTATTTGTTGATTTTATCTTGCAATACATCCTATTTACTAGCAATATATGAAAAGCAAGTAAAATGCGAAAAATAAAATCTAAGCTATTACATCACTTTTTAGGGGGATGGGGGTACATATTTATGAATGGGGTTGCAAGTAAAATTAAATCCTAAGTTAATATTACAACCATATCGAAATGGATCAGAATGCGCAAGAAACATAAATTGCTTATTTATTTAAGAAAAGAAATAAGTTTTGTTTAAGAAAATATTTGTTGGTCTTTTGTTTTAAGAAATAAAAATAAAACATAAAAAATGTTTTCAGTGTTTGTTGATTAATGAAATAGAAAGTGATAGCAAAAATAGTGAAAGAAAAAAAAGGAAAAATAGAATCAGCGTATTGCTGATTAAGAGAGGTCAGAAGTTCTGAACCTGGCGCACTGCAAAACAGAAATCCGGTTAGTGAAAAAAAGTAAAGTCAGAAGTTCTGAGTCCACTGGGAACACATTACCTTTCAGAAGTTCTGATACCACCGGCAACAAAGTAGATTTCAGAAATTCTGATACCACTAGTAGAACTTGATCCCTCTCTCTATGCTAGTCAGAACATCTGCAACTTGGTCATTTCTCCACAAAATAGAAGATGTGCATATGACAGTTATGGTAGGTTTCATAGCATTCCAGAAACAAGAAATATCTGAATTATAAATTAGAGGCAAGTGTGAATTTGCTAATCCTAATTCTAAGTTCGAATTTCTTCCAGAAGTTCTGAACCTATTTATTCCAATACTTAGGCAGACAAATACGTGAAGCCTCAAAATATGTACAAAGTCAGAAACATGATGTCTACATTGTATTTTTGAACATGTAAATCTGGTAATGCTTAAGTAACCTGATAAGAGTCAGCAGAAGCTTACCTTGTAGCTGGAGGAGATTCTGTGAACTGAAGGTTGGTCCTGAACTCTGGTGATGTTCTGAGCAACTTCTTCACGTACTCAGCAGGATGGAAGTTTGCAACTTCTGGAACATCCAAGGGGTGATATTCTGACTTCTTTGAGATGGATATGAATAGAGAGTGTATGGCAGTATGAGTGCAGAAATTAGAATAGCTTCTAATATGTGAATCAACGATTGTGGGGGTGGTTTTAGTCAAGGAACAATGGAGTTTTTATGCTAGAATCAAATGCTAAGATTTTGTATTTTGGTGTTTACAGCTTTTCGGATTCTTGGGATTTTTGCAGGGATTCAAGGCTTTATTCTTTCTTTTGGTGATTCTTTTTTCTCCAAAAACCAACCCCTTGAACGTGTGATGGAGCAAACTATTTATAGATGGATTTGTTGTGGTTTTGGGGGGGGGGGGGGGGGGGGGGGGAACAAATGAGTTTTAAACATTTTTGGCATACTGTCCCCCTTTTTTTAATCACAGTTTTCGTATGCTGAATTGGTGCAAGGAAAATGCAGGCGTGGACTGGATCAGCAACACCTTGGAGCATTGTGGTAGCTGGTTGCAGGACTGTGCCAAAGCAGGGCAGCAGGTTACTTAAACAAAGTTTTGGGATTTGGTGATGTTTTGATTGCAGAAGATCAGAAGCGTAACCTCCAAATGCTGAAGGGGCATCTTCTGACCGGAGCGTTGAACATAGCCTCCATATGCTGAAGAATCATGTTCTGACTGAAGCATCTTGTTCTGACCAAAGAGCAATCGCATCTGCATGTTCTGATTGAAGCGTTATGTTTGCAACTTCTGACTGCACCTGCATAGAGGCTGGCTCAGAAGTTCTGAAATGTCATATTCTCTAGACACTTAGAAAATTTTCTAAATGTTTAGAAAATTTGATTTTCAAAGTAAATTCTGACTTTTGATTTTTGATGAACCAATTTCATGCCTTAATGAAATATGATTCTTGGAACTTGATTTTTTGATTCAAAAGTCCTAGTTTGACTCCTTTGGTATGTAAATGACCATTTTGCCCTTGTGAACAATTCTCTTGAAAAATTTGTAATTTCATATTTACAATTGGATGGAAGCAAACGTGAGGGTCTAGGTTGATCTTTTTGAGAAATGAGAGGGCAAATTTTAGGGTACAACAGTATGCTTTTAAATAGACCTTGCTGACGATGTACAGGCATTGTTTCAAATCCTAAACAGTGGAGTTATAAGGAAGATAATCCCTAGTCAACCCATTTGAGCCTAAGAAGTAGGAGTTTTCTTTTTCACACAAATTGAAACCTTTAATCGTAACCTGGGGCAGGGTAGTTTCTCAATTAATTTAATGGTGCATTCAATCGCAAGCTTTCCCTTCGTACATGATGAGTAGTGTCTGAGGTATCCTTCCAAAACAAAATATGGTGATGGTTCCGCATAATCATTAAAATAGGCAGTCATTATCTCTCAAAAGAAAAGCCCCCTTAGTCAAAACCTATGAAGGAGACTTAAGTAAAAAATGGGGGCATCCCGCTGACTGTAATCACAAAAGAAACAGTTCAGGAAAAAGGTAGGGATAATAAAATAAAAAAAGAGGTTGCTACAAATCCTCAACAAAAAGAAAATATTACAAAAAATGACTGCCTCCTCAAAATAAACTTTCAGTATCTGAACTGTCACTGGAATATCAGGGCAAAGACTCTAAACTCAATCGGGATTTAAATGTACAATTAACTGAGTATAGGACTGAAGAACATCACGAAAAACGGGTTGGTTACAAATAAATTTCGAGCCTTTATCCTTTGTATCTTAAACCGTGAACCAGGCCACGCTATAACCCTTAAAAGTCATAGCTGAAGCATGGTTTAGTTCAAAAGCATACTGTTACAAAAGGTATCCTGACTCCTGTAAGGTTTTCTATAAATCCTGGTTTGATATCACATTCTTAAAGATTTTTGTTTACTAAAAATGCATTTTTTAAACTTCAAGACAGACATAAGCTTTTCATTTTTTTAAAATGTCATTGTTTGCATATGACTAATTGTTCGACAGTAGAGAAATTCGCACGACGGATATTCAATGAACGGAAATCCTCTCAATGAACAGAATCACCTCAAATGGAAAGACATTTCCAGTAACAGGCCTTTCATAATCAAGGGGCATGACATGGTGTCTAACTGATCTGGGGCAGTCAATTCAAGATTCAAGGAATCTCTCAAAAGTGCCGAATATCCAGGGGAAGATCTCCATCGAAATCACTTGAGACATTCAACATGAATTCTAGCAAAGGATCACGTACGATCGACAAAATTTTTATGGAAGTGCTACAACAATTACTACTATGGACAGTGACAATTCTCTGCACCCTATGAAGACAGACATAGTTGAAAAATACTACACATGGAAAAAGACCCGCTAGGTTGACTGGCCTAGGCAAAAATAAGGGCATCCCGGCGAACCAAAAGAGTTCAGGAAAAAATTAGGAATATATAAATAAAATTGTACACCGGTGTTGTACCCTAAAATTTTCCCTCTCATTTCTCAAAGGATCACCCTGGACCCTCAGGTTTGTTTCCATCCAATTCCAAGCCTTGAATTACAAATTTTCCAAGAAAATCATTTACAAGGGTAAAATGGCCATTTGCACACTGAAAAGTCAAACTGTGACTTTTGATAAAAATCAAGTTTCAAGGATCATATTTCATCAAGACATGAAGTTTTTTTCATCTAGAAATTCAAAAGTCAAAGTTACTTTGGAAAATTCAAAATTCTAAATACTTAGAATTTTTCTAAGTGTTTAAGAAATATGATAAGCTCAGAACTTCTGATGAGATTATCACCATGATGCAAGTTGATTCTGGAAGAACTTCTAACACAAGAATTTTAGATCTCAATAAGACCTAAAATATTGAAGAACAGAACTTCACCTAAGAATGTTGGGATTTCAAGTTATAACTCCTCAAAGACATGTCCTTGAAACTGAAGCACTCAACAAATTCTGGACAGTTCCAAGACAGAGTTTGGTGATAACTTTTGGGCCAGTTTTCACAAAGATTCAGTCATAGTTTGCAAGGGTAATTCAAAGAAGGTTTAAAAAGCGTGTTGCGAGCTTCCAGGAAAGTCTGAGAGCTCCTTCAGAACATGATGAAGCAAAGAGATACAAAGATCAGAAGTTAGATGTTTGTTCTAAGTTACGTTGAAGCTAAACTTCTGATCCAGAATTAAGCAATGATGCAAAATCTCATATTGCAGGATTTCTGGTTTGATAAATCTCATCATCATTTAATGCTCACAACCACTTTTGAGTCTTTATCCAAAGGATTTCCCCACGTTTGGCATAGAAGTACCTTTGATGTCCTTGAAAAACAACTTTTATACAAGAATATGTTAGGGCCCATGCGTTGCTTTTGTTTTTGAAGTTACTTTTCCTTAATTCCTGCTTACTAATCCAGATAATAAAAAAGAGAATACGGGGACACTGAGTGATGTCATGAAACACTAATGAACTTTTAGAACCTTTACTTGACCAACTTGGCCTTTAGGATGTAGTGAGATGACCGACTTTGGTGCAGTCCGAAGTTGGTAGATACTCGATACTACACTCATTGAGGTTTGGTTTCTTGGAATATTTCGGTCGCTATTAAAGAGGCTGGAGCTAAAACAATGACCAAGTAAACAATCCAGTGATATTGAGCTCCTTAGAACCCGGTTACTATTACTAGGACAAGTTTAAGCCAACTAAACTTCAAGAAGGTACTTACCTATAAAACTCCATGCAAGCCTAAACTAAGGATTTGTTTGCTTTGTTTGTATATACATACTTGTACATAATATCATGAACATCATGAACATCATATACATCCACTAATCATTTCAAGGATTTTGGGATTCATCTTTGTCCTTGTTTTGTAGGATATGGATTCACTTTGCAGGAAAACTATTCAAGTCAATCTTGTAAGGATCCCTCCATAACTTAAGGAGCTAGCTTCAAGGATTCCTAAAAACTCTCCATTTACCGAGAGACATGGTCGCCTACTCAACTTGGTCACCTCTAACACAGATGAGGACATGATGAAGGTTCTCTTTCAGTTCTTTGATCCTTTACACCATTGCTTCACATTTCCCGACTATCAACTTGTGCCTACTTTGGAAGAATTCTCCCAACTCTTGAGGATTCCCATTCTCAATCAACTACCTTTCAATGGTACGGAAAGAGACCCAAAGCCATAAGATATTTCTCAAGCTCTACACTTGCACTCATCTAATGTCACAACTCATTGGGAAACAAGGAGTGGTGTCAAAGGTTTCTTAGCAAAGTTCTTGTTTGACAAAGACCAAAGCTGTTGGAATTTCTTGGATCTGGAAGCCTTTGAGGAAATTGTGGCTCTCCTCATCTATGGGATTGTTTTGTTTACAAATCCTGACCAACTCATAGATGTCAACACCGTCAAAATCTTCATATCCCGAAACCCAGTGCCTACATTTCTAGGAGATATCCTACACTCTTTTCACACTCGCACAATGAGGAAAAGAGGTGTCCTCATATGTTGCACTCCTCTCTTGGCAAGATGGTTTATTTCTCATCTTCCCCAATTTGTATTAAAGAATGAGCAAGGTTCAAGGTGGTCACAAAGGTTGATGATGCTCAAACATTCAGACATTCATTGCTGCTCCCGGTCCAAAGAGAATGTTATCATTGTTGACCGTTGTGGAGAATTCCCTAATGTCCCTTTACTTGGCATTAGGGGAGGTATCACCTACAATCCCTGCTTGGCCTTAAGACAGTTTGGTTATGCCTGAAGGGATGGCCCGCATGAGATGCTGATTCGAGGTTTGGTATTTTACTACGACAACGACAATCAAGGTCTTTGCCAGAGATTCATCCGAGCTTGGAGGATGTTAAACAAGGTGGATAGAAAGACTTTGGGGCATAGGAATTCCATCCCTCTTGAGCCTTACCTCAAATGGGTACGAACTCGTGATCAATGTCTTATGATGCCTTACCCATCCATTCTCCCGGTAATCATTGAGCCTGTCATGGAGGGAGATGTTCCATACACTATCCTACATCCTGACATGCCCACATATCTTGAAGACCTACAAAGGAATTGGATACAACTCAAGGGAGAGCGAGATACTTTCGAAGCCTAATTCTACGCAAGTGAGAAGAAGGTTTTTGAACTCACTAGGCTACTTCATGAGGAGCAGACTCTAAATGCCTACATTGCGCCAAAGAGGATGTGTACTACCTTTTTATCTTAGAGTTTTTGTATTATTTTGCCTCAGAGGTATTGATGTACTCGAACTTTAACTTATTAATATAACGTGTGTTTCCTTTTTGTCTAAAACAAATTTGAATCTTTGAAATCCTTGAAATCATTACATATGCATATACCATTCATCATAACATAAGCAGGTCTTTTGCAACAAGTCTCTTCATCTCTCTACTGTTTATTTCAATAAGATGGATCTTGAGCAAACAGTGAAGGATCTCCAAGCTCAGAATACACAGTTTCAATAGTTGCTCTTGACCCTAGCCAAGGGACAAGAAGAATTGAAGACTTTGCTAGTTGAGGAAAGGAAAAAGAAGACAAAGAAGGTAACCATAGTCCTAAACATGGGGAGAAGATTTCATGAGCAGACAAGAAGGACCTTAAACTTTGCAATAACATCCGGAGAGAAAAACAATCAGGAGGGGAAAGGCAAGGAAACAGTTGTCCCGTCAGAATCGGAAGAGGAAGAGGAAGAAGAAGACTACTCTAAAGAACAATACCCTCCAGCTGATAACAAGTATAGACACCTCGAAGAGCGGTTGAGCGCGATAGAAATCCAAAAAGTGTCAAGCTTGGACTTTGAGGAATTTGGATTAGTGTCGAGGATTGTGATTCCTCCGAAATTCAAAGCACCTATATTCTCCAAATATGACGGAGTTTCATGCCCTAAAATGCATCTCTGATCATCCAACCCCATGCCGCTGACAAAGACTTATGGGTACACTTATTCCAAGACAGTCTATTTGGAACTCAACTTGACTGGTTTTACCAACTAGAAAGAGCCAACGTTCACAATTGGGAAGATCTTGCTGCAGCTTTCTTCAAGAAATACCAATACAATGTTGATTTGGCACCTACCCATACTCAAATCCAGAGTATGGCCATAGTTTCCAATGAAGGTTTCAAGGACTATGCGCAAAAATGGAGAGACTTGGCTGGAAAAGTTCAACCCCCTCTATCTGAGAGAGAGTTGGTAGACATGTTCTTGGGCACCTTGTCTGGACCTTTCTTCCATCATTTAATTGGAAGTTCGTCTGCGGGCTTTACTGAACTAATATTGACCGAAGAGAGGATAGAAGTCGGTATAAAGAGTGAAAAGATTCAGAAAGATACATCTTCTTCTACAGCTGTGAGGAAGCCTTTCATCAAAAAGAAAGAGGTGGCTGCTGTATATCCGCAAAGAAACCAAGATAGAGCCGAACGCCGACCAATGGTAGGGGTTATTATGATTCCTAAGTCTGCATCTGATCAACAAAGAAATAATCAACCAAGGATGGAAAGGCCAGTCATGCAGTTCACCAGAATCAACATGACCCTGTCTCAAGTATTGCCGCATCTACTAAGATCCAATTTGGTGACCTTGAAATAAGCTCCGAAAAACCCCAATACAACATCTCCTCACTATCATCCCAATGCTCGTTGTGCATATCACTCTGAAAGTCCTAGTCACGATACTAATAATTGTTGGGCTCTAAAGAATAAAACACAAGACCTCATTGAAGCAAAAGAAATTGAGTTCGATGCGCCCGAGAAGCCAAACGTCATTTTTGCTCCTATGCCCAGACATAGCCATAATACCAACGCCATTGAAGAAGGATTATTTGTTACTTCAATTGATAAACTTATGACCCCACTTTTGACTGTTAAAATGAAATTTTTGAATGAAGGTGTGTTCCCGGGCTGTGATGAAGTTTTCCATTTATGTTCATCCTCACCAACTAGTAGTCCTTTGTTGAAAGCAGGCATTCAGTGCCTAATAGATGACAAACAGATTTTATTCGAGAAGACTTCTGTTCCATTTGTTCCTTTTGATGATGTTTCTATCATTACCATTTCCGCCAATTCTTTCGGGGTCTCCACCAAAAGACCCGTTAGAATTACATCAGTTCCGAAAGCAACTCCTTTAATAATCACAATGCCGGGACCAGTCCCATATGTGTTAGACAAAAATGTGCCATGGAATTATGGAGGGGATGTCTACTACAATGGTATCAAGCAAGACTGGCCAGCCACCGAAGAGTTAAATTCCAAGAAAGTGGATTCCGACGTCAGTAATATTGCAGGGACTAGTAAGATTACCCGAAGCGGTGGGATCTTCTCTCTAGAAATTTCTCCCCCAAAGGCTATTTCTGGACCCGTAATCATCCATGTGGTTGCTCCAAAGGTTACTCCCATAATCATCTCTTCAAGTACTCCAACAGATAAAACCGTTACAACCCCTGTTATCATTCCTACCAACACTCCTGCTGCCGATACTCGAGGAAAAAGTATTTTGGTTGAGCCTGTCCGGACGAAGACTCAGTCATTGACTATCCCTAAGACCTCCAAGAAAGAAATGGAGGAGATCCTAAAAATTATAAAGAGGAGCGACTACGATGTAGTTGAACAAATGGGGAAAACTCCCTCTAAAATCTCCATGCTGGTATTACTACTATGTTCCGAGGGGCATGCAAAGGCCTTGGTAAAATTCTTAAAAAACGCCCATGTACCTCAAGAGACGTCTGCTGATCAATTCCAAGACTGCATAGCCAGCTTGGCAGCAGATAATGGCCTAGGTTTTTCGGATGCTGATCTAACTCCGAGGGGAAGGAAGCATAATGAGGTATTTCATATCTCGGTTGAATGTAGGGGCACAACCTTGGCTCATGTTTTGGTGGACAGTGGCTCATCTCTAAATGTATTACCCAAAAAGGCTCTTGATAGACTTGACTGCGAGGGACTGACATTAAAGCCAAGAAACATAGTAGTAAGGGCTTTTGACGGCTCGAAGAGGATGGTGCATGGGGAAGTGGATATCCCCATAAAGGTTGGAACCCAAACTTTCAATTCAACTTTTTATGTAATGGACATCCGCCCTTCATACTCCTGCTTGCTAGGCCGACCATGGATCCACAATGCGGGCGTTATTACTTCTACGTTGCACCAAATGCTGAAGTATCCAGGTCAAGAGAAGATTATCATCGTTCATGGAGAGGAAGAATACATGATTAGCCATCTCAATTCCTTCAGATATATGGAATTAGATGGCGAATTTATTGAAACTCCATTTCAACACTTTGAAGAGGTCCCGCAAGATGTGGCAGTGACCAAGGTTGTGTCTCAAACTCCCAAGGTTACAAGGCCTCCACTGCGATTGTCATTGCTGAAGGACGCCAAAGCAGTGGTAGAAGAAGGAGGGTGCACTATCTGGGGACAACTCCCAGATATCCCATATAATTCTGACAAGTTTGGCCTAGGTTTCACTTCAAGTGCTCAAAAAGTTGTACGTCATGCCTGTGCAGGAGGACCACCCTTGAAGATCAGCAACCGTGGAGTCAACATGGTAGAAGATGGTGAAGATGGTTGCGACTTGGAAGACTGGATATTCCCGACTATCAATGGAGGTCTCGGCAATTGGGAGGCTAGAGACTTTGTCCCGATCACTTTTATCCCACAGTAATTTGTATTTACATTTTGTTGGATCTGTAATATTGAAACAATTCGCACTCTTAAAACCTTGTGTCTTACCCGAGGCACAATGGTCTATTTGTAAGGGTTATTATCTCATTTTCATATGACATAAATGAATCATGGGCGTTTTCGCATACAAACTTTTGTACTCATTGTTTTTCTTCTACATTTTATTTTCTTTCAAAGATAGATATACCCTTACACACACCCACACTCACAATGCAGGTATATATCCATTCGGGATCCCATGGGTAACGATACTGCTATGGCCTTTTATGACTCTGAGAATCTAATCTACTAAGCCGAAGACGAAGGTGAGGAAGGTTGTGAAGTACCAGGGGAGCTTTCCAGA
The DNA here is from genome assembly GCA_948472305.1 of Vicia faba. Taxonomy (NCBI): domain Eukaryota; kingdom Viridiplantae; phylum Streptophyta; class Magnoliopsida; order Fabales; family Fabaceae; genus Vicia; species Vicia faba. Next base: position 744,877,043 of record OX451739.1, read on the forward strand.
CTGCTATAACAAGAAGAAAGAACCATCCAGCCTCACGAGGAACCCTTGGATACAATCAACCTTGGTACCGAAGAAGACAAAAAAGAGGTCAAGGTAGGTGCTAATCTGGAACCCAGTGTCAAGGAGCGTCTGATTCAGTTGTTACACGATTATGTTGAAGTCTTTGCCTGGTCATATGAAGACATGTCAGAGCTTGATGCAGACAAGAAAAGATTGTCCGCCGGTAAAGCAAAAGATTTGCCGCATGAGGCCTGATATGTTAGAAAAGATTAAATCATAAGTCATGAAGCAATTCAACGCTGGATTTTTGGATGTCACCTCTTACCCTCAATGGGTTTCTAATATTGTTCCTGTACCCAAAAAAGACGGAAAAGTGTGAATGTGTGTGGACTACAGAGATTTGAATAAGGCGAGCCATAAGGATGATTTTCCACTCCCCCACATTGATATTCTAGTTGACAATACGGCACAACATAAAGTGTTTCCCTTCATGGACGGATTCTCAGGTTACAACCAAATCAAAATGGCGCCTGAGGACATGGAGAAAACAATATTTGTCACACAGTGGGGAACATTCTGCTACAAGGTGATGCCATTCGGACTGAAAAATGTTGGGGTAACCTATCAATGTGCCATGTTAACTTTATTTCATGACATGATACATCATGAAATAGAGGTCTACATGGACGATATGATAACCAGATCGCAAACAGAAGAAGAGCATCTTGATCACTTACAAAAACTGTTTGAGGGACTGAAGAAGTACAAGCTGAGGTTGAATCCAAACAAATGTACATTTGGAGTACGGTCTGGTAAACTCCTAGGCTTTATCGTCAGCAACAAAGGTATCGAGGTCGATCCTGCCAAAGTTAAAGCAATATAAGAGATGCCTGCTCCTCGTACTGAGAAGGAAGTCAGAGGATCTTGGGACGTCTGAACTATATTTCCAGATTCATTTCCCACCTGATAGCTACTTGTGAGCCAATATTCAAACTATTGAAGAAAGATCAAGTAGTCAAATGGAATGATGAGTGCCAAGTTGCTTTTGAAAAAATTAAAGAATACTTACAAGAGCCTCATGTGTTGATGCCACCAGTCGAGTGAAGACCATTGATCTTGTATCTAACTGTTTTAGAAAATTCAATGGGGTGTGTATTGGGGCAGCATGACGAGTCTGGCTGAAAAGAGCACGTTATTTATTAGCTGAGCAAAAATTTTACCGACTGTGAAACTAGATATTCACTGCTCGAGAAAACTTGCTACGCTCTGGCATGGGCTGCTCCCCGGCTAAGACAGTATATGCTAACTCATACTACCCTACTGATATCTAAAATGGATCCGATAAAATACATCTTCGAGAAGCCTGCTCTTTCTGGGAGAATAGCGAGATGGCAGATGATCCTGAAAAAATATGATATACAATATACTACCCAGAAAGCAACAAAGGGCAGTGTATTAGCCGATCACCTTGCTCACCAAGTTGTAGAAGACTACCAGTCCATGAAATTTGAATTTTCGGATGAAGACATCATGACATTAGACAATTGTGAAGAATTCAGGCCATATGACGGACCTGAACAAGGATCCCGATGGACCCTGTTCTTTGATGGTGCATCCAACGCACTTGGAAATGGCATCAGTGTTGTACTCATATCTCTGGAAGGGTGTCATACTCCTTTTACCGCAAGACTCTGTTTCAATTGTACCAACAACATGGCGGAATACTAAGCGTGCATCTTTGGTCTCAGAGTTTCCATAGACTTGGGGATCAAACCATTGGATGTATTCGGAGATTTATCCTTGGTCATCAGTCAGATCAAAGGGGAATGGAACACCAAACACCCTAACCTTATCCCTTACAAAGAACATGTTTTGACATTGCTACCACATTTTGAGAAGATTACCTTCGAGCGATTCCCGCGAGAAGAAAATCAGCTAGCAGACGCACCAGCCACAATGTCATCTATGTTTAAACTTAATTTGGATAACGAGGCTCCCCAGATCACCATTGAACGAATGGATGAACCAGCACACTGTCACGAGATTAATATTGAAGAGGTAGTAGACCAGCCTTGGTTTCACGAAGTCAAGAGGTATCTCGAGGCTCAAGAATATCCAGAAGGAGCCTCAGTCAATGATAAGAAGTTCTTAAGGAGATTCTCTGCTAAATTCTTCCTTAGTAACAACATCCTGTACAAATGCAATCATGACACTATGTTACTTCGGTGTGTAGATAAGGTTGAAGCTGAAAGGGTTATGGCTGAATTGCATGAAGGCACTTTTGGCACCCATTCCAGTGGGCATACGATGGCAAAGAAAATCCTACGGGCGGGCTATTACTCTCGAACCTGCCATAAGTGCCAGATTTATGCTGACAAGGTGCACGTACCTCCGGTTCCTCTGAATGTCTTGACGACTCCTTGACCCTTTGCTATGTGGGGGATTGATATGATTGGGGAAGTCAAGCCAATAGCCTCTAATGGACACCGCTTCATCCTAATGGCCATTGACTATTTTACAAAGTGGGTTGAAGCAACCTCCTTCGCTTCCGTTACCAAGAATTTTGTTGCCAGTTTCATCAAGCAAAATCTCATTTGCCGGTACGGTATCCCGGAAAGGATCATCACTAACAATGGTACAAATCTCAACAACACTATAATCACCTCCTTATGCAAACAATTCAAGATTCAGCATCACAATTCTTCTCCTTACCGGCCAAAGATGAATGGTGTCGTCGAAGCTGCAAATAATAACATTAAAAAGATCATACAGAAAATGACAGTCACATACAAAGACTGGCATGAGATGCTACCATTTGCTCTCCACGAGTATTGTACCATAGCTCGCACATCAACTAGGGCAACACCTTATTCTTTGGTATACGGCATGGAAGTTGTCTTGCCTATTGAGGTTCAGATCCCCTCTCTGAGGATTATGAAAGATGCAGGATTGAACAAAGACGATTGGATCCAGACTCGACTTGATCAACTGAATTTGATTGATGAAAAGAGACTTACTGCTGTCTGCCATGGTCAAATGTATCAAAAAAAGATGATCAAGGCTTTCAACAAGAAAGTCAGGCGTCAAGTGTATCAAGTTGGGGATTTAGTTATCAAACGCATCATATTGCCACAAGGTGATCCCAGGGGAAAATGGACTCCTACCTATGAAGGACCATTTGTAATCAAAAACATATTCTTTGGTGGGGAAATGATCTTGACCACCATGGATGGTGATGACATGCCGCATCCTGCGAACGTGGACATAGTCAAAAGATACTACGCATAAGAAACCTGCTAGGTTGACATACCTAAGAAAAACAAGGGCATCCCGACGAACCAAAGGTTCGGGCAAAAATTAGGGATAAAACAAAAAAAATCTATACACCCAACAAGTTAAAAACCCGAAAGGGCGACTTGGGTAAAAAAGGGTTTCCCGGTGGATTGAAAACCCGAAAGGGTGGTCCAAGAAAAAGTTAGGGAATTAAAGTGTATTATTATGTCCCGTTGGATCACTTTATGGACAACCTTTGGCTTCCACTGACAAACTTATAGGTTCTGATCAATTCAATCATCTTTGTACGAGGCAAAAAATAGACAACATGCTTAGAAATACAAAGTCTATAGCAGAATGGAAACCCCATGGGATTATTACACATAGCTATATTTTCTTTGTACCAAAATTTTTATTTTTTTACTACAGCCTTCTCTTACTAGAATGTTTGTTTCCTTGTACAAGAATACTTACTCAAAGTCAATACAAAGATACCTCTTTGAAAGTGCAAAAACTATCTGTTTTTCTTTACGCTTGTATTTTATTTACAAAAACGTCCAATGATTCATTGTTGAACATATGCATTTGAACATAATTACTGTTTACAAATAAAAAAAATGAGAAAGGCAATTATTGATAGGTGGAAGGGATGGGGAAATACCTCTAGGCTATTCCATAAGTAATCCCCCGCAGTATGTCGTTTAATCCCCAGCAGAACAAAGCTTCCATTTATCAACCCCCGATAGAAATCATCCAAATTTCTCCAAACATTTTAAAGTAACACATGGCATTTCCCTTACAACAAGAGTTTATTTCTCTCAACTGAAATTCATCAACACTTCGACTTCAAGACATGAAGACTTACATATCCTCAGCAGTAATCAGGGATTTATTTTCCCCAATCCAACAACAATGCAGCAAATTAGATCACATATGCATACACTGCATTCGTATATCATAAACATTGATAAAATGAATGCATTATATCATACATTTCATACAAAATGACTTTGCATTTTAGCTAACATTTTACCCTTTTCAGGATAAGATTAACAGCTATCATTAACAATGTTCAGAGTTTTCAGATACAGTTCAGATACGCTCCAAACACAGATTCCATTCTAATACTCATTCAGATTCAACTTTTAGATACAATTTAGATACGCTCCAGACACAGATTCCATTCTAATACTCTTTCAGACTCAACTTTCCGATACAGTTCAGATATGCTCCAGACACGGATTCCATTCTGATACTCATTCAAATTCAACTATTGATGCAGTTCAGATACGCTCTAGACATGGATTCCATTCCGATACTCATTCAAATTTAACTATTGATCCAGTTCAGATACGCTCCAGACACGGATGCCATTCTGATACTCATTCAAATTCAACTATTGATCCAGTTTAGATACGCTCCAGACACGGATGCCATTCTGATACTCATTCAGACTCATCCTTCCGAAACAGTTCAGATACTCTACGGATACGGATTCCATCCGGACACTCATTCAAATTTAACTTTTAGATACAGTACAGATACGCTCCAAACACTGACACCATTCTGATACTCTTTCTTTCAACTTATAAATTACAACTCAACAATCACTCTTGGATGGCATCTACAAGCCCATCTCCAACAACTTTCTATCACCTCTCCAAATGGCATATTTAAGCCCATTACTTCTGCCATCACATCACTGAGTGCAAATTTCTGGGCAATCTAGTGTTCAATCATCTTCCACCTTCAAGTCACGAATGGTAGATCTGCCAATCTAACTCTTCAGGTGTAACAAGATTGAATAGGGGAAGTTGTTGTACTCCAAAATTTTCCCTCTCATTTCTCAAAGGATCAACCTGGACCCTCAGGTTTGTTTCCATCCAATTCCAAGCCTTGAATTACAAATTTTCTAAGAAAATCATTTACAAGGGTAAAATGGTCATTTACGCACTAAAAAGTCAAACTGTGACTTTTGATAAAAATCAAGTTTCAAGGATCATATTTCATCAAGACATGAAGTTTGTTTCATCTAGAAATTCAAAAGTCAAAGTTACTTTGGAAAAGTCAAAATTCTAAATACTTAGAATTTTTCTAAGTGTTTAAAAAATATGATAAGCTCAAAACTTTTGATCAGATTATCACCATGATGCAAGTTGATTCTGGAAGAACTTCTAATGCAAGAATTTTAGATCTCAATAAGACCTAAAATATTGCATAATAGAACTTCACCTAAGAATGTTGGGATATCAAGTTATAACTCCTCAAAGACATGTCCTTGAAACTGAAGCACTCAGCAAATTCTGGACAGTTGTAAGACAGAGTTTGGTTACCACTTCTGGGCCAGTTTTCACAAAGATTCAGTCAGAGTTTGCAAGGGTAATGCAAATAAGGTTTACAAAGCGTGTTGCAAGCTTCCTGGAAAGTCTGAGAGCTCCTTCAGAACATGCTAAAGCAAACAGATACAAAGATCAGAAGTTGGATTTTTGTTCTAAGTTACGCTGAAGCTGAACTTCTGATCTAGAATTAAGCAATGATGCAAAATCTCGCATTGCAAGATTTCTGGTTCGATAAATCTCATCATCATTTAATTGAAGAAGTGAAAAACACAAGAAGGGGGGTTGAATTGTAAAACTTAAAATCAAATGCAGAAAACACGTTATTTTTATCCTGGTTCGTTTGATCTCAAACTACTCCAGTCCACCCGTCAAGGTGATTTCGCCTCTCTCCAACGAGGTCTTAATCCACTATATTCAACTGAATACAACAACTACTTTAACAACTGTTAAAGCCTTCTTGAGTCTAACCACAGACCGGTTTATCTCAAGGAAATTCTCTTACAGATAAATTAACAAACTGTGTGTTTGATGTTTTCTAGTAAAACTATATATCACAACTATGATAATACACAATATCAAGCTTAGGATGAAACTAGATTGCTAGAGCTATAGAGTAAGCGGTTGAGAGCTTTAGCAAACTGGATGAGTGAGAACGTGAAGATGATTGGCTTATGCGTATATGCGTATGGAGAATTAGCCATTTCTTTTCTCACTGACTTGTTTATATAGCCTTGGAATAGATACGTTGGTTGTCCATAAATCCATTTCAATGCAAATAACATTCTTTCCTTTTTGAGAAGATCTTGTCTTTGATAAAGCCGTTGGTAATTAATCTGCCTTGAATGCTTAGTAACATTGACACTTCAGAGTCTTCTCTGCTTATGGAAATTAGAGTGTTCTTTCCTTTATGCTGACGCTTCTGAGTGCTGATGACTTGGTTATGATCTTGATCAGAGTCAGATTATGTTATGCGCAGATTCTGTTCATCAGGCTTCAGCGTATAGCACATGTTATTTGATCTTCTGATGCTGACATATCTTCTGATGTTGATGTTGATATTGATCTTCTAATGCTGATTCCATCAGAGTTTCTGTAAATACACAACATAATTTTTAAGTAGCATATATGTCATATATAAATCTTACAATTTATTTAATCTTGTATTTTGTTATCATCAAAACTCTAACTGAGGGTTGTAGAATCAAACTATGTTCTAACAATCTCCCCCTTTTTGATGATGACAAAAACCAGATTTTTTTCAATTAAAATCAAGAATAAAAATGTATCAGAGATAAACAAATAAATAATAAACGGTATCAAAATGTTAGAATGTTTGAGACTTATGTTTCAGTAATTTGTTATTGAAAAATATCATTCTTTCTCCCCCTTTTTGTCAGTTATCAAAAAGCACAAATAATCAGAGTTAAAATGATCAGAGCTAAAAAAGCGATTATATTCAAAACAGAAGCAATGAGTAGTTCAAAATAATGGAAAAATATTACAGACAAACATGTAAAGAAAACAAGGAAATCACAAGAAAAATTATAAGAGGGTGGAAGTCGTGTGAACAGAGCTTCCAACATGCTCTTGATTTGAGTGCTGGTTTCCTGTTGCTGAGATACCATGTTTGCTATAGCATCAATCTTGGCATCCTGCTTATTCATTCTCTCATTCATCAGCATGTCAGATCTTTTCAAGTCCTCCAGAGTCTGCCTGTCAAGAGAGGAGGCTTGAGGATCGTCAGACATAGGATGCTTCTCAGAGCTTTCTTCAACATCTTCTTCTTGAACCTGTTCTTCTGCTGGGATCATTTGTTCTTCTGCAGGTTGAACTTTGGATGCTGGACGCTGTTCAGACCAAGGAGCAATGTCCAGATGGAGAAATTTTTCCTTAAGCAGCTTGCTCAGAACTGGACCTTCAATCTCTTTCAGCAGATTGCTGAAGTTCTGTTGAGCCTGTCCATAGCTCTGGTCTTGCAACTTAAAGGTTTCAGCGCATACCCATCTTCTGAATTTTGTCTAGAGGAGGTCTGATACAGTAGGATCAACCAGTTCCAGACTTGCTTGTTTCAAAGAAGTGATCCACTTTTGTATATCTGTTTCAAAGTTCAATATGCTGGAACCAACATTTGGATGTTTCGGTTTAGGGATGGCTGTTTTCTGGTTTATTGTAGCAAGGCATTCAAAGATTGTTAGATCAATGACTGTCTTGCTGTGGTTTTCTGTATTGGCTTTTGGTGAGGGAGTGGGAGAGTCAGAAATGACGATTGGACTTGATAGGGAATTTGGTGGAGTTATTTATGGTGAAGAGGGAAGTTGAGACATATTCACAGTAGTACCGCATGGCAATTGAATGGCCAAAGGTTGTGGTTCAGGAGATTCAGAGGTTTGAGCCTCAGAGGTTTGAGTCTCAAGTTGTGGAGATTGTTCATGTTGAGGAGAGGGTAGATTAAGTTCTGGTTGAGGAGAGGAAGGTTGTGGGATTTCTGGTATTGGAGAGAGTGGAGTTTCTGGTATTGGTGAGAGAGGAATATCAGGTTGTGGTGAGATGGGAATTTTTGTGTTTGGATTTGGATTTTCTGGTTCGGGAACGGAAGTGTGTTGGTCTATATCAGAAAGAACCTTTTCAAGTTCTTGTTCTGGTATGGTTGCAGTATTTAGATTTTGTGGTTTGGAGCGGGATCTTCTGAGGGTTAACGACTCAGAATGGTCAAAGTCAACATCAAAATCATCAAAGGTTTGAGGTGTTGGGATTTCAGATGGAGTTGGAATGGATGTTGAAACAACAGTTGAATCTAAAACAGTAACAGAAGAAGGATTACCTCTCTTCTTAGGAGTCTGTTGAGATGGTCCTTCTGTAGCAGCTTTTCTTTTCTTTGTCTTCTTCAGAACAACCTCTGGTGCCTTCTGCTGAAGATCTGGAATATTCAGATTTGGTGTTGTACCATCAGCTTTACAAGCATCCAAATATCTCAGAATGATTTCAGGCTTGAAGTCAATATCTGAGAACAGAGGGAAGTCATCCAGAGGGACTCTTCTGCTGGATATTTCAGCAAAAGGAGTGACCTGGGCTCCTTCTTAATGTTCTCTATCAGCTTCATTTTCTTCAGATTTTTAGCATTCATCTGCTTGCCAACAGACGGTTCCAGAGTGTTGATTTCTTATGCCTCTATCAAATGATCAATCAGCCTATTCTCAGTCAGAATATCTGATATCAATCTTCCTAAGGGTATCCAATCCCTTTTAGTACGTTCATCTTCTCTTGTTTCCTTGACACTTGTTCTGAGATGGTTGAACAGAAGATGAGCTAAATTAATCTTGACCTTCTGAGAAATAAAATAGATCAGAAACTGTTGATCTATGTTTATGTAATCAGGAGAGCTGGTAGGCTTCCTGTGGTTGAAACAGCCCAGAATGATCTTGGCCCAAATTTTGTGCCCGTCCTTCAAATCTCTAATCTTGCTGGATGGAAGCCCCAGCGTGAAAATTTCCCTTGCAATTACAGCAGCATCTGCATACCTTTCTGCCATATCTATGCAGCGAATACCACCTCCATTGTACCCTATAAAACGAGCAATCAGGTCTTCAGTAATCACAATCTTCTTCCCCATGATGTAGGATGTAACTTGGTGATTTGAAGAAGAAGCGTGAATCCAAAATTCCTTTACCAGAATAGCAAATGTTGGACCCACCATCTTGTCAAAGTACTTTTCCCAACCTTGAGCTTGAATCTCTTCAGATAAATCAAAACCATTTTCCTTGAGACTGTTGAAATCCACTATTATTTCTGACAGAACTTCAAGATTCTTGACTGGAGTTAGAAGCATTCTGAAAGGTACTTCATATTTCTCAGATGAAATAGTTTTCTGGGAACCTGGAGAAGGAAAGCCATGACATGTGTCTCAATGCACCCAATCAGCGCTTTGCCTTTTCAGAAGCGTGAACGCGTGTTCAGCCTTAGAAAACAGCTGATGACTGGATGACACTTGTTTGCTTGAGTGAACAGCATATTTCCATCCTAGAAATGAAGCGCTCAGATCTTCCTGGATAGATTCTGATACAATCTGCACTTCTAAAGTTCTGAAGGAAGATTGATCAGTAGTTCACAGAAAATAAACAAAGTTCTGAAGGTTAATATATAAAATGAAAACAATTTTATTCTGGGCAGAGCTTCATGCTGAGATGTTTCAGAATGAAGTTGAACATATCTTCAGAAAGTGGTTTTGTGAAAATATCAGCCCATTGATGGTCTGTGTCAATAAATTTTAAGTTTAAAATTCCTTTCTGAATATAGTCCCTAATAAAATGATGTTTTATTTCTATATGCTTAGCCCTAGAATGTAAAATTGGATTTTTACTTAAGCAAATAGCAGAAGTATTGTCACAGAGGATAGGAATGTTACTCTCAAATATCTGGAAGTCCTCAAGTTGACTTTTCATCCAGAGCATTTGTGTGCTGCATCCAGCTACTGCTATGTATTCAGCTTCTGCTGTTGATAGAGCAATTATGGATTGTCTTTTGCTGTACCATGAGATCAGATTTTCTCCCAGAAATTGGCAGCTTCCAGAAGTGCTTTTACGTTCTACTCAGTCTCCAGCAAAGTCAGCATCACAGTAACATACTAAGCTGTAATCACTTGATTTTCTATAAAATAAACCCAGATTAGTAGTACCTTTCAGATACTTGAAAATTCGCTTAACTGCTGTTAAGTGAGATTCTCTAGGATCTGATTGGAATCTAGCACAAATGCATACACTGAATAAAATGTCAGGCCTTGAAGCCGTCAGCTAAAGAAGAGAACCAATCATACCTCTGTAGACCTTCTGTTCTACCTTTTTACTTACCTCTTCTCTTTCCAGAATGCACGTGGGATGCATTGGAATCTTTGATGGCTTACATTCTAAGAGATAAAATTTCTTCACAAGTTCTCTGACATATTTTCTCTGATGAATGTAAGTTCCTTCTGGGGTTTGATTGATCTGAATGCTCAGAAAGAATTTCAGTTCCCCCATTAGGCTCATCTCAAATTCTGCCTGCATACACTTAGCAAACTCTCTTCCCAGAGAAGATTTAGTAGATCCAAATATTATATCATCAACATAAATCTGACAGACTAAAATGTCATTCTTAACTGTCTTACAGAATAAGGTTGTGTCCACCTTCCCTCTGGTGAATTCCTTTTCTAACAGGAAGTTACTTAGTCTTTCATACCAAGCTCTGGGAGCTTGTTTCAGACCATACAGTGACTTGTTTAGTTTGAAAACATATTCTGGATTTTTTGAACTTTCAAAACCAGGGGGTTGGTGCACATATACCTCTTCTTCTATATAGCCATTTAAGAATGCACTCTTAACATCCATCTGATACAGAGTGATGCCTTTATTTACAGCAAATGAAATTAAAAGTCTGATAGATTCTAACCTGGCGACTGGAGCAAAGGTTTCTGTATAGTCTATCCCCTCTTGCTGACTATAACCTTGTGCTACCAATCGTGCCTTGTTTCTGATGACTTCACCTTTTTCATTCAGTTTGTTTCTGAACACCCATTTTGTTCCAATGACGTTGAATCCTTTTGGTTTGGGAACTAGATCCCATACGTCATTTCTTGTGAATTGATTCAGCTCATCTTGCATTGCTAGAATCCAGTCATTGTCCAGAAGTGCTTCATCAATTGTTGATGGTTCAATTAGAGAAACAAGTCCCATGAGGGATTCTTCAGAGTTTCTGAAGACGGCTCTTGTTCTGATTGGATCTTCCTTTATTCCTAAGATTGTTTCTTCAGGGTGATCCATGCTGCTTCTGGATGGTCTTTTCTGAGGTTGATCAATAGAAGGTGTTGGATTGCTTGCAGTGCCTCTTTCTGATGTTGAGGGAGTGTCTCTGTTAAGAGCTTCTGATGACTTATCTTCAGTACCTGTGAATTCAATTTCCATACCTGCAAGTAATTCATTCTGCTTTGACTTTTGAGAGTCAAGCTTATCATCAAAACGAACACTGATTGATTCTTCCATAATCTGTATACTTTGTACCATCTTGAGCGTTCAGAGTATCCTAACATAATACACTTTTGTGCTTTAGAGTCAAACTTGTTCAAATAATTTTTAGTATTTAAAATAAAGCAAGTACATCCAAATGGATGAAAATATGAAATGTTGGGCTTTCTGTTCTTCCACAATTCATATGGAGTCTTTTCCAGAATATGTCTTATGGAGATTCTATTCTGAATGTAACACGCTGTGTTTATTGCCTCTGCCCAGAAGATCTTAGCAACGTTAGTCTCGTTGATCATGGTTCTGGCCATTTCTTGCAATATTCTGTTCTTTCGTTCTACAACTCCATTTGTTGGGGAGTTCTAGGACAAGAGAAATCATGCATAATGCTTTTTTCATTAAAAAATGATTCAAAATCTTTGTTTTCAAACTCTCCACCATGATCACTTCTGACTTTGACGATTCTAAGATCCTTTTCATTCTGAACTTGGTTGCAGAAGGTAACAAACACAGAGTGTGACTCGTCCTTGTGTCTTAAGAACTTTACCCATGTCCATCTGCTATAGTCATCTACGATTACTAACCCATACTTCTTGCCACTGACTGAAGCAGTTTTAACTGGTCCAAATAAGTCAATGTGCAGAAGTTCTAACGGCTTAGAGGTTGAAACAACGTTTTTAGATTTGAAAGCAGGTTTTGCAAACTTGCCTTTCTGACATGCTTCACACAGAGCATCTGAATTGAACTTCGTGTTAGGAAGTCCTCTAACCAGATTGAGTTTGTTAATTTGAGATATTCTTCTCATTCTAACATGTCCCAATCTTCTGTGCCAGATCCATTGCTCGTTGTTAACAGACAGAAGACACTTTACATTCTGACTTTTCAGTTCAGAAAGTTTGATTTTATAAATGTTGTTTCTCCTCTTTCCATTAAATAGGATAGTCCCATTGTTGTACCCCAAATTTTGACCTAAGATACCATCTCCCATCTGCATCATTACATTGCAAGCGTTCACAAGCGATTCGACCTATTTTATCAATTTTTAAAGCAGATTTTAAAAATTCATAACTTTTTTCAAATTTCGACAATTTTTAGTTGTTATTTTACCTTTGTTTCTCCTTGACAACAACTACAACTTTTCTTTAGAAATCAAGAGCTGATTATCTTTGAAACGCCAAGTTTATTAATTGATCAATGCTAAAACAATATTTATTTAATTATTTATTATTCTAAGTTTAAATAGTTGGAATTTATTTTCAGTTATTATAATTTAAAGGATTATAAATAATAAAGTAAATAATTGAAAAGAAGTTTATTAATTGATCAATGATGTTTATTTAATTATTTATTATTCTAAGTTTAAATAGTTGGAATTTATTTTCAGTTATTATAATTTAAAGGATTATAAATAATAAAGTAAATAATTGAAAAGAAGTTTATTAATTGATCAATGATGTTATTTAATATTTATTATTCTGAGTTTAAATAGTTGGAATTTATTTTCAGTTATTATAATTTAAAGAATTATAAATAATAAAGTAAATAATTGAGAAGAAGAAAAGAATTAACTGGTAAAATAATAGTGTTTTATTCAGCTTTATTCTAATTTTTATATTTGTTGTTTAAATACCGTATTTATTTACAAAGTATTTACAATGATAATTTTACAAATGTTTAAAGTGAAATAAAAAACTATCTTAATTTTTTCTAAGTTCTAAATCTTCATCTTCTATCCAATACTTCTTTGATGCACCTTTGATTTTACCTGCAAAGAATAATTAAAGAAAAAATCAGAAATAGATATATAATTAAAAGCAGACAATTAATTTAGATTTCATCATTAAAAGCAAACGGCCAGAATCAGTTTTTACCCTCTTTGCAAATCACGGGATTTCTCCCGGTTCACAAAAAGGGATGAATTTTGCTTGATAAATATGAATGCACAAGTATTTGAAATGCACAAATTCAATTTTGCCAAAACCAACTGCATATTTCAAAACCAACTGCATATTTCAAAACCAACTGCATATTTCAAAACCAACAGCATATGCAAGTCAAAGTCACATTTTCAAAACAAAGTCCAATGTAAACTGTCCAACATATGGGAGGAGGTCAAGATACAAAGGCTCCTCTATACTGTAACAGATGCAGGAAAGCTAAAGAAGGAAATATGCAGATTAAAACCACATATGCAAGCCAAATATTTCCAGTTTCATCATTTCCCAGCCTTTGCTTTTTCAGAACTAAAGTACATAACATTATTTTAATGTTTAAGCTGTACTAAGGAGAGAGAAGAGAGAAAAGAATTAGGTTTACAGGTTTTGGCCTTAGGCAGAAAAGAGATAGAAAACAAAACTGCAGTAACACAGTAAAAAAAGGAGGCATAGAAAAAGATACAAAACAAACTGAATGAAACAGTAGAAGGGCAGCAGTATCAAAAGGAAAATTGACAAAACAACAAAAACCTGAATTATCAAGAAAAGGCCAACCAACTGATATAATAACAACACAAACTTCTCAAGCAAAGGCCTGAGTTCAAAAACCTGTTTTGAAGCCTATTCTCAAAGTACCAAAAACTTCAAGAACCTGCATTCAAAATAACATATAACCTTTTCAAACAAACCTGTGTAAACATTCAAATATCATGCCAAAAACTCAAGCATCAAGCCAAGTTAACCTGTCAAGTTAAAACCAGTAAAACCCAACCTATATTCAACAAAAAGCCATCACCTTAAACAATACCCTGTCAAACCTGCTGAAAGCCATATCCCAAACAGCATCAAGCTAGGCAACCAAACACAAGGCAACTCAAGGCGACAAAGACAAAGAAAAAAAATCAGGGCGTTCATTCAAGGCAACAGAAGCAAGGCAACTCAATACCAACAAGCAAATATCGAACATAAGTCAAGCATACAGAAGGCAACAAAGAGAGAAGAAGAGAAAAATATCAAAGTGGTTCAGTTCGTCATCATCAACTCAACAACAAAGAGGCAAAAAATACAAAATACCAGGGTCTCCAAGCAGAGCTAACTCAGCACCGTCCCTCACCGCCTTGGCCGCCACAGATTTTCTCAACCCTTTCCTCCTCCGTCTCCAAAGGTAATATCTCTCCCTCTCTTTCTTTCACGTACCTCAAATAACCATAACAATATAAAGTCAGAATCAATAAGGGGCGAGATCATAACATGCAAATAATAAAACCCTAATGAGATTAAAACGAAGATTATTACCTAGAATCTGTCGCCCTAGAGTTTCGTTGGAGGGAAGAGGAAGTTTGAGGATGCCGGTGGCCATGGGCAAGGAAAACTCAGAGGCGGAGACATATGACGAACGAAGAAGACGAATCCATAACGAGGAGTAGCGGCGCCGTTTCTGTAACCCTAGGTTTTCCAATTGAACAAATTGTGAGGAACCCTAAGAAAAAACATTTTGAGAAGTGAATGGGCCACGACCCGTTTCCCCTAGCCTAAGCCCGAACGTTTTTCCCAATTTCCACCCCCTTTTGTTTCTGTTTTGATCAGATTTGGGCTTATAAATCCCCTTTGAAGCCCATTTACCTCTCTTCTTTTTGCTATTTCATTCAACTAAAAAGATTTTTTATCTTATTTTTTCCTTTTAATAATAATATTATCAATACTTTCATTATAACTAAAATACTCTAATATTAAATATTATTAAGATTAAAACTTTTTCTTTCTTGTTTTTCTTTCATTAAAACTATTTATTTAAATGCAAACTTTGTACATTAAAACAATAATACATAATATAATTAAAAGCTTAAAACTATTTTTTATTTAATTTTTGTTTATACACAAAACTTACTTTTTTATATATTAATTAAGACTTTGTATATAAAAGATTAGGTAAAAAAAAAACTTGAGTTAGTATAAGACATTAGTATACTTTATTATTTGCATATTAATACTAAAAAATACGTAAAAATAGAAAATTTAAAAACATTTTCTTTTTCTTTAATTAAATTCTCTTGCTTTGTACATATTAAACAAAAATATAAAAATGCATGTTCACACCAGTTAGTCTGTTATTTAATCATTGTTGTGGTTATATATCATTTAGCTACTTAATCATTATCTATCTAATTTTCTATTTGATTGTTCAGTCTTTACTTGGTTATTCTGTTTACGTCTAAATCCAAGAGAAAAAATTATTAAATTTGTTGACTTTATGTCCTCAAATCCAATCACGCGAATACCTTCATTTCATTGAAAACTTAAGATAATTTTCCCAAATATTCGATTTTTTCAAAACTCATACCTTTTAAGTCAAAACTTCGACATTAGGTCGTCGTATCTTCAAAAACCCGTCCGTACCCCCTTTTTGGCCAAAACAATTTATTTTTAATCAAACAAACTATTTTAATCAAACAAACATTTTAATAAACAGATATTTCAAAAGGTTCCTATAGAATACTATAGATACATTGGGTGCTAATACCTTCCCATTGTATAACCAACCCCCGAACTCTAGACCTCTTTTCAAAAACGCCTTGTATTTTCGTTACTTTTAAAGTATTATTTACATTGCATACTTTTAGGGTTTTATTTCGCTCTTTCCCCTTTTCCCTTGGAAATAATAAAGCGCGGTGGCGACTCTTGCTTTTGTGAGACGAATTAATTAATAATTCGATCTCTGATTTACCCCGCTACATTTTTTATCGCTACACCCATCTTTCTGACTAACAGCTTTACATGAATTTTGATTAAAGATTATATCATAACCGTTATCACTTAATTGACTTATGGATAACAGATTATGCATTAATCCATCTACTAATAAAACATTACTTATAGAGGGAAGATTTCCATTACCTACTGTTCTAGAGCCAATGATCTTTCCCCTTTGATTGCCTCCAAAGCCTACATGGCCTCCAAGCTTAAGTTCCAGGCTTTGGAACATATGTCTTCTTCCTGCCATGTGTCGTGAGCAGCCAGAGTCCAGGTACCATGACTGGTGTTTCTGCTTTGCTGCTAAAGATATCTGCCACATGTATTATTTTATCCTTAGGTACCCATATTTTCTTGGGTCCTGATTTGTTAGTTTTACCAAAACTTTGGTTGAATTTTGGTTTAACAGAATAATTGCTACTAGTATATTTGATGTCATGTGTGTGCCCATATACAAAGTGTGAATCAAGTGAAGTGCGTTTTATAACTAAGTCCATGGCATTCTTTGGTGTAGGTACCTTACCTTGGTATCCTATTCCCTTTCTGCCATTTATGCTAACTCCATAGATTATTGAAGCCATTTTGTTTCTATCTATGTTTTTAGCTAGAAACTTCTGAAAGCTGTGATCATACTCCTTGATGATCTCATCAGCACTACTGGGAGTTTCAGGGATTGTTTCCTTCTGAGAGTTTTGCAATAGATTTTATAATTTTGAAATTTTAACTTTCAACTCATAATTTTCCAATTTGAGACTCTCTGTTTTATCAGAGTCAGAAGCAAGATCCCTTTCAGGTTTTTGAATTTGACTCTGATCTGCTGATATCTTTCCAGAATTTAATTAAGGCTTTCAGCTAGTTCGGCCTTAGTAAAGTTAATAGCAAAGTCAGGAAATACCTCTTATATATCTGATTCAGAGTCTGATTCAGAAGCTTCACTGTCTTCTGTTATGTATGCCATGAGAGCTATGTTTGCTCTCTCATCATCTGATTCTGAGTCAGCTTCAGATGTATCAGAATCATCCCATGTGGCCATGAGACTTTTCTTCTTTTCCTTGCCAAACTTCCTTCTGGGCTTTTCCTTCTGAAGCTTTGGCAGTCAATTTTGTAGTGCCCTTGCTCGTTACATTCATAGCATATGATGTCTTTGTTGTTTGGCTTTCTGCTTCCTGAAGAGCCTTCAGATCTTCTGTGTCCAAAGGAGGATTCTGACCTTCTGTATCTAGAGGAAGATTCATTCTGATTCTCTGATCTTCTAGGATTCCTGAACTTCCTTTGCCTCTGCTTCCACAGTTGGTTCACCCTTCTGGAGAGGAGAGACAGTTCATCTTCTTCTGATGAGGACCCATCAGAGGTTTCTTCAATAGCCTGCAAAACCTTGGAGTCAGATTTTCTATTAGATTTTAAAGCTAATGGCTTACCTTGCTTTTGAGGTTCATCTGCTTCTAGGTCTATCTTGTGACTTCTGAGGGAGCTGACAAGTTCCTCCAGAGAGATTTTGTTGAGATCCTTAGCTAGCTTCAGCGCTGTGACCATTGGCCTCCATTGTTTTGGTATACTTCTGATGATCTTCTTAATATGATCAGCAGTAGAATACCCTTTGTCAAGAACTTTGAGACCAGCAACCAGAATTTGAAATCTTGAGAACATCGTTTCTATAGATTCACTTTCTTCCATCTTGAATGCCTCGTACTTCTGAATGAGCGCAAGAGCTTTAGTTTCTTTGACTTGAATGTTGCCTTCATGCGTCATTCTCAGAGAGTCAAACATATTCTTTGCAGTGTCTCTGTTTGATATCTTTTCATATTCAGAATAAGAGATGGCACTGAGAAGAATTGTTCTGGCCTTGTTATGATTTTTGAAGTCACGCTTTTGTTGATCATACATTGCTTTCCTGTCAATCTTCTGACCACTTCCATTCACTGGGTGCATGTATCCATCAGTCACCATGTCCCACAGATCATCATCATGGGCTAGAAAGAAGCTTTCAATTATGTCTTTCCAGTAGTCAAAGTTCTCTCCATCAAAGATTGGAGGTTTGCCACTGAATCCGTCTCTTTCTTCATTGTTGTCATTGCTGATGTTTTAATGTGGTCCTGCCATTGTGTTTTTCTTACGCTGGATCTTGTACTGACACGGTTAAGTGTTATAAGCTCAGAACCAGGCGCTCTGATGCCAATTGAAGAAGTGAAAAACACAAGAAGGGGGTTGAATTGTAAAACTTCAAATCAAATGCAGACAACACGTTATTTTTATCCTGGTTCGTTTGATCTCAAACTACTCCAGTCCACCCGTCAAGGTGATTTCACCTCTCTCCAACGAGGTCTTAAGCCACTATATTCAACTGAATACAACAACTACTTTAAAAACTGTTAAAGCCTTCTTGAGTCTAATCACAGACCGGTTTATCTCAAGGAAATTCTCTTACAGATAAATTAACAAACTGTGTGTTTGATATTTTCTAGTAAAACTATATATCACAATTGTGATAATACACAATATCAAGCTTAGGATGAAACTAGATTGCTAGAGCTATAGAGTAAGTGGTTGAGAGCTTTAGCAAACTGGATGAGTGAGAACGTGAAGATGATTGGCTTATGCGTATATGCGTATGGAGAATTAGCCATTTCTTTTCTCACTGACTTGTTTATATAGCCTTGGAATAGATACGCTGGTTGTCCATAAATCCATTTCAATGCAAATAACATTCTTTCCTTTTTGAGAAGATCTTGTCTTTGATAAAGCCGTTGGTAATTAATCTGCCTTGAATGCTTAGTAACGTTGACACTTCAGAGTCTTCTCTGCGTATGGAAATCAGAGTGTTCTTTCCTTTATGCTGACGCTTCTGAGTGCTGATGCCTTAGTTATGATCTTGATCAGAGTCAGAGTATGTTATGCGTAGATTATGTTCATCAGGCTTCATCGTATAGCACATGTTATTTGATCTTCTGATGCTGACATATCTTCTGATGCTGATGTTGATATTAATCTTCTGATGCTGATTCCATCAGAGTTTCTGTAAATACACAACATAATTTTTAAGTAGCATATATGTCATATATAAATCTTACAATTTATTTAATATTGTATTTTGTTATCATCAAAACTCTAACTGAGGGTTGTAGAATCAAACTATGTTCTAACATTAATGCCCACAACCACTTTTGAGTCTTTATCCAAAGGATTTTCCCACGTGTGGCATAGAAGTACCTTTGTTGTCCTTGAAAAACAACTTTTGTACAAGAATATGTTAGGGCACATGCGTTGCTTTTGCTTTTGAAGTTAATTTTCCTTAATTCCTGCTTACTTATCAAGCAAAGGCACGGCTAAAAAACTGCTAACCACCATACCTATTTGAACTTGCTTCAAGAACAAGTCAGTGCCTAGCATATGATGGTTGTACCCTTGATCTCTCCAAGATACAAGATCCTTGCCTATAAATTGAAAACCATTGGCAATTGTAAAGAGGTCAAAAATTTGAGAAAGAAAAGCCTTGAACCCCTGCAAAAATTCCAAGAGTCCAAAAAACTGCAAACACAAAATACAAAACCTGTTAGCTTTTGATGCTTGCATTCAAACTCCATTTTCCCTTAAGTTTTCCTTGACAAAAACCACCCATATAGTTTCTGATATACATTCAAAAGCCATCCTGACTTTTGTAGTCAAACTGTAACATGCTCTCCATCAGTATCCACTTCAAAGAAGTCAGAACTCTGCTCCCTGGCTGTTCTAGAATTTTCCAATCATTCATAGCCCAAGTTAAAAGTTTCCAGCCTGCTGAGAATGTGATGAAGCTGGTCAGAACATCACAAACGGTAAGATCCATACTCCAGCTCACATAATGTTTTTCAGCTGCAAGGTAAGCTTCTGCTGACTCTCATCATATTACTTAGGCATTGTTAGACTTGCATGTTCAAAATACAATGTAGACATCCTGATTCTGATGAGGTACATATTCTGAGATTTCGTGCGTCTGCCTGCCTAAGTAGAGAAAATTTTAGTTCAGAACTTCTTGAAGAAATTAGAACTCATAATTAGGATTAGCAAATTCATGCTTGCTTCTGATTTATAGTTCTGATATCTCTTGTTTCTGAAACATTATGAAACCTTCCATAACTGTTATATGCATATCTTCTATTTTGTTGAGAAATGACTAAGTTACAAATGTTCTGACTATCATGGAGAGGGAGACGAAGTTCTTCCAGTGGCATCAGAACTTATGAAATCTTCTTTGTTCCCAGTGGATCTAGAACTTCTGACTTTACCTATTTCCACTAATATGATTTCTGTTTTTGTAGCATGCCAGCGTCAGAACTTCTAATCTCTTTTAGTTCAGCAATGCGTTGATTCTATTTTTTTTCTTTTTCTTACCATTTTTGCTATCACTTCTACTTTCACTAATCAAAAACACCAAAAACATTTTTACATTTTTGACATGTCTTAGTTTATTTCTTTTAACATAAAAAGATCAAAATATTTTCTTAAATAAAACTTATTTCTTTATTTAAATAAAACAAGCTCACTTTACATTTCTTGTACATTCTTATCCATTCAATATGGTTGTAATAGTAATTTAGGATTTTAATTTTACTTGCAATCCCATTTATACTCTGTACATCCCATCCCCCTAATGTTTGTAATAGCGTAGAATCTTTACCTTCTGCACTTTTATTGCTTTCATATATTGTTAGTAATTAGGGTGTGTATGGAAAGACTAAAACCAATATTTAGAGAAAAAAAACTAATTCAAGACAAAATCAAGCATGAAAACAATACACTTGCACACAAGCACCCTCTAGGGTAAATCCACTTGTTTTCCTTTACAAAATGGTCGTATTACGCATGTGAGGTATCTTAGCAAAAAAACTAACACAAGATCATAGTCCCTCGATGACGCTATCTAAGTTGCCTTATAAATGATCTTAGTCCCTAAAAGAGAATGCTAAGATGCCTTGCAATATTGCTAATCATGGTTATACAATGACCCACGCCCGTCCTGTTTGCATCCAAAGATAGGGTTACTTACCAAATCAATGATAAGATAATAATGTCAAAGGAAATTGGAAATGAACATGAAAGACTTTTGAGTAGGTAGAATGCTCCTAATTACTTTCTCAATTTCAAAACAAACATCCTTGCTATTTTAAAAAAAAAACACATACACATTTCCAAACATCTTACAAACTTGAAACATTTTCAAAAGATCAACATCTTTGTATACATTCTTACGAACGAGAATCATTACAAAGATTGCCTAAACAATGGCCTCTTTACAAAATACTTTCAAAAAATCACACAAAGCACATTTTGAAAACAAAAGCAAGTGATCTAGCAAGTAACTAAGAGCCCATGGAAAACCATGGATGAAAAGGATGCTAATACCTTCCATTTTCATAATCTACCCCCCGAACTCAAGAAAACATCTCAAAGGTCTTTCCTGTGGTTTTTCACCTTTCCTTTTGGATAAAAGAAAAGTCGGTGGCGACTCTTGCTAAACTGCAACATTTGCGAAAACAAAAGTCAGTTCTCCCACCGTACCACAACCGGCAAGTCGAAAACCTAAAAAGGCGGCTTAGGCAAAAAAGGGTATCCCGATGGACTGAAAATCTAAAAGGACAGTCCAGGAAAAAGTCAGGGATTAAAGCGTACGACTATGTCTTGTCATCTTGTCACTTGTCTATCAGTAGAAAACTTATCTCCCTAGTCAGCATTCACCAAGGGCTCTAGAAGTAGAGGTATGTTCAAGTCTCCACGGATCCCCACAGAGCCACTTCAAGAGGTTTATCCTTACATGGTGATCTTCGCAAAGTTCATACATTCCCCATAATTTTCCCAGCAGATCACTCTTGTTGATGAAGGAGTGAAGGCTTCCTCCTAGTAATATTGCTTATCTACAGGATCCCAATCATTATAGTTTATGGGAATTCTTCTCCAACTGAGTTTTCAAAACTGTAAAAGCCCTTGTAGACTACTTATCTCCGGCAGAGCTCATTCGCCTCGGCAAAGAATTTCCCTCAGCAGGATATACCTCCATTAATAGGGTTTATTTCCCAGCGGAGTCCAGACTTCCATCAATAGGTTTATTTCCCAAATGAGGTATAATCTCCCCAACTTGTGTCTTTTCCTCAGATGGAAGTCACCAGCAAAACTCCCTTCTCCAGTGAAGTCGTCACTATCCCCAGGGAGTTGCTACGGAACCTGAAACCGGACTAGATATCAATCAACTTTATCCTCCCCAAGTGAGTCAGAAGGAATATTCATCTTTTTTATCCCTAGTCGGGGTATAAACTCCCCAGTAGAGCAATGAACAACCAACGTTCTTAAACGCTTCTCCCCAAGCAGGAATTAACACTCTCCAAAAGGGTTTCCTCAAGCAAGAAGCAAGAATTCAATGTTCCCCAACAGAGTTTCCTCAAACAAGAAAGCAAGAGTCCACAGCGAAAACAATCCCCAGAAGATAGAAGATACACATACTCTTCATCCCCAACAACAATTAGGGATTTATTTTCCCTAGTTCAACAACATTGCAAAGAGCAACTGATACGTTCACATATTGCATTCATACATCATTTTACAAGCGTCATAGCATATACATACAAAATGCATATAACACAGTCCCATTTATTTTGAGAACATCATATCCAATGCATTTCATGTATCATGACATTTCATATAGCTAACTCTTTACCTTTTCAGGAAAGATCAACTACAAATATCATCATCAATTTTCAACAAGTTCCAGATTAGTTCCTGAAACAAAACAAGGCAACTATCTGAAGTAGCAGCTCATCAATCATTGTAAAGCCCGGAATCCGACCAGATAGCAGTTAATATCAAATTCAAGACATTGTGAAGCCTGGAATCTGACAAGATAGCAGTTTACAACACTGTGAAGCCTGGACCCGACCAAATAGTAGTTAACATCATTGTTGAAGCCCGAAATCTGACCGGATAACACTCAATCTACAATTCAAGACACTGTGAAGTCTCGAATCCGACCAGATAAAAGTATAAGTTGATGCAAAGCCTGGAGTCTGACCAGATAGAAGTTTACTTTGTCAATTACTATGAAGCTTAGACCCGACCAGATGACAGTATAATCTACAACACTGTGAAGCCTAGATTTCGACCAGATAACAGTCAACCTCAAATTCAAGTTGAAGCCTAGATTCGACCAGATAACAACTTAATTTCTTCAAATCACTAAAGCCTGGACCTGACCAGATAATAGTTCAAGTCACTAAAGCCTGGACTCAACCAGATAACAGTTAAAGCCACTGTGAAGCCTAGATTTCGACCAGATAACAGTTTAAGTTGCTGTAAAGCCTGGAATACGACCAGATAGCAGTTTAATTTTGTCTAAAACACTGTGAAACCTGGAATCCGACCAGATAATAGTTCAAGCTACTGTGAAGCATGGATTTCAACCAGATAACAGTTTAAGTTGTTATGAAGCATGGAATACGACCAGATAACAGTTTAACTTCTTCAATTACTACGAAGCCTGGAATACGACCAGATAATAGTTTAATTTCAATTTACTACGAAGCCTGGAATCTGGCCAGATATTAAATCACCTCTTCCTTACATCCAAGTTATTGCAAAGCCTGGAATCCGACCAGATAGCAATTAACTTATATCCTTTCAAGAAAATTACTGTGAAGCCTGGAATATGACCAGATCATAATTTAACTTCATTTTTTTGTGAAGCCTGGAATCCGACCAGATAACAGATTAATTTCAGTAAGTTGTTGTGAAGCCTGGAATCCGACCAGATAGTAATTAGCTTCATCCTTTCATCTAAGTTACTGTGAAGCCTGGAATTTGACGAGATAACAGTTTAACCTTAAACAAGTTACTGTGAAGCCTGGAATCCGACCAGATAACAGTTAATTTTATATTCCCCAGTAAGTCACTGTGAAGCCTGGAATACGACCAGATAACAGTCAACTTTATTATCCTCAGCAAGTTACTGTGAAGCCTGGATTTTGACCAGATAACAGCTAACTTTCATTCTCCCTAGTCAAGAAATAATTCCCATGCGAAAACATTCTAAAAAAAGAGATACAGTTCAGATACGCTCCAGATACGGATGTGATTTTGATGCTCGTTCAATATATCTTTCAGTTCAAATACGATCAAGATATAGATTCATTCTGATACCCAAACTCAATACATCTCCAGATACAATCATGACATAGATTCATTCTGGCACTCCCTAACACATCTACTAAGATACAATCGGATACAAGCTCATTCTAGTATACTTCTCATATAAAGTCAAACGAAGAGACCTCTTACGGCTCAGGGTAAATCGACCAAAGATTTATTCTGATACTTCTTCCAGTTTGAAGTCAACATTTATTTTGGATGGAATATATAAGCCCATCTCCGACGACTCTTTGTCATCTTCTCCAAATTGCATCTGTAAGCCCATTCCTGATATCATCAACCAACAACATCACTTCGTACATAGGCGAGTGTAAATTTTTGGGCACTCTAGTGTTCAATCATCTTCCACCTTCAGATCACGAAAGGCAGACAAGCCAATCTAAATCCTTAAGTTTAAGAAGATTAAACAGGGGCAGTTGTTGTACCCTAAAATTTTCCCTCTCATTTTTCAAGACATGCTCATAGAGGTCCTCAATTGCTCAAGGTTGACCAAGAATTGACCAGACAAATTCTCCTCCTAAGCAATGGATTTCCAACTAGGTTTTCATTTTTTGTAAAGAAGTTTGGGTTTCAAAGGCCTAAAGTGATTTCCATGGTTCCTGATATGTCCTAAAGAATTTCCATTCCAAGTTTCATGCCTTGCATCACAAGTTTGCTTGTTGGATTGCTCAAATGACTGAAAATCAACTATATTAGGTCCAAAGTCAATTGTGGTCAACATACAGTCAAACTTCAAGATTTTTGATCAAAATTAAAATTTTGAAGTGATATTCATCATTTTATCAAGGGTTTATCATGATTCCTCAAGGAAAGTCCTCATATCATCAAAAGTCAAGATTCGATAAATTAGGGTTTCCTAGGAAAAGTCAACTGAACTTTGACCAGGCAAAACTTTCACATGCTTCATCCATTTTCCCCAACCAAAGCTCATTGTGAATAGAATCCAATCCTCAACTACTTTTTTATTATTATCAAGTCCAAAAAATGTTTCATTGGAAAGATATGAGCCAATACATTACAAGTCTTTTTGAAAATCAACAAAAAGACATTTTTTGTCAAGGCAAGTTACATCAAGATAAATCCTCCAAATGAAAAATGTCCAACATAGAAATTGTAGGGGACATCTTAAGCTTTCTAAAAGTCCAAGATCATCTTTAAAAGATGAGAATTGAGAAAGTTATGACCATTGCAAATTGGTGAAAACGCAAGAAAGTCAACTTTGAGCAAAAATGAATTTTAAGTTCATAAACCTATTTTTTTAGATTCAAATATGCTTATGACTTACTCGAGGACTCCCAAATTCACTCTCACCCTGCTTTGCATTTTTCTATATTTTATTCATATTTATTTTTGTTTTTTATTCAAATAAATACAAAATAAAATGCATAAAATAATAGATAAATGGTTTGGACACATGGGCTGATGTTTTGAATCAATATTAGGCCTAAGAATTCATGAAACTACATATAATAGGTCCAGGTTCATCTCTTCAAAAAGCTCTCCAAAAGCTCTTCACAAAGCTCTGCAAAATTTTCAAAAGTTCCAAAGTTGTCAAAATTCGTAGCTGTATTTCTAGCCATCCTCGATCCAAACCAATCACATATTTGTCTTCCTGAGACTCCCAGAAGTCTATATCAATCACTATCTATGCCTGAAGCATCCTAGAAAGCACGAACCTAATCACTGTGGTTGGGTAAACTTCTCTCATCTGAATCGTTTAATCCATGTAATTTAATTTAATTTGAAGCATATATTGATGTTCATACTGTTATTTAGAACTGATCTAACAAATTACATGAAAGGTTAAATGCTTAAATTATAGGATGCAGCTAAGGAACTCTTCTTCTAGATCCTGTGTTTGGGTCCCAGGTTTTGCACTTTTGTGTTTCAATATTTTTTTATAGGTTATTGGGTGTTTGGGCCTTCTCATTGATGGGCTTGGGGATTTCAGACTCACACCCTTCCATTTCCTGTTGCCACGCCTGGACCCAGGACATTGGGTTTGAGACATTTCAAGTTCTCACACCCCCTGTTTACTCTTTGCAGCAAGGCCCATTTTGTTTTTTTTTATTTTCTTTCTTTCATTTAATTCATTTCTTTTTTAATTAAAATTATAAAAGATCATAAAGTCAAAAAAACCAAAAAATAATTAGAATTAGTTTTTAATTATATTAATTTTTAATTAATTATTTTAATCACCTTTTTTTAATTAACTAATTATACTTAGATTTCTTATTTAATTTAATTATCTTTTCTAAATAAAAAACAACAAAAATATTTCTTTTATCACTTAGAAATTTTTCTTAGAGTTTTTCTTCATCCTTTCATTTTTATTTCTTTCTCCTCCGTGCGTATATTTATTTATTCGCATTATTTTTCATAAATATTATGTAATTGCATGTGGATTGTAATGGTTTAACTAGGACCAATTACATTTTTTCCCCGTTTTGGTTTGTAATTCCCCCATCCTGAAGCCTTGTAATAGCGTAGATTCAAAATTCTTGCACTTTATTTATATACTTATTCAATTAACTGTTAGATGAATGCTTAATAGGATTGCATGATAAGATCTGAAAACAAACAGTAGAAAACCTAAATGTTTAAAGATAAATAACTGAAATACAACACACCCGCATATGTGCACCTCTAGGGTATTCCCACTTTGGTTGCCTTCGGAATAAAATGGTCATGATTCTCGAATGTAAGAGATTTTAGTGGCTACCCTTTGGTTTAAAAAGATCATAAGTCCCTCGATGACCCTTTCAACGTTGCCTCAATGAAATGATCTTAAAACCTTAGGGTAATTACTAATATATCTTACTAGTTGCCCTTGTGATTGTACGAAGACCCTCAATTGTTCGTCAAACATCCAACGATAGGGCTAGCTACTCACTAATAGTAGGATAGCATTGTCTAAAGGAAAAGAGAAAAAGAACAAAACTTTTCAAGTAGGTAGATAGTCCTTAGATGCTTGCTCAAATAAAACAATTTTCTAGACATACGCTCTTTTCTAAAAAATATTTTCAAAGACGCTTTGTATACGTTCTCCACGACACGAGAAACATTACAAAGTTCGCCGCACTAAGGCGTCTTTTCAAGATACTTTTTCAAACACACAAACACAAGGTATTTTCAAATGAGGTAGCATCTAAGAGCCCGTAGATAACTACGGATGGAAAGGGAGCTAACACCTTCTCTTTCCATAATCTACCCCCCTTTCTCAGAAATAATCTCGAAAGGTATTTTTCTGTTCTTTTCACCCTTTCCTTTGTTGGATAAAAGAAAAGTTGGTAGCAATTCTTTCTTACCGCAACATTTGTGAATACAAACGCAAAACCAGTATAACAATCAGTTCTCCCACCATATTACAACGAGGAAAATAAATCACTGGGGAACAACACGACTCTAGGGATGACCATAAATAGGCAAAACCAAAATCACGATCAAAGAATCCAAATGCATAGTAAGATTTCCACGACGGAAAACTCTTAACAGTGCAAGCAACAAACCATCAAGGAGGTACTCATTAAGAAAGGATTATCGGCTCTACTAGAGGAAAGAAAACTCAACTCCATTGGAGGAAAATCAACTCCGCTGGGGAAAAGAAGACTCGACTCTACTGGGGTAAAGCCCAAAAAGGAGACAAAGTATCATCAACTCAATAAATAAGAAAAAAAAGAAATGGATAAAAATGACGGATAGATAGATGTGAACTACCCACTCATAGAGGGGATAGCAAAAAGAGAGTAACATCGACTCACAGGGGATCGTAAACTAACAAGCCGAAGGAAGCGAATAGAAATAGTAAGATAATGTTGGCTCAGAGATGACGATGATCACTAATATTGAGGTAGGTAATGAATGATTGACATTAGTACTTATGACTAGAAACAAAGGATTGACATTAGTGCTTATGGTTGGGAACAAATTGATGACATAAGCACTTATGGCTTGGAATAAAGGTTTAACATCAACACTTATGGCTGGGAACAAAGGATGACATCAGCACTTATGCCTAGGAACAAAGATTTGACATCATCACTTATGGATGGGAATAAAGGTTTTAACATTAGAGCTTATGGCTGGGAACAAAGGATGACATCAGTAATTATGGTTGGGAACAAAGGTTTTGACATCAGCACTTATGGCTAAGAACAAAGGATGACATTAGCACTTATGGCTGGGAACAAATATTTGACATCAACACTTATGGTTGAGAACAAAGGTTTGACATCAGCACTTATGGCTGGAAACAAAGGTTGACATCAACACTTATGGCTGAGAAAAAATGGTTGACATCAACACTTATGGTTGGGAACAAAAGATGACATCAGCATTTATGGCTGGGAACAAATGGTTGACATCACCACTTATGGATGGAAACAAAGGTTTGACATCAACACTTATGGCTGGGAACAAAGATTTGACATCAGCACTTATGGCTAGGAACAAAGGTTTGACATCAGCGTTTATGGTTGGGAACAAAGATTTGACATCAGCACTTATGGTTGGGAATAAAGTTTGACATCATCACTTATGGCTAGGAACAAAGGATGACATCGGCACTTATGGCTAGGAACAAAGGATGACATTAACACTTATGGCTGGGAACAACTCAACTCTATAGGGGTAAAGTCCAATGATGAGGAATAGATAAATGTCGACTAACGAATGAAGGTAAACTATAAACAAAAGGATGAAGGTAGAAAAAACATAGAACAATAACAAGTTTCCCAAAATTCCAGCATTCCATCTAGAACAGGTCTCAACTTCTTCTTTAACCGAGGCATTCCACCCGGAAAGGGTAACAAACTTTACCAACTTTTGGATTTCAACGAGAATGGTAAGAGTTTCTTCTTTAACCAAGATATCACTTGGAAAGGGTGATGAACTACTGTAAAGATCTTTCAATAAATTGTCTTTATCATCAAAGCACAACCAATCTCAATAACAAACTATCTCTCATAACATAGAGATTACCATTCATTAGAGTAAAAACATCTTCTCTGGCATTAACAGACTTAGTGGGGAAGTACAGGTTGCTCAAATAAAGAGACTGGCACTTGCTGCTACGAAAAGGATTATGATAACACTGCTGGGAAATGAATTTTGATTTTGTGGGGAAATGCCAACACATTCCTGCTGAGGGGATAAAGTCTTCACGTGTAAAATAAATGCACATTCTCAATCCAGGGCTCACAGCCTTTAGGGATCGAAATAATATTACTGTCAGAGACCAAAAATTAAAACCAGGAACAAACTGGAGTGAACAGTCAACCAAGACACCACCCAATGAGGAATAAACTCAAATGGGGATCAAATTCCATCCAGACAATGAGCTGGGTAGGAAGGCTAAAGCAAAATTCTTCCATGAGGAATAACTCAGTGGGGAAATTGAAAGGATATACACTTTCTACTTAAGGTTGACACTCTATTGGAGAGAGGATAACATAAATCTGCAAAGAGGATAATATGCCAACAAAAACATCAATGAATGCAAATGAGCAATGAATTTTAGTTCAGTTGTGCATGATGTACGTATGAATGTTATCATGTATATGCTGACAAAATAGACATACTGCACTGGAGATAACCAGACAAAACCAACTTAGGTAAGGACAACACTCGGCTAAATCACATCCAGGATGAAGATTCCATAACAGGTAAGCATCAAATGAGGAAACAAAATCCTACTTCAAGGCTTAACTTCACTCGGAAGAAACATGGCTTGAAAATAATCAAAACATAATTTGATAGCAATAAACAAATACAATTGTGGGTATATAATAAACTCCTTCAGGTTTCATCGGGAAATATCATACAGACTTTGCTAGGGAAGACAATGCCACATCGTCTAGACTTCAACTAGGGAAGTAATACTGACTTCACTAGGGAAGACAATGTCGCATCGTCGAAAGGAGCTCAAATACATTCTTCAATATCAAGAGTAGTGGTTATGCAAACTTCTATGGGGAAAGTTTATGAAACTTCACGGGGATAACAACTTTAGAGGGAAGCATCATCCTCGATTCATCCGGAGAAGTTAAGAAATTAACATTACAGCAAGAAGTAAAAATTATGGGGATTTTAAATCAAACTCAACACTTGGCGAGAGAAAACCCAAACAGTTGACAGCTGTCTCGACACTTCTTAGAAAACGACATTAATTTTGTCTGGCTACTTGGGGAGCACACAACAAGAACAATGTCATAACTTGAGAGAGAAATGCTTTGCAAGAGATTCATCATTAATTTTCAACATAAAGAGGAAAAGGACTCCAACAAATGAGCGAAGGCTTCATAACTTTACAATCTCCGCTTGATCATAACCCAACTGAGGAAAGAATCACACTCAGCTAGAGAAATCTGCATCAAGACCTAACTGGGGAACATGAGATAGAGGTATTAAACCATCCAAACCCAAAACCATATAACAACTTGGAGAAAATCTGAACCAAGACTTAATTGGGAAAAATGGGATCACAAGCCCAACACCACACAACATATCAACTGGTATGAAATCCAACTATCCGAGGAACAATCACAGGTGGGGTATGCGCATATCAGCAAGAGTAACCCGGGATACTTCTTAGGGAATCTTTTCAAAACTTCGGAGTTCGTGCATCCTTGGAACTAATACTTTTGTTAAGCTTGAATCACATAATTGAAGTAAAAAGTAATTTGCAAATTCTTTTCGAAAACATATTTTTATTATTAAGTCTTTTTGTTTTGAAAATTACTATTAGTAATAAATGAAACTTTTGTAAATGGAATGAAATAAGAACTGCAAAGAATTGGATAAAAGTATCTAACTTTATTAATAGAATGATAGTCTGCAAATGGCGTGACTCCATGGATGATTATAAAGTTTTGGAAAATAGTAAATACATGGAAAAGATACATTGAAACAATTACCATTATTCTCCCTAATAACTTTCAACTCATGAGCATAGGCTTCAGTTGAAGTGTGATGAGAATTCAAGAAGATTGTTGCTTCGATGATCAAGTCTTGTATGATGCAGTTACTTTCCAGGAAATCCCTAACTTTTTCCTAAGTTGCCCTTGCGGGTTTTCAACCTATCGGGAAAATTTATTTTGTTTATGTCTCTAACTTTTTCCTAGACCTCCCTTTCAGGTTTTCAGCCTACCGAGACGCTCACTTTTGCCTAAGCCGCCCTTTTGGATTTTCAACTTAGTGAGTTGTTCTTTTATTTCTTTAGGCGAAGTATTTCTTGACTGCATCAGCATTCATGGGACATGGGAACTCCTCACCATCTATAGTTTCAAGAATCAATTCATCGCCAGAGAAGGCTTTCTTGACAACATATGGGCCTTCATAATTGGGAGTCCACTTGCTCCTAAAATCAGCATTAAGATACATGATCTTTCTGAGCACTAGGTCGACTTCTCTAAATTCATGAGGCTTGACCTTCTTATCAAAAGCTTACTTCATTTATTTATGATATAAGTGACCATTACACAAAGATTTCATTCTCTCTTCTTCAATTAAATTCAACTGATCAAACCTGTTCTGGACCCATTCAGCCTCTAACAACTTAGTTTCCATTATTACACGCAAAGAGGGAATATCAACCTCAACGGGGAGCACTGCTTCTACACCATACACAAAAGAGAACGGGGTTGTCTCTGTTGAAGTGCAAACGGATGTACGATACCCATGAAAAGTAAAAGGGAGCATCTCATGCCAATTATTATAGGTAAAAACCATCTTCTAGATAATCTTCTTAATGTTTTTATTAGCAGCTTCAACAACCCCATTTTCTTAGGCATGTAACGAGACGAATTATGAAGGACAATCTTGAATTCATCACAAAGTTTTGTCATCATCTTATTATTCAAATTTGAGCGGTTATCAGTGATAATTCTACTTGGTGCACCATACTGACATACAAGATCGTTCTTGATAAAGTGTATTACTACCTGCTTGGTGACATTAGCATAAGAAGTTGCTTCCCCCAACTTTGTGAGGTAGTCAATTGCCACTAAGATAAAACGATGTCCATTTTTGACGCCTTGGCTTAAATCATTCCAATCATATCAATACCCCATATAGAAAAAGGCCATGGGGAAGAAATAACATTGAGAAGCGTTGGAGGAACATGAATCTTGTCAGCATAAATCTGATATTTATGGCACTTCTTCGCAAATTTATAACAGTAAAATTCCATTGTCAGCCAACAGTAACATACCCTAAGCATTTTCTTTGCCATTGAATGTCCATTGGCATGGGTACTGTAACACGGTGGAAGAACTGGCATGGGTTTTGTGTTTTATGGAAAATGTTGCGGATAGCAAGAGTCATCGCCGAATTTTCTTTTATCCAATAAAGGAAAGGGTGAAAAGAACAGAAAAGACCTTTTGATATATTTTCTTGAGTTCAGGGGGTAGGTTATGAAAAGGGAAGGTGTTAGCACTCTTTTCATCCATAATTATCTTACGGGCTCTTAATTGCTAGCTCACTTTGAAATGCTTTGTGTTTTATGTATGTTTGAAAATATTTTGAAAATGCCTTAGTTCGGTAAACTTTGTACTTTTCCTCCTCCTTTAGATAATGCTTACCTACCATTAGATAGTAGGAAGCCATGTCATTGGATATGAGGGACATGCATGGGTCATTATACAGTCATAGAAGGCAACTTGTAAGATGTTTTAGCAATTGTCATAAGGGACTAAGACCATTTACCGAAGGCAACATCGAAGGGTCATCGAGGGACTATGATCTTTTAATCGAGGGTCTTTACTAAAACATCTCACGTTCGAGGGACATGACTGTTTTAATCCGAGGCAACAAGTGTGGGTTATCCTAGAGGTGTACGTGTGCAACGTGTTTTATTTTAAAGTATATTGTCTTGGATTAGGGTTTTGCTAAGTTTGATTTTAAGTCTTGCCATACAAACTCTAATTAGTAACAATAATAGGGAAAGCAATAAATTATGAAATTTAAATGGCCTACGCTATTACAATGCTTTGGGAATGGGGGGTACAAATTTACAAATGGGGATGACAAGTGAAGTAAACCCTAATTACTATTACAAAGTTTTGACAGTTACATAAATTGTAATGCGAAATAGTAAAATTCACAAAGAAATGTAAAATGTAGAAAAGAGAGAAGAAATTGTCTTTTAGTGCGTTTTTGATGGAGAAGGTTTTAATTAACCTAATTAAACTAGTTAATTTACAAGGAGAGTTAATTAATTATTTAACCAAAACCTAAAATCTAAGTTAATTAAAATAAAACCCTAAGTCTAATTTAATTATATAGAAAATAATAATTTTGAGGTTTTATTTGTTTAAAAAAATAATGGAATATAAATAAAAATAAGTAACTGATTGAATTAATATTTTAATTTAAGAAAATAATATTTTTTGGTATTTTTTAGTTTAATAAAAATAAATAAATAAGTAAATAAGAATAAATAAAATATAAAAAGAAATAAAATAATTGGTTGGGTGTTAAAAATGATCAGGGGTTTAAAAAATAGTAAACAGGTTAGGCCCAGGATATGTTTTTTTGTTTAAATCAAAAATGAAATAAAAATGTGTATGAGCCTGCATATGAGAAATAAAATAGGGGGTGAGAAGCTCAAAAATAGTTCAGGCCCAAAAGGGAGAGTCCAGCGCCTATTTTGATCAAGTGTGACTGGTCTATGAAGGTCCATGATGCACATGTGAGCTTGGTGCATGGGATTGAATCTTGTGATGATCAGATGACATTAATGTGAGGCTTCATGGTGTGTGGCCTTAATATACTAGATCTGCAAATAAATAATAAGAAAAAACCAAAAGGGTACCACTGGGGCTCGAACCCAGGTCCCTACATACTAATGCCTTACGCGCGCTTCCTCTGCCACTAGGGTGGTTGTTTCATCTGTGAATAATACAGGTTACAATAAATATAAAATAAACTCTTTCCTAATGGCACTTCATCCCTAACCTCGCGCCATTATCTTTATCACCATTTTTGAATTTTGTAACTTCCTCATATCTCAACCAAATCAGAAAATGTAAACATGAAACTTGCTCCATTTTTCAATACGAATTCAACCATATAAATTTCATGAGCTATAAATCAAAGATGAACATGATTTTGTTTGGTACCAAATAAAAACTAATTTTTTCATAAAGTTCATCTTCAAAATTCGCATCACCCATGCCACATAAAATGAAATCTAAGGGAATGGTTAGCTTCAGAGTTATGGTGTCTACATTTTTTATTCACAAAGTAAATATTAATGATGCTTGTAGAGAGAGTTCAAAGTTGAGAAAACTTACCTCAAAACTGGAAATCGTGTATGGAGCTTGAGCACTTCTGGAGGTGTGGTGATGATCTGAATAACTTCATTGGACTCCAAGGAAGCTAATGCAACTCTTACTTTATGCTGCAAGTGGTTGAATCATACTGAAGAAGTCAATATGCAGAGCTATATTTTTGAGTTTGGAGGATGGGGAAGATGATGTTACAGTTGTGAAACAGGGATAAGAATGAGTTATATTTGATGTGTGGAAGCTTTGAAAATTATTTAGATGGAAAACGCACGAGTGAATTCTGAGTTGGATGTTCAAAGTCAGAAATGCCACAAAATGGAGTTTGAGAGAAATTCTGGGTTTGAGAGTGTTTGAGGGAGTTTTGAGGCTTGTGCATTCATAAATTAGGTTGCAAATAACCTCTCTATTTATAGGTAAGAGGTTTGGAAGCTTGAAGGGATCAGAAACAAGAGATCGCATGTTATGGTATTGAAACTTGTATTTTGAAGTAAGCTTCACAAACGTGGTTTCAATGCATAGTACAGGGGCTTGTAGGGTGGCTAGAGGCTTTAAACATTTTGATTATGAGCATACATGTTGATTGTGATCAGAACAAACAAGTTAGAGGCTCAAGACAAGTTGACTTTGTGATTAAAGTCACTTTTCCAAAATAGAAGTGTGAACTTTCTTCCTTAAATGGCATGGTCACTTGGATAATGGATCAAGCTCTTGTATCATAGCTCAATTAGTTGTGTAAACATCTAATTATTGATAGATTTGCAATTCAAGAGGCCTGCAAAGCAATATTATGCAGCATAATTGTGAGATTGGATCATGTGTTCATCAAGAAAATGACTTGTAATTCAAGAATGGATGCCCAACTTCTTCTCTTCGATTCTCCTAGCTCAAAAATAATCTCTTCAAGTTCTTTGACATTTTTGAAAGCTTGAAACATTTTATACAACATTAATGTTTACCACTTTGGCTAAATCATCTTAGAACTAGGTGAAAATCGGTTAAGAAGTTAGGTCAAAAATCTGCCTAAACTAGCTAAAATTTTCACTAAGTGTTTTATGAAAAATGTCATGACTTTATGAGTTTATATCTTCAAATCTAAGCATTTTTTGGACATCAACCCTAAGGGAAAAATTTGTAGAATTCATCAAGATCTACAACTTTCATGTTGAAAATTTTCCTTGAATCATCTTGCATCTTGGTGAAAAATTGTCATGAAGTAGTGAAATTATCAAGGTTAAAAACACAGAATTTTTTTAAGTATTTGAAATCTTGACTTTTTTGTTGAATTTTTGACTTTCTTGATTCTTGATGATCAATTTTGATATTTTTGAATGTCTTGATGAATTTTGATCTTTGAATTTTAATGTTGACCAAAAAAGTCAAAGTTTGACTTTTTGTGTGTTAGTTG
Organism: Vicia faba; assembly: GCA_948472305.1. Lineage (NCBI taxonomy): Eukaryota > Viridiplantae > Streptophyta > Magnoliopsida > Fabales > Fabaceae > Vicia > Vicia faba. The sequence continues at coordinate 744,913,190 of OX451739.1, forward strand.
ACTTTTCATCTGTTGATCAAATTTCAACTATTAATCCAACGATCTTGAGAAATGATTTGAGCCATGAGATTATTTCAAGGTATTGTTTTTGAGTCATTGAGATTATTCTTTAAGTCAGTAGGTCATGTACTAGGTCAAGAATCACTGATCAGTCATTCTCAGTCAAAACCCTAATTTTCGTCAATTTTGCCCCTTTGATGATTTGAGTGCTTTTCTTAAGGAATTGTGATCAACACTTGATGAATTGATGAATGTGACTTAAAAATATTGATATTAGACAAAAATCATGAAGTTTGACTGTATGTTGACCACAATTGACTTTTTACCCAATACAACTGATTTTCAGTCATCTGAGCAATTAACTGGGCAAATTTGTGATGTAAGACTTGAAACTTGGTATGAGAAATCTTGAAGACCTATGGTGAACCATGAAATTCATTTGAGGCATCAAAAATCCAATTGTCCTTGATAAAATCAAAACCCTAATTTGGAGGATCAGTGCTTAGGATGGGAGCTTGTCTGATCAAACCCTTGAGAACCCTTGAGCATTTGAGATCTTTGGTGAGAAATGTCTTGAGAAAAGAGAGGGAAAATTTTGGGGTACAACAGGTACCAAAGGAACCTTCATGGATCTCATGTATCAACATGTATGCTTCATGTCTATCCATACATATGAGCAAGACCATGTCATAATTTCTATTGTATAACACATCTTCATTGAGGAAAAAGATATTTGCCAACCTTCGCAATGTCTTCCTATCTTTGTTGGATGCACCAAGCGGGTATTCTTGAGTCTGAAGGAAGTGCTTGATATCATAATACCAAGGCTTTTCATCTGGCTTCCCCTATGTATAAAACACATGAGTTGGTCTATCAAGAAGTTGAATTGTAATCTGAGGTACATCGTTCTAAGCATTTACTTGGTACATGGAAGCCAAAGTGGCTAAAGCATCTGCCATATGATTCTCATCTTTGGGAATATGATGGAATTCAACTTTATTAAAGAAAGGTAATAATCTTCGTGCATAATATTTGTAGGGAATCAAGCCACTGTGACGAGTCTCCCATTCTTCTTTGATATGATTTATCACCAAAGCTGAATCACCATATACATCAAGAATTTCGATTCTAAGATCTATAGCCTCTTCAAGACCCATGCTACAAGCTTAATACTCCACCATGTTATTGGTACAATCAAATGTAAACCTTTTAGTAAAATGGATATGTGACCCATGGGGAGTGATAATCACGACACCAATTCCTTTTCCATAAGCATTTAAAGCTTTATCAAACACCATACCCCATCAGGATAAAGATTAGGACCTTCCTCAGGCGAAGGATCATCATAATCTTTAACTTCCAAATACATCACATCCTCATTAGGGAAATCATACTTAATAGACTGATAACCGTCAACTGGTTGGTGAGCAAGGTACTCCGCCAATACACTGCCTTTAATATCCTTCTGAGTACGGTATTTAATATTATATTCAGACAACAGCATCTACCAACGGACAATTCTTCCAGTAAGAGCAAGATTTTCAAAAATATACTTAACTGGATCAATTTTGGAAATCAACCAAGTAGTGTGATTCAACATATATTGCCGCAATCTCTTTTCCGCCCAGACAAAGCACAACATGTTTTTATAGCATAGAATATCGTGACTCACAGTCAGTGAACTTCTTGCCCAATTTAGAGGACCAAACTCAGCTGGCGAAGAGAATATATTTCTTTATTTGCTAGAGAAATATGCCAGGGATATTGTGGGGTTGTGAAGTCTACTCTGTGGGGATAATCTCATAGAAGTGGCTCTGGCGACTTCACTGGGGATAATCTTATGAAAGGGACTCTGTAGGGATTTGCTGATAGCTTGAGTGTCATTCCAGCTCCTAGAGCTTTGGGTAAATACATTTTCATGTTCTCATGTTCATATGCATATGTTCATTCAATTTTAGTCATTGGATGTTTTTGCAAACAAAACAAATAAATAAAAAGCTTGGACTTTAAAGTATATTTGTATTGATGATTTTCCTATAAACAAGCGAGTTTGTATAAAGAGACGGAAATCCTAGTAAGAGGAAGTTGTCGTGAAAAGGAAAGAGTACAAAGTGAAAACACACACACACACACACACACACACATATATATATATATATATATATATATATATATATATATATATATATATATATATATATATATATATATATATATATATATATATATATATATATATATATATATATATATATATATATATATATATATATATATATATATATATATATATATATATATATATATATATATATATATATATATATATATATATATATATATATATATATATATATATACATATATCCATGTGGAAGTGATCTCATTGGGTTCCAACTCCGCTATTTCCCCTTATATCTTCGGACATCTCATCCCTTGTCGTCAGAAGAAGTTGATTGCACTGATCTTGTACCATTTTGAAATTTTGATCTTGGTAATAAAGTTGGTTATAAGTGATCCAACGGGACATATTCGTATGCTTTAACCACTAATTTTTGCCTGGACCTCCCTTTCGGGTTTTCAGTCCACTGGGATACCCTTTATTTGCCCAAGTTTCCCTTTTAGGTTTTCGACTTGTCGGGTGTACAATATTTTGTATATATCCCTTATTTTTGCCCGAACCCTTTTGGTTCGCCGGGATGCCCTTATTTTTTCCTAGGTATGTCAAACTAGCGAGCCATTCTTATGCGTAGTATTTTTTTACTATGTTCGCGTTCACAGGGTGCGGGAAATCTTCACCGTCCATAGTGGTTAGCATCATTGCTCCACCTGAGAATACTTTCTTGACAACAAATGGCCCTTCGTAGGTGGGAGTACATTTTCCCCTAGTATCTCCTTGTGGTAGAATGATGTGCTTTATTACCAATTCACCAGTCTGATATACCCAATGCTTGATCTTCTTGTTGAAAGCTTTGATCATGCGTTTCTAGTACATCTGACCATGACAAACAACCTCTAGCCTCTTTTTGTAAATCAAACTCAACTGATCCAACCTCATCTAAATCCATTCGTCTTCGTCTAAGTCTGCTTCTTTCATAATCCTTAGAGAAGGAATCTGAACTTCGACATGTAGGACAACTTCCATGCCATAGACCAAAGAGAAATGAGTTGCCCCGGTTGATGTTTGTGCTGAAGTACGGTAGCCATGAAGAGAAAATGGTAGCTTCTCTTGCCAATCTTTGTAGGTCACCACCATATTTTGCACAATATTCTTTATATTCTTGTTGGCAGCTTCTACTGCGCCATTCATCTTAGGCCTGTATGGAGAAGAGTTGTGATGCTTGATCTTGAACTGCACGCTGAGTTCAGTGATCATGGCATTGTTTAGGTTGGTTCCATTGTTAGTGATGAGCCTCTTAGAGATACCATACCAGAAGATGGTATTATGCTTGATGAACCGGGCCACAATGTTCCTGGTAACTGAGGCAAATGAAGTTGTTTCAACCCACTTGGTAAAGTAGTCAATGGTGACAAGAATGAAATAGTGTCCATTAGAGGCAGTAGGTTTGATTTATCCAATCATATCAATTCCCCGCATTGCAAATGGCCAAGGGGCAGTCATGACATTCAAAGGTGTTTGAGGAACGTGAACCTTATCAACATAAATTTGGAACTTATGGCAAGTCCTCAAGTGGTGGTGACAATCAGCTTCCATAGTCGACCAATAGTAACCAGCTCTCAGAATCTTCTTGGCCATAGTATGTCCACTAGAGTGAGTACCAAATATGCCTTTGTGCATGTCCTCCATAATTTAATTTGCTTCCTTCTTGTCCATACAACGAAGCAGGATTGTGGTTGCGCCTATATAGAATCCCATTGCTCAAGAAGAACTTAGCTGAGAACCTCCGCAGGAATTTCTTGTCGTTGATTGACGCCCTTCAGGATACTCTTGAGCTTCGAGATATCTTTTCACCTCATGAAACCACCAAGGCTTCTCCTCTACACCATCAGTGTCAATCTCATAGCAGTGTGCTGGTTCGTCAAATCTTTCAACAGTAATTCAGGGAGCTTCGTTGTCTCATCTGACCTTGAACATAGAAGACATGGTAGCTAAAGCATTTTCCAACTGATTTTCTTCCCTCGGAATATGTTCAAAGGTAACCTCTTCAAAGTAAGGGATCAAGGTTAGTACAAGTTCTTTGTAAGGGATAAGGTTTGGATGTTTTGTATCCCACTCTCCTTTAACTTGACTGATTACTAAAGTTGATTCTCCATATACACTTAAGAATTTGATTCTTAGGTAAATAATAGCTTTAAGACCCAAGATGCATGCTTCGTACTCGGCCATATTGTTGGTACAGTCAAAGTAGAGTCTAGCAGTGAAAGGCGTATGGAAACCGTCGGAGGAAATGATCACAACACCAATTTCGTTACCCAATGCGTTGGAAGCTCCATCAAAAACCATAGTCCATTGGGATCCTTGCTCAGGTCCTTCATACAATCTAGGATTTTCACAATCTATAATCAGCATAATATTCTCGTCCTAGAATTTAAAATTCATAGATTGGTAGTCATCTACAGCTTGATGTGCCAAATGATCTGCCAACACACTTCCTTTGATTGCTTTTTGTGTAGTGTATTGGATGTCATACTCAGTTAATATCATTTTCCATTGGGCTATCCTTCCGGAGAGAGGTGGCTTCTCAAAGATGTACTTGATGGGATCCATCTTAGAGATTAATAGAGTAGTATGAGTCAACAATGTTGTCTTAGTTGGTGAGCATCCCATGCTAAAGCGCATTAAGTTTTCTCAAGCAGTGAATATCTTATTTCACAGTCGGTAAACTTTTTTCTAAGGTAGTATATTGCATGCTCTTTTCGACCAGACATGTCATGTTTCCCAGCACACACCCCATTGAATTCTATAACACGGTTAAGTACATGATCAGAGGTCTTCCTTCAACTGGTGGCATCAGAATTGGTGGTTCTTGCAAGTACTCTTTGATCTTGTCAAAAGCTATTTGGAAGTCTTCATTCCATTTTACCACTTGATCTTTCTTCAGTAGCTTGAAGAGTGACTCACAAGTAGCAGTCAGGTGAGAAATGAATCGGGCAATATAATTGAGTCGTCCTAAGAAACCTATGACCTCCTTCTCAGTATGAGGAGCTGGCATTTCTTGAATAGCTTTAACTTTGGCAGGATCAACCTCAATACCTTTGCCACTGACAACGAAGGCTAGGAGCTTCCCTGACCTCACCCCGAAGATGCATTTATTTGGATTCAGCCTCAGCTTATACTTCTTCAGCCTCTCAAACAGCTTGTGCAGATGATCAAGGTTCTCTTCCTCAGTTTGGGACCTTGCTATAATGTCATCAACATAGACTTATATTTCATGATGAATCATATCATCAAATAAAGCCACCATATCTCGTTGGTAAGTTGCGCCTGCATTCTTCAGCCCAAAAGGCATGACCTTATTACAGAAGGCACCCCACTGTGTGACAAAGGTTGTCTTCTCTATGTCTTCGGGCTCCATTTTGATTTGGTTGTAGCCCTAGAAGCCATCCATAAAGAAAATACCTTATGTTGAGAAGTGTTGTCAACCAAGACATCAATATGTGGTAGTGGGAAGTCGTCTTTGGGGTTTGCCCTATTTAAATCCTTGTAGTCTACGCACATATGGACCTTACTGTCTTGCTTCGGCACTGGAATAACATTTGCAACCCATTAAGGATACGACGTCACTTCCAAGAAGCCCGTATTGAATTATTTCATTACCTCGTCCTTGATCTTCTCAGACATATCATGATGCATGCGATGAACCTTTTTTTTATCGTAGAACATCCGTCTTTCATTGGTATACGATGAACCACAATATCAGTATCGAGCCCCGACATGTCTTAGTATGACCAAGCAAAGACCTCAACATATTCATGCAACATCTGAACCAATCTGCTCTTGACAGTGTCTTACAATTTGGTGCCGATCTTGACTTCTTTCTTATCTGCCTCAGTACCCAATTTTATCACTTCGATCGGTTCTTCGTGTGGTTGATAGCCTTTTCCTCTTGTATCAGGAGTCTGGCGAGTTCTCCAGGTATCTCACAATCTTTTTCACCTTCGTCTTCGGCTTGATAGATTGGATTTTCAAAGCCATAAACGGAAATAGCAGAATTGTTGTCAATGAGATCCAGAGTGGATGTGGATCTGCAAATGTGTATGTGTGTGCCTGTAAGGTCACATGGCTATTTTGAAAAACGCAGTAAAGTAAAATAAAGATAAGGAGCGCAAAATATGAATGCAAAATCGTTCCTATGTTTTCATTAAATGAGCATATGATATATGAAATGACAACCCTTAACAAATGGACCATTGTGCCCCAGGCAAGACACGTGGTTTAAAGTCATTGTTTTAACAGAAATTATACAAATAAACTTCTTAAAGCAATAAAAACAGGAAATAACAATTACTCCTGGCTGAAGGAGATTGAGAAGAAGTCTTTGGCCTTCCAGTTGTTGAGCCGCCATCAGCAGTTTGGAATATCCAGTCGTCTAAGTCACCATCACTATCAGTGTCTTCCAGAGCATTGACTTCATTGTTGCTAATATGGAGAGGTGGTCCACCAGCACGAGTACGTCGAACCTCTTTCTGATCCTTTGAAGTAAAACCCAACCTAAATTAACAAGAAGTTATCCCTAGATAGTGCAACCTCCATCTTCTACAATAGCCCGAGCATCCTTCAGGGAGGCCTTTCTTGGTGTGCCTTTACAGATTTCAGGAGTAGCAGGAGTAGAAACAGCAATCATTGGAGGGATTACCTCAAATTCTTGGCAAGGAGGTTCAATGAATTCACCATCCATTTCGACATATTTGAAAGAATTCAAATGATTGACCATATATTCTTCTTCTCCACAGACTGTGACAATCTTTCCTCTCACTGGGTACTTCAGCATTTGATGTAATGTAGAGGTAACCTCACCTTCCCCATGAATCTATGGGTCCGAGCAAGCATAAATAGGCCGGGAGAATATCGATTACATAAAAGGTTGAATTGAAGACTTGAGATCCCACCTTGATCGAGAGATCAACCTCTCCATGGACCATCCTCTTTGACCCATCGAAGGCTCTTAGCACGATATCGTTGGGTTTCAGTACCAGCCCTTCACAGTCCAGCCTATCCAAAGCACCTTTGGGTAAGATATTGAGAGAGGACCCAGTATCTACTAACACATGTGCCAAAGTGGTGCCTTTGCATTCGATAGAGATGTGGAGAGCTTTGTGTGATTCTTCCCTGCCGGAGTCAAATCTACATCAGAAAATCCTGTCATTATCAGCAGTTAGGCTTGCAACGCAATTCTTAAATTGATTAGCAGTGGTCTCTTGTGGTACATGGGCATTCTTCAGGAATTTCAACAGAGCTTGGGCATGTGCCTCGGAGCATAATAACAAGGACATCATCAATATCTTTGAGGGTGTCTACCCCAGTTGTTCCACTATTTTGTAGTCACTTTTTTTAATGATCTTTAGAATTTCCTCCATCTCTTGCCTAGATGGGTCTTCAATTGTCACTTCTTTGGATGGCGCCTCCTTCAGGGCAGGATCAGTAACTTTCTCTTTATCTTGGTTGTCAATAGTTGGTCTAGCAGCAAGAATACAACAAGTGTTGTAGTAGTTGTTGGAGGAGAGATATTCGGAGATAAGATCCTTCCTGTCCTAGTACCTTATTATTTCTGACAATGTTTGTAATTTCAGCATCTTCATTTTCAGCAATCCATGGCTCTTACTTGACACCATGATAATTAACTTATGCCCCATAGTTCCAGGGCACAACTGTCAGATGAATATGGGACTGGCCTCGGTCTAGTGATAATCAGGGGAGCCACTCTTGGCTCAACAGGAATCCTTATAGGGCCTTTATAGGTGATCCTAATAGGAGTATTTGAAATGGTGATTATGGAAACATCTTGAGGTATACTTTCAGGTAAACTCTTCATGGACGAATTTTTCTCGAACAGAATTTCATGGCTATCAATCAGGCGTTGAATACCTTTCTTCATCCACATACATCCATTAGTTTGAGAAGCACAATGGTAACAATTTTTAAGGCAGCCCGGAAATAAACTGGCTCTCAACAGATTCTTCTTAACAATTAATAATGGAATAGTCAAATCATTGATGGTGGAGACAAAGGAGGCATCGCCAATAGCATTGACACCTTTACCGTGATTGGGCATGGGAGCATTAATGACATTAGGGGTTTGTGGAGGGTCAAACTCAATCACTTTGTTATCAATCAAATCGTGGATCTTGCTCTTTAAGGCCCAACAATCATTGGTATCGTGCATAGAGCTATTGGAATGATAAGCACATTTTGCATTCGGGTTATATTTTGGAGATGAAGTATTGGGGTTTTGAGGAGGATTCCTCAGTGTTACCAAATCTTCCTTCAACATATGTTGTAAATCTTGAGATAGTGGCATGTTGATTCTAGTGAATTTCCTCCTTGGGGCATCAGGCCTTTGTTGATTGTTTGATTATTATGGTCATTAAACTGGGGTCGGGTTTGTAATTAATACAGCTCCTACCGACTGATGACGATCATTCTTGACACGGCTCCTTTGTCCATAAACAGAATTAGTTTCATTCTTACCAATAAATGGGTTCTTCACAGTAGTAGAGGTTGAGGCCATTGTGATCTTTCCACTTTTGATTTCACTTTCAACTCACTCGCCAATCAAAATCAACTCAGTAAACCCTAACGAAGAACTCCCAATCAGCAAGTTAAAGAATGGACCAATCAAGGTGCCCATAAACATGTCCACTAATTCTCTATCAGTTAATGGGGGTTGCACCCTTCCAGCCAAGTCCCTCCACTTTTGAGCATACACCTTAAAGCCTTCGTTTGAACCCATAGTCATATTTTGTAATTGCACGTGGGTTGGTGCAAGATCAGCATTGTATTGGTATTTTTCATAGAAGGCAGTAGCCAGATCCTCCCATGTATGGATATTAGTTCCTTCAAGTTTATAGAACCATTCTAATTATGTTCCAGAAAAATTTTCTTGGAATAAGTGCATCCATAATTTCCTATCGGCGGTGTATGGTTGAATCTTGCGGACATAAGACCTTAGATGCATCTTTGGACAGGAGATCCCATCGTATTTGGAAAAGACGTGAACCTTAAATTTATGTGGAATGACCACCCCATGGACCAGACCTAAGTCTCCAAAGCCCAAACCAGGCACTATTTGGATATCTACAGCCTTAAGTCAGTCTTCTAGTTGTTTGTATTTGTCATCCGTTGGTGGGTACTGCTCTTTAGAATAGTCTTCGTCCTCAGTAATCTGGTTATTTCCACCCCCAGCTCTGGTGCTTCTAACTTCCTCTTCTTGATTGTCTTCATCCTTAGAAAAAGCATATTCTATTTGAGCCAGTAGGGCGAGCCCCTTGAACCTTCTTCCCATGTTGAGGATAAAATCCCTCTTCTTGGTCTTCTTCTTAGTGGCAAGGAGTGCCATCATTTCTTGCTAACCTTTATCTAGGTTGAGGAGAGTCTCTTGGAACTGCGTGTGTTGGGTTTGCAGATATTTGACGGTTTGCTCTAGAGCCATCTTATACTGAAATAAACAGTAAAATGATGAGGAAACTTGTATTAAAAAACCTGCTTATGGAATGATGCATGCTATGCGGATGCAATGTTTTCAAGGACCTTAAGGAATTTTAAATTTACTAGCCAAAAAGGAAACAAACACAACAATTGTATTAATAAGTTCAAAGATTACAAATTCCCCTTGGGCTTACAATGAAAAATCAAAAAGGTCTCGAAGAGACAACAAAATAGACTCGTAAAACAAAAGACTTAAGTCTCCCACGGGCGCTTCCTCTTTGGTGCAATGTATGCATTCAGGATTTGCTCCTCGTGAAGTTGCCTTGTGAGCTCCAACACTTTCTTATCGCTTGTATAGAATCGAGCTTCAAAGGTGTCTTGTTCCGTCATGAGTTGAACCCATGATCTCTGCAATTCTTCGAAGTTGGTAGGCATGTCAGGATGGATAATGGTATAAGGAATATCCCTTTTGGCAACAGGCTCTACAACTATTGGTAAGATAGATGGATATGGCATCATGATACTTTGAGAACGAGCTAGTACCCATTTGAGATAAGTCTCAAGAGGGATGGAATTATTATGCCCAAAAGTATTTCTATCAACCTTGTTCACCATTCCCCAAGCTTGTACAAACCTTTGACGATAACTTTGAACATCATTCTCGTAGTCGAAAATAATACCTTGAATGAGTGCGTTGTGGGGGTCATCTCTTCGAGCATAGCCAAATTACCGTAGATCTAGAAAAGGGTTATAAGTAATACCTCCCTTAATTCCCAAGAGTGGAACATTAGGGAACTCCACACAAATATCAATGATAGTAATTTCCTCTTGAGAACGAAAGCGTCAATGGATATCTGCATGAGAAAGCGACATTATCCTTTGTGACCACCTCAAACCTTGCTCATTCCTTAATACTGATCGGGGAAGGTGAAAAATAAACCACCTAGACAGCAACGGAATGCAACACATAAGAGCCTCTATCTTCCTCATGGTGTAAGTGTGAAGATAATGTAGAATGTCTCTGAGCAAAGTAGGCACGGGATTACGAGTGAGGAATATTTTGACAGCATTTACATCTATGAGTTGGTCAGGGTTAGGAAAAATAACCAAACTATAGATTAGAAGAGCCAAGATCTCCTCAAAAGCTTGTAAATCCATAGCATCCCAAAATAGTTGAGCCTTCTCCATCAGGAATTCAGCCAAAAAGCCTTTGACCCTACTTCTTGTCTCCCATTTGGCTATAATGTCAGAACTCTTCAAATGGAAGGCCTTGGCAATAACTTCAGGTCTTGGAGTTTCCTCTAAATCGGTGAATGGTGTTTGATCAAGGATTGGTACCCCCAACAGTTGAGAGAATTATTCCATTGTGGGCACTAGTTGATAGTCGGGAAACGTAAAACAATGATGTACAAGATCAAAGAACTGAAATAGCACTCTCATCATGTTTTCTTCAATGCTTGAGGTAACCATATTGAGAAGTCGACCATATCTTTTGGTGAACGGAGAATTTTCAGGAACCCTTGATGCTAACTCTTTGAGTTGAGGAGGCACCCTTACGAAGTTGACTCGGATGGTACTTCTTCTAGTGGAAGCCATATACTACAAAACAGAGCAAAGATAAACCCCTAGGTCCTTGAAATGGTTAGTGAAAATGCTATGGCATGATGTCATGATGTTTATGATATTATGAACAAATAATCATATACTTACAAATAACACAAGGCCTTAGGTTTAGGCTTGCATGAGTTTTATAGGTAGGTACCCTCTTGAAGTTTTAGTTGGTTCAACTTGTCCTAAAAGAAAGTAACCGCGTTCTAAGGAATCTCAAAATCATTGATCTTTCTTCATTGGGTATTGTTTTAGCTCAAGCATTCAAACTGCGCCTAAATATCCCAAAAGTCTGATCTCAATGAGTTTAGTATCGAGTATTGTTGTACCCCAAAATTTTCCCTCCCATTTTACTCAACATATGCCCATTAAGACCCTTAACTTGCTCAAGGATGCCCAAGAGTTGACCAGACAAACTCTCTCCTAAAGCTATGAACCTCCAACTAGGGTTTCCATTTTCATCATGATGGGTGAGCTCCAAAGGCCTCATATGCTCTCCATAGTCCTAATTTGTCCTCAAGATCATTTATGTCAAGTTTCATGCCTTGTACAAGAAGTTTGCTCAGCCAAATGCTCAGATGCTTGAAAATTAACTGTATTAGGTCAAAAGTCAATTGTGGCCCACATACAGTCAAAATTCAAGATTTTTGGTTAACATCAACATTTTGAAGTGATATTCATCATTTTATCAAAGGTTGATCATGATTCCTCAAGGAATGCTCCTAATTCATCAAAACCCAAAAGTTGCTAAATTAGGGTTTCTCAAGAAAAGTCAACCAAACTTTGACCAAGCATAACTCTCTCATAATTTATCAGAAATTTCTCATCCAAGGCTCATTTTTAATAAAGTCCAATTTCCTACAATTCATATTCATCCCTCAAGTTCAAAAAATGCACTCATAAAAAGATATGAATTTCTACATTATAGGTCCTTTTGAAAAGTTCACAAAAACACCTTTTGGGTCAAAGCTTCTTACATGAACATGGAAGATACAATTGAGATGAAAGAAAAGGGGTTGTTTAGGGGACACCCTAAGCTTTCTAAAAAGTCCAATAACACCTTCCTAGGGTCAAAATTGGAAGATATATGCATTGTCAAAGTTGGCCATTTTTGGACAATTGTCAAAAGTCAAATATGCTTAAAAGTGCATTTTTTATCAAATGGGCCTATATTTTCATGATTGTATCTTGTTGAAGACATGGTCCACGACCCAAATCAGCATCCATATATTATTTGCTATATTTATTTTGTTTTGATTTTTATTATTTAAAATTCAAATTAAATCAAATAAATGACAAAAAATATAAAAGTTTGATATTTTGATCTGATTTTTGTTAGAATCAAATCTAATCAAGCTGACATATCAGGATCAAATCGAATCAAGGATAATTGAGGCAAAAATAGCATGATTTGTATTGTTTTGGAAAGATATCATATAGCAAACAAATCAAATTCACTTTCCATAATTCAATAAGATTCAATATGTTTTTGTTGCCCTAATTCATCACACTGCATATATAGAACATACACAACCTAAAAGAACAAGGGTGTGAGAGGTGAAGAAGAAAATTTAAAAATTGGACAAAAAGTGTAGATCTGATTTCTAACCTAGGGGACGATTCAAGGCCATTCAAAGCTTCTAATTGCTTCCTGGATATCTCCTGAAGCTAATACGATCGTTTGCAAGTCTTCCCAAGCCCAGAATCGCTCCTGGTAAACCCACAATTTACACATACCAGCTTGTCTTTGATCTTACAATTTACGCATGATTAATCACTATTAAGCATAGAATTGTGTTTGTATTATCATTTGGAATGTTTTGGTTCAATTAATTTTGTGTTTTGATGCATATATTGATAATTGCCATGGCTAGGGTTTACGAAGCCATTTTAGGGCTTCTTTGTAAAAGCAAAATTAGGCCAAGAAAAGGACACCATGATGCTCGTGACATCAAGACGAATTGATCCATGTACTCACTTTTAATTTATCATGCGATTTGTGGATTTTTGAAGTTTGCAGGGCTATGGCTATGGAGTTCTATCCGTAGGTATAAGTCTGATACCTAAGACGACGGACAGGGAAGAAGACATTGACTTGTCACCACCCCACTGGTCCATTTGAATAATCGCGCGCGTTTTTTACTTTATTCAGTCTATCCACTCTTTTTTATATATTATATTTTGGCTTTATCCTATTGACAATTAAGCATGGTAGCACAGATGGCCAAGGCGCGCGTTGTATGAGTGGGAGGACCTGGGTTCGATCCCAGGTCCCAGCATATGTCTTTATTTTTCTTAATGTGTGATTGCAGGTTCCATGCATTACATGGCAAGATGTCTGTCATGCACCCCACTAATCCAGCCACTGGATCATTACCAACACAGATCCAACGCTCAAACCAAGGAAAGACCATGGTACACTCTCTAGGCGTACCAACACTAAATCAGGCGTGGGGAATGGGCTCAGCCATAATGGGCCCATCAAATTCAGAAGCACACCCCCCTAGATTGCTTAAATAGGCCCAATTCTATTCTTTTTTTTATTTCAATTCTTTTTTATTATTTATTAATTATTTCTTTTTTTCAAATAATACCAAAAATCATGCTTTTTTTATTTAATCAAAAAATCATAAAAACATCAAAAAATCATTGTTTTTATAAAAATATTTTATTAATTAATTAGTTTAATTAAATTAAGGCAATTTAATTCCTTTTAATAATTTAAAATAATTAGAATTAGGGTTAAACTTGTACATAACCTAATTTTTCTCAAAAAAAAACCTAAATATTTTCTCAATTAGATTTTTAGGTGTTCCAATTATTTCTCGCATTTTATTCACCGCGCGCGCCTTTAATTTTCCTTTTTCTATTATTGTAACTACTCCGAGTTTGTAATAGTAATTAGGGTTTTACATTTCCGCATCCTTATTTACAGTCAAAATAATTATGTATCTGCGAAAGCCTTGTAATAGCTAGGACTCTAATTTCTCGCATTTTAATTTCCGCAAACTATAAGCTGTTAGATGTATGTTAATAGGATTGTATGGAAAGAAAAATTGCAATTAATACAGTAGAAAACCCTAAATTTGCAAAGATAAATAAACTGGAAAAAAACACACTTGCACATGCTCGCTCCTAGGGTTTACTCCACTCCGGTTGCCTTCGGTAAATGGTCATGAAGTATAGGGAATGTTAGTGGTCGTCCCCTAGTCCCAAAAGATCTAAAATGACCCATTCAGATGTTGCCTCAGAAAAAGATCTTTAATGCTTTAGGATGATTACTAAAATTTCCTAACATTGCTTTTGTGATCGTACTTGTCCCTTCAAACGTCCCTTAAAACTCCAACGATTGTGCTATATATTCCTTAATAATAGGATAGTGTTGTCTAAAGGATAACGAACAGACTCTTTTCGACTAGGTAGATTAGCTCCTAGGTACTTGCTCAAACCCAATTTTTCACATAAACACTTTCCAAAAACAGTTTCCAAAACAACTTCGTCACACTCTCGAGGACCGATACAAGGGTTATCACGAAGTAAAACTTTTTTCAAAACAAGCACACACAAGAAAATTTTAAAAAATGAGCAAGTACCTAAGAGCCCAGGGAAAACCATGGATAGAAAGGGTGCTAACACCTTCCCTTTCTATAATCTACCCCCCCCTGTACTCAGAAACATCTCGAAAAAGGTTTTTTTTGTTCTTTTCCCTTTTCCTTTGTTGGATGAACTAAAAGTCGGTGGCGACTCTTGCTTACCGCGACATTTACGAATACAAAATGCAAACCAGTATTAATAGTCAATTATGCCACTGTATCATAGAACTGGAGACTCTGCTGGGGAGGAGGGGGAGGAAACTGCAACATCAAATGCTGCATCATTTGATGTATGTCAGCCAACATTAGCCATAGCATGTCCACTTGAATGGGTTCCGAAGGTACCTTTATGCAGATCTGTCATAATCATATCTGCTTCACTCTTGTCTACACACCGTAGTAAGGTAGAGTCATGATTGCGCTTGTAGAGGATTCCATTACTGAGGAAGAATTTCGCAGCGAACCTTCTCAGAAACTTCTTATCATTGACAGATGCCCCTTCAGGATACTCTTGAGTCTCGAGATACCTCTTGACTTTGTGAAACCATGGTTTGTATGCCAACTCTTTGGTATCAATCTCACAACAGTGTGATGGTTCATCCAACCTCTCAATGGTGATTCGGGGAGCTTCATTGTCCCACTTGACTTTGAACATAGAATACATGGTAGCTAGCGCGGGAAATGTTCAAAAGTTACCTCCTCAAAGTGTGGGAGCAATGTCAGCACGTGCTCTTTGTATGGGATGAGATTCGGATGCTTCGTATCCCGTTCGCCTTTGATCTAACTTATTACCAAGGCTGAATCCCTGAAATTTCCAAGAACTTGATCCTGAGGTCAATAGTGGCCTTGAGACCCATGATACAAGCTTCATACTCCACCATATTGTTACTGCAGTTGAAACATAGTCGGGCGGTGAAAGGAGTATGACAGCCCTCAGGAGATATGATTACTGCATCGATGCTGTTACCCAATGCGTTTGAAGCTCCGTCAAAAACCATAGTCCATCAGGATCCCTCTTCGGGTCCTTCATTTGGTCCAGGTTCTTTGTAGTCAGTCACCAGTATAATATTCTCATCCGGGAACTCAAAATTCATGGACTGGTAGTCATCCACGGCCTAATGAGCCAAATGATCAGCCAATACACTCCCCTTGATTTCTTTCTGGGTTGTATATTGTATATCATACTCAATTAAGATCATCTACCATCTTGCTATTCTTCCGGAGAGAGCGGGTTTCTCAAAGATGTATTTGATTGGATCCATCTTAGATATCAACAAAGTAGTGTGGGTCAGCATATACTGTCTTAGTCGGTGAGCAGCCCATGCCAAAGCGCATCAAGTTTTCTCGAGCAATGAGTATCGTGTCTCATAGTCGGTAAACTTTTTGCTAAGGTAGTATATTGCGTGCTCTTTTCGACCAGACTCGTCATGCTGCCCCAACACACACCCGATTGAATTGTCTAGCATTGTTAAGTATAATATCAAAGTTCTTCCTTCAACCGGAGGCATCAGAATTGGCAGTTCTTGAAGGTATTCCTTGATTCTTTCGAAAGTTGTCTGGCATTCATCATTCCACTTTACCACTTGATCTTTCTTCAGAAGCTTGAAGATGGGCTCACAAGTAGGAGTTAGATGTGAAATGAACCTGGCGATATAATTCAAGTGTTCCAAGAAAACTCTAACTTCCTTCTCTGTACGGGGAGCTGGCATTTCTTGTATGGACTTTACCTTCGCAGGGTCTACTAGGATGCCTTTGTCGCTGACAATGAAACCTAGGAGCTTACCAAACCTTACCCCGAACGTGCACTTGTTCGGATTCAACCTCAGCTTGTATGTCTTTAACCTGTCAAACAACTTTTGTAAATGATCAAGGTGCTCTTCCTCGGTTTGAGACCTGTCTATCATGTCATCAACATAAACCTTGATCTCATGGTGGATCATATCATGGAACAAAGCGACCATGGCGCGCTGATAAGTTGCCCCAGCATTCTTCAACCTAAAAGGCATCACCTTGTAACAGAAGGTGTCCCACTGTGTGACAAAGGTTGTCTTCTCCATGTCTTCAGGAGCCATCTTAATCTGGTTGTAGCCAGAGAAACCATCCATGAAGGAGGAGATTTTGTGTTGCACGGTGTTGTCAACCAGAACGTCAATGTGAGGAAGTGGGAAGTCATCCTTGGGGCTTGTTCTGTTCAGACCTATGTAATCCACACACATTTGTACCTTACTGTCCTTCTTTGGTACCGGAACGACATTTGCAATCCAATGTGGATAGGAGGTGATAGCTAAGAACCCTGTGTCGAACTGCTTCATGACCTCTGCCTTGATCTTCTCTGACATTTCAGGGCGCATACGGCGGACCTTCTGTTTAACCAGAGGACAGTCTTCCTTAGTTGACAGACGATGTACCATAATATCAGTGTCTAAACTGGGCATGTCTTCAATTTTCAAAGTCAGGTAGGACAATGAAGCTTCCTGAATCACCATTGAGAGGTTGGATGAACCAGCGCACTGTTGTGATATTGATACCGAAGACGTGGAAGACAAACCCTGGTTTCACGAAGTCGAGAGGTATCTCGAGACTCAAGAGTATCCTGAAGGGGCATCTGTCAATGATAAGAAGTTTCTGAGAAGGTTCACTGTGAAATTATTCCCCAGTAACGGAATCCTCTACAAGCGCAATCATAACTCTACCTTACTACAGTGTGTAGACAAGAGCGAAGCAGAGAGGATTATGACATATCTGCATAAAGGTACCTTCGGAACCCATTCTAGTGGACATGCTATGGCTAAGAAGATCCTACGGGCAGGATATTACTGGTCCACTATGGAAGCAGATTGTTATCAGCACTCCCGAACTTGTCATAAGTTCCAAATCTACGCTGATAAGGTGCATGTGCCTCCGGTTCCCTTGAACGTCTTGACAACTCCGTGGCCCTTTGCAATGTGGGGCATTGACATGATCGGAGAAACCAGGCCCACTGCTTCCAATGGACATCACTTCATTCTAGTGGCCATTAATTACTTCACGAAATGGGTTGAGGCGGCTTCTTTTGCTACTGTGACCAAGAACGTTGTGGCGCGGTTTATCCGACATAATCTAATCTGTCAGTATGGTGATCCAGAGAGAATTATTACTGACAATGGTACGAATCTCAACAACACAATGATCACCGAGCTCTATAGATAGTTCAAGATACAGCATCATAATTCTTCTCCCTACAGGCCAAAGATGAATGGCATTATTGAAGCGGCTAACAAGAACATCAAGAAAATTGTACACAAGATGACGGTGACATACAAAGACTGGAATGAGATGTTACCATTTGCTCTTCATGGATACCGTACCTCAGCACGGACGTCGACAGGGGAAACACCCTACTCTCTGGTATATGGCATGGAGGCAGTCCTATCCATCGAAGTCCAGATACCTTCTCTCAGGATTATGAAGGATGCGGGTTTGAACGAAGATGACTGGATCTAAACTCGACTTGATCAGCTAAATCTAATCGATGAGAAAAGACTTACCGCTATCTGTCATGGTCAGACGTATCAAAAGCGAATGATCAAGGCTTTTAACAAGAAAGTTAGATGTCAAGAATATCAAGTCGGGGATCTAGTGATCAAGCGCATCATACTGCCGCAAGGTGATCCCAGGGGAAAATGGATCCCCATATACTAAGGGCCATTTGTGGTTAAAAACATTTTCTCGGGTGGAGCTATGATTCTAACCACCATGGATGGTGACGACCTTTCTCACCCTGTCAATGCAGACATAGTGAAAAGATACTACGCCTGATTAAAAGACCTGCTAGGTTGACTGGACTAGGCAAAAATAAGGGCTTCCCGACGAACCAAAAGGGTTCGGGCAAAAATAAGGGATGAAAATGAAAAAAGCTGTACACCCGGCAAGCCGAAAACCTGAAAGGGCGGCTTGGGCAAAAAAGGGTATCCCGGTGGACTGAAAACCCGAAAGGGAAGTCCAGGAAAAAGTTAGGGATGTAAAGTGTATCACTATGTCCCATTGGATCATCTTGCAACCAGACTCCGGTATCGACTATCAAGCTCGAACGGCACCAATCAATCTAATCAACTTTTGGCCAAGTAGCCAAGTGATGAGACGCTCGGAGACATAAGGGCAATAGCAGAGTTGGAACTCAATGGGATTATTACACATAGTTATTTTCTTTTACACAAAATTTTATAGCTTCTATTTTTACGGCGGAGTTCTCTTACTAGAGCGTCATCCCTCTTGTACGAAAACGCCTATTACATGCCAACTTCAAAAATCAATACAAAATCATTTTCACAAGAAACTTTGAGTTTTTTCTTTTTCTGTTTTGTTTTGCAAGAACGTCCAATGATTTATTCTTGACATATGCATTTGAATATGATTGATGATCATAAATATTTATATAAGAAACAAAAGACAATTACTCATAATTCCAGAAACAGGGGCAAAAACAAGAAGTGTCAAACCCGACAGTTACTCTGCCCAGCAGGTACCGGGACAGAGACGGCTTTGGAGCATAATCATCAGTACATACACTCCCCATCGAGTAAAAGTATTCAAAAGCATTGATGCCGGCTTTCCTGAAACAGGAAGTAATCTCCCCAGCCAAGGTCATTCAGAAACCTGACAGCTATATCCCCCAGCCAAATTTCATAATCGTGAGCGGGTCAGTAAATTTTATCTCCCAAGCAGAGTTTATTTCTCTGGATACAAAAGCTCAATCCTCGACAGAGCTCATTACTTCAGCTACGAAAATTCACTTTCCAAGTTGTTCCCCGCAGAGTTATTCTCAAACAGAATCTCTCCCTGACAGAGTATTCATAAATAACAAAGAGTAGATCTCAAGCATAGTCGTTCTCTTTCACCATCCCCGGCGGAAGTAGAAGAATCACAATTCTCTGCAACAGTCAGGAATGCTATATTCTCCAACAGCAATCAGGGATTTATTTTCCCAGACTCGGACATACCCCAATAGAATTTCATGTACATACATCATGACATGCGCATACATATCATATACAGCAGGATCTCATTTATTTTGAGAACATCATCTCACAAGGCATTTCAAGCATTGCATATAATTAACCCTGGTATCTTTTCAGGAAAAACAATTATCTTCAACAAATCCAGCAATTATACAGGTCACGTTTGCATATGACTAATGGAAACTCAGTTCCCGAAACCAAACGGGTCAATTAATCTACACTATCATTTTGAAGTAACCCTACTATCCAGGTTCCTTCTCATAACCCTACTATCCAGGCTCTCATTTTGAAGTAACCCTACTATCCAGGTTCCTTCTCATAGCCCTACTATCCAGGCTTTCATCCTGAAGTAACCTTACGACGCAGGTTCCTTCTCATAGCCCTACTATCCAGGTTCCTTCTCATAGCCCTACTATCCAGGCTCTCATTTCTAAGTAACCCTACTATCCAGGTTCCTTCTCATAGCCCTACTATCCAGGCTTTCATCCCGAAGTAACCCTACGACCTAGGTTCCTTCTCATAGCCCTACTATCCAGGCTCTCATCCCGAAGTAACCCTATGACCCAGGTTCCTTCTCATAGCCCTACTATCCAGGATTTCATCCTGAAGTAACCCTACGGCCCAAGTTCCTTCTCATAGCCCTATTATCCATGCTTTCATCCCGAAGTAACCCTACAACACAGGTTCCTTCGCATAGCCCTACTATCCAGGCTCTCATCCCGAAGTAACCCTACTATCCAGGTTCCTTCTCATAGCCCTAATATCCAGGATGTCATCCCGAAGTAACCCTACTATCCAGGTTCCTTCTCATAGCCCTACTATCCAGGCTCTCATTTCGAAGTAACCCTACTATCCAGGTTCCTTCTCATAGCCCTACTATCCAGGCTTTCATGCCCAAGTAACCCTACTATCCAGGCTCCTTATCATAGCCCTACTATCCAGGCTTTCATCCCGAAGTAACCCTACTATCCAGTTTCCTTCTTGTAACCCTACTATCCAGGCTTTCACCTCGAAGCAACCCTACTACCCAGGTTCCTTCTCTCTTATCTCCAGATAACAGTCTACAACACTGTAAGACCTGGACCCGACCAGTTACGGTCGAGTTCACCTTTCCCCAGTAAGTCACTATGCATCCTGGACCCTGACCAGATACGCAGTTCACCTCCACCTCCTCAATCAAGAATTAATTCCCCAGTAGAGTAATGGACAACTGAAGCTCCTATGCTTTATTTCCCAAAACATAAATCAACTTTCCTCGGTGAAGTCCTCCTCAGCGGAAGGTACAGGAATTCTCGCAAGGGAATCTCTTATGCAATCAATAGCTTCTCTAGATGGCATATTTAAGCCTATCTCCGACGATTCTCCGTCACCTTCCAAATGGCATCTGTAATCCCATTCCTGATATTATCGATCAATCGACATTCACTTCATGCGAGTGCAAATTTCTGGGCACTCTATTGTTCAATCATCTTCCACCTTCAGATCACGAAAGGCAGACAAACCAATCTACATCCTCAGGTGTAAGAAGATTGAACAGGGGCAGCTGTTGTAACCCAAAATTTTCCCTCCCATTTTACTCAACATATGCCCATTAAGACCCTCAACTTGCTCAAGGATGCCCAAGAGTTAACCAGACAAACTCTCTCCTAAAGTTATGAACCTCCAACTAAGCTTTCCATTTTCATCAAGATAAGTGAGCTCTAAAGGTATCATATTCTTTCCATAGTCCTAATTTGTCCTCAAGATCATCTATGCCAAGTTTCATGCCTTGCACAAGAAGTTTGCTCATTCAACTGCTCAGATGCTTGAAAATCATTGTATTAGGTCAAAAGTCAACGGTGGCCCACATCCAGTCAAACTTCAATATTTTTGGTCAACATCAACGTTTTGAATTGATATTCATCATTTGATCAAAGGTTGGTCATGATTCCTCAAGGAATGCTCCTAATTCATCAAAACCCAAAAGTTGCTAAATTAGGGTTTCTTAGGAAAAGTCAACCAAACTTTGACCAAGCCTAACTATCTCATACTTTATAATAAATTTATCATCCAAGGATCATTTTTAATAGAATCCAATTTCCTACAACTCATCTTCATCCCTCAAGTTCAAAAAATGCACTCATAAAAAGATATAAATTTCTACATTATAGGTCCTTTTGAAAAGTCAACAAAAATACCTTTTGGATCAAAGCTTCTTACATGAACATGGAAGATACAATTGAGATGAAACTAAAAGGGTTGTTTAGGGGACACCCTAAGCTTTCTAAAAAGTCCAAGAACACCTTCCTAGGGTCAAAATTGGAAGAGATATGCATTGTCAGAGTTTGCCGTTTTTGGAAAATTGTCAAAAGTCAAATGTGCTCAAAAGTGCATTTTTTTTGTCAAATGGGCCTAGCTTTTCATGATTGTATCTTGTTGAAGACATGGTCTATGACCCAAATCAGCATCCATATATTATTTGCTATATTTATTTATTTTATTTTGATTTTTATTATTTAAAAGTCAAATTAAATGACAAAAAATATAAAAGATTGATTTTTTGATTTGATTTTTGTTAGAATCAAATCTAATCAAGCTGGCATATCAAGATCAAATCGAATCAAGGATAATTGAGGCAAAAATAGCATGATTTGGATAGTTTTGGAAAGATATCATATAGCAAACAAATCACATTCAATTTTCATAATTCAATAAGATTCAATATGTTTTTGTTGCCCTAATTCATCACACGGCATATATAGAACATACACAAGCCAAAAGAACAAGGGTTGCATTCGTGAGAGATGAAGAAGAAAATTCAAAAATTGGACAAAAAGTGTAGATCTGATTTCTAACCTAGGGGACGATTCAAGGCCATTCAAAGCTTCTAATCGCTTCCTGGACATCTCCTAAAGCTAATACGGTCGTTTGCAAGCCTTCCCAAGCCCAGAACCGCTCTTGGTAAACCCACGGTTTGCACATACCAGCTTGTCTTTGATCTTACAATTTACGCATGATTAATCACTATTAAGCATAACATTATGTTTGTATTATCATTTGGAATGTTTTGGTTTCATTAATTTTGCATTTTGATGCATATATTGATAATTGCCATGGCTAGGGTTTAAGAAGTCATTTTAGGGCTTCTCTGTAAAAGCAAAATTAGGCCAAGAAAAGGATACCATGATGCTCGTGAGATCAAGACGAATTGATCCATGTACTCACTTTTAATTTATCATGCGATTTGTGGATTTTTGAAGCTTGCAGGGCTATGGTTATGGAGTTTTGTCCATAGGTATAAGTCTGATACCTAAGACGACGGACAGGGAAAAAGACAGTGACTTGTCACCACCCCACTGGTCCATTTGAATAATCGTGTGTGTTTTTACTTTATTCAGTCTATCCACTCTTTTTATATATTATATTTTACCTTTATCCTATTGACAATTAAGCATGGTAGCACAGATGGCCAAGGTGCGCGTTGTATGAGTGGGAGGACCTGGGTTCGATCCCAGGTCCTAGCATATTTCTTTATTTTTCTTAATGTGTAATTGCAGGTTCCATGCATTACATGGCAAGATGTCCATCATGCGCCCCACTAATCCAGCCACTGGATCATTACCAACACAGATCCAACGCTCAAACCAAGGAAAGACCATGGTACACTCTCCAGGCGTACCAACACTGAATCAGGCGTGGGGAATGGGCTCAGCCATAATGGGCCCATCAAATTCAGAAGCACACCCCCCCTGGATTTCTTAAACATGCCCAATTATATTCTTTTTTTTATTTCAATTCTTTTTTATTATTTATTAATTATTTCTTTTTTTCAAATAATACCAAAAATCATGCTTTTTTTATTTAATCAAAAATTCATAAAAACATCAAAAAATCATTTTTTTTATAAAAATATTTTATTAATTAATTATTTTAATTAAATTAAGGCAATTTAATTCCTTTTTTCATAATTTAAAATAATTAGAATTAGGGTTAAACTTGTACATAACTGTGATACGGTGGCAGAACCGACTGTTTTGGAAAAGGCTGGTTTGCATTTTGCGTTTGTGTTCGCAAAATGTCGCGGTAAGCAAGAGTCGCCACCGACTTTTATTTTATCCAATCAGAAAGGAAAAAAGCACAGACAAATTCTGTTTTCGAGATATTCTGAGTACGGTGGGTAGATTATAGAAAGGGAAGGTGTTAGCACCCTTTCTATCCATGGTTTTCCATGGGCTCTTAGGTACTAGCTCATCTTTTTAAAATTGCTTGTGTGTGTTTGTTTTGAAAAGTTTTGTTTTACTTCGTTTTAACCCTTGCTTCTGTCTTCAAGAGTGTTACGAAGTCGTTTTTGAAAACTTTGTTTGAAAAGAGTGTAAGTGTGAAAAGTTTGATTTTGAGCAAGTACCTACTAGCATCTACCTACTCGAAAAAGGATTGTTTATGTTCGTGTTTCCTTTAGACATTCTCAAACATTCTAACATTCTGATATATTTGAATGTCTTTCTTCTGAAAAGCTTACAGGTACAAGAATCTGATAAACTCTGATAAAGTAAAGTTCTGATGCTCAAGGTCTCATGGAATTAAAGGGAAGTAATCAACTCAGGGGGAGTTTTTCTCTTTGTTACTCTGATACCTTTTATTCCTCATTTGTTTGCTCTGATACGTTTATTCCTTATCTTTAATCTCTGATACCTTTTATTATTTATGTGTTTATCTCTGATACATTTTTATTCTTGATTTTAATTGGAAAAAATCCGGTTTTTGTCATCATCAAAAAGGGGGAGATTGTTAGAACATAGTTTGATTCTACAACCCTCAGTTAGAGTTTTAATGATAACAAAATACAAGATTAAATAAATTGTAAGATTTATATATGACATATATGCTACTTAAAAATTATGTTGTGTATTTACAAAAACTCTGATGGAATCAGCATCAGAAGATTAATATCAACATCAGCATCAGAAGATATGTCAGCATCAGAAGATCAAATAACATGTGCTATACGTTGAAGCCTGATGAACAGAAACTGCGCATAACATACTCTGATTCTGATCAAGATCATAACCAAGTCTTCAGCATTCAGAAGCGTCAGCATAAAGGAAAGAACACTCTGATTACCATAAGCAGAGAAGACTCTGAAGTGTCAATGTTACTAAGCATTCAAGGCATATTAATTACCAACGGCTTTATCCAAGACATGATCTTCTCAAAAAGGAAAGAACGTTAAGTACATTGAAATGGATTTATGGACAGCAACGTATCTATTCCAAGGCTATATAAACAAATCTGTGAGAAAAGAAATGGCTAATTCTCCAATATGCACATACGCATAAGTCAATCATCTTCACGTTCTCACTCATCCAGTTTGCTAAAGCTCTCAACCGCTTACTCTATAGCTCTAGCAATCTAGTTTCATCCTAAGCTTGATATTGTGCATTATCACAGTTGTGATATATAGTTTTACTAGAAAACATCAAACATACTTTCGTTAAATTATCTGTAAGAGAATTACCATGAGATAAACCGGTCTGTGGTTAGACTCAAGAAGGCTTTGACAGTTGTTAAAGCAGTTGTTGTATTCAGTTGAATATAGTGGATTAAGACCTCGTTGGAGAGAGGCGAAATCACCTTGACGGGTGGACTGGAGTAGTTTGAGATCAAACGAACCAGGATAAAAATAACGTGTTGTCTGCATTTGATTTCAAGTTTTTACAATTCAACCCCCTTCTTGTGTTTTTCACTTCTTCATGGTTAGCTTTAGGGCTATGGTGTCTACATTTTTTATTCACAAAGTAACCATTAATGATGCTTCTAGAGAGAGTTCAAAGTTGAGAAAACTTACCTCAAAACTAGAAATCATGTATGGAGTTTGAGAACTTCTGGAGGTGTGGTGATGATCTGAATAGCTTCACTGGGCTCCAAGGAAGCTAATGCAACTCTTACTTTGTGTTGCAAGTGGCTGAATCGTACTGGAGAAGTCAATGTGTAGTACTTTGTTTTTGAGTTTGGAAGATGGGGAAGATGATGTTAAAATTGTGAAACATGGATGGGAATGAGTTATATTTGATGTATGGAAGCTTTTAGAATGATTTAGAGGGAAAATGCACGAGTGAATTCTGAGTTGGATGTTCAAAGTCAGAAATTCCACAAAAATGGAGTTTGAGAGTAATTATGAGTTTGAGAGTGTTTGAGGGAGTTTCAAGGCTTGTGAATTCGTGTCTTAGGTTACAAATAACCTCTCTATTTATAGGCAAGAGGTTTGGAAGCTTGAAGGGATCAGAAACAAGAGATCACATGTTATGGTATTTAAACTTGATTTTGAAGCAAGCTTGACAAACATGGTTTTAATGCATAGTACAAGGGTTTTTAGGGTGGCTAGAGGATTTAAACATGTTGCTTCTGAGCATATATATTGAGTGTGATCAGAACAAACAAGTTAGAGGCTCAAGACAAGTTAACTTTATGATTAAAGTCACTTTTCCAAAATGGAAGTGTGAACTTTCTTCCTTAAATGGCATGTCACTTGGATAATGGCTCAAGCTCTTGGATCATAGCTTAATTAGTTGTGTAAACATGTGATTATGGATAGATTTTCAATTCAAGAGGCCTGCAAAGCAAAATTATACAGCATAGTTGTGAGATCGGATCATGTGTTCATCAAGAAAATGACTTGTAATTCAAGAATGGATGCCCAACTTCTTCTATTCTATTCTCCTAGATAAAAAATGATTTCTTCAGGTTCTTGGACATTTTGGAAATCTTTAAACATTATCAACAACCTTCATGTTTACCACTTTGGCTAAATCATCTTGGAACTAGGTGAAAATTGGTCAAGAAGTTAGGTCAAAAATCTGCCTAAACTTGCTAAAATTTTCACTATGTGTTTTATGAAAAATGTCATGACTTTATGAGCTTATATCTTCAAATCTAAGTATTTTTTGGACATCAACCCTAAGGGAAAAAGTTGTAGAATTCATCAAGATCTACAACTTTCATGTTATAAGTTTTCCTTGAATCATCTTGCATCTTGGTGAAAAATTGTCATGAAGTAGTGAAATTATCAAGGTTAAAAACACTTAGAATTTTTCTAAGTATTTGAAATCTTGACTTTTTTGTTGACTTTTTGACTTTGTTGACTATTGATGATCAAGTTTGGTATTTTTGAATGTCTTGATTAACTTTGATCTTTGAATTTTAATGTTGACCAAAAAAGTCAAAGTTTGACTTCTTGTGTATCAATTGACTTTTCATCAAGTAATCAAATTTCAACTATCAATCCAATGATCTTTAGAAATGATTTGAGCCATGATATTAGGTCAAGGTATTATGTTTGATTCATTGAGATTATGCTTTGAGTCATTAGGTCATGTACTAGGTCAAGAATCATTGATCAATCATTCTCAATCAAAACCCTAATTTTGGTCAATTTTGCCCCTTTGATGTTTTGAGTGCTTTTCTTGAGGAATTGTGATCAACACTTGATCAATTGATGAATATGACTCCAAAATGTTTATATTGGCCAAAAATCATGAAGTTTGACTGTATGTTGACTACAATTGACTTTTTACCCAATACAACTGATTTTCAATCATTTGAGCAATTGACTGAGCAAATTTGTGATGTAAGGCTTGAAACTTGGTATGAGAAATATTGAAGACCTATAATGAACCATGAAATTAATTTGAGGCATCAAAAGTCCAATTTTCCTTGAGAAAATTAAAATCCTAATTTGGAGGCTCAATGCTTAGGGGGGAGCTTGTCTATTCAAACTCTTGAGAACTCTTGTGTAACATCCCGTTTTAATTAATGGTATTTATATTATTATTATTTTCTGAAAATTACTGGTTGATATTTAGTTTGGTAATTTGATAATTATTTAATCGGTTATTTGGTCCGATAGTTGATTAAATTGATTTATTCGGTTTATCGGAAAATAATTATTTTATATGATAATATTGTATTTGGTGTGTGTTAATTGATTAATTAGTGATAATTGAATTATTAAAGTATTTATTTAATTATATTAAGTTAGTTTAATTAAATAATATAAATTAGTTTATTAAATAAAATAAAGTATATATATATATATATATATATATATATATATATATATATATATATATATATATATATATATATATATATATATATATATATATATATATATATATATATATATATATATATATATATATATATATATATATATATATATATATATATATATATATATATATATATATATATATATATATATATATATATATATCAGTATGAATAGAAATATAATATATATGTTAAGTTAGAAGTTAAAGTGCCAGTAAGAAACAGAAGAATATAAAAGAGAGAAAACAGAGGGAAGTAGAGAAAATAGAAAAGAAGGGAAAACTAGGGTTTGGAAAGAAGAGGAAGGTTGTTGTAAAAGAAAATCAACCATCTTGCAAGATCAAGCTACAACAGGTAAGGGTTTGACTTACCCTAATTATGTTGTATGTAATTTTTAGTTTTGGAATAGGAATTATTTTAGGGTTTTAAGAAAGATGATGGTGTATTCTTTTAGATTGTTTTGAGAAGCTGAAATGGAAATGATTAATACCGGAGTAGTATTAATCGGAATTGTGTTTGTTTCTAATTTGCCGGTATAGGCGGTAAAAATTAGTTATCCGAAAATTATTGAAATTTGACGGGGTAACTAAGTTAAATGCGTAGGTAATTATGGTTGAGTTATTTTTTTAGATTTCGATGTTTTCAATGACTAATCGGAATTATGTTTGTTTCTAATTTGCCGGTATAGGCGGTAAAAATTAGTTATCCGGAAATTAATGAAATTTGGCGGGGTAACTAAGTTAAATGTGTAGGTAATTATGGTTGAGTTATTTTTTGAGATTTCGACATTTTCAAGGACTAACCGGAATTGTGTTTGATTTGACTAAATCATGGAAGTAACATTGTTTAAACTTGTATGTTACTTGATTTATGAATTATATTTGCAATGCATGTACAATTGTTGGTATATCATTGTGTTGGAATATGTGGTATGTGTATGTTAAGGTCGAAAGTGGTCTTAATTGCATACGAGTTGTTGATTGTATATTGCATGGCATGGTTGGTCTTGAAATAGAGACGGTGAAACGGTGAGTTCACATTTTATAGACGTTGATCTTTGAATGGAAATAGACGTAGTGGCTTTGTCCCTAAAGGGAACATAGGCGGTGAAACTTGGGTTCACAAAAATAGACGTTGATCCTATAGTGGAAATAGACATAGTGGCTTTGATCCTATGTGAAAAAATAAGCGGTGGAACTTTGGGTCCACAAGTCGGTATCGCATTTGCATTGGTTGCATCGAGTTGAGAGCCACATGCATAATGATGTATATTATGAGTTTATGTGAAGATGATTGAGTTTGTGAAATTGGTTATGATGTGTGAATGAGTGTGATTACATGGTTAGGATGATAAATGGTTAAAGAGATAATTCTTGAATATAGCGAAATATGGAATATATGAATGTGCATTGTGTTAGTGATATACACGTATATTCAAGTATGGAGAATTCCTTTTATTTATTGCTTTCCATTGTTTTAAATTATATATTTCATGATTATTGGAATTCTCACCCTTCTGTTGGAATGATGCTTGATACGGCATCGCTCAGGTACCGAAGAGGGTAGTGCGAGGCACAAGGATTAGCGGATGCATTTAGGCTTGTAGTCCGTTATGTTTTGGTTATTGAGTCGATGTTATGATTGTAACACTTGGGGGTTTAGTGTATGCATTCGAACTCTTATTTTGTGGATGGATTATACTTGTATATAATCCTTTATTTTGATCATATTTTGATGTATGTATTATAAGACTTGATAACATGTTTGGTGTATGAACCATATGGCTTAATGCCTTGAATTTTACATTTTGGATTCCTCCTTTGGAGATGAAGTTACTATGATATCATTGCGTTTGAACGAAAAAGAAAGTATATGCCATGAATGTATTATGTGATTAAATGATTAAAGTGACGAATATGTCATGTCCGTTTTTCTCGAATAGGTGAATTGATGTTGTGACACTCCTTCCGTGCAATTTTATTTTCTATGATTTTAATTATATTATTTAATTCAGGGTTTATTAGAAGGGGTGTTACAATAGTGGTATCAGAGCATAGTCGGTCAGTTGTCAAGTCTTAACTTTGCTAATCCCATTGTATTTGATTGTATGTCTGACGTGATCGATACGTTTGTGTTATTCAGAAGAAGATGGTTGCTAGAAGGAATGATAACGCACTTGCTGAGGCTTTGCGATTGCTCGCGGGATCCTTGAATCAGATGCCGCAAGCTAATCCTTTTCAGCCAGATGGAGGTGATGATGGTTTTCATGCTCTCGGAAAGTTTTAGAAAAACAATCTTGAAATTCTGGCAGCAGATACTCAATGTCACAGTGAATGTTATGACACCGTATCTGACTTTCTATAAGATAGTAAATAAAAAAACAGTAAAGAACACAGTTAATTGTTTACCCAGTTCAGTGTGAAACAACACCTACTCTGGGGGCTACCAAGCCAGGGAGGAAATCCACTATAAGAGATATTAATTCAGGAATAAACCAACCAGTTTATCTCCTTCACTTAAGACCTACCCAATGCAACTTCAATCTAAGTTCAACTTAAACCTGAGTTCCTACTCACTCCCCCTCAATCACAGCAGTGATACTTAAACAATTGACTAATGAAATAATGAAGACACTCTTCAGAACATACACTTGATTATGCTTCACAGCTTTTAATCAAGTAACACAAACACTCGCGCTTCAAAGCTTTGAGTGATACATAAACCTAACTTGACCTTGCTTCAAAGCTTTAGTCAAGAGACACAAACACTCTTGCTTCAAAGCTTTGAGTGATACACAACCCTTACAATCAAAACCTACTCCAAGTCACTTATCACAATGATACTTTCTTGGATTACAACAGTTAAAACTATACAGCCCCTAATTGATCTTCTGTCAAAGAGTTAATTTCCAATCAGCTTTCTTGTTGAATATATATGCAGCTGTGTCTTCAGTTAGGGCTTCCACGAAAAGCTAGGGTTTAATTAGGGTTAACCTCAAGACTTGGTCACAAGACTTTATCAACCAGATTAGGGTTGAGCTAGGTTAACCTAAAGTCCACGTGAGATTCTGTTCTGGAATGAAAGAACCAAATTCCTGAAAAATCTCAGAATTAACCAAATTGCATAACTGTTAGATCAGTACAGGATGTCTTAACATTTGTTATGACATCAGAATTCCTGTTTAATGATTTTGGTAGAAAGTGATAAATGTGATCTTTGCAAAATGCTCAGATACACACTCATAAATAGCAGCTACTGTATGCCATTCTTTTTCTGCACAAAGTACCTAATAATCCAGAATGTTATGACATCAGTCATGACATTCACACACCTGGTTTTACCAAAAATACATGCCAATAACTAAACACTTACAAACTCCCCCTTTGGCAAATTTTTGGCTAAAACCCCTAAGCAATCAGAGAATAGAGAGCAGCAGAATGAATATGTCTGCAGAAAAATAATGTCTACCAAGTAATTAACACAAAATATCTCCCCCTCTTTAGCCACAAATAGGCCAAAGATACATGTACTTATATGTTATACAGTTATCCAAAATGAGTAATAAAAACAACAAATAAAATCTGAAATCACTTGCATCAACAGGAACCAGCATCAAGCTTGACAACTCCACCAAACTTTAAGCACTGTCATCTTCAGAGGAGGCACTTTCTTCAGCATTGAGCTGATCTTCAGCAGCATCCTCTTCCCTTCTTTGTCCTTCAGTCTCCTCCTGTTCTAATCTGGCAATTAGGTTCTCAAGAGTCTTTTTCCTTGTCTCCAGCTCTTTGCAGGTCTCCTTCAGCACAGCTATAACATCAGATGTTTTGGACTGAGTTTTTACAGTTGATGTCTCAGCTGATGTCATGACAATGTCAGGAACATGAGATCCTTGGAATAGCTTATAGTGCAACCCAAGAGCAGGGGCTCTTTTGCATACAGTATCTCTTTCCATCAGAATGTCTGGATACAGAGCAAGGACAATACCACATAGGAGGGAGGGAAAGGCAATAGGGCCTTTAACAGCATAGCTTCCAGCATGTTTTAATGTTTGATCAAAGATATACCTGCCATAGTCAAATTCAGTCCTGGTTCCAACAGCATAAATGAATCTCCCCAATCCTGTGGAGATGGTTGATTTATGGTTGGTAGGAACCCAGTTGGCTGCACCAATCTTGTGCAGGATGGCAAATTTCATGCTTAGCTTGCTAGCATTCAGCTTGCCTTTTAAGGGTCAGCACTTGACTTGTCTTGCTGTGATGGTTTGGCATACTTCATTGTCAGTAACTTCTAGTTCAGGGCAAGCCTCAATTGATCTTCCAAGGAATTTGTTAATTTCAGAGGGAGAGAATTTAACCTTTCTTCCTCTCACATAGACACATTCAAAGTCAGCTGACCTTCCATCAGCACATTCATCAGACAAATTCACTATGAATTCCTTGACAAGATTTTCATAGCATTTGGTAAACTTTACCACAGTCTTCATTAGTCCAGCAGCTTTGATTAGGTCCATGATTTCCTTACAATCCATGGCACCATTATTCAGTTCTCTTTCCAAGGCTATTCTCTTCAAGCAAACATACTTCCATCTGTTGGCATTTTCAGGGTGGTGAAATGAAATGTTGTCAGTGGGGACTTCAGGAACTTTAGCCATTTTGCTGGAAGGGAGTTTCCTTCTGAGAGGAATGTCTTCAGCATCAATTTCAAATTCTGATTCCTCATCAGAATCAGAAGGTTCAGGCTCTTTCCTCTTCTTTTCTATTGGTTGTCTCACAGGCTTTGAGAGACTCCCAGCATGTACTCGGGCTTTCACCTTCCCTTTGGACAGTCCAGTCTTCACAGTTTCTACACCAGTCTTGCCTTCAGACCTGGTTTTCTTATCAGCAGGCTTCTCTTTGGTCAGATATTTTGCAGCATCCTGATTACCCTTTATGTTCATCATTCTCCTAGCTATGCTAGGGTTGATATTTGCAATTAGGTCATTGTCTGAGTATTCCTCATCCACATCAATAACAGGTGGTTCAACATTCTTCTCTGAAGGGTTCGGGATATCATCAAGATTTTCAGATGATTTCTGAATGTTGTCATTTGGTGTCTCAACATTCTCAGAGACATCTGGATTTACTTCAACATTTGGGCTTGCTGATTCTTGATTTAATGGAACAGAAATCCCAGGTACAGAGTGGTTCTCACTTAGAATTCTTGTAACAAGCCTAGCTATTGCTTGATGTACATAAGCTGAGCCTTCCCTATTTGGTACAGAAGATGAAGGTTGAGAGGGATTACCGGATGAATTAGCTTGATACCTTCCTGCATGCCTTGTTCTCAGCTTTTTGACCTTGGAGGGGTTAGTTGCCATTTCTCTAAGAGGAGTAATCTCCAGGACTTCAGAATCCATGCATGATGTGATTGCCCGAGAATCTCAATCAGAGGATGAGGATGAAACGGTCGTCTTGGATGAGGATGATGTTTGAGACATTTTGATAGTCTTAGAAAACCAGTAGCAACTAGAGAGAAAACTTTGATTGAGAGAATGGGATTTGTTGCAGAGTCGAGAGAGGAAGGAGGCAAATGAGTGTCTATTCAACTTCTTAATAATTTTGAAAGAAATGGGAAAACATGTGATTAACCCAATCAAAATAGACTTAACAAAAATAACTCCTTCAACCCTTGTTTTAAGCAAAATTAATTGCTACAATTCCTCATGTTGGCAAATACCCAACTTGCCCCTAAAGTTTTCAAATTGATTTGCATCAAGTGCCTTGGTAAAAATGTCAGCCAGTTGTAGCTCAGTGGCAACATGTTCCAGTTTAATCGTATTCTCTTCTACAAGGTCTCTGATAAAGTGATGTCTAATGTCAATATGCTTAGTCCTGCTATGCTGAATAGGATTCTTGGAAATGTTGATTGTACTCAGATTGTCACAGTACAATGTCATAACATCTTGTGTGACATTATACTCAGTAAGCATCTGTTTCATCCAGATCATTTGAGAACAGCTACTACCAGCTGCAATGTATTCAGCTTCAGTAGTAGAGAGACACACAGTTCTGTTTCTTGCTGAACCAGGAGACCAGATTATTTCCTAAGAAGAAACATCCTCCAGAGGTGCTTTTTCTATCATCAGCACTTCCAGCCCAATCAGCATCACAATAACCAGTCAGAGTTGTTTCACAACCATGAGAGTACAGCAAGCCATAGTTGTAAGTTCCACTTACATACTTCAAAATTCTCTTCACTTGGTTGATATGACTGACTTTAGGATCAGCTTGGTATCTTGCACAAACTCCAACTGCAAAAGCAATGCCAGGTCTGCTGGCTGTTAAGTACAGCAGACTTCCTATCATGCTTCTGTACGGGCTTTGGTCCACCTTAACCCCACTTGAATCTTTGGATAGCTTTAAATGAGTAGGTGCAGGAGTCCTTTTGTGACTGGCATTCTCCATACCAAACTTCTTGACAATGTTCTTTGCATACTTGCTTTGAGATAGAAAGATTGAGTCCTCCATCTGTGAGACTTGCAGTCCAAGAAAATAAGTCAGTTCTCCCATGAGACTCATTTCGAATTCAGCCTGCATCTGGTCAGCAAAATATTTAACCATTTGTTCTGACATTCCCCCAAACACTATGTCATCAACATATATTTGAGCTACCATTAACTTCCCTCCTTCATTTTTGACAAAGAGGGTTTTATCCAAGCCTCCTTTTCTGTATCCTTTGTCTGAGAGAAATTTTGTTAACCTGTCATACCATGCTCTAGGAGCTTGTTTCAGGCCATATAGTGTTTTCTTCAATTTGTAGACATGATCAGGGTGGTTTGGATCCACAAAACCTTTAGGCTGTTCCACATAAACTTCCTCATTTAAGTACCCATTTAGGAAGGCACTTTTTACATCCATCTGAAATAACTTGAACTTCAGGAGACAAGCAATTCCCAATAGCAGTCTGATAGATTCCAGTCTAGCTACAGGGGCAAAGGTCTCATCAAAATCAACCCCTTCAACTTGAGTGTATCCTTGGGCAACAAGTCTTGCCTTATTCCTAGTGACAACTCCTTCAGCATCTGATTTGTTCTTGTATATCCATTTTGTGCCAATGATGTTTGTTCCCTCTGGTCTAGGAACTAACTCCCAAACTTCATGTTACTTAAATTAGTTCAATTCATCTTGCATTGCACCAATCCAGTATTCATCAGTTAAAGCCTCCTTAACATTTCTTGGTTCAATTTTAGACACAAAGCAAGAGTTTGAGCTGATTTCTCTAGATCTTGTAACGACTCCACTGTTAGGATCCCTTATGATGAGTTCTTTAGGATGATCCTTCTGAATTCTGATGGAAGGGATTTTGCTAGCTTCCTTGGATTCAGAGTCTGTTGTAGTGGTGTTAGGTAGGTCATGCTGTTGAGTTGGAGTCTCAAAGAATGTCTCAACATTACAAGGGACATTTGTTTCTTCATGATAATCATCAACTATGACATTTATTGATTCCATCATGAATTTGGTCCTGGAATTGAATACCCTATAAGCTCTGTTGTTGGAGGAGTATCCTAGAAATATACCTTCATCACTTTTAGGGTCCAGCTTTCTCCTTTGTTCACGATCTGCCAGAATATAGCATTTGCTGCCAAATACATGGAAGTACTTTACAGTTGGCTTTCTCCCTTTCCAGAGTTCATAAATGGTGGATGAGGTTCCCTTTCTCAAAGTGACTCTGTTATGGACATAACAGGCTGTATTCATAGCTTCAGCCCAAAAATGAATAGGAAGTCTTTTGGCATGTATCATAGCTCTGGCAGATTCCTGTATGGTCCTATTTTTCCTTTCTACAACTCCATTTTGTTGAGGAGTTATAGGAGAAGAGAATTCATGACTAATTCCTTCTGAGGAACAGAACTCATTAAACTTACTGTTTTCAAATTCCTTGCCATGATCACTTCTGATTCTGACAATACACCCTTCTTTTTCTCTTTGAATTCTTTTGCATAGTTCTTTAAAAACTTCAAATACATCAGATTTTTCCCTAATGAAGTTAATCCAGGTGAATCTGGAAAAATCATCCACAACAACATAGGCATATCTTTTTCCACCAAGACTTTCCACCTGCATTAGTCCCATCAGATCCATATGTAGAAGTTCTAGAACCTTAGAGGTGGTCAGATGTCTTGACTTTGGATGTGACATCCTAGTCTGCTTGCCAACCTGACATTCACCACAAACTCTCCCTTCATCAATTTGCAGTCTTGGAATCCCTCTGACTGCCTCCATGGATATAATCCTTTTCATTCCTCTTAGATGAAGATGGCCAAGTTTTTGGTGCCACAGTTTCACCTCTTTTTCTTCTTTGGCAATAGAACACACAGTGGAGTAATTAGTGTTCTCAGGCTCCCACAAGTAACAGTTGTCTTTAGATCTGACTCCTTTCATTACAACTTCTTGTTTTTAATTGGTTACAAGACATTCAGATTTTGAGAAGTTGACCTTGAATCCTAGATCACATAATTGACTGATACTAATGAGATTAGCAGTCAGGCCTTTTACCAATAGTACTTCATTTAGATTTGGAACTCCAGGGCTGTCCAAGTTACCAACTCCTTTGATTTCTCCTCTAGCACCATCTCCAAAGGTCACATAACTAGTGGTGTGAGGTTTAACATTATTGAGAAGGTTCTTGATTCCAGTCATGTGCTTAGAACACCCACTGTCAAAGTACCAGTCTTCCTTTGCAGAGACTCTAAGGGAAGTGTGGGCTATCAGGGAAGTAGCCTTTTTCTTCCACTGTGGAGTATGTGGTACCTTGTTAGACTTAGGTTTGACACATGGTTTTTGATTAGGGTATCCATACAATCTGAAGCAGAATGGCTTTATGTGACCAAACCTCCCACAATGATGACATCTCCATCTTTGGTATTTTTTCTTCATATTTCTCTGTTCCCGATGTTGAGTGCTGTGTTGTGACATCTGCTTTGACATTTGTTTATCAGGCCTGATCTTCTTGTCTGCACCAGATTTCTTTGCTACCACAAATCCTAGACCAGACTTGTTTCCCACATTTTGTCCAACCTGAAGGATTTCTTCCAATTTGTCAGTTCCATTTGTCAGCATTTTGACAGATTTGGTCATCTGGTTCAGTTTTGAGCTTAGTATTTGAACTTCCCCTTCTAGATGACTTATAGTTTCAATGTCTGCCCTTTTTTCAGCCTCCAACTTTATTATGAGTTTTGTTTGTCTCTCATTTTGCAGACAGACTTCAGCACTTCTGATACATAATTTCTTGTAGGTATCAGTCAGTTCTTCAAATGTCACTTCCTCATCACTAGTGTCACTTTCAGAGGTACAAACACCAGTTAGTGCAGTAACTAGTTTGGCAGATTCTTCTTCAGAATTACTTTCTGAATCACAGTCATACCAGGTAACAGACATTCCTTTCTTTTGTTTCTTAAGAAAGGTAGGACATTCAGCTCGAATATGCCCATATCCTTCAGATCCATGGCATTGAATTCCTCTGCTTTGATTTCCCTTCTCTTCAGACTTTGGTCTTCTGCTGGAGTCATAAGATCTGTTAATGTCAGAAGGAATGTTCTTAACATTTGACCTTGACTTTGGATCCATTCTCTTGATGAATTTGTTGAATTGTCTTCCAAGCATGGCTATAGCTTCTGAAATATTTTCTTCTTCATCCTCCTTGTTTTCATCTTCAGTGTTGGATACAAGTGCTATGCTCTTGTTTTTCTTGTCAGCATTTTCACTGATCCCCATCTCAAAAGTCTGAAGAGACCCAATGAGTTCATCTACCTTCAACTTGCTGATATCCTGGGCTTCCTCTATAGCAGTTACCTTCATTGCAAATCTTTTAGGCAAGGATCTGAGAATCTTTCTCACCAGTTTTTCTTCTGACATCTTTTCTCCCAATGCTCCTGAGGTTTTTGCAATCTCCAAGATGTTCATGTGAAACTCATGAATGGTTTCATCTTCCATCATCCTTAGGTTCTCAAACTTGGTAGTCAGCATCTGAAGTCTTGACATTTTTACTTTGGATGTGCCCTCATGAGTAGTTTTGAGAGTGTCCCAAACTTCCTTGGCCAGTTCACATTGATGTACTAGTCTGAATATGTTTCTATCAATTCCATTGAACAAGGCATTTAAAGCTTTGGAGTTACCCAGGGCTAACTCATCTTCTTCTTTGCTCCATTCTTCCTCAGGCTTCAGACTGATTGTCCCATCTTTCTCAGTTATGGTGGGATGGTTCCATCCTTTGTCAGAAGCTCTCCAAGCCTTTTTGTCCAGAGATTTTAAGAAGGCAATCATACGAGGTTTCCAGTAGTCATAATTTGATCCATCCAGAATGGGTGGTCTGTTTACAAAAACTCTTTCTTTGTCCATAGTGCCAGAAAGTGATATCCCTAGATCTCACCCAGTAAGACAGGCAGGGTGCCTGCTCTGATGCCAATTGAAATTCTGGCAGCAGATACTCAATGTCACAGTGAATGTTATGACACCGTATCTGACTTTCTATAAGATAGTAAATAAAAAAACAGTAAAGAACACAGTTAATTGTTTACCCAGTTCAGTGTGAAACAACACCTACTCTGGGGGCTACCAAGCCAGGGAGGAAATCCATTATAAGAGATATTAATTCAGGAATAAACCAACCAGTTTATCTCCTTCACTTAAGACCTACCCAATGCAACTTCAATCTAAGTTCAACTTAAACCTGAGTTCCTACTCACTCCCCCTCAATCACAGCAGTGATACTTAAACAATTGACTAATGAAATAATGAAGACACTCTTCAGAACATACACTTGATTATGCTTCACAGCTTTTAATCAAGTAACACAAACACTCGTGCTTCAAAGCTTTGAGTGATACATAAACCTAACTTGACCTTGCTTCAAAGCTTTAGTCAAGAGACACAAACACTCTTGCTTCAAAGCTTTGAGTGATACACAACCCTTACAATCAAAACCTACTCCAAGTCACTTATCACAATGATACTTTCTTGGATTACAGCAGTTAAAACTATACAGCCCCTAATTGATCTTCTGTCAAAGAGTTAATTTCCAATCAGCTTTCCTGTTGAATATATATGCAGCTGTGTCTTCAGTTAGGGCTTCCACGAAAAGCTAGGGTTTAATTAGGGTTAACCTCAAAACTTGGTCACAAGACTTTATCAACCAGATTAGGGTTGAGCTAGGTTAACCTAAAGTCCACGTGAGATTCTGTTCTGGAATGAAAGAACCAAATTCCTGAAAAATCTCAGAATTAACCAAACTGCATAACTGTTAGATCAGTACAGGATGTCTTAACATTTGTTATGACATCAGAATTCCTGTTTACTGATTTTGGTAGAAAGTGATAAATGTGATCTTTGTAAAATGCTCAGATACACACTCATAAATAGCAGCTACTGTATGCCATTCTTTTTCTGCATAAATTACCTAATAATCCAGAATGTTGTGACATCAGTCATGACATTCACACACCTGGTTTTACCAAAAATACATGCCAATAACTAAACACTTACAAATCTGCCTACCTTCAAGGGATAGCATGCACCTGAAGAAGCTCAAGAGTGGTTGAAGGCTATAGAAAATATTTTCCGAGTGATGAATTGTACCGATGCTCAGAAGGTGCAATTCGGAACTCACATGTTGGTGAAAGAAGCTGAGGATTGGTGGATTAACATGAGTCAGAGATATGATGAAGAGAACATCGTGGTTACTTGGGCTATTTTCCGAGATGCATTCTTAGAGAACTTCTTTCTCGAGGATGTCCGTGGGAAGAAAGAGGTGGAGTTTCTTGAATTGAAACAAGGAAACGGTATTGTTGCTGAATATGATACTAACTTTCAAGAGCTTATTAAGTATTGTCCTCACTACAATAACGCAAATTCCGAAAGATCCAAATGTCTTAAATTTGTTAATGGCTTGAGGCCGGATGTGAAGAAGGCGATTTCTTATCAGCAAATCACCCACTTTTCTGAATTGGTGAACAAGATTCATATCTATGATGAGGATAGTCAAGAAAGTAGTGCTTATTATAAGAACTTGCATGAGAAGAAAGGTAAGGGGCAAATGCATCCTAATCCTTATGAAGGAAAGGGAAATCAACCAATAGGTGGAGGAAATAATCCAAGTGGGGGAGTGATTACTTCGATCAAATGTTTCAAGTGTGGAAAAGAGGGACATCATGCTCTAGAATGTCGCTGAGGAATTGTGAAGTGTTTTAAGTGTGACAAAGTAGGTCACAAAGCTATGGATTGTCGGGTTGGTTCTGTTGTGACTTGCTACAACTGTGGTGAGTGAGGTCACATTAGTACCAAATGCACAAAGCCAAAGAAAGAGACCAGAAAGGTGTTCGCATTGTCTGGTGTCGAGACTTCAGCAGATGAGAGATTGATCAGAGGTATGTGCTTTATTCATAACGTGCCTTTGATTGTTATTATTGATATGGTGAGACTCATTATTTTATTTTATTGGATTATGTTACGAGATTGGGCCTTGTGTTATCTGATATGAGTAGGAGTATGGTAGTAGATACTCCTGCGATGGGTTCAGTTTCTACTTCAACTATATGTTTAAAGTGTCCTTTGCGTATGTGTGGTAGAGATTTTGAGGTGGATATTATATGTCTTTTGTTGAGTCAGCTAGATGTCATTCTGGGTATGGACTGGTTGAGATCCAACCATGTCTATATTAATTGTTTTGCTAAAGTGATTCTTTTTCTCGAGTCCGAGAAAGAAGGTGGTTCATTTTTATCTATGCAACAGATGAAGAGGTGTGTTAGAGATGGAGCCGAATTGTTTGTGTTGATGGCGAGCATGGATATTAGTGAAAGTAGAGTGGGAAAAGAATTTCCAGTTGTACGAGACTTTCCTGAAGTGTTTCCAGAAGAAGTTATCGATTTACCTCCAGAACATGAAGTAGAGTTTGCTATTGATCTAGTTCCTGGTGCTAATCCTATTTAGATGGCTCTGTATCGGATGTCACCATCGGAATTGGGAGAACTAAAAAGCCAACTTGAAGAGTTACTTGATAAGAAGTTCATTCGTTCGAGTGTATCTCTGTGGAGTGCACCAGTGTTGTTAGTAAAGAAGAAAGAAAGTAAAATGAGGTTGTGTGTGGACTATAGGCAGTTGAACAAGGTTACTATCAAGAACAAGTATCTATTACCTAGGATTGATGACTTGATGGACCAGTTGGTTGGTGCTTGTATGTTCAGCAAAATTGACTTGAGATCTAGTTATCATCAAATCCGTGTGAAGGCTAGTGATATTCAGAAGACGGCATTTAGGACGACGTATGGACACTATGAGTATTCGGTGATGCCTTTCGGTGTTATGAATGCACCTGGTGTGTTTATGAAGTATATGAAGAGAATC
Source organism: Vicia faba (assembly GCA_948472305.1). Classification (NCBI taxonomy): domain Eukaryota; kingdom Viridiplantae; phylum Streptophyta; class Magnoliopsida; order Fabales; family Fabaceae; genus Vicia; species Vicia faba. The sequence continues at coordinate 744,954,459 of OX451739.1, forward strand.
TTTCATGAGTTCTTTGATAATTTTGTGGTGGTCTTTATTGATGACATTCTTATCTATTCTAAGAATGAAGTAGAGCATGCCGAGCACTTAGGAGTGGTGTTGTCTATTTTGAAAGAGAATCAGTTGTTTGCTAAACTCTCTAAGTGCAAATTTTGGTTGGAGCAAGTAAGCTTTCTTGGTCATGTGATATCTCGTGGAGGTATCGTCGTGGATCCAACAAAGATTGAAGTTGTGTCAGAGTGGGAATCTCCTAAGTCTATTTTTGAGATACGAAGTTTTCTTGGTTTAGCCGGTTACTACTGTAAGTTCATTGAAGGTTTTCCAAGTTAGCTTTACCTTTGACGCAATTGACGAGAAAAGGTCAAGCGTTCGTGTGGACTACTCAGTGTGAGGATAGCTTCCAAGAGCTTAAGAGGAGGTTGACTACTGCTCCTGTATTAATTTTACCTAATCCATCCAAGTCGTTTGTTGTGTATTGTGATGCTTCATTGATGGGGTTAGGTGGTGTGTTAATGCAAAAATGGGCAAGTGGTAGCTTATGCTTCGAGGCAACTTAAAATGCATGAGAGGAATTATCCGACTCATGACTTGGAGTTGGTAGTTGTGGTTTTGTGTTGAATATCTGGAGACATTACTTATTTGGATCGAGATTCGATGTTTTCAGTGATCATAAAAGCTTGAAATATTTGTTTGATCAGAAAGAGTTGAATATGAGACAAAGAAGGTGGTTGGAGTTCTTGAAGGATTATGATTTTAGCTTGAATTACCATCCTGGAAAGGCGAACGTCGTTGTCGACGCATTGAGTAGGAAATTATTACATATTTCTTTGTTAATGGTGAGATAATGGGAATTGCTTGAACAGTTTCGAGACTTGAGTTTGGTTTGTGAAGAAACTTATTTTGGTGTGAAACTTGGTATGTTGAAGCTTACAAGTGGAATCTTGGATGAGATAAAAGAAGGATAGAAATCGGACTTGGTTTTGGTTGACAAGTTGACTTTAGTTAACCAAAGTCAAGGTGGAGAGTTTAGAATTGATGAGAACGGTGTTCTGAGTTGTCGTGATCGAGTTTGTGTTCCTGATGTTGGTGATGTGAAAAAGAGGATCCTTGAGGAAGGACACCGAAGTGGATTGAGCATTCATCCTGGTGCCACAAAGATGTATCAAAATTTGAGAAAGTTGTTTTGGTGGCCTGGTATGAAAAAGGAGATAGCAGAGTTTGTGTATTCATGTTTGGTTTGTCAAAAGTCCAAGATAGAGCATCAGAAGCCATCCGGATTGTTGCAACCTTTGCCTATCCCGGAATGGAAGTGGGACAGTATCTCTATGGATTTTGTTTCAGGTTTACCAAGGACTCCGAGTAACTATGAGGCTATTTGGGTTATAATAGATAGATTGACTAAATCTGCTCATTTTATTCCAATTAGAATGGATTACTCGATGGAGAGACTTGTGAAGTTGTATGTGGAAAGGATAGTGTGTTTGCATGGTATTTCGACGTGTATTGTTTCGGATAGAGATCCTAGATTTACTTCTAGATTTTGGGAAGGTTTGCAAAGAGCTTTGGGTACTAAATCGCGTTTGATTTCTGCTTATCATCCACAGACGAATGGTCAAACGGAAAGGACGATTCAATCACTCGAAGATCTTTTGCGGGCATGTGTGTTGGAACAAGGAGGTTCATAGGAGAGTTACTTACCTTTGATTGAGTTTACCTATAACAATAGTTTTCATTCTAGTATAGGTATGGCTCCTTTTGAGGCATTGTATGGAAGGCATTGTAGAACACCTTAATGTTGGTACGAGTCGGGAGAGAGTGTGGCGGTTGGACCGGAAATTGTGCAACAAACTACGGATAAGATTAAGTTGATTAGAGAGAAGATGAAGATTTCTCAAAGTCGTCAAAAGAGATACCATGATAAGAGGAGGAAGCCTCTTGAGTTCAAGAAGGATGACCATGTGTTTTTGAGAGTAAATCCTACTACAGGTGTTGGTCGGGCACTTAAATCGCGGAAGTTGACACCTCGGTTTATTAGTCCGTATCAAATTTCGGAGAGGGTTGGTAATATGGCTTATAGGATTTCATTACCACCATCACTTTCAAATTTACATGATGTGTTTCATGTGTCGCAATTGCGAAAGTATATTGCGGATCCGTCTCATGTAGTTCAAGTGGATGATGTGGAGGTTAGAGATGACTTAACCATTGAGACTTTACCGACAAGGATCGAAGATCGGAAAGTGAAACAACTTAGAGGGAAAGAGATTTTTTTGGTAAAGGTAGTGTGGGGTGGTTCGGCTAACGGAAACATCACTTGGGAGCTAGAGAGCCGGATGATGGAATCATATCCCAAGTTGTTCGTTTAGAGGTAATTTTCGAGGCCGAAAATCTTTTAAGTGGGGGAGAGTTGTAACATCCCGTTTTAATTAATGGTATTTATATTATTATTATTATTTTCTGAAAATTATCGGTTGATATTTAGTTTGGTAACTTGATAATTATTTAGTCGGTTATTCGGTCTGGTAGTTGATTAAATTGATTTATCCAGTTTATCGGAAAATAATTATTTTATATGATAATATTGTATTTGGTGTGTGTTAATTGATTAATTAGTGATAATTGAATTATTAAAGTATTTATTTAATTATATTAAGTTAGTTTAATTAAATAATATAAATTAGTTTATTAAATAAAATAAAGTGTATATATATATATATATATATATATATATCAGTATGAATAGAAATATAATATATATGTTAAGTTAGAAGTTAAAGTGACAGTAAGAAACAGAAGAATAGAAAAGAGAGAAAACAGAGGGAAGTAGAGAGAATAGAAAAGAAGGGAAAACTAGGGTTTGGAAAGAAGACGAAGGTTGTTGTAAAAGAAAATCAACCATCTTGCAAGATCAAGCTACAACAGGTAAGGGTTTGACTTCCCCTAATTATGTTGTATGTGATTTTTAGTTTTGGAATAGGAATTATTTTAGGGTTTTAATATAGATGATGGTGTGTTCTTTTAGATTGTTTTGTGAAACTGAAATGGAATGGATTAATACCGGAGTAGTATTAATCGGACATGTGTTTGTTACTAATTTGTCGGTATAGGCGGTAAAAATTAGTCATCTGGAAATTAATGAAATTTGGAGGGGTAACTAAGTTAAATGCGTAGGTAATTATGGTTGAATTATTTTTTGAGATTTCGACGTTTTCAAGGACTAATCAGAATTGTGTTTGTTTCTAATTTGCCGGTATAGGTAGTAAAAATTAGTTATCCCGAAATTAATGAAATTTGACAGGGTAACTAAGTTAAATGCGTAGGTAATTATGGTTGAGTTATTTTTTGAGATTTCGACGTTTTCAAGGACTAACCAGAATTGTGTTTGATTTGAATAAATCATGGAAGTAACATTGTTTAAACTTGTATGTTACTTGATTTGTGAATTATATTTGCAATGGATGTACAATAATTGGTATTTCATTGTGTTGGAATATATGGTATGTGTATGTTAAGGTCGGAAGTGGTTTTAATTGCATACGAGTTGTTGATTATACATTGCATGGCATGGTTGGTCTTGAAATAGAGACGGTGAAATGGTGGGTTCATATTTTATAGACGTTGATCCTTGAATGGAAATAGACGTAGTGGCTTTGACCCGGAAAGGGAACATAGGCAGTGAAACTTGGGTTCACAAAAATAGACGTTGATCCTATAGTGGAAATAGACGTAGTGGCTTTGATCCTATGTGAAAAAATAAGCGGTGGAACTTTGGGTCCACAAGTCGGTACCGCATTTGCATTGGTTGCATCGAGTTGTGAGTCACATGCATAATGATGTATATTATGAGTTTATGTGAAGATGATTGAGTTTGTGAAATTGGTTATGATGTGTGAATGAGTGTGATTACATGGTTAGGATGATAAATGGTTAAAGAGATAATTCTTGAATATAGCGAAATATGGAATATATGAATGTGCATTGTGTTAGTGATATACACGTATATTCAAGTATGGAGAATTCCTTTTATTTATTGCTTTCCATTGTTTTAAATTATATATTTTATGATTATTGGAATTCTCGCCCTTCTGTTGGAATGATGCTTGATACGGCATCACTCAGATACCGAAGAGGGTAGTGCGAGGCACAAGGATTAGCGGATGTATTTAGGATTGTAGTCCGTTATTTTTTGGTTATTGAGTCGATGCTCTGATTGTAACACTTGGGGGTTTAGTGTACACATTCGAACTCTTATTTTGTGGATGGATTATACTTGTAAATAATCCTTTATTTTGATCATATTTTGTTGTATGTATTATGAGACTTGATAACATGTTTGGTGTATGAACCATATGGCTTAATGCCTTGAATTTTATATTTTGGATTCCTCCTTTGGAGATGAACTTACTATGATTTCGTTGCATTTGCACGAAAAAGAAAGTATACGCCATGAATGTATTATGTGATTAAATAATTAAAGTGACGAATATGTCATGTCCGTTTTTCTCGAATAGGTGAATTGATGTTGTGACACTCCTTCCGTGCAATTTTATTTTCTCTAATTTTAATTATATTATTTAATTCGGGGTTTATTAGAAGGGGTGTTACACCTTGAGCATTTGAGATCTTTGGTGAGAAATGTCTTAAGAAAAGAGAGGGAAAACTTAGGGGTAAAATAGATACCAATGGAACCTTCATGGATCTCATGCATAAACATGTCTACTTCGTGTCTATCCACACATCTAAGCAAGACCATGTCATAATTTCTACTGTATAACACATCTTCATTGAGGAAAAAGATACCTGCTAATATTCTCAATGTCTTCCTATCTTTGTTGGACGCACCAAGCAGTATTCTTGAGTCTGAAGGAAGTGCTTGATATCATAATACCAAGGTTTTTCATCGGGAATCCCCTCAGTAGTAAACACATGAGTTGGTCTATCAAGATGTTGAATTGTAATCTGAGGTACATCGTTCCAAGCATTTACTTGGTACATGGAAGCCAAAGTGGCTAAAGCATATGCCATTTGATTCTCATCTCTGGGAATATGATGGAATTCAACTTTATTGAAGAAAGGTAATAATCTTCTTGCATAATCTTTGTAGGGAATAAAGCCAATGTGACGAGTCTCCCATTCTCCTTTGATATGAATTATTACCAAAGCTAAATCACCATATACATCAAGAATTTTGATTTTGAGATCTATAGTGTGATACGGTGGGAGAACTGACTTGAGGGTTTTGCGTTTTATTGCAAATGTTGCGGTTAGTAAGAGTCTCCACCGACTTTTCTTTTATCCAAAAGGAAAGGTGAAAAAGCACAGGAAAGACCTTTGAGATGTTTTCTTGAGTTAGGGGGGTAGATTATGAAAAGGTAAGGTATTAGCACCCTTTTCATCCATGGTTTTCCATGGGCTCTTAGTTACTTGCTTAGATCACTTGCTTTTGGTTTGTTTGAAATTGTGTTTGGTGTGGTTTTGAAAGTATTTTGTAAAAGAGGCCATTTGTTTAGGCAATCTTTGTAATGATTCTCGTTCGTAAGAATGTATACAAAGATGTTTGTCTTTTGGAAATGTTTTCAATATTTGTAAGATGTTCTTGAAATGTGTGTGTTTGTTTTGAAAAATAGCAAGGATAGTTGTTTAAAATTAGAGCAAGTAACTAGAAGTAATCTATCTACACAAATGTTTTTCTTATGCATTTTCTATTCCTTTGACATTGTTGTCTTACCATTGATTTTGCGAGCAACCCTATATTTGGATGTAAACGGGACGGGCGTGGGTCATCGTATAACCATGATTAGCAATGTTTGCAAAGTATCTTAGCATTTTTGAGGGACCAAGATCATTTTTGTAAGGCAAATTAGAATAGCGTCATCGAGGGACTATGATCTTTATATTTGTTTGTTTTGCCAAGATACTTCGCATGCGTAACATGGCTATTTTTGTATAAGGCAACCAAGTGGAGAAACCCTAAGGATGCTTGTGTGCAAGTGTATCATTTTCATGCTTTGGTTTTATCTTGTATTTAGGGTTTTCTATTTTGCTTTGTTTTGATCTTATCATACAAATTCTAATTACTAATCATGGCATGTAAAGCGGTAAATTGCGTAATGTAAATATTACTAAGCTATTACAACAATTTTATGTGAGAGGGGGATACAAATTTGAATGGGGATTTGCAAGAATGTAAACATAAATAAATTATTACAACCAAATCGAATTTGTACGAATATTAAAATTAAAAAAATACAATATTTAAAGATGCAATATAATATACATGTAAAAAAAGATTTTTGTCTTGTTTTTATGTAAAAGAAATTTTAATCTAAACCTAAACCTAAAAATATAAGGAAAAGAAATAGTTTTTAGAAGGGAGGCTTAACCCTAATTATTATTTTAAAAGAAAATAAAGTTCTTATATACTATTTTTTATGTGTTTTTTGTATTGCAATAATAAATAATATTGTATAAAAATATGAAGTTTTTATATATGCAAAAATAAATAATTATAAGTATGGAATGCGAAATAAATTAAACTAAACATGTTTTAATTATATTTTACAAGTTTATTAGGAAAAATAAATAATATATATATATATATATATATATATATATATATATATATATATATATATATATATATATATATATATATATATATATATATATATATATATATATATATATATATATATATATATATATATATATATATATATATATATATATATATATATATATATATATATATATATATATATATATATATATATATATATATATATATATATATATATATATATATATATATATATATATATATATATATATATATATATATATATATATATATATATATATATATATATATATATATATATATATATATATATATATATATATATATATATATATATATATATATATATATATATATATATATATATATATATATATATATATATATATATATATATATATATATATATATATATATATATATATATATATATATATATATATATATATATATATATATTGAAGATAAAATATATTATTATGTGAAAAATAAAATAAAGTAAAATATGATATTATCAAATTTATATTTTTTAGGATTTTTATGCATCAAAGAAAATATTTAATGTATTAAAATGAAAATAAAACAAATAAAATAAAAATATAAAAATAGTTGGGCAAAGGGGGTGTCTTGAATAATCAAGTGGTGAAAGTTAGCAAAAACAGCTAAGCCCAACGTGGAGGCTCAAACCTGCAAAAAGCCAAAACTGAAAAATGTGAAAAAACAAAAGTAGCGCCCAGGTTCGAACCCAGGACATGGGTCTTACTAGCGCGCTACTTTACCACTGGGGTGGGTGTACATCCATTGTCTTAAGTGAAATGAAAATAACATAACATGAACAAAGTTCTTGCCCTGTACTTCATCTTCTTCCCCAAGCTGGCCGGGTGCTCTGTAACTCTCTCATTCTTCCATGAAAATTAAAACTCATAACATGAAAGTTGTAGTATTTGATCTCACGATTCTAACCATACAAGTTATGTAAACTGACAATCAAAGATCAGAGAGAATTTTAAAATCCCTAAATTTAAACCTAATTTTTTCAGAAACTTCAAGTTCTACATTCTCTCAGCTTAGGTCAAATAAATGCAAGATAATGATATGTACAGTTTCGTTGTAATGAGGACTACATTATTTATTCACAAATCGTGGCCAATGGTTTCCTGTACAAGAAGATAGAAGTTGAGATTTTTACCTCCTTCAGTTGAAATTGTGGATGGAACTGGAGTGAGTTTGATGGAGGCCTGATGCTTGCTTGAGCTTCCTTAAACTTCCCTGAATGTATTCCAACCCTTGCCTTGCCTTGAAAGTGTCTGAAACTCCTTGGCCAAGTCAACCTGCAAGCTTTGAAAACAAAAATGGCAGATGATGGAGAAGTGGTTACAGTACAGGGATGAAGGTCTGGATTGGTTAGATATCAAGTAGATAAGATGTTTTGATGGTCAAGACTTGAAACGCACGAGCCAAATGGGAGATTGGTATGCTTATGCAAAAACTGCAAGTCTTGACAGTTTTTTGGTGTTTTTGATTTTTAGGGTGTTTCAGCCTTTAAGTAATCGTGTCTTGGGTTGTATTATGTTTGTATATTAGTATGGAGAAGGTCTTAAGTCAGCTCTTCCACAGGTTTGTAAGTTATAGACTTTTGGCCACCTTTCTTGCTTTTGAAGCAAAGTGACAAGACAAGGCTTTACATGCTTGTACTGGCTTGCTTAGGGTTGGTATCTGTTATATACAAGTTTCCTTAGGTATGTGGTACTTATATGTGCCAAGGAGACAGGTTCAATGCTCAAGATTTGTAAAGTTTGCAAAAGTCGAACTTTTCCAAAATGGCAATGGTCACTTTATGCCATTTATGGAATTACAACTTGGGTAATGGTTCTAAGGCTTGGATTAAATCCTTGTCAATTGAGTAAGCATTAAATTATGGAGTAAGGAACAAGTTTGGGACCTGTAAAGCATGGATTAGGCAGCATAGGTACTGATTGGAAAATTGTTCTTCATGAAAATGGCTTGAACCAAAAGTGAGAAATTGCCAACTTCATCTCTTCGATTCTCCCTACTCAAAAATAATCTTGAGAATTTCTTGGACATTTTGGAAAGCTTGCGATGTTCTCTATAACTCGTCTTTGAAATGAATTTCAAGATACCTCTTGGAACTAGGTGAAAAATTGCCATGAATTTGGGTCCAAAACCAGCCTAAATTAGGGCAAAAATTCACTAAGTTACTTAGTTCATGAGCATGTATTCATAAATTTATATCTTGAGATCCAAGCATCTTTAGGGAAAAGTGTGTGAAGCAAAGTTGTAGATTTTATGGAGGTCTACAACTTTCATGTTGGAACTTTCTTTGAATCATTATGCATCATGGTGAAAAAGTGGCCTAAAGTTGAAAAAAATAAGAAATTTTCTATACTTAGAAAATTTTCTAAGTTAAGAAAATTTTCAAATTTAAATCCTAATCTTCAAACTTGGATTTCTTAATGAACAAGTTTCACATTTTGACATGTTTTGATGAATTGTGATCCTTGGCACTTGATTTTGACCAAAAAGTCAAAGTTTGACTTTTCAGTGTACAGTTGACTTTTGATCAGTTGACTGCAAATTTCATCTGTCAACCCAATGAAATTGCAATGTTTTGAACAAAGCCAATAGTTCAAGATGATGCAATTGAATCCTTGAAATAATTCTTTAGCTCAATTAGTCATTTGCTGGGTTAAAAATCAGAAATTGCCCTTCCTCAATCAAAACCCTAATTTTAACCATTTTGCCCTTTTGATGATGTGATCAAATTTCTTGTGGAATTGTAATCCAAACTTGATCAAATGATACATATGAGTCTAAAATGTTGATGTGGATCAAAAAATATGAAGTTTGACTGTAAATTGGCCATGGTTGACTTTTTTCCAATACAATTGATTTTTAGGTCAACTGGCCAATTGACTGATAAAAAATGTGGTTCAAGGTTTGAAACTTATCATGAGCAATCTTAGGGGTCTATAATGACGTTTGAAAGTCACATGAAGCATTGATAGTCCAAAAATCCTTGTGTAATATCAAACCCTAATTTTGGGTCATCAGTGCATGATGAGATGTCTTGAGCTGACCAAGCCCTAATCCAGCCTTGAGTCAAAGAAAACTTGTGAGAAAAGTCTTGATAAATGAGAGGGAAAATTTTTGGGGTACAACAGCTTCCCCTGTTCAATCTTCTTAGACCTGAAGAGTTATAGTGGCAAGTTTTGCCATTCATGACTCAAAGGTGAAAGATGATTGGACACTAGAGTGCCCATAAATTTGCACTCGACAATACGTGGTTGAGGGAATGGGCTTAAAGATGCCATTTGGAGAAGTGATAGAATCTTGTTAGAGATGGGCTTATAGATGCCATCCAAAAATGTTTGTTGAATTGTAAGTTATAAGCTGAAAGAATGAGTATCAGAATGGCATCCGTGTCTGGGGCGTATCTGAACTGTATCTGGATTTGAATTTGGAATAAGTATCTGAATGGCATCAATGTCTGGAGCGTATCCGTACTGTATCTGAACTTGAAATCTGAATGAGTATCAGAATGGCTTCCATGTCTGGAGCGTACCTGAGCTGTATCTGAAGTTGAATCTGAAAGAGTATCAGAATGGCTTCCGTGTCTAGAGCGTATTTATACTGTATTTGAAGTTGAATCTAAAAGAGTATCAGAATGGCTTCTGTGTCTGGTGCGTATTTGTACTGTATCTGAAGTTGAATCTGAAAGAGTATCAGAATGACTTCCGTGCCTGGAGCGTATCTGTACTGTATTAGGAGTGTGAGATCTGAATGAGTATCAGAATGGCTTCCGTGTCTGGAGCGTATTTGTACTGTATCTGAAGTTGAATCTGAAAGAGTATCAGAATGGCTTCCGTGCCTGGAGCGTATCTGAACTGTATCAAGTAGATTGAAATCTGAATGAGTATCAGAATGGCTTCCGTGTCTGGAGCGTATCTGAACTGTATCAATTAGATTGAAATCAGAATGAGTATCAGAATGGCTTCCATGTTTAGAGCGTATCTGAACTGTATCAAGTAGATTGAAATCTGAATGAGTATCAGAATGGCTTCCATGTCTGGAGCATATCTAGTTGTATCAGAAGTGTGAAATCTGAATGAGTATCAGAATGGCTTCCGTGTCTGGAGCGTATCTGAACTGTATCAAGTAGATTGAAATCTAAATGAGTATCAGAATGGCTTCCGTGTCTGGAGCGTATATGAACTGTATCTGATAGATATTGTTAATGGTAGTTGTTTAATCTTATCCTGAAAAGGGTAAAATGTTAGCTGAAACACAAAGTTATGTTGCATTAAATGTATGATGCAATATATTTGCCTTATCAATGTTTATGATATGTATATGTAATGTATGTGCATGTAAGATGATTTGTTGTATTGTTGTTTTCTTGGGGAAAATAAATCCCTGACTGTTGCTGAGGATGTGCAAGTCTTCCTGTCTGAATGTTGAAGTGTTGGTGAATTTCTGCTGAGAGAAATAAACTCTTGTTGTAAGGGAAATGCCATGTATTGCTTGTAAGATCTGCTTGGGGAATCTTTGAGAAATTTGACGATTTCTACTGGTGGATTAATAGTTTGAAGCTTTAGTTTCGTTGGGGATTCAAATGACGTACTGTGGGGATTACTTATGGAATAGCCTAAAGACGTTTTCCTATCCTTTCAATCTATCAGTAATTATCCTTCCCATTTTGTTTATTTGTAAACAGTAATTATGTTCAAATGTATATGTCCATTAATGAATCACTGGACGTTTTTGCAAATAAAACACAAGTGTAAAGAAAAAGATAAATAGTTTTATGTACTTTCAAAGAGATATCTTCGTATTGACTTTGAATAAGTATTTTGTACAAAGGAGACAATCATTCTAGTAAGAGAAAGATGCCATAAAAAGGCAAGAAAAAATTTATACAAATAAAGATAGCTATGTGTACTAATCCCATGGGGTTTCCATTCTGCTATAGCCTTCGTATCTCTGAATATCTTGTCTATTTGTTGCTTCGTCCAAAGATGATTGAATTGATCAGAAACTCCGAGTTTGTCAGTGGAAGTCAAGAGGTTGTCCTCAAAGTGATCCGACGAGACATAGCCGTACGCTTTAATTCCCTAACTTTTTCCTGGACCGCCCTTTCGGGTTTTCAGTCCACCGGGAAACCCTTTTTTGCCCAAGTCGCCCTTTCGGGTTTTCAACTTGCCGGGTGTACAGATCTTTTATATTTTATCCCTAATTTTTGCCCGAACCCTTTTGGTTCGCCGGGATGCCCTTTTTTCTGCCTAGGTGTGTCAACCTAGCGGGTCTCTTATGCGTAGTATCTTTTGACTATGTCTGCATTTGCAGGGTGAGATAGGTCGTCGCCGTCCATGGTGGTTAATATCATCGCCTCACCGAAGAATATGTTCTTGATTACAAATGGCCCTTCATAGGTAGGAGTCCATTTGCCCCTGGGATCACTTTGTGGCAAGATGATGCGCTTGATCACTAGATCTCCAGCTTGATATACTTGGCGTCGGACTTTCTTGTTGAAAGCTTTGATCATTCGTTTTTGATACATCTGACCATGGCAAACAGCAGTAAGTCTCTTTTCATCAATTAAGTTTAGTTGATCAAGTCGAGTCTGGATCCAATCGTCCTCGTTCAAACCTGCCTCCTTCATAATTATCAAAGAGGGGATCTGAACCTCAATAGCAAGACAGCCTCCATGCCATAAACCAAAGAATAGGGTGTTGCCCCAGTTGATGTGCGATCCGTGGTACGATACCCGTGGAGAGCAAATGGTAGTATTTCATGCCAGTCTTTGTAGGTGACTGTCATTTTTTGTATGATCTTTTTAATGTTTTTATTTGCAGCTTCGTGATGACACACAAATATGTGATATTTTTGGCTTGATATACACCAAATATTTCTCATACTTTAGTTTAAATTAAATTATTTTATAAATATTATGCAGGTATTTTTCTATTTTTGCAGATATGCATTAAGCCGAACACTTTTGAAGAAATGAAGAAAAAAGGGTGCAAAAACTAGCAAAAAGGCCTAAGGAGAAGAAAGGAGCCCAAAAGCCCATTACACATGTGAGCATGTGGCCCACAATTAGGAAGGCCTTGACGACCGTCAAGGAGACGTGACGAACGTCACGCGCCATGAAGACCAACTGACTATCGTCACTTGAATGTGACAAACGTCACAAGCCATTACTCCACTTTCTTCTCATCCAACAGACAGAAACGCGTTCAAGGGTTAATCCAACGACTTCCTACATTTTCTCACCCACTCAGTCAAAGGACCAACGAACGTGACAAATGAATGGCCCTATTATTTCTCAAAGAAGGAAGTAAATTGTTCCTACATTTTCGAGAGCAAATGATCAAGCAAGACCTATAAATAGAGCCTTAGACCACAGTAGAAAAGGTTCTTCTTTTTTTTTGGCAAGAAAGTTTAGAGATTTTATTGAGAGAATATTCCTTTCAGCAGCATTCTTTTCAGCATTATTTTATTTCCCAGTTATTTCTATATTCCTTTCCAGCATTATTCTTTTCAGTTTTATTTTCTCCTGTACGGTTAAATATATCCTCCGATCGAAGAAAAGCCTACAATTTATGCAGGAGTGCTTCTGTCTTCAGAGTTATTGCCAGGTTTATGTTTACAAATTCTTATTGCTTATTAATTGATATAATTATGTTTATTTGTGTTTGTCCTTTAAATTATTCTGCCATTTGGTTTAATATTATGTTAGGCTAGAAATCCTATACCGGTATGTAAAGTCAATCAACCGAGGGAACGAGTAACTTAGTCGGGATTATTTTTACTACGAAACTTTCTTTTCTGGCCTAAGTTACTATTTTTCAAATCATTAAATTGTTTTGTTACGAAAGTAAAAAAACAGATAGAGGTTAGGGTCAACAAAGCGGAAGTTTGAGATCTTTTAACTGGACAGTAGTAATTAGGCATTGACTTAAAATACAGCGGAAGCACTTTAAAGTTAATTAAGATTTTGTTTAGTTTCCAAAAAGTGTTTTTAACTCCTGCGGGATGGCGGAAGCGTACGTTAGGACTTAACTGCATAGCCTAGATCAACAAAACGACAGTGTGAGACGAGGTTTTTTAAACTAGATAAGTTTTACTGAAAGCTGTTTTAAAAATATAAAGACGCCCGACAGGTCGCTAGTTCCCGAGGTACGATTGTTGCATACTGGTAATTAAGCTCATTGATTATTAAAATCCAACTTAATTTAGTATTTAGTTTTCCCTACAACCCAAATCAAATATTCATTAGCTTTAGATTTGCGAAGTAACAATAGAAGACGGTAGATTGATTCATCGGTCTTTGTGGTTCGATATCTTTTAAAACTACTCGTTAAGACTGTGCACTTGCAGTCCGAATCATTGGATACATAAGTACAAATCCCACGATCAAGTTTTTGGCGTCGTTGCCAAGGACTGATTTAAGTCGATATCGCTACTCCTTTGTTACGCAGTAGAGACTAGAGCAAAAACAAAAACTTCTCTCTTTCTTCTCTATTTCTTTCTCTATTTCTTTTCTTTTCTTCTCTTATTTGTATGCCAAACACTCGTTCGCAAGGCGAGCCGTTATACATACAAATCAACGATATCGAGCGTTATCTCAGACTTAGACGCCGCATTCAAGAGTATCATCTCTTGCATAACACTCAACCTTGTCAATCATTCGAACCGCCCATTTCTCGACCAAACGAAGAAATGGCTTCCAACCCTGCTCCGTGCCCACTCAAATCCTATGCCATACCCTCACAAGACGAACCACATAATAGCATTGTTGCCCCTCCAATCGAGGCTAATAACTTTGAACTGAAACCCTCTTTGTTATCTGCTGTGAAACAGAACCAGTTCTCTGGTGGGTCGATGGAAGACCATAATCTTCATCTATCAATATTTCTACAGTATGCAGATACAATTAAGAACAATGGGGTCAGTCAAGAGGCAATAAGACTTCGTCTCTTCCCTTTCTATCTAAGAGACAGAGCGAGAGCTTGGCTCCAATCTCTACCCGCAAACTCAGTCACTACATGGGACGAGCTGGAGAAAGTCTTTCGTGCGAGATATTTTCCACCAAGCAAAACAGCTATGCTAAGATCTTAGATAAGCGATTTTAGACAAAAGGAGAACGAATCCCTTTTCGATGCCTGGGAAAGGTACAAAGATCTGATAAGACTATGCCCACATCATGGCCTGGAAGAATGGTTGATTATCCACACCTTCTATAATGGTCTCCTCTACAATACAAGATTAACAATAGACGTTGCCGCAGGTGGTGCACTTATGGACAAATCCTACACCGTTGCGTATTCTCTAATTGAAAGTATGGCCCAAAACCATTATCAGTGGTGTTTACCTAGGGATTTGGTAAACAACCGCTGATCCTCCATATGGTTACTTATTTGGTTACTCGCAGGATCGATCAGATTGATCCTATGGACATAGGTTGATTTTGAAGTTTGATTAATGTGGATAAGGCTTTAAGTAAATGGTTTAAAGTAAATTGCATAAAGGAAAAGCTTGGTAAAATAAACAAGGCTTAAATGTAAAGGTTCGACAGGAATCTTAAAGGGGAAAAGCATGTAAAATACTGGAAAAGTAAATGACTTGAATTAATAAATTGGTGTTTCACACATACATTTCTCAACAATTCGTTCGCTCACACTGGGTACTTGAATCTAAATGAGTGACTATGTATCTATTGTGAACACACGCGAGAAACTACACGTCTACTCCTATTTATACAAAAACATTCCAAGTAACCATCGGGCAGTTACACTGCTTCGAGATCAAGCCACTTGTCACGTTCTCCATGCTCGACGCTCCAGATCCTTGCACGTTTGCACGTAGTAACTGCTGGAAACCGTTTTCCCTCCAAAGCTTTGAATTTCAAACTGCTCCACTCTGGACCATCGAACACGTTCGTCAAGAGACGTCTTCGACGAAAACTCCTTCGACGTCGAAGGCAATCAGCCTTCTCCCTTGGAAGAAATCTTCTAAGTATTTTGCCATCTTTCGACGGGCATTTCGACAGGCTTAGCCAGTCGAAAGCATCTTTCAGCTTTTAATGGCTGCCATCAAACAAAACAAAGGTGTCGAATTTAGGAGCCAACAAATTGCCCCCCAAGAATGCCTTATTTCGACTCTGAAAGAAAAAGGCATTCTTTGAAAACGCCATTCGACACCTGCTTTTTCACGCTTAGTCACAAGTTAACTTGTGCACTTTTTGTTGCTTTTTTACCAACTATTGGCAATCCCAAGAAACCATCATTGATTTGATCCTAGGACGTCACTGTCAGTACGGCGTGCAGAACCAAACATCACTTCATAATTTGTCATTATGACAAATCCAAAAAACGAGGACGCACGCTGCGTCTCTCTGTTTCTGCAGAAACGGCCAAAACAACAGGATGCTGCCACGCGTCCCACTAACTCCTGCAGCATTAAATGACATTTAATGTCCTCGTTATTGGGAATTTCTCCCACTACTATAAATAGTAGTGAATATCCCATTGTGGGACTTTTCACGCACACTAGCCTTCAAACTCCCTTGCTTTCTCACAAACTTGTTCTCTTTGCAGAAAAACTCTTCTTTTTCCAACTTCATCTTCATCCTCAACAATGGCCTCTGCTTCCACTGCCCCCAAGACTAACGCACCAACTGAACAACTTGCTAAGCCCAAGGTCTTTGTTACTGCTCCGGTAGTGAACGCTACAGGGAAACGAAGGGTCCCTGAACCATCTGACATCTCCGTTCGTAATGCTTACTCGCGTCACTTGATGATTCCGGTTGGATACTCCAACCAAATCTTCGCAATGGCTGGACCCATGAACCCAAGCATCTCTGAAGCTCTAAAGATCAAGAGTTATTTCCCCATCGTCGAGAAACTTAAGCCAGTAGCATGCGCCAAGAAGGACGCAGAAGACAACGAAGACCCTACACACGAGAAGATTGACCTTCGCTTCTTCAACAGAAGTGTTAGAGTCTTCAGGTCCTGCCCTAATCTCACCCAGGACTATGTTGCTTGGCTAACAAAGCTGGAAAAACATCAAACTCCAGTCTGGAAGGAAATGGGAATCTTTGACCTAATAATGCTGTCGAAGACAGGCTTAAACTACTCCCCAGAGATGCTTATAGCTTCGCTGTTGCTCTGGGATAACTCTCACTTCACCTTTCACCTTCCATGTGGGATGTTAACCCCCACACTCTTCGACGTAGCGGCCATCACTGGCCTTCGACCAACCGGAGATTACTTCGACCCGGAGGAGATGTCGGAGGACCAAATTGGCTTTTCTGAGACGAAGCCAACATACACTACCTTTATCAACCATTATCATGACCAGTCGACAGACGCAGTGTCAGACGTTGAACACATAGCGTTTCTAGCCTTATGGCTAACTCGCTTCGTGTTCTGTTCGAAGTCTCTGCAAGTGACCAAAAAGATGGTCACTCTTGCCACCCAACTGCATCACCGCCAGAACATCTGTCTGGCAGAACTGATTCTGGCCAGTCTTTATGACTCAATCAGCAATGGGGTTACTCTTTTGAAACATATCGAAGATAGGAACAGTTTGTTACTCGCTGGGCCTTTCTGGCTACTTCAACTGTGGCTCAACGCCACTTTCGAATCCTTCTTACCCAAGAAGAGTCAGATAAACGAACAAGCCCCAGCGATAGCTAATAGACGTATCGAAGGAATTAGGCTGGCTCTACTGACACCTATGGAGGATGGGCTAGAGTTCCAACAAACCTTCACTAACTTCGTCCTGATGTTCGCTCGAAGGAAGGAATTTGTTTCGACTATGGCTCCATTCGCACAACGAAAGGTGGGGCCAGCATGGTTTACAAGGCCGCATCCCAAGGAGTCGAGTGGTCCCAATGTCGATGAGCACTCTGTACTTTGGGAGGCATTCCTTACCCCAAGGATTATGCCTCTTCGATTTAAGAGTTCTAAGACTCATCTGAGTCTGCTTGCCTATCAACCAAATCTGGTATCTCGCCAGTTTGGTATCATCCAAACCCTGCCTTCTCCCATTTTCCCAAGAGAGAAGTCAATGTTGTACTTCTGCAACGATTATACAGAAGAAGCTGCCACCAGGCATATCGGAAGATATGCTGGTCGAACCATCCTCTCGCTGTTCAACTACCAGCTTAACTTCCTTTGTTCGCCATCTTTTGAAGAATGGTGGAGAAGCTATTACGCTGAGTACTTCTTCGACGAGAAGGACTTCATAGCAGAGTTGCAGAAGTCTTTTGTCCTTGTGTTTGACAAAGTAAAGAAATGTAAGTTCACACTCTCACATTACTTTTTATCTTTCTCTTCGACTGTTAGCTTGTTAACTTTCCTTTTCGTTTTCAGTTGTTCGAAAGCCCCTAGCCAAGAAGGCTACAGAAGGCCCACAAGGAAGAGTCCCTTCGACCAAACCTCCACCGCCGGCGAAGACAACGGGCAACCAACAGGGGGAAGGCTCTTCGAGGAGGCCTCCTGCATCGGTAACCAGATTTTCTTCATTTTCGTTCTGGCTTTCGATTATTTATTTTCGACGTAATTATTCAATCGAATTCCTATTGGTTTTCCAGGCCCCTTCGCCCAAGAAAAGGGCAGCATTGGTGGTCGAATCGGGGAGTGACGACGACAGTGATACCCCTCCTACTCCCTTAAAGAGGAGAAAGTTAACGAAGGACGCTTCTGTTCCTACTCCAGCTCCTGAAGGTCGAACCGTCAGAATAAAGGTAGCTGTGAGAAAGCCTAGGCCACCTGCAGTGGTCATCGAAGAACCAACTGAGGAGGAACTGAACGCTCTAGTTAACAAGCCTGTCGAAAGTGATAATTCCAGCCCTGGGGCTGAAGCCAATCCACAGGTAATCTATTGGACCCTTCTTATAATTTAGGCATAGATACCAGTATTCGATTATGTCTCTTTCGACATCTGAAGATTTATCTTCTTTCTCCTTTTCAGGACACCACTGGAAGTTCTCCACCAAGGACTTCAGAAACTCTAGAATCTGCTGAACTCAGCAGGCCTCAGGTGCAAGATTTGGGTCATGACGAAGCCCACACTGAGATTGAGGCCAACGCTAAAACAGTGGAGAAGACAACAGAAGAAACCATGGTGGAGGCAACACAGCCAGAAACGGTTCCTGTGGTGGACTTGTCGTCGGAAGAGAATCCTGAAGGAAGAGACCAAGGCAATGGCGAAGAGAATCAAGATGCTGTTGACGAAGAGCATCAAGGTGGTACTGGCGAAGACCACCAGGGGGACGCTAGCGAAGAGCCACAAAATGACGCTGGCGAAGGACCCCAAGGTGATGCTAACAAAGAACCACAAGTCGATGCTAGTACCGCCTCATTTCAAGTCGAAGAGCAACCAAACGAGGCACTCAGCATTCAACAGCCTCCAGTCCAAGATAATACTATGGCAAGGGTCACCTCCTCAAAGCACAGGTCGAAAGAGGACTTGGAAATCTTGAAACAAACTGATCCTGTCAGCTACCTCAATGCTATCGTCGAGAGTAAGAGTTCTTCTGACACTAGTCAGGAAATTCCTACTCTGTCGGGGAAATCTACTGAGACTTCTCCTCTTGATGATGCGTTGGCGAAGGTCAAGGCCCAGTTCTTCAAGAGAGACTTAATGAAGGCTTTAGAGGGGGACCCCACTGCTCCATCTTGCTTGAAAGAGGTTTTGAATGCTGTTGACTTCGAAGCTGTAGCCCCAGAAATCTCAGACTTAATCATGGAATTACATTCTATGATTGATCAAGTCTCGGCGGATTACAGGCGCCAACGAACTTTTAACAGTCAGCTCGAAGTGCTGCATGGCAAGAGCTCATCTGCGTGGACAGCTGTATCAGATTCGACTTCTCGAATTGCCGAGTTGTCGAAACAGAAAGCGTCTGCACAGGAAAGGTTCGATGCTATTGAGCGAGAGAATGTCTCCTTTCGAGCACAAATTGCAGAGATAGAGGCGAAGATAAACGCCAACACTGTGCTCCAGGAGGAAATTCTTTCGAACATCCCAGACGCTGAAAGCCAGACTGAAATCAAGCAAGGCCTGGAATTCGCTGAGAGGGCTCAAAGCCTCGACGCTCAAATTGCCAAGCTGGTGCAAGAAAAATCTTGGTGCAAAAAGAGGTTGGATCTGCAGCATGCCAAGTATCTTCGACTTAAGAATTCTCTTTCTTTTTGATTCTCTTTTGTAACCATCTTCTGTAATCGCTTTCGACAACAATTGCCATTTTGGCAGAAATTAATAAAAATTTCCATTTTGGCATTTCTATGGTTATTTTAGTTTGTTCTTTTACTATTTTATTTTTATCTCTTGAAGTATAGGCTTATATTTTTTCAAATATTTACCATTTACTCTCAAGAGTCTTTTATCACCACTTATCTCTTCGACCTCATAGGCTCCACCAGAAAAAGTTTGGATAATTCTGAAGGGTCCTTCCCATTTTGGTGACCATTTCCCCATGCTTCGATCCCGTCGATCCATGGGAAGAATTACCTTCCAAACTAAATCTTCAGGCAAAAATACCTTAGGTTTTACCTTTCTATTATAAGAGTCTTCGACTCTTTTCTTCTGAAGCCTGAGTAAGTCGAGAGCGTGTAATCTCTCTTCGTCTAAATCCACCAATTCATCTAACATCATGTTCCAATAAACCTCAGAAGGAATATCATAATGCCTCTGAACTCTTGCAGATTGAAGACAAATTTCTGCTGGCAACACTGCATCATGGCCAAAAGTTAGCCTATATGGTGTTGTACCAATGGCTTCTTTTGGGGACGTTCGACAAGCCCATAAAATCTGGTCTAACGTCTTATGCCAATTCTTTGGTTTCTTCCCAACATGCTTCTTTATCAAGCCAATCACTACTTTGTTAGCTGCTTCGACTTGACCATTCGCCTGTGCATAGTAAGGCGTGGATGTTAGGAGTTTGAAACCTGTTTCCTGAGCAAATTCCTGCATCTTTCGACCAGTGAAAACTGAACCTTGATCAGTTGTTATTGTCTCAGGGATTCCATACCTAAAAATAATGTTCTTTTGAATGAATTCAATGACATTTTCTTGGTCTACATTGACTAAAGGGACTGCTTCGATCCACTTAGTAAAATAATCAATGCCTACCAATATGTATTTCTGACTCTTTGATGATGCTGGTCGAATCTCTCCAATGAGATCCAACGCCCATCCTCGAAAGGGCCAAGGCTTCACTATCGAGTGAAGTTCGCTTGCTGGTACATGTTGGATGCCTATATGAACTTGACACTCTTGGCAACCTTTGGCGAACTCAACACAATCTTTCAGCATGGTGGGCCAATACAGTCCTTGTCGAAACAACAACCATTTCATCTTATGGCCTGCTTGGTGAGCCCCACATGCCCCAGCATGCGTAGTCGAAAGGGCTATGTATGCTTCAGTTTCACTTAAACATTTCAGCAACACCCCTTCAGGCGTCTTCTTGAATAACTCATTACCCATGAGTACAAAACTCAACGCCCTGTATTTTGTTTTTCGTTCTGTCGGAGCTCCTGGATTTTGAAGATAGTCCACAATGGGTTTCCTCCAATCCTGGTCTGACAAATTATCAATGAACGAAATCTCGAAGTTTGAGTGATCAGCATATCCTAACCTTGTTGATTCCAAGTCTGTTGGTGACAGACAAGTTGCTCTTATCTTCTCTCGAACTTCGATTGCTCTTTGTAATCTCGTTTTTGAAATTTTATACCCAGATGCAATCTGTGCCAAGTCATTGGCTATTTGATTTTCGACTCTGGGTATGTGTCGAATATTGACACTTTCAAATTGTTTCAATAAACGATTTGCTATCACAAAGTACATAATGAGATTCTCTCTTATGCATTTATACTCCTTTGTGACTTGCTTGATGACTAACTCTGAGTCTCCCATTATTTCGACTCGAGTTGCCCCCAATTCCAACAATATCTCAAGGCCAGTAATTAGAGCTTCATACTCAGCCTCGTTGTTCGAACAAGAACCTTCGATTTGGTACTTGAATGTTGTTGGAATTTTATCTGGAGAAATAATCAAAACTCCTACTCCAGTTCCATTTTTATGGCTGGAACCATCGAAGTAGAATTTCCAAGGTTCTATCTCCACGTAGTTAATATCCTCGACTTGAATAGAGTGGTCGACTATGAAGTCTGCAACCACTTGTCCTTTTACTGCCTTAAGAGGCATAAAGGTCAAGGAGTATTCAGTCAATGCTAATGCCCACTTGCCAATTCGACTATGCAAGATAGGTTTCGACAACATATATTTGAAAACATCAAAATGAGACGAAACATAAACATCAACTGGTTTTATATATTGTTTGAGCTTTGTACAAGAGAAATACAGACATAGACACAATTTTTCAACTTCGCTATATCTAGTTTCTGCATCATTCAAGACTCGACTGAGATAATAAATGGGTCTTTCGACTCCATTCTCGTCCTCTTGGGCTAACATGCTTCCCAGAGTTTTGTCAGATGCAGCTATGTACAATCTCATACTCCTATTGCTACAAGGAGGCACCAAAATAGGTGGCTTAGTGAGGTACCCTTTGATTCTGTCGAAGGCTTCTTGTTGCTCCTGCCCCCATTCGAACCCCTCCTTATTCAGTCGAAGTAAGGGTGAAAAGGCCTGAGCTTTCCCACTTAGGTTAGATATAAACCTTCTCAAGAAATTTATCTTGCCTAAGAGGGATTGCAATTCCTTCTTATTCGATGGCGCTTTCGCTTCCAAAATTGCCTTCGTCTTGTTCTGATTGATTTTGATTCCTTTCTTGTGGACAACAAAGCCCAAGAAATCTCCAGCTTTCACACAGAACGCACACTTCAAAGGGTTCATCTTCAGACCATGTTCTCTCATTCTTTCGAATGATTGTCGAAGGTGGTCAATGTGACTCTTCCTGGAAACAGATTTTATAACAATATCATCAATATAAACTTGCATAAAAGTGTTAATAAAATCATGGAAGATAGTATTCATTGCTCGCTGGTACGTTGCCCCAGCGTTCTTTAGGCCAAAAGGCATCACTACCCATTCGTAAGTGCCTAAGGCCCCAGGGCATCGAAAAGCTGTTTTCGACACATCCTCTTCAGCAATGAAAATTTGATTATATCCTGAATAACCATCGAGCATACTCAGGTATTCGTAGCCAGCGGCAGAATCAACTAGCATTTCCGCCACAGGCATTGGATATTCATCTTTGGGGGTGGCAGCATTCAGATCTCTGAAAT
This sequence comes from Vicia faba, assembly GCA_948472305.1. NCBI lineage: Eukaryota > Viridiplantae > Streptophyta > Magnoliopsida > Fabales > Fabaceae > Vicia > Vicia faba. Next base: position 744,977,319 of record OX451739.1, read on the forward strand.
CTATGCACACCCTTAATGTGCCATTTTTCTTAATTACTGGCACAATATTTGCAATCCATTCGACATACCTTGTAACACGGATGAATTTGCATTTTAGAAGTCTTTCGACCTCCGTTTTGATCTTCGACAAAATTTCTGGAGCGAAGCGTCTTGGATTTTGCTTGATTGGCTTCTTTCCAGGTTTGATTGGCAACTGAAGTTCTACCAATCCTCTGTCGAGACCAGGCATTTCGTCATAATCCCATGCAAAACAGTCTTTAAACTCTTTCAGCAATTGGATTACTTCCAACCTAAGTTCTGGATCAATTTTGGCGCTGATGTAAGTTGGCCTATTCTCTGATCCTTCGCCTAAGTTAATTTCTTCTAAAGGGTCTTGTGCTAACATCTTAATGTTGTTCGCCAAGGGATCCTTTTCGAAGCCCAAAGGCTCATCGTCATAGATGGCGTCGAGCCTCTGTTCCTGCATTTCATCTGGCATGATATCAGGGGGTCTTGGATCGAAATCCTTTCCTGGGCCAACAGCAGATAATGGTTGATCATTGGCCTGTGTGGCCATGTACTTTACTTCGGCTTCGAGAGCCGTTATCATCTTGGTTTCAGCCACATAGGCCGAAATTCGCTTCAGAGATTGTGACTCAGTCATTATCACTGAATTCACTTCCCCAACCAGTTGGTTGGATACCAGTTAGCCCACTGAATTCTATGTGGGACACGTCTTCTCTGTCCCATTGGAAACCATGCTCAGGATGCAGGTATAGGGAACAAAAGGTGTTTGGCGCTGGCGCCATGTCGAAGTCAGGAGCTGGACATGGCCCTATGTGAGCCAAGTTCTTGTCGAAATCTGTTACACCCAAGTGGTTTACTTCGCCAAGGTAGTAACTCTGATCAGCCTCTATGTTTTCGACCAGCCCATCTGGGCGCCATAGAAGCAGTCTTTGATGCATCGATGAAGGCACAGCACCCACACCATGTATCCACTCACGGCCTAACAAAAGGTTGTAGTTAGGTTTGGCCGAAATGACCATGAACATTGTTGGTCGAAGGATCGACCCAACTTTTATGTCGAGCTGGATCACTCCCATGGTGGTCCCAATGCCTCCCTCATAGTTGGAAAGGACCATATTGTGAGGTTTGATTTCTTCATCCCTTTTGCCAATCTTTACTAGCACAGAATGAGGGATAATATTGATAGTGGCCCCACAGTCGACCAATATCTTGTTCACAGTGGTTTCCTCGAGCTTGGCCCTTATGAACAAAGGTTTGAGGTGATTCTTCATCGCCTCAGTAGGTGGCTCGAAGAAGCCATTTTGTTCCTCTGTAGTGCCATTGTCCATGACAAAATAGCACACTGGCCTATGTCTGGCCATTTCTTGTTCCACCTCCCAGTCACTGGCTTCGACTTCTACTTGTCGATTGAATTCCCTAGGTAGCACTGAAACAATGTTCACCATTATATCTAGAGTATCGTCGGACTCAGCATCATCTTCGTCTTCGACTTCGCTTTGGTTAGGCCAAACTAGCCTATTGGTAACTGGTTCTCTCTCAAGAGGCTTTCTTTGTTTCCTTTGAGGCACATTCGAACTAGTCTCAGCCTTAGGCTCGTTGGTAGCCTCCCTTTCAGCTTTTCGCCTTCTTTGATACCTCCTCCATTGGGATCTCGACATAGGATTTTTTCCCTTGTAGTTGCTGGACACTTGAGCAACCTTGGGTGCAGCAACTTGAGGATCTTTCTTCTGGATTAAAGAGGAACCTCTTGGCACTTCGAAAGAATGCCATTTCTCTTCACTTGGCCTTTTCCGGCCAGATGTTTTGTACCAAGTGTCTACTGGTACATTTGTGGGAGGCCTAAAAGTCAAAGGCCTCTTGTCTTGATTAGAACCCCTTCTGGGATCATGTCGAAGGTCAGAATTCTCCCTTCTCTTGTTCGCTGCTCTCACGCCTTGTATGTACTCAGCAGCTTTTTTATCAAAGATAGAACTACATCTTGGACACAGCATAACCTCTGATTTCTTCTTCTGGCATCTTTGTAAAAAGTCTGCCAAGTTTTCGTTTTCCTTAGGGAAAGCCGTTTTATTTGCCTGCTCTTGCCTTATGGCTTCTTCTGAAGCTTTAGGGTCAGAAAGTTCAACCATGTTGATATTCATTGTATCCTTGGTAGCAAGAGTTAGTTGTTTCATTTGTGTTTCCAGTTTCTCCGTCTGGCCTTGAACAGTGGCCAAGTGGGAACTGGGCTTTGGTCCAGTTGTTTGTGCTTCAGCAGTCTTCGACTTTGGATCTTCGACCGCTTTCTGGACAGCCTCAATTGTCTTCCTGGATAAGTTTCCAGAAAAACTGCCAAAGATTGGCATGTTGATGTGATCCTTTGAGACTTCGACCATGGTAATGCCTGGCTTCTTCGACTGGATCCTGGTAGCCTCTATCATGTTCACCTCAGATGGTTCTGCATAGTGGGCTTCAGCCTTCAGTGGATTGGAGTCGACAGCCATGGGGGATTTGTCAGCAAACTTTAATCTCCCTTCCTCAATAGCGTCTTGCACAAGATTCCTGAAAAGAAAACATTGAGAAGTTTTATGGCCCAGAAAATTATGATATTTGCAAAAACCTCTCTTCTTTCTTTGATCAAGAGGAGGCACTTTTACCCCAGGGGGTACTATCATTTGGCCATCTTTAACTAGCAAGTCGAATATTTCATCACATTTTGTGATGTCAAAACTGTAAGTCTTTTTTGGGAACCTATCGTTGGTCTTGTCTGGACCAATGGGATTTTTCCCATTTGAGGGGACTAACTGTTTACAAGAGTATGGAGGCCCTTGTTTTAGTTCTGCTAAATCGACTTCTCCTTCTTCGACAGCTAAAGTATCGTCGAAGGATTCCAGATCTTCGTCATCCATCTCAACGTAAGCTATTCTCTCTCTCTTGTGAGTTTTCGTTGCCTTAGCTTTTTCAGCTTTAAGGCGTTCGACTTGTCGAACTCTATCGGCCAGTTGGGCCATGTCTCTTAGGTACTGGGTATCTAGCTTCTTCCTAATGGAATAATCTAAACCACCTGCGGCCATTTCGACCAGCTCATGTTCTGGCACTTGTGTAAAACATCTCGCCTTAAGCAACCTAAACCTATTCAGATATTCGTCTATAGGTTCAGTGAAACGTCTCTTCACACTCGCCAGTTCTTTCAGGCTTATCTTGGTTTGCCCCATATAGAATTGTTCGTGGAACAATCTTTCCAACTGGGTCCAATGGTGGATCGAATTGGGGGGTAGAGTTGTGAACCAAGTAAAAGCGTTCTTGGTTAAGGAACTTGGGAAGTATTTGATCCTTAGGTTTTCATTATTTGAAATGTCTCCTGCTTCGATCAAATACCTTGCCACATGTTCGACAGTAGATTCTGTCGTGTCCCCAGAGAACTTAGTAAATTTGGGGACTTTGGTTCTAGGGGGTAAGTCAGTTTGTAACACATATTCTGACAATGGAGATGTAAAGTTGGGCCTTCGAAAGCCCATGTTCATTCCATTCTGTGTCATGATTCTTTCGATCATGGTTGCCAGATTGTTTTCCAAACCCATGTTTTGGTATTGGACATGCTGAACCACTTCGTCAGCATTTTGGTTTCTGTTAACTAACCTTACCTCTGGGGCTATTACCCTAGGTTCTTCGACAGGTTGTTCTACAGGCTGTTGAGCCTGATTAATGGTGGTTTCTTCCTCTACAAATATCCCCTGATTTCCTCTTATTTGCGCCCTTTGGGGCTGTCGAATAGGTGGGGGTGCTCCAAAGAAGTCAGCCAAACGCGTCATTTGCGCTGTAACTTGCTGATTCGATTGAGTAGTATTTTGGATTAGAGGATTTAGCACTGTACTCAAAGTTTGTGCCAACATTTGCACCATATCATGGTTGCTTTCGTCCATCTGTTGCCTCAAGACTGCTGTCGAGGCATTTGTAAGGCCATGGGCTACTTGGGACGTTCCTCCTAAGAGTTGGGTCCTATTTCTATTCGCCATGCCTACTCCAGAGCCTTGGAGTGGCGAAGTGGCACTCACGAAAGGGTCTGAATAAGTGGACGCAGCATTCGTCAGGCTTGCCAATTCAGAAGTTGGCATACCATAGAATGGAATAAATCCTGGGGGAACCACTGGCCTTGGGCCAGTATTTCCCCTTGGAGGGGGGGTTCCCAAAGTCATTCTGGGGCCTGTAAACGAAGTTATTGGCCCCGTGGTTGTGACTGACACTGCTGGTGTCGAACCAACATTCGTCGCTTCACTCACGGTCATATTAACCGTTGCTCCCACACTCGTTTGTGGGATTTCATTATTGTTTGGCGGATTCGCCATCTCTTCCCTTCTCCTGGCAGTATTGCTATCGTTGGTGTATATTCTACCACTCCTCAATAACATACAACTCGAAAAGATGAGATTTTTCAACAATCAACACACTGTCCCACCGGGTGTGCCAATTTGTTTACCTAGGGATTTGGTAAACAACCGCTGATCCTCCAAATGGTTACTTATTTGGTTACTCGCAGGATCGATCAGATTGATCCTATGGACATAGGTTGATTTTGAAGTTTGATTAATGTGGATAAGGCTTTAAGTAAATGGTTTAAAGTAAATTGCATAAAGGAAAAGCTTGGTAAAATAAACAAGGCTTAAATGTAAAGGTTCGACAGGAATCTTAAAGGGGAAAAGCATGTAAAATACTGGAAAAGTAAATGACTTGAATTAATAAATTGGTGTTTCACACATACATTTCTCAACAATTCGTTCGCTCACACTGGGTACTTGAATCTAAATGAGTGACTATGTATCTATTGTGAACACACGCGAGAAACTACACGTCTACTCCTATTTATACAAAAACATTCCAAGTAACCGTCGGGCAGTTACACTGCTTCGAGATCAAGCCACTTGTCACGTTCTCCATGCTCGACGCTCCAGATCCTTGCACGTTTGCACGTAGTAACTGCTGGAAACCGTTTTCCCTCCAAAGCTTTGAATTTCAAACTGCTCCACTCTGGACCATCGAACACGTTCGTCAAGAGACGTCTTCGACGAAAACTCCTTCGACGTCGAAGGCAATCAGCCTTCTCCCTTGGAAGAAATCTTCTAAGTATTTTGCCATCTTTCGACGGGCATTTCGACAGGCTTAGCCAGTCGAAAGCATCTTTCAGCTTTTAATGGCTGCCATCAAACAAAACAAAGGTGTCGAATTTAGGAGCCAACAAGTGGGGAAGTGAAAGAGGACACGCAGACAAAGGTACTATAGAGAAAGCACCGACAAAAGGAGGAATGTATGAGATAAGCGACCTATACAGTGTCCACGCTAAGGTAGATGCCCTCACCCTAAAGATTGATAAGATCTTGGTAGGAACTCAAACTGACCAAGTGAATTATGCCCAAGGAAACCCTTACTCAAACACGTACAACCCTGGATGGAAAAATCACCCAAATTTCTCATATAAAAACCCCAATGCGTTGTATGCTCCAAACCAAGCACCTGCCATACCACCTGGATATCAGAAAGCCCCTGCAAATGCTCCTAGTGCACCTAGAAAATCAAACTTAGAACTGATGATGGAGAACTTCATAGCTACTCAAGCGCAAACAAATAAAGACGTCCAAAATCAGAACATACATACTAATGAGCAGATAAAACAATTAGCCAACAAAATAGATTCTTTGGCCACCCACAATAAAATGTTAGAAACCCAAATCTCTCAAGTGGCTCAATAACAAGCACCTACAGCTGCACCGGCTGATACATTTCCCGGTCAACCATAACCTAACCGAAAGGGCATGCTCATGCCATCATATTAAGGAGTGGAACCGAGTTAGATGGACCGCCCGACCCAAGACTATCAAATCAAAGTATGTATCAAAGGGCTGAAACATCAAATGAGAAGGAGAATCAACTAGAGAAACCAGAGGTAGACAAAGAAGATAAAGGAGGAGAGGCCAAAGAAAAAGAAAAACCTTATGTGCCTCCACCGCCTTATAAACCCCAAATCCCCTTTCCTGGTGGATTAGCCAAACCTAAGAATGTAGGGCAATTTAAAAAATTCGTAGAACTTCTGAAACAACTTAATATAACAATTCCTTTCACAGAAGCTATAAATCAAATGCCCTTATATGCCAAATTCCTCAAGGAAATCTTATCTAACAAGAAAAAGCTAGAAGATGACGAAACAGTTACACTTACAGCAGAATGTAGCGCGATTATCCAAAACAAGATGCCTCATAAGTTGAAAGACCCCGGATGTTTCTCTATACCATGCCATATAGGTAAGTTCGTCATAGACAAAGCCATATGTGATTTAGGAGCTAGTATTAGCGTTATGCCTTTATCCATATGCAACAAACTGGAAATGGGTGAACTAAGACCGACAAAGATGTCCGTTCAATTAGCGAATCGCTCCGTTAAATACCCAGTAGGAATCTTAGAAAATGTTCCTGTACGGATAGGCCAATTCTACATCCCTACAGATTTCATAATCATGGACATCAAAGAAGACGAAAGCACACCTATCATCTTAGGAAGACCATTCCTAGCTACCGCCGGAGCTATCATAGATGTAAAAAAGGGAAAATTAACCTTTGAAGTAGGTGAAGAGAAAGTCGAATTTATTCTGACACAATTCTTACAAGTGCCCGCCATAGATGACACATGTTATCTGGTGGACATCATGGACGAATGCGTAAGAGAAATTGAATGGGAACCAATACCTTGTTCCGAAACCATGAAGATTCCCACACCTCTTATATTCAAAGATAACGAATGGTGTCCTGAATACCGAGACGACAATCTGAGTGAATGCTTAGCTCTGACACCCGATCACATGCCTTGTCCAAGAAAACCAGCATTGGATCTTAAGCCATTACCTAAGACCCTCAGATATGAATTCCTTGACACCGAGTTAAAACGACCTGTAATTGTCAACGCGGACTTAGGACAACATGAAACAGACAAATTATTACAAGTCTTAAGAAAATATCCCTCCGCCTTAGGATACAACATTACAGATCTCAAAGGAATAAGTCCTTCCATTTGCATGCATCATATTATGCTGGAAAATGACTGCAAATCTTCTAGAGAACATCAATGAAGAATTAACCCAATATGGAGCACCGTAGTTAAAGATGAAGTTAAAAAACTTTTCAACGCAGGAATCATATACCCAATCTCCGATAGTCAATGGGTAAGCCTAGTCCAATGTGTACCAAAGAAAGGTGATATAACGGTAACAACAAATAAAGCAGACGAAGCTGTAGCAGAACGAACTATAAGCGGAGCTAGAATGTGTATTGACTATAGGAAGCTAAATAAGGCCACTCGCAAGGACCATTTCCCGCTACCATTCATTGATCAAATGCTTGAACGATTAGCTAAGCACTCACATTACTGTTATCTAGACGGTTACTCCGGATTCTTTCAAATCCCTATTCACCCTGATGACCAAGAGAAAACAACATTCACATGTCCTTATGGAACTTTCGCCTACCGACGAATGTCGTTTGGATTATGTAATGCTCCAGCCATGTTTCAGAGATGCATGATGGCAATCTTTGCTGATTTCATAGATAACATTATGGAGGTCTTTATGGACGAATTCTCTGTATGTGGAGAGAGTTTCGAAGATTGTCTGGTGAATTTGGAGAAAGTTTTGGAGAGATGCATAAAAGTTAACCTCGTTCTGAATTGGGAAAAGTGCCACTTTATGGTCAAACAAGGAATCGTACTAGGACACGTTGTGTCTGAAAAGGGGATTGAAGTCGATAAAGCTAAGATCGAAGTCATAGAAAACTTGCAACCCCCTAAAACAGTAAGAGAAATAAGCAGTTTCTTAGGACACGCCGGTTTCTACCGACAATTCATAAAAGATTTCTTGCAAATATCAAAACCTCTAACCACCCTCCTTATGAAAGACGTTGAATTTGATTTTGATGACAAATGCCTAAAATCATTTAACCAACTAAAAACAGCTCTTGTATCCGCACCAATCATGCAACCACCTAATTGGAGACTTCCATTTGAAATCATGTGCGATGCAAGTGATTATGCCGTAGGTGCAGTCCTGGGACAACGAAGAGATAAGAAGCTTCATGCGATATACTATGCTAGTAGAACCTTGGACCCTGCACAGATGAATTACGCAACAACGGAAAAAGAACTTTTAGCCGTAGTCTTTGCACTATACAAATTTCGCTCCTACCTAGTAGGCGCAAAAATAATCATCTATACAGACCATGCAGCTATTAGATATCTCTTAACCAAGCAAGACTCAAAGCCGAGACTTTTGATATGGATTCTGCTTCTACAAGAGTTCGATTTAGAAATTAAAGACAAAAAAGGTACCGAGAATGTAGTAGCCGACCATTTATCTCTAATGGAACAGCTGACACCAGAAGAAGTACCTATTAACGATGACTTCCCGTATGAATGTCTGTTATCTCAGATGGACTTAGGAGATGCCAGCAAAGAACCACCTGAATCGAATCCAAATAAACTGCTTTTAGGACTTGACACACAAGCTGCTAACAATGATTCACGAGAGAGCCAAGACGAAATAAATAATGATATAAAAGAAGTTGTGGTCTCTGTCCGAACTAACCAAACCATACCATGGTACGCGGATATAGCAAACTACTTAGCTGCCAAAATCCTACCCCCTGATATGACTTATCAACAGAAGAAAAAATTCTTTCACGATTTGAAACATTACTTTTGGGATGAACCTTTACTATTCAAGAGAAGTGCCGGTGGTATTTTCCGACGATGCATCCCAGAAAACGAAATTGAAAGCATTATTTCTCATTTTCATGATGCCCCTTATGGAGGCCATGCAAACACATCAAAGACATGTGCCAAAATTTTGCAGTCTGGTTTCTACTGGCCAAATTTGTGGAAAGATGTGCACATAGCCATCCTAAACTGCGACCGATGCCAACGCAACGGAAATATATCCAGACGCGGTGAGATGCCTCAGACTGTCATTCTACAAGTTTAAGTCTTTGATGTATGGGGAATAGACTTCATGGGACCATTTCCATCCTCATTCGGGAACAAATATTAACTCGTGGCTGTAGATTATGTTTCGAAATGGATTGAAGCAATAGCTTCTCCAACAAACAATACTCGAGTCGTGATTAAACTCTTCAAAACCATTATATTCCCAAGGTTTGGTGTACCCAAACAAGTTATAAGCGACGGTGGCTCCCACTTCATATCACTAATCTTTGATAAACTCCTAACCAAATATGGGGTGAAGCACCGTGTCGCAACACCATACCACCCCCAAACAAGCGGACAGGTGGAAGTCTCAAATCGAGAAATAAAACAAATATTGGAAAAAACGGTTGCCACGTCAAGAAAGGATTGGTCGGCTAAGTTACCTGACGCATTTTGGGCCTACAGGACGGCATTCAAGACACCAATAGGTACAACACCCTTTAAACTCATCTATGGAAAATCATGCCACCTGCCAGTGGAAATTGAACATAAAGCTTACTGGGCAATCAAAACTTTAAACCTAAGCTACACTGCGGCAGGAGAGAAAAGGATCCTCGACATAAATGAATTAGAAGAACTAAGATTAGACGCATATGAAAATGCAAGGATCTACAAAGAAAGGACGAAAAAATGGCATGACAAACGAATCTCAAGGAAAGAATTCAATGAAGGAGATGTAGTTCTCCTATTCAACTCTCGTCTGAAACTTTTCCCTGGAAAACTTCGTTCACGATGGTCTGGACCATTCGAAGTAACCAAAGTTTTCCCCAGTGGTGCCATAGAGATTAAAGGAAAATCCATGAATCCATTCTTAGTAAATGGCCAACGCCTAAAGCATTATTACAGCATCGAAAATAAGGATTACACCGCGAGCTTAACGTTATTAGAGCTACCGCATGAATTTGGAAACTAATTCACGTCTAACAACATTGTCAAGCTAACGACATTAAACAAGCGTTGTATGGGAGACAACCCACAAGTTTTTTTATTTAGTATTATTTATTATCCCTCAAATATCTTTATCTTTTATTTTTTATTTTTTAGTTCTGCATTTTGATTTTTACTTTCCGATTTTTTTCCTTTTCTTTCTTTCTCCCACAACATATTTTACTTATTTGCATTTTTCTTTTTACAAATTTTAGTACCGACTCACAGGAACCTACAAGCTAAAATTCATGGATACTATCATTTTTGCCTCAGACCCAGCAGAGACGATATGAGATTCTGGCTCAGTGCCAGATGAGTATGACCATGTATGTGCATGATCCCACCTTGACAGCCTTAGGAATCAGGGAAAGTGTCTACTTCATGTTTAACCAGATAGGATGGGAGGGGTTCCTAGCCCATAAAAACCCTACACACCAACGCCTCACCTTGGAGTTCTTGATCTCCCTCATCTACAAACCCACACAAGGCTTAGGGCGTAGTAGAGGTCAGATGTCCTTTAGATTGTTCGGTTTCACCCACCAGTTTACAGTTTGCAGTCTAGCTGAGCTGCTACGATTCCCTAGTTCTTTAGACGCCCACATGGAAACCCAGGCGGATGACTACCTCAACTTTGAGCTTAATCACTTTTGGAGAGACATAGAGGGCCAATATCCTGAGGACCCCGACCACCTTGATGCCACCGAGATTCATAACCCTGCGATTAGGTATTTCCATCACATTTTAGCTTTCACATTTTTTGGAAAACCTATTAATCGACTCTCGGTTTCTAGGGATGAGTTGTTCATCATTTACTATGCTTTTCAGTCCAGACCAGTCATTGGCGCATCATTTATGATCTCCAACATGTCAGCTATAGCTCAGTGTACCCATGGCCCCGTCTATGTCGGCGGGCTAGTCACTATGATAGCCGAGGCCCTATCCCTACGGTCATCTCTGTCGCGCCTTACACTGTACGCCAGATATTATACCATGGACATCCCTTTTTGCTTTAACATTTCTTTGATTGGTAACCTCAACCCACCTCACTTTCAGCTGCTTGTCCAAAATAACCCTGTCTATTACTTCAAATTGCCTAGCCCCGAGCATACCAGTGTCTATACCAAGACAAATTGGCTATATCCCCTAGAGAAGACAGACGAACACGACCCTGAGAGAGAGGAGAGCGACCCATCCACACCCACAGGTTACCATGATTATACACCCTTGGATTACCCTACACTACCCCTTGTTACCACAGCTGATGACGTACCCATGCCTGATCAACATCCCGGAGGCCCTCATGCTTGATAGTTTTTTTTTCTGTACCGCCCCAATGAGGATACTGTTTGTTCTTAGCTTGGGGGGGTTTGTCATTATTATTATTATTCTCAAAACTCATTATGGTTTTATTATTTTCGAATAATCTATTACTTTTCGGTCCTAAAATTTCGTTTATTTATTCATCTATACATTTCATATCCATTTTATTTATTTTTATTTTAAAGTATTTATTTATTTATTTTCATACATAGTATGTATTCATTTTTTATACTGTGCAATTTCTATTATTATTTTCATTTGTTTCTAATTCCTATTATTATTTTCATGTGTTTCTTATTTCTGTTACTATTTTCACTTGCTTACCATATCATTCTTCCAACTATACAATGAGCTACTATATCCCTTGCAATATACTTCTCAAGATTAAGATTAATGAATTAAATTAGTGGAGCACGCGGTCAAAGAGGTCAAAGAGACCAACGCATCACCTCACCCTGACGAACGTCAGGATGCATGTGACGAACGTCAGGGATTGTCTTTGACTATGACGAGCGTCAGAGAGAACGTGACGGGCGGCAGGCATTGTCCCCCACGCTCTTCATTCTTGTGACCGTTGGACAGCATTGATGCACGAAAATTTGTTTTAAAACCCCACCACCCCATTTACTCCACTCATCCATCACTTCCATAACCTCTCAATTTCAAAATTCTCCCATAAACACCATTAAATTTCTTACTCAACAAAACCATCTATATAACCCCCCCCCCCCCCTTCCATCCTTAGTTTCATCACTACCACCCCCTTTCCATCTCTTTACCACAAATACATTTTTTCTATCAAGTTCAAAAATCATGGCCAACCAACCCGAACCCGACATGCGACATCTCATGCTCCGACAAGGAGAAGCTGGTGAGCTTCAAAAAGAGAGGTACATAAAATTCCATCATCGAGGGCTAACATCCACACAGTTCGTCGACAACAATTGCTTGCAAGAATTAGGCTTGCAACCTCATATGGAAGGCTTGCTGAATAAAGTTGGCCTAAGCTTTATTAGCACGATGAACACACCAACTTACGAATCTCTCACGTTGTAATTCTTGAGTTCCTACGCATATCACACTCGAGACGATGTAGACGCACACCTAACGGGAGCCGCTCAATTTCGGATGTTCAACCGAGAGTACACACTCACCCATGAAATTTTGAGCGACATATTTCATTTTCCCCGAGGGAATAATGTGCAATATCGTATCCCCCAGAATTGGATTGGAATGGAAGTGCATACGCACTATGGGAGAGAATAACTGACGAACCAAATGTCACACCCGAAGCACAGTACGCCTCTCACATCCACAACCCGAACATCCGCTTCTTACACCGTGTTATGGCAAACACAATATTCGGAAGGGAAAACAACAACAAGGTAAACACTAAAGAATTGTATGCTCTTCACTGTACCTTTTCGCAAAACCTCTGTCTTAATCCCATTACTTTAATGATAGCCCACATTCAAAACCTCGTTACAAGAGACGGGACCACACCTTTTTGCATCGGAGGCATCGTCACCACCATCGCAGTTCACCTGAACTAGGGGGAAAGGATCCAATGCCTACCTCCGTTGCCAGCAGTTTATATGGACATTGATAACTGTAGAGTTGGCCGCCTGATCAAAGTACGAGAAGCTGGAGGGTACTATCTAATGGTTAAGAATGCGAGAGTTCGTAGTGTGATCATGCCAAATCATAATCGTACTTACTTGGGTAATCCAGATAACTAGCTTTACAACCTAAACACCCCAGAACCCGGAGGAAATGTGCAAGGAAATCAAGATCAGGCCAACAACGTTGTTGTTGACGAAATCGAAGAAGAATTAGAGCAGCAATAGCCCCAACCACAGTAAGCCAACAATCCCTCCACCATCGACGCAATATATGCCGCAATAATACAGCAAAACTAGCTATCCACTCAACGCCACCAGAGCCTTGAGATGCGCCAAATCGAGATGATGACTCTCATGCAACAAATGCAGAGAGACCAAAACGACTACGCTCACAGGCACGATCAAAGTATGCTGGAATTCGCCACAGGAATAACGGAAGATATGCGAGCCTTAACACTCCGTGTTGACGACTTGCATCATATCATATCCCAGAGAGATGGCGGCGAATCTTCCAGACATGGCGGGCAAGCACGTCGAAGAGCGAGGACACGTGGCCGATACCAAAGACAAGAGGAGGAAGAATGATTATCCAGTTTCCATTTACCCTTTCCCGCTTCTATCAATACATTGAGGACAATGTATGATTCAAGTATGGGGGAGGAAGTATTTCCCTTTTCCTAAGTAATTTTTATTTTCTTTGTAATTTCCCTTCCGTTATCTCTAAATCAATAAAAAAAAATTTATCAAGTTATCTATTGAAGCAATTTGTGTTGTTCTTTTAGACTCCCCTTTCTTTTTGAGCCCATAAAAAAAATTCTCACTCGACAAAGTAAATAGACTGCAAAATCTTTAATCATCAGGAATTGGGGCGAGATTAAGCGAAATTTCTACCGTCTAGATACTCTACAACCCCAGAGTATGATAGATCAGTTCAAGTACCTGTTGTTTCCAACACCCTGAGTTTAGTCTTTATAGTAACCTCGAGTAGTTTATATTAGCAGTCAGCACCGTCTTAAACACAAACTACGCAGGAAGCCGATGAATATAAGTGGATGATATAATATTTCAGCAAAATGTTGCAAGAAAACACACCGATTAAATTGGACGATCCTCACCCGATCGCCTAATCCAAAGGATGTAAACCTTACAAAGTAACATGAAAATTCATTTGATGGATGGTTCAGGAGCATCTAGTACTGAACTCGGTAGGGCAGATTACGGTCTGATCCCCCGCATCCAACCATTGAATTAAAGGTTACCACATTACTATGCCAGAAACCTCTAAAGTTTAAAAGGATCATAACCACTAACCGACTGTTCTGCTATGCGCGTGTGAAGATAAAGGGCTTAATGTGATTGCGCTAGAATGAAAAGGGCAAAACAAGACAAATACTCGAGGTAGGCTATGATAGGACCTGTAACTAGTTTACGTAAAATGGGACTGTCTAGCGTCATCGACGTAGTAATGGAGCACGAATCGAGCCACCAATTTTCTGACAAAAAAACACAACGCAACTATATATTAGTTGATCCGAGTCATAACCATGTTTAGAAAAACATCATACTTAGCATTTTCTTGAGGACAAGCAAAGTTTAAGTATGGGGGAGTTTGATGACACACAAATATGTGATATTTTTGGCTTGATATACACCAAATATTTCTCATACTTTAGTTTAAATTAAATTATTTTATAAGTACTATGCAGGTATTTTTCTATTTTTGCAGATATGCATTAAGCCGAACACTTTTGAAGAAATGAAGAAAAAAGGGTGCAAAAACTAGCAAAAAGGCTTAAGGAGAAGAAAGGAGCCCAAAAGCCCATTACACATGTGAGCACGTGGCCCATAATTAGGAAGGACTTGACGACCGTCAAGGAGATGTGACGAACGTCACGTGCCATGAAGACCAAGTGACTATCGTCACTTGAATGTGACGAACGTCACAAGCCATTACTCCACTTTCTTCTCATCCAACGGACAGAGACGCGTTCAAGGGTTAATCCAACGACTTCCTACATTTTCTCACCCACTCATTCAAAGGACCAACGAACGTGACAAATGAATGGCCCTATTATTTCTCAAAGAAGGAAGTAAACTGTTCCTAAATTTTCGAGAGCAGATGATCAAGCAAGACCTATAAATAGAGCCTTAGACCACAGTAGAAAGGGTTCTTTTTTTTTTGGTAAGAAAGTTTAGAGATTTTATTGAGAGAATATTCTTTTCAGCATTATTTTATTTCCCAGTTATTTCTATATTCCTTTCTAGCATTATTCTTTTCAGTTTTATTTTCTCCTGTACGGTTAAATATATCCTCCGATCGAAGCAAAGCCTACAATTTGTGCAGGAGTGCTTCTGTCTTCAGAGTTATTGCCAGGTTTATGTTTAAAAATTCTTATTGCTTATTAATTGATATAATTATGTTTATTTGTGTTTATCCTTTAAATTATTCTGCGATTTGGTTTAATATTATGTCAAGCTAGAAATCCTATACCGGTATGTAAAGTCAATCAACCGAGGGAACGAGTAACTTAGTCGGGATTATTTTTACTACGAAACTTTCTTTTCTGGCCTAAGTTACTATTTTTCAAATCAGTAAATTGTTTTGTTACGGAAGTAAAAAAACAGATAGAGGTTAGGGTCAACAAAGCGGAAGTTTGAGATCTTTTAACTGGACAGTAGTAATTAGGCATTGGCTTAAAATACAGCGGAAGCACTTTAAAGTTAATTAAGATTTTGTTTAGTTTCCAAAAAGTGTTTTTAACTCCTGCGGGATGGTGGAAGCGTACGTTAGGACTTAACTGCATAGCCTAGATCAACAAAACAATAGTGTGAGATGAGGTTTTTTAAACTAGATAAGTTTTACTGAAAGTTGTTTTAAAAATATAAAGACGCCCGACAGGTCGCTAGTTCCCGAGGTACGACTGTTGCATACTGGTAATTAAGCTCATTGATTATTAAAATCCAACTTAATTTAGTATTTAGTTTTCCCTACAACCCAAATCAAATATTCATTAGCTTTAGATTTGCGAAGTAACAATAGAAGACGGTAGATCGATTCATCAGTCTCTGTGGTTCGATATCTTTTAAAACTACTCGATAAGACTGTGCACTTGCAGTCCGAATCATTGGATACATAAGTACAAATCCCACGATCACTTCGACGGCACCATTCATCTTTGGCTGATAGGGGGACGAATTGTGATGCTTAATCTTGAACTGCTCGCACAAGGCGGTGATCATAGTATTGTTAAGGTTGGTACCATTATCAGTGATAATCCTTTCTGGGATACTGTATCGGCAAATGAGATTCTTCTTGATGAAGCGGGCAACAACATTCTTAGTAACGGATGTGAAGGAAGCTGCTTCGACCCATTTTGTAAAATAGTCAATGGGCACTAGAATAAAGCGGTGTCCATTGGAGGTTGTAGGCTTGATCTCTCCAATCATGTCGATTCCCCACATAGTAAAGGGCCAAGGAGCCGTTAAGGCATTCAGAGGAACCGGAGGTACGTGCACCTTATCAGCATAAATTTGATATTTATGACAGGTCCGAGAGTGTTGATAGCAATCTGCTTCCATGGTAGACCAATAATAGCTTGTCCGTAGGATTTTCTTCGCCATCGTATGCCCACTGGAGTGAGTGCCAAAAGTACCTTCATGTGATTCAGCCATGATCTTTTCAGCCTCAATCTTATCCACACACCGGAGCAGAATGGAGTCATGATTATGTTTGTACAGGATGCCATTACTCAGGAAGAACTTAGCAGAGAATCTCCTTAAGAACTTTTTATCATTGATTGAAGCTCCTTCTGGATATTCTTGAGCCTCGAGATACCTCTTGACTTCATGAAACCAAGGCTGGTCCACTACCTCTTCAATATTAATCTCGTGACAATATGCTGGTTCATCCATTCGTTCGATGGTGATCTGGGGAGTCTCGTTATCCCAATTAAGTTTAAACATAGATGACATTGTGGCTAGAGCATCTGCTAGCTGATTTTCTTCTCGCGGGAAATGCTCGAAGGTAATCTTCTCAAAATGTGGTAACAATGTCAAAACTTGTTCTTTGTAAGGGATAAGGTTTGGGTGCTTAGTGTCCCTGTTGTACCCCAAAATTTGCCCTCCCATATTCTTCAAGATTTGCCAAGTCAATACTTCAAAATCTCCCCAAGGGTTGCACAGTTCAAGGGCCTCCTAACAGTCAAAATTAGGGTTTTGGTTCTGACAAAGAAAATGAAGTTTCCAAGGGTCCAATCAAGTCCCACATGCCCATAAATATGGTCAAGCATCCTCATGCTAAGTTTCAAGACTTTCAGTACAAAATTGCACAGTCAAAAACCCTAATTGCACTACAGTCAACTACAGGGGCAAAATGGTCATTTGACAGTCAAAAGTTCAAATTTTTGGTCAACATCTCATTTTGAAGCCACAAACATCATTTTATCAATGCTTGATCATGATTCTCAAAGCTTGGCTCAAAAAGTCTCAAGATGCAAAAGTTTCCATATTTGGACAGTTGAAAAAGTCAACTGTAACTTGACCAAGGCATAACTTCCACATGGATTATCAGAAAAACTCCATCCAAAGCTCATTTTGAAGAGAAAGACATTTCCTACAACTCCTCTTCACACTTCAAGTCCAAGAAATGCTCTCACAAAAAGCTATCAATTTCAACATTATAGGTCATTTTCAAAAGTCAACAAAAAGGGACTTTAAGTCAAAGGCCATAACTTGAGATTGGTAAATCAAAATGACATGGGACCAAAGGCATTGGTTATAGGACTCAAATACCTTTCCAAAATGTCCAAGAACATGAGCAAAGCTTAAAAATTGAGCAAGTTATGCCTTGTGGAAGTTGGGAAATTTTTAGGTATTTTGAAAAGTCAACATTGCTTCAAATGTCCTAAAATTGCTAATGGGCCTCTTTTTCTTCCAAAATCCATCATCCAAGGCATGTGCACGACCATTTGGCCCAAAGGGAAGTTTTTCATCATTTTTATTTTATTTATTTGAATTTTTAATTGCTAAATATTCATTTAATTAATTAAAATATATGAAAAATACTAAACCTAACTTTTTAAATCTTTTTGTGCATGGAATAAGCTTAAGATTTCGTGCATGATCAGATTTGGAAAGAATTATGGTGATTGGACATGATTTGAAGCAAATATGTGTGAAAAAGATTGAAAACATTATGCATGAAAATCAAATCTTCCATACATCAATGCTTTGATTCTTTGGACAAAAAACCAACCCTAAACGTTCCATACATAAGCATGAAGCCAACCCTAATGCTGAGAACCAAAAAGCTGCGCAGAAAAGCCATAGCCAAACTTGCAATTTTCTCAAAAAAGTCCAATGCTGAAAACTAGGTTCTAGGGCGATTCAAGCCAAAATAATTGCTCCATTGGCTTGCTGAGACTTCAAGGAAGGAGTTTGGATCAAAACCATAAGCTCTAACACCAAGAAACGTGAGAACAATCGCGTCCTGTACAGAAATTTTTTCATATGCTTGCATCATGATTCATGCGTTTTTAGTACTTTTTAATGTTTGATTTATGTTCCTTGATTGATTCTGAAGCTAACCCAGTTGTTTGATTGAATTTTCATCACCCATGCGCGATTTCACCATTAGAGCCAGCTAGGGTTCTTCAAGTTTCAATTTAGGCGTTTCTAAATACTGTAAAATTGAGACTCATAAATACCATGGTTGAATCCAGAAAGCTTGGACGATTCTAATGCAATGCTCGCGCCTAATTTATATAGCACCATGGCCTGTTCGCTATTATGGAAATATGCATATTTTGGGGGGGTTTAAAACCCCCGTTAACCTCTTTTATATTTCAGAAAAAAAAAGCAAAACGGGGAAGATGATGAAGTGTCAAGGCATAAGTGGTTCGTTTGAATTTTTCACGCTAAAGTTCCACTAACCATTTGTTTTATCTTATATTATTTGTTTCCTATACAATATACAACGCGCGTGAAGAGCTTCAGTGGCAAAGCATATGACTGGTAATCCCTGGGACCTGGGTTTGAACCCCAGGTCCCCCATCCCTTTCAATAATATTTTTCCTAACTCAATCCTGTGCAGATTCAATTCTAAGGCTCACCATACTCCCCATATCTGGGCTTACCACGTGTTTGCTGAGATCCATCAAAAGGCTATCATTTGAAGACCATCATAGGCACAAGTCAAAGGTGCCACACGCTGGCAAGAAAAGTCAAATAAGGCCAAAGATCAATGGGCCAAAAGTGCTGAGCAATACCTCCAATTTGGGGACAGACCCCCCATGGTTTGCTTTCTCATTCTTTTTTCATATTTTTTTCTATTTTATTTATTTTGCTTAATTTTTATTTAAATCTTTAAATCAATTTACTTTCAAAAAATATAAAATAATAACAAAAAATCAGAAAAGAAAAAATTAAAAATATATTTTAATTAATATTTTTGTAAGTAAATATCATTAATTAATTTAGCTTTGTAAAATTAGGTTTAATTCAAACATTTTTCTTAATTAACTTAAAATTTGTAGAATTAGGGTTTTAATCAATTTTTATCCGTTTTTTTCTTTTCTTTTCACTAATAATTAATTATTTATTTTTATAAATCAAATTGCTTTAATTAATTAGGTTGATTTAGGTTTAACTTTAATATTTTTTTCTTAATAAATAAAAGTTGTAGAATTAGGGTTAATTAGTTAATTTCATTTAATTCACATAAAAAACCATAAATCCAAAAATCTCAAAAATAATTTCTTTTTTTCTTTTTTAATGTCATTAATTTAATAATCATAATTTAATTTCATTAAAAAGGGTCCAACGCCCTCGCTTGCGATTTTTTTATTCTCTTTGCGCATTTTATTTATTTCCTTCTTGTAAATATTTATGTAATTCTCCCAAAGCCGTGTAAATTTAATTTCTCGCACTTTCTTTTATTTTCTGTCAAATCGGGTCCTGGGTTTATTTTGGCGATGTGGACCCGCGCCTTTGTAATAGTTTAGGAATTTTATCTTTCCGCGCTTTTTTAACTGTTAATAATGGCATGCAAGAATGAATGACAAAAAATAAAAACGAACGCATAGATCACTTTGACATGAACAAGATAAATGCAAATGAACATGACACACAAATCACACACCACCCCTAGGGTACGCCTCACTGTTGCCTTGCCTCGAAAGGTGGTCGTCGAGTAGAGGATGTCTTAGTAAGTCCTCATGATCTGGGAACCTGGCATGAGGGTAGCTTCTAAGGTGTCTTCCCATTGCTCTGGTGATCACCATGTCCCGAACCCTCGAATTGACTCGAACACCTCCAACGGTGGTGCTACCTACCTCTCAATGGTGGGGTGGCACTACTTTAAAGGACATTTACACAGACGAATTCCTTAGGGTAGGTAGACGACTCTAGATACTTGCTCTAAATTTCAAAACAAATCAAAAATACTTTTCACACCGACACATTTTCAAAAGCTTTCGAAAGCAAATTTTCAAACACTCTTGAGGACTGATACAAGAGTCGAACTGGAATTTTCAAAGAAACTTTTTAAAACCCACAGTTGAAAAGCAAACAAACAATTTTGAAAACACAAATGAGAAAGTATCTAAGAGCCCATGGATAACCATGGATAGAAAGGGTGCTAACACCTTCCCTTTCTATAATCTACCTCCCGAACCGAGAGCAATCTCTATAAGGAATTTTTCTGTGCTTTTGTCCTTTCCATTTGGAGAAAATAAAAGACGGTGGCGACTCTTGCTTCCGCGACATTTCGCGAACCAGCGTTAAACAGTCAGTTCCAGATCCACCGATCACAGAACTGGCGACTCTGCTGGGGATAAACTTAAAGTGAGGTGTACCTTAGGGTTAGTTCATAACTGTGTTTTCAATTGTATTGCTTTGCTTGCTTTATTATTATGGGTTGCATCGGAGTTACATAGATCCTAACCCGGATCTGGGGATACCCTGTTAGGTAGCATAAGCTGTGAGGGACCTGTCCGGCGTAGACCGACACGGGTGAAGCAGTGGCTACGTTGGTGTGGCACCTTGGTCTGTACTGATATCACTTGTGTCGCAACGAGGAGAATATGGGTCTTCCAAGGAGTCATTAAGCACCAACAGACCTTAGGACCTTAAATGACCCAACTTGGCCATTAGAACAGTAGCAGTATGCTACGCCCATTGAGGCTAAACTCTCATGATGGTTCTGGCCGCAAGAAAAGATTGCGATGCTGGAGTTATGATCGATTGAGGGTAGTCAATGATATTGGGATCCTCTAAGAACCCGGTTACTTTGATAGGACAGGTATGAACCAACAAACTGAAACAGGGTAGTACCTAGACCTCATGTTGGCCTAAACTTTAAGGGCTGGCCTTGTGTGACTTGTGTGCCTTACCATGTTTGCCTTTGTATCTATTTGTGGTGTGATTTATCATAACATCATAAAATCATGAGCATTGCATGCATCCTGCATAAGGACTGACCATTTCAAAGACAAGAGGGTTTCACCTTTGCTCTGTTTTGTAGGACACTATGATGCCTGTGCGAAGGAATACTATCCGGTTCAACTTCGTTCACTCACCTGAGTTACTTGAAGAGTTGGTTAGCAGAATTCCAAATACCACTTCCTTCATTCAGAGGCATGGTTCTCTTCTCAGTTTAGTCACTGCAAAGCGGGATCAACAGTTGATGAGTGTTCTGACCCAGTTCTATGACCCTCTGTACCAGTGCTTCACCTTTCAAGACTTCCAGCTGGTCCCCACCCTGGAAGAGTTCTCTGATTTGCTTGGTATCCCTATCTTAGATCAGACTCCCTTTACTGGTTGGGAAAAGACCCTCAGGCTTGAGGATGTTGCTGCAGCTCTTCCTTTGACCCATCAAGAGGTAATGGACAACTGGGTAACTAGAAGCGGAGTTAAGGGTTTCTTGGCCAAGTTTCTGATTGGTAAAGCTAACAGTTTCTGGAATGACCTGGACTTTAGGGCATATGAAGACATCCTAGCTCTCTTAATCTATGGGCTAGTCTTGTTTCCTAATCCTGACAACTTCATCAATGTCACTGTCATAAGGATCTTCATGTCTCAGAATCCTGTGCCCACTCTCTTGGGTGACATCCTGCAACAACTCCATGCTCGTACTACCCGAAGACGAGGAACTCTATGGTGTTGTATCCCTTTGTTGGTGAGGTGGTTTATTTCGCACCTCCCCAAGTTCGTGCTGAAGAACCAAGAGGGAAGAGGTTGGGCTCATAGGTTAATGTCTCTCACTGATAAGGACATCATTTGGACTTGCAGAGGTTTGGATGAGATAGATGTTATTGATCGATGCGGAGAATACCCTACTGTTCCTTTGATTGGTACCCAAGGAGGGATCTCTTACAATCCATGCCTAGCACTCCGTCAGTTTGGAAGAGCCAGAAGAGCAGGGCCTCATGAGATGTTGGTGCCTCACATCAGTTTTGAGTTTCAGGTGGATAGTGACGAGCTGTGTCGTAGGTTCATCAAGGCTTGGGACAAAGTTCATAAAGCTGACCCACAAGAGCTGGGGCCAAAGACTTCTCTGCCTATGGAAGCCTACTACAAATGGGTTCGCGTTCGTGCTCATAAGTTAGGTATGCCGTACGAAGCTGTCAGACCTGTCATTCTTGAGTGTCCTGACAAAGATGGTGTTCCTCCAACTGTCCTTCCTCCTCAGATACCCACTGATTATGAGACATTAAAAAGGTCTTGGTCGCAACTGCGAGAAGAACGGGATTCTTACCGAGAAAAGTACAACGAGCAGGAATTGAAGATCCAAAAGCTGACAAAGCAGTTGGAAAATGAGCGAGCCTTGAATGCTTACATCCGTACTGAGAAGAGGAGACCTTGGGATCAATAAGGAGCTCTGGATGTTCTTTTACAGTTTTATTTCCCTTTTCAGTATTTCCCTTTTATGTAACGCCTAAGGGCAACCTGTTGAATAATTTAAGTTTCAAAGTTGGATCTAATGAAGTGTGTTCCTTTTTGTTTACAAAGTTGATTCCCGATTGTCTTTGAAAACGTAAATCATACGCATTCCATTCATCATGTGCATAGCAGGTTTTCTTCTTTTCAGGTTGCTTACAGTTCTTCGCTGTTTATTTCAGCATCATGAATCCCGACTCATCATCAACTGAGATGTCCATCAAGGCTCTTCAGGCGCAGAATGCGCAATTTCAGGAACTAATCATGGGTTTGGCTCAGGGCCAAGAAGAGCTGAAGGCTCTGCTCCTGAAGAAGGAAAAGAAGAAGAAGAGGAGAACTGTTCTTTTTAACTCGGGCCGAAGGTTTGGCAACACTCTGCAGAATGAAGAGGCTGGTTCTTCTATAGGCAAGGTTAGTCCCCAAGGGGGAAAAGGTCCTAGTCCGGTGGTCTCTGACAACGAGACTGATTTTGATGAGGAACAGTATCCTCCTGCTGAAGACCAGTACAAGCAGTTGGAAGACAGATTGAATGCTATGGAGATCCAACAGGTTCCTGGGCTGGATTTCGGAGACTTGGGTTTGTCTACTGGTGTGATCATTCCCCATAAGTTCAAAGCACCATCCTTTACCAAGTATGACGGAGCGTCTTGTCCCAAGTTACACCTCAGGTCGTATGTGCGGAAGATTCAACCGTATTCAGCGGACAAGAACTTGTGGATCCACTTCTTCCAGGAGAGTCTTTCAGGGACTCATCTCGAATGGTTCTATCAGCTGGATGGGACCAAGGTTCGTAACTGGGAGGAGTTGGCTACTGCTTTCTATAAGCAGTATCAATATAATGCCGACCTTGCCCCTACACGTACCCAACTCCAGGGTATGTCGTTAGGTTCAAGTGAAGGTTTTAAAGAGTACGCACAGAAGTGGAGGGATCTGGCTGGAAGGGTGCAGCCTCCGTTGACTGACCGGGAGTTGGTAGACATGTTCTTGGGGACCCTATCTGGGCCATTTTTCAACCATCTTATCGGGAATTTGTCTGCAGGGTTCATTGATCTTATTCTGACTGGAGAGAGAATTGAGGCTGGGTTGAAGTCTGGTAAGATTCAGAAGGGTGCATCGTCAAGTTCCGAGAAGAAACCCTTCAAGAAAGAGGCCAGTGCTGTATATGGCTCTAGGAGACAAGAGAAACCTGAGCGCTGCCAATCTGTCAACGTGGTGATGATTGCCAAACCTGCTACCGCTCCTCGGCAAACCAATCCTCAAAGGGCTGAAAGACCCCGGAGAGAGTTTACCCGGCTGAGTATGACTCTATCTCAAATCTTGCCACAGTTGCTGTCCACCAACCTAGTAACTGTCAGGGAAGCCCCGAAAGTTGTAAACACGGCTTCTCCCAAATACAATCCAAATGCCCGCTGTGCTTATCACTCCGATAGCCCGGGGCATTCCACTGATGACTGTTGGGCCTTAAGGAATAAGGTACAAGACCTTATTGATGCAAAAGAAATACAGTTTGAAGCGCCTGAGAGGCCGAATGTGGTGACTGCTCCTATGCCCCAGCATGGAGTAAATGTTGTTGATGAAGATGTATACGCTGTTTCTGTGAATGATGTAGCTACTCCCTTAATGACTGTCAAGAGGAACCTACTGCTGGCCGGTTTATTTCCGGGTTGCAGTGAGGGTTGCCTTTTCTGTGCTGTTTCTCTCTCTGGTTGTCCTTTGCTGAAGTTGGGCATCCAAAGCCTAATGGACAGCAAAGAGATTCTATTCAAGAAGTCCGCTGTTCAGTTGGTTCCGGTAGAAGAAGTTTCTGTGGTTACAATCTTTAATAATCCAATCAGGGCTCTCCCAAGGAAGCCTGTTCAAATCATGACTGTCGCACCTGTTGTTATTACTGTTCCGGGGCCTCTCCCCTACGAATCTGATAAGGCTGTCCCCTGGCACTATGGGGCAGACGTGTATGTGAATGGAATCAAACAAGAGTTCAACACTGGCACCAGCATCAGCAATATTACTGGTCCAGCCAAGGTTACCCGCAGTGACAGGCTCTTCTCGCCTGACATTGCACCGCCCGCTATTCGAAGACCCCTCATTATTACACCTGCAAGTATACCTGTTCCCAGTTCTGATCTACCTGTTCCCAGTTCTGATCAAATTGTTTCCCCTGCTGACGAGTCATCCAATGCTCGGGGCAAAGGGATTGAAGACGAGCCTGCCCGGATGGAGGTACCAATACCTATAAATGCTGAGGCCTCCCAACAAGAGATGGAGGAAATCCTGAAAATAATAAAGAAGAGTGACTTTAATGTTGTGGAACAGCTGGGGCATACGCCCTCCAAGATCTCAATGCTCTCCTTGCTACTGTGTTCAGAGGCCCATGCTAAGGCCTTGATCTCATTTCTCAAGACGGCCCATGTGCCACAGGAGACATCTGCAATTCAGTTTACTGACTGCGTAGCAAATCTGACAGCGGACAATGGTTTGGGTTTCTCGGATGCTGACCTTACTGCAAAGGGAAGGGACCACAATGACGCCCTGCATGTCTCTATTGAATGCAGGGGCACTACTCTTGCGCACGTATTGGTGGACACTGGTTCTTCCTTAAATGTGCTACCCAAGAAGGCCTTAGACCGTTTGGATTGTGAGAGCCTGGAACTAAAACCTAGCAATATCATCGTCAGAGCCTTTGACGGTTCCAAGAGGATGGTTCATGGAGAGGTGGACATTCCTATTCGTGTGGGTTCTCAAGTATTCGACTCTACTTTCTATGTGATGGATATCCGTCCATCCTACTCTTGTCTGCTGGGTCGACCTTGGATCCACAAAGCTAGGGCAGTGACCTCTACCTTGCACCAGAAGCTGAAATACCCTGTCAGAGGGAAGATTGTCACTGTGCAGGGAGAGGAGGAGTATATGGTGAGCCATTTGAATTCCTTCAGATATATTGAGATGGACGGGGAGTTTATTGAAACCCCCTTTCAGCATTTCGAAGAGGTACCACCAATCTTGGCAGCAGCAGAAACAGTGGTCGAAGAGGATGTTCCTTTGAAGATGGCTTCCCTGAAGGATGCCTGGGCTGTGATTCAGAAAGGTGATTGTGCTAACTGGGGCAGGCTTCCTGATTTTACACAGAAAACTGACAAGTTCGGATTAGGTTTTACTGCAGAGGGACAGAAAGCTATGCGGAAGGCAAAGACCAGAAGACCTCCTGTGCTCATTACCAATCCAGGAGTGAATGCTGTTGGGGAGGATAATGAAGTGGATGAAGCTGAGTTCAATAGCTGGATTTACCCGACAACTGAGGGCGGATTGACCAATTGGATTGCCAAAGACCATACTCCTGTTACTTTTGTTACGCAGTAATAAACTTCTTTGTTTTGTTATTTGTAATAAACAATTAAAACTCTATGGCCCGGTGTCTTACCCGAGGCACCGTGGCTTCATTTGTGAGGGCATATAAATTGTCATTTCATATATCATGAATAAAAATCTTGGACGTTTTCTCGCATTTCAAATATTATGCTCCTTTTCTTTCTTTCCTTCCTTTATATATTTCAAAACAGTTGTATTTACACACACTCACTCATACAGGTTTCAATCCACTCTGGATCTCACTAGTAACGACTCTACTACTGCCAGTTATGACTTCGAAAATCCGATCAACTTAGCCGAAGACGAAAGTGAAGATGATTGCGAAGTGTCTGGCGAGCTTGCAAGACTGTTACTCCAGGAAGAGAGGGCAATTCAACCACACGAAGAGCCAGTGGAAACTATAAATCTGGGTACTGAGGCAGACAGGAAGGAAGTAAAGATTGGTGCCAACCTAGAGCTCAGCGTGAAGCAACGGTTGACTAAGATGCTACATGATTATATGGAGATCTTTGCCTGGTCCTACGAAGACATGCCCGGGTTGGATACCGACATTGTGGTCCATCACTTGCCTACTAAGGAAGACTGCCCTCCGGTTAAGCAAAAGGTCCGCCGTATGCATCCAGAAATGTCTGAGAAGATCAAAGCCGAGGTTATGAAACAGTTTGACGCCGGGTTCCTTGCAGTGACTTCTTACCCTCAGTGGGTTGCTAATGTGGTGCAGGTACCAAAGAAGGACGGTAAGGTCAGAATGTGTGTCGACTACAGGGATCTGAATAGGGCCAGCCCCAAAGATGACTTCCCCCTACCTCACATTGATGTTCTTGTTGATAATACAGCTCAGCATAAGGTGTTCTCTTTCATGGATGGTTTTTCAGGTTATAATCAAATCAAGATGGCACCTGAAGACATGGAGAAGACTACCTTTGTTACTCAGTGGGGCACCTTCTGCTACAAGGTCATGCCTTTTGGACTGAAGAACACTGGGGCAACCTACCAACGTGCCATGGTTGCTTTATTTCATGATATGATCCATCATGAGATAGAAGTGTATGTTGACGACATGATCGCGAGGTCCCAGACTGAAGAAGAGCACCTAGATCATCTGCAGAAGTTGTTTGACCATCTGAAACTATACAAGCTAAGGTTGAACCCGAACAAGTGCACCTTCGGGGTAAGATCCGGAAAGTTGCTGGGCTTCATTGTAAGCGATAAGGGTATTCAAGTGGACCCTGCCAAGGTCAAAGCTATTCAAGAGATGCCAGTTCCTAAGACAGAGAAAGAGGTCAGAGGCTTTTTAGGACGCCTGAATTACATTGCTCGGTTCATCTCACACCTGACTGCCACCTGTGAACCAATTTTCAAGCTGCTGAAGAAAGATCAGGTAGTACGTTGGAATGATGAATGTCAGGCCGCTTTTGACAGAATCAAGGAGTATCTCCAAGAACCACCCATCCTTATGCCACCGGTTGAAGGGAGACCTCTGATATTATACCTGACAGTGCTTGACAACTCAATGGGGTGTGTGCTGGGGCAGCATGACGAGTCTGGCCGAAAAGAGCATGCCATTTATTACCTTAGCAAAAAGTTTACCGACTGTGAGACCCGATACTCACTGCTTGAGAAAACTTGTTGCGCTTTGGTATGGGCTGCTCGCCGGCTGAGACAGTATATGTTGACTCACACTACCTTGTTGATCTCAAAGATGGATCCTATAAAATACATATTTGAAAAGCCTGCTCTGTCTGGGAGAATAGCAAGATGGCAAATGATCTTGACAGAATACGACATTCAGTACACGACTCAGAAAGCCATCAAGGGAAGTGTATTGGCAGACCACTTGGCACATCAGGCAGTAGACGACTATCAGTCAATGAACTTCGAGTTTCCAGACGAGAGCATCATGATTGTGACTGATTGTGAAGTACCTGGACCGGATGAAGGACCTGAGGAAGGATCCCGATGGTCTATGCACTTTGATGGAGCCTCCAATGCTTTGGGTAACGGTATCGGCGCTATAATCATATCCCCTCAAGGCACTCATACTCCACTCACTGCCCGGCTATGTTTCAACTGCACCAACAACATGGCGGAGTATGAGGCATGCATCATGGGTCTCCAAGTTGCGATCGACTTAAGGATCAAGTTTCTGAGTGTCTTAGGAGATTCCGCTCTCGTGATCAATCAGATCAAAGGGGAGTGGGATACGAAACATCCGAATCTTATTCCTTACAGAGAATGTGTATTGACATTGATCCCCCACTTCACAGAGATAACCTTTGAACATTTCCCAAGAGAGGAGAATCAGTTAGCGGACGCGTTAGCTACGATGTCTTCTATGTTCAAAGTCAAATGGGACAATGAGGCTCCCCGGATCATCATCTGGAAACTGGACGAACCGGCATACTATTGTGATCTCGAGACTGAATTGGTGACTGAGAAGCCTGGTACCACGAGGTGAAGAGATATTTGGAAGCTCAGGAATACCCTGAAGGTGCATCTGTCAATGATAAAAAGTTTCTGAGAAGGTTCGCAGCAAAGTTCTTCCTTAGCAACGGCATCTTGTACAAGCGAAACCATGATTCGACCTTACTGCGCTGTATGGACAAGACTGAAGCAGAAAAGATAATGGAAGAGCTACATGAAGGGACCTTTGGTACACATTCCAGTGGGCACACTATGGCAAAGAAAATCCTTCGGGCAGGGTATTTCTGGTCCACCATGGAAGCTGACTGCTACCAACATTCTCGGACATGCCATAAATGCCAGATTTATGCAGACAAGGTGCATGTTCCTCCAGTTCCTCTGAATGTCTTGACAGCGCCTTGGCCGTTTGCAATGTGGGGCATAGATATGATTGGTGAGATTAAACCTACGGCATCTAACGGGCATCGCTTCATCCTGGTAGCGATTGATTACTTTACGAAGTGGGTTGAAGCAGCATCTTACACTACGGTAACCAAGACTGTTGTGGCACGGTTCATTCGGCATAACCTGATCTGTCGATACGGTGTCCTAGAAAGAATTATTACAGACAACGGTACCAATCTGAATAATAAGATGATCACTGAGCTCTGCGAGCAGTTCAAGATACAGCACCATAACTCTTCTCCTTACCGATCGAAGATGAATGGGGCTGTAGAAGCAGCAAATAAAAACATTAAGAAAATCGTGCAGAAGATGACAGTGACTTATAAAGATTGGCACGAGATGTTACCGTTCGCTCTACATAGGTACCGTACCTCAGCTAGAACGTCAACCGGGGCAACTCCTTTCTCCTTGGTCTATGGTATGGAGGCAGTCTTACCGATCGAAGTGCAAATACCCTCTCTCCGGATAATGAAGGATGCAAATCTGAACGAAGATGATTGGATCCAGACACGACTTGATCAGCTAAACCTTATTGATGAAAAGAGACTTGCTGCTATCTGCCACGGTCAGACGTATAAGAAATGGATGATCAGGGCATTTAACAAAAAGGTCAGACCACAAGAGTATCAAGTTGGGGATCTGGTAATCAAGCGAATCATCCTTCCTCAGAGTGATCCAAGGGGAAAATGGACCCCTACGTACGAAGGGCCATTTGTGGTTAAACATGTGTTCTCAGGAGGAGCCATGATTCTAACCAACATGGATGGTGACGACCTTCCTCACCCCGCTAATGCAGACATAGTAAAAAGATACTACGCATGAAAAAAAGACCCGCTAGGTTGACATACCTAGGCAAAAATTAGGGCTTCCCGGCGAACCAAAAGGGTTCGGGCAAAATGAAGGGATGAAATGAAAAAATCTGTACACCCGGCAAGTCGAAAACCTGAAAAGGCGGCTTGGGCAAAAATGGGTATCCCGGTGGACTGAAAACCCGAAAGGGCGGTCCAGGCAAAAGTTAGGGATAAAGCGTAATACTATGTCTCATTGGATCACTTTGCATCCAGAATCCGGTATCTACATCGAGTTCAGACGGCATCGATCAGTCAGCTTCATCTTCAACTAAGGTCATCAAGTGATGAGACGCTTGGAGATATAAAGGCAATAGCAGAGTTGAAACCCAGTGGGATCATTCATTTCACACAGCTGTTTTATTTTCTCTTGTACAAAATTTGTATAAACTCTTTTGTTCGGCGGCGTTCTCTTACTAGGACGTCAGCCTCTTGTACATAAACGCCTATTTACAGGCAAATTCAAAATCAATACAAAAATCACTTTTCAGTTAAAATTGCCAATTGTTTTGTCCTTTTCTGTTTTGTTTTGCGAAGAACGTCCAAGGTTCAATTTGTGATATATGCATTGACAATAATTTTCTAACTCATGAATATTTACGAAACAAAGGATTAATTACAGGTAACATTGGAAACAGGGGCAATAAAGAGTTGTCTAAGCAATCTAATTGTTCTATCCTCCAAGGTACCAAGGTAAGTTCAGCTGAAGAACATAACCAGACGTCTTAATTCCCCAGAGAGTGAGCCAGCAAGTCAGGGCACTCTCCCCAAGCAAAGTTACAGTCAAACCTTAAGGAAGTTGGGTATCCTCCCGCAGATCTCAACATTCCCCAGCAGTATCCAATCCAGCTTCCCCAAGAAAGTTGGAATCCATCTCCCCAAGCAGTAAGCTTATCCCCGGTAGATTCTGGAAGCTTATCCCCGCGGAGCACGAACGCGTCCCTCGGCTTTATTCAAAGAGTTATTTCCTTACCAGGATATAACTGGGTTATCCTCAGCCGAAAGCCACGAAAAGAGCGTTCTCGACGAAGTCTTCTTATCCCCAGCAAAGTCTATTAACACTTCCAACACAACAATGGTATCCCGAGCAAGTTACTATCAACAACTCAGCAAAGCATCTCTCTCCCCACAGAGTATTGCTTCCCAGCAAGATCGTTAGAGCCCTTTTCTCCCCGCAGAATAATCCATTCGCCAAGTTTATTCCCCAATGGAGTTATCTTCTCCTACCGGTATTCTTGCAACTATCATCCCCGCGGAAGCAAGATCTATTCTTCCACATCAGCCCAGGAGTGACTTCCCGGCACTCGTCAAGGATTTACTTTCCTAAGACGAAAACATACATTTATAAACATCACATTTTCATACATCATAGCATGCATATACGCATCACATCTTACAAATCTCATTTATGTTGAGAACATCATTGCTTGATCCATATCATGCATGGCATATGACTGACCTTTACCTTTCAGGAAAGATCCAGTCGAGTTCTCAGCTACATTTCAAGACCTTGACCGGTTCAGTTAAATCGACCCTAAGATTTTTCTGTTTCTTATCCAGTCAAAGGCCTTCTCTGGTTCAGTCAGATCGACCCTAAGATCTCCCTGTTTCTTATCCAGTTGAAGACATTCAAGACCTAGACCGGTTCAGTTAAATCGACCCTAATATTTTTATGTTTCTTATCCAGTCAAAGGCCTTCTCTGGTTCAGTCAGATCGACCCTAAGATCTCCCTGTTTCTTATCCAGTTGAAGACATCAAGACCTAGATCGGTTCAGTTAAATCGACCCTAAGATTTTTCTGTTTCTTATCCCATCCAAGGCCTTCTCTGGTTCAGTCAGATCGACCCTAAGATCTCCCTGTTTCTTATCCAGTTGAAGACATTCAAGACCTAGACCGGTTCAGTTAAATCGACCCTAAGATTTCTCTGTTTCTTATCCAGTCCAAGGCCTTCTCTAGTCCAGTTAAATTGACCCCTAATAGATTTTCCTGATAAAGACTCAGTAGAAGATATCCAAGATTCTCTCAATGATTACTGTTGAGGTTGTATTCGCCTGTGGTTCTCTCCCCGTTACTGCGGAGGTAGTAATCGCCCCAAGATTCTCTCAGCGTTACTGTTGAAGTAGAAGATATCCAAGATTCTCTCAATGATTACTGTTGAGGTTGAAGTCGCCTGTGGTTCTCTCCCCGTTACTGCGGAGGTAGTAATCGTCCCCAGATTCTCTCAGCGTTACTGTTGAGGTTGAAGTCGTCCAAAGTTTCTATCAATGATTATTGTTGAGGTTGAAGTCGCCTAAGGTTTTCTCACCGTTCCTGTTGAGGTAGTAACCATCCCTGTTTCATTCATCACCTTTTGAAGATCCAGATCCAGCTCCTGTAACCAGTCAGGACACATCTATACGAAGAGTTTGAAGACCAGCTCCTGTAACAGGCCAGGTACTCATTTTTCTTTTTTGCAGGTACGCAGGTTCTCGCTAAAGAATCTCTTACGCGATCAACATCCAGATGGCATCTATAAGCCCATCCACTTATCCATCACCTCTCAGCATGGCATCTATAAGCCCATCATCCTATTCATCAGTCTCCAAATGGCATCTATAAGCCCATTCCACCATCACACTACTATGTGAGCGCAAATTTCTGGGCACTCTAGTGTTCAATCATCTTCCACCTTTGGATTACGAAAGGCACGTCAGCCAATATGCATCCTCAGGTCTAAGAAGATTGAACAGGGGCAACTGTTGTACCCCAAAATTTGCCCTCCCATATTCTTCAAGATTTGCCAAGTCAATACTTCAAAATCTCCCCAAGGGTTGCACAGTTCAAGGGCCTCCTAACAGTCAAAATTAGGGTTTTGGTTCTGACAAAGAAAATGAAGTTTCCAAGGGTCCAATCAAGTCCCACATGCCCATAAATATGGTCAAGCATCCTCATGCTAAGTTTCAAGACTTTCAGTACAAAATTGCACAGTCAAAAACCCTAATTGCACTACAGTCAACTGCAGGGGCAAAATGGTCATTTGACAGTCAAAAGTTCAAATTTTTGGTCAACATCTCATTTTGAAGCCACAAACATCATTTGATCAATGCTTGATCATGATTCTCAAAGCTTGGCTCAAAAAGTCTCAAGATGCAAAAGTTTCCATATTTGGACAGTTGAAAAAGTCAACTGTAACTTGACCAAGGCATAACTTCCACATGGATTATCAGAAAAACTCCATCCAAAGCTCATTTTGAAGAGAAAGACATTTCCTACAACTCCTCTTCACACTTCAAGTCCAAGAAATGCTCTCACAAAAAGTTATCAATTTCAACATTATAGGTCATTTTCAAAAGTCAACAAAAAGGGACTTTAAGTCAAAGGCCATAACTTGAGATTGGTAAATCAAAATGACATGGGACCAAAGGCATTGGTTAGAGGACTCAAAGACCGTTCCAAAATGTCCAAGAATATGAGCAAAGCTTAAAAATGGAGCAAGTTATGCCTTGTGGAAGTTGGGGAATTTTTAGGTATTTTGAAAAGTCAACATTGCTTCAAATGTCCTAAAATTGCTAATGGGCCTCTTTTTCTTCCAAAATCCATCATCCAAGGCATGTGCACGACCATTTGGCCCAAAGGGAAGTTTTTCATCATTTTTATTTTATTTATTTGAATTTTTAATTGCTAAATATTCATTTAATTAATTAAAATATATGAAAAATACTAAACCTAACTTTTTAAATCTTTTTGTGCATGGAATAAGCTTAAGATTTCGTGCATGATCAGATTTGGAAAGAATTATGGTGATTGGACATGATTTGAAGCAAATATGTGTGAAAAAGATTGAAAACATTATGCATGAAAATCAAATCTTCCATACATCAATGCTTTGATTCTTTGGACAAAAAACCAACCCTAAACGTTCCATACATAAGCATGAAGCCAACCCTAATGCTGAGAACCAAAAAGCTGTGCAGAAAAGCCATAGCCAAACTTGCAATTTTCTCAAAAAAGTCCAATACTGAAAACTAGGTTCTAGGGCGATTCAAGCCAAAATAATTGCTCCATTGGCTTGCTGAGACTTCAAGGAAGGAGTTTGGATCAAAACCATAAGCTCTAACACCAAGAAACGTGAGAACAATCGCGTCCTGTACAGAAATTTTTTCATATGCTTGCATCATGATTCATGCGTTTTTAGTACTTTTTAATGTTTGATTTATGTTCCTTGATTGATTCTGAAGCTAACCCAGTTGTTTGATTGAATTTTCATCACCCATGCGCGATTTCACCATTAGAGCCAGCTAGGGTTCTTCAAGTTTCAATTTAGGCGTTTCTAAATACTGTAAAATTGAGACTCATAAATACCATGGTTGAATCCAGAAAGCTTGGACGATTCTAATGCAACGCTCGCGCCTAATTTATATAGCACCATGGCTTGTTCGCTATTATGGAAATATGCATATTTTGGGGGGGTTTAAAACCCCCGTTAACCTCTTTTATATTTCAGAAAAAAAAGCAAAACGGGGAAGATGATGAAGTGTCAAGGCATAAGTGGTTCGTTTGAATTTTTCGCGCTAAAGTTCCACTAACCATTTGTTTTATCTTATATTATTTGTTTCCTATACAATATACAACGCGCGTGAAGAGCTTCAGTGGCAAAGCATATGACTGGTAATCCCTGGGACCTGGGTTCGAACCCCAGGTCCCCCATCCCTTTCAATAATATTTTTCCTAACTCAATCCTGTGCAGATTCAATTCTAAGGCTCACCATACTCCCCATATCTGGGCTTACCACGTGTTTGCTGAGATCCATCAAAAGGCTATCATTTGAAGACCATCATAGGCACAAGTCAAAGGTGCCACACGCTGGCAAGAAAAGTCAAATAAGGCCAAAGATCAATGGGCCAAAAGTGCTGAGCAATACCTCCAATTTGGGGACAGACCCCCCATGGTTTGCTTTCTCATTCTTTTTTCATATTTTTTCTATTTTATTTATTTTGCTTAATTTTTATTTAAATCTTTAAATCAATTTACTTTCAAAAAATATAAAATAATAACAAAAAATCAGAAAAGACAAAATTAAAAATATATTTTAATTAATATTTTTGTAAGTAAATATCATTAATTAATTTAGCTTTGTAAAATTAGGTTTAATTCAAACATTTTTCTTAATTAACTTAAAATTTGTAGAATTAGGGTTTTAATCAATTTTTATCCGTTTTTTTCTTTTCTTTTCACTAATAATTAATTATTTATTTTTATAAATCAAATTGCTTTAATTAATTAGGTTGATTTAGGTTTAACTTTAATATTTTTTTCTTAATAAATAAAAGTTGTAGAATTAGGGTTAATTAGTTAATTTCATTTAATTCACATAAAAAACCATAAATCCAAAAATCTCAAAAATAATTTCTTTTTTTCTTTTTTAATTTCATTAATTTAATAATCATAATTTAATTTCATTAAAAAGGGTCCAACGCCCTCGCTTGCGATTTTTTTATTCTCTTTGCGCATTTTATTTATTTCCTTCTTGTAAATATTTATGTAATTCTCCCAAAGCCGTGTAAATTTAATTTCTCGCACTTTCTTTTATTTTCTGTCAAATCGGGTCCTGGGTTTATTTTGGCGATGTGGACCCGCGCCTTTGTAATAGTTTAGGAATTTTATCTTTCCGCGCTTTTTTAACTGTTAATAATGGCATGCAAGAATGAATGACAAAAAATAAAAACGAACGCATAGATCACTTAGACATGAACAAGATAAATGCAAATGAACATGACACACAAATCACACACCACCCCTAGGGTACGCCTCACTGTTGCCTTGCCTCGAAAGGTGGTCGTCGAGTAGAGGATGTCTTAGTAAGTCCTCATGATCCGGGAACCTGGCATGAGGGTAGCTTCTAAGGTGTCTTCCCATTGCTCTGGTGATCACCATGTCCCGAACCCTCGAATTGACTCGAACACCTCCAACGGTGGTGCTACCTACCTCTCAATGGTGGGATGGCACTACTTTAAAGGACATTTACACAGACGAATTCCTTAGGGTAGGTAGACGACTCTAGATACTTGCTCTAAATTTCAAAACAAATCAAAAATACTTTTCACACCGACACATTTTCAAAAGCTTTCGAAAGCAAATTTTCAAACACTCTTGAGGACTGATACAAGAGTCGAACTGGAATTTTCAAAGAAACTTTTTAAAACCCACAGTTGAAAAGCAAACAAACAATTTTGAAAACACAAATGAGCAAGTATCTAAGAGCCCATGGATAACCATGGATAGAAAGGGTGCTAACACCTTCCCTTTCTATAATCTACCTCCCGAACCGAGAGCAATCTCTATAAGGAATTTTTCTGTGCTTTTGTCCTTTCCATTTGGAGAAAATAAAATACGGTGGCGACTTTTGCTTCCACGACATTTCGCGAACCAGCGTTAAACAGTCAGTTCCAGATCCACCGATCACAGTCCCATTCTCCTTTGATCTGACTGACGAGCAAAGCTGAATC
Source organism: Vicia faba (assembly GCA_948472305.1). Classification (NCBI taxonomy): domain Eukaryota; kingdom Viridiplantae; phylum Streptophyta; class Magnoliopsida; order Fabales; family Fabaceae; genus Vicia; species Vicia faba. Next base: position 745,013,693 of record OX451739.1, read on the forward strand.
TCCAAACACATCTAAAGATTTTATTCCCAAGTCTATGGCAGCCTTGAGACCAAAGATGCATGCTTCGTATTCCGCCATGTTGTTCATACAGTTGAAGCAAAGTCTGGCAGTAAAGGGAGTGTGACACCCTTCTAGAGATATAAGTACAGCGCCGATACCTTTACCGAGTGCATTGGATGCTCCATCAAAGAATAGGGTCCATCAGGATCCTTGCTCAGGTTCGTCATATGGTATGATTTCTTCACAGTTGTCTAATGTCATGATGTCTTCGTCCGGGAATTCAAACTTCATGGACTGATAGTCTTCTACAGCTTGATGAGCAAGATGATCAGCTAGCACACTGCCCTTTATAGATTTCTGGGTAGTGTATTGTATGTCATATTCTGTTAGGATCATTTGCCATCTAGATATCCTCCCGGACAGAGCAGGCTTCTCGAAGATGTAATTTATCAGATCCATTTTAGATATCAACAAAGTAGTATGAGTCAACATATATTGTCTTAGCTGGCGAGCAGCCCATTCCAGAGCACAGCAAGTTTTCTCGAGCAGTGAATATCTGGTTTCACAGTCGGTAAACTTTTTGCTCAGGTAGTAAATAGCGTGCTCTTTTCGGCCAGACTCGTCATGCTGCCCCAATACACACCCCATTGATTTCTCTAAAACGGTCAGATACATGATCAGTGGTCTTACCTCGAATGGCGGCATCAAAACAAGAGGCTCTTGTAAGTACTCTTTGATCTTGTCAAAAGCAATCTGACATTCATCATTCCATCTGACTACTTGATCTTTCTTCAATAATTTGAAGATTTGTTCACAAGTAGCTGTTAGGTGAGAAATGAATCTGGCAATATAGTTCAGGCGTCCCAAGAATCCTCTGACTTCCTTCTCAGTACGAGGAGCAAGCATTTCTTATATCGCTTTAACCTTGCCAGGATCAACCTCGATGCCTTTGTTGCTGACAACAAAACCTAGGAGTTTACCGGACCGTACTCCGAATGTGCACTTGTTTGGATTCAACCTTAGTTTATACTCCTTCAACCTCTCAAACAACTTTTGCAAGTGGTCAAGGTGCTCCTCTTTAGTTTGTGATTGGGCTATCATGTCATCTACATAGACCTCTATCTCATGATGTATCATATCATGAAATAAAGCTACCATGGCGCGTTGATAGGTTGCCCCAGCATTCTTCAGTCCGAATGGCATCACCTTGTAGCAGAATGTGCCCCACTGTGTGACAAATGTAGTTTTCTCCATGTCCTCAGGTGCCATCTTGATTTGGTTATAACCTGAGAATCTATCCATGAAGGAAAATACTTTGTGTTGGGCCGTATTGTCAACCAGGATGTCGATGTGGGGAAGTGGAAAATCATCTTTAGGGATGGCCCTGTTTAAATCCCTATAATCCATGCACATTCCTACTTTGCCATCCTTTTTAGGCACGGGAACAATGTTGGCAACCCATTGAGGATAGGAAGTGATAGCCAAGAACCCAGCATTGAATTGTTTCATAACTTCCGCTTTGATCTTCTCTGACATGTCAGGTCTCATGCGGTGGACTTTTTGTTTTACTGGTGGACAATCTTCTCTCGTTGGCAGACGATATACCACGATGTCTGTATCAAGTCCTGGCATGTATTTGTATGACCAGGAAAATATCTCAACATAATCATGCAATAGCTGAATTAGACGCTCATTGACACTCGGCTCTAGATTGGCACCCACCTTGATTTCTTTTTTATCTTCCTCGGTACCCAAGTTGATTGTATCCAACGGTTCCTCATGATGCTGAATAGCTCTTTCCTCTTGTTGTAGTAGTCTAGCCAATTCCCCTGGTACTTCACAATATTCCTCACCTTCATCTTAGGCTTGGTAGATTAGATCTTCAGAGTCACTAAAGGCCATAGCAGTATCGTTATCCATGGGATCCGGAATGGAGGGGTACCTGCATTTGTGAGGGTGTGTGTAAGGGTATAGCCATCTTTAAACAATAAAATGTAAAAGAAAGACAATGAGCACAAAAAGTTTGTATGTGAAAAATGTCCATGATTCATTGAATGTCATATGAAGATGAAATAAAAACCCTTACAAATGGACCATTGCGCCTCGGGTAAGACACAAGGTTGAAAATGTACGAATTGTTTGTGAATATTACAAGTCCAATAGAAATGTAAAAGATAAATTACTGAGAGAAGAAAGTTATTGGGACAAAGTCTCTGGCTTCCCAATTGCGAAGTCTTCCGTTGACAGTAGAAAATATCTAATCCTCCAAGCTTCCATCTTCTTCACTGTCTTCCACTGCGTTAACCTCTTGGTTGCTAATCTTCAAAGGTGGCCCTCCAGCACAGGCATGGCACACAGCCTTTTGAGCACTTGAAGTAAACCCTAAGCCAAACTTGTTAGATTTATACGGAATGTCTGGAAGCTGCCCCCAGATGGTGCATCCACCCTCCTCTACTACTGCTTTGGCGTCCTTTAGAGATGACATCCGAAGCGGAGGTATTATAATCTTGGGGATCGGGGATACCGTCTTCGTTGCTGCTACCTCTTGAGAGACTTCTTCGAAATGTTGAAAAGGGGTTTCAATGAACTCGCCATCCAACTCCACATACCGGAAATAATTTAGATGGATAATCATGTACTCTCCCTCTCTATGGACAGTGATAATCTTTCCATGGAACGGGTATTTCAGCATCTGGTGTAGTATAGAGGTGACAGCACCAGCATTATGGATCCAGGGCCGTCCTAGTAGACAGGAGTAAGAGGGGCGGATGTCCATTACATAGAAAGTTGAGTTGAAAGTCTGAGTTCCCACCTTTATGGGGATGTCCACCTTCCCGTGGACCATCCTCTTTGAGCCATCAAATTCTCTCACAACTATGTTACTGGGTTTCAATGTCAGTCCTTCGCAATCTAATCTATCGAGAGCTTTCTTCGGTAAAATGTTCAAAGATGAGCCAGTGTCCACCAAGACATAGGCCAGAGTTGTTCCTCTACACTCCACAGAGACATGCAATGCCTCGTTGTGCTTTCTCCCCTTTGGTGTCAAATCAGCATCAGAGAAGCCTAGGCCGTTATCAGCTGTCAAACTGGCCACACAATCTTGGAATTGGTCAACAGATGTCTCTTGTGGCACATGGGTTGTCTTTAGAAACTTCACCAGAGCTTTTGCATGTGCCTCAGAACACAGCAACAATGCCAGCATGGAGATCTTGGAGGGAGTTTGCCATAACTGTTCAACCACGTCATAGTCACTCTTCTTTATTATTCTCAGGATCTCCTCCATTTCCTTCTTGGAGGTTTCGGGGATGGTCAGTGGTTAAGCCTTCGTTCGGACAGGCTCTTCTTGAATACCTTTTCCTCGAATTTCAGCAGTAGAAGTATTGGTAGGGATAACAGTAGGGGTTGTGCCGTCTTTGCCAGTAGGAGCACTTGCAGATATGATTATTGGTATGGAGGTAACCTTTGGAACAACCACGGGTCCAAAAACTGCCTTTGGAGGGGCAATTTCTGGAGAGAAGATTCTACCGCTACGGGTAATCTTACTGGTTCCGGCAATATTGCTAATGTCGGAGTCTTCTTCTTCGGATCTCACTTCTTCGGCGGTCAGCCCATCTTGTTTGATACCATGGTAGTAGATGTCTCCACCGTAATTCCACAGTACTGTTTTGTCTGATTCATACGGGACCGGCCCGGGCATTGTGATTTTAAGAGGAGTAGTTTTTGGAACCGATGTAATCCTAACGGGTCTTTTGGGGACCCTGGAAGGATTGGCGGAGATGTTTATGATTGAAACGTCTTCAACGGGAATAGGTGAAACAGAAGTACTTTCAAATAGAATCTATTGGTTGTCTATCAAGTGTTGAATGCCTGTCTTGAATAAAGGGCAAACAGTTGGTGAGGATAAGCAATGATGGCAGTCTTCATTACAACCTGGGAATACACCAGCTTTCAACAATTTTATCTTAATGATTGGGAGCGGAGTCAAGAGTTCATCAACTTTGGTAACAAACAAATTTTCTTCGATAGCATTGGTGTTGTGACCATGCCTAGGCATCAGAGTGGAAATGACATTTGGTTTCTCAGGCGCATCAAACTCAACTTCTTTTGCATCTATAAGGTCTTGAATTTTGTTTTTCAAGGCCCAACAGTTGTTAGTGTCGTGACCCGGACTTTCAGAATGGTATGCGCATCTGGCATTTGGGTGATAATAAGGGGACGCAATGTTGGGATTCTTTGGAGCTTCCTTTAAATTTTCCAGATTCAATTTTAGGAGATGTGGTAAAACCTGGGCTAGAGTCATATTAATTCTGGTGAATTGTTGGACTGGCCTTTCCACCCTCGGTTGGTTACTTCTTGGTTGATCAAATGTAGGCTTTGGGATCATAACGGCTCCTACCATTGGTCGGCGTTCAGCTCTCCCTTGATTCCTTTGTGGATAAACAGTAGATACCTCCTTTGTTGTACCCAAAAAATTTCCCTCCCATATTTCTCAAAACATTTCAAGAAAGATCCCCAAATTGCTCAAGGTAGTCTAAGGGTTGGCCAGACAAACTCCCTCCTAAGGCAGTCTACCTCAAATTAGGGTTTCATGTTGCATCAAGATACTTGAGTCCAAGTAATCCCAAATGCTCACCAATGTCCTAATACGTTCTCAAGATCATCTATGTCAAGTTTCAAGCCTTGCAGAGGAAGTTTGCTCAGTCAATTGCTCAAAGGCTTGAAAATCGACTTTGTTAGGGCAAAAGTCAACTGTGGCCCACAAACAGTCAAACTTCAGGATTTTTAGTCAACATTCTCATTTTGAAGGATATTTCATCATTTTATAAAAGGTTGATCATGATTCATCAAGTATTACTCATAATTCATCAAGACTCAAAAGTTGCTAAATTAGGGTTTTGTAGGAAAAGTCAACCCAACTTTGACCAAGCATAACTTTCTCATACTTTATTATAAATGACCCATCCAAAGATAATTTTTAATAGGATTCAATTCCCTACAATCCATCTTCATCTCCCAAATTCAAAATATGCACTCACAAGAAGTTATGAATTTGGACATTATAGGTCATTTTGAAAAGTCAACAAAAACACCTTTTTTGTCAAAGATTCATACATGAGCATGGAATATGAAATTGATATGAGACCAAAAGGGTTTCTTATAGGACATCTCAAGATTTCTAAAAAGTCAAATAACACCTCCAAAGAGTCAAATTTGAGGAAGTTATGCATTGGTGAAGTTGACCCTTTTTGCAAAATTGCCAAAAGTCAACTATGCCTAAAACTTCAAATTTTGCCAAATGGGCCCAATCTTTTTCACTTGTTTTGAGTTGGCAACATAGTCCACGAGCTCTAGCCCTTGCCACTTGTCATTATCATGTTTTTATTATTTATTTTGATTTTTATTTGATTTAAATCAATTTTAATCAAAATAAATCATATAAAATCCAAAGTATTGAAAACTAAAGATTTTTTACATGATTCGGGTCTTAATGCACAACTAGCAAGTATTCAAATTCGCATCAAGGCATGGTGTGTACAAAAAGATTGAAATAGGCCATTTTTGGAAAGATGTTTATGGTGTATCAACTCACAATCAAATTCAATAATGGAAGAAGATTGAGTACAGCCTATCAACCCTAATCCCTTCCTTGATACATATAGAGGGCGTGCAGACTCAAAGTTAGGTTAGAAAGAGGCACAACAAGCAGAGCAAAACTTGAAAAAATACCAAGAAAGTTCAAGATTGAATTCCTATTTCCAGGCATCCTCAAGGCCTTCTAGCTATCCCAATTGATTCATGGGAGTGTCAGAAAGCCAAAACAATCAAGAACCAAGCCTTTCCAGTACCCAAAAGCGTTGTAAGTCCATCACGATGTCCATGAAATTTTGAATTTGGTTAGCATGATTTAGGCATTGTTAGGATGAATTAATCATATATTGTTGATCCATGGAACATTTGTAAGCTTCCTGCATCATTTAATGTCATTTATATGGCCTATACTGGATTTCACCATTGTTAGGGTTTGTAGTTCCAAATTGGGATCTTGCCGTATAGGCAAAATTGGGCCATAAAAGGGCCACCACTGTGCTCAGCAAAACTAGACGAGTCTATTCATGGCCTTGGTGGTCATTTATATCACTTGTATTTGATTTTAAGAAATTGCAGGGCTATAGCGATGGACGTTGTCCGTAGGTAAAGGTTTCTAAACCTTTTAGCCACGGAGAGAGGAAGGAGACAAAGACGTGGCAAGCTGTCACTCGTCCGTTTGAATTTTGCGCTGAATATTTTATTATTCCATTTGTTTTATATATTATTATTATTGTTCATCATATGTACAAATAAGAACGAGTGGTGCAGTGGTAGCGAAGGCGTGGATATTGCTTCAGGACCTGGGTTCGAATCCCAGGTCCCCCAATTTCTACATGTTATTTTTCTTTTCAGGATCCAATGCGCTTGCCAAGCCAGGGGATTACCATGTGTCCTCACAATCCATCCAGCCAAGTGTCAGATGGCCAGATCCAAGGGCCATCCATGAGGGAACATCATGAGCCTAGTCAAACACAAATGCGCTGGATCTCAGAAGTCAACGTGGACTTCCCTCTTCTTGGGCCCAGATTCTGCTTTTTACACCCCCATATTCAGGCCCATTCTCTCTTTCTATTTTCTTTTCTATTTCCTTTTATTTCTTTTAATTTATTTATTTATTTTACTAACAATCAAATTATTTTCTTTTTATCAAAAAGTCATAAGAAATAATTTTTCACCAATTAGATTTAGGTATTTTTTATCAATAAATTTATTAATTTAATTAGATTTAATTTTAGGTAAAACTTTAATTATTTTGTAAATAACTTAAAATTAATTAGAAAATTAGGATTTTATTTCTAACTTAATTATCTTTTTTTCTTTTTCTTAAAATAACCAAAAAACCAAAATAGGTCATTTTATTATTTTCATTAATTAATTTAATTTAGCTAATTATTTGTACACTTAATTTTTAAAACCTAAATTCTTTTCTTTAAAAAAATATTAAAAAACAACAAAAACATTTTCTATTTTCATTAGGATAGAAGGGTCAAAACCCTAGTTCGCATTCGTTCTAATTTTCATCGCGCGCTTTATTTTTATTATTTATCATATTGATGTAATTGCCTACAGTTTGTAATAGTTTAATTAGGACGTTTATTTACATTTACCATTTTACTTTTCAAAGGGTTTGTTTTTGACTATGTAAATACCCGAAGCCTTGTAGTAGCGTAGTTTAATTTTTGTACTTTAAATGCCGCAAGTATTTAACTGTTAGATGTATGACATTAGGATGCATGACAAGAATGTATGCAATTTTAAAACAGTTAGATAACCCTAAACATGTGCAAAGATAAATAATCTGAAATTGAATCACTCGCACATGCGCTCCTAGGGTACACTCCCACTTGGTTGCCTTCGGTAAACTGTCATTGAGTATAGGATGCTTTAGTGGTCGTCCTTTTGTCCAAAGATCAAAGTTGCCTCGGAAAGGTTGCCTCGGATAATTGATCTAAGACATTAGGTTTATTACTAAAACGTCTTAACATTGCTTTAGTGAACGTACGTCCCTTTCGAATTGACCCTCAAAACTCCAAGGATGGTGCTACCTACTCATTAATAGTAGCATAGCACTGTCTAAAGGAAACGAATACAGAACGATTCTTTTTTCGAGTAGGTAGATTAATTATTAAGTACTTGCTCAATCAAAACAACTTTTTTCCACACTTACACTTCTTTACAAAACAAAGTTTTCAAAACAATTCATTACACTCTTGAAGACAGAAGCAAGAGTTAAATCGAAGTCAAAACAAAAACTTTTCAAAGCACACAAACACAAAGAAAACAATTTTGAAAATGATGAGCAAGTACCTAAGAGCCCGTGGAAAACCACGGATAGAAAGGGTGTTGATACCTTCCCTTTCTATAATCTACCCCCCGTACTCATAAATATCTCAAAAAAGGAATTTTCTGTGCTTTTTTCCGTTCCTTGTTGGATAAAATAAAAGTCAGTGGCGACTCTTGCTTACCGTGACATTTTTCGAACACAAACGCAAAACACAAACCAGCAGTTCCTTAAAAAGGGAAACACATCCCGGTTCTGGCCACCGTATCATAGAACTGGCGACTCTGCTGGGGAGATAATAAGTGGGGTGTACCTCAGGATTAGTTCATCATTTTGTTTTCAATTATTTGATTTGTTTGCTTTATCTTTTTGGGTTTGAATCGGAGTTACTATAGATTCTAACCTGGATCTGGGGATACCTTTTAGGTAAGTAGCAATAGACTGTGAGGGAACTGTATGGCGTAGACCGATACGGTTGAAGCAGTAGCTACATTGGTGTGACATATTAGTTGGTACTGATATCCCTTGTGGAGGAACAAGGAGAGTATGGGGCTGCTAATAGGTCATTAAGCATCAACTGACCTTAGAACCTATAATTGACCAACTTGGCCATAGAAAGTAGCAGTATGCTACACTCATTGAGACCATACTCTCGAGATGATTCCGGCCGCAAGAAAAGATTGCTAAACTGGAATTATGACCGATGGAGGATGGTCAGTGATATTGAGAACCTCTAGAACCTGGTTACCATTATTAGGATAGGTTGAACCAACTGAACTTCAAGAGGGTAATACCTAGACCTCATGCAAGCCTAAACCTAAGGCTGTTTGTGTGACTTGTGTGCTTTCAACTTGAACTACTTGCACATTTTTATTATCTGACAACTTGAGTTCCTTGCAGGTTTTGTTTACAGTCCTTATCCAATAGTTTGGATTTATTGCAGGGTTTACTTACATCACCTCACACTTTTTCTTAAACGCATAGCATACACATCATAACATCATGCCTAAACATTTCCTTAACCATTTCAAGGATCTCAAGGGTTTGTGGTGCAGGTTATGGTAAATCATACGTCTAGCAAGGGGCAAAGGGATTTATTTTCCTCTAGCCAATGTCGTTTGTAAATCAAAACATGATGAATTGAGTCGGTGGCTATGACCCACTCGATATGGTGAGCTTGACTCTTGAAGAAAGACTCTTGACGACACGAAGTTTCTTCAATCAAAACTGCAAAACTCAAATTCTAACAATTTCTTGTTTACCCCGCGATATCCTTGAAAACATGGCATATATACATATCATTGCATAACAGGTCTTCCAGTACGGTCTCTCATGTTCTCACTGTTTATTTCAGCAAGTGGCTCTCAAACAAGGCAATAGAGATCTTCAAACCCAAGAAGCTCAGTTCAGGGAAATATTCCTAAACCTATCCAAGGGGCAGGAAGAGTTAAAAACACTCCTCGTCGGGAACTTGGTCAAGAAAAGTCCTGAAGACAATAAGGACGAGCGGCTGAAACAACTGCAAGCTGAGGTAGATGCAATAAGAACCCAGATTCTGGGGCAGAGGGCTCTTATCCAAGGCTTAGCCCGGGAACAAGAAGAGCTGAGAACCATTATCAACCAGCTTTATCAAGACCGACACAACAGTATGAAGCAAACGGTCGAGGCCGGGGACCAAGTCATTGATCAACTTCCGAGAAGTCAAAGGTTTGGTTTGATGAAGAATAGACCTCTCCAAGTTGCTACTTCCTCACAGGTCCAACAACAACCTCGCCAAAAACAACGGGTTAATCAAAGCAAGCCAGATATACCCAAGAGGCAGTTTACCAAGCTCAACATGCCGCTGTCTCAAGCGTTACAACACATGTTGAGGATGAATCTGGTGACATTGATAGGACCTCATACGAATCCCAAGACAACTTCACCTAACTATAATCCTGATGCAAGGTGTGCATACCACTCCAACAGTCAGGGGCATGATACTGACGACTGTTGGAAGTTGAAATACAAAATTCAAGACCTGATTGATGAAGGAGCATTGGAATTCACACAAGATGGTCAACTGGAATGTTTCTGTCAGTCCTCCAAGGCTCACCATTTGAAGTGACAAGTTCTCACAAGAAGACTTTTTGTTCATTAGAACTTTCAATTTGTAATTTTCTTTTGATTGTTCGAATATTTATTCATGTCAAACTTTGTTACTTTACCAATGCATTGCATATGTCTGTTTTGAATCAATCCATTTGTATTCACTATATTTAAATTGATTTCCTTTTTGTGATGTTCAACTCTGGATTTAAAAACTCTAAGCCTTTAGAGGGAGGATGACGAAAATGATATCAAAATCTCTACATTATGCTTTTGAACAGACCCCGCTGACGAGGTACAGGCGTTGTTTCAAATCCTAAACAGTGGAGTTATAAGGAATATAATCCCTAGTCAACCCCATTGAGCCAAAGAAGTTGGAGTTTTTCTTTTCACAAATTAAAACCCTTAATTATAACCTGGGGCATGGTAGTTTTCTCAATTAATCCAGGTGCACAATGAATGGAATCAAATAAGTCCTTCTGAAACAAAATACGGTGATGGTGTCGTATAATCGTAAGGACAGGCAGTCATTATCTCTCGAAATAAAAGCCCAATAAGTCAAAACCTATGAAGGAGACTTAAGAAAAACGGGGGCATCCCGCTGACTGTAATCACAAAAAGAAATTGTTCAGGCAAAAGATAGGGTTAACAAAAATCAAAAAGAAAGAGGTCCTGCTAACCCTCCACAAAAGGGAAATGACTGCCTTTTTCAAGTAAATTGTCAGTATCTGAACCACCACTGGAATATCAGAGCAAATACTCAAACGGATTCTAAATGCGCAATTAACTGAGCATAGGACTTAAGAACATCACGAAGAGCGGGTGGGTACAAATAAATTTTGAGCCTTTATCCTTTGTTTCTTGAACCGTGAACCAGGCCACGTTATAACCCTTAAAAGTCCTAGCTGAAGCATGGGTTAGTTCGAAAGCATATTGTTACAAAAGGTATCCTGACTCCTGTAGGACTTGCTATAAATCCTGAGTTGACATCACACTTTTACAACAAAAAAAACTTGTTTTACAAAAAAATGAATTTTCAAACTTCAAGACAGACATAAACTTTGCATTCTTAAAATAACATTGTTTGCATATGACTATTTGTTCAACAGCAGAGAAATTCACATGACGAATATCTAGTGAACAAAAACCTTCTCAATAAAAAGGATCACCTCAAGTGGAAAAACACTGCAAACCAAGGGGCACGGCATGATCATTGTCCATCATCTGGGGAAGTCAAGTCAAGATTCAAGGAATCTCTCAAAGATGCCAAATAGTCAAGGGCGGATCTCCATCTGAATCACTTGGGGCATTGGACATAAATTCCAACAACGAATCTTGCATGATCAAACGAACATCTTCTGGTAGTGGGGCAACACAACACTACCGACAGTGACAACTCCCTACACTCTGAGAGCATGGACATAGTCAGGAAATACTGCGCATGAATAAAGACCCGCTAGATTGACTGGCCTAGGCAAAAATAAGGGTATCCTGACGAGCCAAAAGGGTTCGAGCAAAAATTAGGGATAAAAAATGAAAAAACTGTACACCCGGTAAGTCGAAAACCCGAAAGGGCGGCTTGGGAAAGAAAGGGTATCCCGGTGGACTGAAAACCCGAAAGGGAAGTCCAGGCAAAAATTAGGGATCAAAGCGTACGACTATGTCCCGTTATCTTGTCACTTGCCTACCAGAAGAAAACTGATCATTTTGATCTAAAGTTTCCAAGCACCTCATAAGTTGGGATAACACTCGATCCACAAGGCCTCCGCAGGCACTTTCCCCAGCAGATACAGGGGCAGAAAAGTCTCGATGCAAAGTCATCGCCATATCCTCCGCATGCGTCCCAATAACATTCACTCCCTGCAGAGTAAGAAAAAGACAGTGATGTTAGTTGTCCAAAACAGGACACCACTCTCCCCAGCTGAGGCTCACAACCGCGAATGAGTCGGCGATATTCTCCCCAATCAGAGTTTATCTATCACCAGCACTGGAAGATTATCCCTAGTGGAGTTTGGAAAATTATCCCCAGTAGAGGCTGGAGGATTGTCCCCAGTAGAGTCTAAAAGGGTATCCCTAGTGAAGTCGCAACCGGAAAATCATCCCTAGCGGAGTTCATTCCTTTCACAAACAGAAACTCGATCCCCAACGGGGTTCATTATTGCCAACAACGGTAACTCATCTCTGGCTGAGGTTATTCTTCCAAATCAACAGATCCTCCGGCAGAGTATGTCCTCCCCACAGAGTCATTTCCTCATCAGTTTATTCCCCAGCGGAGTTATCCTCTCCTGCAGGTTTATTCTCACAATCATCTTCATTCACTGTCCCCAGTGGAAACGAAGAATTCAATTCTTTTCTCCAACAGCAATCCAGGATTTATTTTCCCCAGCTAAAAACATCACATTTCCATACATCATGACATGCATACGCATCATACAACACAGTCTCATTTATTTTGAGAACATCATCGCCTGATACATATCATGCATTACATACAGCTAACCTTTACCTTTCAGGAAAGATACAATCAAATTCTCACAAAACTCAAGTTATGAAGCTCGGGTACGACCGGATAGTATCTTGATTACTCCATCATATTATGAAGCCCGGAGAACAATCGGATAACAATATCAGAACCTCGTGAAGCCTGGATCACGACCAGATAGTGGTTTATTACTAATCTATGAAGCCCGGATGCGACCGGATAACAATTTAATCCCCAGCCATCCATGAAGCCCAGATTATGACCGGATAATAGTTCAGCAAGTTATTGTGAAGACTGGATTATGACCAGATAGCAATACCAGACCATGAAGCCTGGATTACGACCAGATAATGGTAAAATATGTTGTGAAGCCTGAATTACGACCAGATAGCATCCAAGAATGCTATGAAGCCTGGATTACGACCAGATAGTGGTATATCTTTAATGCAAGTTATGAAGCCCGAATTTCGATCGGATAATACCTTGATTTGACCATGAAGCCTGGATTACAACCAGATGATGGTATAGAACATCGTGAAGCCTGGATCACAACCAGATAGCGGTACAAGACATTGCGAAGCTTAGATTTCGACCAAATAGCAATTTCACCTGGACAATTACTAAGAAGCCCAGAGTCGATCGGATATTAGTATGCCCTAAATTCAAGTTAAAGCCCGAATGCGACCGGATAACAACTGAATTCACTCTGAAGCCTGGATTATGACCAGATAAGGATCGAGAAATTGCGAAGCCTGGATTACGACTGGATAGCAAGTTTAATCTCATCTCCCCAGTAAGCCATTGTAAAACTTGCATTACAACCAGATAGCAATCGGTCTTATCACTATAGTAGTTAACTCTCACCTTTTCAACAGAGATGATTCCTCAGTAGAATAATAGACGACTGAAGCTCCTAAAATTCAACTTTTCTCAAGACAGAGATCAGCATTCCCCCAGCGGAATCTTCCTCAACAATAGGTATATAAAATCTCGCTAAGGAATCTCTTATGCAATCGGCACTCCTTCGGATGGCATCTTTAAGCCCATTCCCCGTCAGCAATTTCCAAATGGCATCTGTAAGCCCATTCCCGACACCACAAGATAAGTGCCACTTCATGCGGGTGCAAATTTCTGGGCACTCTAGTGTTCAATCATCTTCCACCTTCAGATCACGAAAGGCACGGAAGCCAATCTACATCCTCAGGTTTAAGAAGATTTAACAGGGGCATATGTTGTACCCCAAAATTTTCCCTCCCATATTTCTTAAAACATTTCAAGAAAGATCCCCAAATTGCTCAAGGTAGTCCAAGGGTTGGCCAGACAAACTCCCTCATAAGGCAGTCTACCTCAAATTAGGGTTTCATGTTGCATCAATATACTTGAGTCCAAGTAATCCCAAATGCTCACCAATGTCCTAATATGTTCTCAAGATCATCCATGTCAAGTTTCAAGTCTTGCAGAGGAAGTTTGCTCAGTCAATTGCTCAAAGGCCTAAAAATCGACTGTGCTAGGGAAAAAGTCAACTGTGGCCCACAAACAGTCAAACTTCAAGATTTTTAGTCAACATTCTCATTATGAAGGATATTTCATCATTTGATCAAGGGTTGATCATGATTCATCAAGGATTGCTCATAATTCATCAAGACTCAAAAGTTGCTAAATTAGGGTTTATTAGGAAAAGTCAACCCAACTTTGACCAAGCATAATTTTCTCATGCTTTATGAGAAATGACCCATCCAAAGCTCATTTTGAAGAGGATTCAATTCCCTACAATCCATCTTCAGCTCCCAAGTTCAAAATATGCACTCACAAGAAGTTATGAATTTGGATATTATAGGTCATTTTGAAAAGTCAACAAAAACACCTTTTTTGTCAAAGATTCATACATGAGCATGGAATATCAAATTGAGATGGTAATAAAAGGTTTGCTTAGAGGACATCTAAAGATTTCTAAAAAGTCCAAGAACACCTCCAAAGAGTCAAAATTGAGGAAGTTATGCATTGGTGAAGTTGACCCTTTTTGCAAAATTGCCAAAAGTCAACTATGCCCAAAACTTCAAATTTTGCCAAATGGGTCCAATCTTTTTCACTTGTTTTGAGTTGGCAACATAGTCTGAAGATGTGAAAAACACAAGAAGGGGGGTTGAATTGTAAAACTTTAAGCGAAATGCTTAGACAACACTGTATTTTTATCCTGGTTCGTTTGATCTCAAACTACCCCAGTCCATCCGTCAAGGTGATTTCGCCTCTCTCCAACGAGGTCTTAATCCACTATATACAAAGGATTACACAGCTAATTTAACAATTGTTAAAGCCTTCTTGAGTATAACCACAACTCAGTTTATCTCAAGGAATTCTCTTACAAATAATAGAACAAGAAAGTGTTTAATGTTTTCTAATAAAACAGTATATCACAATCGTGATAATTACACAATTTAAGCTTTTGAATAAACTAAATTTGCAAAGTGTTTGAGTAAGCGTGGTTTGAAAGCTTGGAAAATTGTTTGAGTGCATGCCTGTGTATTTTCTCAGGCAGTAATGTTTATATAGGCAAGGCAGAGATACGTTGTCCATAAAGGCATTTCAATGATAATAATGCACTTTCCTTTTTGAGAAGATCTTGTCTGAAGAGAGCCGTTAGCATTAATTCTGTCTTGAATACATAGTAACGCTTCAGAGTCTTCTTTGTTTATGATAACGCTTCTTAGTGTTGATGACTTGGTAATGGTCTTTGATCAGAGTCAGAGTGTATATGTTATGCGCAGATTCTGGTCATCAAGCTTCAGCGTATATTCTGGTCATCAAGCTTCAGCATATATTCTAGTGTCTTCAGCGTATATTACATGTTACTGATCTTCTGATGCTTCTGATGTATTGCTGATCTTCTGATATTGATTCCATCAGAGCTTTTGCATATATAAAACATAATTTTAAGAAGCATATTTGTTCTATATATATATAACTTTGAATTTATTTATTCTTAGTATTTTATTATCTTCAAAACTCTAATCAAGGGTTGTAGAATCAAACTATGTTCTAACAATCTCCCCCTTTTTGATGATGATAAAAACCAGATTTTTCAATTAAAAAATAAAGAATAAAAAGGATAGAATTTAGAAGAGAAAACTCCCCCTGAGTTGATTATTTCCCTTTAATTCCATGAGTCTTTGAGCATCAGAACTTTACTGTATCTTTCATCAGAGTTTTGTACCTGTAAGCTTTTCAGAAGAGAAAAATTTAAATAGATCAGAATGTTTGAGACTTATGTCTCAGTAATCCGTTATTGAAAAATATCATTCTTTCTCCCCCTTTTTGTCAGTTATCAAAAAGTGAAATTCTGGCTGCAGATACGCAATGTCACGTTCAATGTTATGACACCGTATCTGACTTTCTATAAGACAGTAAATACAAAAACAGTAAAGAACACGGTCAATTGTTTACCCAGTTCAGTGTGCAACAACACCTACTCTGGGGGCTACCAAGCCAGGGAGGAAATCCACTATAAGAGATATTAATTCAGGAATAAACCAACCAGTTTATCTCCTTCACTTAAGACCTACCCAATGCAACTTCAATCTAAGTACAACTTAAACCTGAGTTCCTACTCACTCCCCCTCAATCACAACAGTGATACTTAAAACAATTTGAATAATGAATTGATGAAGACACTCTTCAAAACATACACTTGATTATGCTTCACAGCTTTTTAATCAAGCAACACAAACACTCTTGCTTCACAGCTTTGAGTGATACATAAACCTAACTTGACTTTGCTTCAAAGCTTTAGTCAAGAGACACAAAAACACTCTTGCTTCAAAGCTTTGAGTGATACACAACCCTTACAATTAAAACCTATTCCAAGTCACTTATCACAATGATAATTGCTTGGACTACAATAGTTAAAACTATACAGCTTCTAAATGAGCTTTTGTCAAAAAGGGATACATTCAAAACAGCAGCCCTGTTGAATATATAGCAGCTGCATCTTCAGTTAGGGTTTCCACAAAAAGCTAGGGTTAATTCCGTTTCACCTTAAGACTAGGTCACAGGACTTTATCAACCAGGTTAGGGTTGCGCTAGGTTAACCCCAAGTCCACGAGATTTTCTGTTCTGGAAAGACTGAGTCATTTTCCTGAAAAAACTCAGAATTACCCAAACTGCATAACTGTTAGTTCAGAACAGGATGTCTTAACATTTGTTATGACATCTGAATTCCTGTCTACTGATTTTGGTAAATGTGATCTTTTTGCAAAATGCTCAGATACACACTTATAAACAGCAGCACCTGTAAGACAATATTTTTCTGCAAAGGTACCTAATACATCAGTACCTAATAAACTTAGAATGTTATGACATCAGTCATGACATTCACACACTTGGTTTTACCAAAAATGCATGCCAACAACTAAACAACTACAAACTCCCCCTTTGGCAGATTTTTTGCTAAAGCCCCTAAGCAATCAGAGATAGATAGCAGCAGAAAAAAATATGACTGCAGAAAAATAGAATGTCTAATAAAGTCTACCAAAATATATCTCCCCCTCTTTAGCTACAAATGGGCCAAAGATACATGTTCTTAAAAGTTATACAGTCATCCAGAAAAAGTAATAAGAACAGCAACTGAACACACTTTGCAAACTCCACCAGGAAACAGCAACTCCACCAACCAGCAACTCCACCAACCTTTTAAGCACTGTCATCAGACTCAGAAGGTTCAGGCTTCTTCCTTTTCTTGTGAGCAATGTCAGCATTCTTCTCTTTGTCTGATGTCTCAACATCCTTAGAGACATCTGGATTTGTTTCAGTATTTGAACTTTCTTAATTTAAAGGAACAGAAATGCCAGGAACTAAGTGGTTCTCGTTCAGAATTCTTGTAACAATTTTAGCTATTGCTTGACGAACATAGGCTGACCCTTCCCTATTTGCAATTTTAGATGGAACAGAAGAAGAAGGATGAGACGGATTACCAGAGGCAGTAGCTTGGGACCTTCCTGCATGCCTTGTTCTCAGCTCTTTGACCTTGGTGGGTTTAGATTCCACTTCTCTAAGAGGAGCGATCTCCAAGACTTCAGAATCCAGGCAGGATGAGATTGCCCTAGAATCTTGATCGGAGGAAGAGGTCGAAATAGTCGTATTGGATGATGATGGTGTTTGAGACATTTTGACAGTCTTAGAAGACCAATAGCAACTGGAGAGAAAATTCTGATAGAGAGATTGGGTTTTGATGCAGAGACGAGAGAAGAAGGAAGAAAAGGAGTGTTTGTTCAACTTCTTACAAGAATTGAAGGAAATGGGAAAATATAAGTTTAACCCAATCAGAACAGACTTAACAAGCATAACTCCTTTAACCCTTGTTTTAAGAAAAATTAATTGCTACAATTCCTCATGTTGGCAAATACCCAACTTACCCCTCAAGTTTTCAAATTGATTTGCATCAAGTGCCTTGGTAAAAATGTCAGCCAGCTGTAGCTCAGTGGCAACATGTTCCAATTTAATTGTCTTCTCTTCTACAAGGTCTCTGATAAAGTGATGTCTTATGTCAATATGTTTGGTCCTACTATGCTGAATGGGATTCTTGGAAATGTTGATTGTACTCAGATTGTCACAGTACAATGTCATAACATCTTGTGTGACATTATACTCAGTAAGCATTTGTTTCATCCAGATCATTTGAGAACAGCTACTTCCAGCTGCAATGTATTCAGCTTCAGCAGTAGAGAGAGACATACAATTCTGTTTCTTGCTGAACCAGGAAACCAGATTATTTCCCAAGAAGAAACATCCTCCAGAGGTGCTCTTTCTATCATCAGCACTACCAGCCCAATCAGCATCACAGTAACCAGTCAGAGTTGGTTCACAGCCATGAGAGTATAGCAACCCATAGTTGTAAGTTCCACTCACATACTTCAAAATTCTCTTCACTTGATTGATGTGACTGACTTTAGGATCTGCTTGGTATCTTGCACAAACTCCAACTGCAAAAGCAATGTCAGGTCTGCTGGCTGTTAAGTACAACAAGCTTCATATCATGCTTCTGTACAGACTTTGATCCACCTTAACCCCACTTGAATCTTTAGAAAGCTTTAAGTGAGTAGGAGCAGGAGTCCTTTTGTGACTGGCATTCTCCATACCAAACTTCTTTACAATGTTCTTAGCATACTTGCTTTGAGATAAGAAGATTGAGTCCTCCATCTGTGAGACTTGCAGTCCAAGAAAATAAGTTAGTTCTCCCATGAGACTCATTTCGAATTCAGCCTGCATCTGGTCAGCAAAATGTTTAACCATAGGTTCTGACATTCCTCCAAACACTATGTCATCAACATATATTTGGGCAACCATCAACTTCCCTTCTTCAGTTTTGACAAAGAGTGTTTTGTCCAAGCCTCCTTTTCTGTATCCTTTGTCTGAGAGAAACTTTGTTAACCTGGCATACCATGCTCTAGGAGCTTGTTTCAGGCCATATAGAGCTTTTCTCAATTTGTAGACATGCTCAGGGTGATTTGGATCCACAAAGCCTTTAGGTTGTTCCACATAAGCTTCCTCATTCAAGTACCCATTTAGAAAGGCACTTTTCACATCCATCTGAAATAACTTGCACTTCAGAAGACAAGCAATTGACAATAGGAGTCTAATTGATTCCAGCCTGGCTACAGGTGTAAAGGTTTCATCAAAATCAACCCCTTCAACCTGAGTGTATCCTTGAGCAACAAGTCTTGCCTTATTCCTGGTGACAACTCCTTCAGCATCTGATTTGTTCTTGAAAATCCATTTTGTGCCAATGATGTTAGTTCCTTCAGGTCTAGGAACCAGTTCCTAAACTTCATGTTGCTTGAATTGGTTCAGTTCATCTTGCATTGCTCCAATCCAGTATTCATCAGTTAAAGCTTCTTTGACATTTCTTGGTTCCATTTTGGACACAAAACAATAGTTTGAGATGATTTCTCTAGATCTTGTAATGACTCCACTGTTGGGATCTCCTATGATGAGCTCTTTTAGATGATCCTTTTGAATTCTGATGGAAGGGATCTTGCTAGCTTACTTTGATTCAGATTCTGTTGTGGTGGTGTTGGGTAGATCATTCTGTTGGGTTGAAGTCTCAAAGAATGTCTCAACATTACAAGGGACATCTATTTTCTCATGATAATCATCAATTATAACATTTATTGATTCCATCATGGCTTTGGTCCTGGAATTGAATACTCTATAAGCTCTGCTGTTTGAGGAGTATCCTAGAAATATGCCTTCATCACTTTTAGGGTCCAGTTTTCTTCTTTGTTCACGATCTGCCAGAATATAGCATTTGCTGCCAAACACATGGAAGTACTTCACAGTTGGTTTTCTTCCTTTCCAGAGTTCATATATGGTGGATGAGGTTCCCTTTCTCAAGGTGACCCTGTTATGGACATAGCAGGCTGTATTCATAGCTCCAGCCCAAAAATACATAGGAAGTCTTTTGGCATGTATCATTGCTCTGGCAGATTCCTGTATGGTCCTGTTTTTTCTTTCCACAACTCCATTTTGCTGAGGAGTTATAGGAGAAGAAAATTCATGACTAATTCCTTCTGAGGAACAGAAATCATCAAACTTGCTGTTTTCAAATTCCTTGCCATGATCACTTCTGATTCTGACAATACACCCTTCCTTTTCTCTTTGAATTCTTTTGCACAATTCTTTAAAAACTTCAAATACATCAGATTTTTCCCTAATGAAGTTAATCCAGGTGAATCTGGAAAAATCATCCACAACCACATAGGCATATCTTTTTCCACCAAGACTTTCCACTTGCATTGGTCCCATCAGATCCATATGAAGAAGTTCTAGAACCTTAGAGGTGGTCAGATGTCTTGACTTTGGATGTGACATCCTAGTCTGCTTACCAACCTGACATTCACCACAAACTCTTCCTTCATCAATTTGCAGTCTTGGAATCCCTCTGACTGCCTCCATGGAGATAATCCTTTTCATACCTCTTAGATGAAGATGGCCAAGTTTTTGGTGCCACAGTTTCACCTCTTTTTCTTCTTTTGCAATGGAACACACAGAGGAGAAATTAGTGTTCTCAGGCTCCCACAAGTAACAGTTGTCTTTAGATCTGACTCCTTTCATTACAATTTCTTGTTTTTCATTAATTACAAGACATTCAGATTTTGAGAAATTGACCTTGAATCCTAGATCACACAATTGACTGATACTAATGAGATTAGCAGTCAGCTCTTTTACCAGCAGTACTTCCCTCAGACTTGGAACTCCAGGGCAGTCCAAATTACGAACTCCTTTGATTTCACCTTTAGCACCATCTCCAAAGGTCACAAAACTGGTGGTGTGAGGTTTAACATTATTGAGGAGGTTCTTGATTCCAGTCATGTGTCTGGAACACCCACTGTCAAAGTACCAGTCTTCCTTTGCAGAGACCCTCAGGGAAGTGTGGGCTATCAGGGCAGTAGCCTTTTTCTTCCATTTAGGAGCATGTGGTACCTTTTTAGACTTAGGTTTGACACCTGAGTTCTGATTAGGGTATCCATGCAATCTGAAGCAGAAAGGCTTTATGTGGCCATATCTCCCACAATGATGACATCTCCATCTTTGGTACCTTTTCTTCATATGTCTCTGTTCCTGATGTTGAGAGTTGTGTTGAGACATATGTTTTGACATTTGCTTATCAGGCCTGATCTTTTTATCTGTACCAGATTTCTTTGCTTCCACAAATCCTAGTCCAGATTTGTTTCCCACATTTTGTCCAACCTGAAGGATCTCTTCCAATTTATCTGTTCCATTAGTCAGCATCTTGACAGATTTGGTCATTTGATTCAGTTGTGAGTTCAGCAATTGAACTTCCCCTTCTAGATGACTTATAGTTTCAAGGTTTGCCCTTTTTTTAGCCTCCAGCTTTATGATGAGTTTTGATTGTTTCTCATTCTGCACAGACTTCAGCACTTCTGATACACAATTTCTTGTAAGTATCAGCCAGTTCTTCAAATGTCACTTCTTCATCACTAGTGTCACTTTCAGAGGTACAAACACCAGTTAGAGCAGTAACTAGTTTGGCAGATTCTTCTTCAGAATTACTTTCTGAATCACAGTCAGACCAAGTAACAGTCATATCCTTCACAACCATGGCATCGAATTCCTCTGCCTTGATTTCCCTTCTCTTCTGACCTTGGTCTTCTGCTGGAACTTTCAATGTCAGAGGGAATGTTATGAACATTAGACCTTGACTTTGGATCTATTCTTTTGATGAGTTTGTTGAACTGTCTTCCAAGCATGGCTATAGCTTCTGAAATATTTTCTTCTTCATCCTCCTTGTTTTCAACATCAGTGTTGGATACAAGTGCTATGCTCTTGTTCTTCTTGTCACCATTTTCAGTGATCCCCATCTCAAAAGTCTGAAGAGACCCAATAAGTTCACCCACTTTCAACTTGCTGATGTCCTGGGCTTCCTCTATGGCAGTTACCTTCATTGCAAATCTTTTAGGCAAGGATCTGAGAATTTTTCTTACCAATTTTTCTTCTGACATCTTTTCTCCCAGTGCTCCTGAGGTGTTGGCAATCTCCAAGATGTTCATGTGAAACTCATGAATGGTTTCATCTTCCATCATTTTTAGATTCTCAAACTTGGTAGTCAACATCTGAAGCCTTGACATTTTTACTTTGGAAGTGCCCTCATGGGTAGTTTTGAGAGTGTCCCAAACTTCCTTGGCCAGTTCATATTGATGTACTAGTCTGAAAATGTTTCTATCAATTCAATTGAACAAGGCATTTAAAGCTTTGGAATTTCCCAGGGCTAACTCATCTTCTTCTTTACTCCAATCTTCCTCAGGCTTCAGACTGATTGTCCCATCTTTCTCAGTTATGGTGGGATGGTTCCATCCTTTGTCAGCAGCTCTCCAAGCCTTTTTGTCCAGAGATTTTAAGAAGGCAATCATACGAGGTTTCCAGTAGTCATAATTTGTTCCATCCATAATGGGTGGTCTATTTCCAAAAACTCCTTCTTTGTCCATAGTGCCAGAAAGTGATATCCCTAGATCTCACCCAATAATACAGGCAGGGTGCCTGCTCTGATACCAATTGAAATTCTGGCTGTAGATACTCAATGTCACGTTCAATGTTATGACACCGTATCTGACTTTCTATAAGACAGTAAATACAAAAACAGTAAAGAACACAGTCAATTGTTTACCCAGTTCAGTGTGCAACAACACCTACTCTGGGGGCTACCAAGCCAGGGAGGAAATCCACTATAAGAGATATTAATTCAGGAATAAACCAACCAGTTTATCTCCTTCACTTAAGACCTACCCAATGCAACTTCAATCTAAGTACAACTTAAACCTGAGTTCCTACTCACTCCCCCTCAATCACAGCAGTGATACTTAAAACAATTTGACTAATGAATTGATGAAGACACTCTTCAAAACATACACTTGATTATGCTTCACAGCTTTTTAATCAAGCAACACAAACACTCTTGCTTCACAGCTTTGAGTGATACATAAACCTAACTTGACTTTGCTTCAAAGCTTTAGTCAAGAGACACAAAAACACTCTTGCTTCAAAGCTTTGAGTGATACACAACCCTTACAATTAAAACCTATTCCAAGTCACTTATCACAATGATAATTGCTTGGATTACAATAGTTAAAACTATACAGCTTCTAAATGAGCTTCTGTCAAAAAGGGATACATTCAAAACAGCAGCCCTGTTGAATATATAGCAGTTGCATCTTCAGTTAGGGTTTCCACAAAAAGCTAGGGTTAATTCCGTTTCACCTTAAGACTAGGTCACAGGACTTTATCAACCAGGTTAGGGTTGAGCTAGGTTAACCCCAAGTCCACGAGATTTTCTGTTCTGGAAAGACTGAGTCATTTTCCTGAAAAAACTCAGAATTACCCAAACTGCATAACTGTTAGTTCAGAACAGGATGTCTTAACATTTGTTATGACATCTGAATTCCTGTCTACTGATTTTGGTAAATGTGATCTTTTTGCAAAATGCTCAGATACACACTTATAAACAGCAGCACCTGTAAGACAATATTTTTCTGCAAAGGTACCTAATACATCAGTACCTAATAAACTTAGAATGTTATGACATCAGTCATGACATTCACACACCTGGTTTTACCAAAAATGCATGCCAACAACTAAACAACTACAAAAAGAACAAATAATCAGAAGCAATGATAAGTTCAGAACAGTGTAAAAATATTACAGATAAACAAGTTATAAAAACAAGGAAATTCTAAGAGGGAGGAGGAAGACGCGTGAACAAGGTTTCCAACAAGCTCTTAATCTGGATGTTGGTTTCCTGTTGCTGGGTTAACATGCTCTTAATTTCCTCAATTTTGTTGTCCTGTTTATCCATTCTTTCATTCATCAGCATATCAGATCTTTTCAAGTCTTCTAGAGTCTGCTTGTCAAGGGAGGAAGCTTGAGGATCTTCAGAAACAGGATGCTTCTCAGAGCTTTCTGCAATATCCTTTTCTTGACCCTGTTCTTCAGCAGGAATCATCTGATCTTCTGACTCTAGTTGAACTTTGGATGCTGGACGATGTTCAGACCAGGGAGCAATGTCCAGAGGGAGAACTTCTTCCTTAAGCAGCTGGCTTAGAACTGGACCTTCAATTTCTTTTAGCAGATTGCTGAAGTTCTGTTGAGCTTGTCCGTAGCTCTGGTCTTGCAACTTAAAAGTTTCAGAGCAAACCCATCTTCTAAACTTTGTCCAAAGGTAGTCTGATGCAGCAAGATCAACCAGTTCAAGACTAGCTTGTTTAAGAGAAGTGATCCACTTATATACTTCTGTTTCAAATGTAAATAAGCTGGTACCAACATCTGGATGTTTTGGTTTAGGGATAGCTGTTTTGTTGGTTATGGCAGCAAGACGTTCAAAAACTGTTAAATCAATGATAGTCTTGTTGTGGTCATCTGAATTTTTCTTTGGTGAGGGAGTGGGAGAGTCGGGAATTATTATTGGACTTGATAGGGAGTTAGGTGGAGTTGATTCTGGTGAGGAGGGAAGTTGGGGAAAATTCACAATGGTACCAAGGGGCATATGAATGGCCAGAGGTTCTGTGATTCCAGGAATGGGAATGGTGTTAGAATCAACAGTTTGGTTTGGTTCTGGTTCACAGGATTCAAAGGGTTGAGCCTCAGAAGTTTGAACTTCTGGTTGAAGTGGTTCAGGTTGTGGAGAAGGTGGATGAATTTCTGGTTGAGGAGATGAAGGTAGTTGAATTTTTGGTTGTGGAGAGAGGGGAATTTATGGTTGTGGTGAGAGGGGAATTTCTGGTTGTGGTGAGAGGGGAATTTCTGGTATTGGTGAGAGGGGAATTTCTGGTTGTGGTTCTGTGGTGGTTTCAGGATTTGGATTTTCTGGCATGGGAGCAGAAGTGTGTTGGTCAAAGGTATCTATATCAGATAGAACTTTTGCAAGTTCTTTCTGGGTTGCTTCAGTATTTGGATTTTGAGGTTGGGAGCGAGATCTTCTAAGAGTTAATGATTTAGAGGGGTCAAAATCAATGTCAAAGTCATCAAAGGTTTGTGGTGTTGGGTTTTCTGATTGAGTGGTAGTTGGGATAGATGTTGATACAGAAATTGAATCTAAAACAGTTACAGAAGAAGGATTACTTTTCTTTTTAGGAGTCCGCTGAGATGATCCTTCTGCTACAGCTTTCCTTTTCTTGGTTTTCTTCAGCACAACTTCTGGAGCCTTCTGCTGGAGATCCTGAATGTTCAAGGTTGGTGTTGTCCCATCCGCCTTGCATGCATCCAGATATCTTAGTATTATATCTGGTTTAGAATCAATCTCTGAGAACAGAGGAAAGTTATCCAGAGGGACTCTTCTGCTGGAGATTGCAGCAAAAGGAGTGATGATGGGTTCCTTCTTGATGTTCTCAATCAACTTCATTTTCTTCAGATTCTTTGCATTAAGCTGTTTGCCAACAGTAGCTTCCAAAGAGCTGATTTCCTGAGCCTCTGTAAGATGATCAATCAGCTTATTCTCTGTTAGAATATCTGATATCAGTCTTCCTAGGGGTATCCAGTCCCTTTTTGTGCGCTCCTCTTCTCTGGTTTCCTTAACACTGGTCTTTAAATGGCTAAACAGCAGATGAGCCAGATTCACCTTGATCTTCTGAGAGATGAAGTAGATCAGAAATTGCTGATCAATATTGATGTAGTCAGGAGAGCTGGTAGGCTTCCTGTGATTTATGCAACCCATAATGATCTTGGCCGATATTTTGTGTTGGTCTTTTAAATCCCTTATCTTGCTGGAAGGAAGCCCCAGAGTGAAGATTTCTCTAGCAATTAGGGCAGCATCAGCGCGTCTTTCAGCCATGTCAATGCAACGAACACCACCACCACTGTAGCCTATTAGTCTTGCAATGAGGTCCTCAGTAATAACAATCTTCTTCCCCATAATGTATGAAGTAACTTGATGGTTGGAAGATGAAGCGTGAATCCAAAATTCTTTTACCAGAATAGGGAATGTTGGACCCACCAGTCTGTCAAAATATTTTTCCCAGCCTTGAGCTTTAACTTCTTCAGAGAGATCAAACCCATTCTCCTGAAGACTGTTGAAATCCACGATTAATTCTGAAAGAACTTCAAGATTTTTAATTGGTGTAAGAAGCGTTCTGAAGGGTTCTTCGTATTGTTCAGTGGAATCTGATTTCTGAGAACTTGAAGCAGGGATGCTTGAGGAAGCCATGTTCACACGAAGGTTTTGTGAAAGAAAATTGAAAGGGTTTTGAGAAAGTATGCAAACTGAAATCAGTAAGATTGAGAGAAAATGAAAGTGAAGGTAAAAGAGTGTAAATGGTGAGAAATATGTTTAAATAGATTTCTAAACAATTTTGAAAACATAAACGGCAAGAGAGAGAAATTAATTATAATGATTATACGCATTTAATGATAACTGATTTAGGGGGATTCTGAAAGATATTGGAACGGTTACCCATGACATGTGTCTCAATGCAACCAATAAGCGTTTTTGACCTTTCAGAAACTGGAACGCGTGTTCAGCCTCAGAAAGTAACTGATGACTGGATGACACTTGTTTGCTTTGAGTGAACAGCACATTTCTATCCTTGATTGTGATAGATTTTGATACAATCTGTGCTTCTAAAGATTCTCGAATATCTGGAAGTCCTCAAGTTGACTTTTCATCCAGAGCATTTGTGTGCTGCATCCAGCTGCTGCTATGTATTCAACTTCTGATGTTGATAGAGCTATTGTGGATTGTCTTTTGCTGGACCATGAGATCAGATTTTCTCCCAAAAACTGGCAGCTTCCAAAAGTGCTTTTACGTTCTACTCTGTCTCCAGCGAAATCAGCATCACAGTATCCTATCAAACAGTAATCACTTGATTTTCTATAAAACAAACCCAGATTAGTAGTACCTTTCAGATACTTGAAAATTCGCTTAACTGTTGTTAAGTGAGATTCTCTAGGATCTGATTGGAATCTAGCACAAATGCAAACACTGAATAGAATGTCAGGCCTTAAGGCCGTCAGATAGAGAAGAGAACCAATCATACCTCTGTAGACCTTCTGTTCTACCTTTTTACTTACCTCTTCTCTTTCCATAATGCACGTGGGATGCATTGGAATCTTTGATGGCTTACATTTTGAGAGATCAAATTTCTTCAGAAGTTCTCTAACATATTTGCTCTGATGAATGTAAGTTCCTTCTGGGGTTTGATTAATCTGAATGCCCAGAAAGAATTTTAGTTCCCCCATTAGGCTCATCTCAAATTCTGCCTGCATACATTTAGCAAACTTTCTTCCCATAGAGGGTTTAGTAGATCCAAATATGATGTCATCAACGTAAATTTGACATACTAAAATGTCATTCTTAATTGTCTTACAGAACAAGGTTGTGTCCACTTTCCCTCTGGTGAATTCCTTTTCTAACAGGAAGTTACTTAGTCTTTCATACCAAGCTCTGGGAGCTTGTTTCAGACCATAGAGTGACTTCTTTAGTTTGAAAACATATTCTGGATTTTTGGAACTTTCAAAACCAGGGGGTTGGTGCACATATACCTCTTCTTCTATATAGCCATTTAATAATGCACTTTTAACATCCATCTGATACAGAGTGATGCCTTTATTAACAGCAAATGAGATTAAGAGTCTGATAGATTCTAACCTGGAGACTGGAGCAAAGGTTTCTGTATAGTCTATCCCCTCTTGCTGAATATAACCTTGTGCTACCAGTCGTGCTTTGTTTCTGATGACTTCACCTTGTTTGCTCAGTTTGTTTCTGAACACCCATTTTGTTCCAATGACGTTGAATCCTTTTGGTTTAGGAACTAGATCTCATACGTCATTTCTTGTGAATTGATTTAGCTCCTCTTGCATTGCTAGAATCCAGTCATTGTCCAGAAGTTCTTCATCAATTGTTGTTGGTTCAATTAGAGAAACCAGTCCCATGAGGGATTCTTCAAAGTTTCTGAAGCTAGATCTTGTTCTGATTGGATCTTCCTTTCTTCCTAAGATTGTTTCTTCTGGGTGATCCAAGCTGCTTCTGGATAGTCTTTTCTGGAGTTGATCAACAGAAGGTGCTGGATTGCTTGCAGTTACTCTTTCTGATGTTAAGGGAATGTCTCTTTTGAGAGCTTCTGATGACTTGTCTTCAGTACCTGTGAGTTCAACTTCCATACCTGCAAGGAATTCATTCTGCTTTGACTTTTGAGAGTCAAGCTTATCATCAAAACGAACAATGATTGACTCTTCCACAATCTGTGTTTTTGTATTGTATACTATGTACCCTCTTGAGCGTTCAGAGTATCCTAACATAATACACTTTTGTGCTTTAGAGTCAAACTTGTTCAAATAATTTTTTGTATTCAGAATAAAACATGTACATCCAAATGGATGAAAATAGGAAAAGTTGGGCTTTCTGTTCTTCCACAATTCATATGGAGTCTTTTCCAGAATAGGTCTTATGGAGATTCTATTCTGAATGTAACACGTTGTGTTTATTGCCTCTGCCCAGAAGATCTTGGCAACGTTAGTCTCGTTGATCATGGTTCTGGCCATTTCTTGCAATGTTCTGTTCTTTCGTTCTACAACTCCATTTTGTTGGGGAGTTCTAGGACAAGAGAAATCATGCAGAATTCCTTTGTCATTAAAGAATAACTCAAAATCTTTGTTTTCAAATTCTCCACCATGATCACTTCTGACTTTGACGATTCTAAGATCCTTTTCATTCTGAACTTGGTTGCAGAAGGTAACAAACACAGAGTGTGACTCGTCCTTGTGCCTTAAGAACTTTACCCATGTCCATCTGCTATAGTCATCTACGATTACTAACCCATACTTCTTGCCACTGACTGAAGCAGTTTTAACTGGTCCAAATAAGTCAATGTGCAGAAGTTCTAATGGCTTGGAGGTGAAAACAACGTTTTTAGATTTGAAAGCTGGTTTTGCAAACTTGCCTTTCTGACATGCTTCACACAGAGCATCTGAATTGAACTTCAGGTTAGGAAGTCCTCTGACCAGATTGAGTTTGTTAATCTGAGATATTCTTCTCATACTAACATGTCCTGATCTTCTGTGCCAGATCCATTGCTCATTGTTAACAGACAGTAGACATTTTACATTCTGACTTTTTAGTTCATAAAGTTTTATTTTATAAATGTTGTTTTTCCTCTTTCCATTAAATAGGATAGTCCCATCTTTCTGACTAACAACTTTGCATGAATTTTGATTAAAGATTATATCATAACCGTTATCACTTAATTGACTTATAGATAACTGATTATGCATTAATCCATCAACTAGTAAAATATTACTTATAGAGGGAAGATTTCCATTACCTACTGTTCCAGAGCCAATGATCTTTCCTCTCTGATTGCCTCCAAAACCTACGTGGCCTCCAGGCTTAAGTTCCAGGCTTTGGAACATATACCTTCTTCCCGTCATGTGTCATGAGCAGACAGAGTCCAGGTACCATGATTGGTGTTTTTGCTTTGCTGCTAAAGATATCTGCCACATGTATTATTTTATCCTTAGGTACCCATATTTTCTTGGGTCCTGATTTGTTAGTTTTACCAAAACTCTGGTTGAATTTTGGTTTGACAGAATAATCACTACTAGTATATTTTATGTCATGTGTGTGCCCATATATAAAGTGTGAATCAAGTGGAGCACGTTTTATAACTAAATCCATGGAATTTTTTGGTGTAGGTACCTTACCTTGATATCCTATCCCTTTTCTTCCATTTCTTCTAACTCCATAGATCATTGAAGCCATTTTGCTTTTGTCTATGTTTTTAGCTAGAAACTTCTGAAAGCTGTGATCATACTCCTTGATGATCTCATCAGCATTATTGGGAGTTTCAGGGATTGTTTCCTTCTGAGAGTTTTGCAATTGGTTTTCTAATTTTGAAATTTTATCTTTTAACTCAGAATTCTCCAAT
This sequence comes from Vicia faba, assembly GCA_948472305.1. NCBI lineage: Eukaryota > Viridiplantae > Streptophyta > Magnoliopsida > Fabales > Fabaceae > Vicia > Vicia faba. Next base: position 745,043,553 of record OX451739.1, read on the forward strand.
TTGAGACTCTCAGTCTTATCAGAGTCAGAAGCAAGATCCCTTTTCAGGTTTCTGAATTTGACTTTGATCTGCTGATATCTTTCCAGAATTTCATTAAGGCTTTCAGCTAGTTCAGCCTTAGTAAAGTTTATAGTAAAGTCAGGGAATACCTCTTCTGTATCTGATTCAGATTCTGACTCAGAAGCTTCACTGTCTTCTGTTATGTTTGCCATGAGGGCTATGTTTGCTCTTTCATCGTCTGATTCTGAGTCAGCTTCAGATGTGTCAGAATCATCCCATGTAGCCATGAGACTTTTCTTCTTTTCCTTGCCAAACTTCTTTTTGGGATTTTCCTTCTGAAGCTTTGGGCAATCACTTTTGTAGTGCCCTTGCTCGTTAAATTCATAGCAGATGATGTCTTTGTTGTTTGGCTTTCTGTTTCCTGAAGAACCTTCAGATCTTCTATGTTCAGAGGAGGATTCTGACCTTCTGTATTTGGAGAATGATTCATTCTGATTTTCTGATCTTATGGGATTCCTGAACTTCCTTTGCCTCTGCTTCCATAATTGGTTCACCCTTATGGAGAGGAGGGATAGTTCATCTTCTTCTGATGATGACCCATCAGAGGTTTCTTCCACAGCCTACAAAACTTTGGAGTCATATTTTCTGTTAGATTTTAAAGCTAATGGCTTACCTTGCTTTTGAGGTTCATCTGCTTCTAGCTCTATCTCGTGACTTCTGAGGGAGCTGACAAGTTCCTCCAGAGAGATTTTGTTGAGATCCTTGGCTAGTTTAAGCGTTGCGGCCATTAGCCTCCATTGTTTTGGCAAGCTTCTGATGATCTTCTTAACGTGATCAGCAGTAGAATACCCTTTGTCAAGAACTTTTAGACCAGCAACCAGAATTTGAAATCTTGAAAACATAGTTTCTATTGATTCACTCTCTTCCATATTGAATGCCTCATACTTTTGAATGAGTGCAAAGGCTTTGGTTTCTTTGACTTGAATGTTGCCTTCATGCGTCATTCTCAGAGAGTCAAACATATTCTTTGTAGTGTCTCTGTTTGATATCTTCTCATATTCTGAATAAGAGATGGCGCTGAGAAGAATTGTTCTGGCCTTGTGATGATTTCTGAAATCACGCTTTTGCTGATCAGACATTGTTTTCCTGTCAATCTTCTAACCACTTCCATCCACTGGGTGCGTGTATCCATCAGTCACCATGTCCCACAGATCAGCATCATGGGCCAGAAAGAAACTTCCAATTATGTCTTTCCAGTAGTCAAATTTCTCTCCATCAAAGACTGGAGGTTTGCCACTGAATCTGTCTCTTTCTTCATTGTTGTCATTGCTGATGTTTTGATTTGGTCCTGCCATTGTGTTTTTCTGACGCTGGATCTTGTACTGACACGGTTAAGTGTTATAAGCTCAGAACCAGGTGCTCTGATGCCAATTGAAGATGTGAAAAACACAAGAAGAGGGGTTGAATTGTAAAACTTTAAGCGAAATGCTTAGACAACACTGTATTTTTATCCTGGTTCGTTTGATCTCAAACTACCCCAGTCCACCCGTCAAGGTGACTTTGCCTCTCTCCAACGAGGTCTTAATCCACTATATTCAAAGGATTACACAGCTACTTTAACAACTGTTAAAGCCTTCTTAAGTATAACCACAACTCGGTTTATCTTAAGGAATTCTCTTACAAATAATAGAACAAGAAAGTGTTTAATGTTTTCTAATAAAATAGTATATCACAACTGTGATAATTACACAATTTAAGCTTTTGAATAAACTAAATTTGCAAAGCGTTTGAGTAAGCATGGTTTGAAAGCTTGGCAAATTGTTTGAGTGCATGCGTGCGTATTTTCTCAGGCAGTATTGTTTATATAGGTGTGATCGGTGGATCTGGAACTGACTGTTTAACGCTGGTTCGCGAAATGTCGCGGAAGCAAGAGTCGCCACCGTCTTTTATTTTCTCCAAATGGAAAGGACAAAAGCACAGAAAAATTCCTTAAAAGAGATTGCTCTCGGTTCGGGAGGTAGGTTATAGAAAGGGAAGGTGTTAGCACCCTTTCTATCCATGGTTATCCATGGGCTCTTAGATACTTGCTCATTTGTGTTTTCAAAAATGGTTTGTTTGCTTTTCAACTGTGGGTTTTAAAAAGTTTCTTTGAAAATTTCAGTTCGACTCTTGTATCGGTCCTCAAGAGTGTTTGAAAAATGCTTTCGAAAGCTTTTTGAAAATGTGTTGGTGTGAAAAGTATTTTTGATTTGTTTTGTTTTGAATTAGAGAAAGTATCCACGAGTCGTCTACCTACCCTAAGGAATTCGTCTGTGTAGATGTCCTTTAAAGTAGTGTCATCCCACCATTGAGAGGTAGGTAGCACCACCGTTGGAGGTGTTCGGGTCAATTCGAGGTTCGGGACATGGTGATCACCAGAGCAATGGGAAGACACCTTAGAAGCTACCCTCATGCCAGTTTCCCGGATCATGAGGACTTACTAAGACATCCTCTACTCGACGATCACCTTTCGAGGCAAGGCAACAGTGAGGCGTACCCTAGGGGTGGTGTGTGCGATTCGTGTGTCGTTTTCATTCATTTTTGTCTTTTGTCATGTCATTGGTGATCTAGCGTTTGTTTTTATTTTTGTCCATACATTCTTTCATGCTTTGATTAACAGTTAAAAATTGCGAGAAAAATAAATTCTAAGCTATTACAAACGGCGCGGGTCCACATCGCCAAAATTTCTCGAACCCGATTTGACAGAAAAAATAAAGAAAGTAAAGAAAATAAAGAAATAAAAGTGCGAGCAATTAGTTACATGGCTTCGGGAGAGATACATAAAAATTATAAAGAAATAACATAAATATGCGAATTAATAAGAATTAAAAAACGAGGGCGTTGGACCCTTTTTGCAAAATTAAATTAAATGGTGACATTAACTAATATTAAAAAGAAAAGAAATTGGCTTTTTGGTATTTTTTTGGTATTTATGTTTTTTTAATGAAAAAGAATTAATTAAAATGATATGCTAACCCTAATTCTAATTATTTTTAATTTATTAAGAAAAGATTGAATTTTAACCTAAAATTAAACCTAATTGTTTTACATGCAATTTAATTATAAAAATAAATATTTAATTATTTAATTATTATGGGAGAAAAAGAAAAAAGATGAAAATTAATTAAACCCTAATTCTATGTTTTTTAGATTTATTATTAAAAAAAAGTTGAAATTAAACCTAATTTAAAACTAATCAATTAAAGTTATTTATTTACAAAATACTATTAAATAAAATATTTATTATTTTATTTTTATCTTTCTGATTTTTTTTATTGTTTTGTATTTTTATGGAAAAATAATTAATTAAAAAAGCATAATAATTAAAAGAAAGAAAAAAAAACAAAAGAGAAAGAATGCAAACCCAGGGGGTTCAGACCCCAAATTAGGAGGTATCTTGTGGCAATCCAGGCCCACTTATATCAAGCCTTTTGGACCTTTGCAGGACGCGTGTATGTGCGTTGACGCAAGCTTATGGTGCTCCTCCAATCTGCGCCTTTGGATTGACCCTGATAGGCACGTGGATGGTTTGATCTTGAGGGTGCATGATGGTCCTTGATATTGAATCTGCATGTGAATTTTAATTGAAAAATAATATGGACATAATGAAGACCTGGGGCTCGAACCCAGGTCATGGATGTTACCAGCAAAGCCTTCTACCAACTGCTCCAACCAACGCGCTTGTATATTTAACATCAAACAATTAATATAAAATAAAAACAAACATTGATGATGTTTTAGCGCGAAAATTTAAAAGAGTCAATGGTTGCTGGCCACCACATCATCTTCTTCGTTGGTTTTTATTTTCCTGAAACACAAACATATTAGGCAACGGTTTTGCAAACGTTTTAAAAGGTCATCTATGGAAAAATAGCGAATAGCCCGGTGATGCTCATAAATTGAGCGCGAGCATGGCCTTATGATCGTCTAAACGCACTGATTTGAATGGTGGTGGTTTCACACTCCAATTTTTCCTCATTCAAAAACCCCCAATTCGGAGCTTCCTGAACCCTAATGAACAACAATGGCATAATCGCGTATAATGCATAAAAATACAATTAATCCATATGGTTAGCTTCAGAATACGTTACTCAGCATAAATACACAATCAAAATGCCATGAAAATGTCTAAAAGTTAAAACACGAGCATGCATTTTTATGAGAAAAAATTCGATTCTGTACATGGATTTGGGGCGTTAGAGTTGATGCTCTTGATCCAGGAAGGTTGCTTGAGGTCCTTGGAAGGCAATAGGATCAGTTTTGTGGCTTGAAACAACCTGCAAATAGGTTTTCAGAATTGGAATTTTTTGACAAATTTCAAGTTTTGCTTTCCAGATTTTTGAGCAGCTGCGTGGTCCTCTTCATTAGGTTTTCGTTCTATGCTTATGTATGAATAAATTAGGTCAACAAACTTGATCAAAATCTTTTGCATTCATGGTTTTTGAGATTTGATTTTCAAGCATGATTTTCAAATCTTTTTCACATGCTTTTTGATACAAATCACCTCCAATTGCATTGGTTCTTTCAATATTTAGCTAGGCACGAAATCTTGAGGATAAAACATGCACAAAAAGATTGAAAAACTTAGGTTAGCATTTTTCATGTATTTATTTTAATTTAAATGAATTATTATTAATAAAAATCCAAATAAATAAATAAAAAATGAATAAAAACTTCCCTTTGGGCCAAGTGGTCGTGCACATGCTTGGGATGATGAATTGTGGAAGAAAAATGGGCCCATTAGCAATTTTAGGTCATTTGAATCAATGTTGACTTTTCAAAATATCCAAAAATTTCCCAACTTCCACAAGGCATAACTTGCTCAATTTTTAAGCTTTTCTCATGTTCTTGGACATTTTGGAAAGGTCTTTGAGTCCTCTAACCAATGCCTTTGGTCCCATGTCATTTTGATTTACCAATCTCAAGTTATGGCCTTTGACTTAAAGTCCCTTTTTGTTGACTTTTGAAAATGACCTATAATGTTGAAATTGATAACTTTTTGTGAGAGCATTTCTTGGACTTGAAGTATGAAGATGAGTTGTAGGAAATGTCTTTCTATTTAAAATGAGCTTTGGATGGAATTTTTCTGATAATCCATGTGAAAGTTATGCCCTAGTCAATTTACAGTTGACTTTTTCAGCTGTCCAAATAAGGAAACTTTTGCATCTTGATGATTTTTGAACCAAGCTTTGAGAATCATGATCAAGCATTGATCAAATGATGTTTGTGGCTTCAAAATGAGATGTTGACCAAAAATTTGAACTTTTGACTGTCAAATGACCATTTTGCCCCTACAGTTGACTGTAGTGCAATTAGGGTTTTGACTGTGCAATTTTGTGCTGAAAGTATTGAAACTTGATATGAGGATGCTTGACCATACTTATAGGCATGTGGGACTTGATTGGACCCTTTGAAACTTCATTTTCTTGATCAGGACCAAAACCCTAATTTTGACTGCCTAGGAGGCCCTTGCACTGTGCAACCCTTGGAGAATTTTGAAGCTTTGATTTGGCAATTCTTGAAGAATATGGGAGGGCAAATTTTGGGGTACAACTGTTGCCCCTGTTCAATCTTCTTAGACTTGAGGATGGAGATTGGCTGACGTGCCTTTCGTAATCCGAAGGTAGAAGATGATTGAACACTAAAGTGCCCAGAAATTTGCGCTCACATAGTAGCAGTGTGATGGAAATGGGCTTATAGATGCCATTTGGAGATTGATGAATAGGATGATGGGCTTATAGATGCCATCTGGATGTTGATCGCATAAGAGATTCCTTAGCGAGATCTTGCATACCTGCAAAAAGAAAAATGAATACCTGACACGCTGCAGGAGCTAGTTTTCAGATGCTTGGTATAGATGTGTCCTGACTGGTTACAGGAGCTGAGTCTGGAGCTTCACAAGATGATGAATGAACCAGGGATGGTTACTACCTTAGCATGACCGGTGAGAGAACCTTGGGTGACTTTAACTTCAACAACGCTCGTTGAGAAAATCTTGGTGGGAATTACCATCTTCGCAGTATCGGGAAGAGAACCAATAGGCAATTATAATCTCAAAAGCGGACGTCTGAGAAAAACCTGGGATGGAATTATCATCTCACGCACCGTCGGGGAGAGAACCATAGGAAATTATAATCTCAAAAGCGGACGTCTGAGAAAAACCTGATAACTTCTACTGAGTCTTCATCAGAAAAATCTGTTGGGAATCGATTTAGCTGGACTAGAGAAGGCCTTGGACTGGATAAGAAATCTTTGGAGTTGATCAACTGAACCGGTCTAGGTCTTGAAATATGACTGAGAGTTTATCTGCATCTTTCCTGAAAGGTAAAGGTCAGTCATATGCAATGCATGATATGGATCAAGCGATGATGTTCTCAACATAAATGAGATTTGTAAGATATGATGCGTATATGCATGCTATAATGATGTACGGAAGACGTTTTATTATGTTTTCGTCTAGGAAAATAAATCCTTGACGGGTTCCAGGAAGTCACTCCTGGGCTGATGTTGAAGAATAAGCTTTTGCTTCCGCTGGGGATGATAATTGCAAGAATACCGGTAGGAGAAGGTGACTCCATTGAGGAATAAACTTGGCGAATGGATTACTCTGCGGGGAGGAAAGTATTCTAACGATCTTGCTGGGAAGCAGTAATCTGTGGGGAGAGAGATATCTTGCTGAATTGTTGATAATAACTTGCTGAGGATACCCTTGTTGTGGTGGAAGTGCTAATAGACTTCGCTGGGGATAAGAAGACTTCGTCGAGAACGATCTTTCTGTGGCTTTTGGCTGAGGATAACCCAGTTATATCCTGGTAAGGAAATAACTCTTTGAATAAAGCCGGGAGACGCGTTCGTGCTTCGCGAGGGATAAGCTTCCAGAATCTACTGGGGATAAGCTTACTGCTTGGGGAGATGAATTCCAACTTTCCTGGGGAAACTGGATTGGACTCTCTTGGGGAAGTTCTGAACTGTGTCGGGGAAGGGACTCCACTGAATATCTGATATACCGCCGGGGAACAATCTTTAGGTCAAGACTGCCGGGGATGCTTGTTAAGAAGGTCCGTACATTGCTGGGGAACGTTGAGATCTGCGAGAGGATGCCCAACTTCCTTAAGTTTGATAGTAGCTTCGCTTGAGGAGAGTGTACTGACTTGCTGGCTCACTCTCTGGGGAATTAGGATGTACTGGTCATGTTCTTCAGCTGAACATCCCTTATATCTTATGGACAGAGCAATTAGATCGCTTGGACGGCTCATCATTGCCCCTGTTTCTGTGGGAGAAGGAAGACCTGTGAGGTGCTAATAGTTGCTGATGGACCAACCTTCTTCTGGTAGGCAGGTGACAAGATGACAGGACATAGTCGTACGCTTTATCCCTAACTTTTGCCTGGACCGCCCTTTCGGGTTTTCAGTCCACCGGGATACCCATTTTTGCCCAAGCCGCCTTTCCAGGTTTTCGACTTGCGGGGTGTACAGGTTTTTTTCATTTCATCCCTTCATTTTGCCCGAACCCTTTTGGTTCGTCGGGAAGCCCTTATTTTTGCCTAGGTGTGTCAACCTAGCGGGTCTTTGATTATGCGTAGTATTTTTTCGACTATGTCCACGTTCAGGGAATGTAGGGAGTTGCCCCTGTTGGAAGTATTTTGTCAGGCCACCAGGAAGTGTTTGATCAGGCAAGATTCGTTGTTGGAGTGCCCCAAGTGATTCAGGCAGAGATTTGCCCCAGGCTATTTGGCCTTTGAGAGATTCTTCGAATCTTGATTGGACTGCCCCAGATAATGGACAATAGTCATGCCATGCCCCTTGATTGGAGGTACTTCTGTTCATTAGGCATTTGTCGTGCGAACTTCTATGTTGTTCAAACAAAAAGTCATATGCAAACAAAGTTATGTTAAAAATGCAAAGCCTATGTCTGTCTTGAAGATTTTGAAAATGCATTCTTTTTTTCATAAAACAAGTGAATGTTTGTAAAACGTGATGTCAACTCCGTATTTACCGTAAGCCTTAAGGAGTCAGGATACCTTTCGTAACAGTATGCTTTCGAACTAACCCATGCTTCAGCTAGGACTTTTAAGGGTTATAACATGGCCTGGTTCACGGTTTAAGAAACAAAGGATAAAGGCTCAAATTATTTGTACCCACCCACTCTTCGTGATGTTCTCCAAACCTAAACTCAGTTGATCATATGTTAGACCTTGTTTGAGTCTTTGTCCTGATATTCCCGTGATGGATGTTGATAGTTTATTTTGAATAGGCAGTCATTCCTTTTTTGTTGAGGGTTTGTATGACCTCTTTTTCTTTCTTGATTTTGTTATCCCTTTCTTTTTTTTGCCTGAACTGTTTCCTTTTTTTGGAATTACAGTCAGCGGGATGCCCCAATTTTGTAAGTCTCCTTCATGGGTTTTGACTTAATGGGTTTTTCATTTTTTGAGATAATGACTGCCTATCTGTATGATTGTTCGGAACCATCATTGTCTTTCTTTGTTTTGTAAGGACCTCTTTGGTTCCATTCGTTATGCACTTGGATCAACTGAGAGACTACCCTTCCCCAGGTTATGATTAAGGGTTTTAAATTTCGAAAAGAAAAACTCCTACTTCTTTGGCTCAGATGGGTTGACGAGGGATTATCATCCTTATAACTCCAGTGTTTAGGGATTGAAACAATGCATGTACCTCATCAGCGAGGTCTGTTCAAAAGCATATTGTAAGTGTCGTGGTATCATTTTCGTCATCCTCCCTCAAGAGGCTTAGAATTATTAATTGAGAGTTGACAGCAGAAAAAATATGAAAATAATTTGCATATAGTGAATACGAATATATTGCTTCAAAACAGACATATGTGATGCATTAATGAAATAACAATGTTTAACATGAATAAATGTTTGAATAAACAAAGAAAAATACGACTTGAATTCAAATGAACAAAAAAGTGCTTTCTATCCTAGCCATGTTTTGGCATGGGAGCAGTGATCACGTTGGGAGCCACGGGCGCCTCGAACTGTATTTCCTTCGCGTCAATAAGGTCTTGCACCTTACTCCTTAGTGCCCAACAGTCATCAGTGGAATGCCCCGGGCTATCGGAGTGATAAGCACAGCGGGCATTCGGATTGTACTTAGGAGATGCAGTATTTGGAAACTTCGGAGCCTCTCTGACGGTCACTAAGTTGGTTGAGAGCAAATGTGGCAAGATCTGCGACAAGGTCATACTTAAACGGGTAAACTCTCTCCGGGGTCTTTCAGCCCTTTGAGGATTGGTCGGCCGAGGAGCGGCAGCAGGCTTGGCAATCATTACCGCACTGACAGATTGGCGGTGCTCAGATCTCTCTGATCTCTTGGAACCATACACGGCACTGGCCTCCTTCTTGAAGGGTTTCTTCTCAGAACTAGACGATGCACCCTTCGGAATCTTACCAGACTTTAACCCAGCCTCAATTCTCTCTCCAGTCAGAATCAGATCAGTGAACCCTGCAGACGAATTCCCGACAAGATGGTTGAAAAATGGTCCAGATAGGGTCCCCAAGAACATGTCTACCAACTCCCGATCAGTCAACGGAGGCTGCACCCTGCCAGCCAGGTCTCTCCACTTCTGAGCGTACTCCTTAAAACCTTCACTTGAACCTAACGACATACCCTGGAGTTGGGTACGGGTAGGGGCAAGGTCGGCATTATATTGATACTGCTTGTAGAAAGCAGTAGCCAACTCCTCCCAGTTACGAACCTTGGTCCCATCCAGCTGATAGAACCATTCGAGATGAGTCCCTGAAAGACTCTCCTGGAAGAAGTGGATCCACAAATTCTTATCCGCTGAGTACGGTTGGATTTTCCGAACATAGGACCTGAGATGTAGCTTGGGACAAGACGCCCCGTCATACTTAGTGAAGGATGGTGCTTTAAACTTATGAGGGATAATCACACCAGTAGACAAACCCAAATCTCCGAAATCCAGCCCAGGTACCTGTTGTATTTCCATGGCCTTCAGACGGTCTTCCAATTGTTTATACTTGTCTTCCACAGGAGGGTATTGTTCGTCGTTGAGATCTGTCTCGTTGTCGGAGACCACTGGACTAGGAACCTCTCTCTCATGGTGACTGCCTTCCCCAATAGATTGAGTTGTCCTCTCAGCTTCATTCTGCGGTGTATTCCCAGATCTGCGTCTAGGGTTGAAGAAAACAGTCCTCTTCTTCTTCTTTTTCAAGAGCAGGGTCTTCAGATCTTGTTGCCCCTGGTTCAAATTCATGATCAGCTCTTGGAACTGGGCGTTCTGAGCCTGAAGGGCCTTGATGGACTGCTCAGTTGAGGATTCAGGATTCATGACGAGATTGCTGAAATAAACAGCGAAGAAGGTAAGCAACCTGCAGAGAAAGGGTACCTGTTATGCAATGATATGTATGATATGCGTGCAATGTTTTCAAGGACCTCGCGGGGTAAACAAGAAAATTTGTTAGAATTCGAAACCGGTAGCTTGATTGAAGGAACTGCATATTGTTGAGAGTCCTTCATCAAGGGTCGAAGGCTCACCATATCCAGTGGGTCATAGCCCCTGACAACCTTGGCTAGGGCAACCTTCTTCAAGTGTCAAAGCTCACCATATCAAGTGGGTCATAGCCCCTGACTACCTTGGCTAGAGGAAAATAAATCCTCTTTGCCCCTTGCTAGGTGTCTGATTCATCCTGACCTGCATCACAAACCCTTGAGATCCTTGAAATGGGTTAGGATGTATGCAATGGTATGATGTCATGATGCATGGGGTAATGTAGGTAACCCTGTTATGAGTCCCGATTAAGGACTGCAAACCAAAACCTGCAAGAAACTCAGTATCCCTGTTATGAGTCCCAATTAAGGACTATAAACAGAACCTGCAAGAAGTTAGTATCCCTGTTATGAGTCCCAATTAAGGACTATAAACAAAACTTGCAAGAAACTCGGTAGACCTTGTTATGAGTCCTAATTAAGGACTATAAACAAACCCTGCAAGCAGTTCATGTGTCAGATAACAAGCATACAATTAGGCAAGTACGAAGGAACACAAGTCACACAAGAGAAACCCCTTAGAGTTTAGGCCAGCATGGAGTCTGGGTATTACCCTCTTGAAGTTGGTGGGCTCAACCTGTCCTATTAGAAGTAACCGGGTTCTAAGGGTCCCAATATCACTGGATTGCTTTCATTGTTCATCGTTTCGATTTAGCCACTGAACTGGCGACCGAAATATTCCAGGAAAGCAACCCTCAATTGAGTGTAGTATCGAGTATCAACCAACCTCGGACTGCACCAAAGTCAGTTATCTCACTACCCTAAAGAGGCCAAGATAGTTCAATTAAGGTTCCTAAGGTCTGTTGATGCTTCACGACACCACGCGGAGGCCCTGTACTCTCCTTGACTGAACTCAAGGGTTACCGGTACACACCAAAGTGCCACATCAACGTAGCAGACTGTTTCAACCATGTCGGTATACCCCGCACAGTTCCCTCACAGTCTTGTTGCTACTTTCTAAGAAGGTATCCCCCAGATCCGGGTTAGGATCTATAGAACTCCCAAGACAGTCCCACAATTTAAAGCAAGCAAAGAAAGCAATTGAAAACACAGTTATGAACTATCCCTAAGGTACACCTCACTTTAAAAAGAGTCCCCAGCAGAGTCGCCAGTTCTGTGATCGGTGGATCTGGAACTGACTGTTTAACGCTGGTTCGCGAAATGTCGCGAAAGCAAGAGTCGCCACCGTCTTTTATTTTCTCCAAATGGAAAGGACAAAAGCACAGAAAAATTCCTTAAAAGAGATTGCTCTCGGTTCGGGAGGTAGGTTATAGAAAGGGAAGGTGTTAGCACCCTTTCTATCCATGGTTATCCATGGGCTCTTAGATACTTGCTCATTTGTGTTTTCAAAAATGGTTTGTGTGCTTTTCAACTGTGGGTTTTAAAAAGTTTCTTTGAAAATTTCAGTTCGACTCTTGTATCGGTCCTCAAGAGTGTTTGAAAAATGCTTTCGAAAGCTTTTTGAAAATGTGTTGGTGTGAAAAGTATTTTTGATTTGTTTTGTTTTGAATTAGAGCAAGTATCCACGAGTCGTCTACCTACCCTAAGGAATTCGTCTGTGTAGATGTCCTTTAAAGTAGTGCCATCCCACCATTGAGAGGTAGGTAGCACCACCGTTGGAGGTGTTCGGGTCAATTCGAGGTTTGGGACATGGTGATCACCAGAGCAATGGGAAGACACCTTAGAAGCTACCCTCATGCCAGGTTCCCGGATCATGAGGACTTACTAAGACATCCTCTACTCGACGATCACCTTTCGAGGCAAGGCAACAGTGAGGCGTACCCTAGGGGTGGTGTGTGCGATTCGTGTGTCGTTTTCATTCATTTTTGTCTTTTGTCATGTCATTGGTGATCTAGCGTTTGTTTTTATTTTTGTCCATACATTCTTTCATGCTTTGATTAACAGTTAAAAATTGCGAGAAAAATAAATTCTAAGCTATTACAAACGGCGCGGGTCCACATCGCCAAAATTTCTCGAACCCGATTTGACAGAAAAAATAAAGAAAGTAAAGAAAATAAAGAAATAAAAGTGCGAGCAATTAGTTACATGGCTTCGGGAGAGATACATAAAAATTATAAAGAAATAACATAAATATGCGAATTAATAAGAATTAAAAAACGAGGGCGTTGGACCCTTTTTGCAAAATTAAATTAAATGGTGACATTAACTAATATTAAAAAGAAAAGAAATTGGCTTTTTGGTATTTTTTTGGTATTTATGTTTTTTTAATGAAAAAGAATTAATTAAAATGATATGCTAACCCTAATTCTAATTATTTTTAATTTATTAAGAAAAGATTGAATTTTAACCTAAAATTAAACCTAATTGTTTTACATGCAATTTAATTATAAAAATAAATATTTAATTATTTAATTATTATGGGAGAAAAAGAAAAAAGATGAAAATTAATTAAACCCTAATTCTATGTTTTTTAGATTTATTATTAAAAAAAAGTTGAAATTAAACCTAATTTAAAACTAATCAATTAAAGTTATTTATTTACAAAATACTATTAAATAAAATATTTATTATTTTATTTTTATCTTTCTGATTTTTTTTATTGTTTTGTATTTTTATGGAAAAATAATTAATTAAAAAAGCATAATAATTAAAAGAAAGAAAAAAAAACAAAAGAGAAAGAATGCAAACCTAGGGGGTTCAGACCCCAAATTAGGAGGTATCTTGTGGCAATCCAGGCCCACTTATATCAAGCCTTTTGGACCTTTGCAGGACGCGTGTATGTGCGTTGACGCAAGCTTATGGTGCTCCTCCAATCTGCGCCTTTGGATTGACCCTGATAGGCACGTGGATGGTTTGATCTTGAGGGTGCATGATGGTCCTTGATATTGAATCTGCATGTGAATTTTAATTGAAAAATAATATGGACATAATGAAGACCTGGGGCTCGAACCCAGGTCATGGATGTTACCAGCAAAGCCTTCTACCAACTGCTCCAACCAACGCGCTTGTATATTTAACATCAAACAATTAATATAAAATAAAAACAAACATTGATGATGTTTTAGCGCGAAAATTTAAAAGAGCCAATGGTTGCTGGCCACCACATCATCTTCTTCGTTGGTTTTTATTTTCCTGAAACACAAACATATTAGGCAACGGTTTTGCAAACGTTTTAAAAGGTCATCTATGGAAAAATAGCGAATAGCCCGGTGATGCTCATAAATTGAGCGCGAGCATGGCCTTATGATCGTCTAAACGCACTGATTAGAATGGTGGTGGTTTCACACTCCAATTTTTCCTCATTCAAAAACCCCCAATTCGGAGCTTCCTGAACCCTAATGAACAACAATGGCATAATCGCGTATAATGCATAAAAATACAATTAATCCATATGGTTAGCTTCAGAATACGTTACTCAGCATAAATACACAATCAAAATGCCATGAAAATGTCTAAAAGTTAAAACACTAGCATGCATTTTTATGAGAAAAATTCGATTCTGTACACGGATTTGGGGCGTTAGAGTTGATGCTCTTAATCCAGGAAGGTTGCTTGAGGTCCTTGGAAGGCAATAGGATCAGTTTTGTGGCTTGAAACAACCTGCAAATAGGTTTTCAGAATTGGAATTTTTTGACAAATTTCAAGTTTTGCTTTCCAGATTTTTGAGCAGCTGCGTGGTCCTCTTCATTAGGTTTTCGTTCTATGCTTATGTATGAATAAATTAGGTCAACAAACTTGATCAAAATCTTTTGCATTCATGGTTTTTGAGATTTGATTTTCAAGCATGATTTTCAAATCTTTTTCACATGCTTTTTGATACAAATCACCTCCAATTGCATTGGTTCTTTCCATATTTAGCTAGGCACGAAATCTTGAGGATAAAACATGCACAAAAAGATTGAAAAACTTAGGTTAGCATTTTTCATGTATTTATTTTAATTTAAATGAATTATTATTAATAAAAATCCAAATAAATAAATAAAAAATGAATAAAAACTTCCCTTTGGGCCAAGTGGTCGTGCACATGCTTGGGATGATGAATTGTGGAAGAAAAATGGGCCCATTATCAATTTTAGGTCATTTGAATCAATGTTGACTTTTCAAAATATCCAAAAATTTCCCAACTTCCACAAGGCATAACTTGCTCAATTTTTAAGCTTTTCTCATGTTCTTGGACATTTTGGAAAGGTCTTTGAGTCCTCTAACCAATTCCTTTGGTCCCATGTCATTTTGATTTACCAATCTCAAGTTATGGCCTTTGACTTAAAGTCCCTTTTTGTTGACTTTTGAAAATGACCTATAATGTTGAAATTGATAACTTTTTGTGAGAGCATTTCTTGGACTTGAAGTATGAAGATGAGTTGTAGGAAATGTCTTTCTCTTTAAAATGAGCTTTGGATGGAATTTTTCTGATAATCCATGTGAAAGTTATGCCCTGGTCAATTTACAGTTGACTTTTTCAACTGTCCAAATAAGGAAACTTTTGCATCTTGATGATTTTTGAACCAAGCTTTGAGAATCATGATCAAGCATTGATAAAATGGTGTTTGTGGCTTCAAAATGAGATGTTGACCAAAAATTTGAACTTTTGACTGTCAAATGACCATTTTGCCCCTACAGTTGACTGTAGTGCAATTAGGGTTTTGACTGTGCAATTTTGTGCTGAAAGTCTTGAAACTTGATATGAGGATGCTTGACCATACTTATAGGCATGTGGGACTTGATTGGACCCTTTGAAACTTCATTTTCTTGATCAGGACCAAAACCCTAATTTTGACTGCCTAGGAGGCCCTTGCACTGTGCAACCCTTGTTGAATTTTGAAGCTTTGATTTGGCAATTCTTGAAGAATATGGGAGGGCAAATTTTGGGGTACAACAATAGGCAAGGCAGAGATACGTTGTCCATAAAGCCATTTCAATGATAATAACGCACTTTCCTTTTTGAGAAGATCTTGTCTGAAGAGAGCCGTTAGCATTAATTTTGTCTTGAATACATAGTAACGCTTCAGAGTCTTCTTTGCTTATGATAACGCTTCTTAGTGCTGATGACTTGGTAATGGTCTTTGATCAGAGTCAGAGTGTGTATGTTATGCGCAGATTCTGGTCATCAAGCTTCAGCGTATATTCTGGTCATCAAGCTTCAGCGTATATTCTGGTGTCTTCAGCGTATATTACATGTTACTGATCTTCTGATGCTTCTGATGTATTACTGATCTTCTGATGCTGATTCCATCAGAGCTTCTGCATATATAAAACATAATTTTAAGAAGCAAATTTGTCCTATATATATATAACTTTGAATTTATTTATTCTTAGTATTTTGTTATCATCAAAACTCTAATCAAGGGTTGTAGAATCAAACTATGTTCTAACATAGTCCACGAGCTCTAGCCCTTGCCACTTGTCATTATCATGTTTTTATTATTTATTTTGATTTTGATTTGATTTAAATCAATTTTAATCAAAATAAATCATATAAAATCCAAAGTATTGAAAACTAAATATTTTTTACATGATTCAGGTCTTAATGCACAGCTAGCAAGTATTCAAATTCGTATCGAGGCATGATGTGTACAAAAAGATTGAAATAGGCCATTTTTGGAAATATTTTTAAGGTGTATCAAATCACAATAAAATTCAATAATGGAAGAATATTGAGTACAGCCTATCAACCCTAATCCCTTCCTTGATACATATAGAGGGCGTGCAGACTCAAAGCTAGGTTAGAAAGAGGCGCAGCAAGCAGAGCAAAACTTGAAGAAATACCAAGAAAGTGCAAGATCGAATTCCTATTTCCAGGTATCCTCAAGGCCTTATAGCTATCCCAATCGATTCCTGGGAGTGTCAGCAAGCCAAAACAGTCAAGAACCAAGCCTTTCCAGTACCCAAAAGCGTTGTAAGTCCATCACGATGTCCATGAAATTTTGAATTCGGTTAGCATGATTTAGGCATTGTTAGGATGAATTAATCATATATTGTTGATCCATGGAACATTTGCAAGCTTCCTGCATCGTTTAATTCATTTATATGGCCTATACTGGATTTCACCATTGTTAGGGTTTGTAGTTCCAAATTGGGATCTTGGCGTACAGGCAAAATTGGGCCATGAAAGGGCCACCATTGTGCTCAGCAAAACTAGACGAGTCCATTCATGGCCTTGGTGGTCATTTATATCACTTGTATTTGATTTTAAGAAATTGAAGGGCTATAGCGACGAACGTTGTCCGTAGGTAAAGGTTTCTAAACCTTTTAGCCACGGAGAGAGGAAAGAGACGAAGACGTGGCAAGCCGTCACTCGTCCATTTGAATTTCGCGCTGAATATTTTATTATTCCATTTGTTTTATATATTATTATTATTGTTCATCATATGTACAAATAAGAACGAATGGTGCAGTGGTAGCGAAGGCGTGGATATTGCTTCAGGACCTGGGTGCGAATCACAGGTCCCCCAATTTCTACATGTTATTTTTCTTTTCAGGATCCAATGCGCTTGCCAAGCCAGGGGATTACCATGTGTCCTCACAATCCATCCAGCCAAGTGTCAGATGGCCAGATCCAAGGGCCATCCATGAGGGAACATCATGAGCCTAATCAAACACAAATGCGCTGGATCTCAGAAGTCAACGTGGACTTCCCTCTTCTTGGGCCCAGATTATGCTTTTTACACCCCCATATTCAGGCCCACTCTCTCTTTCTATTTTCTTTTCTATTTTATTTTATTTCTTTTAATTTATTTATTTATTTTACTAACAATCAAATTATTTTCTTTTTATCAAAAAATAATAAAAAATATTTTTTCACCAATTAGATTTAGGTATTTTTTATCAATAAATTTATTAATTTAATTAGATTTAATTTTAGGTAAAACTTTAATTATTTTGTAAATAACTTAAAATTAATTAGAAAATTAGGATTTTATTTCTAACTTAATTATCTTTTTTTCTTTTTCTTAAAATAACCAAAAAACCAAAATAGATCATTTTATTATTTTCATTAATTAATTTAATTTAGCTAATTATTTGTACACTTAATTTTTAAAACCTAAATTCTTTTCTTTAAAAAAATATTAAAAAACAACAAAAACATTTTCTATTTTCATTAGGATAGAAGGGTCAAAACCCTAGTTCGCATTCGTTCTAATTTTCATCGCGCGCTTTATTTTTATTATTTATCATATTGATGTAATTGCCTACAGTTTGTAATAGTTTAATTAGGACATTTATTTACATTTACCGCTTTACTTTTCAAAGGGTTTGTTTGTGGCTATATAAATACCCGAAGCCTTGTAGTAGCGTAGTTTAGTTTTCGTACTTTAAATGCCGCAAGTATTTAACTGTTAGATGTATGACATTAGGATGCATGACAAGAATGTATGCAATTTTAAAATAGTTAGATAACCCTAAACATGTGCAAAGATAAATAATCTGAAATTGAATCACTCGCACATGCGCTCCTAGGGTACACTCCCACTTGGTTGTCTTCGGTAAACGGTCATTGAGTATAGGATGCTTTAGTGGTCGTCCTTTTGTCCAAAGATCAAAGTTGCCTCGGAAAGGTTGCCTCGAATAATTGATCTAAGACATTAGGGTTATTACTAAAACATCCTAACATTGCCTTAGTGGCCGTACGTCCCTTTCGAATTGACCCTCAAAACTCCAACGATGGTGCTACCTACTCACTAATAGTAGGATAGCACTGTCTAAAGGAAAGGAATACAGAACGATTCTTTTTTCGAGTAGGTAAATTAATTCTTAAGTACTTGCTCAATCAAAACAACTTTTTTCCACACTTACACTTCTTTACAAAACAAAGTTTTCAAAACACTTCATTACACTCTTGAAGACAGAAGCAAGAGTTAAATCGAAGTCAAAACAAAAACTTTTCAAAGCACACAAACACAAAGAAAACAATTTTGAAAATGATGAGCAAGTACCTAAGAGCCCGTGGAAAACCACGGATAAAAAGGGTGCTAATACCTTCCCTTTCTATAATCTACCCCCCCGTACTCAGAAATATCTCGAAAAAGGAATTTTTCTGTGCTTTTTTCCTTTCCTTGTTGGATAAAATAAAAGTAGGTGGCGACTCTTGCTTACCGCGACATTTTGCGAACACAAACGCAAAATGCAAACCAGCAATTCCTTAAAAAAGGGAAACACGTCCCGGTTCTGGCCACCGTATCACATCCTTCTTCCCAATGAAAGGATTTCTCAC
This sequence comes from Vicia faba, assembly GCA_948472305.1. NCBI lineage: Eukaryota > Viridiplantae > Streptophyta > Magnoliopsida > Fabales > Fabaceae > Vicia > Vicia faba. Next base: position 745,062,294 of record OX451739.1, read on the forward strand.
AGTTGTAGAGGCAGACGGATCCTTCTGAATCTTTCCACTTTTTATACCAGCTTCCACCCTCTCTCCGGTTAATATTAACTTAGTAAATCCAGCAGACGAGCTTCCAATCAAATGGTTGAAGAAAGGGCCCGATAGAGTGCCCAAGAACATATCCACCAACTCTCTTTCAGACAGAGTGGGTTGCACTCTTCCAGCTAGATCTCTCCATTTTTACGCGTAATCTTTGAAACCCTCATTTGAAGCCATAGCCATACTCTGAAGTTGAGTACGGGTAGGCGCAAAATCTGCATTATACTGGTATTTCTTATAGAAAGTTGCGGCAAGATCTTCCCAGTTGTGGACGTCGGCCCTTTCACTTTGGTAAAACCAATCGAGTTGTGTTCCGGATAAACTATCTTGGGAAAAATGGACCCACAAGTCTTTATTGACGGAGTGCGGCTGAATCTTTCTCACGTATGATTGGAGGTGCATTTTAGGACATGACACCCCATCATATTTTGCAAACAACGGCACTTTGAACTTTGGTGGGATCACAATTCTCGACACTAGCCCCAATTCTTCAAATTCTAGACCTGGTACCCTCTGTATTTCCATAGCATTCAGACGCTCTTCAAGATGTTTGTACTTATCATCCGCTGGAGGATATTGTTCCTCGGAGTAATCTTCCTCTTCTTCCTCCTCTTCAGATTCTGACGGAATTGCTGTTTCTTTTCCTTTCCCTTCTCCTTCATCAGATGTTGCTGGAAAATTCAAGGTTCTTCTAGTTTGTCCTTGAAACCTTCTCCCCATGATTACAACACCGGTTGGTTTCTTCTCTTTCTTCTTCTTCTCTTTTGCCAACAGAGTCTTCAGCTCCTCTTGTCCTTTGGCCAGGGTTGTGAGTAACTTGAAACTGCATGTTTTGAGCTTGAAGATCTTTGATTGTCTGTTCGAGATCCATCTTACTGAAATAAATAGTAGAGAGATGAGGAAACTCGTTGCAAAAGACCTGTTTCTATTATGATGAATGATTTGTGCATATGCAATGTTTTCAAGGATTTCAAAGATTCAAGTTCATTTTAGACAAAAAAGAAACACACGTTATATTAATAAGATAAAGTTTGAGTACATCAATGCCTCTTGGTCAAAATAATACAAAACCCTAAGATAAAAAAGTAGTGCGCATCCTTTTTGGTGCAATGTAGGCATTTAGAGTCTGCTCCTCATGAAGTAGCCTAGTGAGTTCCAAAACCTTCTTCTCGCTTGCGTAGAATTGGGCTTCGAAAGTATCTCGTTCTCCTTTGAGTTGTATCCAATCCCTTTGTAGGTCTTCAACAGATGTGGGAATGTTAGGATGTAGGATAGTGTATGGAACTTCTCCTTTCTTAACAGGCTCGATGATCACTGGGAGAATGGAAGGATAAGGCATCATAAGACTTTAGGCGCGGGTTCGTACCCACTTGAGGTAAGGCTCAAGAGGGATGGAATTCTTGTGTCCCAAAGTTTTTCTATCCACCTTATTTAGCATCCTCCAAGCTCGGATGAATCTCTGGTGAAGACCTTTATCGTTGTTGTCGTAGTCGAATACAAAGCCTTGAATCAGCATCTCATGTGGGTCATCCCTTCGGGCATAACCAAATTGTCTTAGATCTAAACATGGGTTGTAGGTGATGCCTCCCATAATTCCAAGTAGAGGGGCATTAGGAAATTCCCCACATCGGTCAACAACGATAACATTCTCTTTGGATCGAGAGCACCAATGAATGTCTGAATGTTTGAGTGTCATTAACCTTTGCGACCACCTTAATCCTTGCTCATTCTTTAAGACTGATTGGGGAAGATGAGAAATAAATCATCTTGCCAGGAGGGGAGTGCAACACATAAGGACACCTCTTTTCCTCATTGTACAAGTGTGAAAAGAGTGCAGGATATCCCCTAGTAATGTAGGCACCGGGTTGCATGATATGAAGATTTTGATGGCGCTCACATCTATGAGTTGGTCAGGATTGGGAAACAAGACCATCCCATAGATGAGGAGAGCCACAATTTCTTCAAATGCTTAGTCTATGGAATTCCAACAGCTTTGGGCTTTCTCAAACGGGAACTTTGCTAAGAAGCCTTTGACACCACTTCTAGTTTCCCAATGGGTTGTGACATCAGATGAGTGTAAGTGCAGAGCTTGAGCAATCTCTTCTGGTTTTGGATCTCTTTCCGTACCATTGAAAGGTAGTTGATTGAGAATGGGAATCCTCAAGAGTTGAGAGAATTCTTCCAGAGTGGGCACAAGCTGATAGTCGGGAAATGTGAAGCAATGATGCAAAGGGTCGAAGAATTGGAAGAGCACCTTCTCATGTCTTCCTCTGTGTTGGAGGTGACCAAGTTGAGTAGATGTCCATGTCTCTCGGTGAACAGAGAGTTCTCAGGGATCCTTGAAGCTAGTTCTTTGAGTTGTGGAGGAATTCTTACAAGGTTGACTTGGATAGTTTTCCTGCGAAGTGAATCTATATCCTACAAAACAAGAACAAAGATAAATCTCCAAAATCGTTGAAATGGTTAGTGGATGCATATGATGCTCAAGATGTCAATGATGTTATGCACAAGTATGCATATACAAGCAAATAAAACAAGTTCTTAGTTTAGGCTTGCATGAGGTTTTATAGGTAAGTACCCTCTTGAAGTTTAGTTGGCTCAACCTATCCTAATAATAGTAACCGGGTTCTAAGGAGCTCAATATCACTGGATTATTTCCTTGGTCATTGTTTCAGCTCAAGCCTCTTTAATGGCGACCGAAATATCCCAAGAAACCAAACCTCAATGAGTGTAGTATCGAGTATCTACCAACTTCAGACTGTACCAAAGTCGGTCATCTCACTACATCCTAAAGGCCAAGTTGGTCAAGTAAAGGGTTCTAGAAGTTCATTAGTGCTTCATGACATCACTCAGCGGCCCCGTATTCTCTTTGATTGACTCAAAGGCTACCGGTACCCACAAATATGTCACACTAACATAGTTATTGCTTAGACCATGTCGATATACCCCGCACAGTTTCCACAATGTATTACTATTTACCTATAATGTTTCCCAAATCCGGGTGGAGGATTCAAACCCAAACAAAGAACCATAATGTAAAGCAAACAAATCAAACAATGTAAGCAAATAAATTTGATCTAGCCCTAAGGTAACCCCACTTTTAAAATATCCCCAGCAGAGTCGCCAGTTCTATGATAGTGGGATAACTGACTTGAGGGTTTTGCGTTTTATCGCAAATGTTGCGGTTAGCAAGAGTCGCCACCGACTTTTCTTTTATCCAAAAGGAAAGGTGAAAAAGCACAGGAAAGACCTTTGAGATGTTTTCTTGAGTTCGGGGGGGTAGATTATGAAAAGGGAAGGTATTAGCACCCTTTTCATCCATGGTTTTCCATGGGCTCTTAGTTACTTACTTAGATCACTTGCTTTTGGTTTGTCTGAAATTGTGTTTGGTGTGGTTTTGAAAGTATTTTGTAAAAGAGGCCACTTGTTTAGGCAATCTTTGTAATGATTCTCGTTCGTAAGAATGTATACAAAGATGTTTGTCTTTTGGAAATGTTTTCAATATTTGTAAGATGTTCTTGAAATGTGTGTGTTTGTTTTGAAAAATAGCAAGGATAGTTGTTTGAAATTAGAGCAAGTAACTAGAAGTAATCTATCTACTCAAACGTCTTTCTTATTCATTTTCTATTCCTTTGACATTGTTGTCTTACCATTGATTTGGTGAGCAACCCTATCTTTGGATGTAAACGGGACGGGCGTGGGTCATCGTATGACCATGATTAGCAATGTTTGCAAAGTATCTTAGCATTTTTTAGGGACCAAGATCATTTTTGTAAGGCAACTTAGAATAGCGTCATCGAGGGACTATGATCTTTATATTTGTTTGTTTTGCCAAGATACTTCGCATGCGTAACATGGCTATTTTTGTATAAGGAAACCAAGTGGAGAAACCCTAAGGATGCTTGTGTGCAAGTGTATCATTTTCATGCTTTGGTTTTATCTTATGTTTAGGGTTTTCTATTTTGCTTTGTTTTGATCTTATCATACAAATCCTAATTACTAATCATGGCATGTAAAGCGGTAAATTGCATAATGTAAATATTACTAAGCTATTACAACAATTTTATGGGAGAGGGGAATACAAATTTGAATGGGGATTTGCAAGAATGTAAACATAAATAAATTATTACAACCAAATCGAATTTGTACGAATATTAGAATAAATAAAATACAATATTTAAAGATGCAATATAATATACATGTAAGAAAAGATTTTTGTCTTGTTTTTATGTAAAAGAAATTTTAATCTAAACCTAAAAATATAAGGAAAAGAAATAGTTTTTAGAAGGGAGGCTTAACCCTAATTATTATTTTAAAAGAAAATAAAGTTCTTATATACTATTTTTTTTGTGTTTTTTGTATTGAAATAATAAATAATATTGTATAAAAATATGAAGTTTTTATATATGCAAAAATAAATATTTATAAGTATGGAATGAGAAATAAATTAAACTAAACATGTTTTAATTATATTTTACAAGTTTATTAGGAAAAATAAATAATATATATATATATATATATATATATATATATATATATATATATATATATATATATATATATATATATATATATATATATATATATATATATATATATATATATATATATATATATATATATATATATATATATATATATATATATATATATATATATATATATATATATATATATATATATATATATATATTGAAGATATCATATATTATTATGTGCAAAATAAAATAAAGTAAAATATGATATTATCAAATTCATATTTTTTAGGATTTTTATGCATCAAAGAAAATATTTAATGTATTAAAATGAAAATAAAACAAATAAAATAAAAACATAAAAATAGTTGGGAAAAGGGGTGTCTTGAATAATCAAGTGGTGAAAGTTAGCAAAAACAGCTAAGGCCAACGTGAAGGCTCAAACCTGCAAAAAGCCAAAACTGAAAAATGGAAAAAATGTGAAAAAAACAAAAGTAGCGCCCAGGTTCGAACCCAGGACATGGGTCTTACTAGCACGCTACTTTATCACTGGGGTGGTTGTACATCCATTGTCTTAAGTGAAATAAAAATAACATAACATGAACAAAGTTCTTGCCCTGTACTTCATCTTCTTCCCCAAGCTAGTCGGATGCCCTGTAACTCTCTCATTCTTCCATGAAAATGAAAACTCATAACATGAAAGTTGTAGTATTTGATCTCACGATTCTAACCATACAAGTTATGTAAACTAACAATCAAAGATCAGAGATAATTTTAAAAGCCCTAAATTTAAACCTAATTTTTTCATAAACTTCAAGTTCTAAATTCTCTCAGCTTAGGTCAAATAAATGCAAGATAATGATATGTATAGTTTCGTTGTAATGAGGACTACATTATTTATTCACAAATCGTGGCCAATGGTTGCCTGTACAAGAAGATAGAAGTTTAGATTTTTACCTCCTTCAGTTGAAATCGTGGATGGAACTGGAGTGAATTTGACGGAGGCTTGATGCTTGCTTGAGCTTCCTTGAACTTCCCTGAATGTATTCCAACCCTTGCCTTGCCTTGAAAGTGTCTGAAACTCCTTGGCCAAGTCAACCTGCAAGCTTTGAAAACAAAAATGGCAGATGATGGAGAAGGGGTTACAATACAGGGATGAAGGTCTGGATTGGTTAGATATCAAGTAGATAAGATATTTTGATGGTTAAGACTTGAAACGCACGAGCCAAATGGGAGATTGGTATGCTTATGCAAAAACTGCAAGTCTTGACAATTTTTGGTGTTTTTGAGTTTTAGGGTGTTTCAGCCTTCAAGTAATCGTGTCTTAGGTTGTATTGTATTTTTATATTAGTATGGAGAAGGTCTCAAGTCAGCTCTTCCACAGGTTTGTGATTTATAGACTTTTGGCCACCTTTCTTGCTTTTGAAGCAAAGTGACAAGACAAGGCTTTACATGCTTGTATTGTCTTGCTTAGGGTTGGTATTTGTTCTATACAAGTTGCCTTAGGTCTGTGGTACTTGTATGTGCCAAGGAGACAGGTTCAATGCTCAAGATTTGTAAAGTTTGCAAAAGTGGAGCTTTTCCAAAATGGCAATGGTCACTTTATGCCATTTATGGAATTACAACTTGGGTAATGGTTCTAAGGCTTGGATTAAAGCTTTGTCAATTTAGTAAGCATTAAATTATGGAGTAAGGAACAAGTTTGGGACCTGTAAAGCATGGATTAGGCAGCATAGGTACTGATTGGAAAATTGTTCTTCATGAAAATGGCTTGAACCAAAAGTGAAAAATTGCCAACTTCATCTCTTCGATTCTCCCTACTCAAAAATGATCTTGAGGAGTTCTTGGACATTTTGAAAATCTTGCAATGTTCTATATAACTCGTCTTTGAAATGTATTTCAATATACCTCTTGGAACTAAGTGAAAATTTTCCATTAAGTTGGGTCCAAAACCAGCCTAAATTATGGCAAAAATTCACTAAGTTACTTAGTTCATGAGCACGTATTCATAAATTTATATCTTGATATCCAAGCATCTTTACGGAAAAATGTGTGAATAAAAGTTGTAGATTTCATGGATGTCTACAACTTTCATGTTGGGAACTTTCTTTGAATCATTATGCATCATGGTGAAAAATTGGCCTAAAGTTGAGAAAAAATAAGAAATTTTCTATACTTAGAAAATTTTCTAAGTTAAGAAAATTTTCAAATTTAAATCCTAATCTTCAAACTTGGATTTATTGATGAACAAGTTTCACATTTTGACATGTTTTGATAAATTGTGATCCTTGGCACTTGATTTTGACCAAAAAGTCAAAGTTTGACTTTTCAATGTACAATTGACTTTTGATCAGTTGACTGCAAATTTCATATGTTAACCCAATGAAATTGCAATGTTTTGAACCAAGCCAATAGGTCAAGATGATGCAATTGAATCCTTGAAATCATGCTTTAGCTCAATTATTCATTTGCTAGGTTAAACATCAGAAATTTCCCTTCCTCAGTCAAAACCCTAATTTTGACCATTTTGCCCTTTTGATGATTTGATCAAATTTCTTGAGGAATTATAATCCAAACTTGATCAAATGATACATATGAGTCTAAAATGTTGATGTGGATCAAAAAATATGAAGTTTGACTATAAATTAGCCATGGTTAACTTTTTTCCTATACAACTGATTTTTAGGTCAACTGTCCAATTGACTGATAAAAAATGTGGTTCAAGGTTTGAAACTTGTCATGAGCAATCTTAGGGGTCTATAATGACGTTTGAAAGTCACATGAAGCATTGATAGTCCAAAAATCCTTGTGTAATATCAAACCCTAATTTTGGGTCATTAGTGCATGATGAGATGTCTTGAGCTGACCAAACCCTAATCCAGCCTTGAGTCAAAGAAAACTTGTGAGAAAAGTCTTGATAAATGAGAGGGAAAATTTTGGGGTACAACATATAGCCTCTTCAAGACTCATGATACAAGCTAAATACTCCACCATGTTATTGGTATAATCAAATGCAAATCTTTTAGTAAAATGGGTATGTGACCCATAGGGAGTGATAATCACGACACCAATTCCTTTTCCATAAGCATTTATAGCTCCATCAAACACCATACCCCATCATGATTCAGGTTTAAGACCTTCCTCAGGCGAAGGCTCATCACAATCTTTAACTTCCAAATATATCACATCCTCATCAGGGAAATCATACTTAACAAACTGATAATCGTCAATTTGTTGGTGAGCAAGGTACTCCGCCAACACACTGCCTTTAATAGCCTTCTGAGTACGGTATTAAATATCATATTCAGATAATAGCATCTGCCAACAGGCAATTCTTCCAGTAAGAGCAGGATTTTCAAAAATATACTTAACTGGATCAATTTTGGAAATCAACCAAGTTGTGTGATTCAACATATATTACCGCAATCTCTTTGCCGCTCAGGATAAAGCACAACATGTTTTTTCTAGCATAGAATATAGTGACTCACAGTCAGTGAACTTCTTGCTCAAATAATAAATGGCATATTCTTTTCTTCTTGTTTCATCTTGTTGTCCCAAAACACATCCCATGGAGTTATCCAACACAGTCAGATACATAATCAATGGTCTTCCTTCAATAGGATGGAGCAAGATAGGAGGCTCAAGCAGATACTCTTTAATTCTCTCAAATGCCCTTTGGTAATTGTTCATCCACACACAACCTCGATCTTTCTTTAACATCTTGAAGATTGGTTCACATGTTGATGTCATATGGGAAATAAATCTGGAAATGTAATTTAAACATCCAAGGAAGCCTTTAACTTTCTTTTCAGTTCTTGGTGTAGGCATTTCTTGAATTACCTTAACTCTATTAAGATCAACTTCAATTCCTCTTTGGCTGATAATGAAACCTAGCAACTTTCCTAAATGTACACCAAAAGTACACTTATTTAGATTCAAATGGAGACGATACTTCCTCAAACGCTGAAACAATTTCAACAAGTCTTCTATATACCCTTCCTTAGTCTGAGATTTAGCGATCATATCATCAATATATACTTTGATTTCCTTATGCATCATATCATGGAATAGGGTTGTCATAGCCCTCTGGTATGTTGCACCAGCATTATTCAACCCGAAAGGCATCACTCTATAATAGAATGTTCCCCAGGGTATGATAAACGTTATTTTTTCCATGTCCTCAGGAGCCATCCTAATTTGATTGTATCTGAAAAATCCGTCCATGAATGAGAACACTTTGAATTTGACCATGCTATCAACCAACATATCAATATGTGGAAATGGGAAATCATCTTTTGGACTTGATTTATTTAAATATCTATAATCAACACACATGAGTATTTGTCCGTCTTTCTTTGGTACTTGAACAATATTAGCAATCCATTGAGGGTACATTGATGTCATAAGAAAACCAGCATCAATCTGCTTCAAAACTTCTTCTTTAATCTTCACTACCATGTTAGGATGAGTTCTTCACAACTTCTGCTTGATTGGTGAACATTATGGCTTTAACGGCAAATAATGTTCCACAATATCGGTGTCCAAACCAGGAATGTCTTGGTAAGACCAAGCAAAGATATCCACATACTCTTTCAGCAACTCAATCAACATGCTCTTCACATCGGGATGAAGCAGTGTCTCAATCTTGACTTCTTTCGAATCTTCTTCTAAACCTAAGTTAATCATCTTCAACTGCTCTTTATACAGCTGAATGGTATTTCCCTCGCGCTCAAGAAACTGTGAAACCTCTTCTGGGATTTCATCATATTCTTCTTCTTCAGCTACATACACAGGATATTCAAAGTTGGGAGAGGGTGCATGGTCATTGCACTCAACGGGTTTTTTAATTAATCTACACATATGATTTATGATTAATTATAGAAACTGACACATGTAACAAGTGATTATGCGGATTTATTTACAGTTATTATTCATTTCGAAAGGTTTTTTCTTATTACCATTTTCCAAGAAAAAAGAGAAAATAAAGACACAATTTAGAAATCAAAAACTTTTATTAAAAATCTTAAAATTCAAAACAAAAGACACGCCCCTACAACATCACTTTCACCTTCGGCAGAGTGAAATACTTTTGAAAAGACAAACAAAAAACAAAATACTTTGAAATATGAATGTGAGAATAAACATCAATTGTGATCCAATTATGGACTCTGACTCCATGTATCACAAAGTTTGGCATCTCTTACTCTGGCTCATCTTCGAGAATAGCGTTGATCTTTGGAGTAGTCAGATGGAGATATCCTACATTGTGAAAGATATCTTGATATTTACTCAAAGAGGACTTTGTCTTTACAACTTCATTCTTCATGGAGAAACTCAAATCAGTCCCATTCTTGTTCACGGGTGGATTAATAACTTCCCCCAACACCTTGTTAGGGCCCTTCTGCACTACCTATTGTGCATCCTTAAATGAGGTGATATAATCTTCCTTCTTCCTTATATTATCAATAGAAAAAGCTTGGAACTGAGTTTCAACAGCGGCTTCATCAGCTTCTACAATGCTAAAGGAATACAAATGAGATATCAACAAAGCTTGCTTCCCGTTCATAATAACTATATTTCCTTCACGGACAAATTTCAGTTTATGATGCAAGGTTGAAGTAATAACTCCTACTTCATAGATCCAAGGTCGCCCCAATAAACAACTATATGCTGGGACAATATCAATAACCTGAAAGGTGATTTGGAATAAATGCGGACCTATGTGAATAGGTAAATCCACCTCTTTAATGACAATTTTTCTCGAACCATCAAAAGCTTTTACTATAATGCCACTAGGGCGCATAGGAGCTCCCATGTATTTGAGCTTCATGAGAGTGATTCTTGGTATGAGATTCAAAGCAAATCTATTATCTATCAGCATATTGGACAAAGAGTCATTCTTACAATTCATAGATATATGTAGAGCCAGGTTATGGTTTCTCCCTTCATCAGGCAATTCCTCATCACAAAAACTCAAATTGTTACAAGATGTAATATTCCCCACAACACCGTTGAACTGATCCAGAGACACATCCCTTTCAACAGATGCCTGATCCAACACCCTCATCAAAGATTCCCGATGAGCAGAAGAGTTCATCAACAAGGCTAAAATGGAAATCTTAGATGGAGTTTGCAACAACTGATCTACAATCTTGTGATCACTCATCTTGATGATTTTTAACAAATCATCAACATCCTTTTCTAAGATGGTGCCACTATATTCTCCCACCACTTTCTTAGGTTCAGCATTCTCAACAACCTTCTTACCAGAACTAACATCTCCTCGAAAGGTAGGGGCGAAGACACGTCCACTACGAGATACCCGACCAGCTTCGGTAATATTCTCAACATAGGACAAAGGTTAGATAGGAATTTCCACACTATCTTCTAGGATAGTTGCATTGTACTTATAAGGCACAGTATTATCTGATTCATATAGGATAGGACCAGGTAGACAAATAACTATGGGAACAACAACAGGTTTGTTATGATATGTAATCTCTACAGGAGCGAGAACACCAAAATGTAGCACAATGACATTCACCCCTGCTTCTTTAGAATACTCAGGAATCGCAGAATCATTATCATAAAACATACCTTTATCAGAAGAAAAGAACTCATCAGTAAAAACATACTCATAATCAGACACAGCCTCAATAGAGTGGTCTTTAATCATATATAATCATATTTGTTTCCTATGACTCTAATAGTACCTTTATCTAACAGCAACTAAACACCTCTTCTTATAACAGAACAACCACGGGAATCCCTACAGTATATCTGAAAGGACCCATAATGATATTCCTCACGGGCATCCATGTGACAAAATGTGGCGTGCAATTATACCATATCATAATTCATAAAGTTTACATCAAAAATCCATAATTCGCAGGGACAACTATAAACCATATTCACCTTTTCTTCATATTCAGCCCTTGGTCTGATTATATGGATAACCCCTTCATCCATCATCTCTTGGAGATCAACTCTCACTTTATCACATCAACAAATATCTTAACTACAAATACTACAACCCGCATGATCGTGTGTATAGTAAATGAATTCACAAAGATCGGTGTGCATTTTAACTAAATCACCTCTAACCAGATTGATATCAAAAATCCTGAAATCCCTAGATCAACCAGCAACCATATTTACATCACCTCCACCTTCATGTTTGGGTAGTGGATTATCCTTTACATTGGGACCAATGTCTTTAAAAGACAGGAGACCATATCTTACCATCTTCTGCACTTCAGACTTCAATGGATAATAGTTTTCAATGTTATGCCCAGGGGCTCCTTGATGAAAATCACAAGACTGATCAGCTTTATAATACCATGGAAAAGTTGAAGGTATAGCATGGGGAGGCCTAGTCTGCATTAGGTTCTTCTGAATTAAAGCCGGAAACAATTATGCATAACTCATTGGGATAGGATCAAAAGCTTCTCTCTTTTTACATTGCCCTTGATTACCTTGTTGAGGTGCTCTCTGATAGGCAACAGCAGTCAGAACTACATTAAAGACCGGATTTATTGAAGAAACATATTATTGATGTTGATGACGTCTTCTCAGAGGTCTAACCCTTCTTTCTTCATCAATAGCATTTGTTTCACTTTCTTTCTTTTTAGAAAACCCATATGATGATTTATTTGTTCCACTAGAACCTTCATTTTTTGACAACCGACCTTCCCTTACAGCTTCCTCTAAACGGATACCCATACTTACCATCTCACTGAAATCACTTGGTGCACTTGCAACCATTTTTTAATAGTAAAATGAACCAAGAGTTTTTAGGAAGACCTTAGTCATTTCTTATCTCCTATTGGGGGTACCACTTAGGCAGCAACCTCGCGCCAACGTTGCACATACTCCTTAAATGACTCCTTATCTATCTGATCCATCACTCTCAATTGGTCACGATCAGGCTCCATAAACATGTTGTACTAATACTATTTCACGAAAGCTTCTCCTAAGTCATTGAATGTACGGATGTTGCTACTGTCCAATCCCATGTACCATTTTAAGGCAACACCAGTTAACCTATCCCGGAATAAATGAATAAGCAAGTGTTATTCAGGTGGTAGTTCTCCTTGTAGCAAATATCTGATTATGGGGGTCATCCATCCCACCTTCTCTTCTACAGCGAGCACTTCTCCTTTCTCTATACTTGGTAATTCCAATGTTTCCTGAATCACCATTTTGTTCAGGCTTGATCCCTTTGTGCTAGCCAATCGGGCTAACAGATCGGCTCGAGTATTTTCTTTTCTAGGTATGTGGCATATTATAAACTCTTGGAATTCCTTCAATAGTTGTGTAGCCCGTTGTAGATATTTCAGAAAAATGGGATCTTTGTTCTGGAACTCTCCCCCGACTTGCCCAACTACTAACTGTGAGTCGGTCCGGACAAGCAGATGGGTAATCCCGACTTCTTTAGCTAGTTTCATTCTGTCAATCAAGGCTTCATATTTGGCTTGGTTGTTGCTAGTCTAGAAGTTGAAGCGTAATGAATATTCCAGGACCAAGTAACATGGTCCTTCTAACACAATATCATCCCCACTACCCCTCAAATTGGATGACCCATCCACGGACATAACCCACTTTGTAGATGCTTCTTCATTCATCGAAGCACTCAGTTCTACCATAAAGTCGGCCAACACTTGAGATTTTATGTTGGTACACGGGGTGAACTCTATGTCATATTCTGAGAGCTCCACAGCCAATGTTACTATTCGTCATGCCAGGTCCGACTTCTTGAAAATTTGTTTTTTAGGGAAATTGGTTTTCACTGGGATGGCCCAGGAAGTAGTGCCTCAGTTTTCTAGCTATTAAGATTAATTCCAAAGCTAGATGATCTATCTTTCGGTATCTAAGCTCCACCCCTCATAATATCTTGCTGACGAAATAAATCGACTTCTCGCCTGACTCCCCGTCTTGGACCAGAACCGGGCTTATGGCTCTATCTGATACTGCTAAGTAAAGTACCAAAGGTGTATTTTCCTTAGGTTGGATCAGTATAGGGGGAGCTAACAAGAATTTCTTGACTTCTTAGAAATCTCTTTAGCAGTCGTCAGTCCGTTCAAAGTCAACCTTCTTTTTAATTGTTGCAAAGAAGTGAATTAATTTGTCACCTACGCAAGATAGAAAACGATATAAGGCGGCCAAACGTCCGGTTAGTTGTTGGACTTCGAAATGGATGCCGAGCTTCTCATGTCAATGATTGCTTGCCATTTGTCCGGGTAGACCTCTATTCCTGAGTTCGTAAGCATGAACCCTAGGAATTTTTTAGCCTGAACCCCAAATGTGCATTTGTTCGGGTTCAAGCGCATGTTATAACTTTGTACTGATACGAAAGTCTCTTCTTGGTCCTGAACATGCCTCCTCTCTTCAACGGTCTTGACTACCATGTCGTCTACATATACTTCCATGTTTCGTCCAATTTGTGGAGCGAAAATAATGTCCATCAATCTCTAGTAAGTTTCCCCGGTGTTCTTCAGGCCGAATGGCATAACCTCGTAGTAATAATTGCTCCAGTATATCATGAATGTTGTCTTTGACGTGTCTTCCAGGTTCATACGGATTGATTATACCCGGAATAAGCATCCATGAAGCTCAGCATCCTGAACCCAGATGCTTCATCGATTAATTGGTCAATATGAGGTAGTGGATAAGGATCCTTTGGACATGCCTTATTGTGGTCGGTGAACTCTACGCATATTTTCCACTTCCCAAACTTCTTTTTAACCATTACCACATTAGATAGCCAGGTGGGATACTTCATTTCCCTTATGAACCCATCCTTCATCAGTTTATCCATATCTTCAACTATTATTTTTCTCTTTTCTTCACCGCCTTTTCTTTTTCTTTGGGATACCGGTTTCACCCTTGGGTCAAGCGCCAAGTGATGACACATGACGTTGGGGTCTATTCTAGGCATGTTAGATGGTTTCCACGTGAACATGTCGATGTTTCTTTTTAGAATGTCAATGATTTCAGCTTCCTCCTCCGGTGACAGATTGGTTCCTAAGTAAGTGATTTTTGAAGATCGGAGACCAATATAAACCTCTTTAGTTTCTTCTCGAGGAGTTAGGCTATCCTCTATGGGATCTTCTCGAGGGTTAATATTGAAGATATTGACTTTGTGGTTGTCTACTTCTTCCACAATCATAGTCTTCTTTTTCAATTTCAGGCTGTCTTTATAACATTTACGTGTGAGGCCTTGGTCCCCCTGCACCGTTCCTACTCGGCCCTCACCGAGAGGGTACTTCATAGTAAGGTAGAGGGTTGACAATGCCGCTTCCAATGCATTGAATGATATCCTACCAATTATGATGTTATAGGGAGATGATGCATTAATGATCAAGTATCTTACTCTAATGCTTTTACATTTTCCTTTGTTTTGAATATTGTTAGAACTGGAAGGTGCCCGAGTACTTGCACCTGCTCTACAAAAAATCTGACCAAGGTCCCGTTGAATGGTAGAAACTCTTTTAAGTTGAAGTCCATTCCTTTGAAGGATTCCTATTACATCACATCGGCCGAGCTTCCGGGATTGAACAGTACTCGCTTAACACTCAAATCCATGATCTGAACTTTGATGAGCATGGGGTCATTCTCATGCGGTATGATTCCTTCTGCGTCACCCCGGGAGAAGGTGACAGCCCCGGGGTTTCCGCCTTTGTTTGTCCATTCCACCTGAGCCACATGTATTGTATTATGGGTATACCTCTTTCATGCTGAGCTGGTGGAGCTTCCTCTAGAAAATCCTCCAGATATTGTATTGAGCATGTGTCGGGTGAGTCACGCTTCTCAAACTTCCTTTGTCGCTTTTCCTTTCTTCTTAGAAGGGAATTCCGAGTTACCACTCCCTTTATGAGGACTTCGCTTTCCAGTCTTCTCAGCATTGCCTTTGACATAAGATGACAATTTGCCCCTTTGGATCATTTTCTCAATTTCCTTTTTCAGCTGTTGGCGGTCCTCAGTGTGGTGTCCTTGGATCCGGTGATACACACACCATGCCTCAGCGTCATTCCTTAAGATTGCGTTTACTCCATAAGGACGCCATGGTCTGAGAAGTAAGTTGAGGCGATTCACATCCTTCCAGATGTCTTCTCTTTTGGCAGTTAGAGGAGTGAGATCTTCGTCTGAAACCAAAGGTCATCGGGATGGCCGGTGATGAGGTCGTTCCCTAGGTGGTGGTCAGTCACGGGACCTGATGTGTTCCTTCTTCTACCCAAAAGCTTCTTCTCGGGTTCTTCCCTTTTCTATAGCGTCTCTAGTTCTCTTTTACATGTTAATCTCTTCTCCTTTAACATAACATTCAGCCCGAGTGATTATCTCGTCCATGCTGGCATCCGATTTCTGGACTAGTGGCTCATTGAATTGGCCAGCCCAAAGACCATGCTGGAAAACTGCCACAAAGATCTCCTGGTTAGGATGAGAGACCTTTATGGTTTCCACGTTGAATCGGTCCATGTAATCCCTCGAGGATTCTGACTAGAGTTGATGAACATTAAACAGTGTTGTTGTCGACACCTTTCGATGTCAGCTTACCGAGAACCGCTGAACCATCTTCTTGGTAAAGTATTGGTAGTTGACAATAGAGTGTACGGGAAGGTTCATGTACCACCTCAGGACTGATTCCTTGAAGGTTTCGGCCATAAGCTTGCATTTTAGTGAATTGTTAGCCCCAATTATTGCCATCACATTATTGACAATAATGATGTGCTCATGGGGGTCAGACTTGTCGTCCTAAGTTGTAAATGTCGGGGGTTTGAAGTTCTTTGGAACCTGATCGTCCCAAATAGAATGGGATAATGGTTAGGGCTCCAAAAGCTTAAGCCCCTGGTCAACATCGTCCTAGATCTTCATCTGCAGAACCTGGACGATGTCTTGGAGCATATCGTTTTGTTGGCAAAGATCCTCGATCATGGCTAATAGTTGTGCCATGCCTTGAGAGGGATCTTCATCAGAAGATATTGTTCAAAGGTGTTTGGGTAATCTGGCATGTGATAGTTTTACCAGGCCCCATGGTGGTCGCCAAATGTTCTTGCTAAACACTGAGTAGATGACTTCCCTGCTAGTTAAAGGACGTCATGGAGAGCCTCAAACGACTGAAAGTACATTGTTTATGATTTTGAGGGATTCAGAGGCTTACACAAGTACGCGTGAGCTCCAAGCGATGTGTCTTGCTTACACCTCAGTCGGATTCCCTATATATAGATGTTTATGGACCTTATTGATCACTGCATGTACTTGATGTGGCTCTCCATCATACGTAACTGAGTTTCCATTAAGGCAAGAAACGTTTGTCATCGCCAATGATGGCTATTGTCATAGCATGCACCACCATGTATTAATGAGCGATTACACCTTTAATGAGTCGGTCATTCCATAATGGTCCCGTCAAGTCCGGCCTCTACGTAACCTCTGGGTCCAAGGATGAGCCTGACTGGCGCCTCTTCATCTTTCTTTATGGTCGACCACATGTGCCTCCAGCCATACAGCTCGGCTCAGGCATGCTGATCTTATACTGAGGTACTAACCGGTTGAGTATTTATTTGTATTCCTTGGCCTTCTATCCATGCCTTGCCTATTTATCACTCATATCCCGGACAATGGATCTATGTATGAATGCACAGCATATCATATAATACATGAATTAAAGGGAATAAACACATCACTACTCAATTCACATAATCAATTTCATCAATTAATTACAAAACATCAACGATTCAAGAACACCTACACCAAAACCTAACATTCACATCCCTACATATCCATTATTATACCACCTATTAGAGAGTTGAAACCACACCCTTACCTTGGTTTGAAGATTCCAAAACCTCTACCGTGAATTCTTCTCTCTTTTTGAATGATTGCCTCCTCTTCTCTCCTTCTCGTTCTCTGCTTCTCTTCTCTCCTCCATAAAATGTCACGATATAACTTATCAATTTTCCTCTTATGACTACTTAAACCCTTGGACCCCTAAATCTATATTCTAACTTTACCCTCTTCTAAATTAAATCATAATGTAAGGATCACATTACCCTCACTATTTCCTCATAATATCTAATTAACTAATTTTTCTTATTTCTTAAATAATTATTTCTAAAACCAATAATTTCCACCATATTATTTAAATTATAAAAATCCTCCACACAACTCTAATTCAACACTATCCAGCATAAAAGACCGACAAATCAACAATTGCATCAATTAATCACAAACAACTGACTAAAAATAAAATAAATAATCGGGGTGTTAAACTCTCCCCCACTTAAAAAGGATTTTCGTCCTCAAAAGTTACCTGATGCAAATAACATTGAATACGACTCTCGCATCCTACTCTCCAGCCTCCACGACATGAACATTGTATCTACTATTTCATCACATAATACCGCCATAATAACGTCAACGTAACCATGATACTGACATCATTCGATGCACAACATTAGTACCACAATGCTAAGATTTACCAATCAAACATGTAAATTAGCACATCGATTCACATGGCATTAACACGGATAATATATAAACCTTCCGCCTATCACTTCAAGTATGGAATGTCCAATAGTTTGCATTATCCCTGTAGCTTCGAATGTTTAATTATTGATTCCAATAAGTCATACCCGCATAACGAACTACAACACATCACGCTTCCGCTACGCCACTTTGATCATCTACCTTAAATTCAATGTCTTCATTTTGATTTCCATCAACTATCATATCTACAAGTTTCACATCTATCTTAATACTTTCTTTAGTATCCACCAGAAAATCATTGTTCCCTTTTCTACATCTTCAACCTTCCACTTTGCGGCATTAACTTGCATGCAAAATCAAGTCTTTGAATTGTTCAATAATTTCCAAATTGTTCATAGCCACTTTCCCATTAGGTTCACGCTAACTAGTGAACGATTATTCTCTCGATAGAATGTCAATCAATTTACACACTATCAAGCTGACAAGACTAGTCTATCCCATCTAATATGATACTGTCTACTATCAACAAGAGATTGAGGTGATTAGTTCCTCAACTTGTTAATAGGTAGCCGACAACCATGATGGTGGCATAAACCATCACTACTAAACTATAATAGTGTTTCTTTAGAACTTGTGCTCAAAGTTACCTAAGCATAATGTCCAACAATTTCTCTAAGGCTTAGAAACGTTTCTCAATATCCTTCTTTTCAAGCTCGCCAATGATACATAAACACCCAGAATCCATTACATATTCTCCTTTACACGCATGTAGCACAAAAAAATTGTTAAGTATCATCCAATATGGGAAATGCTACCACACCTAGTATAATCCAAATTGTTTCGCTCCAAATGAAGTCTTTATCCAAGTAGAGGACTTTAACTACATCAATAAATCCTTAGTATTTTCTTTAATCTCATAACCTTAATGATTTGTATTATTTCACATTTGGATCTCATTCCAATCACAACTCAATAATACCATTTCACCATCTGATTGGTAATAGAAACTTCCAAAATTTTCATGACACGTGTCGATATTATGTCATCAATAACATGCAATCCATTCTACCATCTAACTTTCTCTTTTCCTCAAAGATCTATCCACTCTAACATTCTCAATTGGCATATGCCACACCTCCATTTGCTTCTCCAATACCCTCACCTCCTTCCTATTACCAAACATCTCATACCTGACCTCATCTCAAACAATTGCGATATTAATCAGTTAAGCTTAACAAGCTTCTAATCTCTATAACCGACTTCGGAGCCTCTCAACTTAGAATTGAATCCATCTTGGATGGATATACATATACCTTCGCTCGAAATAGAATACTCAAGAAAACTCACCTCTCCAAACTATTATTTACACCTTGACAACTTAACATAATGTTTTCTCCTTTCAGCATTGCAGTACAAATCACAATGTTTAACATGTCCATCTTCTGACTTGAATTAAATCAAAATGGCCTGAATAAATACTATAATAAACCGATCCAAATATTTATAATGCCTACACCGAGTTCTGAAAGTTATCCTTTAACTATCCTCACCCTTCACCCGAATTTGAAGGTAACCCAACCGCAAGTTGATGATAGTGTAGACATACTCGTCTACCAGCTGGTCATCAAATCGGCAATCCCTTTGAAGTGGATATTTAATCTTAATCACTACCTTAATCAACTATCGGTAATCTACATACAATTTCGTACTACCTTCTTTCTTCTTAACTAATAACATAAGAGCTCCCTAAGTGATACACTTGGTTTCACAAATTTCCTTTCCAACAAATATTCTAATTGCTTCTTCAATTCACCCAACTCTGAAGATGACGTCTTGTATGGCTCCATAGGAACAGATCTGGTACAAAGGACGAGATCAATAGAAAACTCCATCTCTCATCCAACATCACCATATGACAAATAAATCAATTTCAGGTGTTGGAACCATCTTTAAAACAAATTTAATTACTTTAGCTTTCTAACACTTTGAATGGAACTTGAATCAGACGTCTGGAACTCAAGTTTTGAATTTTTTGAAGTTCTGCTGATTTTCATCCCAGTGTACTCGGGTACCCATATAATGGTAACCAATTACAGGCTGAACATAAGCAGTTTTCCACGAATTTATGTGTACAAAACCTATTCCAACATATTTCAAAAACCTCGTTCTTCTTATAACTCAAGAGACACAATAATTTGCCAAAATTTCGTTTTCAAAAAACCAAGACTCCAGTCCTTTCCATAAAACTACTCATATCTTCGTGTTTTGACTCTGACTCGCGATTCACTAACACCCAACAATATCAATGACATTCAACAATAAATTATATGATCTCAATACAAAATTTACAGCAATTCATCACTCTATCACCACTCAAAACATAGATATCACATACAATGGTAACTCAACATTGACAACTTCACAATCAACATGTAGTGCTGAAAACATTGCAACCATCTGAGCTTCATCTTCTAAGAGTTATCCTACTTACTTAACAGATATCTTCTGACATAAGAATCTGCATCAACTCATCAAAGCAATTTGTAATCACTTTGTTTAACTTCAAACAGTTCACCCCAAGGATAACCTCAAGTTACTCCAACATCTCGCCCTAACGACAAGTCGCAATTATCCCCAGGAAAATAACAGGACTCCCACACGACTTGCACATCATTAGTCATAACATCTCTCTCCACTCCTAAAGATGTGAACATCACAAGTACCTAATCCTTCCCTCTCAAGGACACTTCGACTTGACCGTTAGACATAAATCTTGAATTCGTACTTCCTTCGGAATTAGAAAACAACACAATCCAACCAACTTTTGCACTCTTGCAATCCATGACACAATGAACCAACCGTTTGCACCTCACAAGCAAAATCTCTCTGAGAAGCAACAACTTCTCCCCCACTCTTGTTTCAATCTCCCTCCTGTAACAAGTGATTAGAAAACAATAAAGTACCAATAGTGTTTTACACACATGTTGCGTACTAAGGAATAACGTGTCAAAAATATTCAATTGTCACACTTAACTGAATCAACAACTTGGTCGGACGGACCGGCCTGCTCTGATACAACTAATGTAACACCCTATTTCCCCGATGATAAATTAATAAAATCAAATTAAATTAATTTATAAAACCAAACATCAAGGATAGGATGCCATATTTTACAAAATATAAAAAACCTTCTCGTGTATAAATAAATGGATACATAACATTTTTTTCCGGATGAACTGACAACACTTTCAGCATAGTTCTTAACTTCAACTTTATTAACACAGCGGAAAGAATTTGAGTTTGTCATTAAAACATTCTCAATAAGCATCAAACAACATTTAATCAAATAAAAGATAGTTTATAATACTCCAACATAATCACCAAAACAAAACAACAAAGTAATCAAGCATTCATCCCCCTCGGTGTTACGTATCAGTGCACTTACCCCAACTCAAAAAAAAGAAGAGCTACTTCTTTTAGACTCTGCAGCCTCGGACTACTTCTGACTATTTGCACGATGTCGTATGAAGCTTCATTCCAACAGAAGGTTGAGATATCATAACAATATAATAAGTTATATAATAGTGAGTATGCGGTAGATATATTATGTAAGGCCACATACTTCACACCCTCAACAACAATTTGTGCATACAGTAATCATACAAGCACATGGATTCATCAATCACCTGTCATACAACGCTTACCAAATTATGCAGCTTTGCATCAACAATAATTCAACAATATGAAATGTGACTGACAGCAACTAAAAATGCATGTGGTATCATTAGGGCATAAGTCATCTCCATAATCCAATAAAAAGAGGTAGCAACAGGGCATAAGCCCTCAACAATTTGCCAATACAGGCCAACAATAGAGCATAAGCTCTCAACAATGCACGCATGCAACATGCAATAACATAATTATGCAATTACATGGTGTGATCCCTCAACAATATGCCATTCCAGGCCAACAAAAACACCATTGTCATCATTATGCATATACTATGAAAAATAGTCATACAACATCTTCATAATAAATGCATCATCATCATAACAACATCAATAGATCATAGAAAGCATACATCATATTACTAAGTCAACATAATAATATCAGTTCATCAAAGAAAACATACATCATATTACATCAAGTAATAATCTTATCAATTCAGCATAGAAAGCATACATCATATTATATCAAGGCATAATCCTATCAATTCATCATAGAACAACCACTATAAAAATACATTATATGGTTCATTTTAATTTACAAAAGTATAGTTCATCGCGTTAGTTCTAACACTTCAAATGAGACTCGATTCGGACTTACGGTTCAAAAGTTATGACCAAAATGATTTGTAGTACAAAAACCAAGGACCTGTTACGGGAACCCACCCGTAATGTCCATTACGACCCGTAATGCTAAAAATCCAGAATTTCTTTTTTTTTACGTTTCTGGTACCAAATTCTAGAGGACTATTACATGCACCTGTAATGTATGTTACGGGCCGTAACAGAGCCCATAAAATCATATTTTTCTCGTAATTTTGTGCAATTTTTCTTATTTTTCAGTCTTTCAACAAACCCCAAATCCCTAGTTTTGACCTCCAACAACCCCAAAACACAGCATATCATATAGTACTTGAAATAAGGGGAATAAACACATCACTACTCAATTCACATAATCAATTTCATCAATTAATCACAAAACATCAATGATTCAAGAACACCTACACCAAAATCTAACATTCACATCCCTACATACCCATTATTATACCACCTATTAGAGAGTTAGAACCTATGAAGCATAAACTCTAACACGGAAACCGCAACACGACACTGACACGGACACTCCGACACTGATATGTTAAAAACCTACGACACCGCCACTACTATATATATTATAGTATTTGAGTTTCATTTATTAATCTAATATTCAAAGAGTTAAAAATATTCTAATCAAAATTAATATCTTTAATTATTGATTGATAACATTGCTTCAATACATGTTTAATCCTTCTAATAATGCGTGATATTTGTCTAGAAAATGTATAAAGTGTGTTGAAGAAAAGAAAAATACAATTTTTTTAAAGAAAACTTGTCCGAATTATCAGACACGTATTGTATGAGTTTCATATGGGTATTGGACACTAATTCAAAATGTGTCGAAGCAAGAAAAAAGACCAATTTTTTGGGGACACTTGTCTGACTTTTCTGATACTTGTTTGACTTTTCTGACACGTGTCATATGGGTTTCATACAAGTGTCGGACACTGACACGTGTCACACACCGCGACATAACTACTTCTAGAGGTGTCTGTGCTTCATAGGTTAGAACCTCACCCTTACCTTGGTTTGAAGATTCAAAAACCTCAACCGTGAATTCTGCTATCTTTTCGAACGATTGCCTCCTCTTCTCTCTTTCTCGTTCTCTGTTTCTCTTCTCTAGTTCACATAATGTCATGATCTAATTTATCAATTTTTCTCTTATGACTACTTAGATCCTTGAACCCCTAAATTTATATTTCAACTTTGCGCTCTTCTAAATTAAATCATCTTGTAAGGACCACCTTGCCCTCACTATTTTCCTCATAATATCTAATTAACTAATTTTTCTTATTTCTTAAATAATTATTTCTAAAACCAATAATCTCCACCTTATTATTTAAATTATAAAAATACTCCACAAATTCTAATTCAGCACTATCCAGCATAAAACACTGACAAATCAACAATTGCATCAATTAATCACAAACAATCGACTAAAAATAATAAATAAATAATTGGGCTGTTACAATACTAAATCAAAAATTAGAGTGTTACACATCCACTATGCTCCTCCTCAAGCGATGACTCTTTCATCCACATACACTTGTACCGTCATCATAGACACTACAACGAAACATGCCTCATAACCACCATATTATCAAGAATACTTTTGATACAAGGAGTCGGTCCCTTAATTGAACCATCGACTCTGATACTACTGTTGGAGAGTCTGAAAGAGTCGAGAGCACCAATGAGACCATTGCTCCATGACCACAAGAAAGAGTGACGCCACATCTCAATATAAAATCTGAAGGTATCTGGTAAATGAGTCATCTCTCTTATAAATCCGAAATTATACTCATTTATAGACAATGTGTGACTTTAACCACTCACACTTCCATCCAAACTTTTCTCCTCAAGTGTGAGTTACCCACATCCTATAACATGATCCAACATTAGATCCAACTCTCGCTCCCTCACCAAGCCTTGATCGATCAAATGCAATTGTAATAGAGATTTTTATTGGGGGGAGGAGTTATTATGAGATTGATAGTTGAGGATTATACACCTTTGTGAGAGACACACCACTTATCCACCTAAAACCTTAAGGTGATAGGTGAGTGGGTTCTCCCACTTATATATGCTTAAGTCTCTATATTCCTATTCAATGTGAGACTATTTTCCCACTTACTCACACTTTCATTATTATTCTAAGCCTCTCCCTCAAGTTTGAGTCTACAATGCTCCCCCACTTGTACTGCCGTTGACAAGCATATTTCGATACAAGTTCCTTCCGGTCCCTTTCTCGAACCAGACTCTGATACTATTTATTGGGGGGAGTTATTAGGAGCATTGATACAAAATAGAGGATTATGCACCTTTGTGAGAGACACACCACTTATCCACGTAAAAGTTTAAGGTGATAGGTGAGTGGGTTCTACCACTTATATATGTTTAAGTCTCCATATTCCTATCTAATATGGGACTATTTCCCCACCTACTCACATTTGCATTATTATTCTAATACTTTTGTTCTCAATCCTTCTTCTATTAGATATTATTTTTTTAGGATCCGTTTGGTTGGGAGTAGATGGAGAGGAGGGGAGGGAATATTTATAAATATATTTGTTTGGTTCATTTTTTATAAGGGAATGGGAAGGGAGCAAAATCCCTCATAGAATCACTTTTTGCTCACCTCCAAATTGGAGGGATTTGGAGGGGAACGAAGATTCATTTATTATAATTTTATTATTATCCGTAATTTATCCTCAATTATTTTTTTGATTCCAAAATTCTCCTTATTGAATTATAAAGACTAGTTTTTTCTGTGTTATTTCACATTTCATTTGTTGCGTCTGTTATATGTTGTTGTTCTCAGGTGAGTTTTTTTCTTTTTATTTTGTTGAGTTTTCCTTTTTGATATTATATTGTTTACGTGTACATTATTGTTCTATAACATGGTAGTGTTATATGTTGATATGATTATTATGATAAGTGAATTTTATGGTTGTCGTAAGTGAATTTTTGTTGATGTTTATTTTGCAATTTAATATTTAATTATTATGATAAGTGAATTTTATGATTGTCGTAAGTGAATTGTCGTTGATGTTTATCCTACAATTTAACATTGTCGATAATACTGTATGCTAGTGCTTCAAGCCGTAACACACATTTAATTTGTTTTTGAATATTTTATTTACAATTTAATATGTTTCGAGATATCTTGTAAATTTGTGTGGTTTATAAATGAACAAATTTTTATTTAATGAAATTTACTCAAAAATATTTTTATTTAGAATTATTTTCACTAAATACAAATGACAATATTTTTAAGAATAAAAAGATAATTTAATTTTAAATCCCTCTTCTCCCTTTGTGAATCAAATATACATGTTGCTAAAAATTCTTCTCATCCTCTTCTCTTCTTTAAACCAAAAATACATTTAATTAAATTCTCTCTTCTTTCTTTTCCTCCATTCCTCTCTCTCCTCTATTAAATTCCCCCTCTCTTTTATTGAATCAAACAGACTATATGAATTTTGAGATAATCTCCTACCTTTTTTAGTGCTTTATAAAAAAAATTGTTTATAGTATTTTTTTTAACTATATCTTTTAATAAAAAATTTATAATGAAAAATTATAAAAGTAAGTAGTTAATTTTAAAAGTAGTTCATAGAACCTCTTATTACTATAACTTGCCTAGCCCTGTCAGTTTTTCTCAATTTGAAAAAAAAAAATACTTTTTCCATCCTCTTATAAGTGATTCACTCGATTATTTTACATATATTAAGTATTTATATCTGTATTTAAATTCGTATTTAAATTCATATGAAATATGGGTTAAAAAAATTTTAAGTAAAAAAATATATTTTAGAACTAATTATAATTTACAAATAAAATTATAATTTATTATAAAATGTCTTTATTATCAATAATATATATATAAAAAATTTATAATATACTGATGGTTAAAAATATATATAAAATAAATAAAAAATTATATTTTCATACAAAATTTATGTATTCACCAATCATAATTGTTTTGTGGTTTTTAATAAAAACAAATATTTGTATCAATTTTTTAATATATATATTAACATTTTATAAAATAATATTTTTTCAAATTAATTTTATTTTTTCTTATATTATGTCATAATATCATATACTTCATCCGTCCCAAAATAAGTATCATTTTATTAAATATATAATATTTGTTTATATAAGAGAAATCATACTTAATAGATTGGATTAATTACTATAAAAGTGGTAAAAAAATTATGTTTTAATTCAAAAATAAATTTTAAAAATCAAAATAAAATTGAATTAATTCATTAATGTTTTAAATGTAACCCGTAAAATTAATGTTTTATATATATTCAATTAATTTATTTTTCAATTCATTTCAATTGCCAAAAAAAAAAAGATTTAACCTACAATCACATTTTCAAAAATTTATTTTTAATTGATTTATAATAAATATTTATAAAAATGTTTGATATATTTAATAATAAATTTCTATTTATAAACTATTCATTCGTACTAAATTTTCAATTAAATAGAATTTCCAATTATAATTTAAATTATAGTTATAAATTTTATTGTAAATTTTTCTTCATAATGTTTAATTTCATTTCCTTAACAAATTTAATATTTATTTTCATTTTTATTGCACCATTAACTATTATTAATGCATATTATCATGCAATATCATTTTTATATTAAAATAATCAAAATAAAAAAAGAAAAATATAAGAATAATCAATACTATATATTTTATAAAAATATAATAAAAAAACACTTTATTATATTTTGATTTTTTTTGTAATGGTCAACAAAAAATCAGGTTATATAGTCTATAGTTATTTTTTACATATAATCCTATAGTTATTTCTTTTTTTAAATATAGTATTATAGTACTATAGTTATTTCTTTAAATATGCATTTTAACCTATTCTTTTTCTTTATTCATAAAAAATATAACATAAATGTCATTAAAATATAAATTTTTCTTAATTACAATTTATTATATACTTATTACCTTTATGATAATTAGCAAACCATGGATATAAATTAAGCAAAATTCTATCTTTCCATATTTATTAAAAATAGAAGGACAAGAAATAAAAATCAAAAGCATTCAATTAAAATGATATTAAGATATGGAAAAACATATGTAATTAATCTTAATGTTTATATTAAAAATGAGTACAAATAAAAGTTGTGTTTTTCATATACATCATAATTATATACATCATAATTGTGTGAGGTATAATTTATTTCTGTTATTATTAGATGTTATTTTAATATATATATATATATATATATATATATATATATATATATATATATATATATATATATATATATATATATATATATATATATATATATATATATATATATATATATATATATATATATATATATATATATATATATATATATATATATATATATATATATATAATCATTTAATTATAATAATGATTTAAGGGGATATGAATATTTTTTTACAGAAAATATTATATACCAAACATATTTCATATATGATTTTTAATAGTTGTTACAAAATAAATAATTATATTTAAATAATAGTTGTTACAAAATAAATAATTATATTTAAATAGTGGTTACAAAATAAATACTCCTATGTTGAAATTGATAATTTATAGTTGTGTAAAATTGAATTTATAATTCATATTAATTCCAATTTTTTAGATATTTAATAGTTTATTTAAAAGTAATCAATTATTCAAAATTTATTATTCAAACATATTAAATTATAAATGTTAAATTAGTAGCTACTTTCAGAATCTTTCAAAAAAAAAAAAGATAATCATGCCATTAATATAAATTATATTCTTTAAAAATGAATATGTGGTCATCTCAAAGTCATTCAAAAATAGATAAAAATAGAGAATCACACCGAAAATCCTACGTATATATTCAATTAGTTTCTCAATTATTACAATTAAACACAATAAATTAAAGAAATGAAAATTCTATCTTCAATCATTCATACTTCCTCTCTCTATTTTTATTGACTATTCATTTTAATTTTTTATATATAAGAGTTATTTGAGAATAGAGAGTAAATTTTTGAAATTTATGTTCTCTTATCAGATGCTTTTTAATCTTTGCACGTATTTAAAATAATAAAATTAATAGATGTGATTAATTGATTTAATGATATTTCAAAAATCTCATTTGTATATCGTAAATTTTATTTTTCATTAATTATTTTTATTAATTAGAATATATCCTTCATTGTCCTTAATCTTTTTTAAATAGGGATAAAAAACAAAATTTAAGTAATTAGTGATTAGAAGGATGTATGAATGACTGTCTTTAATTATAATCTATTTTTTCTTAAACTATTTTTTTCTTAAATCTTGTATGTATCTTTGGTTGAATGAGCCAAAAATCAATTTTCATATATATATATATATATATATATATATGACAATTTCACACATTTTCTCTTAAAAAATATCAATTTTTCTACTAATCATCTTTACTTTCGTGATGACAAAAATAAATAATAATTAAAATACAAAGATGCAAACCTTCAATTCTTCTTTATAAACGACAAAAGAAAGTGTAATTTCGGCATTCTTCTTACCAACCTGTAATGAAATTAATCAAGGTCCTTAGTCAGATAATTAAATAGTAAAGACATTAAAAAATATAAAATAAAATAAAAATATAGACATTAAATTGCAATCATCTACCAATTTATTAAAAGTGGTATAATTGTCACTATTCTTCTAAGATTGTCATGTTGTAATAGCTATTTTTCGATACTCTTTGTGTCAACTACAATATTGCTAAAATTGGTCATATTCAAGTATGACTGACTTTCATTTATAAATTCAGATATAATTTATAAGTAACAAATGATGTCAATATCTAGTGCAGTCGTAAATCGTGAAGAATAACTGTAACAATTATCAAAAAGAAATCTGATGGGATTACGATTTGTGATGGATAATAATTTATTATCTAAAATACAGAAGGTTGCGTTGGAAGAGAAAAAATTGAATGGATGAAGAAAGAATATGGCAAAAACATTTTTAGAAGGCCTCAAATTGCATTAAAAATCCTAATTGTTACGTAACCGTGACACAACAAAATTTAGGTAATGATATTTAAAATGAAATAAAAAATAATAATAATAATAAATTTAATAAAAATTTCCAATTATAAATGGTCTATAAATATAAGAATACATAAGAAATGAGAAAGTGATGCTTGACAAAATTGTCAAAAAAAAAAAACTAGTCTTATTTTATTTTATTATATAATTAAAAATATATAAAAATAAGAGAATATTGAAAATTGAAATGGAGAGTATAAACTCTCTGTAGTCTCTTAATTCATTCTTCTATCGAGCTTTGACATTCTTCATTACAAAACAAAGTCATGTAATTTCTCTCCTTTAAATCCTATTCTTTCAGGTGATCTATCATCTCGGCAGTGAGGGTTATCAAGATTAGAAGAAATCACTTCGCATATTTATGGTATTACATTTTTTTTATTTGGCTTCAAAAATCTATTGCTCTCATAGTGGGTTGCATATTTAAATCTCATATCTTATATTGATTTCTTTTCTGTTTATGTATCTGATTATTATGTTAGTAGAATCAATTTTTTAAAGTTATGATTTATTTGCTAATCGATAATTTTCAGGATTGAATTTTTTCTTACTAGTTGATTTTTCTTTGAAAATCTAGGTTTCTTTGAGTACTCAAAGGATTACGTTAACTTTTGCTTCGAATTTTTATGGTTGCTTCAATTTCTTTTTTACTCTAGGGCTTTTGTGAATGTTGGTAGATTTTTGGTTTCAGTTGAATGCGTAATTGGATCTTTATCTTGTTGGTTGAAGAAATGAAGGAGCTTTGATTTTAGGCTCTCTGCCATCCTCCTTCGATAACACTGGAAGGTGCAGACTTGAAGTGTTGATGTATAGTAAAGCTACTGGACTTGCTGAGTAGGTGTGTTAAGTTACTTTTATTTTTGTTATTACTATATTCTTATGGGGAACATGATGAGTAATTGTAAATATAGAGAATCAAATTGCATCCTGATGTAACTAGTCAATCATCTAAACTGTAAAGGATAATTGTTTTCATTCATGTTATTGCTCAGATTTAGAATTCACATAGATTGTTATTTTGTATGATATACATGGGATTTTTGTGAATTATTTTAATATACTTGTTAATATGTTTTCGTTTCATGATTTGTTACTAGCAAATTAGCCATGCTTCCTTCATAAATGTGATAAGTTATTTTGCTGAACAATTGTTATTTTGTTCTTCTGTTGCACAGCTGATACAGAATGCTTCAACAACACCAAATCGTGCAGTCCCCTGCCAGGCTAGGCCTTACAAACCCTAACTCACCATCAATTTTGAACACTAACCCTCAAAAGCCACCTCCTTCACAGACCCATCATAACCAAAACCACCAATCCGCGACTCCTTCAGCCGCTCTACTCTCTCTTTTACCACCTCTCCCTAGAGCACAGGCACTTCTTTCTCAAATGGCTACCTTAGCTTCAAAACTCTTTGAAGTATCACCCAACAGATCTGTTTGGCTCACTGCGTTCCGTGGATCACTCCCAACATTCCTTTCTTCCCAAACCCAATCCCAATCACTTCCATCTTCTTCGTTCGAGTCTTCTTCTCCTTTCTCCGCCAAAGAAATTATCTCACTTTTCACCTCCCTTCAAACCCAAATCTTTGAATCTGTCTCTGAACTCCAAGAAATTATTGATCTACAAGATGCCAAGAAGAAGATTGACTCGGAAATTAGATCAAAAGATTCTGCGCTTCTTGCATTTGCCAACAAACTCAAAGATGCTGAGAGGGAACTTGACATTCTTGTTGATGATTACTCTGATTATCGCCGCAACATCAAGAGATTGAAACCGGGAGATGGTAGTGAAGATGCTTCTTTAACCACCTCAACTGTCTCATCTCAGCTGAAACTGTCCGATATATTATCATATGCTCATCGTATCAGTTATACAACCTTTGCACCACCGGAATTCGGAGCAGGAACGGCTCCTCTTCGCGGTGCAATGCCACCTGCACCACAAGAGGAACAAATGAGAGCGTCACAGCTATATAACTTTGCGGATCTTGACATTGGATTGCCCAAAGAAGTTGCAAATAAGGAGAAAATAATTGAAGCTATTATTGAGCCTCCACCTTTACAGCCCGTGGATACTAATCCACTCGCAAATTTGTCTGCAATTCAAGGGATGCTTCCTCCCAACTTTTCTATTCCGCCTGGTTGGAAACCTGGAATGCCTGTACAATTGCCTATTGATATGCCAATTAAGCCCCCACCTGGGTGGAAACCAGGGGATCCTGTGGCATTGCCTCCTATTGACTCACTTCCAGTACCAACGGAACCAAAAATACCCCCTCACATCCCTCAGCCCAAGCAGCCTGAAATTATTCAAGTGCAGCATGTTAATTTGGATCTCGGAGGAACTGATAGCAGTGATTATAGTAGCGATGAGGCAAGCTCTGATGACGAAGATTGACAAGTCCATGTAACTTATTTTCTCAAATTATCGACTCTACAGGTAAGGTTTTATTTTTATAAAAAAATTATTTTTAACTTAAAATTGTTGGAAAAACATGATCTATGTGAAACAAATGATAGGATCTTATCACCTTAAACATAGATAAATGACATAAGTGCTGAATCTTTTGACCTACAGCTATGTTTAAGGTGATAATGTCCTGTCGTTTGTTTCATAAGCATTGAGTTTTAAGATGATATCAATTGGTTGTTTGATAACAATTAAAAACATAACTTTTCAGCATCTAGTTACTGTTTCAAGTAATAGGACATAATCCTCTGCTGAGGGAAAGGTAAAGCATCTGGAAAAGAGTTGAACATCCTTGGCCAGCATCAGCTGATTTAAGAAAATACGCTCAGGAGGGAAATTCAACAGCTATTTTCGTTTCTCTATTATCATTTTTTTCTTGTTAAACTGAGACACTTGAAGATAATGTAGTTGGTTCTGACATTTTACTTGTTACTATTGGTCTTGTGATTTATGGATTTTGTAGAGGTTACAGAAACAATTGATGATGATGTAGTTGGTTCAGATATTTTGTTTGTTACTACTGGTTTTGTGATTTCTGGATTTTGTAGAGGTTACTGAGACAGTTGACAGTTGAAGATAAAGTAGTTGATTCCGACTATTTGTCTTGTGATTTCTTGATTTTGTAAAGGATAGTGATTTTGAACTTCAATTTATTAAATTTGTGTATAAATTTGGCCAAAATTTTAACCTTCAAATTAATTAATTTTATCTATTTTGAAAACAGTATTTTGAACTTCATCTATTTCTTCATTTTCTCATCCATTCATATTTGATTTCTCCTCAGCTTCGCTGATTTCTCCTCTATTTTTCTATGTTGATATGTTTCTATTTTACTAACAACCATGTCATCATCTTCTGCAAGTTTAACACAAACTTCCAACAACAATTTTTTTTAAAACATATTGATGACAAGTGAAACTCCTATAAAGAACAAAACAAAAAACTATTGTTTATGATTTTTGTGAGCACCGGGAAAATTAACATAGGCTAAGAAGCATCGGTTGAGGATAAAGGGACAAGTTAAAGCTTGCAAAAAAATGTCGGATGACATAAAAAAAAATTATGCATGAGAGTTGTGAATAAAAAAACAAGCTGTTAGAGATGTATATATGGTTGATGTTATTGTCAATGAGGAGGACATATATGTTGTCCAAGAAATATCAAACCTTCGGACATGAAAAATACCTTCAACAGCTGCTGCCAGGGCCAAGAGTAACTCTGAAATCCGATGGAGACGATAATGTTTCAAAATCCAAAGACAACTCATCAAAAGACGTTGTCATTAGCTAAAATGCAAATATCCATTAAAAATTCTTATATGGAAAATGCAATTATGTTAACTAATCAATACATTGCTCGTTTCTTCTATCAGAATGGTTTGTCTTTTAATGTTGTTAAATCTAAAAGCTTTAATTTGATGATTAAAGCTGTTGGAAATTATGGCCAACGCTTGAGGCCTCATAATTACCATGAACTTAGAGTTCCATTGCTCAAAAAGAAAATAGAGCTCACAAAGAAATAGTTAGAAAGGTTGGAGATAAAGCAAACTCAATTTGGATGCTCTATTATGTGATATGTCGGAAGTCTAGGGCATTATCAATTTTATAGTTAATACTCCAAGTGGGAGTGTATGTTTGTAAGAAATATTGATGTTTTGAGCTGCTTGAAGACTAAATTAAAGATATTTGAATTGTTGGACTCATTTGTTCAAGAGAATGGAGAAGAAAATGTCGTGCAGGTTCTGAGTGACAATGGTAGCAACTATGTGTTAGTAGGTAAGAATGTTACACATTGATGTTTTCTACTAATGAAATAAATATTATTGGTACTTATCTAACTCATTTGTCTATTGTTAAGAGGGCCTTAACATTAAGAGAAAAATTTCTTGTTGGATTCACCAAGAACCATACCACATCCCTTAACATAATGAGGATGTTCTCCGAAGGAGTTGAATTGATTAGGATTGGAGTTACAGGATTTGCAACAACATTCCTCACGCTTCAAATATTGAATAAATTAAAAAACAATTTTAGAAGGATGTTTGTACCAGAAGCATGGTTGAACACAACATCAAAAAAGGCTGGGGAAAAGGCATGACATCGCTTTGGAATGATGTTTTATACTCTCTTAAGACAAAGGGGTCACTCATGACAATTTTAAGATTAATTGATAATGAGAAAATAAATTGACAATGAGGTACATATATGAGGTCATGGATGAGGAAAACAAAACAAAACCTTTCAATGAAAATGAGAGTAAGTACTCTCATATATTTGAAATCATAGATAGTATATTTGTGTTTCAACTCCACCATCCATTGCATATAACTGAACATTTTCTTAACCCGCAACACTTCTACAATGATCCAAACATTGCCAAAGACACGGATGCGACAAATTGACTTTTTGCTTGCATTCAGAGGCTTTCGATAGATGCAATAGAGTGACAAAATTTTATCTTAGATTGCTATGTATCGAAAGGCGCACGACACATTTGGCATATATTCTACAATTCGAATGACGGAAAGCATGTCCCCAGTTAAGTTAAAGTTCATTCTTTTATTAATTTAGAATGACATACACAATACTAATTAGTTATTGCAATACAATTTGCATCCTAGTGATAAACCACGCATGGACAACATTGCCTTCATTTGCAAGCAATTGCAATAAAAGTGTTAACTCTAACAAGCATTTTATTGGGATGTGTGTGTAATTATAGTATTTTTGCGCAAGTAAGTTAAAAATTAATAGTTTTTTTTTTATATAGTTAGATTGGAGCTTATGGGATTTGAAATTAATTATCTATAAAAATTATGATATACATTCATTCTAAGAATAATAGTAAGCTAGAGCATCGAAAACTACAGGACTTGGTTTTTGTGAAGTACAACCAAGCTCTTATAGAACTGTTCAATAGCAATAATTTAACTAATCCTATTCTCCTCGATAATATTGATGAATGTTATGAATGGTTTCAATAAAATGAAGATGAAAATGAAATATTGAAAGATGATTTGGTTTTGGGAAAAGAGTGGTTGACTTGGGAAGTTGTTGGTAATGCCGTTGGGGCTAATGAACCAGCAAGAGTTACTAGACATCACTCTTAACTTGTTACATCAGCGTCTAATAGAAACGAGGTGGAAGAAGAGTTTGAATCAAGTGATGGGCAAGATGATATTAATGTGATGAAACTTAAAAGTAAGATGAGGCTAATGTGATTTAATCATTTTGTTTATGTTTGTTTATATTTAAAATTTAATTTAGCCATTTTTTAAATTTATATATATTTACAATTTCTATTTTTAAAATATAATGCACGTAGTTGGAACTTATTTTAAATATTTATATATTCATGAGAAGTATTTATCTTAATTTTTAAAACTCACAATAGCAATCACCCCGCTATCTGCTAGCGCCAATATCTGAGATTAACGACCTAAATATATAAACATGAAAGTTTCTTGATCCATCCTCTAAAATATAGGAAGTTTACTGAAAGGATTCCGATTGTGTATTTTCTGGAAATTGGTAGCAACTCTACAAAATGAGAATTAGCAACACATTCCCCAGTAAACTCTCTTCAACACTATCATTAGTTGAAATTAAGATTTCTCATACCGAAACAACATCACATAATAGGCATAGTATGGCATCAAAGTGACTGCAAGTGGCTTAACCCCGTTGAAAATCCGCTGCTACCTCAAATGGCCA
This sequence comes from Vicia faba, assembly GCA_948472305.1. Classification (NCBI taxonomy): domain Eukaryota; kingdom Viridiplantae; phylum Streptophyta; class Magnoliopsida; order Fabales; family Fabaceae; genus Vicia; species Vicia faba. Next base: position 745,097,929 of record OX451739.1, read on the forward strand.
TTTCCCTGTTATGTAAAACCTTTAATCAAAAGAAACAAGGGGTAGGAAACTTTACACCCCAAGGAGTCCTAGAAGCCACACTTCTCATAACAAACATGGTGCAAGGATATATTATAGATTGTCAATGGCAGATATCAAAAAATGTCGGATTGTTGAAATTCCACTATGCAATGGTGTGCTTTAGCGCCACTATATCAGCTATTTGACAACACTTTTTAAATAAATAGCATATCCTATGACAATAGCAATTTGTCCAAACTCTGCTACACTATTGCGATATAGTGCCACTATAGCTGCTATTTAAGAACACTGGTTATAGAGTGGCAGGATCTAAGCAGGTTAGATGCTGAGATGGACAGTTGACAGCTGAACTAATTTTCTTTCCAATTCCTTACTGTTAACTATGGAGAAACATGCTAACTACTTTATATAAAAGGAGGCAAGGATGAGTCGAAAAGGGTGGACAAAATTTTATTATAAGAGGCATCTCCTTCTAATAGGTTGCCCTTTCAAAATCATTCACAACTAGGATGTGCTCTATACTGCATTATAAAGGAATTTGGATAGGGTGCACAGCTGAATCATCCTTTGATTCAAATGTTATTCGCCATCATTATTTATTCTTAGACTTTGAAGTAGCCCATTTAAAGTAGCCGCAGTTTGCTTCAGGATTAGATGCGGGGCCCTGTAAGGAGGAAAACATGTTAGCATTCACCACTTAGTACAAACATGAAATTCAGATATGAATTGTGCAACCCTTTACGGAGCTGCAGGATTGAAAATATTTGAATATAAAACAAATGAGTCATATCCTCACAAGATCAGTGCAATGCAAAAGAATAATTTTGAGACAAAAGCACAACGTACAAAGCCACTTGACAGAAACAGATTACCTCAGCACGGGCACAAACATAGAATCTGCGACCAAAATTAGCTCCTTGTTTCTTTACCACCCGAGCAATACAAGGTTCCTTATGTCCCTTGCAAAGAGGTATACTGTTCTGCATCAGTTTTTGTATTCTTTGCCACTCTTGTGAAGCTACATTACTCTTCTCTTCTTTTCTAGAACTATCATTTAGTTCAGTTAAATCCTGATCGCATGCTGCATTCACCTCATCTTGCACAGGACTGCTACTATGATCAAACAATGTAGAATTTTCAAGTGATTGAGAATTGGGTTGTGAGGGTTCTGCCTGATTATTTGAGAAACCAATACAAGAGTCCTTGATACCATTGTCAAGATTTGTGCTTTTCTGAAAAAATGACCTAAGTGAGAGCTGGGATGATTGACTATTACTAGTCTTTTTCTTGGATTCATTGCATTTCTGAATTTTTGATTTTTTATATACACTTCCTGATTTAGAAACAGCCTCCAGAGAAGAAGCTGTGGAAAGTTTATTTGGTTCCAAAATGCTACCTTCTGAATCCTTGTTTGGAAGAGAATCACATTCACGGGTAGATGAACCAATTATGTCAATTGGTTCTTCTATTCTCTCAGAAGTACTGACCACTGAAATGTCACCGTGTGCCATCTTGCACGAATCAGAAACTCGTCTTTTCATCAACAATGACACTGTAATAAAAAGCTTAGAAACATTTAGATATTGATGTCTTACATACAAAAACATGCCACCCTAAGATTAAACAATGTTTTGATACCTAGAGTTTGCTGGACGCCATGAATCATGGGAACATATCTAGCAGATAAGGAGGGAGTACTATGCAGAGAGACCTCAGGAATTTCCATTAAAGTCAAAATAACTGGAGCATGATCGGATCCTTCAAGTTTAACACTCTTTCCTCCCTTCCACTTGTGGGTACTGCGGATCATCAAGTCAAAGTTAAAAGCTATATCCTAGCATCCAGGAAGGCATGCAACATAGAATTGAGCAAATCTTTAACCAATTGACGCGGTAGTGGTGAAAAAACAACAGGTATAAAATGTATTGGGAAATTTCATAAATATGCAATGTGAAATGATGCATTCCACAACATTGGACATGTTATGGTATGACCAGAAAAAGTCACCCATACAGGTTCATATTTCAAAGACAATGTAGTTTGCAATAATATATTCATTCAATATTCCTCCATTCCACCCAAAAAAAAAAAATTATTAATTCAATCTGCAACGTTTGCAAGTTGCAACTTACCTCGGCGTGCTTTCTGATTTGAACCGTTTGTACTGTACCATAATTTCACATTCTTTAACATGGCATCTTATAAAACTATGACATTGCAGGTCATCTAGTTTATGTAAGCATGAGCCAGCACATAGAATATGGTCGATTCTACTCCCATAGTTAAACACTTCAGCACCTGTACTTTGCGACCAACAGGTGAATGCATCACTTCTGCATAAAACTCAATATGTGCAATTATGACTTAACCATACTGATAATGATTGATGATATTGAAGACTTAGACACAGTGTTAAAAACACAAAATGAAGGAAGAGGGAATAATATGGAGGATGTGCATGTAACACAAGCCAAGTGCACAGAGAAATGTGTCGGCAATACAAGCTAATACACGGTTCATCAATTTCAAATAATCCATTTCTATACTCTGAATTTCAAAAACTTAAAAGGCAACTTCAATTTGAAAGCAACATAATCCCAGTGACGAATATTATACTGGGAAAAAAATGACATGAAAACATTTTCAGAAAATATAAAATTAGAATATTTCCTCTTTCTGATAAGACAATGTTAGGGATGTATCAGCAATTGAATTTCCAAGGGGGAAACTACATATTAATATTAGATATTAAACAAAACAGGTAACCCAAACGTCCTTACTTATCAGGATATTTTGCTCGGAAGACATCAGAAAAGTGGCCTCCATTTTCAATTAACATCGATTTGAACCATCTTCTAAACCTGTACAAGAATTCAGCCAAATGTTAAGATGGTTGGTCGTCTACTCGACATTAAAGATACTAAACAAGAATCTGGCAGTCAGCTCACTCATTATTGTCAAAGTCAGGCCCTGCATCACACCTATCAATGGCAAATGGTGCAATATTGAGATCACCAACAACAAAGATTCTCCTTCCTTGATGCAGGAGAGACTCCAATCTTTTCTATCAAAGAGACTACCAGCATTAATAAAACAGAAAAACAAACAAAATAAGTGTGAAAATTTTGAAAAATAGAGGCATCAAAGTCAAGCACATAAACTAAGATATTAACATAACCCGAATTTAAGAAAGTAAATGGTGTTTCCTGAATTTGACACTTCAATATTCATTGAACCATGCTGATTTACAGGAAACAGAAAGGAAGTAATAATAAAGCAAGTTTTATACACTAGCTTTAGAGTTTCTAAAACCCCAAAAGATATTCTGATGGATAAAGTGTTTTCTGGTTACATTTCATCAGATAAATGATACAATTAGATAAACAATGATAAACTTAATCAACATTAAGAAGTATGTAGAATTTCAAATTTTAGTTCCAAATTATCAACTAGACTTATAATTACTATATTTATCCAATAACACTAGCAATTGAAGCATAAGATATCATATCAACCAAGATCCACATAAGAACAAAAGCTGTAGGTAAACTTTATAGTATAAAAAGTAGTCTGCAAAGTAATGATTTTCGATCATATACCTGCAGTATCCTGTAGAACATTTGTTTAAACTGAATCCTCTCCGTGTCATCACTTCCAGCTCGAGGCCCATAAATATTGAAAAGAACTATATTGACGCAAACACAACTAAGTCAAAACATCTGCACCTTTCTTTAAATAAAAAAGAAACAGTTAAAAGATTGATTCAAACAAAATACATATCATTCTTTCTAGTCACACGCACCAAAGTGACCATGATCAGTGACAACGCATCGCCCTTCACTATCAACACTGAAAAGCTCGTCTTTGGAAAAACCCTCAAGATCTTCTATGAAGAGTGGAAATTTATCTTCACTAGTTTGAGAATTACACATTAGGCCAGTGAATCCTTCTTCAGCTGCCAAGGGCAATACTGCTTCAGTACTCGAAAAAGCAGACCTTACTCGACAAAATGTAATAACACCTGCACTCTCAAATCAAATTATTGCTCATACATTAGTACAATGTAGACTAGAGTTTTTATTTCCACAAATAACCACTTAGGTTAACATTTAAAAGCATAACATTAATTTGTTTGCAGCAAAATTGGTTCTGGATAGAACATTATGGCGAAAGTTGATCCATGTAACCGACCTCACTGGGATAATGCTCGTTTGTTGTTGTTGTAGCAAAAGTAGTGTTTTTGTTTATACATAGTTTTAGCAACCAATAAAACTAGATTCAATAAAACTAGATTCTCAAAGCATTTTCGTCCATAAATCTTAAGGTCATATATGCATTGTCTTGTATCCACTTTTCGATCTCTAAAATTTATAAACAAGGGACTACGTGAAGTTTTGGTTTGTAGGGAGTGAAAAGTGGATACACTCATTCGAGACTAACAAGTTTGTAGGGAGTGAAAAGTGGATACACTCATTCAAGACTAACAACAAAAGTTGAGATATGGCCGGTTTGGATTGGCTCATTTGAGTTTATCTACTCTCGTAACTCATAAGCACTTGTGACAATGATTAGGAGCACCAAAGGGCGTCCAATACTCCAGAGCTACAGAAGAGGGAGACGTCACATCTCCATCCAAAACCTTAAGGCATCATGTATATGAGTCCTCTCTTTCTTATAAATCAAACATTTCACTCATTCATAACCGATGTGGGGCTTAACCTGTTCACACTTGCACCCAACACTCTCTAGGATAGCTTATGACAACAGCTTATACATTTTACAAAGAAAGTTTGATTTTATTTCGGCTTGGGTTATAGACTATGAAGCACGGACACCCCGAACACAACCACGGCGCCGACACGACAACACCGGTATAAATTTGAAAAAATGAATAAATTAAACGTAATCACAAATGTCAGTGCATGTGTCCACAGACACACCTTTTTTCCAGAGGTGTCGGTGCTACATAGGTGCTACATAGGTTATAGATATAGCTTATTCATAAGACTTATGCTATAAGCTGTAAATTAAGTTATGTTTATAGACTTAAAGCGACTAAAAATATACTTTATCCTAAATCTTATTCAATAAAGTCATTGTTTCCGAACCCATATGGAACCAATCCAGTTATAATATGTATTATGCTGAATTCGGTTACTTAATGAATCATCTAGTTACAAACAAATGTAGTAATTTTACTGAATTCATTTGAATCTGATTATTGGAATTCTATTGCAATAAACGTGTTATATTGGTTGGGGCAATGTAACAAACAGCTTACCGGAGTAACCGGTTCGGCCTTTCTGAGAAGTTCGGGTACAAGAAAAGAACGATTCGTATCCATCTACCATAACCAAATCCGCTGTAACATCTTGTCTGCTAAGTTTTGTTTCCTGCAAGAACGTGTGAGTGTTGTTGTTGTTGTGATGAAGGAAAATAGAAGAGGAGAGAAAAAGAGGATTTGGGGGAGTTTAGAAGAGAACCTGGAAGCAGATAATGTCGGCGTCGAATGAATTGAGGAGGTTACGGAGAGAACCGAACTGCGATATGCGTTGCCTTAAACCGTTTACGTTGTAAGTTACTATCTTCATCCTTTTTCTCCCCTCGGGCTTTCTTCCTCCTCGACGGTCTATGTTGTTGCAGCACCTTTTCTGGTGAGAGAAAAAAGAAAAAGTGGTGTTTTTTAAAATCTACAATTTTATAAACTAATATAATTTTTTTATAAACACACTAACAAACAACCCTATCAAAAACAAGGGAAATTAATGTTTGGAAGAAGCATTTTAATTAGGAAATTTAATGTTTTAAAAGTATATTTGGTGTTTACGATGGGGTAATAGTAAACCTGATTTAGGTCATCCTTTTAATCAATAACGGACTAATTTTTTGTCTTCATAATTCTATTAAATATGGTGAATAGACGAGCAACAACGTCAGTCGGCAACAACTTTGGTGACGACCATGAGACCACAACAGAGATGTGTGCTGCTATGGACGATTTATGTCACCACAACCAAACTTTGGAGGATAATGTCATTAATCATCAATAGTGCTAACAAGAGACAAATCACATTGAGGAGACAAATTTTTTATCTTTTACCTCTCTTTGATGAGATTTAGGGGGGCCCTAGTACTAGAAAGTTTCAAGTCGCCTTCAGTTGCAAAATTTGATGGAATAAGCAATCCTTATGAGCATGTTGTCTCCATTAAGAACATATCGCGATCATCAAAGCCTTAGTGTTTTTGAAGTTTAAACGGCTATCTAACACCATCATGGACCACACACTGAGGTGGTATATGAACTTGTCGCGATTATCAATCACTAACTATCAGGACCTAATAAAGAAATTGATCCATCTATTTTCGGGGAGAAAACTTAGGAAGATGTCAACCACAAACATGTTCAATGTTCATCAAGGCTCTTCATAATCTTTAAGGAAATATCTCGTCTGATTTAATGAGGCAACTATCAAGGTCATTCACCTGAACTATGAGATATTTGTAAAAGATTTCCAGAACGAATTAAGGGTAAGACATTTTAATAAATCCTTCATCCATAAGGTATCCACTTTGTTGTACCCCAAAATTTGCCCTCTCTTTTCTCAAGATATTTCTCACCAAATATCTCAAATGCTCAAGGGTTCTCAAGAGTTTGATCAGACAAGCTCACCTCCAAAGCACTGAGCCTTCAAATTAGGTTTTTTTTATTGAGAATAACTAATCATTGATACATGACCTGATGGCTTAAAGTATAATCTCAAGAACTCAAACATAACACGTTGACCTAATTTCATGGCTCGAATCATTTCTCAAGATCAAAGGTTTGATAGTTGAAATTTGGACCAACTGACGAAAAGTCAACAGATACACAAAAAAGTTAAACTTTGACTTTTTTTTGGGTCAACATTACATTCCAAAGATCAAAAGTAATAAAGATATTCAAAAATATCAAACTTGATCATCAAGAATCAAGAAAATCAAGAAAGTCAACAAAAAGTCAAGATTTCAAAGACTTAGGAAAACTCTAATGGTTTTTAACTTTAATAATTTCATTACTTCATGACATTTTTTCACCAAGGTGCAAGATGATTCAAAGGAAACTTTCAACATGAAAGTTGTAGATCTTGATGAATTCTACAACTTTGTATTAGAGTATTGATCTTCAAAAAATGCTTAGATTTGAAGATACAAGTTCATGAATTCATGACATTTTTTATCTAAGACTTAGAGAAATTTTCAACAGGTTTTGGTCAAGTTTTGTTCCAACTTCTTGGCCAATTTTCATCAAGTTCCAATTTAATTTATCCAAAGTGGTCAACATGAAAGTTATAGACAATGTTTCAAGCTTTCCAAAACATCCAAGAGCATGAATTTATCATACTCGAGCTAGGAGATCCAAAGGCATGAAGTTGGGCATCAATTCTTGTATTGCAAGTCGTTTTGGTGAAGAACACATAATCCAATCTACATGCTATGCTGGATAATCTTGTTTTGCAGGCCTTATAACTTGCAAATATCACCATAATTTAATGTTTACATAAACTTTTGAGCTATGGTCCATTTGATCTAAGCATTGTCCAAGTGATCTTTCCATTTTTGGCACAAAGTTAACATGCCATTCTTGCAAAGTAGCTTTAATTACAAAGTCATCTCTTCTTGAGCCTCTAACTTGTTCCTTATACACACACTCAACACATAAAATTAGACAAGCATGCTTAAAGTATCCAATAACTCTATGAAGTAAAGTACAAAGTATTGGAACTATGATATTCTAGCTTGTTTCATTTGTAATCCAACCTAGCCACAACATGTGATCTTGAAAATCTGATCAACTCTTGTCTTAAAACCTCTTGCCTATAAATAGAGAGATCATTTGCAATATAGAAAAGAGGAAAAATCCCTCAAAACTCCTATACTCTCAAAAAAACCATAATTATCCATAAAACCTCCACTTTTGAGCATTGAAGTCCAAATCTTTGAAACTTCCACACCTTGCAAGTTTTGCCCAAACAAACCATCCAAATACTTCATACACATCATATAGAAGTTGTTAAAACACAAGAACAACTTCCATAACACCATTATCACCATCTTCTAAACTCAAAAACAGTACTTTGCAACTTGACTTGGTTGGAGTGATTTAGCAACTTTCAGCACAAAGGAAGGACTGTCATAACTTCAAGAAGGTCCAAATAAGCTCAATCAATCACCACTTTGCACTCGGAAACATCCATACGTGTTCTAAAGCTTTCACTTCAAGAGGTAAATTTTCTCAAACTGTGATATTGTAATACGGTGGGAGAACTGACTTGGTTGTTTTGCGTTTGATCGCAATTGTTGCGGATAGCAAGAGTCGCCGCCGACTTTTCTTTTATCCAATAAGGAAAGGGTGAAAAGAACAGGAAATACCTTTGAGATGTTTTCTTGAGTTCGGGGGTAGATTATGAAAAGGGAAGGTATTAACACCCTTTTCATCTATATTTATCTATGGGCTCTTAGTTGCTTTCTAGATCACTTGCTTTGTTTAAAAAATGTGCTTTGTGATGTGGGTTTGAAAATATTTTGAAAACGTCTTTGTAATGATTCTCGTCTCTAGAAGAATGCATATAAAGTGTTGGTTTTGAAAATAGTTTAAAGAGATGTTTGTTGTGGAAGATGTTTCTGAAAGTGATTTTGAAAAGTGTCTTTGTAATAATTCTCGTCTCTATAAGAATGCGTACAAAGTGTTTTTGACTTTTGAAAATGTTTCAATTGAAAGTGTTGGTGTGAAAATGTTTTTTTTGTTGTGAGCAAGCAAACAACTACGAGCATCCTACCTACTCAAAGGTTTTTTTTGTTCTTTTCCTCCTCCTTTAGATGTTGCTATCTTACCATTGATTGATAAGAAGCCCCATTGTTGGATGTGAAGGGACGGGCGTGGGTCGTCTGTATAGTCATAGAAAGCAACCTATGAGACGTTTTAGCAATTTTCGTTTAGGGACTAGATCGTTTACCGAAGGCAACATCGAGGGATATCGAGGGACTACGATCTTTTATCGAGGGTGTGATACGGTGGGAGAACTGACTTGAGGTTTTGCGTTTGTATTCGTAAATGTTGCGGTTAGCAAGAGTCGCCACCGACTTTTTATTTTATCCTAAGGAAAGGTTAAAAAGCACAGCAAAAACCTTTTGAGATGTTTTCTTGGGTTCGGGGAGTAGATTATAGAAAGGGAAGGTATTAGCACCCTTTCTATCCATGGTTATCCATGGGCTCTTAGTTACTTGCTTAGATCACTTGCCTTTTGTTTTCAATTGTTTTAAATGGTGCTTGAGTGTGTGGGTTTTGAAAATGTTTTTGAAAAGAGGCCAATGTGGTGGCAACCTTTGTAATGATCCATGTGGGGATGTATACAAAGATGTATGTCTTTTGAAAAAGTTTTCATTTGTTTTTGAAAGTTGTTTTGAAAGTGTTGTGAGGTATGATTTTGAAATTAGGCAAGTGTTTTGTTTTGCAAGTTGATTCAAGTAACTAAGAGGTTATCTACTCCTAAATTTCTCAAAAGATTATTGCTATACTTTAACCCTTTTAACAAGTTTGCTCCACCATTGTATTTGGTGGGCAACCTTGTGTTAGGATGTGAGAGGGACAGGCGCGGGTCATCGTTTTAGACCATAATTGCAACGGCGTTAAATGTCTTTGGGCAATTTCTCTAAGGGACTTGATCATTTGTTTTTGTTTGTTTTTGAAAAGTTTTGTCGAGGGACTATGATCATTCAAATTGTTTGCTTTACCCAAAGAAGTTCAACATGCAATATGGCCCATTTATTTGAAGGCAACAAGTGGAATACCCTAGGGGGTGCAAGTGTGATTTGTGTGTCCATTTTCATGCTTGTTTATCTTGTATTAGGTCAAACTATTTTTTATCGTTTTTCGCATACAAACCCTAATTCTAACATGTTATCATTAGAAAGCAATAAAGTGCGAAATTAAAATTACTAAGCTATTACAAAACCAAATATGGGAAGGGGGGTACAAAGGTTCAAATGGGGACATTGACAAGAATTTAAATCTAAATTATTACATCATTTGGAATATTTGCAATTTAAATAATGCATAATTAAATGTAAATAAATATGTGAAATGCAAAAAGAAAGTTTTTATGTGTATGAGAAAAGTATGGTTTATGTAAAAGGGAAAAGAAAATAAAAATGTATTATTTTTTGAGTATTTTGAACTTAGGGTCAAAACCCTAATTTTAAAGAAAAAAGTATTATTTTCTAATTTAATACAACTATTTATTTATTATTTATAAAAATAAAATAAAATGAAGTGTATTGTGAAAAAACGTATTTTGTATCAAATATTAATAAAAATGAAAAAAATCAAGTATTTTTTATATTTTTGTCTTAAATATATTAATAATCACATATATATATATATATATATATATATATATATGTATTAAACCCTAAATATGTATTATACAAAATAAATATTTATTTAATATTTTAATAAAATAAATAAAAGAGTATTTTTTGTGTGAAATATTTTCAGAAAGTAAATGAAAATAAAAATTGTATTTACATTATTTTTACATTTTTATTCTAATAATCATATATATATATATATATATATATATATATATATATATATATATATATATATTTATGTACAAACAAAGAAAATAAACAAATAAATATGCAATAAATGCAAAAAGTGATGAAAAAAATATTTTTAATTTTTAAATGGCATGAGAAAAAATAAACAAAGTCAGCCAAAAAAGAAAAAGTCAAAAATGTTAAAAAATGAGCAAATGGGCTCAGGGGGGTGTAAACCAAAAAAGATGGTGTGAAAAGCAAAATAACACAGGCCCAGCCCATTGACCATTGTCTTCAACCTCCAGCTTCAAACATTTGAAAAAACGCGCGCCTCTTGCTTCAATGTCTAACTCCTGATTCTTGGCTTTTCAGCAAAAACTCATAACACAAGAAATGTTCAGCATGAAGAGACGGTTTCAACCATATAAATAACTTGACCTATCTCTCTAAGATGAGGGAGAATTTCTCTCCCCCTCTTTTCTGACCTAACTTTTCATCAATGTTCAGACATGAAATTCTCTAAGCACACGAAACATAAATGAAATCTAATCATATGAGCATGTTCAGGGCTATGATTGTGACATGTTTTCTTCAAAAACCTAAAGCTAACCATGCCTAATAAGAGAGATAGAACTCCATGAATATACCTGTTCAGTTGGAATCGAGCTTGGCAATGGAGGATGTTTCAGAGTGAAATGATGACTTGTACAGCTTCCTTGAAGTGTAAGGATGCTTTTCCAATTCCTACTTTGTCTTGAAACTCCCTGAATCGAGCTAGTGAACTCCAACTGCAAAACAAAAAATTGAAAATGGTGAAGTGGCTTGGAGGTGTTACAGGTCTGATTTTAGGACATGGTTAGCTTGCATATATTGTAGGGAAGGTAGAGGAAAAGGTTTGAATCAAAATGCTTGAAGGGATTGGGGAGTTTGCACTCAAACTGCAGGGGCTCCCCTGTTTGTGCAGTTTTGAGGTGATTTTGAGATGGAGGGTGCTTCAGATGGCAAAGGCTCGTGTGTTAGCTTGGATTTGGTCTATGAAAAGTGTTTGATAACTTTGTTCTTCTGTTTCTAAGCTGAGATGAGAGTTAGCATAAGTTATGGACTTTTCTTCACACTTAAGCTACAAAATGCCACTTTGCTCTCTAGGTCAGTACAGGCCCTCTAACTATGCTGCTATCCCTTGCCTTGATCAGTGCAATTTGCTCACAAACTTGTGCCAAGAAGATCTTGCTTGTACTTGCTTGGATTTCTAATTGACATAAAGCAAGCTTTTCAAGAATGGAAATAATGCTTTTTCTAGTTTAGGCTTAATTCCTTGTGTAATGACCAAAGGCTTAGAATAACAACTTGATTCATTGGTTTTGCATTAAATTAAGGAGTGTAATTTGGTTTTAGGACCTGTAAAGTAGCACAAACTATGCTGAGTTCAAATTTGCCAAGTTTATGAACATGCTTTGATGAAGAACAAAAGTGAATTTTTGCCAACTTGTGAAATTCGAATCTCTCAAGTTATGAGGTTGTTTGATGAGTTCTTGGAAATTTTGGAAAGCTTGGAATGTGTACTACAATCCATCTTTGAAATGCAAATCAAAATTCCAAGTGGAAGGGTATGAAAAGTGGCCTTGAAGTGGGGGAGAAAACCTTGTCAAAATAGGTTAAATTTCACTAAGTTAAAAGATGGTTTAGTGCCCTTATTCAAAAAATTATAACTTGAGATACAAGCTTCAAATGAGAAAACTTTGTGAATCAAAGTTGTAGATTATGCAACAAGCTACAACTTTCATGTTTTGACTTTTGTTTGAATCCCAATGGATCATGGTGAAAAGATGGGGCAAAGTTGGGAAAAAATTAGGGTTTTCCATAACTTAGAAAAATTCTAAGTTATGAAAAATTCCATTTTCTAACCCTAATTTGCATTTTGAGATTTCTTGGTGAACAAGTTTCATGATTTGGAATGTTTTGATGAAAAATGAATCTTGACTCTTGATTTTGACCAAAAAGTCAAAGTTTGACTTTTCAGTATACAGTCAAAATTGATCAATTGACTGGGAAATTCAACTGTCAATCTTGTGCATTTGGGATCTTTTGAACTTGTTGAGTATGTCAAGATAATTCCATGGGGTCCTTGAGTCCATATGTGAGCTTGGTTTGCCATTGGCTAGGTCAAACAGTCAAAAATTGCCTTTGTGCAGTCAAAACCCTAAAAATGACCATTTTGTCCTTTTGGTGATCTGATCAAATTTCTTGTGGAATTGTGATCCAAACTTGATCAAATGGTTCCTAGGAGTTCATAATGTTGATGTGGGTCAATTTTCATGAGGTTTGACTGTCAATTGGCCACAGTTGACTTTTTCCCCAATACAGCTGATTTCTAGGTCAACTGTCCAATTGACTGGGCAAAACTTGAAATCAAGACTTGAAACTTGATGTGGATAAACTTATGAGTCCAATATGAAGCAAGAAAGTCATTTTAGGCATTTTAGGTCAAAACATCCTTGGGCAAACACAAACCCTAATTTGAGTCCACAGTGCAAGGAGAAGCCTTGAGCAGAGGAAACCCTAACTGTATCTTGATCTTCAAAGGTCTTGTGATGAGAAAATGTTGGGGAAATGGGAGGGCAAATTTTGGGGTACAACAGTTGCCCCTGTTCAATCTTCTTGGACCTGAAGAGTTAGATTGGCAAGTTTGCCTTTCGTGACTCGAGGGTAAAAGGAGATTGGACACTAGAGTGCCCGGAAATTTGCACTCGCATGCTGGAGTCTCAACAATGTGGTGTCGGGAATGGGCTTATAGATGCCATTTGGAGAGATGGTGGATAGGGAGATGGGCTTATAGATGCCATTTGGAGGTGACGGAACCTTGTCGGGAATGGGCTTATAGATGCCATTTGGAAGTGTCGGTCGCATAAGAGATTCCTTTGCGAAAGACTTGTATATTTTGAGGAAGGAGGGTGTTTTCCTGGCTTGTTACAGGTGTTTGATCTTCAGTCTCTTTATGCAGATATGCCCTGGCTAGATACAGGCATCGAATCTACAATCGGTTGCTCACAGATGTACCCTGGCTGGATACAGGAGTCGAATCTGGAAATAGTCGTCAATAGATGTGCCCTGGCTGGATACAGGAATCAAATCTTCGAACTCTTCGGGCGTGCCCTGGCTAGATACAGGAATCGAGTCTGGAAATGTGGTCAACAGATATGCCCTGGCTGGATACAGGAATCGAATCTAGAAATGTTGTAGTTGATAGATGTGCCCTGGCTGGATACAGGAATCGAATCTTTGAACTCTGCAGACGTGCCCTGGCTAGATACAGGAGTCGAGTCTAGAAACTGATCACTCTCAGATGTGCCCTGGCTAGATACAGGTATCGAATCTGGAATTGTGACAGTTGAAGGTAGTCGTTTTTGAGATTGTCTTTTTCCTGAAAAGGCAGAAAACGTAAGTTGTATGCAATGTCATGATGTATGATATGCATGATATCATGATGTTCAACATGAGATGTTGTATGCGTTTCATCATGTATGCAAGCAAGATGTATGAAAATGTGAAATGTTTATGAGTGTAATTTCGTCTTGAGGAAAATAAATCCTTGACGAACGGCCGGAGAAATGCTCTGTGGAAGAGATATTTGGCCGAAGTTTTGATGAGAGGCCTGCTGAGGACTTTAATGACGGATTCCGCTGAGGATACTGATGATAAACTCCGCTGGGGAACTCCGAAGATAAACTCTGCTTGGGAATACCAGAGATAGACTCCGCTGGGGATTGAAGGAATTTTGCCGAGAGCGGTCTTCCGTGGCTTTTAGCTGAGGATAACCCAGTTATAAGTCCTTGTGGGAAAATAACTCTAAATAAAACTCGGGTGAGACGTCCATTCTTCGCAGGGGATAAGCTTGCAGAATCTACTGGGGAATGCTGTGCCTTTTCGGGATCGACGGGGAATCGACTCCGCTTGGGGAAAGTATTGTCGCATCCTGTCTTATTCTGCGGGGAATTGAGATGATTTGGCCACATTCTTCAGTTGAACCTACCTTGGTGCCTTGGCGGACAAAACAACTAGACTGCATTAGACAACTCCACATTGCCCCTGTCTTTGATGTCACCTGTAATTAATCTCTTGTTTTATATGCAAATATTTATGAACCAACAATTTAATGTCAAATGCATATATCAAAAATGAACATTGGACGTTCTTCGCAAGACAAAACAGAAAAAAAAGGAAAACAATGGTAATTTGTATGGACAAGTGAATTTGTATTGATTTAAACTTTGCCTGTGAATAGGCGTTTTTTGTACAAGAGACTGACATCCTAGTAAGAGGATATCGCCAAATAGTATAGAGTTTACAATTTGAAAAAGGAAACAAAACAGCTATGTGAACAATCCCACTGGGTTCCAATTCTGCTATCGCCTTTATGTCTTCGAACGTCTCATCGCTTTGCTGCCTAATTTGAAGATGAAGCTGATTGGTTAATGCCGAAATCTGGAGCTAGATACTCGATGCCGAATTCCGGATGCGAAGTGATCCAATGAGACATAGTGTTACGCTTTTATCCCTAACTTTTGCCTGGACTGCCCTTTCGGGTTTTCAGTCCACCGGGATACCCTTTTTTGCCCAAGCCGCCTTTTCAGGTTTTCGACTTGCCGGGTGTACAGATTTTTATTCATTTCATCCCTTATTTTTGCCCGTACCCTTTTGGTTCGCCGGGAAGCCCTTATTTTTGCCTAGGTGTGTCAACCTAGCGGGTCTTTGATTATGCATAGTATTTTTTCACTATGTCTGCATTGGCGGGGTGAGGAAGGTCGTCACCATCCATGGTGGTTAGGATCATGGCTCCTCCTGAGAACACACGCTTAACCACAAATGGCCCTTCGTAAGTAGGGGTCCATTTGCCCCGGGGATCACTTTGAGGAAGGATGATGCGTTTGATTACCAGGTCCCCAACTTGATACTCTTGCGGTCTGACTTTCTTGTTAAATGCCCTGATCATTCGTTTCTGATACGTTTGACCATGACAGATAGCAGTGAGCCTCTTTTCGTCAATCAGATTTAATTGATCAAGCTGAGTCTGGATCCAGTCATCTTCATTCAAGTCTGCATCCTTCATTATCCAGAGAGAGGGTATCTGGATTTCAATTGGCAAGACTGCCTCCATGCCATAGACCAAGGAGAAAGGAGTTGCCCCGGTTGATGTCCTTGCTGAGGTGCGGTACCCATGAAGAGCGAACGGTAACATCTCGTGCCAATCTTTATAGGTCACTGTCATCTTCTGCACAATTTTCTTGATATTTTTATTGGCTGCCTCTACAGCCCCATTCATCTTCGGCCGGTAGGGAGAAGAATTGTGGTGCTGTATCTTGAATTGTTCACAGAGTTCAGTGATCATTTTGTTATTGAGATTGGTACCATTATCCGTAATGATTCTTTCTGGGACGCCGTACCGACAGATCAGATTATGCCGGATGAAACGTGCCACGACGCTCTTGGTTACCGTGGCGTAGGAAGCTGCCTCAACCCATTTCGTGAAGTAATCGATCGCCACCAAGATGAAGCGATGCCCATTGGATGCCGTCGGTCGGATCTCACCGATCATATCGATGCCCCACATTGCGAAGGGCCAAGGTGCTGTTAGGACATTCAAAGGAACTGGAGGGATATGCACCTTGTCAGCATAGATCTGGCACTTATGACAAGTTCGGGAGTGTTGGTAACAATCGGCTTCCATTGTGGACCAGAAATATCCTGCCCGAAGGATTTTCTTAGCCATGGTGTGTCCACTGGAATGTGTTCCAAATGTACCTTCATGCAGTTCCATCATGATTTTCTCTGCTTCAGCCTTATCCACACAACGCAGCAGAGTCGAATCATGATTCCGTTTGTAGAGAATGCCGTTGCTGAGGAAGAATTTTGCAGCAAACCTCCTCATGAACTTCTTATCATTGACAGATGCACCTTCAGGGTATTCCTGAGCTTCCAAGTACCTCTTCACCTCGTGATACCAGGGTTTTTCAGTCACCTTCTCAGCCTCGAGCTCACAGCAGTATGCCGGTTCATCCAACTTCCAGATAATGATTCGGGGAGCCTCATTGTCCCATTTAACTTTGAACATTGAAGACATCGTGGCTAGTGCGTCCGCTAGCTGATTCTCCTCTCTGGGGAAATGCTCAAAAGTTATCTCTTCAAAGTGAGGGAGCAAGGTCGACACATACTCCTTGTAAGGAATAAGATTCGGGTGTTTCGTATCCCACTCGCCCTTGATCTGATTGATCACGAGAGCGGAATCTCCGAAGACACTTAGAAATTTGATCCTCAAATCGATTGCAGCTTGTAAACCCATGATACATGCCTCGTATTCTGCCATGTTGTTGGTGCAGCTGAAACATAATCGGGCGGTGAGTGGAGTATGAGTCCCCTTGGGAGATATGATTACAGCGCCGACGCCGTTACCCAAAGCATTGGAGGCTCCATCAAAATGCATAGACCATCGGGATCCTTCCTCAGGTCCTTCATCCGGTCCAGGTACTTCACAGTCAGTTACCACCATGATGTCTTCGTCCGGAAAATCAAAGTTCAATGATTGGTAATCGTCCACAGGTTGGTGTGCCAAATGATCAGCCAGTACACTTCCCTTAATTGCTTTCTGAGTTGTATACTGGATATCATATTCTGTTAAGATCATTTGCCATCTCGCTATTCTCCCAGACAGAGCGGGCTTTTCAAATATATACTTGATGGGATCCATCTTTGAGATCAATAAGGTAGTGTGAGTCAGCATATACTGTCTCAGCCGGCGAGCAGCCCATACAAGAGCGCAGCAAGTTTTCTCAAGCAGTGAGTAACGAGACTCACAGTCGGTAAACTTTTTGCTCAAGTAATAAATAGCGTGCTCTTTTCGGCCAGACTCGTCATGCTGCCCCAGCACACACCCCATTGAATTATCAAGCACTGTCAAGTATAGTATCAGAGGTCTTCCTTCCACCGGTGGCATAAGAATGGGTGGCTCTTGGAGATATTCCTTTATCCTTTCAAAGGCAGTCTGACATTCATCGTTCCAGCGTACCACTTGATCTTTCTTCAGTAATTTGAAGATTGGCTCACAAGTAGCAGTTAGATGCGAGATAAATCGAGCAATGTAATTCAGTCGTCCTAGGAAACCTCTGACTTCTTTCTCTGTTTTTGGAATCGGCATCTCTTGTATGGCTTTTACCTTGGCAGGATCCACCTGAATACCTTTATCACTTACAATGAAACCTAGCAATTTTCCGGATCTTACCCCAAAGGTGCATTTGTTGGGATTCAACCTCAGCTTGTATAACTTGAGTCGGTCAAACAACTTCCTCAGATGGTCAAGGTGCTCCTCCTCAGTTTGAGACCTCGCAATCATGTCATCTACGTATACCTCAATTTCATGATGGATCATATCATGAAATAAAGCAACCATGGCACGTTGATAGGTTGCCCCAGCATTTTTCAATCCGAATGGCATGACCTTATAACAGAAGGTGCCCCACTGAGTCACAAAGGTAGTCTTCTCCATATCTTCTGGAGCCATCTTAATCTGATTATACCCTGAAAAACCATCCATGAAGGAGAACACCTTGTGTTGAGCTGTATTGTCAACAAGGACATCAATGTGAGGTAGGGG
This sequence comes from Vicia faba, assembly GCA_948472305.1. Classification (NCBI taxonomy): domain Eukaryota; kingdom Viridiplantae; phylum Streptophyta; class Magnoliopsida; order Fabales; family Fabaceae; genus Vicia; species Vicia faba. Next base: position 745,116,173 of record OX451739.1, read on the forward strand.
AAGTCATCTTTGGGGCTGGCCCTGTTCAGATCCCTGTAGTCGACACACATTCTGACTTTACCGTCCTTCTTCGGCACTGGCACAACATTGGCAACCCATTGAGGGTAAGAAGTCACTGCAAGGAACCCGGCATCAAACTGCTTCATAACCTCGGCCTTGATCTTTTCAGACATCTCTGGACGCATCCGTCGAACTTTTTGCTTTACCGGAGGGCAGTCTTCCTTGGTTGGCAGATGGTGAACTACAATGTCGGCATCCAAACCAGGCATATCTTCATAGGACCAAGCAAAAATCTCCATGTAGTCTCGTAGCATCTGGATCAATCGTTGCTTCACGCTGAGCTCTAGATTGGCACCAATCTTGACCTCTTTTCTATCCGTCTCAGTACCCAGGTTAATTGTCTCCACAGGCTCTTCATGTGGTTGAATAGCCCTCTCTTCCTGAAGTAGCAGTCTCGCAAGTTCACCAGGCACTTCGCAATCATCTTCACCTTCGTCTTCGGCCAAGTTGATCGGATTTTCGAAGTCATAACTGGCGGTAGCAGAGCTGTTACCAGTGAGATCCAGAGTGGATTGAAACCTGTATAAGTGAGTGTGTGTAAATATAGCTGTTTTGCAATATGTATAACACAGAAAGAAAAAGAGCACAAGATTTGAAATGCAACAAACGTCCAATGTTTTGATTGATGATATATGAAAATGTCATACAAAAAGCCCTCACAAATGGAGCTACGATGCCCCGGGCAGGACACCGAGCCAACAAAGTTTTAACATATTGTTTGTTACAAATTTGGAAATCAAAAGAAATCAATTACTGCGTGACAAATGTGATAGGGGTAAAATCTTTTGCTGTCCAGTTGCTCGGTCCGTCGCTGGCAGTCGGGTAGATCCAACTATCAAACTCTGCTTCCTCCACATCTTCCTCAATAGCATTCACCCTTGAGCTGGAAATAAACACCGGAGCCTTTCCGATCTTCTCTTTGCGCACTGCCTTCTGAGCCTCTGCAGTAAAGCCTAGCCCAAACTTGTCGTTCTTCTGAGTGAAGTCAGGAAGCTGACCCCAGTGTGCACAATTGCCTTTCTGTACCACAGCCCGGGCATCCCTTAGGGAAGCCATCTTCAAGGAATCATTCTCTTCGGCCGTTGTCTCTGCAGCTGCTGAAATTGGATGTACCTCCTCGAAATGCTGGAAGGGGGTTTCAATGAACTCTCCGTCCATCTCGATGTACCTGAAGGAATTCAAATGGCTCACCATATACTCCTCTTCTCCTTGTACAGTGACGATCTTCCCCCTAACGGGATACTTCAGCTTTTGGTGCAAGGTGGAGGTCACTGCCCCAGCTTTATGGATCCAAGGTCGACCCAACAGACAAGAGTACGATGGACATATATCCATCACGTAAAAGGTAAAGTCGAACACTTGAGAGCCCACACGAATAGGGATGTTAACCTCTCCGTGAACCATCCTCTTGGAACCGTCAAAGGCCCTGACGATGATATTGCTGGGTTTCAACTCCAGGCCTTCATAATCCAGACGATCTAAAGCTTTTTTCGGAAGAACATTCAAGGAAGAACCAGTGTCCACCAATACATGTGCCAGAGTAGTGCCCTTGCATTCAATAGAGACATGTAGGGCATCATTGTGGTCTCTCCCTTTTGCGGTCAGGTCAGCATCTGAAAAACCCAAGCCGTTATCCGCCGTCAGATTCGCTATGCAGTCAGTGAACTGGACTGCAGACGTCTCCTGTGGCACATGGGCCGTCTTGAGAAATGAGATTAAGGCCTTAGCATGGGCCTCGGAGCATAGCAATAAGGAGAGCAGGGAGATCTTGGAGGGTGTATGCCCCAACTGCTCGACAACATTAAAATCACTTTTCTTTATTATTTTCAGAATCTCCTCCATTTCTTGTCGGGAGGCCTCAGCATTTATGGGTATCGGCGCCTCCATCCGGGCAGGCTCTTCTTCAATCCCTTTGCCCCGAGCATTTGACGACTCGGCAGCAGGGGACACAATTTGATCAGCAACAGGACTAAGTAAACTTGTAGGTTTTATGAGGAGGGGTTTTCGAATAGCGGGCGGTGCAATGTCAGGCGAGAAGAGCCTGCCACTGCGGGTGACCTTAGCTGGACCAGTGATATCGCAGATACTGGCACTAGCGTCGAATTCTTGCTTGATTCCATTTACATACACGTCTGCCCCATAATGCCAGGGGACAGCTTTATCAGACACGTAAGAGAGGGGCCCTGGAACAGTAATGATCACAGGCGCAATTGTCATGATTTGAATAGGCTTCTTCGGGGGAGCCTTGATTGGATTTTTGAAGATGGTAATCACGGAAACTTCTTTCATTGGAACCAATTGAACAACAGTCTTTTTGAATAGAATCTCCTTGCTATCCATTAGGCCTTGGATGCCTAACCTTAGCAAGGGACAATCAGATGGGGAAATAGCACAGAATAGGCAACCTTCGCCGCAGCCCGGAAATAAACCGGACCGCAGTAGGTTCTTCTTAACAGTCTTCAGAGGGGTAACAACTTCATCTATCGAAACAGCATACACTTCTTCCTCAACGGCATTTACCCTATGCTGGGGCATAGGAGCCGTTACAACATTTGGTCTTTCTGGCGCTTCAAACTGAATTTCCTTCGCGTCGATCAGATCTTGCACTTTGTTTCTCAAGGCCCAGCAATCATCAGTAGTGTGCCCGGGACTATCAGAATGATAAGCACACCGGGCATTTGGGTTGTATTTAGGAGACGCAGTGTTGACGACTTTAGGAGCTTCTTTGAGGGTCACCAGGTTGGTGGATAACAGTTGGGGTAAAATTTGAGATAATGTCATACTCAGTCGGGTATACTGCCTCTTGGGCCTTTCACTTCTTTGTTGATTGTACTGCTGAGGAGCAGCAACAGGTTTGGAGATGACCAAAGCATTGACGGCTTGGCGACTTTCGGGCTTGACTTGTCTTCTAGGACCATAGACGGCGCTTGCTTCTTTCTTAAACGGCCTCTTCTCAGCACTTGTAGAGGCAGCCTTCTGTATCTTGCCTGACCTGATGCCAGCTTCAATTCTTTCTCCTGTTAATATCAAATCTGTAAATCCAGCGGAGGAGTTACCAACCAAATGATTGAAAAACGGACCAGACAACGTCCCCAGAAACATATCAACCAGCTCTCGATCAGTTAATGGAGGCTGCACCCTGCCAGCCAAATCTCTCCATTTTTGAGCGTACTCTTTGAACCCTTCATCCGTCCCTAGAGACATACCCTAAAGTTGGGTACGCGTAGGAGCGAGATCAGAATTGTATTGGTATTGTCTGTAGAATGCGGTTGCCAAATCTTCCCAGTGCCGGATGCTAGCTCCATCCAATTGGTAGAACCATTCAAGCTGTGACCCTGAGAGACTATCTTGGAAGAAGTGAATCCAGAGGTTCTTATCCGCCGTGTAAGGTTGGATTTTCCTTACGTACGACCTTAGATGTAGCTTTGGGCAGGAGACCCCATCATACTTGGCGAAGGCAGGCGCCTTAAACTTGTGTGGAATGACTACCCCAGAAGATAATCCCAAATCTCCGAAATCCAGTCCCGGCACATTCTGAATCTCCATGGCGCTCAAGCGGTCCTCCAATTGTTTGTATCTGTCAGCAGCAGGTGGGTATTGTTCGTCGTTATAGTCCGTCTCGTTGTCGGAGACTGCGGGACTAGGAGCTCCTCCCCCTTGGGGACTGTTTTTCTCAGCAGAAGAAGTGGTCGGATCAGCTTTATTGTGGAGTGTGTTCCCAAATCTGCGTCCGGTGTTGAACAATGCAGTCCTCTTTTTCTTTTTCTTCTTCAGGAGTAGAGTCTTCAACTCTTGCTGACCTTGGGCTAGGCTTAGGACCATCTCTTGAAACTGTGCACTTTGGGCCTGGAGGGCCTTGATTGCTTGCTCACTGGAGGACTCTGGATTCATGATGACTGTTCACACAAACAGCGAAGAAAATTAAGCAACCTGTGAAATAGGGTACCTGCTTATGCGTATGGTGCAATGGAATGCGTATGTATGCAATGCATTCAAGGATTTAGAATATTCAAAATTTGTTGTAGACAAAAAGGAACGCACATCATATTAATAAGGAGAAATTCGTTAGTACATAAATGCCTCATGGGCCAAATATTACAAAATAACTCCTTAAGATAAAAAAACATTGCGCATCCTCTTTGGCGCGATGTAGGTGTTGAGATTCCTCTCCTCGTGCAGCAGGCGGGTGAGTTCCAGGACCTTCTTTTCACTAGCATGTAGACTGGTCTCAAGAGAATTCCGTTCTTCCTTAAGTTGGATCCAGCTCTTCTGCATCTCTTCCCAGGAGGTGGGCATGTCGGGATGTTGAATGGTGTAGGATGCTTCTCCTTCCAAGACTGGTTCTTTGATCACAGGAAGCATATGAGGATAAGGCATCACTAATTTCTGGGAGCGGGCTCGTACCCACTTGAGATAAGGTTCCAACGGGATGGAGTTCCGGTGCCCCAATGTCTTGCTGTCGATTCTACTTGGCATCCTCCAGGCTCTGATAAATCTCTGACGAAGTCCTTGAGTATCGTTGTCGAAGTCGAAAACTATGTCAGGAATTAACATGTCATGAGGGCCATCCTTCCGAGCATAACCAAACTGTCTCCAAGCCAGGCATGGGTTGTAGGTAATACCTCCTTTGATTCCAAATAAAGGAACATTAGGGTACTCCCCACAACGATCAATGATAGTGACGTCTTCCCTGGACCTAGGACACCAATGTATATCTGCATGCGTGAGAGTCATTAACCGTTGTGACCATCTCAAACCCCGCTCGTTCTTCAAAACTGATTGCGGAAGATGCGAAATAAACCACCTTCCCAGGAGAGGAGTGCAACACATAAGGACACCCCTTCTTCTCATGGTTCGAGTGTAACATGAGTGAAGGATATCCCCCAGCAACGTAGGTATAGGATTCTTGGTCATGAAGAGCTGGACCGCACTGATATCAATAAGCTGATCTGGGTTAGGGAACAACACCAAACCATAGACAAGGAGGGCCATGACTTCTTCAAAAGCTCGTAGGTCAAGAGAGTTCCAACATTCTTGGGCCTTTTCAAAGAGAAACCTGGCTAAGAACCCTTTGATACCACTTCTAACCTCCCAATGTCCTTTGAGGTCAGATGTCTGTAAGTGCAAGGCTTTAGCAATCTCTTCAAGCTTGGGCTCCTCTTCCGTACCGTTGTAGGGTAGTTGATCAAGGATAGGGACCTTCAGGAGTCGGGAGAACTCTTCCAATGTAGGCACCAACTGATAATCCGGAAAAGTGAAGCAGTGATGCAGAGGGTCAAAGAATTGGAACAAGACCTTTATCAAGTCCTCCTCAATGTTGGTGTTAACCAAGTTGATGAGTCTTCCATGTCTCTCACTGAATGAAGAACCCTCGGGAATCCTGGACAGAAGTTCCTTAAGCTGAGGAGGGATCTTTACAAGGCCAATCTGAATTGTCTTTCTACGAGCAGTTTCCATGTCCTATAAAACAAGAACAAAGATGAAGATTCGAAACCCTTGAAATGGTTAGTCAATGCTCATGATGTTTGTATGATGTAATGATGTGATGATTAAATACACCATAAACATTCACAAAGGCAATCAGGGTAAGGCACACAAGTCACACAAACCCTTAGAGTTTAGGCCTGCATGGAGTCTGGGTATTACCCTCTTGAAGTTTGGTGGGCTCAACCTGTCCTATCAAAAGTAATCGGGTTCTAAAGGTCCCAATATCACTGGATTGCTTTCATTGTTCATCGTTTCGATTTAGCCACTGAACTGGCGACCGAAATATTCTAGGAAGGCAACCCTCAATTGAGTGTAGTATCGAGTATCAACCAACCTCGGACTGCACCAAAGTCAGTTATCTCACTACCCTAAAAAAGGCCAAGATGGTTCAATTAAGGTTCCTAAGGTCAGTTGATGCTTCACGACACCACGCGGCGGCCCCGTACTCTCCTTGACTGAACTCAAGGGTTACCGGTACACACCAAAGTGCCACATCAACGTAGCAGACTGTTTCAACCATGTCGGTATACCCCGCACAGTTCCCTCACAGCCTTGTTGCTACCTAAAAGGGTTTCCCCAGATCCGGGTTAGGATCTATAAAACTCCGATACAAAGCCCACAAGATGTAAAAGCAAACAAAGCAAGCAATTGAAAACAAAGGTGATCTAAACCCTAAGGTTACTCCACTTTAAAAGTTTTCCCCAGCAGAGTCGCCAGTTCTGTGATACGGTGGGAGAACTGACTTGAGGTTTTGCGTTTGTATTCGCAAATGTTGCGGTTAGCAAGAGTCGCCACTGACTTTTTATTTTATCCTAAGGAAAGGTTAAAAAGCACAGCAAAAACCTTTTGAGATGTTTTCTTGGGTTCGGGGAGTAGATTATAGAAAGGGAAGGTATTAGCACCCTTTCTATCCATGGTTATCCATGGGCTCTTAGTTACTTGCTTAGATCACTTGCCTTTTGTTTTCAATTGTTTTAAATGGTGCTTGAGTGTGTGGGTTTTGAAAATGTTTTTGAAAAGAGGCCAATGTGGTGGCAACCTTTGTAATGATCCATGTGGGGATGTATACAAAGATGTATGTCTTTTGAAAAAGTTTTCATTTGTTTTTGAAAGTTGTTTTGAAAGTGTTGTGAGGTATGATTTTGAAATTAGGCAAGTGTTTTGTTTTGCAAGTTGATTCAAGTAACTAAGAGGTTATCTACTCCTAAATTTCTCAAAAGATTATTGCTATACTTTAACCCTTTTAACAAGTTTGCTCCACCATTGTATTTGGTGGGCAACCTTGTGTTAGGATGTGAGAGGGACAGGCGCGGGTCATCGTTTTAGACCATAATTGCAACGGCGTTAAATGTCTTTGGGCAATTTCTCTAAGGGACTTGATCATTTGTTTTTGTTTGTTTTTGAAAAGTTTTGTCGAGGGACTATGATCATTCAAATTGTTTGCTTTACCCAAAGAAGTTCAACATGCAATATGGCCCATTTATTTGAAGGCAACAAGTGGAATACCCTAGGGGGTGCAAGTGTGATTTGTATGTCCATTTTCATGCTTGTTTATCTTGTATTAGGTCAAACTATTTTTTATCGTTTTTCGCATACAAACCCTAATTCTAACATGTTATCATTAGAAAGCAATAAAGTGCGAAATTAAAATTACTAAGCTATTACAAAACCAAATATGGGAAGGGGGTACAAAGGTTCAAATGGGGACATTGACAAGAATTTAAATCTAAATTATTACATCATTTGGAATATTTGCAATTTAAATAATGCATAATTAAATGTAAATAAATATGTGAAATGCAAAAAGAAAGTTTTTATGTGTATGAGAAAAGTATGGTTTATGTAAAAGGGAAAAGAAAATAAAAATGTATTATTTTTTGAGTATTTTGAACTTAGGGTCAAAACCCTAATTTTAAAGAAAAAAGTATTATTTTCTAATTTAATACAACTATTTATTTATTATTTATAAAAATAAAATAAAATGAAGTGTATTGTGAAAAAAGGTATTTTGTATCAAATATTAATAAAAATGAAAAAAATCAAGTATTTTTTATATTTTTGTCTTAAATATATTAATAATCACATATATATATATGTATTAAACCCTAAATATGTATTATACAAAATAAATATTTATTTAATATTTTAATAAAATAAATAAAAGAGTATTTTTTGTGTGAAATATTTTCAGAAAGTAAATGAAAATAAAAATTGTATTTACATTATTTTTACATTTTTATTCTAATAATCATATATATATATATATATATATTTATGTACAAACAAAGAAAATAAACAAATAAATATGCAATAAATGCAAAAAGTGATGAAAAAAATATTTTTAATTTTTAAATGGCATGAGAAAAAATAAACAAAGTCAGCCAAAAAAGAAAAAGTCAAAAATGTTAAAAAATGAGCAAATGGGCTCAGGGGGGTGTAAACCAAAAAAGATGGTGTGAAAAGCAAAATAACACAGGCCCAGCCCATTGACCATTGTCTTCAACCTCCAGCTTCAAACATTTGAAAAAACGCGCGCCTCTTGCTTCAATGTCTAACTCCTGATTCTTGGCTTTTCAGCAAAAACTCATAACACAAGAAATGTTCAGCATGAAGAGACGGTTTCAACCATATAAATAACTTGACCTATCTCTCTAAGATGAGGGAGAATTTCTCTCCCCCTCTTTTCTGACCTAACTTTTCATCAATGTTCAGACATGAAATTCTCTAAGCACACGAAACATAAATGAAATCTAATCATATGAGCATGTTCAGGGCTATGATTGTGACATGTTTTCTTCAAAAACCTAAAGCTAACAATGCCTAATAAGAGAGATAGAACTCCATGAATATACCTGTTCAGTTGGAATCGAGCTTGGCAATGGAGGATGTTTCAGAGTGAAATGATGACTTGTACAGCTTCCTTGAAGTGTAAGGATGCTTTTCCAATTCCTACTTTGTCTTGAAACTCCCTGAATCGAGCTAGTGAACTCCAACTGCAAAACAAAAAATTGAAAATGGTGAAGTGGCTTGGAGGTGTTACAGGTCTGATTTTAGGACATGGTTAGCTTGCATATATTGTAGGGAAGGTAGAGGAAAAGGTTTGAATCAAAATGCTTGAAGGGATTGGGGAGTTTGCACTCAAACTGCAGGGGCTCCCCTGTTTGTGCAGTTTTGAGGTGATTTTGAGATGGAGGGTGCTTCAGATGGCAAAGGCTCGTGTGTTAGCTTGGATTTGGTCTATGAAAAGTGTTTGATAACTTTGTTCTTCTGTTTCTAAGCTGAGATGAGAGTTAGCATAAGTTATGGACTTTTCTTCACACTTAAGCTACAAAATGCCACTTTGCTCTCTAGGTCAGTACAAGCCCTCTAACTATGCTGCTATCCCTTGCCTTGATCAGTGCAATTTGCTCACAAACTTGTGCCAAGAAGATCTTGCTTGTACTTGCTTGGATTTCTAATTGACATAAAGCAAGCTTTTCAAGAATGGAAATAATGCTTTTTCTAGTTTAGGCTTAATTCCTTGTGTAATGACCAAAGGCTTAGAATAACAACTTGATTCATTGGTTTTGCATTAAATTAAGGAGTGTAATTTGGTTTTAGGACCTGTAAAGTAGCACAAACTATGCTGAGTTCAAATTTGCCAAGTTTATGAACATGCTTTGATGAAGAACAAAAGTGAATTTTTGCCAACTTGTGAAATTCGAATCTCTCAAGTTATGAGGTTGTTTGATGAGTTCTTGGAAATTTTGGAAAGCTTGGAATGTGTACTACAATCCATCTTTGAAATGCAAATCAAAATTCCAAGTGGAAGGGTATGAAAAGTGGCCTTGAAGTGGGGGAGAAAACCTTGTCAAAATAGGTTAAATTTCACTAAGTTAAAAGATGGTTTAGTGCCCTTATTCAAAAAATTATAACTTGAGATACAAGCTTCAAATGAGAAAACTTTGTGAATCAAAGTTGTAGATTATGCAACAAGCTACAACTTTCATGTTTTGACTTTTGTTTGAATCCCAATGGATCATGGTGAAAAGATGGGGCAAAGTTGGGAAAAAATTAGGGTTTTCCATAACTTAGAAAAATTCTAAGTTATGAAAAATTCCATTTTCTAACCCTAATTTGCATTTTGAGATTTCTTGGTGAACAAGTTTCATGATTTGGAATGTTTTGATGAAAAATGAATCTTGACTCTTGATTTTGACCAAAAAGTCAAAGTTTGACTTTTCAGTATACAGTCAAAATTGATCAATTGACTGGGAAATTCAACTGTCAATCTTGTGCATTTGGGATCTTTTGAACTTGTTGAGTATGTCAAGATAATTCCATGGGGTCCTTGAGTCCATATGTGAGCTTGGTTTGCCATTGGCTAGGTCAAACAGTCAAAAATTGCCTTTGTGCAGTCAAAACCCTAAAAATGACCATTTTGTCCTTTTGGTGATCTGATCAAATTTCTTGTGGAATTGTGATCCAAACTTGATCAAATGGTTCCTAGGAGTTCATAATGTTGATGTGGGTCAATTTTCATGAGGTTTGACTGTCAATTGGCCACAGTTGACTTTTTCCCCAATACAGTTGATTTCTAGGTCAACTGTCCAATTGACTGGGCAAAACTTGAAATCAAGACTTGAAACTTGATGTGGATAAACTTATGAGTCCAATATGAAGCAAGAAAGTCATTTTAGGCATTTTAGGTCAAAACATCCTTGGGCAAACACAAACCCTAATTTGAGTCCACAGTGCAAGGAGAAGCCTTGAGCAGAGGAAACCCTAACTGTATCTTGATCTTCAAAGGTCTTGTGATGAGAAAATGTTGGGGAAATGGGAGGGCAAATTTTGGGGTACAACAGAGGGTCTTTGCTAAAACGCCCATATTCGAGGGACATGGCTATTTTTATACGAGGCAATAAGTGTGGGTTACCCTAGAGGTGTATATGTGCAAGTGTGTTTGATTTCATACATTTTTGTCTTGAATTTAGGATTGTCTACTTGTTGATTTTATCTTGCCATACACACCCTAATTACTAACATTTATATGTAAGTGGTAAATTGCGGAAAGTGAATTTACCATGTTATTACATCACTTGAGGATGGGGATACAAATGTATGAATGGGGATTGCAAGAAATAAAATTATAATTATCTATTACAGCCATATTGAATGTGAATAAATGTACAAGAATTGGAATGAAAAGAAAATAAACTTTGTTTTGATTTAAGGAAAGGTTTTGATTAATTAAAATGATTATGAAAATAAAATATTTTTGGTGATATTTTTATATATTCATAAAATAAAACTTGCAATTAAATAGTGTGCAAAAAATCAACTCAAAAGGAGTTGTTTTGATTAGTTGGAAAAATGTTTGAAGTTTGTTAAAAAGAGAAAAGAAACAAGCAAAGGGTAAAAACTGTTCTGGTCCTGTCAAGGTTTGAACTCAGGACCCTACACAGAAATGCCTTTCGTGCGCTGTTTGTACCACTGGGGTGGTATGTTTCATCCGTTCACAAGGCAACTTTGATTGGGTACAAAATGAACTTGTTTCTGAATGTTTGACATGCCCAGCTTCTTCTTTCGATTTCAGGAATGCAAGGTTCCCAAGTTGAGACTCGAAAGGCCTCAATTTTTAGCCAATCGAAGGATATAGAAAACCTGTCTAAAGTTTGAAAATGAATCTAACAGAGGTAACTTTCGAAAGCTACAGGCCAGGGGTTAGCACAAGTTTATTGGGCACCAAAATCCAAAGGCAACTAGTCAGAGTTGTGATTCTCAACATATAGGCAGTGAGAATTGAAAGTTAAGGCATGGTCAACTTCCTAGATGGGATATCTACATTTTTATTTTATTTATATGTACAAATTATATTTAAATGGAAATTTCCAAGTTTAGAGGAAACTTACCTCTTGAAGTGCCAATCGAAGGAGTTGTATGTGACTTCCTTGGTGGTGGATGGAGCTTCGCTGGAACCTTCTTGAAGCTAGTTCAGTTGCTACTTTGTTTGGGCATTCACTGAATCGAAGGTGGGTGTGTGATAGTGGTGAGTGAATCAAAGGTTATTATATAACAGTCTAGAGAGTGAATCAAAGGTTATTATATAACAGTCTAGAGAGTGAATCGAAAGACTATTATGTTGCAGGTAGGGAATGAATCGAAGGTTGGTTATCTGGCAGTTAGGGAGTGAATAGAAGGATTCACTAATGCATGAAGGGATCTGAGATTTTTTGTGAGAGTTTTAGAGTTTGAATGTTTGATAATGTTTGAGAATGTTTGAGAGTGTTTGAGAGTTTGAGAGTTTGAGATTTTTCCCACGCCACCCAAAGTATGAACCCTTTCTTTGTTAATGGTTTATCTATTTATAGAGAAAAGGTTTGAGAGTTTAAATAAAATATGGCTTGGTTGAAACATGAATATTAAGCTATGTCAAACTCTTCATGATACCAAGGTGAAGTACCAAAGTTGTTGGTTAAAAGGGGCTGATTTCCATGACTTATGGTGAAGTATAATCAGGATTTAAGCAAGGTATGGGCTTAAGACAAACTTTGTACTAGCAAGTTTACTTCATGGAAAAATCTTTTGGACAAAAGCTTAATTACCTGGACAATAGCTTAATTCATGGTGTAAACAATTAATTATGGAGTGAAACACAAGCATTGAGGCCTGCAAAGTAAGATCATGTAGCATGGCCTATGGATTTGATCAGTGTTCCTTCAAAAATTCTATTTTCCACTTGTGTGTCGAAGGGTTTTTTGAAATGGATCAAAGCATGTTGCTTCGAAGGGAGCAACATGCCCAGATGAAGCTTATGGATTAAACTTGCATCAAAGGAGACTTCATGCCCAAATGGAGGATGTAACCCAAAATTGCATTCGAAGGAGGCCACAAGCCCAAACGAAAGATGTAAACCAAGCTTGCATAAAACGGGGCCACATGCCCAAACGAAGGATATAAACCAAACTTGCATTCGAAGAAGGCCACATGCCCAGATAAAGGAAGCACACAGGAGGTCTAAATGGTGCAATCGAAGGATATATGCAGGAGGTAAATGGTGCAATCGAAGGATGTATACAGGAAGTAAATGGTGCAATCGAAGGATGTATGCAGGAGTGGTGCAATCAAAGGATGTATGCATGGAACCTAAATGCCTAAATGAGGCTTGCATGCAGGAGGTCCCTACTTGGTGAATCGAAGGAAACCTTCAAAAGGCCATTACCTTTTGAATCGAAGGAAGCTTTCAGAAGGTCATTTCCTTCTGAATCGAAGGAAGCCAGTATGAAGCCACTACCTTCTGAATCGAAGGAAACTAGTATGAAGCCACTACCTTCTAAATCTAAGGAAGTTGTTTCAAAGGGAAACAAATGTCCAATCTAAGCTTGTATAAAGAAAGTAAGCAAAAGGCCAATGCCTCAATCGAAGCTTGGGAATTTGAAGCAAGTTTGAAGAAGGCCAGGTGCCCAATCGAAAGCTGGTGAATCAAGCTTGCATCGAAGGAGGCCTTTTTCCAGATTTTGAATTCAAACTGTTGTCTACAGTCACTCCTTTCAATCTGCTTTGTACTTATGAAAAATTGATCCTTTATTGAAAATCTTTGTAAGAAATGTCTTAATAAATTGGGAGGGTAAATTTTGGGGTACAACAGCTGCCCATGTTCAATCTTCTTAAACCTGAAAAGCGAGTATGGCACGTTGTCGTTCGTAGCTTAAAGGTAGAAGATGATTGAACACTAGAGTGCCCATAAATTTTCACTCAATGATGTGGTGGTTGATTGTGTCGGGAATGGGCTTAGAGATGCCATTTGGAGAGATGATGGAGAATTGTCTGAGATGGGCTTATAGATGCCATCCAAAGGTGATTGTTGATAGAAAATAAACCAAGTTTATGCTTGATTGCAACGTATAATGAAGGAATCTGATGACCACTACTTCAATAAGTAATGAAGGAATCTTTGACGACTACTACTTCAACAGGTAATGAAGGAATCTTTGACGACTGCTACTCCAAAAGGTAATGAAGGAATCTTTGACGACTACTACTTCAGCAGGTAATGAAGGAATCTTTGACGACTACTACTCCAAAAGGTAATGAAGAAATCTTTGGCGACTACTACTTCAGCAGGTAATGAAGGAATCTTCGACGACTGCTACTCTAAAAGGTAATGAAGGAATATTTGACGACTGCTACTCCAGCAGGTAATGAAGGAATCTTTGACGACTACTACTCCAAAAGATAATGAAGGAATCTTTGATGACTACTACTTCAGCAGGTAATGAAGGAATCTTTGACGACTACTACTCCAAAAGGTAATGAAGGAATCTTTGACGACTACTACTTCAGCAGGTAATGAAGGAATCTTTGACGAATACTACTCTAAAAGGTAATGAAGGAATCTTTGACGACTGCTACTCCAAAAGGTAATGAAGGAATCTGGACGAATACTACTCCAAAAGATAATGAAGGAATCTTTAACGACTACTACTTCAGCAGGTAATGAAGGAATATTTGACGACTACTACTCCAAAAGGTAATGAAGGAATATTTGACGACTGCTACTCCAAAAGGCAATGAAGGAATCAGACGACTACTACTCCAGCAGGTGTGATACGGTGGGAGAACTGACTTGGGATGTTTTGTGTTTTATCGTAAATGTTGCGGTTAGCAAGAGTCGCCATCGACTTTTCTTTTATCCAAAAGGAAAGGCTGAAAAGAACAGAAAAGACCTTTGAGATTATTTCTTGAGTTCGGGGGGTATATTATGAAAAGGGAAGGTGTTAGCACCCTTTTCATCCATAGTTATCTATGGGCTCTTAGTTGCTTGCTAGATCACTTGCTTTTGTTTGAAAATGTACTTTGTGTGGTTTTTGAAAGTATTTTGAAAAGGCACATTCGTTTAGGCAAACTTTGTAATAGTTCTCGTTCGTAAGAATGTATACAAAGTGTTGGACTTTTGAAAATGTTTCATGTTTGGAAAATGTTTTGAAAGTGTTTTGGAAGGTGTTTGGTATTTGTTTTTTTGAAAATAAGCAAGGATGTTTGATTTGAAATTGAGCAAGCAACTAGGAACAATCTACCTACTCAAAAGTCTTAGTTCATTTCTTCCTTTCCTTTGATATTGCTATCTTACCATTGATTTTGTAAGAAGCCTTATCTTTGGATGTAAAGGGACGGGCGTGGGTCATCGTATAGCCATGATAGCAATGTTGTGAGATATCTTAGCATTTCTCTTTGAGGGACTAAGATCATTTTGAAAGGCAATATTGATAGCGTCATCGAGGGACTATGATCTTGTATTTTTTATTGCTTTTTGCTAATATATCCCACATGCATAACATGGCCATTTTTGTAAGGCAGCGAGTGGAATTACCCTAAGGGTGTAAGTGTGCAAGTGTGTTTGACTTACATGCATTTATTTATCTTAAATTAGGGTTTGCTACTTGTTAATTTTATCTTTCCATACAAACCCTAATTACTAGCATTTATATAAAGCAATAAATTGCGAAAAGTAAAATTACTACGCAATTACATCATTAGGGGAGGGGGTATACAAATTTACAAATGGGGATTGCAAGAAAATTAAACCTAATTAACTATTACAACCATATTGAATAATGTACAAAAATTGAATAAATATACAAGAATATAAATGGAAAAAGAAAATGATTTCTATTTGGTTTTTAATGAAAGGGTTTTAACCTAATTAAGGGAAATGATTAATTAAAATTAAACAAAATTAAATTTAAACTAATTAAGAAAGAAATTAAGTTAAAAATGATTTTTTAGAGTTTTTTTATGAAAGGTTCTAAGTTAAATGATAATAATATGAAAATTAAAAGAAAACCTAAATTCTAAGTTAATTTTAATTTAAAAGAAAATAAAATAATAATTAAACCTAAGTCTAAACATTAATTATTTAAGAAAAAAATTAATTTGTTAAGAAAAATGTTTTTGGTCTTTTTGTTTTATAAAGAAAAATAAAATATAAATGAGTATTTTTAAATATGTAAATAAATAAATAAAATATTTTTGGATTTTTTATTAATAAAAAATAATAATAATAGTAATAAAAAATAATAAAAGAAAACTAAAATAAAATAAAATAAATAAAAGAAAATAAATGAAAATGAAATAATAAAAGAAATTAGGCTAGCCTGCAAAAGTAAACAGGGGAGTTAAAGAAAGCAAAAAAGGGAAGGCCCATTGTTGGAGGCCCAGGCGCTGGCTGCTGGAACAAAAAAAGTGAAAAATGTTAAAAAATTTGCACAAAAGGTAGTGTTGGGTGTTGAACCCCTGACCTCATACATACACGCCCGCTACCTTTGCCACTGGGGTGGCTGTACATCCGATAACTTGTATCAAACCATAAATATATATTACAAATCAAGTTCATGGCCTGAACTTCATCTTCAACCTCACGCCCAACCAGACAACCTGTATCTTGCTCATTTCTCAATGAAAATTGCAAACATGAAAGTTGTTCCATTTTTTCTCACGAATCCAACCATGTAAATAACTAAAGCTATAAATTAAAGATGAATGAGAATTTCGTTGGCCCTAATTTGAACCCTAAATTTTCCAGAAATTTCAATCTTAAAATTCTCTAAGCTCAAGCCATATAAATGAAATCTATGGATATGTACAGTTTCAGGGCAATGATATCTACATTTTGTCTTTGAAAATGCAAGCCTAATAATGCATAAATAATGAGATGAAAAGTCAGAAAACTCACCTTGCAGCTGGAGATCGTGTTTTGAGTTAGAGCTTGATTCAAGATGTTGTGATGATCAGGTTAGCTTCCTCAAGTTCCCAGGAAGCTAATGCAATGATTAGCTTGAGCAATGGATGGCTGGAATGGCTTGGAGTAGTCAATGTGCAGACTCTGTTTTTTGGCTATGGAGGTTGATGAAGATGGTGTTATAGTTTGGAAACAAAGACAATGATGAATTGTATTTTATGTAAGGAAGCTTTGAAAATGATTTTGAGGGAAAATGCACGATGGAAATAGAAGATACAAGTTCAAGGTCAGAACCTGCATAAAAATGGAGTTTGTGTGTAATTTCTAGCTAGAGGGAGTTTAGGAGAATTTTCAGGCTTGCAAAATCGTATCCTAAGTTGCATAATAGTGTCTCAATTTGTAGGAAAAGGTTTTGAGAGCTTGGGAAGATCAGAAGTATAAGTTCACATGTTATGGCTCTTTGGCTTGTTTTTGAAGCAAGCTTGATACACATTATCCCAATGCATAGTACAAGGATATCTAGAGTGGTTACAAGCTTTAAACATGTTTATCTGACTTTGTATGTTGAGTGTGTGCTGAACAAACAAGTTATAAGCTCAAGACAAGTTGACTTTGTGATTAAAGCAACTTTTCAAGAATGGAATGGTAACTTTGTGCCATAAATGGAAATGCAACTTGGATAATGGCTCAAATGCCTGGACAATGGCTCTATCAGTTGTGTAAACATTTAATTATTGAGTGATTAGCAAGTTTAAAGCCTGCAAAGCAATATTTGTACAACATGCTTGAAGATTGGATCAAGTGTTCTTCACAAATTTGCCTTGTAAAACAAGAATGAAACCCTAACTTCTTGCCTTTGATTCTCCTTGCTCAAGTATGATCTCAATGACTTCTTGGATATTTTGGAAAGCTTGTAACATCCTATACAACCTCTATGTTGGACATTTTTGAAAATTCATCTTGGAACTATGTGAAAAATTGCCATGAAGTTAGGTCAAAATCCTGCCTAAATTAGGGCAAAATTTCACTAAGTTTCCAAGTTTCATGAACATGTCTTCACAAAATCATAACTTGAAATCTATGCATTTATAGAAAAAGTTGTGTTCTACAATGTTTTATATCTCATTGAGATATACAACTTTCATGTTAGAAGTTTCCTTTGAATCATCTTGCATCATGGTTGAAATTTGGCTCAAAGTTGTGAAAAAAACATGAATTTCCAACACTTAGAAAAATTCCTAAGTTTAGAAATTTTGACTTTTCAAAATGAAATCTTGACTTTTTGATTTCTTGATGAACAAGTTTCATATTTTTACATGTCTTGATGAATTATGATCTTTGATACTTTATTTTAACCAAAAAGTCAAAGTTTGACTTTTCAGTGTACAATTGACTTTACATTAGTTGACTGAAATTCACCTGTCAACCAATTGATCTTGAGGAATGTTTTGAGCCATGCCATTAGGTCAAAATGAAGTATTTGAAACCTTGAGATCATAACTTAAACCAATCAATCATTTGCTAGGTCAAGAATCAGAAATTGCCCCTTCTCAATCAAAACCCTAATTTTGACCATTTTGCCCTTTTGATGATTTGATCAAATTTCTTGAGGAATTATGATCCAAACTTGATAAAATGACATATATGAGTTCATGATGTTGGTATGGATAAAAAATTATGAAGTTTGACTGTAAATTGGCCACATTTGACTTTTTCCCCAATACAGCTGACTTTAGGTCAACTGATCAATTGATTGAGCAAAAATGTGATCCAAGACTTGAAACTTGACATGAGAAATCTTGAGAATACAAAATGATCCATGAAAGTAATTTGGGGTATTAGAAGTCCATTTTTCCTTGTGCAAACTCAAACCCTAATTTTCAGTTATCGGTGCTTGAGGAGGTGTCTTGAGCTGATCAACCCTTGTGCAGTCTTGAACCAAAGGAGATCTTGTGAGAGATCACTTGAGAAATGAGAGGGCAAATTTTGGGGTACAACAGCAGGTAATGAAGGAATATTTAATGACTACTACTCCAAAAGGTAATGAAGGAATCTTTGACGACTGCTACTCCAAAAGGTAATGAAGGAATCTGGACGACTACTACTCCAAAAGGTAATGAAGGAATCTTTGACGACTACTAGTTCAGCGGGTAATGAAGGAATCTTTGATGAATGCTACTCCAAAAGGTAATGAAGGAATCTTTGACGACTGCTACTCCAACAGGTAATGAAGGAATCTTTGGCGACTACTACTCCAAAAGGTAATGAAGGAATCTTTGACGACTACTACTTCAGTAGGTAATGAAGGAATCTTTGACGACTACTACTCCAAAAGGTAATGAAGGAATCTTTGATGACTACTACTTCAGCAGTTAATCAAGGAATATTTGATGACTACTACTCCAAAAGGTAATAAAGGAATCTTTGATGACTGCTACTCCAAAAGGTAATGAAGGAATCTTTGACGACTGCTACTCTAAAAGGTAATGAAGGAATCTGGACGACTATTACTCCAAAAGGTAATGAAGGAATCTTTGACGACTACTACTTCAGCAGATAATGAAGGAATCTTTGATGACTGCTACTCCAAAAGGTAATGAAGGAATCTTTGACGACTGCTACTCCAGCAGGTAATGAAGGAATCTTTGATGACTACTACTCCAAAAGGTAATGAAGGAATCTTTGATGACTACTACTCCAAAAGATAATGAAGGAATCTTTGACGACTACTACTTCAGCAGGTAATGAAGGAATATTTGACGACTACTACTCCAAAAGGTAATGAAGAAATCTTTGATGACTACTACTTCAGCAGGTAATGAAGAAATCTTTGACGACTACTACTCCAAAAGGTAATGAAGTAATCTTTGACGACTACTACTCCAAAAGGTAATGAAGGAATCTGGACGACTACTACTCCAAAAGGTAATGAAGAAATCTTTGACGACTACTACTTCAGCAGGTAATGAAGGAATCTTTGACGACTGCTACTCCAAAAGGTAATGAAGGAATCTGGACGACTACTAATCCAGCAGGTAATGAAGGAATCTTTGACGACTGCTACTCCAAAAGGTAATGAAGGAATCCGGACGACTACTACTCCAAAAGGTAATGAAGGAATCTTTGACGACTACTACTTCAGCAGGTAATGAAGAAATCTTTGATGACTACTACTCCAAAAGGTAATGAAAGAATCTTTGACGACTACTACTTCAGCAGGTAATGAAGGAATCTTTGACGACTACGACTCCAAAAGGTAATGAAGGAATCTTTGACGACTACTACTCCAAAAGGTAATGAAGGAATCTAGACGACTACTACTCCAACAGGTATCAGAAAAAATCCAAGCTTGATTTCGTCTTGGAGAAGTTTACAGATAGTTGATGATGCTTATTTGTTGATTGATCTTTTCCTGAAAAGGTAAAGAGTTATTTGTATGCAATGTCATGATGTATGCATTGTGTAATGATGTTCTCAAAATAAATGAGATTTGTGCTATATGTATTTTGTATGCATATGTTATGAATGTTGTTGAAATGTATCTTTGTCTTGGAAAATAAATCCTTGACAAATGGTGGGGAGCTTTTGGGAAGTGAAATCCCAGACTACTATTGGGGATGAGGAGTATGCACCTCCCCAGACCTTGTTTTAGAATGTTTCCGCTGGGGATTCCTTTTTGGTTGTTTGAGGAGAACTCCGCTGGGCAATGTTGATTTTGCTTGAGAAGAAAACTCTATGGAGAGTGTTGATTCCTGCTTGGGGAAAGGAGTTCAGGAGTTTTAGTTGTCTGTTGCTCTACTGGAGAGTCATCTCTTGATTGGAGAGAAAGGAAGTTAAAACTTGTAGGGGACAAAGAAGTTAATTGTTATCTGGTTTGGTTTCCAGGCTTTACAACAACTTACTGGGGATTATAGAAAAGTTTACTGGGGAAGAGGGGTTGTGGTCCCTTGATTTGTGATAGTCTGAGAGGCAAATTCAAGCTGAGGAATCTTGTCATCCGTCGGGGAAATAAACCCTATTGCCAATCTGTTGGAGAGGCGTCTGCTTTTGGCAGAACTCCTTGAGGATTCTTGAGATCAAATCGGCTGGGGAGAAGTTTTCTAAAGATTGAAGCTCTGGCTGGGGATTGCATGAATCCAATTTTGTATGGATAATTCTATGGGGATATCCATGAATTTGGTCTTTGTGGGTTTTACACCCTTATTCTTGAAGATTATTCTGGCGGGATAACCTTATAGAAATGACTCTGTGGGGACCTGACTGAAGATCACCCTAAGAAAAGGACTTTGTGGGAGAATTGTCACTGCCCCTAGTAGCAAGTGTTGTAGCCTTGCCAGAAAAATGTTTGCTTGGTCGTATGTGCCCATTTGCTGGAATTCAAGTTCAATGCCCCAAGTGATTAAGATAAAGACCTGCCCCTGGTTACTCAACACTTCTTGAGAGATTTCTTGGAATCTTGACTTGACTGCCCCAGATGTGCTAGACAATGATCATGCCATGCCCCTTGATTATGAGAGATTTGTCAATGAAAACATCTTTCCATTTTAAGAAAATATGTTTATTGAAAGAGTTTTTGCTCAACGAATATTCGTCGTGCGAATTTCTCTGTTGTCAAATAATTAGCCATATGCAAACAGCGATATTCAAACAATGCAAAGTTTATGTTCGTCTTGAAGTTTTGAAAATGCAGTTTAACAAGTAAAAGAGTTTTGTAAGAATAGGAAATCAACTCAGGATTTTCAGTAAGCCTTACAGGAGTCAGGATACCTTTGGTAACAATATGCTTTCGAACTAACCCATGCTTCAATTAGGACTTTTAAAGGGTTGTAGCGTGGCTTGGTTCACGGTTTTAAGAAACAAAGGATAAGGCTCAAAGTGTATTTGTACCCAATCTGTTCTCCATGATGTTCTCCAGTCCTAAACTCAGTTGATTGTGTGTTTGAACTCCAATTGAGTCTGGAATGACATTTTGGCGATGGTTCAGAAACTTGGAAGTTTATTTGTGAAGGCAGCCACTTTTGAAACATTTTTCATGTTGTTTAGGATTTGTAGTGACCTCTTTTTTTATTTACTATCCCTAATTTTTGCATGGCTGTTCTTATTTTGAGATTACAGCCAGTGGGATGCCCCAGTTTTTCTTAAGTCTCCTTTGTAGGTTTTGACTCAATGGGCTTTTCTTTTGAGAGATGATGACTACTTATTTACAGGGAACCATCACAATTCTTTTGATTTAAAATGATGTTTTTGATGTCACTCATTGTGTACGAGGTGAAAGCTTGCGACTAAACACGCATTTGGAATTAACTGAGAAACTACCCTGCCCCCGGTTAAAGGTTTCAATTTGTGAAAAAGAAAAACTCCTACTCCTTTGGATCAAAAGGGGTTGACTAGGGATTATCTTCCTTATAACTCTAGTGTTTAATAATTGAAATAAACGCCTGTACATCATTAGTAAGGTCTGTCCAAAAGCATACTGTATGAGATTATGGTATTATTTTCGTCATCCTCCCTTTAAAGGCTTACAACTTTTAACAAGAGTTAAATATCACAAAAAAGGAGTAAAAAGCATAGTTTTAATATAATTAAAATGAATGGATGAATTAAACACAAACATATGCAATGCATTAATGAAACAAAGTTTAACATTAATAGATAAGTGTTTGAACAAACAAAAGAGATTACAATTGAAAATTCAAAAATGAAATGGACGCTCTCAATGATTTGGCATGGGAGCAGTGATTATGTTGGTTGTAGTCGGGGGTTGAACTCAATTATCTTGTCATCAATTAGGTCTTGGATCTTATTCTTTAGAGTCCAACAATCATTGGTATCGTGTCCGGGGCTATTTGAATGGTAAGCACAAATGGCATTGGGGTTGTATTGAGATGAAGATGTGTTGAGATTTTGTGGAGGGTCTCTTAGCGAAATGAGCTCAGATTTCAGTAAATGTTGTAGGGCTTGTGGTAAAGACATACCAATCTTGGTGTATTGCCTTTCTTGAAATTTTGTCCTACGCCTACCTTCTCGTCGTGATTGAGTAGATGTAGGATTGGAAATTAAACCCCCCCTACTGAGTGATGGCGGTCAGTCTTAGCACGGCTTCCTGATCTGTACATAGCATTAGTCTCTTTCTTCCTAATGCACGTCTTCTTTTCCGTACTTGAATATGCAACCATATGGATTTTTTCTTTCTTGATGCCAACCTCTACTCGCTCTCTAGTCAATATCAGCTCGGTGAACCCAACTGAAGAGCTTTCGATTAGATGATTGAAAAATGGGCCTGTAAAAGTTCCCATAAAGATATCAATCAGCTCCCTGTCAGTTAAGGGTGGTTGCACCCTACCAGCCAGATCTCTCCACTTTTGGGTGTATTCTTTGAAGCCCTCGTTGGAACCCATGGTCATATTCTGCAACTGCACACAAGTTGGTGCAAGATCAGTATTGTATTGGTACTGCTTGTAGAAAGCAGCAACTAGATCCTCCCAGGTGTGGATGCGAGAACCTTCCAATTGATAGAACCAATCAAGTTGAGTCCCAGGTAGACTCTCTTGGAAGAAATGGACCCAGAGCTTCTGATCAGTGGTGTATGGCTGAATCTTGCAGACTTAAGATCTCAGATGTATCTTAGGATAAGAGACCCTATCTGTGATACGGTTGGAGAACTGACTATGGTTTTGCGTTTGTTTTCGCAAATGTTTCGGTTGAGCAAGAGTCGCCATCGACTTTTTATTTTATCCTAAGGAAAGGTTTAAAAAGCACAGCAAAAACCTTTGAGATTTTTCTTGGGTTCGGGGAGTAGATTATAGAAAGGGAAGGTATTAGCACCCTTTATATCCATGGTTATCCATGGGCTCTTAGGTATTTGCTTAGATCAACTTGCCTTGGTTTTCAATTGTTTGAAATGGTGCTCGGTGTGTGGTTTTGAAAATGTTTTGAAAAGATGCCTTGTATAGGCTACCCTTGTAACAATTCTTTACTCGAATGTTTTACAAAAGGTGTTTTGTCTTTTGAAAAGATGTTTCAAGGTTTTTTTTTTGAAAGTTTGTTTTGAAAGTGTGGTTTGAAAATAGGCAAGTGTTTTCTTTTACAAATTGACAAGTACCTAAGAGTCATCTACCCTAAAGTTCTCAAAGATTTTTGTTATGTTTTAAACCTTTTGACAATTTTGTTCCACCATTGCATTTGGTGGACAATCTTGTATTAGGAGGTGAAAGGGACGGGCACGGGTCATCGTTTAGACCATAATTGCAATAGTGCTAAGTATCTTTGGGCAATTTCTTTTTGAAAGGGACTTGATCATTTTAGGCAACTTTTCGAAAGCGTCATCGAGGGACTATGATCATTTGATTGTTTGTTTTTACCCAAAGAAACCTAACATGCAATATGGCCCAATTATTTGAAGGCAACAAAGTGGAATACCCTAGGGGTGCAAGTGTGAGATGTGTTGTCCATTTTCATGCTTTGATTATCTTGAGATTAGGTCAAGCTATTTTGTTCTTTTTATTTGCATACAAGCCCTAACTCTAGCATGGTATATTTAGAAAGCGTTTAAAGTGCAAAAAGTAAAATTCCTACACTATTACAACACAATAGGGGAAAGGGGGTACAAATGTTCAAATGGGGGGATATTTAGACAAAGAAATTAAACCTAACTATTACATCATTTTTGGCATATTTACAAATAATTAATTGCATAAATAGAATGAAAAATAAAATAAAAATGCAAAATACAAAGAGGGTTTTTATATGTATGAAAAAAAAAGGTATTATTTATGTTAAATAAATAAAAATAAAAAAAGTATTATTGGAGTTTTTTTTGTATTTTAAGGGTAAAACCCTAATTCCATTAAATAATATATATATTATTAAATTTACACAAATATTTATTTATTATGTACAAAAATAAAATAAAATGAAGTATATTTATAAAAAAAGTATTTTTTATGTCAAATATTAATAAAATAAAAAATATCAGTATTTTTGTATTTTAACCTAAATATACTAATGAATATATATATATATATATATATATATATATATATATATATATATATATATATATATATATATATATATATATATATATATATATATATATATATATATATATATATATATATATATATATATATATATTAATTTCTAAATATGTATTATATATATAAATTAATAATATTTAATATTTAATAAAAAAAATTATTTTTTCTATAAAATATTTTCAGAAAGTAAAACAAAAATAAAAATGTATAAAAATGCATTTGCACTATTTTAGTATTTTAAACAAAAATATATGTATTTATTTATTTATGTATAAACTAAAAGAAAACTAAATAAATGCCTAATAAATTCAAAAATGGTGAGAAAAAATATTTTTATATTTTTGATATCATGAGAAAAAAATAAATAAGTCAATCAAAAAAGGAAAAAGTCAAAAAGTCAAAGAAATAAGCAAAATGGGCTCAGGGGGTGCAGAAGCAAATGTATGGTGCAAAAAGAAAAGTCAACACAAGCCCAACCCATGAAGACCTTTCTTCAACCTCCAGACTTCTGTTTGAACAAAAAACACGCGCCTCTTTCTTCCATTGCAAGGTCCTGATTCCTTGAGTTTTAGCAAAAACTTCCAACATCAAAACTGTTAAGCATCTTCTCACGAATTCACACATATAAAGAACATGTTTTAAC
Source organism: Vicia faba (assembly GCA_948472305.1). NCBI lineage: Eukaryota > Viridiplantae > Streptophyta > Magnoliopsida > Fabales > Fabaceae > Vicia > Vicia faba. Next base: position 745,141,119 of record OX451739.1, read on the forward strand.
TCTCAGAAATGAGAGAGAATTTCTTCTCTCCCAATTCTTAACCTAATTTTTGTTCAAAGTTCAGACATCAAATTCTCTAAGCATACATAATATAAATGAAATCTAATTATATGGGCATGTTCAGGGCTATGATTGTGATATGTTTTCTTCACAAACCTAAAGCTAACAATACCTAACAAGAGAGATACGAGTTCATGAACTTACCTGTTCAGTTGAAGTTGTATCTGGCAATGGGGAAGCTTTCAGTGCAAGGTGATGATTGGTATAGCTTCCTTGAGGTCCAGGGATGCTATTCCAAGCTTTACTTTGTCTTGAAACTTCTTGAATCGTGCTAGAGAACTCCAACTGCAAAACAAGAAAATGAAAATGGTGGAACTGGTTAGAGGAATTACAGGTCGTGTTTTAGGTTTTGGTTAGCTTGCATTGATGCTAGGGAATGTGTTTGATGAGCTTTGGGCAAGAAATCAGGCAAGGGATGAGAGATGGTGTTCAATCTGCAGGCCTTGCCCTGTTTATGCAGTTTGAGAGTGATTCTGGGAATGGGAGTGTTTGGGAGGCCAAGGGCTCGTGTTCTAGCTTGGGTTGGATGATTAGAAAGTGTCTACAATGTTTGCTTATGTGTTCTAATGCTGAGATGAAAGTTCTTCTATGTTATGATACTTTTCTTCACACTTAAGCAAGCAAAGCCAACTTGGTGTTTTAGGCAAGTAGGGGACCCTTAAACATGCTGCTAACCTTGTCTTGATCAGAGTGTTTTCCTCATAATCTTGTGCCAATTAGATTGTATCTGTACTTGTTGGATTTTTAATTGGACATAAAGCTTACTTTTGCAAAAATGGCCATTTTGCTTTTTCCATAAATGGATTAAACTTGTATGTAATGCTTGAACTCAAAGAACAACACTTTAACACAATGAATATGCATTAAATTATTGAGTGTTGGATGGTTTAAGGACCTGTAATGTAGCACAAACTATGCTGACTTGAAAATGGCCTAAGTTATGAACATGTACATGATCAATTCAAAAGTGAGTTTTTGCCATATTGTGAAATTCGATTCTCCCAAGTTATGAGGTTGTTTGATGAGTTCTTGGACATTTTGGAAAGCTTGGAATGTGTACTACAATCAATATTTGAAATGCAAATTGAAATTCCAAGTGGAAGTGTATGGAAAATGGCCTTGAAGTTGGGTAGAAAACCTTGCCAAAATAGGTTAAAATTTCACTAAGTTAAGGATGGTTTAGTACCCTTATTCAAAAAATTGTAACTTGAGATACAATCCTCATTTGGGAAAACTTTGTGAATAAAAGTTGTAGATTATGCAACAAGCTACAACTTTCATGTTTTGACTTTTGTTTGAATCCAAATGAATCTTGGTGAGAAAGTGGGCCAAAGTTGGGAAAAAATTAGGGTTTTTCATAACTTAGAAAAATTCTAAGTTATGAAAAATTCTCATTTTTAACCCTAATTTGCATTTTTTGATTTCTTGGTGAACAAGTTTCATGATTTGGCATGTTTTGATGAAAAATGAATCTTGACCCTTGATTTTGACCAAAAAGTCAAAGTTTGACTTTTCAGTATACAGTCAAAATTGATCAATTGACTGGGAAATTCAACTGTCAATCTTGTGTACTTGGGATCTTTTGAACTTGTTGAGCATATCAAGATAATTCCATGGGGTCCTTGAGTCCATATGTGAGCTTGGTTTTCCATTGGCTAGGTCAAACAGTCAAAAATTGCCTTTGTGCAGTCAAAACCCTAAAAATGACCATTTTGCCCTTTTGGTGATCTGATCAAATTTCTTGTGGAATTGTGATCCAAACTTGATCAAATGGTTCATATGAGTTCATAATGTTGATGTGGGTCAATTTTCATGAGGTTTGACTGTCAATGGGCCACAGTTGACTTTTTCCCCAATATAGTTGATTTCTAGGTCAACTGTCCAATTGACTGGGCAAAACTTGGAATCAAGACTTGAAACTTGATAGGGATAAACTTGGGAGTCCCATATGAAGAAAGAAAGTCATCTTAGGCCTTTTAGGTCAAAACATCCTTGTGCAAACACAAACCCTAATTTGGGTCAACAGTGCAAGGAGAAGTCTTGAGTAGATGAAACCCTAACTGGATCTTGATCTTCAAGGGCTTTGTGATGAGAAATCAATGATAAATGGGAGGGTAAATTTTGGGGTACAACAGTTGCCCCTGTTCAATCTTCTTGAATCCGAAGAGTTAGATTGGCAAGTTTGCCTTTCGTGACTCGAGGGTAAAAGGAGATTGGACACTAGAGTGCCCGGAAATTTGCACTCGTCAAAGCAATGGATGCGGGAATGGGCTTAGAGATGCCATTTGGAGATGAGCTTAGAGATGCCATCTGGAGGGGTGACAGAAACTTGTCGGGGATGGGCTTAAAGATGCCATCTGGAATGAGTATCAGGAAGGTGTCCATGCTTTGGACCATCTTCGAACTGGGGGTCTGAATAAGCAATAGATTGACATTCGTTGTTGGGAGGAATCCGTAAATTGTTTTCGAAGGTTTCATCTGAACAAGTGATAGATTAACATCCGTTGTTGGGAAGAATCCACAGACTGTTTTCAGAAGTCTTGAGAAGAAACTGAACAAGCGATAGGTTAACATCCGTTACTTGGAGAACCCGTAAACTGTTTTCAGAAGTCTTGGAGTTGAATAAGCAATAGAGCGGCATTCGTTGTTGGGAAGCGTCCGTAAACTGTTTTCAAAAGTTGAGAAGAGTCTGAACAAGCGATAGATTAACATCCGTTGTTGGGAAGAATCCATAAACTGTTTTTCAGAAGTCTGGAGAAGAATCTGAACAAGCGATAGGTTAACATCCGTTACTTGGAGAACCCGTAAACTGTTTTCAGAGGTCTTGGAGTTGAATAAGCAATAGAGCAGCATCCGTTGTTGGGAAGCATCCATAAACTGTTTTCAAAAGGTTGCATCTGAATGAGTAATAGATTAACATCCGTTGTTGGGAAGAATCCATAAACTGTTTTCAGAAGTCTGAAGAAGAATCTGAATAAGCGATAGGTTAACATCTGTTACTTGGAGAACCCGTGAACTGTTTTCAGAAATCTTGAGGAGGAAACGGTGTAGGGCTTCCTGATGATGAGCTCGTGTAAAACTGCATCTGGCTAAATTTGGGAATAAGCATTAGAATGTTGCCATGTCTGGGTCACATCTGAACTATTCCTGGAAAGAATCTCGGAAGATAATGATTTTAGCCTTTCGACAGATCTTTCCTGAAAAGGTGAAGAGTTAGTTATATGCAATGTCATGATGCATGATACAATGTATGTTATATGATATGAATGTAAATGGATGCGTACGTAAGCTGGAGAGCTGTCTTGCAAGGGATAGATGAATCCGAGATGGCTGGAGATAAAAGTATCTTGACTGCTGTCGGGAAGAATAATTCCTGGTCGTTGCTGGGGAATAAAGAGCTTGGGTTGTATACCAATCTTCTAGGGATTTCCTGATGACTTTTACTGGGGAGCTCCAATCTAATAGACTCATGCTGGGGAGGTAAGACTGAGAATCTTCAGCTTGGAGGGAAGTATCTCTGGCGACTTCACTGGGGAACTCAAGATTTTCCTTCCTAAAACTCTGTGGGGAAAATGTTCATTAGTCTGGCTCCGCTAGGGATTGACAATTCGAAGCCTTAGCTCGGCTAGGGATACTGAAACTTAAACTCCGAGGGGAAATGAGTTCTGGAGGATCCTCTGGCCGGGGATGTACAAAGACAACCTCCTCTGGGGATTGTATTGATAAGTTATGTTGGGGAACTCTGATGAACTCCGCTGGGGCTAGGAAGAATTTTGGCGAGTGCGATCTTCAATGGTTGTTAGCTGAGGATAACCCAGTTATAAGCCCTTGCGAGGAATAACTTTGAATAAAACTCGGGAGAGAGGTCCGTACTCTGCAGGGGATAAGCTTCCAGAATCTACTGGGGATAAGCTTCAAGACTTGCTAGGGATATGGATTCCAAATCTTCGGGGGTTTTCTTTGAAGGGTATCAAGATATCCAACTGTTCCTTTGACCTATCAGTAATCCTCTTTCTCGACTCATAAGGAAATGATTATATTTCAAATGCATATGCCTATTTAACAAAACATTGGACGTTTCTCAAAATAAAACAATAGTGCAAGAGAAAAGAAAGGGAAATGACACAAATTTTTTTGGGAAAAGTATTTGTATTGATTTTCTATGAGTATATTTGTACAAAGGAGACAATCATCCTAGTAAGAGGATTTTGTCGTAAATATTTGAAAAATTTATACAAAATAAAGATGGCTATGTGAAATAATTCCATGGGATTCCATTCCGCTACAGCCTTCACAACTCTGAATATCTGTCCATTCAATGCTTCGTTTGCCGATGACTGGATTGATCAGAAACCTGGAACTGGTTGATGAAGAGATTGTCTTTGAAGTGATCCGACGAGACATAGTCATACGCTTTAATTCCCTAACTTTTGCCTGAATCGCCCTTTCGGGTTTTCGATCCACCGGGAAACCCCTTTTTGCCCAAGCCGCCCTTTCGGGTTTTCGACTTGCCGGGTGTACAGATTTTTTTTGTTTTTATCCCTAATTTTTGCCTGAACCGCCCTTTCGGGTTTTCGATCCACCGGGATGCCCATTTTTGCCCAAGCCGCCCTTTCGGGTTTTCGACTTGTCGGGTTATTTTATGCGTAGTATCTTTTGACTATGTCTGTGTTCGCAGGGTGCGGCAAATCGTCGCCGTCCATGGTGGTCAGAATCATTGCACCACCGGAAAATATGCTCTTGATCACAAATGGTCCTTCATATGTAGGAGTCCATTTGCCCCTGGGATCACTTTGCGGCAAGATAATCCGCTTGATTACGAGATCTCCGACTTGATACACTTGACGTCTGACTTTCTTATTGAAGGCCTTGATCATCCGCTTTTGATACGTCTGACCATGGCATATAGCAGCAAGTCGCTTTTCGTCGATCAGATTGAGTTGATCAAGTCGGGTCTGCATCCAATCATCTTCATTCAAACCTGCATCCTTCATAATCCTTAGAGAAGGAATCTGAACTTCCATAGGCAAAACAGCTTCCATGCCATAAACCAAAGAAAATGGGGTTGCCCCAGTTGAAGTACGTGCCGTCGTACGGTATCCATGCAGAGCAAACGGTAACATCTCATGCCAGTCTTTGTAAGTGACTGTCATTTTCTGAATGATCTTCTTAATGTTTTTGTTCGCAACTTCAACAGCACCGTTCATCTTCGGCCGATAGGGAGATGAATTGTGATGATAAATCTTGAACTGTTCGCACAACGCGGTGATCATTATGTTATTCAGATTCGTACCGTTGTCTGTGATGATCCTGTCTGGAACACCATACCGACATATGAGATTTTGCTTGATGAAGCGGGCAACCACATTTTTGGTAACAGAGGCGAAGGAAGCTGCTTCGACCCATTTGGTGAAATAGTCAATGGCAACCAGGATGAAGCGATGTCCGTTGGAAGCTGTGGGCTTGATCTCTCCAATCATGTCAATGCCCCACATTGCAAATGGCCACGGAGCAGTCAGAACATTGAGAGGGACCGGAGGGATATGAACTTTGTCAGCGTAGACCTGACATTTGTGGCAAGTACGGGAATGTTGATGACAGTCAGCTTCCATGGTAGACCAGTAATAGCCTGCCCTTAGGATCTTCTTAGCCATTGTATGCCCGCTCAAGTGAGTGCCAAATGTGCCGCTGTGTATATCAGTCATGATCAACTCTGCTTCAGCTTTATCTACGCATCGGAGTAATACACAATCATGGCTTCGTTTGTAAAGGATGTCGTTGCTCAGGAAGAACTTAGCAGCGAATTTCCTTAAGAACTTCTTGTCATTTACGGAAGCTCCTTCAGGATAATCTCTGGTCTCGAGATACCTTTTAATTTCATGGAACCAAGGTTGTTCCACTACTTCTTCGGTATTAATCTCGTGACAATGCGCAGGTTCATCCATTCGCTTGATGGTGATTTGGGGAGCCTCGTTATCCCAGTTGAGTTTAAACATGGAGGACATTGTGGCTAGAGCATCTGCTAGCTGATTCTCTTCTCGCGGGAAATGCTCGAAGGTAATTTGCTCGAAATGAGGCAACAATGTCAAGACATGTTCTTTGTATGGGATAAGATTAAGATGCTTGGTATCCCATTCTCCTTTGATTTGACTGATAACCAAAGCCGAATCCCCAAATACGTTCAAAGATTTGATCCCCAAGTCTATAGCAGCCTTGAGACCAAAGATGCAAGCTTCATACTCAGCCATGTTGTTTGTGCAGCTGCAGCAAAGTCGGGCCGTGAAAGGCGTGTGACAGCCTTCCGGAGAAATGAGTATTGTGCCAATACCGTTTCCAAGTGCATTTGAAGCACCATCAAAGTACAGGGTCCATCGGGATCCCTTTTCGGGTCTGTCATACGATCCGTTACCTTCAATGTTGTCCAAATTCATGATGTCCTCGTCTGGGAAATCAAATCTCATGGGTTGATAATCTTCGATAGCCTGATGAGCCAGATGGTCAGCTAGTACACTCCCTTTTATAGCTTTTTGGGTGGTGTACTGGATGTCATACTCAGTTAAGATCATTTGCCATCTAGCTATCCTTCTAGATAAAGCGGGCTTTTCGAAAATATACTTGATAGGGTCCATTTTGGAAATCAACAAGGTAGTATGAGTCAACATATACTATCTTAGTCGGCGAGCAGCTCATACCAAAGCGCAACAAGTTTTCTCGAGAAGTGAGTAGCGAGTCTCACAGTCGGTAAACTTTTTGCTAAGGTAATAAATAGCATGCTCTTTTCGACCAGACTCGTCATGCTGGCCCAAAACACACCCCATTGAGTTATCCAAGACGGTCAAATACATGATCAATGGTCTTCCTTCGACGGGTGGCATCAGAATAGGAGGTTCTAGCAAATACTCCTTGATTCTATCAAAAGCAGCTTGATAATCGTCGTTTCACTCGACTACCTGATCTTTTTTCAAGAGTTTGAAAATTGGCTCACAGGTAGAAGTCAGATGCGAGATGAATCTGGCAATATAGTTCAAGCGCCCCAAGAAACCTCTAACCTCCTTTTCAGTACGGGGAGCAGGCATCTCTTGTATTGCTTTTACTTTTGCGGGTTCGACTTCAATGCCTTTGTTGCTTACAATGAATCCCAGGAGTTTACCAGACCTAACTCCAAAAGTGCATTTACTTGGATTCAGCTTGAGCTTGTATTCTTTCAACCTGGCAAACAGCTTTTCTAGATGTTCAAGGTGCTCTTCCTCTGTTTGTGACCGAGCTATCATATCGTCTACGTAAACTTCGATCTCATGATGTATCATATCATGAAATAAAGCTACCATGGCGCGTTGATAAGTTGCCCCTGCGTTCTTCAGCCCGAACGACATCACCTTGTAACAGAAAGTGCCCCATTGTGTGACAAAAGTAGTTTTCTCCATGTCCCCGGGGGCCATTTTGATTTGATTGTAGCCCGAGAATCCATCCATGAAGGAAAACACTTTGTGCTGAGCTGTGTTGTCGATCAGAATGTCAATGTGTAGGAGTGGAAAATCATCTTTAGGGCTGGCCCTATTCAAATCCCGGTAGTCCACACACATCCTGACTTTGCCATCTTTCTTAGATACTGGCACGATGTTAGCGACCCATTGAGGATAGGACGTAACAGCCAGAAAGCCAACGTCGAACTGCTTCATTACTTCTGCTTTGATCTTTTCAGACATGTCAGGCCTCATTCGGCGAACTTTTTGCTTGATCGGTGGACAGTCTTCTCTTGTGGGGAGACGGTGAACCACGATGTCTGTGTCTAAACCCGGCATGTCTTCATAAGACCAAGCGAAGATTTCAACATACTCATTCAACAACTGTATCAGGCGTTCCTTGACACTCGGTTCCAGATTGGCACCCACTTGCACCTCCTTCCGGTCCTCTTCGATTCCCAAGTTGACAATTTCCAATGACTCTTCGTGCGGTAGGATGGCCCTTTCCTCTTGTTGCAGAAGTCTGGCTAGTTCCCCTGGTACTTCACAACCTTCGTCATCTTTATACTCGGCTAGATTGACCAGATCTTCAGAGTTATTGAGAGATATAGCAGAATAGTCACCCATGGAATCCGGAGTGGATGGGTACCTGCATTGGTGAGTGTGGGTGTGTGTAAGGGATAGCCATCCTTAAACAAAAAATGCAAAAGGAAAGAAAATGAACACAAGCAGTTTATCAAATGAAAAACGTCCAATGAATCATTAAACATGGCATATGGATATGAAAAATAATCAAAACCCTTACAAATGGACCTACATGCCCCGGGCAAGGCATGAGGTGAAAAGATAGTGTACGGATTGTTTGAAAGTAAATATTACAGACCAAATAGGAAATGTTTAACAGATAAATTACTGATGAATAAAAGTGATGGGGACAAAGTCTTTTGCCTCCCAGTTGCTCAATCCTCCTTTGACAGTTGGATAAATCCACTCTTCAATGTTGCTCTCCTTGTCTTCATCTTCCAAGGCGTTGATTCCGTAGGGAGAAATTTTGACTGGCGCTTTTTCAATCTTCGAACGGCGCATAGCTTTCTGGCCTGCGGCTGTGAACCCTAATCCAAATTTGTCGGTCTTATGTGGAATATCAGATAACTGCCCCCATGCTGAATTCTTCCCTTCCTTTATTGCGGCTCTTGCGTCCTCCAGAGATGCCATCCTGACCATCTGCCTTGGTGTCTCAGCTGCCAACTTCGCCACTGCTATTTCAGGAAGGACTTCTTCGAAATGTTGAAACGGCGTCTCAATGAATTCCCCTTCAACCTCCACATACCAGAAAGAATTTAAGTGGCTAATCATGTACTCTTCTTCACCATGGACAGTAATGATCTTCCCCTTGACAGGATACTTCAACATCTGATGTAAGGAGGAGGTGACTGCCCCAACATGATGTATCCAAGGCCTACCCAGCAAGCAAGAGTATGATGGACGGATGTCCATCACATAGAAAGTAGATTTAAACACCTCAGTGCCTATCTTGATGGGAATTTCAACCTCCCCATGGACCATTCTCTTCGAACCATCGAAAGCTCTGACAACAATATCACTCGGCTTCAACTCCAACCCTTCACAATCTAGTCGGTCCAAGGCCTTCTTAGGCAGTACATTCAGCGACGAACCAGTGTCGACCAAGACATGTGCGAGAGTGGTTCCTCGACACTCGACTGAAATGTGCAAAGCATCATTGTGGTTCCTACCTTTAGGAGTTAGGTCGGCATCAGAAAAACCTAATCCATTGTCCGCAATCAGGCTGGCCACACAATTTTGAAATTGATCCGCAGAGGTCTCCTGGGGCACATGGGCTGCCTTCAGGAATTTTATCAGGGCTTTAGCGTGCGCTTCTGAGCAAAGCAATAGTGCCAGCATGGAGATCTTGGAGGGGGTTTGCCCTAGCTGTTCTACCACATCGTAATCACTTCTCTTGATTATCCTCAAAATCTCATCCATTTCCTTCTTGGAGGTTTCCGGGATGACCAAGGGTTGAGCCCTCGTCCTGACGAGCTCATCTTGGATTCCCTTACCTTTGTCAGCAGCGGTAGGAGAGACAGTACTAGGAACAACAACGTCTTCAATCAAAGGAGTTCTAGCAGAAAGTTTTATTGGTGCAGGGATGACCTTGTCAGCTGATGAGGGTCCAAAGATTGCTCTTGGAGGGGCAATCTCTGGAGAAAATTTTCTCCCGCTCCTGGTAATTTTGCTAGTGCCCGCAATGTTACCAATGCTGGCTTCTTCATCATCCGAACTTTCTTCAGTTATTTCGATTTGTTTGATACCATGGTAGTAGACGTCATCGCCATAGTTCCAAGGTATCGATTTCTCAGAAACATAGGGAACAGGCCCTGGCATTGTTATCTTCAAAGGAACAGATTTCGTAGCTGGTGTAATCTTAACAGGCTTTTTGACGGCCTTGGAAAGATTGGCGTGAATGGTTATGATTGAGACATCTTCAGTATGAACTGGAACAGCAGAAACTTTTTCAAACAAAATTTGTCGACTATCCATAAGGCCTTGGATGCCTTTTTTCAGTAACGGACAATCAAACGGCAGAGAGTAACAACAATAGCAGTCTTCCTTACATCCCGGGAAGATCCCGGCCCTCAACAGGTTCAACTTAATGGTTAGCAGTGGAGTAGTCAGATCACTGACATCAGCAACATACAAATCTTCTTCAATGGCATTGACATTTCGGCCGTGCTTCGGCATGGGCGCCGATATCACATTAGGCTTCTCTGGAGCGTCAAACTCCACCTCCTTCGCCTCTATCAGGTCTTGGATCTTATGCTTGAGTACCCAACAATCATTGGTGTCGTGCCCCACACTGTCTGAATGGTAGGCGCATTTAGCATTAGCATGATAATGTGGAGAGGACGTATTCACATTCTTTGGTGCCTCCTTAATGGTGGCGAGGTTCAACTTCAACAGATGGGGAAGCACTTGCGCTGGAGTCATATTAATACGGGTGAACTACCGTTGTGGCCGTTCCACTCGTTGTTGATTTGGTCTGGACTGGTTATAACGAGGCTGCTCACTTGGAGTGTTTTGAATCATTACGGCCCCCACAGTTGGCCGACGCTCCGTCTTCCCTGCTCTCCTCTGAGAATATACCACAACTGTCTCCTTCTTAAAAGGCTTCTTCTCAACACTTGCAGCAACACCCTTCTGAATCTTTCCTGACTTAATGCCAGCTTCTATTCTTTCGCCTGTTAAGATTAAATCGGTAAACCCCGCGGAAGAGTTACCAATCAGATGATTGAAAAATGGCCCAGATAGGGTCCCTAGAAACATATCAACAAGTTCACGGTCGGTTAAAGGAGGCTGCACCCTGCCAGCCAAATCCCTCCATTTTTGTGCATATTCTTTGAATCCCTCGCTTGTTCCTAGTGACATACCCTGAAGTTGGGTACGAGTAGGAGCAAGGTCAGAATTATACTGGTATTGTTTGTAGAAAGCGGTGGCCAAATCTTCCCAATTTCGGACGCTAGTTCCCTCTAGCTGATAAAACCACTCCAACTGAGCTCCAGAAAGGCTGTCTTGAAAGAAATGAATCCAAAGGTTTTTATCTGCCGTATAGGGTTGGATCTTTCTCACGTAGGACCTGAGATGCATTTTTGGGCAGGACAACCCATCATACCTCACAAACACTGGCACCTTGAACTTTGGGGGAATCACAATCTCGGCGACCAAACCCAAGTCTTCAAAATCCAAACCCGGTACTCTTTGTAATTCCATGGCGGCCAATCTGTCTTCTAGCCCTTTGTACTTGTCATCAGCTGGAGGATATTGCTGATCAGAATAATCTTCATCCTCTTCGACCTCCTCTTCTTCCGCATCAGACTCGGAAGGTACCGCAACTCCACCTCCTTTGCTGGTTCCTTCATCAGAGATAGGAGGAAATTCCAGCACTCTCCGAGCTTCTCCGTCAAATCTTCTCCCCAAAGTAGCCACCCCGAGTCTCTTTTTCTTCTTCTTCACTGGGTCTTTGTTCCCCAATTGAGTTTTGATATCCTCCTGACCCTTAGCCAAGGTCATCAGGAGTTGCTGGAACTGTGCATTTTGAGCTTGCAGGTCTTTGACTGCTTGCTCGAGATCCATCCTACTGAAATAAACAGCAGACAGATAAGGAAACCTGGAGTGAGACCTGCTTATGCACATGATGAATGGTATGCTTATGTATGCAATGCATTCAAGGATTTAGGACATTCAAAATTGTTTCAGACAAAGAAGAACGCACGTCATATTAATAAGAAGAAATTTGTTAGTACATAAATGCCCCATGGGCCAAATATTACAAAATAACTTCTCAAGGCAAAAAGACATTGCGCATCCTCTTTGGTGCGATGTAGGTGTTGAGGGCCTCTTGCTCATGGAGTCAGCGGGTAAGCTCTAGAACCTTCTTTTCACTGGCGTAGAAGCTAGCTTCAAAAGTATTTCGTTCCTCCTTGAGCTGAATCCAACTTTTCTGCATTTCCTCCCACGATGTAGGCATGTCTGGATGTAGGATGGTGTAGGGAACCTCTCCTTCATTGACGGGCTCTTTAATCACTGGGAGTACATGAGGATAAGGCATCATTAAACTTTGGGCTCGGGCTCGTACCCACTTGAGATAGGGCTCAAGAGGGATGGAGTTCTTGTGTCCCAGAGTCTTGCTATCAACCTTGTTGGGCCTCCCCCAAGCTCTGATGAATCTTTGGCGAAGTCCTTGCGCATCGTTGTCGAAGTCAAACACTAGGTCAGGGATCAACATGTCATGAGGGCCATCCCTCCGTGCATATCCAAATTGCCTCAAAGCTAGGCAAGGGTTGTAGGTGATACCTCCTCTAATTCCAAGTAAAGGAACATTAGGGAATTCTCCACAACGATCGACGATGATGACATTTTCTCTGGACCGAGAACACCAATGCACATCAGAATGAGTAAGAGTCATCAATTGTTGGGACCACCTTGAGCCTTGGTCATTCTTCAAGACAGATTGTGGAAGGTTCGAAATAAACCACCTTGCAAGGAGAGGAGTACAACACATGAGAACACCCCTCTTTCTCATTGTTCGTGTGTAAAATGAGTGAAGAATGTCCCCAAGCAATGTTGGTATTGGATTTCTGGACAAGAAGATTTTGACGGCGTTGACATCTACCAATTGGTCAGGATTTGGGAACAAGACCAACCCATAGATAAGGAGTGCCACAATCTCTTCAAAGGCTTGTAGGTCCAATGAATTCCAACATTCTTGTGCCTTCTCAAACAAGAATTTTGCTAAGAACCCTTTGACGTCGCTTCTGGTTTCCCAATGCCCCTTGATGTCAGATGGTTGTAGATGTAATGCTCGAGCAACATCTTCCGGCTTTGGTTCCTTTTCCGTACCATTGAAGGGTAGTTGATTAAGGATAGGGATTCTTAGGAGTTGAGAAAACTCCTCCAAAGTGGGCACCAACTGATAATCATGGAAAGTGAAACAGTGGTGAAGAGGGTCAAAGAACTGGAATAGCACTTTCATCATGTCTTCTTCAATGTTGGTGTTGACTAGGCTGAGCAGTCTGCCATGTCTTTCATTGAAGGATGAGTTTTCCGGAATTCTTGAGGTGAGCTCCTTGAATTGAGGAGAGATTCGCACAAGGTTGACTTGAATGGTATTTCTGCGAGGAACTTCCATGACCTATAAAACAAAAACAAAGATGAAGATCCAAACCCTTGAAATGGTTAGTGAATGCATATGATGTTTCATGATGTTTATGATGTATGCACAAAACATATGTACAAGCAAATCACACCAAACCCTAGTTTCAGGCTTGCATGGGGTTTCATAGGTAAGTACCCTTTTGAGTGTAGTTGGCTTAAAAACCTGTCCTATAAATAGTAACCGGGTTCTAAGGAGCTCAATATCATTAGATTGTTTTCAATGTTCATTGTTTCGGTTTAGCCACTTAACTAGCGACCAAAATATTCCAAGAAAACAACCCTCAATGAGTGTAGCATCGAGTATCTACCAACTTCGGACTGCACCAAAGCCGGTCATCTCACTACCCCTAATGTAAGGCCAAGATGGTCAAGTAAGGTTCTAGGTCATTAGTGCTTAGTGTCATCACTCAGTGGCCCCGTACTCTCCTTGATTGAACTCAAGGGTTACCGGTACTCACAAATATGTCGCACTAATATAGCTATTGCTTCGACCGTGTCGGTATACCCCGCACATTTTCCACAACGTATTGCTATCTATGAATGTTTCCCAAAATCCGGGTGTAGGATTGCAAACCCAAACAATAAGAGCCAATATGTAAAGCAAACAAATCAAACAATTAGTCATGCAAGAGGGTGATCTAAGCCCTAAGGTTACTCCACTTTTAAATTTGTCCCCAGCAGAGTCGCCAGTTCTGTGATACGGTGGGAGAACTGACTATGGTTTTGCGTTTGTTTTCGCAAATGTTTCGGTTGAGCAAGAGTCGCCACCGACTTTTTATTTTATCCTAAGGAAAGGTTTAAAAAGCACAGCAAAAACCTTTGAGATTTTTCTTGGGTTCGGGGAGTAGATTATAGAAAGGGAAGGTATTAGCACCCTTTCTATCCATGGTTATCCATGGGCTCTTATGTATTTGCTTAGATCAACTTGCCTTGGTTTTCAATTGTTTGAAATGGTGCTCGGTGTGTGGTTTTGAAAATGTTTTAAAAAGATGCCTTGTATAGGCTACCCTTGTAACAATTCTTTACTCGAATGTTTTACAAAAGGTGTTTTGTCTTTTGAAAATTTGTTTCAAGGTTTTTTTTTTTGAAAGTTTGTTTTGAAAGTGTGGTTTGAAAATAGGCAAGTGTTTTCTTTTACAAATTGACAAGTACCTAAGAGTCATCTACCCTAAAGTTCTCAAAGATTTTTGTTATGTTTTAAACCTTTTGACAATTTTGTTCCACCATTGCATTTGGTGGACAATCTTGTATTAGGAGGTGAAAGGGACGGGCGCGGGTCATCGTTTAGACCATAATTGCAATAGTGCTAAGTATCTTTGGGCAATTTCTTTTTGAAAGGGACTTGATCATTTTAGGCAACTTTTCGAAAGCGTCATCGAGGGACTATGATCATTTGATTGTTTGTTTTTACCCAAAGAAACCTAACATGCAATATGGCCCAATTATTTGAAGGCAACAAAGTGGAATACCCTAGGGGTGCAAGTGTGAGATGTGTTGTCCATTTTCATGCTTTGATTATCTTGAGATTAGGTCAAGCTATTTTGTTCTTTTTATTTGCATACAAGCCCTAACTCTAGCATGGTATATTTAGAAAGCGTTTAAAGTGCGAAAAGTAAAATTCCTACACTATTACAACACAATAGGGGAAAGGGGGTACAAATGTTCAAATGGGGGGATATTTAGACAAAGAAATTAAACCTAGCTATTACATTATTTTTGGCATATTTACAAATAATTAATTGCATAAATAGAATGAAAAATAAAATAAAAATGCAAAATGCAAAGAGGGTTTTTATATGTATGAAAAAAAAAGGTATTATTTATGTTAAATAAATAAAAATAAAAAAAGTATTATTGGAGTTTTTTTTTTGTATTTTAAGGGTAAAACCCTAATTCCATTAAATAATATATATATTATTAAATTTACACAAATATTTATTTATTATGTACAAAAATAAAATAAAATGAAGTATATTTATAAAAAAAGTATTTTTTTATGTCAAATATTAATAAAATAAAAAATATCAGTATTTTTGTATTTTAACCTAAATATACTAATGAATATATATATATATATATATATATATATATATATATATATATATATATATATATATATATATATATATATATATATATATATATATATATATATATATATATATATATATATATATATATATATATATATATATATATATATATATATATATATATATATATATATATATATATATATATATATATATATATATATATATATATATATATATATATATATATATATATATATATATATATATATATATATATATATATATATATATATATATATATATATATATATATATATATATATATATATATATATATATATATATATATATATATATATATATATATATATATATATATATATATATATATATATATATATATATATATATATATATATATATATATATATATATATATATATATATGTATTAATTTCTAAATATGTATTATATATATAAATTAATAATATTTAATATTTAATAAAAAAAGTATTTTTTCTATAAAATATTTTCAGAAAGTAAAACAAAAATAAAAATGTATAAAAATGCATTTGCACTATTTTAGTATTTTAAACAAAAATATATGTATTTATTTATTTATGTATAAACTAAAAGAAAACTAAATAAATGCCTAATAAATTCAAAAATGGTGAGAAAAAATATTTTTATATTTTTGATATCATGAGAAAAAAATAAATAAGTCAATCAAAAAAGGAAAAAGTCAAAAAGTCAAAGAAATAAGCAAAATGGGCTCAGGGGGTGCAGAAGCAAATGTATGGTGCAAAAAGAAAAGTCAACACAAGCCCAGCCCATGAAGACCTTTCTTCAACCTCCAGACTTCTGTTTGAACAAAAAACACGCGCCTCTTTCTTCCATTGCAAGGTCCTGATTCCTTGAGTTTTAGCAAAAACTTCCAACATCAAAACTGTTAAGCATCTTCTCACGAATTCACACATATAAAGAACATGTTTTAACTCTCAGAAATGAGAGAGAATTTCTTCTCTCCCAATTCTTAACCTAATTTTTGTTCAAAGTTCAGACATCAAATTCTCTAAGCATACATAATATAAATGAAATCTAATTATATGGGCATGTTCAGGGCTATGATTGTGATATGTTTTCTTCATAAACCTAAAGCTAACAATACCTAACAAGAGAGATACGAGTTCATGAACTTACCTGTTCAGTTGAAGTTGTATCTGGCAATGGGGAAGCTTTCAGTGCAAGGTGATGATTGGTATAGCTTCCTTGAGGTCCAGGGATGTTATTCCAAGCTTTACTTTGTCTTGAAACTTCTTGAATCGTGCTAGAGAACTCCAACTGCAAAACAAGAAAATGAAAATGGTGGAACTGGTTAGAGGAATTACAGGTTGTGTTTTAGGTTTTGGTTAGCTTGCATTGATGCTAGGGAATGTGTTTGATGAGCTTTGGGCAAGAAATCAGGCAAGGGATGAGAGATGGTGTTCAATCTGCAGGCCTTGCCCTGTTTATGCAGTTTGAGAGTGATTCTGGGAATGGGAGTGTTTGGGAGGCAAAGGGCTCGTGTTCTAGCTTGGGTTGGATGATTAGAAAGTGTCTACAATGTTTGCTTCTGTGTTCTAATGCTGAGATGAAAGTTCTTCTATGTTATGATACTTTTCTTCACACTTAAGCAAGCAAA
The DNA here is from genome assembly GCA_948472305.1 of Vicia faba. NCBI lineage: Eukaryota > Viridiplantae > Streptophyta > Magnoliopsida > Fabales > Fabaceae > Vicia > Vicia faba. Next base: position 745,158,089 of record OX451739.1, read on the forward strand.
GCCAACTTGGTGTTTTAGGCAAGTAGGGGACCCTTAAAAATGCTGCTAACCTTGTCTTGATCAGAGTGTTTTGCTCATAATCTTGTACCAATTAGATTGTATCTGTACTTGTTGGATTTTCAATTGGACATAAAGCTTGCTTTTGCAAAAATGGCCATTTTGCTTTTTCCATAAATGGATTAAACTTGTATGTAATGCTTGAACTCAAAGAACAACACTTTAACACAATGAATATGCATTAAATTATTGAGTGTTGGATAGTTTAAGGACCTGTAATGTAGCACAAACTATGCTGACTTGAAAATGGCCTAAGTTATGAACATGTACATGATCAATTCAAAAGTGAGTTTTTGCCATATTGTGAAATTCGATTCTCCAAAGTTATGAGGTTGTTTGATGAGTTCTTGGACATTTTGGAAAGCTTGGAATGTGTACTACAATCCATATTTGAAATGAAAATTGAAATTCCAAGTGGAAGTGTATGGAAAATGGCCTTGAAGTTGGGTAGAAAACCTTGCCAAAATAGGTTAAAATTTCACTAAGTTAAGGATGGTTTAGTACCCTTATTCAAAAAATTGTAACTTAAGATACAAGCCTCATTTGGGAAAACTTTGTGAATCAAAGTTGTAGATTATGCAACAAGCTACAACTTTCATGTTTTGACTTTTGTTTGAATCCAAATGAATCTTGGTGAGAAAGTGGGGCAAAGTTGGGAAAAAATTAGGGTTTTTCATAACTTAGAAAAATTCTAAGTTATGAAAAATTCTCATTTTTAACCCTAATTTGCATTTTTTGATTTCTTGGTGAACAAGTTTCATGATTTGGCATGTTTTGATTAAAAATGAATCTTGACCCTTGATTTTGACCAAAAAGTCAAAGTTTGACTTTTCAGTATACAGTCAAAATTGATCAATTGACTGGGAAATTCAACTGTCAATATTGTGTACTTGAGATATTTTGAACTTGTTGAGCATATCAAGATAATTCCATGGGGTCCTTGAGTCCATATGTGAGCTTGGTTTGCCATTGGCTAGGTCAAACAGTCAAAAATTGCCTTTGTGCAGTCAAAACCCTAAAAATGACCATTTTGCCCTTTTGGTGATCTGATCAAATTTCTTATGGAATTGTGATCCAAACTTGATCAAATGGTTCATATGAGTTCATAATGTTGATGTGGGTCAATTTTCATGAGGTTTGACTGTCAATGGGCCACAGTTGACTTTTTCCCCAATATAGTTGATTTCTAGGTCAACTGTCTAATTGACTGGGCAAAACTTGGAATCAAGACTTGAAACTTGATAGGGATAAACTTGGGAGTCCCATATGAAGCAAGAAAGTCATCTTAGGCCTTTTAGGTCAAAACATCCTTGTGCAAACACAAACCCTAATTTGGGTCAACAGTGCAAGGAGAAATCTTGAGTAGATGAAACCCTAACTGGATCTTGATCTTCAAGGGCTTTGTGATGAGAAATCAATGATAAATGGGAGGGCAAATTTTGGGGTACAACACTATCATATTTGGAAAAAGTAGGGATATTAAACTTGTAGGGAATGACCACCACAGGAACCAAACCCAAGTCTCCAAGGTCCAAGCCAGGCACAACTTGGATCTCTACATCCTTTAGTCTGTCTTCAAGCTATTTGTATTTTTCATCTGCCGATGGATACTGTTCCTCAGAATAGTCTTTGTCATCAGTAGCTTGGTTAGCCCTAGTGCTTCTAGCTTACTCTTTTTGATTGTCTTCTTCTTCAGAAGAAGTATCTTCTTTTTGAGCTAGTTGGGCATGTCCCTTGAACTTTTTTCCTATTTTGAGGGTGACAACCTTCTTCTTAGTCTTCTTCTTACTCTCTTTGGTGAAGAGTTTTTTCAGATCTTCCTTCCCCTTGGCTAAGTTCATGAGCACTTGTTGGAACTGAGCGTTTTGAGCTTGGAGATCTTTAACTATTTGCTCTAGAGCCATCCGTTGTACCCCAAAATTTGCCCTCTCATGTTTTCAAAGGTCTTCCCTTACATGGTGGGGCACAAACCCTTGCCTAAGAAAAATAAAGTTTTTTTTGAAGATGAACAAAGTGTCTTTCGATTGGCATCTGGGAAAAGTCTTCGATTGGGTATCCAAAATCCTTCGATACAGGCTTGACTCACCAGTCTTTGATTGGGCATTTGGCACTCTTCGATCAGGCTTTGATTAGTAAGCTTCGATTAGGTGTTTGGAACCCTTCGGTCAAGCTTTGGTCTGTAAGTCTTCGATTGAGCGTTGGACCTCCTTCGATCAAGCTTTGGTGTGCAAGTCTTCGATTGAGCGTTGGACCCCTTCGATCAAGTCAATGTCACAATGCTTCGACTAGTACTTCAGAGGGTCCTTCGTCTGGAACTTCATACTTTACCTCAATCAGAACATCAGAATGAAATAACCTTCGAATGGCATTTCAGTGCAGAGTTTCTCTTAATCTAAGATCCTCTGATGAAGGAAGTTATGAACACTTCGAATCAGAACTTAGACTCATCACAAGGCCAAGGGCTGGTCGAAGTTGTCTAATAGGGAATGTTCTAAACAAATTCGAATTGGACTTTGAAGCTGGCAAAGAAGGGAGATTCGAAGGAATGAAGTAGGCTGGCATGACTAAGCAGAAACACATATCCTAACTTGTCCAGGTTCATCCAAAGTTCACAATGGCATGTGTCCCTTGCAAATATGCAATCGAAGCAGGGGGAGTCTCAATCGAAGGGGTTGTGACATCGAAACTGGAGTAGTTCGAATTGGGACTTTGAAGCAATCGAAGCAGGGGGAGTGTCATTCGAAGGGAAGTGGATCTATAAAGGGCAAGTCAGCTTTCGATTTTCATCATGTTGGAGGCCCAAACAACTCACAACAGGCTGACAGTAACGCATGAGAGCAGATTAGAACGTGATTGAATCAAATATAGCAAGTCTTTATGAAGAAATCAAATCAAATCTCTTCATCATAATGGACCAAGATTTGATACACAAATGTTGACCTAAATTCCTTGTCTATATAAACCTCATGCTCACAAACGAAAAAAAGGACACAAAAACTCTGCAGAAACGGCCATACAACTTTGAGAAAAAGCTTGAGAACCTTGGATCTGAAATTGCACTCAGGGACCTTTTCAGGATCAAACAAAGGTTCCAATCGCTTCCTTGGACCTCACTGAAGCAGTACCAATCATTCTCGTGTGATCTCCTGCCCCAAAAAGCCCTGTAAGTATTGCTCTGAACCGCCATACTTATGGAATCATAAAACTTCAATCTTGCATCATTTCATTGAAATAATTGCATATTCATACTCTGCTGTATTCTGAGACTTTTGGCATCATTGAATTATATTTTCATAGCCTGTAACGCCATGCCCAGTTCTAGGGTTCGTGTATCTCGTTTTTGGGGTTTTTAATTGCAGGAAAAATCAATGTAAATAATGGCCATGGATGAGTTCAGAGGAAAGAGACGAGTGCATTGGCACTCTTAGCTTGCGTTTACGTGGCCAAGGGAGGATTTTGGAAAGATCCTAGGAACCTTCCTGCGGATAAAAATCCGCAGGTAAACGAACCAGGTCTTGTAAAGAAGACGATTACGTGATGGAGCGTGATTGTTTCATCTGAATCAATTGCGCGTTTTTATTTTTGGCCAGGCATAATTGAATTGTTTCTATATAATGTTTAACTTCTATTCCACTAACAGGTTAACATCATGGCTCAGTTGGTAGCACGTTGGTTGAATTGTCTCTTTTGGACCTGGGTTCGAATCCCAGGTCCCCCAAACTTTGTTATCATTTTGTTTCAGGCGTTCACATGCAGCGCTTCAGGCAGGGAGCACCATATACCTCCAGATCTCAAAGGCCAGGTGTTTCCAGATCCAGATCCAGTGGTCCAGGATGAGGTTCACCATGAACCTTGGCCAACAAACGTGCAGGCAATCTGAAAGTCAAACGAGGTTGTTCGAATCTCGGCCTGGAATTGCTGAATCAACCTCCCTTCTTCAGGCCAAGCGCCCCCCAAAGTTTGCTTATGTTTTTATTTTCTTTTCATATTTCTTTTGCTTTTTATTATTATTATTATTATCAAAAACTAACTAATTAATTAACAAACTAACCTTTTTTTAATAAAAAAATCAGAAAACACGAAAAATAATATTTATTAATTTCACTTATTTATTTTTGTAAATAAACAATCAATTAATTTATTTAGTTTAATTAGTTTAATAATAACATTTTTTGCAATAAATAAAATTGATTTAGAATTAGGGTTTTGATATATTTTTACCTTTCTAATTTTATTTCTTTATTAAAATAAAACTCAAAAAAATATTTTCTTTTTTAATTGATTAATCATTAATTTAGACTTAATTCTTAAATAAAAAAGACCAAAAATATGCTTTATTCAATAAAAGGGTCAAAACCCTAAAGGAGAATCCGACTCAATTTTCTCGCGCGTATTATTTTTATCCATATATTGTAATTGCTCCGAGGATGTAATAGCTTTAACTTAGGATTTTATTTATCGCTTTTATTTACTTTTCCGCATTTAATTTTAAGGGTTTGTTTTTGGCAATGTAAATACCCGACGCCTTGTAATAGCTTAGCTTTATTTTCCGCTATTTATTTTCCGCAACCATTAACTGCTAGATCTATGAATAATAGGCTATGCATGACAAGATCTATTTTGAATTAAAATCAACCGTAGCTCACCATTAACATGTACAAAGATAATATAACTTAAAATTGACACACTCGCACATGCCACTCTTAGGGTACGCCTCACTTGGTTTCCTCGAACGTGGTCATTGAGTATAGGAAGTTTTAGAGGTCACCCTCTTGTCCAAAAATCATAAGTTGCCTCGAAACGGTTGCCTCAGATAAAATGATCTAAGACATTAGGGTTACCACTAAGGCGTCCTAACATTGCTTTAGTGACCACACGTCCCTTAATCGAATTGACCCGAAAAGCTCCAACGACGATGCTACGTACTCCTCAATAGTGGGATAGCATTGTCTAAAGGACATTTGCATTGTTTAATTCCTTTTTGAGTAGGTAGAGGTTCTTAAGTACTTGCTCTTTTGAAAACAAAAACAAAACTTTTCACACTTACACTCTCTTCAAAACAAAAACTCTTTTCAAACCCACAAACACAAAGAAAAGAAAACTTTTGAAAACATAGTGAGCAAGTACCTAAGAGCCCGTGGATAACCACAGATAGAAAGGGTGCTAACACCTTCCCTTTCTATAATCTACCTCCAGAACCCGAGAAACATCTCGAAAAGGAATTTTTCTGTGCTTTTGTCCTTTCCTTGTTGGATAAAATAAAAGACGGTGGCGACTCTTGCTTACCGCGACATTTGCAAAAACAAACGCAAATGCGAACCAGCATTCCAAAACAGTCAGTTCTCATTCCCATCGATCACAGAACTGGCGACTCTGCTGGGGATATTTTATAAGTGAGGTGTACCTTAGGATTAGATCACTATGTTTTCAATTGTATGCTTTGTATGCTTTTAATTTTGTGGGCTTGTATCGGAGTTCTATAGATCATAACCCGGATTTGGGAAACATTCATAGATAGTAATACGTTGTGGAAACTGTGCGGGGTATACCGACACGGTTGAAGCAATAGCTATATTAGTGCGACATATTTGTGAGTACCGGTAGCCTTTGAGTCAATCAAAGAGAATACGGGGCCGCTGAGTGATGTCACTAAGCACTAATGACCTAGAACCTTACTTGACCATCTTGGCCTTTTTTAGGGGTAGTGAGATGACCGACTTTGGTGCAGTCAGAAGTTGGTAGATACTCGATACTACACTCATTGAGGATTGTTTTCTTGGAATATTTTGGTTGCTAGTTCAGTGGCTAAACCAAAACGATGAACATAGAAAACAATCCAATGATATTGAGCTCCTTAGAACCCGGTTACTATTTATAGGACAGGTTTTGAGCCAACTACACTCAAGAGGGTACTTACCTATGAAACCTCATGCAAGCCTGAAACTAGGGTTTTTGTGTGACTTGCTTGTACATGTGTTTGTGCATACATCATGAACATCATAAAGCATCATATGCATCCTCTAACCATTTCAAGGGTTTAGATATTCATCTTTGTTCTTTTTTTGCAGGACATGGAGTCTCTCCGCAGGAAAACAATTCAAGTCAACCTTGTAAGGATCCCTCCTCAACTCAAGGAGCTTACATCCAGGATTCCCGAGAATTCCCTCTTCAGTGAAAAACATGGTAGACTCCTCAGCTTGGTCAACACCAACATTGAAGAAGACATGATGAAAGTTCTCTTCCAGTTCTTTGACCCCCTACACCACTGTTTCACATTCCCCGATTATCAATTGGTGCCTACTTTGGAGGAATTTTCTCAACTCCTGAGAATTCCTATTCTTTATCAACTACCCTACAACGGTACGGAAAAGGAACCAAAACCTGAAGATGTTGCTCAAGCATTATGCTTACAACCATCCGACATCAAGGGGCATTGGGAAACCAGAAGGGGTGTCAAGGGATTCTTGGCAAAGTTTCTGTTTGAGAAGGCACGAGAATGCTAGAATTCTCTTGATCTACAAGCCTTTGAAGAGATTGTGGCACTCCTTATCTATGGGCTGGTTTTGTTCCCAAATCCTAATCAACTTATAGATGTGAATGCCGTCAAGATTTTCATATCCAAGAATCCCATACCTACATTGCTTGGGGACATCCTCCACTCATTTTACACACGAACAATGAGGAAAAGAGGTGTTCTCATGTGTTGTACTCCTCTCCTAGCAAGGTGGTTTATTTCTCACCTTCCACAATCAGTTTTGAAGAATGAGCAGGGTTTAAGGTGGTCACAACGGTTAATGACCCTCACACATTCTGATGTTCATTGGTGTTCTCGGTCCAGAGAAAATGTCACCATCATTGATCGTTATGGAGAATTTCCTAATGTTCCATTACTCGGAATTAGGGGAGGCATTACTTACAACCCCTGTCTAGCTTTGAGACAATTTGGATATGCTCGGAGGGATGGCCCTCATGACATGCTGATTCCTGACCTAGTTTTTGACTTCGACAATGATGCGCAAGGACTTCGACAAAGGTTCATCAGAGCTTGGAGGATGCCTAACAAAGTGGATAGTAAGACACTGGGACACAAGAATTCCATCCCCCTTGAGCCTTACCTCAGGTGGGTACGAACCCGCGCCCAGAGTCTTATGATGCCTTACCCCCACATTCTCCCCTTGATCAAAGAGTCAGTTATGGAAGGAGAGGTTCCATACGCCATCCTACATCCTGACATGGCAACATCATGTGAAGAAATGCAAAAGAGTTTGATCCAACTCAAGGAAGAACATAATACTTTTGAAGCCAACTTCTATGCCAGTGAGAAGAAGGTTTTAGAGCTTACCCGCCGACTTCACGAGGAGGAGACCCTCAACACTTACATCGCTCCAAAAAGGATGCACAATGTCTTTTTACATTAAGAATTTTGTAATATTTCGCCCATGGGGCACTTATGTACTAACAAATTTCTTCTTAATATGACGTGTGTTCTTTTTTTGTCTGCAACAAATTTGAATTTTTGAACCCTTGAATGCATTACATAGCATACCATTCATCATATACATAACAAGTCTCCCAGTACAGGTCTCTTATCTTCTTCGCTGTTTATTTCAGCAATCATCATGTTTACTGAACCTTCCACTGAGCAAGCTATCAAAGCCCTCTAGGCCCAGAATGCCCAATTTCAAGAGTTGGTCATGAGCCTAGCTAAGGGTCAGCAGGACTTGAAGACCCTGATTCTGAAAGAGAGGAAGAAGAAGAAGAAGAGGACCGTCCTGTTCAACACTGGACGCAGATTTAGAAACGGGCTGCAGAATGAAGTTGATTTGACCACCTCATCTGGAGGGAAAGACAGTCCACAAGAAAGGAGGGCCCCTAGCCCTATGGTCTCCGACAACGAGATGGACTATGATGAAGAACAGTATCCTCCTGCTGAGGATAAGTACAAACAGCTGGAAGACCGTTTGAGCGCTATGGAGATACAAAAGGTGCCCGGTCTGGACTTCAGAGATCTAGGTCTATCATCTGGGGTGGTGATTCCCCATAAGTTCAAGGCACCTGCCTTTGCCAAGTATGACGGAGCTTTCTGTCCAAAGCTGCACCTCCGGTCATATGTAAGGAAGATCTAGCCTTACACTGCTGATAAGAACTTGTGGATCCATTTCTTTCAAGACAGTCTCTCAGGGAGTCAGCTTGAGTGATTCTATCAGCTGGATGGAGCCAGTATCCGTAGCTGGGAAGATTTGGCTACTGCATTCTATAGGCAGTATCAGTATAACTCCGACCTTGCTCCTACGCGCACCCAACTCCAGGGTATGTCAATAGGGACGAGTGAAGGATTTAAAGAGCATGCTCAAAAATGGAGAGACCTTGCCGGAAGGGTGCAACCACCTTTAGCTGATCATGAACTTGTTGATATGTTTTTAGGGACCCTGTCCGGTCCATTCTTTAACCATTTAATTGGAAGCTCTTCAGCCGGGTTTACAGACCTTATCTTGACTGGTGAGAGGATTGAAGCTGGTATTAAGGTTGGGAAAATATAGAAGGGTGCCTCATCGAGCACCGAGAAGAAACCATTTAAGAAAGAGTCTAGTGATGTCTACAGTTCAAGAAGACAGAATAGATCTGAACACCGCCAAGATGCCAACGCGGTTGTTATTTCAAAACCTGCTGGTACTCCTCAGCATCACAACCAACAAAGGGATGAGAGACCTCGAAGGAAATTCACCCGTCTCAGCATGACTTTGTCTCAGATTCTGCCACAGTTGTTGAAGACCAATCTGGTGACTCTAAGGGAAGCCCCAAAGAATCCAAATACAACGTCATCAAAGTATAACCCCAACACCCACTGTGCTTATCACTCTGAGAGCCCGGGGCATAATACGAATGATTGTTGGACTTTGAAGAATAAGGTCCAAGATTTGATTGATGCAAAGGAGATTGAGTTTGGGGCGCCCGAGAGGCCCAATGTTGTAACTGCTCCCATGCCCAAGCATGGAGTGAATGCTGTAGAGGAAGACTTGTTTGTAGTTTCCGTGGATGATATTGTTACCCCTCTGATGACTGTCAAGAAGAACCTGTTACTAGCCGGTTTATTTCCGGGTTGTGGTGAAGGTTGCCATATGTGTTCTGTTTTACCTACTGGTTGCCCATTCCTGAAGTCAGGTATCCAAAACCTGATGGATAGTAAAGAGATTCTGTTTAAGAAGACTGCTGTTCCATCCGTTCATTCTGAAGAAGTTGCCATCATTACCATTTTCGACAATTCTTCCAAGGCTCCCTCGAGAACGCCTGTTAGAATTACATTTGTTCCGAAGATCGCACCTATAATCATCACTGTTCCGGGGCCCATCCCCTATACCTCTGACAAAGCTGTCCCTTGGCATTATGGGGCAGATGTTTATGTTCTTGGAGTTAAGCAAGAGTTTGATGCTGATACCAGCGTCGACAACATTACTGGACCTGCTAAAGTCACCCGCAGCGGTAGACTTTTCTCACCTGATATTGCTCCACCAACTGTCTGAAGACCTGTTATCATTACGCCTGCAAGTGTACCTACTTCCGTTCCTAATCAAGTTCCTATCCTTACCCCTATCTCTGAGTCATCTGACGCTCGGGGCAAAGGGATCGCCACTGATGTGCCTTCCCAGACGGAGGCACCGAAGACCATCACTGTCGAAGCTTCCAAACAAGAGATGGAAGAGATTCTGAAGATTATTAAGAAAAGTGATTATAACGTAGTTGAGCAGCTGTGGCAAACCCCATCCAAGATTTCTATGTTGTCACTGTTGTTGTGTTCAGAGGCCCATGCCAAGGCTCTGATTACCTTCTTGAAAACGGCCCACGTGCCACAAGAGACATCAGCTGATTAGTATACCGATTGTGTGGCCAATTTAACTGCTGATAATGGTTTGGGTTTCTCCGACGCTGATCTGACTGCTAAAGGGAAGAACCATAATGATGCCCTGCATGTCTCTATTGAATGCAGGGGCACTACTCTTGCACATGTGTTGGTTGACATTGGTTCCTCATTGAACGTCTTGCCAAAGAAAGCTCTAGACAGGCTGGATTGCGAAGGTTTGGAGCTAAAGCCGAGTAACATTGTTGTCCGGGCCTTTGATGGGTCTAAAAGGATGGTGCATGGTGAGGTTGATATTCCAATCAAAGTTGGTTCTCAGGTCTTCAATTCTATATTCTACGTGATGGACATTCGGCCATCCTATTCTTGTTTGCTGGGTCGTCCATTGATCCACAAAGCTGGAGCCGTAACCTCAACGCTCCACCAAAAGTTGAAGTACCTGGTCAGAGAGAAGATTGTGACAGTTCAAGGGGAGGAGGAGTACTTGGTCAGCCACCTCAACTCGTTCCGGTACATAGAGATGGATGGGGAGTTCATTGAGACCCCATTTCAACACTTTGAAGAAATTCCTCAGACACTGGCATCAGCTGAGACTGTGGTTGAAGATTCTCCTATGAAGATGGCTTCCTTAAAGGATGCCCGGGCTGTTATTGAGAAGGAAGCTCAAAGGGCTGTTCGTAGTGCAAGGATTGGAAGACCTCCCGTGTTCATCAGCAACTCGGGAGTAAATGCCATCGAAGATGACGTAAAGGAGTCTGAATTCGACAGCTGGATCTACCCTACGACCAATGGTGGACCAAGCAACTGGATAGCAAAGGACTTCATCCCTATTACTTTTGTTACCCAGTAATGAACCCTTTGTTTTGAATTTGTAACAGACAATATTGTGAAACTTTATGGCTCGGTGTCTTACAAGGGGCACCGTGGCTTCATTTGTGAGGGCTTTTGTGTGCCATTTTCATATATCATTAATAAAAGCATTGGAAGTTTTTGCATTTCAAATTTTGTGCTCCTTGTCTTTCTTTATTATATATTGAAAAACAGCTATTTTACACACACTCATATATACAGGTCTCAATCCACTCTGGATCTCACTGGTAACGACTCTGCTACTGCCAGTTATGACTTCGAAAATCCGATCAACTTAGCCGAAGACGAAGGTGAAGATGATTGCGAAGTGCCTGCTGAACTTGCAAGACTGCTACTCTAGGAAGAGAGGGCCATTCAGCCACATGAAGAGCTAGTGGAAACAGTGAACCTGGGTACTGAGACAGACAAAAAGGAAGTCAAGATCGATGCAAATCTGGAGCTTAGTGTGAAACAGCGGTTGATTCAGATGATGCATGACTATGTTGAGATCTTTTCCTGGTCCTACGAAGATATGCCTGGGTTGGATACCGATATTGTGGTTCATCGCTTGCCTACCAAGGAAGACTGTCCTCCGGTAAAACAGAAGGTTCGCCGTATGCGTCCAGAGATGTCTGAGAAAATCAAGGCCGGAGTTATGAAACAGTTTGACGCCGGTTTTCTAGCAGTAACTTCTTACCCTCAGTGGGTTGCCAATGTGGTTCCGGTACCGAAGAAGGATGGTAAGGTCTGAATGTGTGTCGACTACAGGGATTTGAACAGGGCAAGCCTTAAGGATGAATTTCCTTTGCCTCACATCGACGTTCTGGTTGACAATACTGCTCAGCACAAGGTGTTCTCCTTTATGGATGGTTTCTCCGGTTATAATCAAATCAAGATGGCTCCTGAAGACATGGAGAAGACCACTTTTATTACTCAGTGGGGTACCTTTTGCTACAAGGTCATGCCTTTTGGGTTGAAAAATGCTGGGGCAACATACCAGCGTGCCATGGTTGCTTTGTTTCATGACATGATCCATCATGAGATTGAAGTATACGTCGATGATATGATTATGAGGTCCCAAACTGAGGAGGAACACCTTGACCATCTACATAAGCTGTTTGACAGGTTGAAGTTATACAAGCTGAGATTGAACCCAAACAAATGCACCTTCGGGGTACGGTCCGGTAAGCTGCTGGGTTTTGTTGTAAGCGACAAAGGTATTCAAGTGGACCCTGCCAAAGTGAAAGCCATACAAGAGATGCCAGCTCCCAAGACAGAGAAGGAGGTCAGAGGCTTTATAGGACGACTGAACTATATTGCCCGATTCATCTCGCAACTAACTGCCACTTGTGAGCCAATCTTCAAGCTACTGAAGAAAGATCAAGTGGTACGTTGGAACGATGAATGCCAGGTCGCTTTCGAAAGAATCAAAGAGTATCTCCAGGAGCCACCTATTCTTATGCCACCAGTTGACGGGAGACCTTTGATTTTATACTTGACAGTACTTGACAACTCAATGGAGTGTGTGCTGGGGAAGCATGACGAGTCTGGCCGAAAAGAGCATGCTATTTATTACCTTAGCAAAAATTTTACCGACTGTAAGACCCGATACTCACTGCTCGAGAAAACTTACTGCGCTTTGGCATGGGCTGCTCGCCGGCTGAGACAGTATATGTTGACTCACACTACTCTGTTGATTTCAAAGATGGATCCAATCAAGTATATCTTCGAAAAGCCCGCCTTGTCCGGAAGAATAACAAGATGGCAGATGATCTTGACTGAGTATGACATACATTACACGACTCAAAAAGCAATCAAGGGAAGTGTAGTGGCAGACCATTTGGCAAATCAGGCAGTGGATGATTACCAGTCTATGAACTTTGAATTTCCAGACGAGAATATCATGTTAATAACTGATTGTGAAACACCTGGACCAGATGAAGGACCTGAGGAAGGATCCCGATGGTCTATGCATTTTGATGGAGCTTCGAACACTTTGGGTAATGGCATTGGCGCTGTGATCATATCTCCTAAAGGCTCACATACTCCACTTACCGCCCGACTATGTTTCATCTGCACCAACAACATGGCGGAGTATGAAGCATGCATTATGGGTCTTCGAGCTGCAATTGACCTAAGGATTAAGTTTCTGAGTGTCTTCGGAGATTCCGATCTCGTGATCAGTCAGATCAAAGGAGAGTGGGATACGAAACACCCAAATCTTATTCCTTACAAGGAGTATGTATTGACGTTGCTTCCCCATTTCGAGGAGATAACCTTTGAACACTTCCCAAGAGAGGAGAATCAGTTGGCGGACACGCTAGCTACGATGTCTTCTATGTTCAAAGTCAAGTGGGACAACGAGGCTCCCCGGATCATTATTTGGAAATTGGATGAACCTGCACATTGCTGTGATCTTGAGACCGAAGAGGTAACAGAAAAGCCTTGGTATCATGAAGTGAAGAGGTACCTTGAAACTCAAGAATACCCTGAGGGTGCCTCTGTTAATGACAAGAAGTTTCTGAGAAGGTTCGCGGCAAAGTTCTTCATCAGCAATGGCATTCTTTACAAACGTAACCATGATTCAACCTTACTGCGTTGCATGGATAAAATTGAAGCAGAAAGGATCATGGCAGAGCTGCGTGAAGGTACTTTTGGAACTCATTCCAGTGGACATACCATGGCAAAGAAAATCCTTCGGGTAGGATATTACTGGTCCACAATGGAAGCCGACTGTTATCAGCATTCTCGGACATGTCAGAAGTGCCAGGTCTATGCTGATAAGGTGCATATTCCTCCAGTTCCTCTGAATGTTTTGACAGCACCTTGGCCTTTTGCAATGTGGGGCATTGATATGATCGGCGAGATCAGACCTACGGCATCCAACGGGCATCGTTTCATCCTGGTAGCGATTGATTACTTTACGAAGTGGGTTGAAGCAGCTTCCTTTGCTACGGTAACCAAGAACGTCGTGGCACGGTTCATTCGGCATAACCTGATCTATCGATACGGTGTACCAGAGAGGATCATTACGGACAATGGTACCAATCTTAACAACAAGATGATCACTGAGCTCTGCGAGCAATTCAAGATACATCATCATAACTCTTCTCCCTACCGGCTGAAGATGAATGCGGCTGTAGAAGCAGCTAATAAGAACATTAAGAAGATTGTGCAGAAGATAACAGTGACATACAAAGACTGGCACGAGATGTTACCGTTTGCTCTTCATGGGTACCGTACCTCAGCACGGACGTCAACAGGGGCAACACCCTATTCCTTGGTTTATGGCATGGAGGCAGTGTTGCCTATTGAAGTTTAGATACCCTCTCTTCGGATCATAAAGGATGCAGGTTTGAGCAAAGACGAATGGATCCAGACCCGACTTGATCAACTGAATCTAGCCGACAAAAAGAGACTTACTGCTATTTGTCATGGTCAGACGTACCAAAAACGAATGATCAAGGCATTTAACAAGAAAGTCAGACGACAAGAGTATCAAGTCGGGGACCTGGTAATCAAGCGCATTATTCTACCTCAAGGTGATCCCAGGGGCAAATGGACCCCTACTTACGAATGGCTATTTGTGGTTAGGAACATTTTCTCAGGAGGAGCGATGATTCTAACCACCATGGATGGTGACGACCTTCCTCACCCTGTCAATGCAGACATAGTAAAAAGATACTACGCATAATCAAAGACCCGCTAGGTTGACTGGCCTAGGCAAAAATAAGGTTTTCCCTGCGAACCAAAAGGGTTCGGGTAAAAATAAGGGATGAAAATAAAAAAAGTCTGTACACCCGGCAAGTCGAAAACCTGAAAAGGCGGCTTGGGCAAAAATGGGTATCCCGGTGGACTGAAAACCCGAAAGGGCGGTCCAGGAAAAAGTTAGGGATTAAAGCGTAACACTATGTCTCATTGGATCACCTCGCATTCGGACTTCGGTATCAACTATCAGGCTCGGACGACACTAGTCAATCAAATTCATCTTCAACTAAGCAGCGAAGTGATGAGATGCTTGAAGATATAAAGGCAATAGCAGAGCTGGAACCCAGTGGGACTATTCACATAGCTGTTTTGTTTTCTTTTCACAAATTGTATAAATTCTATTTGTTCGGCGGCGTTCTCTTACTAGGACGTCAGCCTCTTGTACAAAACGCCTATTTACAGGCCAAACTTCAAAATCAATACAAATTCATTTTCAGACAAATTTCAAACTGTTTTGTTTTGCAAAGAACGTCCAATGTTCATTTTTGATATATGCATCTGACCTTAATTGCTGCTCATAAATATTTACATGCGAAATAAAGGACAAATTACGGGTGATATCAGAAGTAGGGGCAATAAGAATCGTCTGAGCTGTCTAGTTGCTTTGTCCACCAAGGTACCAAGGTAGGTTCAGCTGAAGAACGTGACTAAGATACTTTCACTTCCCGCAGAGTAAAACAGTAACGGTAGCTCTCCCCCACTGAGACTCGCAATCATGAATGAATCAGCAATACTCTCCCCAAGCAAGTTAGTCTACCGTCAGCCCCAAAAAGGCTTGGTATCCCCAGAAGATCTTAGTATTCCCAAGCGGAGTATAAAGATATTCTCCAGCAAGCGTAAGAGCATCCCCGACAGTCTTAATATTCCTCAACAAAATATAAGAATGTTCCCCGGCGGAATACAAAATACCACAATGGAGTCGTTTCCCCAGCGCAGTCTAAAAAAGCTTCCTCGCCAGAGTCAAATCATCTTACCTAGTAGATTCTGGAAGCTTGTCCCATGCAGAATACAAATGTATCTCCCCAGCCGAATTCAGAGGTTATCCTCACAAGAGTCTAACCGGGTTATCCTCAGCAAGTTGCAACTGAAAGATCATCCCCAGCGAAGTTCTTTCTATCCCCAACGGAGTTCATCAAAATCCCCAACAGAGCTTATCTACAGAATCCCCAGCGGAGTTTATCATTAAAATCTCAGCAAGGTATCTCTTCTCCACAGAGTAATTACCCGCAGAGTAATCTCTTCACCAGTTTATTCCCCAACAGAGTCATCCTCTCTTGCAAGTTTATTCTTGCAATCATCTTCGTTCATCATCCCCAGCGGAAATGAAGAACTCAACTCTATTCTCCAGCAGCTCCGGGATTTATTTTCCCCAGCTAAAACATTACATTTCCATACATCATGATACATGCATAAACACATCATACCATACAATCTCATTTATGTTGGGAACATCATTGCTTGATCCATATCATGCATTGCATATGACTGACCTTTAC
Organism: Vicia faba; assembly: GCA_948472305.1. Taxonomy (NCBI): domain Eukaryota; kingdom Viridiplantae; phylum Streptophyta; class Magnoliopsida; order Fabales; family Fabaceae; genus Vicia; species Vicia faba. The sequence goes on from OX451739.1 coordinate 745,174,115, forward strand.
CTTTCAGGAAGGATGCAGTTAAATTCTCAGCCATATCAAAAGGCCGTCTCTGGTCCAGTTAAATCGATTCCTAAAGATTTTTCTAATGCCGATCCAGTTGAAGATATTCCAAGACCTTCTCTGGTCCAGTTAAATCGATTCCTAAAGATTTTTCTGAGGCGAAGCCAGTCAATGGAGACAAAATCAGTTAAATCGATTCCTAAAGATTTTTCTGAAGCAAAGCCAGTCAATGGAGACAAAATCAGTTAAATCGATTCCTAAAGATTTTTCTGAGGCAAAGCCAGTCAATGGAGACAAAATCAGTTAAATCGATTCCTAAAGATTTTTCTGAGGCAAAGCCAGTAAATGGAGACAAAATCAGTTAAATCGATTCCTAAAGATTTTTCTGTGGCCAAACCTGTCAATAAAGACAACCTCTCAAAAGAAACAACCTGTCAATGGAGACAACCTGTGAATAGAGAAAACATGTCAATGAAGACAATTCGTCAAAGGAGACACCCCGTCAAAAGAGACAACCCATCAATAGAGACAATTCGTCAAAGGAGACACCCCGTCAAAAGAGACAACCCGTCAACGAAGACAAAACCACCTACCAACAATCCCCAAATGGCATCTGTAAGCCCATTCCCGACATCACAATGCTGATACTACACCATGCGAGTGCAAATTTCTGGGCACTCTAGTGTTCAATTATCTTCCACCTTCGGATCACGAAAGGCTCGAAAGCCAATCTATATCCTCAGGTTTAAGAAAATTGAACAGGGGCAACTGTTGTACCCCAAAATTTGCCCTCTCATGTTTTCAAAGGTCTTCCCTTACATGGTGGGGCACAAACCCTTGCCTAAGAAAAATAAAGTTTTTTTTGAAGATGAACAAAGTGTCTTTCGATTGGCATCTGGGAAAAGTCTTCGATTGGGTATCCAAAATCCTTCGATACAGGCTTGACTCACCAGTCTTCGATTGGGCATTTGGCACTCTTCGATCAGGCTTTGATTAGTAAGCTTCGATTAGGTGTTTGGAACCCTTCGATCAAGCTTTGGTCTGCAAGTCTTCGATTGAGCGCTGGACCTCCTTCGATCAAGCTTTGGTGTGCAAGTCTTCGATTGAGCGCTGGACCCCTTCGATCAAGTCAATGTCACAATGCTTCGACTAGTACTTCAGAGGGTCCTTCGACTGGAACTTCATACTTTACCTCAACCAGAACATCAGAACGAAATGACCTTCGAATGGAATTTTAGTGTAGAGTTTCTCTTAATCTAAGATGCTCTGATGAAGGAAGTTCTAAACACTTCGAATCAGAACTTAGACTCATCACAAGGCCAAGGGCTGGTCGAAGTTGTCTAATAGGGAATGTTCTAAACAAATTCGAATTGGACTTTGAAGCTGGCAAAGAAGGCAGATTCGAAGGAATGAAGTAGGCTAGCATGACTAAGCAAAAACACATATCCTAACCTGTCTAGGTTCATCCAAAGTTCACAATGGCATGTGTCCCTTGCAAATATGCAATCGAAGCAGGGGGAGTCTCAATCGAAGGGGTTGTGACATCGAAACTGGAGTAGTTCGAATTGGGACTTTGAAGAAATCGAAGCAGGGGGAGTGTCATTCGAAGGGAAGTGGATCTACAAAGGGCAAGTCAGCTTTCAATTTTCATCATGTTGGAGGCCCAAACAGCTCACAACAGGCTGGCAGTAACGCATGAGAGCAGATTGGAACGTGATTGAATCAAATATAGCAAGTCTTTATGAAGAAATCAAATCAAATCTCTTCATCATAATGGACCAAGATTTGATACACAAATGTTGACCTAAATTCCTTGTCTATATAAACCTCATGCTCACAAACGAAAAAAACGACACAAAAACTCTGCAGAAACGACCATACAACTTTGAGAAAAAGCTTGAGAACCTTGGATCTGAAATTGCACTCAGGGACCTTTTCAGGATCAAACAAAGGTTCCAATCGCTTCCTTGGACCTCACTGAAGCAGTACCAATCATTCTCGCGTGCTCTCCTGCCCCAAAAAACCCTTTAAGAATTGCTCTGAACCACCATAATTATGGAAGAGTAAAACTTCAATCTTGCATCCTTTCATTGAAATAATTGCATATTCATACTCTGTGCTGTATTCTGAGACTTTTGGCATCATTGAATTTTATTTTCATAGCCTGTAACGCCATGCCCAGTTCTAGGGTTCGTGTATATCATTTTGGGGTTTTTAATTGCAGGCAAAATCAATGTAAATAATGGCCATGGATGAGTTAAGAGGAAAGAGACGAGTGCATTGGCACTCTTAGCTTGCGTTTACGTGGCCAAGGGAGGATTTTGGAAAGATCCTAGGAACCTTCCTGCGGTTAAAAATCTGCAGGTAAACGAACCAGGTCTTGTGAAGAAGACGATTACGTGGTGGAGCGTGATTGGTTCATTTGAATCAATTGTGCATTTTTATTTTTGGCCAGGCATAATTGAATTGTTTCTATATAATGTTTAGCTTCTATTCCACTAACAGGTTAACATCATGGCTCAGTTGGTAGCACGTTGGTTGGATTGTCTCTTGGGACCTGGGTTCGAATGCCAGGTCCCCCAAACTTTGTTATCATTTTGTTTTAGGCGTTCACATGCAACGCTTCAGGCAGGGAGCACCATATACCTCCAGATCTCAAAGGCCAGGTGGTTCCAGATCCAGATCCAATGGTCCAGGATGAGGTTCACCATGAACCTTGGCCAACAAACGTCCAGGCAATCTGAAAGTCAAACGAGGCTGTTCGAATCTGGGCCTGGAATTGCTGAATCAACCTCCCTTCTTCAGGCACAACGCCCCCCAAAGTTTACTTATGTTTTTATTTTCTTTTCATATTTCTTTTGCTTTTTATTATTATTATTATTATCAAAAACTAACTAATTAATTAACAAACTAACCTTTTTTTTATAAAAAAATCAGAAAACACGAAAAATAATATTTATTAATTTCACTTATTTATTTTTGTAAATAAACAATCAATTAATTTATTTAGTTTAATTAGTTTAATAATAACATTTTTTGCAATAAATAAAATTGATTTAGAATTAGGGTTTTGATATATTTTTACCTTTCTAATTTTATTTCTTTAATTAAAATAAAACTCAAAAAAATATTTTCTTTTTTAATTGATTAATCATTAATTTAGACTTAATTCTTAAATCAAAAAAGACCAAAAATATGCTTTATACAATAAAAGGGTCAAAACCCTAAAGGACAATCCGACTCAATTTTCTCGCGCGTAATATTTTTGATCCATATATTGTAATTGCTTCGAGGATGTAATAGCTTTAACTTAGGATTTTATTTATCGCTTTTATTTACTTTTCCGCATTTAATTTTAAGGGTTTGTTTTTGGCGATGTAAATACCCGACGCCTTGTAATAGCTTAGCTTTATTTTCTGCAATTTATTTTCCGCAACCATTAACTGCTAGATGTATGAATAATAGGCTATGCATGACAAGATCTATCTTAAATTAAAATCAACCGTAGCTCACCATTAACATGTACAAAGATAATATAACTGAAAATTGACACACTCGCACATGCCACTCTTAGGGTACGCCTCACTTGGTTGCCTCGAACGTGGTCATTGAGTATAGGAAGTTTTAGAGGTCGCCCTCTTGTCCAAAGATCATAAGTTGCCTCGAAACGGTTGCCTCAGATAAAATGATCTAAGACATTAGGGTTACCACTAAGGCGTCCTAACATTGCTTTAGTGACCACACGTCCCTTAATCGAATTGACCCGAAAAGCTCCAACGATGATGCTACCTACTCCTCAATAGTGGGATAGAATTGTCTAAAGGACATTTGCACTGTTTAATTCCTTTTTGAGTAGGTAGAGGTTCTTAAGTACTTGCTCTTTTGAAAACAAAAACAAAACTTTTCACACTTACACTCTCTTCAAAACAAAAACTCTTTTCAAACCCACAAACACAAAGAAAAGCAAACTTTTGAAAACATAGTGAGCAAGTACCTAAGAGCCCGTGGATAACCACGGATAGAAAGGGTGCTAACACCTTCCCTTTCTATAATCTACCTCCCGAACCCGAGAAACATCTCGAAAATGAATTTTTCTGTGCTTTTCTCCTTTCCTTGTTGGATAAAATAAAAGACGGCGGAGACTCTTGCTTACCGCGACATTTGCAAAAACAAACGCAAACGCGAACCAGCATTCCAAAACAGTCAGTTCTCATTCCCACCGATCACACCATCTCTACTGAAATAAACAGTAAGCAGATGAGAAACCCGTGTGGGGAAAACCTGTTATGCATAATATGTGGATGCAATGTTTTCAAGGATCTCATGGGGGTAAACACAAGAAGATGTTAGAAGTTGAACTTTGACTGCAACTCTGAGTGAAGAACTTCGTATTGTTGAATGTCCTTCCACGAGAATCAAGCCCACCATGTCAAGTGGGCCACAGCCCTTGACTCAAAGTAATGTGCTTTGGTTTTTGACGGCATTTGGTTAGAAGGAAATATATCCTCTTGCCCCTTGATAGACGTTTGGTTCAACATGTCCCTGCATCATAGGCCCTTGAGATCCTTGAAATGATTATTGAAAATGCTATGATATGATGTCATGATGTTATGTACAAGTATGCAAAGCGAACAAGTTATTATGTACAAATAATCATATACATACAAAGCAAACAAATCCTTAGGTTTAGGCTTGCATGGGGTTTGTAGGTAAGTACCCTCTTGAAGTTTAGTTGACTCAACCTGTCCTAGTAATAGTAACCGGGTTCTAGGGGATCTCAATATCACTGATCTTTCTTCATTGGACATTGTCTCATTACAATCAATCTTTTCTTGCGGGCGAGATATCCCAAAAGTTCGATCTCAATGAGCATAGCATCGAGTATCAACGCATCTTTGGTCGGAACCAAAGCCAACTATCTCACTACTTCCTAATGGCCAAGTTGTTCAATTAAAGGTTCTAAGGTCATTTAGTGCTTCATGACACCACACAGTGGCCCCGTATTCTCCTTGATTGACTCAAGGGCTACCGGTACCAACAAATGTGTCACACTATCATAGCCATTGCTTCAACCATGTCAGTATATGCCGCACAACCCCCGCGATTTATTGCTACCTACCTAAAAGGTGCCCCAGATCCGGGTGTAGGATCTTTTTAGTAACAACCCAAACAAAACCCATAAATGTAAGTCAAACAATGAAATCAAGTAAAGGTGATCTAGCCCTAAGGTAACCTCACTTTTAAGTATTTCCCCAGCAGAGTTTCCAGTTCTATAATACGGTGGAAGAACTGACTCGGTTGTTTTGTGTTTGATCATAATTGTTGTGGATAGCAAGATTCGCCACCGACTTTTCTTTTATCCAATAAGGAAAGGGTGAAAAGAACAGGAAAGATCTTTGAGTTGTTTTCTTGAGTTCGGGGGGTAGATTATGAAAAGGGAAGGTATTAGCATCCTTTTCATCCATAGTTATCTACGGGCTCTTAGTTGCTTGCTAGGTCACTTGCTTTGTTTAAAAAATGTGCTTTGTGATGTGGGTTTGAAAATATTTTGAAAACGTCTTTATAATGATTCTCGTCTCTATAAGAATGCATACAAAGTGTTCGTTTTGAAAATAGTTCAAAGAGATGTTTGTTGTGGAAGATGTTTTTGAAAGTGATTTTGAAAAGTGCCTTTGTAATAATTCTCGTCTCTATAAGAATGTGTACAAAGTGTTTTTGACTTTTGAAAATGTTTCAATTGAACGTGTTGGTGTGAAAATTGTTTTTGTTGTGAGCAAGCAAGCAACTACGAGCATCCTACCTACTCAAAGGTTTTTTTGTTCTTTTCCTCCTCCTTTAGATGTTGCTATCTTACCATTGATTGATAAGAAGCCCCATTGTCTGATGTGAAGGGGCGGGCGTGGGTCGTCTGTATAGTCATAGAAGGCAACCTATGAGACGTTTTAGCAATTTTCATTTAGGGACTTAGATCGTTTACCGAAGGCAACATCGAGGGACTACAATCTTTTATCAAGGGTCTTTGCTAAAACTCTCATATTCGAGGGACATGACTATTTTTATCCGAGGCAACAAGTGTGGGTTACCCTAGAGGTGTATGTGTGCAAGTGTTTTTGATTGCATGCATTTTTGTCTTGAATTTAGGGTTGTCTTGTTGATTTTATCTTATCATACACACCCTAATTACTAACATTTATATGTAAGCGGTAAATTGTGGAAAGTAAATTTACTACGCTATTACATCACTTGGGGATGGGGATACAAAATGTATGAATGAGGATTTCAAGAAATAAAATTCTAATTATCCATTACAACCATATTGAATGTGAATAAATGTACAATAATTGGAATGAAAAGAAAATGAACTTTGTTTTGATTTTTGTTAAGGAAAGGTTTTGATTAATTAAAATAATTATGAAAATAAAATATTTTTGGTGATATTTTTATATATTCATAAAATAAAACTTGTAAATAAATAATGTGTAAAAAATAAACTCAAAAGGAGTTGTTTTGAATAGTTGGAAAAATGTTTGAAGTTTGTTAAAAAGAGAAAAGAAACAAGCAAAGGGTAAAAACTGTTCTGGTCCTGCCAATGTTTGAACTCAAGACCCTACACAGAAATGCCTTTTATGCGCTGTTTGTACCACTGAGGTGGTCCGTTTCATCCATGCACAAGGAAACTTCAATTGGGTACAAGATGAACTTGTTTCCGAATGTTTGACATGCCCAGCTTCTTCTTTCGATTTCAAGAATGCAAGGCTCCCAAGTTGAGACTCGAAAGGCCTCAATGTTTAGCCAATCGAAGGATATAGAAAACCTGTCTAAAGTTTTAAAATGAATCTAATAAAGGTAACTTTCGAAAGCTACAGGCCAGGGGTTAGCACACGTTTATTGGCACCAAAATCCAAAGGCTAACTAGTCAGAGTTAAGATTCTCAACATATAGGCAGTGAGTATCGAAAGTTAAGGCATGGTCAACTTCCTAGATGGGATATCTACATTTTTCTTTTATTTATAAGTAAAAATGATATTTAAATGGAAAGTTACAAGTTTAGAGGAAACTTACCTCTTGAAGTGCCAATCGAAAGAGTTGCATGTGACTTCCTTGGTGGTGGATGGAGCTTCGCTGGAACCTTCCTGAAGCTAGTTCAGTTGCTGCTTTATTTTGGCAGTCACTGAATGGAAGGTGGGTGTGTGATAGTGGTGAGTGAATCGAAGGTTATTATATAACAGTCTAGGGAGTGAATCAAAAGACTATTATGTTTCAATTAGGGAATGAATCGAAGGTTGGTTATTTGGCAGTTGGGGAGTGAATCGAAGGGTTCACTAATGCATGAAGGAATCTGAGATTTTTTGTGAGAGTTTTAGAGTTTGAATGTTTGAGAATGTTTGATAATGTTTGAGAGTGTTTGAGAGTTTGAGATTTTGAGAGTTTGAGAGTTTTCCCACGCCACGCAAAGTCTGGACCCTTTCTTTGTTAATGGTTTCTCTATTTATAGAGAAACGGTTTGGGAGTTTGAACAAAATATGGCTTGGTTGAAACGTGAATATTAAGTTATGTCAGATTTTCCATGATCCCAAGGTGAAGTACCAAAGTTGTTGGTTAAAAGGGGCTGATTTCCATGACTTATGGTGAAGTATAATCAGGATTTAAGCAAGGTATGGGCTTAAGACAAATTTTATACTAGCAAGTTTACTTCATGGAAAAATCTTTTGGACAAAAGCTTAATTACTTGGATAATAGTTTAATTCATGGTGTAAACAATTAATTATAGAGTGAAACACAGGCATTGAGGCCTGCAAAGTAAGATCATGTAGCATGGCCTATGGATTTGATCAGTGTTCATTCAAAAATTCTATTTTCCACTTGTGTGTCGAAGGGTTTTTTGAAATGGGTCAAAGCATGTTGCTTCGAAGGGAGCAACATGCTCGGACAAAGCTTATGGATTAAACTTACATCGAAGGAGACTTCATGCCCAAATAAAGGATGTAACCCAAATTTGCATTCGAAGGAGGCCACAAGCCCAAACAAAAGATGTAAACCAAGCTTGTATAAAAGGGGGCCACATGCTCAAACGAAGGATATAAACCAAACTTGTATTTGAAGAAGGCCACATGCCCAAACGAAGGATGCATGCAGGAGGTCTAAATGGTGTAATAGAAGGATGCATGCAGGAGGTAAATGGTGAAATCAAAGGATGTATGCAAAAAGTAAATGGTGCAATCGAAGGATGTATGCAGGAGGTAAAGGGTGCAATCGAAGGATGTATGCAGGGAACCTAAATGCCTAAACGAGGCTTGCTTGCAGGAGGTCCCTACTTGGTGAATTGAAGGAAACCTTCAGAAGGCCATTGCCTTCAGAATCGAAGGAAGCTTTCAGAAGGTCATTTCCTTCTGAATCGAAGGAAGCCAGTATGAAGCCACTACCTTCTGAATCGAATGAAGCTAGTATGAAGCCACTACCTTCTAAATCAAAGGAAGTTATTTCAAAGGGAAACAAATGGCCAGTCGAATCTTGTATAAAGCAAGTAAGCAAAAGGCGAATGCCTCAATCGAAGCTTGGGAATTTTAAGCAAGTTTGAAGAAGGCCAGGTGCCTAATCGAAAGCCGGTGAATCAAGCTTACATCGAAGAAGTCCATTTGCCAGATTTTAAGTTCGAACTGTTGTCTACAATCACTCCTTTCGATCTGCTTTGTATTTATGCAAACTTGAGCCTTTGTTGAAAATATTTGTGAGAAATGTCTTGAGAAATTGGGAGGAAAATTTTTGGGGTACAACAGATATCCTTATCCATACATCATTTGCTTTAATTTTCAAAAGAATAAGACATGACAAATTAAGGCATAAGAGTGCAAATATTCAAAAATTTCAAAAGAATGCTTCAGGGGCCCTGACACGGGCGGCCGTGTCAGGGAGAAAACTTAACAAAAATGCAGGGCAGGGGCTGACACGGGTTCTTGTGTCACACGACACGACCTGCGTCCACTCAACTGGTTTAGAAACGTGCAAAAAAAGGCAGGCAGGGGCTGACACGGGCGCTCGTGTCACACGGCACTGCCCGTGTCATTTTAGCTAGAGTCGTCAGTTCTATAATACGGAGGCAGAACTGACTTGGGATGTTTTGCGTTTTATCGCAATTGTTGCAGTTAGCAAGATTCACCACCGACTTTTCTTTTATCCAATAAGGAAAGGTTAAAAAGAACAGGAAAGACCTTTCGAGATATTTTCTTGAGTTCGGGAGGTAGGTTATGAAAAGGGAAGGTGTTAGCACCCTTTTCATCCATAGTTATTTATGGGCTCTTAGTTGCTTGCTAGATCACTTCCTTTTGTTTGAAAATGTGCTTGTGGTGTGAGTTTTGAAAGTAATTTTGGAAAAGGTGTCTTTATAATGGATCTCGTTTCTATAAGAACGCGTTTAAAGTGTTTGTCTTTTGAAAATGTTTCAAAATGAAAGTGTTGGTGTATAATATGTTTTTGTTGTGAGAAAGCGAGCAACTAGGAGTAACCTACCTACTCAAAAGGTATTTAAACGTTCTTTTCCTCCTCCTTTAGATGTTACTATCTTACCATTGATTTGGTAAGAAGCCCCATCATTGGATGTGAAGGGACGGGCACAAGACGTTTGTATAGTCATAAAAGGCAACTTATGGGATGTTTTAGCAATATCATTTAGGGACTAGATCGTTTACCGAAGGCAACATCGAGGGTCATCGAGGGACTACGATCTTTTATTGAGGGTCTTTGCTAAAACTCCCTATTAGAGGGACATGACTATTTTCTGATAGGCAACAAAATGGGATTACCCTAAGGGTGCAAGTGTGATAGTGTGTTTGATTTACATGCATTTAGTCTTGATTAGGGTTATCTATTTATTGATTTCTTGTCTTGCCATACACACCCTATTACTAAAAATATGAAAGTAATAAAAGTGCGGAAAAGTAAAGTCCTACGCTATTACATCCTTAAGGGGATGGGGTGTACAAATTTACAAATGGGGATTGCAAGAAATTAAAGTCCTAATTATCTATTACAACCATATTGAAATAATGTACAAGAAATGTAAAATGGACTTATTTTGTTAAAAAAGAAATCGATTTGCCTAAGAAAATGTTTTTGATCTTTTGGTTTTGAAAGAGATAAAATAAAGTATATGAATATAAAATGTTTTTGGTTATTAAAGTTAAAATAAGATAATAAGAGAAATGGGAGTCAGAATCAGCACGTTGCTGAAATGAGAAGGAACAGAAGTTCTGACTCTGATACGCTGCAAGAAAGAAAATGTTAGTAGGAAAGTAGAAAGTCAAAAGTTATGGGTTTGGGTACTCTAAGTTATGAGGTTGCTGGGAACAAAGGAAAGCCTAGAAGTTTTGATTGCGGAAGGAATTTAGAAGCTCTAGTGCAGTTGGGAACCTAGAAGTTCTAATATCACTGTCAAGTCAGAAGTTCTGGTTATTTGAGAGAGTGAGGTGATAATGTTGTTGGGTGAGGCTATCTAGAAGTTCTGATTTAGGAATATTTGCTGACAGATAAATGGGTGAAAATGTTAATAAATAAACCTAAAAAAAGATGCTTCTGGGGCTAGAACCCAAGACCCTTAGCACTAATGTCTTATGCGCACACACTGTTTACGACTGGGGTGGCTGTACATCTGGTATTAGAAGCAAAAGCATAAACATGTATCACAAAGTAAACTCTAATTATGAACTCCATCTCTTTCTCCATGCTAATAAGAACATATGCAACTTAGTCGTTTCTCAACAAAACAGAAAACACAAACATAACAATTATGGCAGGTTTCCATCATGGTTTCAGAAACACAAAAAATGTCAAGACTGTAAATCAGAAATAAGCATGTATCTGCTAATCCTAATTTCCTTAAGAAGTTTAGAACTGATATTCTCCCTACTTAGGCAGAAAATACATGAAATCTCATAATATGTACACCACAATAATGAGGATGTCTACATTATATTTTGGCCATGCAAGTCTAAAAATGCCTAAGTGATATGATGAGAGTTAGCAGAAACTTACCTTGAAGCTAGAAAATGTTTTGACTGCCTCTAATGTTCTGATCAGCCTTCTCACGTGCTCAGAAAGTTGGAACAATCTTTAACTTGGGCTATGAATGGCTAGAAAATTATGGAACAACCAAGAAGCAAGATTTTGACTTTTTGAGGTGGAGACTGAAGGAGAACGTGCTACAGTCTGAAAACAGAAGTTATGGTAACTAATAAATGTATATCAGAAGCTGTATGGATGATTTGGTCAAGAAACACTTGAGGGAAATTGGAGTTTGAATGCAAGAATAAAAAAGTATCAGGTTTTGTATTTGTGTTTGCAGTTTTGGGTTCCTGGAATTTTTAGCAAGGTTTCAAAGCTTTTTCTTTTCAATTTTTCGTCTTCCTTATAGTTTCCAATGGGTTTCAATTTATAGGAAAAGGTTTAGTAGCTTGGAGAGGTCAAGGGTACAACCATCATGCTAGGGCGCTGACTTGTTCTTGAAGCAAGTTAAACAAGTATGGTGGTTAGCAACTTTTAGCTGTGCCTAAGCTGGATTTGTAAGCATGAATTAAGGAAAAGTAACCTCAGAGGAAAAAGAAAGGAATGGGCCAGCATAAACTTTGTACAGGAGTTTGCTTTCCAAGGACAACCATGGTACTTTTATGCCACACGTGGTAAAATCCTTTGGACAAAGATTTAAAAGTGGGTGTGAGCATTAAATGATGATGAAATTTGTCAAAACAGAATCCTGCAATATGAGATTATGTGTCATAGCTCAAACTGGATCAAAAGTTCAGCACCAACGTAGCTTAGAACAAACATCCAACTTCTGATCTTTGAATCTCTTTGCTCCAGCATGTTTTGAGTGATTTCTCAGACTTTCCAGAAAGCTTATAACACACTTCGTAAATCCTCTTTGAATTGCTCTTGTAAATTTTGATTGGACCTACCTGAAAATTGATCCAGAAGTTCTAACCAAATCCTGTTCTGGAAGGTCCAGAATTTACTGAATGTTTAAGTTTCAAGGACGTGTCTTTGAAGATGTATACCTTGAAATCCCAGCATTTCTAGGAGAAGTTCTGTTCTGTAATATTTTAGATCTCATTGAGGTCTACAACTCTTATGTTAGAAGTTCTTCTAGAATCAACTTGCATCATGGTGGAAATATAGCCAGAAGTTCTAAATTTATCATATTTCTTAAACACTTAGAAAAATTTCTAAGTATTTAGAATTTTGACCTTTCCAAAATAATTTTGACTTTTGATTTTCTTGATGAAACAAATTTCATATTCCAACATGTCTTGATGAAATATGATTCTTGAAACTTGATTTTGATCCAAAAGTCAAAGTTTGAATTTTCAGTGTGCTTTTGACCATTTTTCCCTTGTGCCAATTCCAAACTTAAATTGATGATTAGTGCTGCAAGCTTGAGCCATGGAAAACCTTGTGAGAAAAATTCTTGAGAAATGAGAGGGAAAATTTTGGGGTATAACAGCTGCCCCTGTTCGATCTTCTTAAACCTGAAGAGTTAGATTGGCGAGGCCGCCATTCATGACTTGAAGGTGGAAGATGATTGAACACTAGAGCGCCCAAAAATTTGCACTCGATAGTGTGTTAGTTGACTGTGTATGGAATGGGCTTAAAGATTCAATTTGAAGAAATGATGGAAAGTTGTTGGAGATGGGCTTATAGATGCCATCCAGAGAAATGATGAAAAATATCAGGATAAATATTTTGGTTGATTCATACTGAAATAGTAGATGTCTTTTGCCCGTTTTAACTAGAAGAAATGAATCTAACCAGAGGAGGTCTTTGGTTGCCTGTCAGGGCTGCTTCATGATGAGTTTGTGTAAAACTTCATCTGGAAGGGAGAAGGAACCTGTGTAGGGCTGCTTCAGGATGGTTATGTAGATAGCTTTCTTGCCTTGTTACAGGTATTAATCTAGAACTTGGAAAGGTTGGTCATTGAGATACTTGTCCTGTCTGGTTTCAGGTATTAATCTCTGACTTGAGAAAGAGAGATAGTTTTCCTGGCTTGTTACATGTATTAATCTTCAATCTCTTCATGTAGATAGTTTTCCTGGCTTGTTATAGGTATTAATCTACAATCAGTTATCCACAGATAGTTTTCCTGGCTTGTTACAAGTATTAATCTGGAACTTGAAAAGTTTGGTCGTTGAGATAGTTGTCATGTCTGGTTTCAGGTATTAATCTCTGACATGAGAAAGAAATATAGTTTTCTTGGCTTGTTACATGTATTAATCTTCAATCTCTTCATGTAGATAGTTTTCCTGGCTTGTTACAGGTATTAATCTATAATTAGTCATCCACAAATAGTTTTCCTAGCTTGTTACATGTATTAATATGGAACTTGGAAAGGTTGGTCGTTGAGATAGTTGTCTTGTCTGGTTTCAGGTATTAATCTCTGGCCTGAGAAAGAAAGATAGTTTTCCTGGCTTGTTACAGGTATTAATCTTCAATCTCTTCATGTAGATAGTTTTCCTGGCTTGTTACAAGTATTAATTTACAATCAGTCGTCCACAGATAGTTTTCTTGGCTTGTTATAGGTATTAATCTGGAACTTGGAAAGGTTAGTCGTTGAGATAGTTGTCCTATCTGGTTTCAGGTATTAATCTCTGACCTGATAAAGAAAGATAGTTTTCTTGGCTTGTTACAGGTATTAATCTTTAATCTCTTCATGTAGATAGTTTTCCTGGCTTGTTACAGGTATTAATCTACGATCAGTCGTCCGTAGATGGTTTTCATGGCTTGTTACAGGTATTAATCTGGAACTTGGAAAGGTTGGTCATTGAGATAGTTGTCCTGTCTGGTTTCAGGTATTAAACTCTGACCCGAGAAAGAAAGATAGTTTTCCTGGCTTGTTACAGGTGTTAATCTTCAATCTCTTCATGTAGATAGTTTTCCTGGCTTGTTACAGGTATTAATCTACAATCAGTCATCCACAGATAGTTTTCCTGGCTTGTTACAGGTATTAATCTGGAACTTGGAAAGGTTTGATTCAATGATGAATAGGAATCCATGTAAGACCATTTTATGAAGAGCCCGTGTAAAGCTGCATCTGGTCACATAGGTAGTTGCTATGTCTTGCTTCAGACTAAACTTGGACTTGTTTAAATTTGTTGATGATAATTATCTATTGATTGATCTTTCCTGAAAAGGTAAAGAGTTAGTTGTATGAAATGTCATGATGTATGAGATGCATGGCGTAATGATGTTTCTCAAAATTAACGATACTATGCTGTATGCATTTGTCATGTATGCGTTATGGTTTATGAATGTGATGTGTTACTTGTAGCGTGTTTTTGTCTAGGAAAATAAATCCTTGACACCATGCTGACGAGCCATGGGAAATGAGCTCCCAGCCTACTGCTGGGGAAGAAGGGTATGCTCATCTTGTTTTAGGATGTTTCTGCTGGGAATTCCTATTTTGTTGATTGAGGAAAAACTCTGTTGGGGAATACTGACTTTGCTTGAGGGAAACTCTGTGGGGAGTGTTGATCTCTGTCTGGGGAAAACGTTCAGGAGTCTCAGTTGTTTGTTGCTCTACTTGGGAGTTATTTATCGAATAGAGAGGAATAAAGTTTAGCTGTTATCTGGTCGGATTCCAGGCTTTACAGCGACTTACTGAGGAAAATTGACTGTTATCTGGTCGGACTTCAGGTTTTGCAGAAACTTGCTAGAAAGGATGAAGTTGAACTGATATCTGATCGGGTCCAGGCCTTGCAGTAACTTACTAAATTTAATTGTTATCTGGTTAGTTTCCAGGTTTCACAATAATTTGCTGGGGATTGTAGAGCAGTCTACTGGGGAAGAGGAGTTGTGGTCCCTTGATTTGTGACAGTCGGAGAGGCAAAATCAAGCTGGAGAATCTGTAGTTTGTTGGGGAAATAAACCCTGTCGCTAGTCTGGCGGGGAAGAGTCTTCTTTTAGCAGAAATCCTCTAGGATTCTTGAGGTCAACTCAGTTGGGGAGAAATTTTCAGAGGTTGAAACTCTGGCCAGGGATCATCCTACAAACAGGACCTTATGGAGGTTTGCCATTGTCCCTGGTATCAAGTGTTTGTGGCATTGCCAAAAAATGATTGAATGTACGTAACCCTTTGTCGGGACTCGCGTTCAATGCCCTAAGTGATTTAGATGGAGACCTGCCCCTGATTACTCAACACTTCTTGAGATATTTCTGGGAATCTTGATTGGACTGCCCCAAGTGTGTTGGACAGCGATCATGCTGAAGCCCCCTTGCTTATAGGAAATCTGTTATTGGAAATGGCTTCCCACTTGAAATGATTTTTCTCTTTGAGGGGGTTTTTGTCCCTTGGATATTCGTCGTGCGAATTTCTCTTTTATCAAACAAATAGCCATATGCAAACATCGATATTCAAATAATGCAAATTTTATGCTTGTCTTGAAGTTTTGAAATGCATTTTTAGCAGATAAAAGAATTTTTGTAAGAAAATTCAACTCAGGATTTTGAATAAAGCCTTACAGGAGTCAGGATACCTTTTGTAATAATATGCTTTCGAACTAACCCATGCTTCAATTAGGACTTTTTAAGGGTTGTAGTGTGGCTTAGTTCACAGTTTAAGAAACAAAGGATAAGGCTCAAAATGTATTTGTACCCGCCCATTCTTCGCGGTGTTCTTCAATCCTAAACTCAGTTAATTGTACGTTTGAACTCCAATGACGTTTTGGTGATGGCTCAGACAAGTTTAGTTTGTCAAAAAGCAGTCATTTTTGCAACATTTTTCATGTTGTTGATGTTGTACTCCAAAATCTGCCCTCTCATTTCATCAACATTTTCTCATCCCAAGACCCTTGGAGCTCAAGATCAAGTTAGGGTTTGCTCTGCTCAAGACTCCTCCTTGCACTGTTGACCCAAATTAGGGTTTGAGTTTGCACAAGTATGTTTTGACCTAAAAGGCCCAAAATTACTTTCATGCTTCATGTTGGACTCACAAGTTTATCCATACCAAGTTTCAAGCCTTGATTCCAATCTTTGCCCAGTCAATTGGACAGTTGACCTAGAAATCAGCTGTATTGGGGAAAAAGTCAACTATGGCCAATTGACAGTCAAACCTCATGATTTTTGACCCACATCAACATTATGAACTCATATGAACCATTTGGTCAAGTTTGGATCACAATTCCACAAGAAATTTGATCAGATCACCAAAAGGGCAAAATGGTCATTTTTAGGGTTTTGACTGCATAAAGGCAATTTTTGACTGTTTGACCTAGCCAATGGCAAACCAAGCTCACATATGGACTCAAGGACTCAATGAAATGGTCTTGACACATTCAACAAGTTCAAAAGATCCCAAATGCACAAGATTGACAGATGAATTTTCCAGTAAACTGATCAAAATTTGACTGTATACTGAAAAGTCAAACTTTGACTTTTTGGTCAAAATCAAGTGACAAGATTCATCTTTCATCAAAACATGTCAAATTATGAAACTTGTTCATCAAGAAATCAAAAATTACAAATTAGGGTTTAAAATGAAGAAATTTTATAACTTAGAAATTTTCTAAGTTATGAAATTCCCTTATTTTTCCCTAACTTTGTCCCATCTTTTCATCAAGATATATTTGGATTCAAACAAAACTCAAAACATGAAAGTTGTAGTCCATTGCAAAATCTACAACTTTTATTCACAAAGTTTCCTCAAAAGAAGCTTGTAGCTCAAGTTATGATTTTTGGAATAGGGGTGCAAAACATTCTTAACTTAGAATTTTTTTTGACCTATTTTTGGCAGGATTTTTGCCTAACTTCATTGCCACTTTTCACATGCTTCCACTTGGAATTTCAACCTGCATTACAAAGATGGATTGTAGTACACATTCCAAGCTTTCCAAATTATCCAAGAACTCATCAAACACCCTTGTGGTTAGGGAGATTCAAATTTGTCAAGATGGGCAAAAGTCACTTTGTTCATGGCCAAATTCATGTACATAACATTGGCATTTTGAACTCAGCTTGCACAAACTAGATTACAGGCCTTTTATCTCATCCACACTCAATAATTTAATGCATATCCTTTGTGCTCATGTCTTGTTTTGTGTATTTAACCTTTACATACAAGATTAAGCCATATTTGGAAAAAGTATTTTAGCCATTTTTGAAAAGATTCACTTTATGTCAAAACACAAATCTAAGAAGTACAAAGCAGATCTTTGAGGCACAAGTTCATGAACAAATTCCACTGATCAAGAGTGATTTGTGCAGCACAGATTGAGGGTAGTACAAGCCTGCATTGTCAATACACACTTCCTTACTTATCTTTGAAGTAACATTGCAAAAAGGATCCAACATTCACTTCCTGCAAGCAAGAGCCTAAACAAACTTTGTCCACACATTGCATACTCCCTAACCAACCTAGAACACGAGCCCTTAACCCTCAATACCTCCTCATCCATCAAAGCCCATTTTTTCTGCAAAAACAGAGTCCCTGTTGCAGATTGACTTGGCCAGTTCATTTTCCTCGTGCGTTTTCATCCAAACCAGTTCAAACACATCCTACATCATTCATACAAACTATCCCAAGCCTTGGAAACAGACTGTAACACCCCTAACCAAGTTTGCCATTTTCATTTTTTCATCTGTGCAGGTTGAGTTACATAGCTTGATTCAGTTAGTTTCAAAGCAAGCTAGAGGTTGGAAGAGCATCCTTGGACCTCAAGCAAGCTGTGCAAATCCTCAAATTCCATTGAAAGCACCTCCATTGTTGTACACGATTCAAGCTGAACAGGTAAAAGTTTGAACTTCTATCTCTCTATCCAAGCATATCTAGGCTTAGGTTTGTGAAGAAATTATGTCCTACTCATGGCCCTGAAGCTACCCATATCCTTACTTCTCATTTATGTTGTGTGTGCTGCACGAATTTTGGACATGAACATTTGAAAAAAGCTAGGTCAGGAATTGGGGGAGGAGAAATTCTCTCTCATTTCTGAGAGTTAGAACAACTTCTTTATATGTTTATAATCGTGACATGATGCTCTATAACATTGATGTTGTAAGTTTTTGTTGAAAGTCAAAGAATCAGGATCTGTGCTTGACAAGAGAAAACGCGCGTTTTGTGTTTGAAAATGGCTGGAGGTTGAAGACAAGCCTCTTTGGGCTGGGCCTGATTTGTTTTTCTGTTTACACCACCTTTTTACACTTACACCCCCTTGGCCCATTGTGTGTTTTTTAATCATTTTTTGACTTTTTATTTTTTCTTCTGACTTATTATTTTTTGTCAAAACATAAAAAATATTAAAAATATTTTTCCATACATTTTTGCATTTATTTTGAATTTATTTGTTTTGTTTACACTTGTATATATAAATAAATATAATACTTTTATTTAAAACCTTAAAAATAATGTGAAAATATATACTTTTAGTTATTATTTTTATTTGCATTTTCTGAAAATATTTTCTAAAAAATATAATTTTTTTTGTAAATAATTAATATTTTATTTTTGTGTATATTTAATATATTTAATACATAGTATAAATACTTATATATATTTATTAGAATATTTAGGATAAAAATATAAAAATAATACATTTTTTCTTTTATTAATATTTGACCTCAAAAATTACTTTTTTACAAATATACTTCTCTTTTATTTATTTTTGTGTATAATTAATAAATATTGTATATAATAAATAATAAATACTTTTTATTTAGAAAATTAGGGTTTTGCCCTAAAAAGTGAAAATGTCCAAAATTAACTTTTTTTATTTTTTATAGGTCACATGGAAAATACTTTTACATACACATAAAAACATTTTTGTGCATAATACATTTTACATTTTTTATTTGTATTTATTCAATTATTGTACAATTAAATAACTTGTATATTCAATTTGGATTGTAATAGTTTAGATTTAAATTTCTTGCTAAATATCTCCATTTGAACATTTGTACCCCCCATCCCATATTTATGTTGTAATAATTTAGGATTTTATTTTCTGCATTTTTAAGCTTTCTAATTATACCATAATAGACTTAGGGTTTGTATGCAAAAATCAAACAACAAATGGCTTGACTAAACAAAAGACAAAAAGCATGAAAATGGATAACACCAATCACACTTGCACCCCTTAGGGTTACTCCACTTGTTGCCTTCAATAATGGGCCATGTTGCATGTTGGGTGTCTTTGGCAAAACAAAACAATTCAAATGATCATAGTCCCTCGATGACGCTTTCGAAAGTTTCCTAAAAAATGATCAAGTCCCTTAAAGGAAAAATTGCTAAAGACACTTGGCACTATTGCAATCATGGTCTAAACGATGACCCGCGCCCGTCCCGTTAACATCCTAACACAAGATTGTCCACCAAATACAATGGTGGAACAATACTGTTAAAAGGGTTAAAACATAGGAAAGATCTTTGAGAAATTTAGGGTAGATAGCTCTTGGTTACTTGATCAATCTTGCAAAACAATCCTTGCCACTTTTCAAAACACACATCACCATACACTTTCAAAACAACTTTAAAAAACATTGAAAACTTTTCAAAAGATAAATACACCTTTGTATACATTCAAACATGGATCATTACAAAGGTTGCCACAACAAATGGCCTCTTTTCAAAACATTTTCAAACCCACACACAAAGCACCATTTCAAACAATTGAAAGCACCATTTCAAACAATTGAAAATGCAAGGCAAGTGATCTAAGCAAGTAACTAAGAGCCCATGGATAACCATAGATAGAAAGGGTGCTAATACCTTCCCTTTCTATAATCTACTCCCCGAACCTAAGAAAACATCTCAAAGGTTTTTGCTGTGCTTTTTAACCTTTCCTTAGGATAAAATAAAAACTCGGTGGCGACTCTTGCTAAACCGAAACATTTGTGAAGACAAACGCAAAACCCAAGTCAATTCTCCCACCGTATCACAGAACTGGCGACTCTGCTGGGGATTAATTTAAAAGTGGAGTAACCTTAGGGCTTAGATCACCCTTTTGCAGGACTAATTGTTTGCTTTGATTGCTTTACATCTTGATTCTCTTGTTTGGGCTTGAAATCCTACACCCAGATTTGGGGAAACATTCATAGATAGCAATACATTGTGGAAACTGTGCGGGGTATACCGACACGGTTGAAGCAATAGCTATATTAGTGCGACATATTTGTGAGTACCGGTAACCCTTGAGTTCAATCAAGGAGAGTACGGGGCCGCTGAGTGATGTCACTAAGCACTAATGACCTAGAACCTTACTTGACCATCTTGGCCTTTTATTAGGGGTAGTGAGATGACCGGCTTTGGTGCAGTCCGAAGTTGGTAGATACTCGATACTACACTCATTGAGGGTTGTTTTCTTGGAATATTTTGGTCGCTAGTTAAGTGGCTAAACCAAAACAATGAACATGGAAAACAATCCAATGATATTGAGCTCCTTAGAACCTGGTTACTATTTATAGGACATGTTTTTAAGCCAACTTCACTCAAGAGGGTACTTACCTATGAAACCCCATGCAAGCCTAAAACTAGGGTTTTGTGTGACTTGCTTGTACATATGTTTGTACATACATCATGAACATCATAAAGCATCATATGCATACACTAACCATTTCAAGGGTTTGGATCTTCATCTTTGTTCTTATTTTGTAGGTCATGGAAATTCCTCGCAGGAAAACTATCCAAGTCAACCTCGTGAGAGTCCCTCCTCAACTCAAGGAGCTCATATCCAGAATTCCGGAAAGCTCTCCCTTCAGTGAAAGACATGGTAGACTGCTCAGCCTAGTCAACACCAGCATTGAAGAGGACATGGTAAAGGTGTTGTTCCAGTTCTTTGACCCCCTTCACCACTGTTTCACATTCCCCTACTACCAATTGGTGCCCACTTTGGAGGAATTTTCTCAACTCCGGAGAATTCCTATTCTTAATCAACTACCCTACAACGGTACGGAAAAAGAACCAAAGCCTGAAGATGTTGCTCAAGCACTACACTTGCAACCATCTGACATCAAGGGGCATTGGGAAACTAGAAGCGGTGTCAAAGGCTTCTTGGAAAAATTCTTGTTTGAGAAGGCACAAGAGTGTTGGAATTCATTGGATCTACAAGCCTTTGAAGAAATTGTGGCACTCCTCATTTATGGGTTGGTCTTGTTCCCAAATCCCGACCAGCTTATAGATGTCAACACCGTCAAGATCTTCTTATCCAGGAATCCCATACCAACATTACTTGGGGACATCCTCCACTCATTTTACACACGAACAATGAGAAAGAGGGGTGTTCTCATGTGCTGTACTCCTCTCCTTGCAAGGTGGTTTATTTCGCACCTTCCACAATCTATTTTGAAGAATGACCAAGGCTTAAGGTGGTCACAACGATTGATGACCCTCACACACTCTGATGTACATTGGTGTTCTCGGTCCAGAGAAAATGTCATCATCGTCGATCATTGTGGAGAGTTCCCTAATGTTCCATTGCTTGGCATTAGAGGAGGCATTACCTACAACCCTTGTCTAGCTTTGAGACAATTTGGATATGCACCGAGGGATGGCCCTCATGACATGTTGATTCCTGACCTAGTTTTTGACTTCGACAACGATGCGCAAGGACTTCGCCAAAGATTCATCAGAGCTTGGAGGATGCCTAACAAGGTAGACAGCAAGACACTGGGGCACAAGAATTCCATCCCTCTTGAGCCTTATCTCAAGTGGGTACGAACCCGAGCACAGAGTCTAATGATACCTTACCCTCATGTTCTCCCTGTGATTAAAGAGCCCGTTAAGGAAGGAGAGGTTGCCTACACCATCCTATATCCTGACATGCCAACATCATGGGAGGAGATGCAGAAGAGTTGGATCCAACTCAAGGAGGAACTGAATACTTTTGAAGCCAGCTTCTACGCCAGTGAGAAGAAGGTTTTGGAGCTTACCCGCCGACTCCATGAGGAAGAGATCCTCAACACCTACATCGCACCAAAGAGGATGCACAACATCTTTTTAACTTAAGAAGTCTTTTGTAATATTTGGCCCATGGGGCATTTATGTACTGACAAAATTTCTTCTTATTAATATGACGTGTGTTCTTTTTGTCTGCAACAATTTTGAATTTTCTAAATCCTTGAATGCATTGCATAAATAAACATATCATTCATCATCTGCATAAGCAGGTCTCCACACCAGGTTTCCTTATCTTTCTGCTGTTTATTTCAGTAAGATGGATCTCGAACAGACGGTCAAAGACTTGCAGTCTCAAAACTCACAGTTTCAACATCTCCTGATGACCTTGGCAAAGGGTCAGGAGGATCTAAAAGTTCTGCTTGGGAACAAAGAGCAAGTGAAAAAGAAGAAGAAAAGAGTCGGGGTGGCTACCCTGGGAAGAAGGTTTGAGGGTGAAGCCAGAAGGGTTCTTGAATTTCCCCTACATCTGAAGAGGGAACCAGTAAAGGAAAAGGGGCTGCGGTACCTTCTGAATCCGAAGTTGAAGAAGAGGAGGCTGAAGAAGATGAAGACTACTCAGAGCAACAATACCCGCCGGCCGATGACAAGTACAAAAGCTTGGAAGAGAGGTTAGCAGCTATGGAGCTGTAGAGAGTTCCCGGCTTAGATTTTGAAGATTTGGGATTAATTGCTGGAATTGTGATCCCCCCGAAGTTTAAAGTGCCAATTTTTGCAAGATATGATGGGCTGTCTTGCCCGAAGATGCACCTAAGGTCGTACGTCCAAAGAATCCAACCTCACACATCTGACAGAAACCTTTGGGTACATTTCTTTCAGGATAGCCTGTTTGGTACACAGCTGGATTGGTTCTACAATCTTGAAAGATCAGAGGTACATAGTTGGGAGGATCTGGAAGCTGCTTTTTATCGCCAATATCAGTATAACTCTGACTTGGCGCCAACCCGTACTCAGCTACAGAGTATGGGAATGGCCTCAGGTGAGGGATTCAAGGAATATGCCCAGAAGTGGCGCGATCTGGCTGGAAGAGTGCAACCACCTCTTTCTGATAGAGAACTTGTTGATATGTTCCTGGGGACCCTGTCTGGTCCATTCTTTAACCATTTGATCGGTAGCTCTTTCGCAGGGTTTACTGAATTAATTCTGACTGGCGAGCGGGTAGAGGCCGGTATCAAGAATGGGAAGATTCAGAAAGATGCCTCTGCATCTACAACTGTTAAGAAATCATTTCCAACAAAGAAGGAAACGGCTGTTGTGTATTCTCAAAGAGGAGCAGGAAGAAATGAGCGCCGGCCGACTGTGGGGGACGTGATGATACAAAACCCCTCAAATGATCAGCCTCGCAATAACCAGTCAAGACCTAAACAACAATGGGGAGAACGGCCGCAACGACAGTTCACCCGCATTAATATGACACATGCGCAAGTTCTTCCGCATCTGTTGAAGTTGAATCTCACAAATATCAAAGAAGCGCCGAAAAATGTGAATACAACCTCACCAGCTTACAATCCAAATGCTAAATGTGCCTACCATTCTGATAGCGCCGGACATGACACAAACAATTGTTGGGCGCTAAAGAATAAAATTCAAGACTTGATAGATGCAAAAGAGGTTGAGTTCGATGCTCCAGAGAAGCCAAACGTAATATCCGCTCCGATGCCGAAGCATGGTCGAAATGTCCACGCTATTGAGGAAGATCTGTATGTTTCTGATGTCAATGACCTGATGACTCCACTGTTAACCATCAAGTTAAATCTGTTAAAGGCTGGGATTTTCCCAGGATGCAAAGAAGATTGCTACTGTTGTTACTCTCTACCAATCGACTGTCCATTGCTGAAGAAAGGCATCCAAGGCCTGATGGACAATCAACAAATTTTGTTTGAAAAGGTTCCTGCTATTCCAACCCCTATCGAAGATGTCTCAATAATCACCATTTACACCAATCTTTCCAAGGCCGTCAAAAAGCCTGTTAAGATTACACCCGCTACAAAGTCTGTTCCTCTGAAAATAACTATGCCAGGGCCTGTCCCCTACATTTCTGAAAAGTCAATACCATGGAATTACGGTGGAGAAATCTACTACCATGGTATTAAACAAGTTGAGATAACCGAAGGAAGCTCTGATGAAGAAGATGTCAGCGTTGGAAACATTGCTGGTACAAGCAAGATCACCCGAAGTGGGAGAATATTTTCTCCAGAGATTGCCCCCCCAAAGGCAATCGTTGGACCCCCATCTGCTGCCAAAGTTATTCCTGCACCGATAAGACTCTCCACAAAAACCTCGTTGATTGAAGAAATTGTTATTCCTGTTGTTGTCGTCCCTCCTACTTCTGCTGATAAGGGTAAAGGGGCCCAAGATGAGCTCGTCAGGACGAGGGCTCAACCTTTGGTCATCCTAGAAACCTCTAAGAAAGAGATGGAGGAGATCCTGAAGATAATTAAAAAGAGTGATTATGACATGGTAGAGCAACTGGGGCAAACCCCCTCGAAGATCTCCATGTTAGCATTACTGCTTTGCTCTGAGGCGCACGCTAAAGCATTGATAAAGTTCCTGAAGACAGCCCATGTGCCCCAGGAAACCTCTGCCGACCAATTCCAAGACTGTGTAACCAGTCTTACGGCGGACAATGGTTTAGGTTTCTCTGATGCTGACCTGACCTCAAAAGGAAGAAAACACAACGACGCATTACATGTGTCAGTGGAATTCCAAGGAACTACTCTGGTCTATGTTCTGGTCGACACTGGTTCTTCTCTTAACGTGCTGCCTAAGAAGGCCCTCGACCGATTAGACTGTGAAGGCTTGGAGTTAAGGCCAAGTAATATCATTGTAAGGGCATTTGACGGGTCAAAGAGAATGGTACACGGGGAGGTAGACATTCCCATTAAGGTTGGCACAGAAGTGTTCCCCTCAACTTTCTATGTGATGGACATCCGTCAGTAATACTCTTGCTTACTGGGGAGGCCATGGATACATAACGCTGGGGCGATTACCTCTTCCTTACATCAAATGTTGAAATACCCTGTCAAAGGAAAAATTATAACCGTCCACGGTGAAGAGGAATATATGATCAGCCACCTGAACTCCTTTCGGTATGTAGAGGTAGAGGGTGAATTCATTGAGACACCATTCCAGCACTTCGAGAAAGTCTCTCCTGAAGTGGAAGTAGCAAAAGTGGTAGCTGAGGTACCAAAGCAGATGGCCGGGATGGCATCTCTAAAAGACGCGAAGGCCACAATGAAGGAAGGGAAGAGTTCAACATGGGGGCAGTTGCCTGATATTCCGCACAAAACAGACAAGTTTGGATTAGGTTTCACTGCTGCGGGGCAGAAAGCTATGCGCCGCTCAAAAGTTGAAAGAATGCCCATCAAGATTTCTCCTTTTGGAATCAACACTTTGGAGGGTGAAGATGAAGAGGCCAACATTGAAGATTGGATCTACCCAACTATTGAAGGGGGACTACGCAACTGGGAGGCAAAAGAATTTGTCCCCATTACTTTTATTAATCAGTAATTATCTATCAAGCATTTCCTATGGTTTGTAATATTTACTTTTGAACAATCCGTACACTACTTCTTCACCTCATGCCTTACCCGAGGCATGTAGGTCCATTTGTAAGGGTTTTGATTATCTTCATATCCATATGCCATGTTTAATGATTCATTGGACGTTTTTCATTGATAAACTGCTGTATTCATTTTCTTTCCTTTTGCATTTTTGTTTGTTTAAGGATGTCTATCCCTTACACACACCCACACTCACAAATGCAGGTACCCATCCACTCTGGATTCTATGGGTGACTATTCTGCTATGTCCTTCAATAACTCGGAAGATCTGGTCAATCAAGCTGAGTATGAAGATGACGAAGATTGTGAGGTACCAGGGGAGCTAGCCAGACTTCTACAACAAGAGGAACGGGCCATCTTGCCTCACGAAGAGTTGTTGGAAACTGTCAATTTAGGAACAGAGGAAGACCGGAAAGAAGTACAAGTGGGTGCCAATCTGGAACCAGGTGTCAAGGAGCGCCTGATACAGCTGTTAAATGAATATGTTGAAATCTTCGCCTGGTCTTATGAAGACATGCCGGGTTTAGACACAGATATCGTGGTTCACCGTCTCCCTACAAGAGAGGATTATCCACCGATCAAGCAAAAAGTCCGCCGAATGAGGCCCGACATGTCTGAGAAGATTAAAGCAGAAGTAATGAAGCAATTCAACGCTGGCTTTCTGGATGTTACATCCTATCCACAATGGGTTGATAACATCGTGCCAGTACCTAAAAAAGACGGCAAAGTTAGAATGTGTGTGGACTACCAGGATTTGAATAGGGCCAGCCCTAAGGATGATTTTCCGCTACCGCACATTGACATTTTGATCGACAACACAGCTCAGCACAAGGTGTTTTCCTTCATGGATGGATTCTCGGGCTACAACCAAATTAAAATGGCCCCCGAGGACATGGAGAAAACAACCTTTGTTACACAATGGGGTACTTTCTGTTACAAAGTGATGCCGTTCGGACTAAAGAACGCGGGGGCAACTTATCAACGCGCCGTGGTAGCTTTATTTCATGATATGATACATCATGAGATCGAAGTTTACGTAGACGATATGATAGCTCGGTCACAAACATAGGAGGAACACCTTAAACATCTAGAAAAGCTGTTTGCCAGGTTGAAAGAGTACAAACTCAGGCTGAATCCAAGTAAGTGTACTTTTGGAGTTAGGTCTGGTAAACTTCTAGGGTTTATTGTCAGCAACAAAGGCATTGAGGTTGATCCAGCAAAAGTGAAAGCAATACAAGAGATTCCTGCTCCCCGTACTGAAAAGGAGGTTAGAGGGTTCTTGGGGCGCTTAAACTATATTGCCAGATTCATCTCTCACCTGACTTCTACCGGTGAGCCAATTTTCAAGTTATTAAAGAAAGATCAGGTAGTCGAATGGAACGAAAATTACCAAGCTGCTTTTGATAAGATCAAGGAGTATTTGCTAGAACCTCCTATTCTGATGCCACCCGTCGAAGGAAGACCATTGATCATGTACCTGACCATCTTGGATAACTCAATGGGGTGTGTTTTGGGCCAACATGACGAGTCTGGTCGAAAAGAGCATGCTATTTATTACCTTAGCAAAAAGTTTACCGACTGTGAGACTCGCTACTCACTGCTCGAGAAAACTTGCTGCGCTTTGGTATGGGCTGCTCGCCGACTAAGGCAGTATATGCTGACTCATACCACCTTGTTGATTTCCAAAATGGATCATATCAAGTATATCTTCGAGAAGCCTGCTTTATCTGGAAGAATAGCTAGATGGCAAATGATCCTAACTGAATATGACATCCAGTACACCACTCAAAAAGCTATAAAAGGGAGTGTACTAGCTGATCATCTAGCTCATCAAGCTATCGAAGATTATCAACCCATGAGATTCGACTTCCCAGACGAGGACATTATGAATTTGGACAACATTGAAGGTAACGGACCGTATGACGGACCTGAAAAGGGATCCCGATGGACCCTGTACTTTGATGGTGCTTCAAATGCACTTGGAAACAATATCGGTGTGGTACTCATTTCCCCGGAAGGTTGTCACACGCCTTTCACGACCCAACTTTGCTTCAGCTGCACCAAGAACATGGCTGAATATGAAGCTTGCATCTTTGGTCTCAAGGCTGCTATAGACTTGGGGATCAAATCTTTGATCGTATTTGGGGACTCGGCTTTGGTTATCAGTCAAATCAAAGGAGAGTGGGATACTAAGCATCCTAATTTGATCCCATACAAAGAACATGTCCTAACATTGTTGCCTCATTTTGAGCATATCACCTTCGAGCATTTCCCGCGAGAAGAAAATCAACTTGCAGATGCTCTGGCAACAATGTCCTCCATGTTTAAACTCAACTGGGATAACGAGGCTCCCCAAATCACCATCGAGCGAATGGATAAACCTACGTGTTGTCATGAGATTAATACCGAAGAAGTAGTGGAACAACCTTGGTTTCACGAAATCAAAAGGTATCTCCAGACTAGGGAATATCCCGAAGGAGCTTCTGTAAACGACAAGAAGTTTCTAAGGAAATTTGCTGCCAAGTTCTTCCTAAGTAACGACATCCTCTACAAACGAAACCATGATTGTGTTTTACTCCGATGTGTAGACAAAGCGGAAGCAGAGTTAATCATGACTGAGATACACAGCGGCACATTTGGAACTCACTTGAGAGGGCATACAATGGCCAAGAAGATCCTAAGGGCAGGCTATTACTGGTCTAACATGGAAGCTGACTGCCATCAACATTCCCGTACTTGCCACAAATGTCAAGTCTACGCTGACAAGGTTCATATTCCTCCGGTTCCTCTCAATGTTTTGACAGCTCCTTGGCCATTTGCAATGTGGGGCATTGACATGATTAGAGAGATCAAGCCCACGGCATCCAACGGACATCGCTTCATCCTAGTCGCCATTGACTATTTCACCAAATGGGTCAAAGCAACTTCCTTCACCTCTGTTACCAAAAATGTGGTTGCCCGCTTCATCAAGCAAAACCTCATATGCCGGTATGGTGTTCCCGACAGGATCATCACAGACAACGATACATATCTAAACAATTCTATGATCACCGCGTTGTGCGAACAGTTCAAGATTTATCATTACAATTCATCTCCCTATCGACCGAAGATGAACGGTGCTGTTGAAGCTGCGAACAAAAACATTAAGAAGATCATTCAGAAAATGACAGTCACCTACAAGGACTGGCATGAGATGTTACCGTTTGCTCTGCATGGATACCGTACCACGGCACGTACTTCAACCGGGGCAACCCCATTTTCTTTGGTATATGGCATGGAAGTTGTCCTGCCCATGGAAGTTCAGATTCCTTCCTTAAGGATTATGAAAGACGCAGGTTTGAATGAAGATGATTGGATTCAGACCCGGCTTGATCAACTCAATTTGATCGACGAAAAGCGACTCGCTGCTGTCTGCCATGGTCAAACGTATCAAAAACGGATGATCAAGGCTTTCAACAAGAAAGTCAGACGTCAAGTATATCAAGTCGGAGATCTCGTAATCAAGCGGATTATCTTACCGCAAAGTGATCCCAGGGGAAAATGGACTCCTACATACGAAGGACCATTTGTGATCAAAAGCATATTTTCTGGTGGTGCAATGATTCTGACCACCATGGACGGCGACGATTTGCCGCACCCTGCGAACGCAGACATAGTCAAAAGATACTACGCATAAAACAACCCGACAAGTCGAAAACCCGAAAGGGCGGCTTGGGCAAAAAATGGGTATCCCGGTGAATCGAAAACCCGAAAGGGCGGTTCA
Organism: Vicia faba; assembly: GCA_948472305.1. Classification (NCBI taxonomy): domain Eukaryota; kingdom Viridiplantae; phylum Streptophyta; class Magnoliopsida; order Fabales; family Fabaceae; genus Vicia; species Vicia faba. The sequence goes on from OX451739.1 coordinate 745,203,366, forward strand.
GGCAAAAATTAGGGATAAAACAAAAAAAATCGGTACACCCGGCAAGCTGAAAACCCGAAAGGGCGGCTTGGGCAAAAAGGGGTTTCCCGGTGGATCGAAAACCCGAAAGGGAGATTCAGGCAAAAGTTAGGGAATTAAAGCGTATGACTATGTCTCGTCGAATCACTTTAAGGACAATCTCTTCATCAACCAGCTCCAAGCTTCTGATCAATCCAGTCATCGGCGGGCGAAGCATTGAATGGACAGATATTCAGAATTGTGAAGGCTATAGCAGAATGAGGAACCCATGGAATTGTTTCACATAGCCATCTTTCTGTTGTATAAATTTTTCAATTTTTACGACGACATCCTCCTACTAGGATGCCTGTCTCCCTTTGTACAAATATACTCATAGAAAGTTAATACAAATACTTTTCCAAATACATAAATTTGCTTTGTCTTCCTTTTACTTTTCTACACTTATGTTTTATGTGAGAAACGTCCAATGTTTTGTTAAATAGGCATATACATTTGAACATAATCATTTCCTTATGAATCAGGAAAGATAATTACTGATAGGTTGAAGGCACGGGTAGATATCTCGATGCCCTTTCAGAGGGAATTCTCAGCAGATTTAAGCTCCAATTTCCTCAATCCAGAACTTAATTCCCCAAACAGAATTAAACTTCAGGATCCCCAACAGAACAAAAGCTTTCTCAAAACTGATTTCCCCGGCCAGAGAGCCTTCCAGAACTCATTTCCCCCTCAAGAGTTAAATTTCAGAATCCCTAGTGGAGCCTTAAAAGTCGGAAAATCCAATCCCCAGCGAGACTAAAAACTTCCAACTATGAATCCCCAGCTGAACCAGGCTAGTGAACCTTCTCCCCACAGAGATACTTCCCACCAGGCTGAAGATTCTCAATCATACCTCTCCAGTATGAGTCTATCTGGTTCTGAACTCCCCAGTAGAGATCATCAGAAATCCTCATTCCCTACAAGTCACCAAGGAATGCCAGTTCCCCAGCAGTGGTCCTAAGATCCCTCAACAATTGAAGATCTTGCATTTCCCCAAGTGGAGAAAAGGCTCATTCTCAGTTCCTCACAGGATAATCAGATGTTCTCCAGTGAAGATCTCCTCAAGACAAGAATCCCCAGAAGATTGGTATACAACCCAAGCTCCTAATTCTCCAGCAGTAGTCAACAAGGATGTCTCATCCTCAGCAATCAAAATTCTTGTCTTCCCCTGCAGTAGTCAAGGATTCACTTTCCCTGGCAGCAGTCAAGATTCTTTATCTCCAGGATTCATCTATCCTCATCAAGACAGCTCTTCAGCTTACATGCACATTCATTTACATTCATATCATAAACATTGATATAACATATATTGCATCATACATATCATGCAACATAACTTTGTGTTTTAGCTAACATTTCACCCTTTTCAGGATAAGATTAAAAGGCTATCATTAATAATTATTCAGATACAGTATGGATACACCCCAGACACGGCAGTCATTCTATTACTCATTCAGAATTTCAAGTCAGATATAGTACAGATACACCCCAGACACGGCGGTCATTCTACTACTCATTTATACTACATCAATCAGATACAGACTAGATACGCTTCAGACACGGCAGCCATTCTATCTCTCATTCAGATTCACTTATCCACCTCAAGGTTCAATGCATTCCAAACACGGATACCATTCTGACCCTTACAACAGCAGTTTGATTCTCCCCAGTGCGTTCGCCACGGAAGTCATTCTGTCATTTATTTAGACCCCAATTACAGTTTCAGATACACTTCAAACACAGAAGTCATCCTATTACTTATACGGATCTCAATCCCAGTTACAGTTTCAGATACACTCTAGACACGAAAGTCATTCTGCTACTCATATGACTTTCAACTTCAGATACAGTTCAGATACACTCCAGACACGGTTGCCATTCTATCACTCATTCAGAATTTGTCCCCAGCACGCAGTTTCTCCACACAGATGTTTCTCTGTTACCCAGATACAATATAGATACACTCCAGACACGACAGCCATTCTGATATTCATTCTTCAAGCACAGTTACAGCTCAGATACGCCCCAGACACGGAGGCCATTCTTCTGCTCATACAAACTCAGTCCTTAGATGCAGTTCAAATGCATTCCAGACACGGATACAATTTTGATCCTCATTCTTCTGACCTATCACATCGCAGTTCAACAAACATTCCAGATGGCATCTTTAAGCCCATCCCCGACAAGATTCTGTCACCCTTTCAGATGGCATCTTTAAGCCCATCTCCAAATGGCATCTCTAAGCCCATTCCCGCATCCATTGTTCTGACGAGTGCAAATTTAAGGGCACTCTAGTGTCCAATCTCCTTTTACCTTCGAGACGCGAAAGGCAAACCTGCCAATCTAACTCTTCAGGTGCAAAAAGATTGAACAGGGGCAACTGTTGTACCCCAAAATCTTCCCTCTCATTTCATCAACATTTTCTCATCCCAAGACCCTTGGAGCTCAAGATCAAGTTAGGGTTTGCTCTGCTCAAGACTCCTCCTTGCACTGTTGACCCAAATTAGGGTTTGAGTTTGCACAAGTATGTTTTGACCTAAAAGGCCCAAAATTACTTTCATGCTTCATGTTGGACTCACAAGTTTATCCATACCAAGTTTCAAGCCTTGATTCCAATCTTTGCCCAGTCAATTGGACAGTTGACCTAGAAATCAGCTGTATTGGGGAAAAAGTCAACTATGGCCAATTGACAGTCAAACCTCATGATTTTTGACCCACATCAACATTATGAACTCATATGAACCATTTGGTCAAGTTTGGATCACAATTCCACAAGAAATTTGATCAGATCACCAAAAGGGCAAAATGGTCATTTTTAGGGTTTTGACTGCATAAAGGCAATTTTTGACTGTTTGACCTAGCCAATGGCAAACCAAGCTCACATATGGACTCAAGGACTCAATGACATGGTCTTGACACATTCAACAAGTTCAAAAGATCCCAAATGCACAAGATTAACAGATGAATTTTCCAGTCAACTGATCAAAATTTGACTGTATACTGAAAAGTCAAACTTTGACTTTTTGGTCAAAATCAAGTGACAAGATTCATCTTTCATCAAAACATGTCAAATTATGAAACTTGTTCATCAAGAAACCAAAAATTACAAATTAGGGTTTAAAATGAAGAAATTTCATAACTTAGAAATTTTCTAAGTTATGAAATTCCCTTATTTTTTCCTAACTTTGTCCCATCTTTTCATCAAGATATATTTGGATTCAAACAAAACTCAAAACATGAAAGTTGTAGTCCATTGCAAAATATACAACTTTGATTCACAAAGTTTCCTCAAAATAAGCTTGTAGCTCAAGTTATGATTTTTGGAATAGGGGTGCAAAACATTCTTAACTTAGAAATTTTTTTGACCTATTTTTGGCAGGATTTTTGCCTAACTTCATGGCCACTTTTCACATGCTTCCACTTGGAATTTCAACTTGCATTACAAAGATGGATTGTATTACACATTCCAAGCTTTCCAAATTGTCCAAGAACTCATCAAACACCCTTGTGGTTAGGGAGATTCGAATTTGTCAAGATGGGCAAAACTCACTTTGTTTATGGCCAAATTCATGTACATTACATTGGCATTTTGAACTCAGCTTGCACAAACTAGATTACAGGACTTTTATCTCATCCATACTCAATAATTTAATGCATATCCTTTGTGCTCATGTCTTGTTTTGTGTATTTAACCTTTACATACAAGATTAAGCCATATTTGGAAAAAGCATTTTAGCCATTTTTGAAAAGATTCACTTTATGTCAAAACACAAATCTAAGAAGTACAAAGCAGATCTTTGAGGCACAAGTTCATGAACAAATTCCACTGATCAAGAGTGATTTGTGCAGCATAGATTGAGGGTAGTACAGGCCTGCATTGTCAATACACACTTCCTTACTTATCTTTGAAGTAACTTTGCAAAAAGGATCCAACATTCACTTCCTGCAAGCAAGAGCCTAAACAAACTTTGTCCACACATTGCATACTCCCTAACCAACCTAGAACACGAGCCCTTAACCCTAAATACCTCCTCATCCATCAAAGCCCATTTTTTCTGCAAAAACATAGTCCCTGTTGCAGATTGACTTGGCCAATTCATTTCCCTCGTGCGTTTTCATCCAAACCAGTTCAAACACATCCTACATCATTCATACAAACTATCCCAAGCCTTGGAAACAGGCTGTAACACCCCTAACCAAGTTTGCCATTTTAATTTTTTCATCTGTGCAGGTTGAGTTACATAGCTTGATTCAGTTAGTTTAAAAGCAAGCTAGAGGTTGGAAGAGCATCCTTGGACCTCAGGCAAGCTGTGCAAATCCTCAAATTCCATTGAAAGCACTTCCATTGTTGTACACGATTCAAGCTGAACAGGTAAAAGTTTGAACTTCTATCTCTCTATCCAAGCATATCTAGGCTTAGGTTTGTGAAGAAATTATGTCCTACTCATGGCCCTGAAGCTACCCATATCCTCACTTTTCATTTATGTTGTGTGTGCTACACGAATTTTGGACATGAACATTTGAAAAAAGCTAGGTCAGGAATTGGGGGAGGAGAAATTCTCTCTCATTTCTGAGAGTTAGAACATCTTCTTTATATATTTAGAATCGTGACATGATGCTCTATAACATTGATGTTGTAAGTTTTTGTTGAAAGTCAAAGAATCAGGATCTGTGCTTGACAAGAGAAAATGCGCGTTTTGTGTTTGAAAATGGCTGGAGGTTGAAGACAAGCCTCTTTGGGCTGGGCCTGATTTGTTTTTCTGTTTACACCACCTTTTTACACTTACACCCCCTTGGCCCATTGTGTGTTTTTTAATCATTTTTTGACTTTTTATTTTTTCTTCTGACTTATTATTTTTTGTCAAAACATAAAAAATATTAAAAATATTTTTCCATATATTTTTGCATTTATTTTGAATTTATTTGTTTTGTTTACACTTGTATATATAAATAAATATAATACTTTTATTTAAAACCTTAAAAATAATGTGAAAATATATACTTTTAGTTATTATTTTTATTTGCATTTTCTGAAAACATTTTCTAAAAAATATACTTTTTTTTGTAAATAATTAATATTTTATTTTTGTGTATATTTAATATATTTAATACATAGTATAAATACTTATATATATTTATTAGAATATTTAGGATAAAAATATAAAAATAATACATTTTTTCTTTTATTAATATTTGACCTCAAAAATTACTTTTTTACAAATATACTTCTCTTTTATTTATTTTTGTGTATAATTAATAAATATTGTATATAATAAATAATAAATACTTTTTATTTAGAAAATTAGGGTTTTGCCCTAAAAAGTGAAAATGTCCAAAATTAACTTTTTTTATTTTTTATAGGTCACATGGAAAATACTTTTACATACACATAAAAACATTTTTGTGCATAATACATTTTACATTTTTTATTTGTATTTATTCAATTATTGTACAATTAAATAACTTGTATATTCAATTTGGATTGTAATAGTTTAAATTTAAATTTCTTGCTAAATATCCCCATTTGAACATTTGTACCCCCCATCCCATATTTATGTTGTAATAATTTAGGATTTTATTTTCCGCATTTTTAAGCTTTCTAATTATACCATGATAGACTTAGGGTTTGTATGCAAAAATCAAACAACAAATGGCTTGACTAAACAAAAGACAAAAAGCATGAAAATGGACAACACCAATCACACTTGCACCCCTTAGGGTTACTCCACTTGTTGCCTTCAATAATGGGCCATGTTGCATGTTGGGTGTCTTTGGCAAAACAAAACAATTTAAATGATCATAGTCCCTCGATGACGCTTTCGAAAGTTGCCTAAAAAATGATCAAGTCCCTTAAAGGAAAAATTGCCAAAGACACTTGGCACTATTGCAATCATGGTCTAAACGATGACCCGCGCCCGTCCCATTAACATCCTAACACAAGATTGTCCACCAAATACAATGGTGGAACAATACTGTTAAAAGGGTTAAAACATAGGAAAGATCTTTGAGAAATTTAGGGTAGATAGCTCTTGGTTACTTGACCAATCTTGCAAAACAATCCTTGCCACTTTTCAAAACACACATCACCATACACTTTCAAAACAACTTTCAAAAACATTGAAAACTTTTCAAAAGACAAATACACCTTTGTATACATTCAAACATGGATCATTACAAAGGTTGCCACAACAAATGGCCTCTTTTCAAAACATTTTCAAACACACACACAAAGCACCATTTCAAACAATTGAAAGCACCATTTCAAACAATTGAAAATGCAAGGCAAGTGATCTAAGCAAGTAACTAAGAGCCCATGGATAACCATGGATAGAAAGGGTGCTAATACCTTCCCTTTCTATAATCTACTCCCCGAACCCAAGAAAACATCTCAAAGGTTTTTGCTGTGCTTTTTAACCTTTCCTTAGGATAAAATAAAAAGTCGGCGGCGACTCTTGCTAAACCGAAACATTTGCAAAGACAAACGCAAAACCCAAGTCAGTTCTCCCATCGTATCATAGTTGAGGATTTGCAGTGACCTCTTTTTTTTGGTTTATTATCCCTGGTTTTTGCCTAACTGTTCTTGTTTTTGAGATTACAGTCAGCGGGATGCCCCAGTTTTTCTTAAGTCCCCTTTGTAGGTTTTAACTTAGCGGGCTTTTCTTTTTTGAGAGATAATGACTGCCTATGTGATAGGGAACCATAACCGTCTTTTGATTTTAGAGGAATGTTTTTGACGTCATTCGTTGTATTACGAAGCGAAATTTTGCGACTGAACGCGCGTTTGAATTAGCTGAGAGACAACCCCGCCTCAGGTTTTGATTAAAGGTTTCAATTTGTGTAAAAAGGAAACTCCTACTTCTTTGGCTCAAAGGGGTTGACTAGGGATTATCTTCCTTATGACTCCAGTGTTTAGGATTTGAAAGAACGCATGTACATCGCCAGCAAGGTCCATTCAAAAGCATACTGTATGAGATCATGGCATTGTTTTCGTCATCCTACCTCTAAAGGCTTGTAACTTTTAGCAAGAGTTGAGAGTAAAAAGCATAATTTAAATATAGTGAAAACGAATGGATGAATTCAAGACAAACAAATGCAATTCATTAATAAAACATAATTTAACATTAACAGATAATTATTTGAACAACAAATGAAATTACAATTGAAAAATTAAATGAACAAAAGTCTCTTTGTCTGAACTTGTCACTTCAGGTGGTGAGCTTTTGAGGGATGGCAAAAGAATTTAGTTTGGCCACCTTGTGTGAACTCCAACACTCCTTGGTCGATCAAGTCTTGGGTCTTACTTTTCAAAGCCCAACAGTCATCTGTATCATGCCTAGGATTGTTTGAATGGTATGCACATATTGCATTAGGATGATAGTTAAGAGCGAAGGTATTGGGATTCCGAGGAGGATCCCTTAACATGACCAAGTTCCGCTTCAGCAAGTGTTGCAAGACTTGCGATATTGGCATATCGAGTTAGGTAAATTGTCTCCCGGATGGGGCCCGTTTACTGTTATTACTCCGTTCTTGTTGGTGGGGAGGCTGTTGGGTCTGTGATGTGGCAGCAATTCGAGAAGGTCTGTTCTCCCCTGAACCAACTTCTTGTCTCATAGGCGCCTGAGTAGTGACTTGATCCCTAATCTTAACCGTCAGTTTCATACGGTTGCCCTTGTCTAGATGAAGTTGGTTGATAAGGGCTTTCATCTCTTCTTGTCCTTGAGCTAGGTTTTGGATAAGAGCCATCTGGCCTACTAGTTGTCCCATTATTTGGACCTTCATTATGGCTATCTCGGTTTGTAGCCGCTCCAGCTGGTTATCCTTGTCGTCTTCAGGATTTCCCATGATTATACCCCTAGTGAGGAGCGCCTTCACCTCTTCTTGTACCTTAGATGTGTTCAAGAACATCTCTTGAAGTTGAGCATTTTGAATTTGAATGTCCTTGATAGTTTGCTCTAAGGCCATCTTGCTGAAATAAACAGTAAAAGGTAAAGATACATGCATGGGAGAAACCTGTCATGATATGATGCATGGAAGATGTGTATGTAAATGATTTCAAGGATTTATGAAATTTAAATTTGTATAGACAAAGCATGAATAAACGTCAAATTTCATTAGTTAGTTAAAAATGACTATAACATGCCTCTTGGGCTCACAAAATAAGTCTCTAAGATAAAAAGGTTGAATGCATCCTCTTTGGCGCAAGGTAGGCATACAAGCTTTGCTCTTCATGTAGTTGCTTTGTAAGCTCCAAGACCCTTTTCTCACTAGCGTAGAATTGAGCTTCGAAGGTATCTCGTTCTTCCTTTAGCTGAATCCAACTCTTTTGCAAGTCTTCAAGAGAAGTAGGTATGTCGGGGTGGAGGATAGTGTACGATACGTCTCCTTCAACCACAGGCTCCATGATAACTGGTAAGATGGAGGGATAAGGCATCACAAGTTTTTGAGCACGAGCTCGTACCCACCTAAGGTAAGGCTCAAGGGGAATGTAATTCTCGTGTCCCAACTGAAGAAGTGAAAAACACAAGAAGGGGGGGTTGAATTGAAACTTACAAAAACAAATTCTATAGACTCAAGATTTTTATCCTGGTTCTCTTGATCTCAAACTACTCCAGTCCACCCGCCAAGATGATTTCGCCTCTCTCCAACGAGGACTTAATCCACTAATCAAACAGATTACAAAACTACTTTGACAACTGCCAAAGTCTTCTTGAGTAATACCACAACCCGGTTTATCTCAAGGGACAATATCTTAATCAAAGAACAATTAACTGTGTACTATATGTTTTTCGTTACAAAAACTGTATCACTACTGTGATGTATTACACAATTTGAGTATATGAAAGAATATGAATATTTGCAGCTTTTTGAGATGTATTAGCAGTGGTTGGTAAAATCGTAAATGATTTATCCTTTGACCTTGTTTATATAGGCGTGGAAATCTGTCCAAAATAAAACGTGATAATGGACACTCAATACACTTTCCATACTGAGAGGATTCTTGTCTGAATGAAGTCGTTGCATATGATACAGTCTTAATTGAAACGTAACGCTTCAGAACTTGGGAATCTTGCATGCTGCTTTACTTCAAAACTTTGATGACTCGGAGATATGAGGATCTATTGGCGCGTTAGACTTCTGTTTAGAATTAGAGTATCTTTTACTTTAGTGCAGATTCTAATCATCATCATTCTTCAGAACATTCTGATTTGCTCAGCTTGAAAGCTTCTGTGGCTTAACTTCTGATGCCATTTCAGTTAGAACTTCTGTATAAAATACAACACAAATTTAGAGTGCGTATTTGTTCTTTGTGTTTGTTATCATCAAAACTCTAATTAAGGGTTGTAGAATCAAACTATGTTCTAACTATATCCCCCTTTTTGACGATGACAAAAACTAGGATTTTCAATAAAAAATATAGAACAAAAAGCTTAAGAGAGTCTCCCCCTGAGTTGAGTACTCAGATAGAGATGAGTTACTTCCCTGAAGTTCCTTCTTGTCAGAGCTTTTGATGCATCTCCTTCTGTCCTTATCATAATATGTTCTTGTTCATGCTTTAAAAAAATAGAAGTTAAGATATTCATAATGTTTGAGAATTTTTCTCGATATACTGTTATTGAAAATATCTTACGTTCTCCCCCTTTTTGTCAAGTATCAAAAAGCAATATAATCGGGGTTAAAAAGATGATTTGTATTGAAAACAGAATGCAATGACATTTTTTAGAAATAAAGAGGATAAGATGAAGAATACAAAATATAAGTTAAAGAAAATCTAAGATGGAGGGGGAAGTCGTTTGAACAACGCTTCCAACAAGCTCTTAATCTGAGTGCTTGATTCTTCCTGCTTTCCCATAATATCTTTGATTTCTTTTGTTGTATCTTCTTGTTTGTCCAATATATCCCTGATCTCTTTGTTTGTGTCTTCTTGCTTATCCATCCTGGCATGGATTAAAGCATTCTCCTTTTTCAACTCTTCCAGAGTTTGCATGACTAGAGACGAAGCTGGTGTATCTTCAGGGGTTGCATGTCGTTCAGAACACTCTGCAACCTCTTCTGATTGAACAACTTCTTCTGTTGCAATTTCCTTTTCTGGAGCAGTAGTCAGAGGGTGACTATCAAAATCTGGTTCAGTGGCTTCTGAAGGCTAGTGCTCTTTCCAGGGAGCATTTTCCAGCAGAAGAATTTCTTTCTTGTCCCAGTGACTTAGAACTTTATCTTTAAAGGCTTTCAGATGATCACTGAAGTTCTGTTGAGACATCTCATATCTCAATTCTTCCAACCTCTAGGATTCAGAGTTGAACCATTTTCTGAATCTATCCCACAGAGAATCAGAAGCAGCAGGATTAGAATTCTCTTGAATTGCTAGCTTCAAAGAAGTAACCCATTCCTATATTTCTGTTTCAAAAATCAACAAGTTCTTACCAACATCTGATTTGTTTAAGGTTGGTTTAGGTTTGGGAATGGAAATTTTATTTGAGGTGGAAGCTAGATGGTCAAGCGCTTCTAGATCAATGACAGTTCTGAGATGATTAGTTGGACGGTTAATTGGTGAGGGAGTAGAAGAATCAGAAATCAGGATTGGTGAGTGAGGAGTGTTTGGTGGTGTGGAATCATATGGTGAAGGTATTTATGGAATATCATGAATGGAGAGAGGTAAACGAACCATAAGAGGTTCTGTTATTCTAGGAATTGAGGTAGTGGTATCAGAGTCTGTAAGAGAGTCTTCTGATTGGTCTATGGTAGCGTGTAGATTTTCTGGTTCAGGTGTTTCAGAATTTGGATTTTCAGATTGAGGAGTGAGAGGGTTTTCATTTTCTGGTTGGGGTGAGTTGAGGTTTTGATGTTCTGGTTGAGGAGAGTGTGGTTGTGGATTTTCTGGTTGTTGAAACTGAATATTTGGATTTTCTGGGATTGGTGAGTGAAAGTCATGATTAAACAGTTCAATATCAGAGAGAACTCTTGCAAGTTCTGGTTGATTTTGTTCTGGATTTGGATTGGGGGAGTGAGGTTCATTTATGAAACTGCCAAGAGTTACAAATGGATCAAACTCTATGTCAAAATTCTCAAATTTTTGTGGTGAGGTATTTTCTGTTGGTTGAGGGGGAATGGTTTCAGATGTTGGAACAACTATAGATTCTACAACAGAAACAAAAGATGTGTTATCTTTCTTTTTCGCAGCTTTGGGTGTCCTCTGAGAGGATCCTTCTCCTGCTGCCTTCCTCTTTCTGGATATCTTTAGCACAACCTCTGGAGCTGGCTTGTGCAGGTCACGAATGTTGATTACTGGAATAGTCTCATCTTCCTTGCAAGCTTCAAGGTGTCTGACCACAACCTCTGGAGAAGCATCTATCTCATAGAATATTGGAAACTTCTTCAGAGCGATTCTCCTATAAATGATGACCTCATGAGAAGAAATTGTTGGTTCCTTCTTAATGCTTTCAATAATCTTCATTTTCTTTAGATTCTTGGCATTCAGTGGTTTCCCAGCAGTTGCTTCCAGAGTGCTGATCTCTTGAGCCTCTGTCAGATGTTCTATCAGCCTGTTTTCCATCAGAATATCTGAAATCAGTCTTCCTAGAGGAATCCAATCCCTCTTAGTTCTTTCTTCTTCTCTTGTCTCTTTCATACTTGTTCTAAGATGGTTGAAAAGCAAACATGGAAGATTTATTTTGGTCTTCTTTGCAATGAAGTATAACAAAAACTGCTAATCAATGTTGATGTGATCATGGGAGCTTGTAGGCTTCCTGTGATTGATACATCCCAGAATGATCATAACCCATATTCTGTAATAATCTTTCAAGTCTCTGATCTTGCTGGATGGCTGTCCAGAAGTGAAAATGACCCTAGCAATGGATTTTAGGTCACAACACTTATCAGCCATATCAATGCATCTGACTTTGCTGCCATTGTATCCAATGAGTTTCCCAATCAAATCTTCTGTAATCACTATCTTCTTCCCCATAACATATGACGTGACCTGGTGGTTGGATGAAGTAGCATGAATCCAGAACTCTTTAACAAGAATGGGAAAAGTTGGACCCAACAGAAGATCAAAGTATTTGTTCCATCCCTGTGTAGTTACATCTTCATACAGATCAAACCCGTTTTCCTGTAAACTCTCAAAGTCGATGATTAATTCACAGAGAACTTCAAGGTTGTCGACCAGAGTGAGTAGTGTTCTAATGGGCTCCTCATAGTGTTCTGTTGACGAAGAACCAGGAGCACTGTTAAGATTCTCGAAGCTTGATGAGGATGCCATTGTTCACACAGATTCTTTGAAGAAAACTGGTAGAGAGGGGTTTTGAAAAACTAGAGCAAGAGAGAATATTGAAAGCAGTAAAACGTGAATGAAATAGTAAATTGAGTTTTATAAACACTTTTGAAAACGTAATCAGTAAGAAAGAGAAAATAAGTAATGATTATACTGAATTAATGAAACTTGGAATTAGGGGATTTCGTGAGATATTGAACAGTTACCAATGACAAGTGTCTCAATGCATCCAATCAGAGCCTTGGACCCTTCAGAATTTGAACGCGTGTTCAGCCTCAGAAGGTAGCTTGTGAGAGGATGACAAATCTTTGATGGTGTGAACTGCACGCCTCTATCCTTGAAATGAAAAGTTCAGATCTTCATAGATAGATTCTGAGGCAACTGTACTCCTAACTTCTGAAGACAAGTTGATCAGATGTTCACAGAAAATAATAAAATTCTGAGGGTTAGAATATGCAAATAAAACATTTTATTCTGGACACAATTTCATGCTGAGATGTTTCAGAATGAAATTGAATCTATCTTCAGAAAGGGGTTTTGTAAACACATCAACCCATTGATGGTCTGTGTCAATAAATTTTAAAGTGAGAATTCCTTTCTGAATATAATCCCTAATAAAATGATGTTTTATTTCTATATGCTTAGACCTAGAATGCAAAATGGGATTTCTGGATAGACAGATGGCAGAAGTATTATCACAGAAGATAGGGATGTTACTCTCAAATATGTTGAAGTCTTCAAGCTGACTTTTCATCCAGAGCATTTGTGTGCTACATCCAGCAGCTGCTATGTATTCAGCTTCTACGGTAGACAATGCTATTGTGGTCTGTCTCTTGCTGGTCCATGAGATCAGATTGTCTCCCAGAAACTGGCAGCTTCCAGAAGTGCTTTTACGCTCTACTCTGTCTCCAGCAAAGTCAGCATCACAGTATCCTATTAAGCTGTATTCATTGGATTTTCTATAAAACAAACCCAGGTTAGTAGTACCTTTCAGATACTTGAAAATTCACTTAACTGTTGTTAAGTGAGATTCTCTAGGATCTGATTGGAATCTAGCACATAAACAAACGCTGAATAAAATACCAGGCCTTGAAGCCATCAGATAAAGGAGAGACCCAATCATACCTCTGTAAATTTTATATTCTACCTTTTTACTTACCTCTTCCTTTTCCAGAATGCAAGTGGGATGCATTGGAGTCTTTGAGGGCTTACATTCTGAGAGGTCAAATTTTTTCAGAAGTTCTCTGACGTATTTGCCATGGTGAATGTAAGTTCCTTCTGGAGTCTGGTTTATCTGAATGCCCAGAAAGAATTTAAGTTCCCCCATTAAGCTCATCTCAAACTCTTCCTGCATGCACTTAGCAAATTCTCTTCCCAGAGAAGGTTTAGTAGATCCAAAAATAATGTCATCTACGTAAATTTGACAAACTAAAATGTCATTCTTAAATGTCTTACAGAACATGGTTGTGTCTACTTTCCCTCTGGTGAATTCCTTTTCTAACAGAAAGTTACTTAGCCTTTCATACCAAGCTCTGGGAGCTTGTTTCAGACCATAAAGTGAATTCTTTTGTTTGAAAACATATTCTGGGTGTTTGGAATTTTCAAACCCAGAGGGTTGGTGCATGTATACCTCTTCGTCAATGTAGCCATTTAAGAATGCACCTTTGACATCCATCTGATACAGAGTGATGCCATTATTTACAGCAAAAGAGATTAGGAGTCTGATAGATTCTAACCTGGAGACTGGAGCAAAGGTTTTTGTATAGTCTATCCCCTCTTGCTGACTATAACCTTGTGCCACCAGTCGTGCCTTGTTTATGATGACTTCTCCTTTCTCATTCAGTTTGTTTCTGAACACCGACTTTGTTCCAATGATGTTGAATCCTTTTAGTTTGGGAACCAGATCCCATACGTCATTTCTGGTGAACTGGTTTAGCTCCTCCTGCATTGCCAGAATCCAATCATTGTCCATAAGAGCTTCATCAATTGTTGTTGGTTCAATCAGAGATACCAATCCCATGAGGGATTCTTCAGAGTTTCTGAATGTTGATCTTGTTCTGATTGGATCATCCTTATTTCCCAGAATCTTATCTTCTGGGTGAGCTATACTGCTTCTGGATAACTTTTTCTGGAGTTGATCAACAGAAGGTAATGGAACACTTATGACATTTCCTTCTAAAGTTGTCGGGGCGTCTCTGTTGGGAACTTCTGATGAGTTGTCTTCAGCACATGTGAATTCAACTTCTATATCTGCAAAAGATTCATTCCGCTTTGACTTTTGAAGGTCAAGCTTATCATCAAATCTAACACTGATTGACTCTTCAACAATGTGTATTTATGTATTGTATACGCCGTACCCTCTTGAGCGTCCAGAGTATCCTAACATAATACACTTTTGTGCTTTAGAGTCAAACTTGTTCAGATGATCTTTAGTATTTAGAATAAAACATGTACATCCAAAAGGATGAAAATAAGAAATGTTGGGCTTTTTGTTCTTCCACAATTCATATGGAGTCTTTTCTAGAATAGATCTTATAGAGATTCTATTCTGAATATAACACACTGTGTTCATTGCTTCTGCCCAGAAGATCTTAGCAATGTTAGTCTCATTGATCATGGTTCTGGCCATTTCATGCAATGTTCTGTTCTTTCGTTCTACAACTCCATTTTGTTGGGGAGTTCTAGGACAAGAGAAGTCATGCGAAATGCCTTTTTCATTAAAAAATGTTTCAAATTTTTTATTCAAATTCTCCACCATGATCACTTCTGACTTTGACAATTCTAAGATCCTTTTCATTCTAAACTTGGTTACAGAAAGCAATGAACACAGAATGTGACTCGTCCTTGTGTCTTAAGAACTTTACCCATGTCCACCTGCTATAGTCATCTATGATCACTAACCCATACTTCTTGCCACTAACAGACGCAGTTTTCACTGGTCCAAATAAGTATATGTGTAAAAGTTCTAATGGCCTAAAGGTGGAAACAACATTTTTAGCTTTAAAAGCAGGTTTTGCAAATTTTCCTTTCTGACATGCTTCACACAGAGCATCTGAGCTGAACTTAAGATTAGGAAGTCCTCTGACCAGATTGAGTTTGTTAATCTGAGATATTCTTCTCATACTAACATTCCCCAATCTTCTGTGCCAGACCCATTGCTCGTTGTTAACAGAAAGAAGGCATTTTACATTCTGACTTTTTAGTTCAGAAAGTTTTATCTTATAAATGTTGTTTTTCCTCTTTCCATTAAACAGGATAGATCCATCTTTCTAACTAACCGCTTTGCATGAATTTTTATTAAAGATTATATCATAACCATTATCACTTAATTGACTTATGGATAACAGGTTATGCATCAATCCATCAACTAAAAGCACATTACTAATAGAAGGAAGATTACCATTACCTACTGTTCCAGAGCCAATGATTTTCCCTCTTTGGTTGCCTCCAAAGCCCACGTAGCCTTCAGGTTTAAGTTCAAGGCTTTGTAATATATGCTTTCTTCCCGTCATGTGTCGAGAGCATCCAAAGTCCAGGTACCATGACTGGTGTTTTAGCCTTGCTGCTAAAGATATTTGCTACATATAAAATTTTGTCCTTAGGTACCCATATCTAATTGGGTCCTGGTTTGTTAGTTTTACCAAAATTCTGTTTGAATTTTGGTTTGGCAGAATAATCATTGCTAGTGTATTTCAGGTCATGTGAGTGCCCATATGTGAAGTGTGATTTTAGTGGTGTGCGTTTTATTACTAGGTCCATGACATTCTTAGATGGAGATACCTTACCTTGGTATCCTATTCCTTTTCAGCCATTCCTGCTAACTCCATAGATTATTGAAGCCACCTTGCTTCTATCTATGTTTTTAGCTAGAAACTTCTGAAAGCTGTTATCATATTCTTTTATGATTTTATCAGCGCTACTGGGAGCCTCTGAGATTATTTCTTTCTGAGAGTTTTGTAAATCAATTTCTAGTTTTGAAATCTTTTCTTTTAGCTTAGAATTTTCTAATCTTAGACTCACAGTTTCTTCATAGTCAGAGATAAGATCCCTTTTTAGGTTCTTGTATTTGACTCTGATGTTCTGATATCTTTCCAGAATCTCATTCAGGCTTTCTACTAGTTCAGCTTTAGTGAAATTAATAGTAAAATTAGGAAATACCTCTTCCATGTCTGATTCTAAGTCTGACTGAGATGCTTCGCTGTCTTCTGTCACATTAGCCACATGAGCAATGTTGGCTATTTCATCATCTGATTCTGAGTCTACGTCAGAAGTATCTGAATCATCCCATGTTGCCATGAGACTTTTCTTCTTCTCCTTGAAGAACTTCTTTTTGGGCTTCTCCTTCTAAAGCCTTGGACAATCACTTTTGTAGTGCCCCTGTTCATTGCACTCATAGAAGATGATGTATCTATTGTTTGACTTCCTGTGACCAAATGAAGCTTCAGATCTTCTGTGTCCAGAGAAGGACTCAGACTTTCTGTATCCGGAGGAAGATTCATTCTGATTCCCTGACCTTCTGGAATTCTTGAATTTTCTTTGCCTCTGCTTCCACAACTGATTTACCCTTCTGGAGAGAAGATACAATTCGTCTTCTTCTGATGAGAATCCATCAGAGATTTCTTCCATAGCCTGCAAAACCTTAGAATCAAGTTTTTTGTTAGATTTTAATGCTAAAGGTTTACCTTGCTTATGAGGCTCGTCATCTTCTAGCTCTATCTCATGGCTTCTGAGGGAGCTAACAAGTTCCTCCAGAGATATCTTGTTAAGATATTTATCCAGATTAAGTGCAGTGACCATTGACCTCCATTGCTTTGGTAGACTTCTGATGATCTTGTTTACGTGATAAGCAGTAGAATACCCTTTGTCAAGAACTCTCAGTCCAGCAACAAGAATCTGGAATCTTGAGAACATCGCTTATATGGATTCACTGTCTTCCATCTTGAAAGCTTCGTATTTCTGAATGAGCGCAAGGGCCTTGGTTTCTTTAACTTGTATGTTGCCTTCATGCATCATTCTCAAAGAGTCAAACATGTTTTTGGTCGTCTCTCTGTTTGAGATCTTCTCATATTCTGAGTATGAGATGGCACTGAGAAGTATTGTTCTGGCTTTATGATGGTTTCTGAAATCACGCTTTTTCTGGTCAGACATTCTTTTTCTATCTATCTTCTGACTACTTTCATCCACTGGATGTGTGTATCCGTCAATTACCATGTCCCATAGATCAGCATCATGATCCAGAAAGAAGCTCTCATTTCTGTCTTTCCAGTAGTCAAAATTTTCTCCATTAAAGACTGAATGTTTGCCGCTGATTCTGTCCTTGTCATCATGATAGTCATTGCTGATGTTTTGGCTTGGTCCCACCATAGTGTTTTTCTAAAGCTTGGATCTTGTACTGACACAGTTAAGTGTATGAACTCAGAACCAGGCCCTCTGATTCCAATTGAAGAAGTGAAAAACACAAGAAGGGGGGTTGAATTGAAACTTACAAAAACAAATGCAATAGACTCAATATTTTTATCCTGGTTCGCTTGATCTCAAACTACTCCAGTCCACCCGCCAAGGTATTTCACCTCTCTCTAACGAGGACTTAATCCACTAATCAAACATATTACAAAACTACTTTGACAACTTCCAGAGTATTCTTGAGTAAGACCACAACCCGGTTTATCTCAAGGGACAATATCTTAATCAAAGAACAATTAACTATGTACTATATGTTTTTCGTTACAAAAACTATATCACTACTGTGATGTATTACACAATTTGAGTATATGAAAGAATATGAATATTTGTAGCTTTTTGAGATGTATTAGCAGTGGTTGGTAAAATCGTAAACGATTTATCCTTTGAGCTTGTTTATATAGGCGTGGAAATCTGTCCAAAATAAAACGTGATAATGGACACTCAATTCACTTTCCATACTGAGAGGATTCTTGTCTGAATGAAGCCGCTGCATATGATACTGTCTTAATTGAAATGTAACGCTTCAGAACTTGGGAATCTTGCATGCTGCTTTACTTCAGAACTTTGATGACTCAGAGATATGAGGATTTTTTGGCGTGTTAGACTTCTGTTCAGAATCAGAGTATCTTTTACTTTAGCGTAGATTTTGATCATCATTCTTCAGAACATTCTGATTTGCTCAGCTTGAAAGCTTCTGTGGCTTAACTTCTGATGCCGTTTCAGTCAGAACTTCTGTATAAAATACAATACAAATTTAGAGTGCATATTTTTTCTTTGTGTTTGTTATCATCAAAACTCTAATTAAGGGTTGTAGAATTGAACTATGTTCTAACACCAATGTCTTAGTATCCACTTTGCTTACCATCTTCCAAGCTCGTATAAACCTCAGACGATAGCTTTGATCGTCACTCTCGTAGTCGAATACCACTCCTTGGATGATCATCTCATGTGGACCATCCCTTCGGGCATAACCAAATTGTCGTAAGGCTAAGCAAGGGTTGTAAGTGATACCTCCCCTAATGCCAAGCAAAAGGACATTAGGGAATTCTCCCCAACATTCGATGATAGTAACATTCTCCAAGGATCGAGAACACCAATGAACATCCGAATGTCTGAGCATCATCAACCTATGGGACCACCTCAAACCTAGCTCATTCTTTAATACAGACCAAGGAAGATGCGAAATAAACCATCTAGCCAAGAGGGGAGTGCAACACATGAGGATCCCTCTTTTCCTCATAGTGCAAGAGTGAAAAGAATGTAGGATATCTCCCAATAAGGTAGGCACTGGATTGCGAGACATGAAGATTTTGACAGCGTTCACATCTATAAGTTGGTCAGGGTTTGGAAAGAAAACCAACCCATAGATGAGAAGCGCCAAGATTTCTTCAAAAGCTTGTAAGTCCAAAGAGTTCCAACAATCTTGAGCTTTCTCGAACAAGAACTTGGCTAAGAACCCTTTGACACCACTCTTTGTCTCCTAATTAGTCGTGACATCAGATTGTTGCAAGTGTAGTGCTCGGGAAATCTCTTCAGGTTTTGGATATCTTTCCATACCCTTGAAAGGTAGTTGATTGAGAATAGGAATCCTCAAGAGTTGATAGAATTATTCCAGAGTAGGTACAAGCTGATAATCAGAAAAGGTGAAGCAATGGTGTAGAGGATCAAAAAACTGGAAAAGCACCTTCATCATATCTTCATCGGTTCCAGAGGTAACCAAGTTTAGGAGGCGACCATGTCTTTTGGCGAATGAAGAATTCTAAGGGACCCTTGATGCTAACTCTTTGAGTTGAGAAGGGATTCTTACGAGATTGACTTGAATGGTTTTCATGCGGATGGAAGTCATATCTTATAAAACAGAACAAAGATAAATCCCAAAAATCCTTGAAATGGTTAGTGAGGATGCTTATGATGTTATGATGTTTATGATGTTATAATGTTTATATGTTATGTACAAGTAAGCATATGCAAAAAAGGAAAACAAGTACTTAGTGTTGTACCCCAAAATTTGCCCTCCCATATTCATCAAGAATTGTCAAAGCCAAAGTCACAAAATTCCCCAAGGATTATGCAGCTCAACTGTCTCCTATACAGTCAAAATTAGGGTTTGAGTTCTGGTCAAGCAAATGAACTTTTCAAAGGCCCAATCAAGTCTCATATGCCCACAAAGATGGTCAAGCATCCTCATATCAAGTTTCAAGGCATTCAGCTCAAAATTGCACAGTCAAAACCCTAGATTGCACTACAGTCAACTGTAGGGGCAAAATGGTCATTTGACAGTCAAAAGTTCAAATTTTTGGTCAATATATCATTTTGAAGCCACAAACATCATTTGATCAATGCTTGATCATGATTCTCAAAGTTTGGCTCAGAAATCATCAAAAATGCAAAAGTTGCTATATTTGGACAGCTGAAAAAGTCAACTGAAATTGACCAGGGCATAACTTTCACATGGATTATCAGAAAAATTCCATCCAAAGCTCATTTTGAAGAGAAAGACATTTCCTACAACTAATCTTCATACTTCAAGTCCAAGAAATGCTCTCACAAAAAGTTATCAATTTCAACATTATAGGTCATTTTCAAAAGTCAACAAAAAGAGACTTTAAGTCAAAGGCCATAACTTGAGATGGGTAAATCAAAATGACATGGGACCAAAGGCATTGGTTAGAGGACTCAAAGACCTTTCCAAAATGTCCAAGAACATGTGAAAAGCTTAAAAATTGACCAAGTTATGCCTTGTGGAAGTTGGGAAATTTTTAGGAATTTTGAAAAGTCAATATTGATGCAAAAGGCCTAAAAATGCAAATGGGCCCATTTTTCTTCCAAGTTTCTTCATGCCAAGCCTATGCACGACCATTAGGCCCAAAGGGAAGTATTTTCATATTTTTTAATTATTTATTTGAATTTATATTAATTTATATTCATTTAAATCATTTTAATACATGAAAAATATAAACCTAACCTAAAAAAATCTTTTTATGCACATTATAGGCTCAATATCTCGTGCTTAGTCAATTATGGAAGGTTTTGGGTTGATTGGAACTAATTGACACCAAATTGCATATGGAAAAGATATGGAAAAGATTTCATGAAATCAAATATTGAAAATCATCAAAGCAATGGATTTTGTCCAAGTTTTCTTAACCTAATCACTCCTTACATATACAGGAATGTAAACCTAATGCAAGAAGACTGAAGCTGCGCATAAAACAAGCCATTGCAAATTGAAAATTTCTCATAAAACTCAAGAACTGAAAAGTGCCTTAGAGGTCGATTCAAGCATCAACTCTCATTCCATTAGCATCCTCAGGCACTCCTGATCAAATTCCAATCATTAGCATCAACCAAAACCCCCTGAATTGGTATCAAGAACCCGGACTGAACCTCAAAAATTTTGAAATTGCATAGCATGAATTAAGCATCCTTTTGCATTTTTCTTTATGTATTCATGATCACAATGATGTTTCTAAACTAACTGATGCGTTTGATTGCATTTTTGTGCCATACATATGATTTTGCCATTGCTAAAAGTTAGGGTTACAGGTTTCTTGAAATAGGGCTTTTGCGTAGAGGAAAAATCAGGGTTCATGGATACCATGGTTGGACTTAGCACATCAAGACGAAGAAGTCTTGACCCTCGCGCTCAATTTATGAGCGTCGAGGGCCTATTCGCTATTTTCTGTTAGAGGCCCTAAGGAAACACACACAAAACCGTTGCCTCTGTGTTCTATGTTACAGGGATGGTGAGGAAGAAGAAGGCGTGTCAAGCAACGATTGATCCATTCAAATTTTGCGCGCGTTCCAAGCGTGATTCCACTTTTCTTTTTATAATATTTATTGATTGTTATATGTTAAATGACAAGCGCTTGGTTCAGTGGCAGCACGCTATGCATGTAACATCAAAGACCTGGGTTCAAGTCCCAGGTCTGGCAAAATTCCATATTATTTTTCAATAATTGATCCTATGCAGCGCTAACGTCCAGGTACATCATGCCCTCTCATCATCAAGCCACACACGTGTCCCAGACAACCAAAGCAAAGGCGTGGATCCCAGGAGCACAATAAACTCCAGTCAACGCACCATATGGAATCTTGAAAAGTCAGCAAATTCAAGGCTTAATGGGCCAAAATTCCCAGGCCTGTACCTCTCAATCTGGGGCTACACCCCACCCTGGTTTGCATTTTTTATATTTTTCTTCTTACCTTTATTTTTGTTGTTTTATTTATTTTATTGTCTTAATTTAATTAATTTATTTTTCTACAAAATATAAATACAAAAACATCATAAAAATCCAGAAAATATAAAAAATGTAATATTTATTTTTATTATGATTATTTTCAAATAGACATGTAAATAATTTAGTAAATTAGGTTATAAGTTTAATTCTTTTTAACAAAAATGCAAAAAAATAGAACTTAGGTTTAATAACTTTTTATTTTCTTTTTTTAATTTTCCTCTTTTTTAGAATAACAATATTATTTATTTATTATTTATTTTCATAAATTAAAAATTGTACATAAATTAATTTAGAGTTTAATTTAGGTTTTAATTTAATTCTTTCATAATAAACTTAAAAAATATTAGAACTAGTGTTTAGCATTTTAATTTTAATTAATTTTTTCCTTTCTTCTTTCAAATCTAAAAAACACAAAATACCAAAAAAAGCACTTAATCATTTAATTTTTTAATTCTCATTAACTTTTAATTTTTTGTAAACGGGTCCAACGCCCATTGTTTAATCATTTAATTTCGCCTGATTTATTTTTATCGTTCATTGTAATTATGTAAATCTCCCAAAGCATTGTAATTTACTTTTCGCACTTTTATTTACTTCGCATTATTTATTTTTCAGTCAAATCGGGTCCGGTTTAATTTTGGCGATGTGGACCCGCGCCTTTGTAATAGTCGTAGATTTATTTTTCGCAAACTATATAACTGTTAAATATGCATGCAAGAATGAATGGCCCTAATTAAAATCAAGCATAGATCACAATGACATGACAAAAGACAAATAACTGAAACATGACACACTATTCGCACACACCACCCCTAGGGTACGCCTCACTGTTGCCTTTCGAAAGGTGATCGTCGAGTAGAGGATGTCTTAGTAAGTCCTCATGATCCGGGAACCTGGCATGAGGGTAGCTTCTAAGGTGTCTTCCCATTGCTCTGGTGATCACCATGTCCCTAAAAATCGAATTGACCCGAACACCTCCAACGGTGGTGCTACCTACCTCTCAATGGTGGGATGGCGCTACTTTAAAGGACATTTACACAGACGAATTCCTTAGGGTAGGTAGGTTCTCAAGGATACTTGCTCTAATTTCAAAACAAATCAAAAATACTTTTCACACTGACACTTTTCAAAAGCTTTCAAAACAAACTTTTCAAACACTCTGACGTATGAGTCGATCTGAAATTTTTCAAAGAAACTTTTTAAACCCACATTGAAAAGCAAACAAAACAATTTTGGAAACACATTGAGCAAGTATCTAAGAGCCCATGGATAACCATGGATAGAAAGGGTGCTAACACCTTCCCTTTCTATAATCTACCTCCCGAACCGAGAGCAATCTCTTTAAGGAATTTTTCTGTGCTTTTGTCCTTTCCATTTGGAGAAAATAAAAGACGGTGGCGACTCTTGCTTCCGCGACATTTCGCGAACCAGCGTTAAACAGTCAGTTCCAGATCCACCGATCACAGAACTGGCGACTCTGCTGGGGAGTGCTACTTTGTGAGGTATACCTTAGGGCTAGGTCATAACTATGTTTTCAATTGTCTTCTTTGCTTGCTTTATTATTGTGGGTTGCTTGGGAGTTCTATAGATCCTAAACCCGGATCTGGGGGATACCTTTCTTAGAAAGTAGCAACAAGGCTGTGAGGGAACTGTGCGGGGTATACCGACACGGTTGAAACAGTCTGCTACGTTGATGTGGCACTTTGGTGTGTACCGGTAACCCTTGAGTTCAGTCAAGGAGAGTACGGGGCCTCCGCGTGGTGTCGTGAAGCATCAACAGACCTTAGGAACCTTAATTGAACTATCTTGGCCTCTTTAGGGTAGTGAGATAACTGACTTTGGTGCAGTCCGAGGTTGGTTGATACTCGATACTACACCCAGTTGAGGGTTGCTTTCCTGGAATATTTCGGTCGCCAGTTCAGTGGCTAAATCGAAACGATGAACAATGAAAGCAATCCCGTGATATTGGGAACCTTAGAACCCGGTTACTTTGATTAGGACAGGTTGAACCCACCAACTTCAAGAGGGTACTACCCAGACCCCATGCTGGCCTTAAACCTTAAGGGCTTGTCTTGTGTGCCTTGTTTGCCTTACATGTTTGTCTTTGTAAATATCTGTGATGTGTTTAATCATAGCATCATGACATCATCCAGCATCATATGCATTGACTAACCATTTCAGGGGTTCGAATTTTCATCTTTGTTCTTGTTTTGTAGGACATGGAAACTGCTCGTAGAAAGACAATTCAGGTCAATCTTGTAAGGATCCCTCCTCAGCTTAAGGAGCTTATATCCAGGATTCCCGAGAACTCTTCATTCAGTGAAAGACATGGAAGCCTCATCAGCTTGGTCAACACCAACATTGAGGAAGATATGATTAAGGTCTTGTTCCAATTCTTTGACCCTCTGCATCACTGCTTTACCTTCTTGGACTATCAGTTGGTACCTACATTGGAGGAGTTCTCCCGGCTCCTGAAGATCCCTATCCTTGATCAGCTACCCTTCAGCGGTACAGAAAAGGAACCTAAGCTGGAAGAGATTGCTAAAGCCTTGCACCTACAGTCATCTGACCTCAAGGGACATTGGGAAGTCAGAAGTGGTATCAAAGGGTTCTTAGCCAGGTTTCTGTTTGAGAAGGCCCTTGAATGTTGGAACTCCCTTGACTTGCAAGCTTTTGAAGAGGTTGTGGCCCTCCTTGTTTATGGTTTGGTGTTGTTCCCTAACCCAGATCAGCTCATTGATATCAGTGCCGTTCAGATCTTTATGTCCAGGAATCCTATACCTACGTTGCTGGGGGACATCCTTCACTCATGTTACACTCGAACCATGAGAAAAAGAGGTGTCCTTATGTGTTGCACTCCTCTCCTGGGAAGGTGGTTTATTTCGCACCTTCCCCAATCAGTCCTGAAGAATGAGCGGGGTTTGAGATGGTCACAACGGTTGATGACTCTTACACATGCAGATATACATTGGTGTCCTAGATCCAGAGGAGATGTCACTATCATTGATCGTTGTGGGGAGTACCCTAATGTTCCTTTACTTGGAATCAGAGGAGGTATTACTTATAGCCCATGCCTGGCTTGGAGACAGTTTGGTTATGCTCGGAGGGACGGTCCTCATGACATGCTAATTCCCGACATAGTTTTTGACTTCGACAGTGATACTCAAGGACTTCGTCAGAGATTTATCAGAGC
Organism: Vicia faba; assembly: GCA_948472305.1. Taxonomy (NCBI): domain Eukaryota; kingdom Viridiplantae; phylum Streptophyta; class Magnoliopsida; order Fabales; family Fabaceae; genus Vicia; species Vicia faba. The sequence continues at coordinate 745,228,585 of OX451739.1, forward strand.
TTGGAGAATGCCCAGTAGGATAGACAGCAAGACACTGGGGCATAGGAACTCCATCCCTTTGGAGCCTTATCTCAAGTGGGTACGCGCCCGCTCTCAGAAGTTAGTCATGCCTTATCCTCACATGCTCCCGGTAATCAAAGAACCAGTCCTGGAAGGGGAAGTGTCTCATGTTATTCAGCACCCCGATATGCCCACATCCTGGGAAGAGATGCAGAAGAGCTGGATCCAGCTTAAGGAAGAGCGGAATTCTCTTGAGACTAGTCTGCATGCCAGTGAAAAGAAAGTCTTGGAGCTCACTCGCCTGTTGCATGAGGAGAGGAATCTCAACACCTACATAGCTCCGAAAAGGATGCGCAGTGTATTTTGGGATTGACTTGATTTTTGTACTTTCGCCCATGAGGCCTTGATGTATTAAACAATGATTTCTTTAATGATAACGTGTGTTCTTTTCTTGTCTACAACGAATTTGAACTTTCGAACCCTTGAATGCATTACATACGCATTTCATACATCATGTGCATAGCAGGTTTTTCCCCTTTTCAGGTTGCTTACAGTTCTTCGCTGTTTATTTCAGCATCATGAATCCCGGATCTGAATCAACAGAGACTTCAATCAAGGCTCTCCAGGCGCAGAATGCGCAGTTTCAAGAACTAATCCTGGGTCTAGCTAAAGGCCAAGAGGAACTGAAGACCATGCTCCTGAAGAAGGAGAAGAAGAAAAGAAGAACTGTTCTATTCAACACGGGCCGAAGGTTGGGTAATACTCTGCACCATGAAGAGGCTGGTTCTTCTGTTGGCAGGAGTCCTTCTCAGGCAGAAGTCAAGGTTCCTACTCCAGTGGTCTCCGACAACGAGACGGATTTTGATGAAGAGCAGTACCCTCCTGAAGACAACAGATACAAACAACTGGAGGACAGGCTGAAGGCTATGGAGGTGCAACAGGCACCTGGGCTGGATTTCGGAGATCTGGGTTTGTCGACTGGTGTAATTATCCCGCATAAATTCAAAGCACCCACCTTCTCCAAGTATGACGGGGCATCTTGTCCCAAGCTGCATTTGAGGTCCTATGTTCGGAAAATTCAGCCGTACTCTGCGGACAAGAATCTATGGATCCACTTCTTCCAGGAGAGTCTTTCAGGGACTCATCTCGAATGGTTCTATCAGCTGGATGGGACCAAAGTTCGTAACTGGGAGGAGCTGGCTACTGCTTTCTACAAGCAGTATCAGTATAATGCCGACCTTGCCCCCACACGTACCCAACTCCAGGGTATGGCGTTAGGCGCAAGCGAAGGTTTTAAGGAGTACGCTCAGAAGTGGAGAGACCTGGCTGGCAGGGTGCAGCCACCATTGACTGATCGGGAGTTGGTTGACATGTTCTTGGGGACCCTATCTGGGCCATTCTTTAACCATCTCATTGGGAATTCCTCGGCTGGTTTCACTGATTTGATCTTAACTGGAGAGAGAATTGAAGCTGGGCTGAAATCTGGGAAGATTGCAAAGGGTGCCTCATCTAGTTCAGAAAAGAAACCCTTCAAAAAAGAGTCTAGTGCCGTGTATGGTTCCAGGAGATCAGAAAGACATGAACACCGCCAATCTGTCAGTGCGGTCATGATTGCTAAGCCTGCTGCCGCTCCCCGGCCAAACAATTCTCAGAAAACTGAAAGACCCCGGAGGGAATTCTCCCGTTTAAACATGACTTTGTCGCAGATCCTGCCACAGTTACTCGCAACCAATTTGGTAACTGTCAGGGAGGCGCCAAAGTTCCCCAATACGGCATCCCCCAAGTACAACCCGAATGCTCGTTGTGCTTACCACTCAGAAAGCCCGGGGCACTCTACCAATGACTGTTGGGCGTTAAAGAATAAGCTGCAGGACCTCATTGATGCTAAGGAGGTACAATTTGAGGCATCTGACAAGCCTAATGTGGTGACAGCTCCCCTGCCTGCTCACGGAGTTAATGCTATTGGTGATGAAGAGGAAGTTGACGAAACTGAATTCGATAGCTGGATCTACCCGGCTGCTGATGGTGGACTTAACAATTGGAGCGCCAAGGACAATCTCTCTGTTTCTTTTGACACTAAGTAATAAATTTCTTTGTTTTGTTATTTTGTAATAAACAATGATAAACTCTATGGCCCGGTGTCTTACCCGAGGCACCGTGGTTCTATTTGTGAGGGCATACAAACTGTCATTTTATACATCATGAATGAAAATCTTGGACGTATTTTTCGCATTGCAAATATTGTGTTCCTTTTCTGTCTTTCCTTTCCTTTTACATAATTTTCAAAACAGCTGTATTTACACACACACTCACTCATACAGGTTCCAATCCACTCTGGATCTCGCTGATAACAGCTCTGCTAATGCCAATTATAACTTCGAAAATCCGATCAACTTAGCCGAAGACGAAGGTGAAGATGATTGCGAAGTGCCTGGCGAGCTTGCTAGACTGTTGCTTCAGGAAGAGAGGGCAATTCAACCCCATGAAGAGCCAGTGGAAACCATAAACCTGGGTACTGAAGCAGACAGGAAAGAGGTAAAGATTGGTGCCAACCTAGAGCTCAGCGTGAAGCAACGGTTAACTAAGATGTTACATGACTATATGGAGATCTTTGCCTGGTCCTACGAAGACATGCCAGGGTTGGATACCGATATTGTTGTCCATCATTTGCCGACTAGGGAAGACTGCCCTCCAGTTAAACAAAAGGTCCGTCGGATGCGTCCAGAGATGTCAGAAAAGATTAAAGCCGAGGTCATGAAACAGTTTGATGCCGGGTTCCTTGCAGTGACTTCTTACCCTCAGTGGGTTGCTAATGTGGTGCCGGTACCTAAAAAGGACGGTAAGGTCAGAATGTGTGTCGATTACAGGGATCTGAACAGGGCCAGCCCCAAGGATGACTTCCCTTTACCTCACATTGATGTCCTTGTTGATAATACAGCTCAGCACAAGGTATTCTCTTTCATGGATGGCTTTTCAGGCTACAACCAGATCAAGATGGCACCTGAAGACATGGAAAAGACTACATTTGTTACTCAGTGGGGCACCTTCTGTTACAAGGTCATGCCGTTCGGATTAAAGAATGCTGGGGCAACCTACCAACGTGCCATGGTTGCCTTATTTCATGATATGATCCATCATGAGATCGAAGTGTATGTGGACGACATGATCGCTAGGTCCCAGACTGAGGAAGAGCATCTAGATCACCTGCAAAAGTTGTTTGACCGGTTGAAACTGTACAAGCTGAGATTGAACCCGAACAAGTGCACCTTCGGGGTAAGATCTGGGAAATTGCTAGGCTTCGTGGTCAGCGATAAAGGCATTCAAGTGGACCCTGCTAAGGTCAAGGCTATTCAAGAGATGCCAGTTCCCAAGACAGAGAAGGAAGTCAGAGGCTTTTTAGGACGCCTGAATTACATTGCTCGATTCATCTCTCATCTGACTGCTACCTGTGAGCCAATCTTCAAGCTGCTGAAGAAAGATCAGGTAGTGCGTTGGAACGATGAATGTCAGGCTGCCTTCGACAGAATCAAATAGTATCTTCAAGAACCACCTATCCTTATGCCACCGGTTGAAGGGAGACCTCTGATACTATATCTGACAGTGCTTGACAACTCAATGGGGTGTGTGCTGGGGCAGCATGACGAGTCTGGCCGAAAAGAGCATGCCATTTATTACCTTAGCAAAAAGTTTACCGACTGTGAGACCCGATACTCACTGCTTGAGAAAACTTGCTGCGCTTTGGTATGGGCTGCTCGCCGGCTGAGACAGTACATGCTGACTCACACTACCTTGTTGATCTCAAAGATGGATCCGATAAAATACATATTCGAAAAGCCTGCTCTGTCTGGAAGAATTGCAAGATGGCAGATGATCTTGACAGAATACGACATTCAGTATACAACCCAGAAAGCCATCAAGGGGAGTGTATTGGCAGACCACTTAGCTCATCAAGCTGTAGATGACTACCAATCAATGAACTTCGAGTTTCCAGATGAAAGCATTATGATTGTAACTGAGTGCGAAGTACCTGGACCGGATGAAGGACCTGAACCAGGATCCCGATGGTCTATGCACTTTGACGGAGCTTCCAACGCCTTGGGAAATGGTATTGGCGCCATCATCATATCCCCTCAAGGTACTCATACTCCACTCACTGCCCGACTGTGTTTCAACTGTACCAATAACATGGCGGAGTATGAGGCGTGTATCATGGGTCTTCAAGCTGCGATTGACCTAAGGATCAAATTTCTAAGTGTCTTCGGAGATTCCGCTCTTGTGATCAATCAGATCAAAGGAGAGTGGGATACGAAACATCCAAACTTGATTCCTTACAGAGAATGTGTGTTGACCATGATTCCCCACTTCACAGAGATAACCTTTGAGCATTTTCCAAGAGAAGAGAACCAGTTAGCGGACGCGTTAGCTACAATGTCTTCAATGTTCAAGGTTAAATGGGATAATGAAGCTCCCCGGATCATCATCTGGAAACTGGACGAACCGGCATACTGTTGTGATCTTGAAACTGAATTGGTAACTGAGAAGCCTTGGTACCACGAAGTGAAGAAATATCTGGAAGCTCAGGAATACCCTGAAGGTGCATCCATCAACGATAAGAAATTCCTGAGGAGGTTTGCAGCCAAGTTCTTCCTAAGCAACGGCATCTTGTACAAGCGAAACCATGATTCAACTTTACTGCGTTGTGTGGATAAGACTGAAGCGGAAAGAATCATGGAAGAGCTACATGAAGGGACCTTTGGTACGCATTCCAGTGGACATACTCTGGCTAAAAAGATCCTACGGGCAGGATACTATTGGTCCACAATGGAAGCTGACTGCTACCAACACTCCAGGACATGCCACAAGTGCCAGATCTATGCGGATAAGGTGCATGTTCCTCCGGTTCCCCTGAATGTTCTGACTGCGCCTTGGCCATTTGCAATGTGGGGCATAGACATGATCGGCGAGATTAAACCTACGGCATCCAATGGGCATCGCTTCATCCTAGTGGCGATCGATTATTTTACAAAATGGGTTGAGGCAGCATCCTATGCTACGGTAACCAAGACTGTTGTAGCACGGTTTATTCGGCACAACCTGATCTGTCGATACGGCGTCCCTGAGCGGATCATTACGGACAACGGTACTAATCTGAACAATAAGATGATTGCTGAGCTCTGCGAACAGTTCAAGATACAGCACCACAACTCTTCTCCTTACAGACCGAAGATGAATGGGGCTGTAGAAGCAGCTAACAAAAACATCAAGAAGATCGTGCAAAAGATGACAGTAACTTACAAAGATTGGCACGAGATGTTACCGTTCGCTCTGCATGGGTACCGTACCTCAGCCAGGACGTCAACCGGGGCAACTCCTTTCTCTCTGGTTTATGGCATGGAGGCAGTCTTGCCGATCGAAGTGCAAATTCCCTCTCTCCGGATAATGAAGGATGCAAATCTGAACGAAGATGATTGGATCCAGACACGACTTGATCAACTCAACCTCATTGACGAAAAGAGACTTGCTGCTATCTGCCATGGTCAGACGTATCAGAAACGGATGATCAGGGCATTTAACAAAAAGGTCAGGCCGCAGGAATATCAAGTTGGGGATCTGGTTACCAAGAGAATCATCCTTCCTCAGAGTGATCCAAGGGGCAAATGGACCCCTACGTACGAAGGGCCATTTGTGGTTAAGCATGTGTTCTCAGGAGGAGCAATGATCTTAACCAACATGGATGGTGACGACCTTCCTCACCCCGCCAATGCGGACATAGTTAAAAAATACTACGCATGAAAAAGACCCGCTAGGCTGACATGCCTAGGCAAAAATTAGGGCTTCCCGTCGAACCAAAAGGGTTCGGGCAAAATGAAGGGATGAAAAGGAAAAAATCTGTACACCCGACAAGTCGAAAACCTGAAAAGGCGGCTTGGGCAAAAATGGGTATCCCGGTGGACTGAAAACCCGGAAGGGCGGTCCAGGCAAAAATTAGGGATAAAAGCGTAAAACTATGTCTCATTGGATCACTTTGCATCCAGAATCCGGTATCTGCATCAAGCTCAAACGGCATCGATCAGTCAGCTTCACCTTCAACCAAGGTCATCAAGTGATGAGACGCTCGGAGTTATAAAGGCAATAGCAGAGTTGAAACCCAGTGGATCATTCATCTTTCACACAGCTGTTTTATTTTCTTTTGTACAAAACTTGTATAAACTCTTTTGATCGGCGACGTACCTCTTACTAGGACGTCAGCCTCTTGTATACAAAACGCCTATTCATGGGCCATTCAAAATCAATAAAAATATATCTTCAGTTAAACGTGCCGAGTGTTTTTCTTTTTCTGTTTTGTTTTGCGAAGAACGTCCAAGGTTCAATTTGTGATGTATGCATTGACAATAATTTGCTAACTCATGAATATTTGCATACGAAACAAAGGAATTCATTGCAGGTGACATTAGAAACAGGGGCAATAAAGAGTTATCTGAGCAGTCTAATTGTTCTATCCTCCAAGGTATCAAGGTAAGTTCAGCTGAAGAACACAACCAGGTATCTTAATCCCCCAGAGAGTGAGCCAACAAAAGTGCACTCTTCCCCAAACAGAATTATCAAGTCCCAAGGAAATTGAGTATCCTCCCGTAGATCTCAATATATTCCCCAGCAGCAATGCATATATTCTTAACAAGCATCCCCGGCAGTCTTGGTCTAAAGATTGTTCCCCGGCGGTACATCAACATTCAAAAGAATCAATCCCCGCAGTCCAAAAACTCCCCAGAAGAGTCCAATCCGGTTTCCCCAGGAAAGTTGGAATCCATCTCCCCAGGCGGTAAGCTTATCCCCAGTAGATTCTGGAAGCTTATCCCTCTCAGAGCACGAACGCATCGTCCGGCTTTATTTAAAGAGTTATTTCCTTAATAGGATATAACTGGGTTATCCTCAGCCAAAAGCCACGGAAAGAGCGTCGTCGACAAAGTCTTCCTATCCCCAGCAAACTATTATCAACACTCAGCAAGGCATCCCTCTTCCCACAGAGTATTGCTTCCAGCATAGTCACTAGAGTATCTTTTCTCCCTGCAGAATCTTCCATTTGCCAAGTTTATTCCGCAACAGAGTCATCTTCTCCTACCGGTATTCTTGCAGTTATCCTCCCCAGCGGAAGCAAAGTCTATTCTTCAACATCAGCCCAGGATACGACTTCCCGGCACCCGTCAAGGACTCACATTCCTAGACGAAAACATACATAAAACTTCACATACATCATTATAGCATGCATAACACATTGCATCATACAAATCTCATTTATGTTGAGAACATCATTGCTTGATCCATATCATGCATTGCATATAACTGACTTTTACCTTTCAGGAAAAATGCAGTTTAAATTCTCAATCACATTTCAAAGACTTTGTCCGGTTCAGTTAAATCAACCCTGATTTTCCTGATGCTTATCCAGTCAAAGGCCTTCTCTTGGTTCAGTCAGATCGACCCTAAGATCTCCCTGATGCTTATCCAGTTGAAGATGTTTCAAGACCTAGACAGGTTCAGTTAAATCGACCCTAAGATTTGCCTGATGCTTATCCAGTCAAAGGCCTTCTCTTGGTTCAGTCAGATCGACCCTAAGATCTCCCTGATGCTTATCCAGTTGAAGATATTTCAAGACCTAGACCGGTTCAGTTAAATCGACCCTAAGATTTTCCTGATGCTTATCCAGTCAAAGGCCTTCTCTTGGTTCAGTCAGATCGACCCTAAGATCTCCCTGATGCTTGTCCAGTTGAAGATATTTCAAGACCTAAACCGGTTCAGTTAAATCGACCCTAAGATTTTCCTGATTCTTACCCAGTCCAAGGCCTTCTCTTGGTTCAGTCAGATCAACCCTAAGATCTCCCTGATGCTTATCCAGTTGAAGATATTTCAAGACCTCGACCGGTTCAGTTAAATCGATCCTAAGATTTTCCTGATTCTTACCCAGTCCAAGGCCTTCTCTTGGTTCAGTCAGATCGACCCTAAGATCTCCCTGATGCTTATCCAGTTGAAGATATTCCAAGACCTTGCCCGGTTCAGCTAAATCGACCCTAAGATTTTCCTGATTCCTACCCAGTCAAAGGCCTCTCTGGTTCAGTCAGATCGACCCTAAGATCTCCCTGATTCTTATCCCAGTAGAAGACACCCAAGATTTTTCTCAACGAGCGTTGTTGAAGTTAAAATCGCCCAAGGTTCCCTTACCATTCATGCTAAGGTAGTAACCATCCCTGGTTCATCCATCAGCGTTTGAAGCTCCAGACTCAGCTCCTGTAACCAGTCAGGACACCTCTATACCCAGCATCTAAAATCAGCTCCTGCAACGTGTCAGGTACTCATGTTTTCTTTCGCAGGTATGCAGGTTCTAGCTAAGGAATCTCCTACGCAATCAGCATCCAGATGGCATCTATAAGCCCATCATCCTATCCAGCAATCTCCAAATGGCATCTATAAGCCCATTCCACCATCACACTACTATGTGAGCGCAAATTTCTGGGCACTTTAGTGTTCAATCATCTTCCACCTTCGGATTACGAAAGGCACGTCAGCCAATCTGCATCCTCAGGTCTAAGAAGATTGAACAGGGGCAACTGTTGTACCCCAAAATTTGCCCTCCCATATTCATCAAGAATTGTCAAAGCCAAAGTCACAAAATTCCCCAAGGATTATGCAGCTCAACTGTCTCCTATACAGTCAAAATTAGGGTTTGAGTTCTGGTCAAGCAAATGAACTTTTCAAAGGCCCAATCAAGTCTCATATGCCCACAAAGATGGTCAAGCATCCTCATATCAAGTTTCAAGGCATTCAGCTCAAAATTGCACAGTCAAAACCCTAGATTGCACTACAGTCAACTGTAGGGGCAAAATGGTCATTTGACAGTCAAAAGTTCAAATTTTTGGTCAATATATCATTTTGAAGCCACAAACATCATTTGATCAATGCTTGATCATGATTCTCAAAGTTTGGCTCAGAAATCATCAAAAATGCAAAAGTTGCTATATTTGGACAGCTGAAAAAGTCAACTGAAATTGACCAGGGCATAACTTTCACATGGATTATCAGAAAAATTCCATCCAAAGCTCATTTTGAAGAGAAAGACATTTCCTACAACTAATCTTCATACTTCAAGTCCAAGAAATGCTCTCACAAAAAGTTATCAATTTCAACATTATAGGTCATTTTCAAAAGTCAACAAAAAGAGACTTTAAGTCAAAGGCCATAACTTGAGATGGGTAAATCAAAATGACATGGGACCAAAGGCATTGGTTAGAGGACTCAAAGACCTTTCCAAAATGTCCAAGAACATGTGAAAAGCTTAAAAATTGACCAAGTTATGCCTTGTGGAAGTTGGGAAATTTTTAGGAATTTTGAAAAGTCAATATTGATGCAAAAGGCCTAAAAATGCAAATGGGCCCATTTTTCTTCCAAGTTTCTTCATGCCAAGCCTATGCACGACCATTAGGCCCAAAGGGAAGTATTTTCATATTTTTTAATTATTTATTTGAATTTATATTAATTTATATTCATTTAAATCATTTTAATACATGAAAAATATAAACCTAACCTAAAAAAATCTTTTTATGCACATTATAGGCTCAATATCTCGTGCTTAGTCAATTATGGAAGGTTTTGGGTTGATTGGAACTAATTGACACCAAATTGCATATGGAAAAGATATGGAAAAGATTTCATGAAATCAAATATTGAAAATCATCAAAGCAATGGATTTTGTCCAAGTTTTCTTAACCTAATCACTCCTTACATATACAGGAATGTAAACCTAATGCAAGAAGACTGAAGCTGCGCATAAAACAAGCCATTGCAAATTGAAAATTTCTCATAAAACTCAAGAACTGAAAAGTGCCTTAGAGGTCGATTCAAGCATCAACTCTCATTCCATTAGCATCCTCAGGCACTCCTGATCAAATTCCAATCATTAGCATCAACCAAAACCCCCTGAATTGGTATCAAGAACCCGGACTGAACCTCAAAAATTTTGAAATTGCATAGCATGAATTAAGCATCCTTTTGCATTTTTCTTTATGTATTCATGATCACAATGATGTTTCTAAACTAACTGATGCGTTTGATTGCATTTTTGTGCCATACATATGATTTTTCCATTGCTAAAAGTTAGGGTTACAGGTTTCTTGAAATAGGGCTTTTGCGTAGAGGAAAAATCAGGGTTCATGGATACCATGGTTGGACTTAGCACATCAAGACGAAGAAGTCTTGACCCTCGCGCTCAATTTATGAGCGTCGAGGGCCTATTCGCTATTTTCTGTTAGAGGCCCTAAGGAAACACACACAAAACCGTTGCCTCTGTGTTCTATGTTACAAGGATGGTGAGGAAGAAGAAGGCGTGTCAAGCAACGATTGATCCATTCAAATTTTGCGCGCGTTCCAAGCGTGATTCCACTTTTCTTTTTATAATATTTATTGATTGTTATATGTTAAATGACAAGCGCTTGGTTCAGTGGCAGCACGCTATGCATGTAACATCAAAGACCTGGGTTCAAGTCCCAGGTCTGGCAAAATTCCATATTATTTTTCAATAATTGATCCTATGCAGCGCTAACGTCCAGGTACATCATGCCCTCTCATCATCAAGCCACACACGTGTCCCAGACAACCAAAGCAAAGGCGTGGATCCCAGGAGCACAATAAACTCCAGTCAACGCACCATATGGAATCTTGAAAAGTCAGCAAATTCAAGGCTTAATGGGCCAAAATTCCCAGGCCTGTACCTCTCAATCTGGGGCTACACCCCACCCTGGTTTGCATTTTTTATATTTTTCTTCTTACCTTTATTTTTGTTGTTTTATTTATTTTATTGTCTTAATTTAATTAATTTATTTTTCTACAAAATATAAATACAAAAACATCATAAAAATCCAGAAAATATAAAAAATGTAATATTTATTTTTATTATGATTATTTTCAAATAGACATGTAAATAATTTAGTAAATTAGGTTATAAGTTTAATTCTTTTTAACAAAAATGCAAAAAAATAGAACTTAGGTTTAATAACTTTTTATTTTCTTTTTTTAATTTTCCTCTTTTTTAGAATAACAATATTATTTATTTATTATTTATTTTCATAAATTAAAAATTGTACATAAATTAATTTAGAGTTTAATTTAGGTTTTAATTTAATTCTTTCATAATAAACTTAAAAAATATTAGAACTAGGGTTTAGCATTTTAATTTTAATTAATTTTTTCCTTTCTTCTTTCAAATCTAAAAAACACAAAATACCAAAAAAAGCACTTAATCATTTAATTTTTTAATTCTCATTAACTTTTAATTTTTTGTAAACGGGTCCAACGCCCATTGTTTAATCATTTAATTTCGCCTGATTTATTTTTATCGTTCATTGTAATTATGTAAATCTCCCAAAGCATTGTAATTTACTTTTCGCACTTTTATTTACTTCGCATTATTTATTTTTCAGTCAAATCGGGTCCGGTTTAATTTTGGCGATGTGGACCCGCGCCTTTGTAATAGTCGTAGATTTATTTTTCGCAAACTATATAACTGTTAAATATGCATGCAAGAATGAATGGCCCTAATTAAAATCAAGCATAGATCACAATGACATGACAAAAGACAAATAACTGAAACATGACACACTATTCGCACACACCACCCCTAGGGTACGCCTCATTGTTGCCTTTCGAAAGGTGATCGTCGAGTAGAGGATGTCTTAGTAAGTCCTCATGATCCGGGAACCTGGCATGAGGGTAGCTTCTAAGGTGTCTTCCCATTGCTCTGGTGATCACCATGTCCCTAAAAATCGAATTGACCCGAACACCTCCAACGGTGGTGCTACCTACCTCTCAATGGTGGGATGGCGCTACTTTAAAGGACATTTACACAGACGAATTCCTTAGGGTAGGTAGGTTCTCAAGGATACTTGCTCTAATTTTAAAACAAATCAAAAATACTTTTCACACTGACACTTTTCAAAAGCTTTCAAAACAAACTTTTCAAACACTCTGACGTATGAGTCGATCTGAAATTTTTCAAAGAAACTTTTTAAACCCACATTGAAAAGCAAACAAAACAATTTTGGAAACACATTGAGCAAGTATCTAAGAGCCCATGGATAACCATGGATAGAAAGGGTGCTAACACCTTCCCTTTCTATAATCTACCTCCCGAACCGAGAGCAATCTCTTTAAGGAATTTTTCTGTGCTTTTGTCCTTTCCATTTGGAGAAAATAAAAGACGGTGGCGACTCTTGCTTCCGCGACATTTCGCGAACCAGCGTTAAACAGTCAGTTCCAGATCCACCGATCACACTTAGGTTTAGGCTTGCATGGAGTCTCATAGGTAAGTACCCTCTTGAAGTTTAGTTGGCTCAAACCTGTCCTAGAAATAGTAACCGAGTTCTAAGGGATCTCAATATCTCTGATCTTACTTATCTGACATTGTTTCAGTGCAAGTCTCTTTAATGGCGACCGAAATATCCCGAGAAGTCCTACCTTAATGAGTGTAGTATCGAGTATCAACCAACTTCAGACTGTACAAAAGCCGGCTATCTCACTACTTCCTAATGGCCAAGTTGGTCAAGTAAAGGTTCTAAAGTCAGTTAGTGCTTCATGACACCACACAACGGCCCCGTATTCTCCTTGACTACTCAAGGGCTACTGGTACCAACAAATGTGTCACACTAACGTAGCTATTACTTAGACCATGTCAGTATACCCCACACAATTTCCATAACATATTGCTACTTACCTATAAGGTATCCCAGATTCGGGTAGAGGATTAGAACATGCCCAAACAAGGAACCAAAAATGTAAAGCAAGCAATTAAAACGATGAAATAAAGTAAAGGTGATCTAGCCCTAAGGTAACCCCATTTTTAAGAATTTCCCCAGCAGAGTCACCAGTTCTGTAATACGGTGGGAGAACTGACTTGGGATGTTTGCGTTTGATTGCAATTGTTGCAGTTAGTAAGAGTCGCCACCGACTTTTCTTTTATCCAATAAGGAAAGGTTGAAAAGAACATGAAAGACCTTTCGAGATATTTTCTTAAGTTCGGGGGGGGGGGGGGGGGGGGAGGTTATGAAAAGGGAAGGTGTTAGCACCCTTTTCGACCATAATTATGGGATCTTAGTTGCTTTCTAGATCACTTGCTTTTGTTTGAAAATGTGCTTGTGGTGTGAGTTTTGAAAGTAATTTTGGAAAGGGTGTCTTTGTAATGGCTCTCGTTTCTATAAGATCACGTACAAAATGTTTGTCTTTTGAAAATGTTTCAAAATGAAAGTGTTGGTGTATAATATGTTTTTGTTGTGAGCAAGCGAGCAACTAGGAGTAACCTACCTACTCAAAAGGTCTTTAAACGTTCTTTTACTCCTCCTTTAAATGTTAGTATCTTACCATTGATTTGGTAAGAAGCCCCCATTATTGGATGTGAAGGGACGGGTACGGGACGTTTGTATAGTCATAGAAGGCAACTTATGGGACATTTTAGCAATGTCATTTAGGGACTAGATCGTTTACCGAAGGCAACATTGAGGGTCATCGAGGGACTACGATCTTTTATCGAGGGTCTTTGCTAAAACGCCCAATTCGAGGGACATGACTATTTTCCGATAGGCAACAAAATGGGATGACCCTAAGGGTGGATGTGTGAAAGTGTGTTTGATTTACATGCATTTAGTCTTGATTATGGTTGTCTATTTATTGATTTCATGTCTTGCCATACACACCCTAATTACTAACAATATGAAAGCAATAAAAGTGCAGAAAAGTAAAGTCCTATGCTATTACATCCTTAAGGGGATGGGGTGTACAAATTTACAAACGGGGATTGCAAGAAATTAAAGTTCTAATTATCTAATACAACCATATTGAAATAACGTACAAGAAATGTAAAATGGACTTGTTTTGTTAAAAAAGAAATCGGTTTTCCTAAGAAAATGTTTTTGATATTTTGGTTTTGAAAGAGATAAAATAAAGTATGTGAATATAAAATATTTTTGGTGTTTTTGGTTATTAAAGTTAAAATAAGATAATAAGAGAAAAGGGAGTCAGAATCAGCATTTTGCTGAAATGAGAAGGAACAGAAGTTCTGACTCTGATACGCTGCAAGAAAGAAAATATTAGTAGGAAAATATAAAGTCAGAAGTTATGGGTTTGGGTACTCCAATTTATGAGGTTGTTGGGAATAAAGGAAAGCCTAGAAGTTCTGATTGTGGAAGAAATTTAGAAGCTCTAGTGCAACTGGGAACCTAGAAGTTCTAATATCACTGTCAAGTCAGAAGTTCTGGTTATTTGAGAGAGTGAGGTGATAATGATGTTGGGTGAGGCCGTCTAGAAGTTCTGATTTAGGAATATTGCCTGACAGATAAATAGGCGAAAATATCAATAAATAAACCTAAAAAAAGATACTTCTGGGGGCTAGAACCCATGACCCTTATCACTAATGTCTTATGCGCACACACTGTCTACCACTGGGGTGGCTGTACATCCGGTATTAGAAGCAAAAGCATAAACATGTATCAAAAAGTAAACTCTGATGATGAACTCCATCTTTTTCTCCATGCTAATCAGAACATCTGCAACTTAGTCATTTCTCAACAGAATAGATAACACAAACATAGCAATTATGGCAGGTTTCCATAATGGTTTCAGAAACACAAAAAATGTCAAGACTGTAAATCAAAAACAAGCATGTATCTGCTAATCCTAATTTCCTTAAGAAGTTCAGAATCGATATTCTCCCTACTTAGGAAGAAAATACATGAAACCTCAGAATATGTACAACATCAGAATCATGATATCTACATTGTATTTTGGACATGCTAGTCTAAAAATGCCTAAGTGATATGATGAGAGTCAGTAGAAACTTACCTTGCAGCTGGAAAATGTTCTGACTGCTTGTAATGTTTTGATCAGCCTCCTCACGTGCTCAGCAATTTAGAATAATCTTTAACTTGGGCTATGAATGACTGGAAAATTTTGGAACATCCAAGAAGTAAGATTCTAACTTTTTGAGGTGGAGATTGATGGAGAACATGTTACAGTCTGAAAACAGAAGTTAGGACAACTTCTAAATGTATATCAGAAGTTGTATGGATGATTTAGTCAAGAAACACTTGAGGGAAATTGGAGTTTGAATGCAAGAATAAAAAACTAACAAGTTTTGTATTTGTGTTTGCAGTTTCGGATTCCTAGAATTTTTAGCAAGGTTTCAAAGCTTTTTCTTTTCAATTTTTCAACCTCCTTACAGTTTCCAATGGATTTCAATTTATAGGCAAATGTTTAGTAGCTTGGAGAGGTCAAGGGTACAACCATCATGCTAGGGCGCTGACTTGTTCTTGAAGCAAGTTATGGTGGTTAGCAGCTTTTAGCCGTGCCTAAGCTGGATTTGTAAGCATGAATTAAGGAAAAGTAACCTTAGAGGCAAAAGAAAGGAATGGCCAGCATAAACTTTGTACAGAAGTTTACTTTCCAAGGACAACCATGGTAATTTTATGCCACATGTGGGAAAATCCTTTGGACAAAGACTCAAAAGTGGGTGTGAGCATTAAATGATGATGAGATTTTTCAAAACAGAATCTCGCAATATGATATTATATGTCATAGCTCAAACTGGATCAGAAGTTCAACACCAGTGTAACTTAGAACAAACATCCAACTTCTGATCTTTGAATCTCTTTGCTCCAACATGTTTTGAGTGATTTCTCAGACTTTCCAGAAAGCTTATAACACGCTTTGTAAATCCTCTTTGAATTGCTCTTGTAAATTCTGACTGGACCTACATGAAAATTGATCCAGAAGTTTTAACCAAATCTTGTTTTGGAAGGTCCAGAATTTACTGAATGTTTAAGTTTCAAGGACGTGTCTTTGAAGATGTATAACTTGAAATCCCAATATTTCTAGGAGAAGTTCTATTCTGCAATGTTTTAGATCTCATTGAGGTCTACAACTCTTGTGTTAGAAGTTCTTCTAGAATCTACTTGCATCATGGTGGAAATCTGGCCAGAAGTTCTGAATTTATCATATTTCTTAAACACTTAGAAAAATTTCTAAGTATTTAGAATTTTGACCTTTCCAAAGTAATTTTGACTTTTGATTTTCTTGATGAAACAAATTTCATATTCCAACATGTCTTGATGAAAGACGATTCTTGAATCTTGATTTTGATCCAAAAATCAAAGTTTGACTTTTCAGTGTGCTTTTGACCATTTTGCCCCTGTGCCAATTCCAAACTTAAATTGATGTATTAGTGCTGCCAGCTTGAGCCATGGAAAACCTTGTGAGAAAAATTCTTGAGAAATGAGAGGGAAAATTTTGGGGTACAACAACTGCCCCTGTTCGATCTTCTTAAACCTGAAGAGTTAGATTGGCGAGGCCGCCATTCGTGACTTGAAGGTGGAAGATGATTAAACACTAGAGTGCCCAAAAATTTGCACTCGATGATGTGTTAGTTGACTGTGTAGGGAATGGGCTTAAAGATGCCATTTGGAGAAATGATGGAAAATTGTTGGATATGGGCTTATAGATTCCATCCAGAGATATGATGGAAAATATCAGGATAAATATTTTGGTTGATTTATACTGAAATAGTAGATGTCTTTTGCCTGTTTTAACTGGAAGAAATGAATCTAACCAGAGGAGGTCTTTGGTCGCCTGTCAGGGCTGCTTCATGATGAGTCCGTGTAAAACTTCATCTGGAAGGGAGAAGGAATCTGTGTAGGGCTGCTTCAGGATGGTTATGCAGATATCTTTCCTGGCTTGTTACAGGTATTAATCTAGAAATTGGAAAGGTTGGTCATTGTGATACTTGTCCTGTCTGGTTTCAGGTATTAATCTCTGACCTGAGAAAGAAATATAGTTTTCCTGGCATGTTATAGGTATTAATCTTCAATATCTTCATGTAGATAGTTTTCCTGGATTGTTTTAGGTATTAATCTACAATCAGTCGTCCACATATAGTTTTCCTGGCTTGTTATAGGTATTAATCTAGAACTTGAAAATGTTGGTCGTTGAGATAGTTGTCTTGTCTGGTTTCAGGTATTAATCTATGACCTGAGAAAGAAAGATAGTTTTCCTGGCTTGTTACAGGTATTAATCTTCAATCTCTTCATGTAGATAGTTTTCCTGGCTTGTTACATGTATTAATCTACAATCAGTCGTCCGCAGATAGTTTTCCTGGCTTGTTACAAGTATTAATCTGGAACTTGGAAATGTTGGTCGTTGAGATAATTGTCCTGTCTGGTTTCTGGTATTAATCTCTGACCTGAGAAAGAAAGATAGTTTTCCTGGCTTGTTACAGGTATTAATCTTCAATCTCTTCATGTAGATAGTTTTCCTGGCTTTTATAGGTATTAATCTATAATCATTCGTCCACAGATAGTTTTCCTGGCTTGTTACAGGTATTAATCTAGAAATTGGAAAGGTTGGTAATTGTGATACTTGTCCTGTCTGGTTTCAGGTATTTATCTCTGACCTGAGAAAGAAAGATAGTTTTCTTGGCTTGTTACAGGTATTAATCTTCAATCTCTTCATGTAAATAGTTTTCCTGACTTGTTACAGGTATTAATCTATAATCAATCATCCACAAATAGTTTTTCTGGCTTGTTACAGGTATTAATTTGGAACTTGGAAAGGTTTGCTTCAATGATGAATATGAATCCATGTAAGATCTTTTCATGATGAGCCCATGTAAAGCCTCATCTGGTAATATAGGTAGTTTCTCTGTCTTGCTTCAGAAACTAAACTTGGACCTGTTGAAATTTGTTGATGATAATTATCTGTTGATTGATCTTTCCTGAAAAGGTAAAAAGTTAGTTGTATGCAATGTCATGATGTATGAGATGTATGGTGTAATGATGTTTCTCAAAATAAACGATACTATGCTGTATGCATTTGTCATGTATGCGTTATGGTTTATGAATGTGATGTGTTCCTTGTAGCGTGTTTTTGTATAGGAAAATAAATCCTTGACAACATGCTGATGAGCCCAGGGAAATGAGCTCATAGACTGCTGTTAGGGAAGAAGGGTATGTTTCTCTTGTTTTAGGATGTTTATGCTGGGAATTCCTATTTTGTTGATTGAGGAGAAACTCTGTTGGGGAATACTGACTTTGCTTGAGGGAAACTCTATGGGGAGTGCTGATCTCTGTATGGGGAAAAGAGTTCAGGAGTCTCAGTTGTCTGTTGCTCTACTGGGGAGTTATTTCTTGAATGGAGAGGAAGAAAGTTTAGTTGTTATCTGGTCGTATTCCAGGCTTTGCAGTGACTTACTGAGGAAAATTAATTGTTATCTGGTCGGACTTCAGGTTTTGCAGTAACTTGCTAGAAAGGATGAAGTTAAACTGATATCTAATCGGGTCCAGGCCTTGCAGTAACTTACTAAATTTAATTGGTATCTGGTTGGTTTCCAGGTTTCGCAATAACTTGCTGGGGATTGTAGAGCAGTCTAATGGGGAAGAGGAGTTGTGGTCCCTTGATTTGTGACAGTCGGAGAGGCAAAATCAAGCTGGAGAATCTGTAGTTTATTGGGGAAATAAACCCTATCGCCAGTCTGGCGGGGAGGAGTCTTCTTTTGGTAGAAATCTTCTAGGATTCTTGAGGTCAACTCAGTTGGGGAGAAGTTTTCAGAGGTTGAAAATCTGGTCGGGGATCATCCTACAAACAGGACCTTATGGGGGTTTGTCATTGTCCCTGGTAGCAAGTGTTTGTGGCATTGCCAGAAAATGCTTGAATGTATGTAACCCTTTGTCAGGACTCGCATTCAATGCCCCAAGTAATTTATATGGAGGCCTTCCCCTAGTTACTCAACACTTCTTTAGAGATTTATGGGAATCTTGACTGGACTGCCCCAAGTGTGTTGGACAGTGATCATGCTGAAGCCCCCTTTCTTATAGGAAATCTGTTATCGGAAATGGCTTCCCACTTGAAATGATTTTGCTCTTTGAGGGGGTTTTTGTCCCTTGGATATTCGTCGTACGAATTTCTCTATTATCTAACAAATAGCCATATTCAAACATCGATATTCAAATAATGCAAAGTTTATGCTTGTCTTGAAGTTTTGAAAATGCTTTTTTAGCATATAAAAGAATTTTTGTAAGAAAATTCAACTCAGGATTTTGAATAAAGCCTTACAGGAGTCAGGATACCTTTTGTAACAATATGCTTTTGAACTAACCCATGCTTCAATTAGGACTTTTTGAAGGGTTGTAGTGTGGCTTAGTTCACGGTTTAAGAAACAAAGGATAAGGCTCAAAATGTATTTGTACCCGCCCATTCTTCGTGATGTTCTTCAATCCTAAACTTAGTTAATTGTACATTTGAACTCCAATGACATTTTGGTGATGGCTCAGACAAGTTTAGTTTGTCAGAAAGCAGTCATTTTTGCAACATTTTTCATGTTGTTGAGGATTTGCAGTGACCTCTTTTTTTTGGTTTATTATCCCTGGTTTTTGCCTGACTGTTCTTGTTTTTGAGATTACTGTCAGCGGGATGCCCCAGTTTTTCTTAAGTCTCCTTTGTAGGTTTTGACTTAGCAGGCTTTTATTTTTGAGAGATAATGACTTCCTATGTGATAGGGAACCATCACTATCTTTTGATTTCAGAGGAATGTTTTTAACGTCATTCATTGTATTACGAAGCGAAAGTTTGCGACTGAACGCGCGTTTGAATTAGCTGAGAGACTACCCTTCCCCAGGTTTTGATTAAAGGTTTCAATTTGTGTAAAAAGGAAACTCCTACTTCTTTAGCTCAAAGGGGTTGACTAGGGATTATCTTCCTTATGACTCTAGTGTTTAGGATTTGAAAGAACGCCTGTACATCATCAGCAAGGTCCATTCAAAAGCATACTGTATGAGATCATGGCATTGTTTTTGTCATCCTCCCTCTAAAGGCTTGTAACTTTTAGCAAGAGTTGAGAGTAAAAAGCATAGTTTAAATATAGTGAAAACGAATGGATGAATTCAAGACAAACATATGCAATGCATTAATGAAACATAATTTAACATTAATAGATAATTGTTTGAACAACGAGAGAAATTACAATTGAAAAATTAAATAAAAAAAGCCTCTTTGTCTGAACTTGTCACTTCAGGTGGTGAGCTTTTGAGGGATGGCAAAAGAGTTCAGTTTGGCCAACTTGTGTGAACTCCAACACTCCTTGGTCGATCAAGTCTTGGATCTTACTTTTCAAAGCCCAACAATCATCCGTATCATGCCCTGGATTGTTGGAATGGTATACACACATTGCATTAGGATGATAGTTAGGAGCGGAGGTATTGGGATTTCGAGGAGGATCCCTTAACATGACCAAGTTCAGCTTCAGCAAGTGTTGCAAGACTTGCGATACTGGCATCTCGAGTTTGGTAAATTGTCTCTTGGATGGGGCCCGTTTACTCTGATTACTTTTTTCTTGTTGGCGGGGAGGCTGTTGGGTCCGTGATGTGGCAGCAATTCAGGAAGGTTTATTCTCCCCTGAACCAGCTTCTTGTCTCATAGGCGTCTAAGTAGTGACTTGATCCCTAATCTTGACTGTCTAATTCATACGGTTGCCCTCGTCTTAACGAAGTTGGTTGACAAGGGATTTCATCTCTTCTTGTCCTTGAGCCAGGTTTTGGATAAGAGCCATCTGGCCTACTAGTTGTCCCATCATTATGGCTATCTTGGTTTGTAGCCACTCCAGCTGGTTATCCTTGTCGTCTTCAGGATTTCCCATGATCATGCCCCTAGTGAGGAGTGCCTTCACCTCTTCTTGTTCCTTAGATGGGTTCAAGAACATCTCTTGAAGTGGAGCGTTTTGAATTCGAATGTCCTTGATAGTCTGTTCTAAGGCCATCTTGCTGAAATAAATAATAAGAAGGTAAATATACCTGCATGGGAGAAACCTGTCATGATATGATGCATGGGAGATGTGTATGCAAATGGTTTCAAGGATTTATGAAATTTAAATTTGTATAGACAAAGCATGAACAAACATCAAATTTCATTAATTAGTTAAAAATGACTACAACATGCCTCTTGGGCTCACAAAATAAGTCTCTAAGATAAAAAGGTCGAATGCATCCTCTTTGGCGCAATGTAGGCATTCAAGCTTTGCTCTTCGTGTAGTTTCTTTGTAAGCTCCAAGACCCTTTTCTCACTAGCGTAGAATTGAGCTTCGAAGGTATCTTGTTCTTCCTTCAGCTGAATCCAACCCTTTTGCAAGTCTTCAAGAGAAGTAGGTATGCCGGGGTGGAGGATAGTGTACATGACGTCTCCTTTAACCACAGGCTCCATGATAACTGGTAAGATGGAGGGATAAGGCATCACAAGTTTCTGAGCACGAGCTCGTACCCACCTAAGGTAAGGCTCAAGGGGAATGGAATTCTTGTGTCCCAGCATCTTAGTATCCACTTTTCTTACCATCTTCCAAGCTCGTATAAACGTCAGGCGATAACTTTAATCGTCGCTCTCGTAGTCGATTACCACTCCTTGGATGAGCATCTCATGTGGACCATCCCCTTCGGGCATAACCAAACTGTCGTAAGGCTAAGAAAGGGTTATAAGTGATACCTCCCCTAATTCCAAGCAAAGGGACATTAGGGAATTCTCCACAACGGTCGACGATAGTAACGTTCTCCAAGGATCGAGAACACCAAGGAAAATCTGAATGTCAGAGCATCATCAACCCATGACACCACCCCAAACCTTGCTCATTCTTCAATACAGACCGGGGAAGATGCGAAATAAACCATATAGCCAAGAGGGGAGTTTAAGACATGAGCATCCCTCTTTTCCTCATAGTGCGAGAGTGAAAATAATGTAGGTTATCTCCCAACAAGGTAGGCACTGGATTGCGAGACATGAAGATTTTGACAACGTTCACATCTTTAAGTTGGTCAGGGTTTGGAAACAAAACCATCCCATAGATGAGAAGGGCCAAGATTTATTCAAAAGCTTGTAAGTCCAAAGAGTTCCAACAATCTTGAGCTTTCTCGAACAAGAACTTGGCTAAGAACCCTTTGACACCACTCATTGTCTCCCAATTAGTCGTGACATCAGATTGTTGCAAGTGTAGTGCTCGGGCAATCTCTTCAGGTTTTGGATCTCTTTCCATACCCTTGAAAGGTAGTTGATTGAGAATAGGAATCCTCAAGAGTTGAGAGAATTCTTCCAGAGTAGGTACAAGCTAATAATCAGGAAAGGTGAAGCAATGGTGTAGAGGATCAAAAAACTGGAAAAGCACCTTCATCATATATTCATCAGTGCCAGAGGTAACCAAGTTTAGGAGGCGACCATGTCTTTCGGTGAATGAAGAATTCTCAGGGACCCTTGATGCTAACTCTTTGAGTCGAGAAGGGATTCTTACGAGATTGACTTGAATGATTTTCCTGCGGATGGAAGTCATGTCCTACAAAATAGAACAAAGATAAATCCCAAAAATCCTTGAAATGGTTAGTGAGGATGCTTATGATATTATGATGTTTATGATGTTATGTATAAGTAAGCATATGAAAACAAGGAAAACAAGTCCTTAGGTTTAGGCTTGCATGGAGTCTCATAGGTAAGTACCCTCTTGAAGTTTAGTTGGCTCAAACCTGTCCTAGAAATAGTAACCGGGTTCTAAGGGATCTCAATATCACTGATCTTCCTTATCGGGCATTGTTTCAGCACAAGCCTCTTTAATGGCGACCGAAATATCTCGAGAAGTCTGATCTCAATGAGAGTAGTATCGAGTATAAACCAACTTCAGACTGCACCAAAGCCGGCTATCTCACTACTTCATAATGGCCATGTTGGTCAAGTAAAGGTTCTAAAGTCAGTTAGTGCTTCATGACACCACACAACGGCCCTGTATTCTCCTTGACTACTCAAGGGCTACTGGTACCAACAAATGTGTCACACTAATGTAGCTATTGCTTAAACCATGTCGGTATACCCTACACAGTTTCCACAATGTATTGCTACTTACCTATAAGGTATCCCAGATCTGGGTAGAGGATTAGAATAAGCCCAAACAAGGAACCAAAAATGTAAAGCAATCAAGTCAAACGATGAAAGCAAGTAAAGGTGATCTAGCCCTAAGGTAACCCCACTTTTAAGAATTTCCCCAACAGAGTCGCCAGTTCTGTAATATGGTGGGAGAACTGACTTGGGATATTTTGCGTTTTATCGCAATTGTTGTAGTTAGCAAGAGTCGCCACCGACTTTTCTTTTATCCAATAAGGAAAGGTTGAAAAGAACAGGAAAGACCTTTCGATATATTTTCTTGAGTTCGGGGGGTAAGTTATGAAAAGGGAAGGTGTTAGCACCCTTTTCATCCATAGTTATTTATGGGCTCTTAGTTGCTTGCTAGATCACTTGCTTTTTTTTGAAAATGTGCTTGTGGTGTGAGTTTTGAAAGTAATTTTTCAAAGGGTGTATTTTTAATGGCTCTCGTTTCTATAAGAACGCGTACAAAGTGTTTGTCTTTTGAAAATGTTTCAAAATGAAAGTGTTGGTGTATAATATGTTTTTGTTGTGAGCAAGCGAGCAACTAGGAGTAACCTACCTACTCAAAAGGTCTTTAAACGTTATTTTCCTCCTCCTTTAGATGTTACTATCTTACTATTGATTTGGTAAGAAGCCCCATCATTGGATGTGAAGGGACGGGCACGGGACGTTTGTATAGTCATAGAAGGAAACTTATGGGACGTTTTAGTAATGTCATTTAGGGACTAGATCGTTTACCGAAGGCAACATTGAGGGTCATCGAGGGACTACGATCTTTTATCGAGGGTCTTTGCTAAAATGCCCTATTCGAGGGACATGACTATTTTCCGATAGGCAACAAAATGAGATTACCCTAAGGGTGCAAGTGTGAAAGTGTGTTTGATTTACATGCATTTAGTCTTGATTAGGGTTATCTATTTATTGATTTCATGTCTTGCCTTACACACCCTAATTACTAATAATATAAAAGTAATAAAAGTGCAGAAAAGTAAAGTCCTACGCTATTACATCCTTAAGGGGATGGGGTGTACAAATTTACAAATGGGTATTGCAAGAAATTAAAGTCCTAATTATCTAATACAACCATATTAAAATAATGTACAAGAAATGTAAAATGGACTTGTTTTGTTAAAAAAGAAATAGGTTTGCCTAAGAAAATGTTTTTGATCTTTTGGTTTTAAAAGAGATAAAATAAAGTATGTGAATATAAAATATTTTTGGTATTTTTGGTTATTAAAGTTAAAATAAGATAATAAGAGAAAAGGGAGTCAGAATCAGCACGTTCCTGAAATGAGAAGGAACAGAAGTTCTGACTCTAATACACCGCAAGAAAGAAAATGTTAGTAGGAAAGTAGAAAGTAAGAAGTTCTGGGTCTGGGTACTCCAAGTTCTGAGGTTGCTGGGAATAAAGGAAAGCCTAGAAGCTCTTATTGCAGAAGGAACTTAGAAGCTCTAGTGCAACTTGGAACCTAGAAGTTCTAAAATCACTGTCAAGTCAGAAGTTCTGGTTATTTGAGAGAGTGAGGTGATAATGCTGTTGGGCGAGGCTGTCTAGAAGTTCTGATTTAAGAATATTGTTTGACAAATAAATGGATGAAAATATCAATAAATAAACCTAAAAAAAATATGCTTCTGGGGCTAGAACCCAGGACCCTTAGCACTAATGTCTTATACACACACACTGTCTACCACTGGGGTGGCTGTACATCCGGTATTAGAAGCAAAAGCATAAACATGTATCAAAAAGTAAACTCTGATGATGAACTCCATCTTTTTCTCCATGCTAATCAGAACATCTGCAACTTAGTCATTTCTCAACAGAATAGATAACACAAACATAGCAATTATGGCAGGTTTCCATCATGGTTTCAGAAACACAAAAAATGTCAAGACTGTAAATCAAAAACAAGCATGTATCTGCTAATCCTAATTTCCTTAAGAAGTTCAGAATCGATATTCTCCCTACTTAGGAAGAAAATACATGAAACCTCAGAATATGTACAACATCAGAATAAGGATGTCTACATTGTATTTTGGACATGCAAGTCTAAAAATGCCTAAATGATATGATGAGAGTCAGCAGAAACTTACCTTGCAGCTAGAAAATGTTCTGACTGCTTGTAATATTCTGATCAGCCTCCTCACGTGCTCAGCAAGTTGGAACAATATTTAACTTGGGCTATGAATGGATGGAAAATTCTGGAACAGCCAAGAAGCAAGATTCTGACTTTTTGAGGTGGATACTGATGGAGAACGTGCTACAGTCTGAAAACAGAAGTTAGGGAAACTTCTAAATGTATATCAAAAGCCGTATGGATGATTTGGTCAAGAAACACTTGAGGGAAATTGGAGTTTGAATGCAAGAATAAAAAACTATCAGGATTTGTATTTGTGTTTGCAGTTTCGGATTCTTGGAATTTTTATCAAGGTTTCAAAGCTTTTTCTTTTAAATTTTTCGACTTCCTTACAGTTTCCAATGGATTTCAATTTATAGGCAAAGGTTTAGTATCTTGGAGAGGTCAAGGGTACAACCATCATGCTAGGGCGCTGACTTGTTCTTGAAGCAAGTTAAACAAGTATGGTGGTTAACAACTTTTAGTCGTGCCTAAGCTGGATTTGTAAGCATGAATTAAGGAAAAGTAACCTCAAAGGCAAAAGAAAGGAATGGGTCAGCATAAACTTTGTACAAAAGTTTGCTTTCCAAGGACAGCCATGGTACTTTTATGCCACACGTGGGAAAATCCTTTGGACAACGACCCAAAATAGGTGTGAGCCTTAAATGATGATGAAATTTGTCAAAACAGAATCCTGCAATATGAGATTATGTGTCATAGCTCAAATTGGATAAGAAGTTCAGCACCAGCGTAGCTTAGAACAATCATCCAACTTCTGATCTTTGAAACTCTTTGTTCCAGCATGTTTTGAGTGATTTCTCAGACTTTCCATAAAGCTTATAACACGCTTTGTAAATCCTCTTTGAATTTATCTTGTAAATTCTCACTGGACCTACATCAAAATTGATCCAGAAGTTCTAACCAAATCTTGTTCTGGAAGGTCCAGAATTTACTGAATGTTTAAGTTTCAAGGACGTGTCTTTGAAGATGTATAACTTGAAATCCCAACAATTCTAGGAGAAGTTCTGTTCTGCAATGTTTTAGATCTCATTGAGGTCTACAACTCTTGTGTTAGAAGTTCTTCTAGAATCAACTTGCATCATGGTTGAAATCTGGCCAGAAGTTCTGAATTTATCATATTTCTTAAACACTTAGAAAAATTTCTAAGTATTTAGAATTTTGACCTTTCCAAAGTAATTTTGACTTTTGATTTTCTTGATGAAACAAATTTCATATTCTAACATGTCTTCATGAAATATGATTCTTGAAACTTGATTTTGATCCAAAAGTTAAAGTTTGACTTTTCAGTGTGCTTTTGACCATTTTGCCCTAGTGCCAATTTCAAACTTAAATTGATGTATTAGTGCTGCAAGCTTGAGCCATGGAAAACCTTGTGAGAAAAATTCTTGAGAAATGAGAGGGTAAATTTTGGGGTACACCACTTGCTCACAAACATTTCAAAACAAAACATCTTTCAAAACACACCAACACTTTCATGAAATATTTTCAAAAGTCAACACTTTATATATATTCTTATAGAGACAAAAATCATTACAAAGTTCTCCTAAACCAAGACACTTTTCAAAAATACTTTCAAACAAACACAAACACATTTCACAAAGCATTTTAAAAGTGAGCTAGCAACTAAGAGCCCGTAGATAACTATAGATGAAAAGGGTGCTAATACCTTCCCTTTTCATAACCTACCCTCCAAACTCAAGAAAATTCTCAAAAGGTCTTTCCTGTTTTTTTCACCCTTTCCTTTATTGGATAAAAGAAAAGTCGGTGGTGACTCTTGCTATCCACAACATTTGCAATAAAATGCAAAACATCAAAGTCAGTTCTCCCACCGTATTACAGAACTGGCGACTCTGCTGGGGAAAAACTTAAAAGTGGGGTTACCTTAGAGATTAGTTCATATTTAAATGCTTTCATTACTTGACTTGTTTGCTTTATTCTTAAAAAGGTTTGTTTGGGTTTTTAATAGATCCTCTACCCGAATATGGGGGCATTATTAGGTAAGTAGCAATAGATTATAGAGATTGTACGATGTGGACCGATATGGTTGAAACAATAACTACGTTAGTGTGACACATTTGTTGGTACAAGTATCCCTTGTGGAGAATCAAGGAGAATACAGGGCCGCTGTGTGGTGTCATGAAACACTAATTGACCGTAGAACCTTTAGTTGAACAACTCGGCCATTAGGAAGTAGTGAGATATCCGGCTTTGGTGCAGTCTGAAGTTGGTTGCTACTCGATACTACGCTCATTGAGATCAGACTTTCAGGATATTTCAGTCGCCAAAATAGAGGCTTGCGCTGGAATAATGCCTGATGAAGAAAGATCAATGATATTGAGATTCCCTAGAACCCGATTACTCTTTAGAACAGGTTGAACCAACTAAACTTCAAGAGGGTACTTACCTATAAACCCCACGCAAGCTTAAACTTAAGGACTTGTTTGATTTTCTTGTATATGATTATGTATACATAACATTATGACATCATGCCATAGCATTTTCACTAACCATTTCAAGGACCTAGAGATTTATCTTTGCTCTGTTTTGTAGGATATGGCTTCCACTCGCAGAAATACCCTCCGAATCAACCTTGTCAAGGTGCCTCCTCAACTTAAAGAGTTAGCATCAAGGGCCCCTGAAAATTCTCCATTCACCAAGAGATATAGTCGACTTCTCAACTTGGTCACCTCAAGCTTTAAAGAAGACATGGTGCATGTGATCTTTCAATTCTTTGACCCTAAACATCACTATTTCACATTTCCTGATTATCAATTGGTGCCCACCATGGAAGAGTTCTCTCAACTTTTGGGAGTACCTATTCTCGATCAAATACCCTTCACCAGTATTGAGAAAGATCCACGACCTAAAGAGATTGCATTAGACTTGCATTTGCAACGGTCCGACATTGTGGCTAATTGGGAAACGAGGAGTGGCGTTAAAGGTTTTCTAGCCAAGTTTCTATTTGAGAAGACTCGACAATTTTGAGATGCTCTAGATTTGCAAGCTTTTGAAGAAATCTTGGCTCTTCTAATCTATGGGTTGGTACTGTTCCGTAATCTAGACAAACTTATAGATGTGAATGCGGTCAAAATATTCCTATCTCGTAATTCGATGCCTACTTTACTCGGAGACATTTTGCATTCTCTTCACTCCCATGCCATGAAGAGAAGATGGTTTTTTATGTGTTTTACACCATTGCTATCTAGGTGGTTTATTTCTCACCTTCCTCGATCAATTTTTAAGAACGAACAAGGCTTGAGATGGTCTCAATGGATGATGTCGCTCTCACACTCGGATATTCATTGGTATTCCCGGTCTTTGGAGGATGTTACCATCATTGACTGTTGTGGGGAGTTCCATAATGTTCCACTTCTTAGCATTAGGGGAGGAATTACTTACAACCCTTCTTTGGCTTTGTGACAGTTTGGTTATGCTCGGAGAGATGGTCCTCATGAGGCGCTTATCCAAGGTATTATATTTGAATACGAGAACGATGTCCAAGGTTATCGTCAAAGATTTGTACGAGCTTAGGGCATGGTAAACAAGGTTGATAGCAAAACTTTGGGGCATAAGAACTCTATTCCTTTGGAGCCTTATCCCAAATGGGTGCGAGCTCGCGCTCAAAATCTCATGATACCCTATCCAACCATCTTGCCAATAATGGTAGAGACTACTATTGAGGGGGATGTTCCTTACACCATTATCCATCCTGACATGCCTACTAATCTCGAGGAATTGCAAAGGTCATGGATTCAACTCAAGGGAGAGCGAGACACCTTTGAAGCCAATTCTACGCAATAAAGAAGAAGGTGTTGGAGCTCACAAGGAAACTTCATGAGGAGTGAAGCCTCAATGCTTACATTGCACCAAAGAGGATTCGTCAGTGGTAAACCTGAGCCTTTTGTTTTAGGAGTTTACTTTATCCTTTGTTTTTTCCATTGTAAGCCCAAGAGGCATTTGTAAACTTTGAACTTATTAATACAATTGATGTTTTGTTTCCTCTTTGGTTAGGTAAATTTAAATCTCTTAAAAGTCCTTGAAAACATTGCATTTGCATAACATGCATCATATCATAAGCAGGTTTTTTGACACAGGTTTCCTTATCTTTCTACTATTTATTTCAGTATAAGATGGATCTCAAGCAAACCGTCAAGGACTTGTAGGCTCAAGACTCTCAATTCCAAGAGATTCTGCTTAACTTAGCAAAGGGTCAACAAGAAATGATGGCGCTTCTTGTCACGAAGAAGAAAACCAAGAAGAAAGTTGTTATCAACATGGGGAAGAGGTTCAAAGGCCCCGCCCGACAAGTTCAAGTTAAAGAAGATTCCTCCTCCGAGGATGACAATCAATATGAATATGCTAGAAGCATCCATGTTGGGGTTAGGAATAACCAAATTTCTGAGGACGAGGATTATTCTAATGAGCAATACCCACCGGCCGACGACAAATATAAGCAACTAGAAGACAAACTAAAAGTTGTAGAGATCTAAGAAGTGTCTGGCTTGGACTTTGGAGACGGGTTTGGTTCATGGGGTAGTCATTCCCCACAAATTCAAAATCCCTGTATTTTCCAAGTATGATGGAGTTTCCTGTCCAAAGCTTCATCTCAGATCATACGTCCGCAAAATCCAACTGCATACCGCCGATAGGAAACTATGGGTACACTTTTTCCAAGAGAGTCTATCTGTAACACAGTTGGAATGGTTTTACTAATTGAAAGGGACAAACATCCATACCTGGGAGGATCTGACTACTGCCTTTTACCGCCAATATCAATATAACGCTGATCTTGCGCCAACTCGGGTGCAATTGCAAGGCATTCCCATGGGTTCAAATGAGGGCTTCAAGGAGTACGCCCAAAAGTGGAGACCTGGCTAGCTGGGTGCAACCACCTCTCAATGATAGAGAATTGGTAGACATGTTTATGGGAACACTGACTGGTTCTTTCTTCAACTTGTTGATTGGAAGTTCATCATCCAGATTTATTGAATTAATTTTGACCAATGAGATGGTTGAAAGCGGGAAGATACCAATGGCCTCCACCTCTAATGTTGTAAAAAAACATTTTCTGGCAAAAAGGGGACTAATGATGTGTGTGGGCAAAGGAGCGTCATCATTCAGTAGGGGAAATTTTGATTTCCAATCCTACATCTATTCAACAATAACAAGGGAATAGGTGTAGGAAGAAATTTCAAGAAAGGCAGTATACTAAGATCAATATGCCATTATCCCAAGCATTACAACACTTGCTAAAAGCGAAACTGATTACACTAAGGGATCCTCCCCATAACCCTGATACCTCCTCTCTTAAATACAATCCCAATGCAAAATGTACTTACCATTCAAACATTCCAGGATACAATACCAATGAATGTTGGTCTTTAAAGAATAAAATACAAGACTTGATCGATAATAAAATAATTGAATTCGACCCTCCATCGACTCCCAATGTGATCACTGCACCCATGCCCAATCATGGTAAGGGTGTCAATACCATTGAAGATGCCTCTTTTGTTTCCTCCATCAATGATTTAACCACTCCTTTGAAGACTGTTAATAATAATTTGTTGAAAGCCAGAATATTCCCAGGCTGTTTGGAAGACTGTTACCATTGTGCTATACAAATTAATGGTTGCACATGGCTGAAGAAAGGTGTCTAACACCTTATAGATAGCCATGAAATTCTATTTGAAAAAAATCCATTTGTGAAAAGTTCGACCCGAAGTGTATCTCAAGAGTTTGAAGACGTGTCCATCATTACCATTTCAAACACTCCTGTTAGGATCACCTCCAAAGGTCCTATTAGGATTTCGGCTGAACCAAGAATAGCACCACTAATTATCACCACACTGGGGCCAGTCCCTTACTCTTCTAATAAAGCTGTGCCCTGGAACTATGGGGCAGAAGTGTATTACAATGGTATCAAACAAGAACCATGGATCACCGAGAATTAGAATGTTGAAGTTACAAACATTGTTGGATCAAGTAAAGTTACTAGGACAAGAAGGATCTTATCTCCGGAGATCTCACCTTCGACAATCACTACTACACCCATTCGTATTACTGTTGTTAAACCTGTTACTGATACTCGAGGAAAGGAAAATATGACTGAGCTTGCCCAGAAGGAGGTGCCCACAAAAAATATTGAAGACCCATCTAGACAAGAGATGGAGGAGATTCTAAAAATTATTCGAAAAAGTGACTACAAGATAGTGGAACAATTGGGGTAGACACCCTCGAAGATATCCATGTCGTCTTTGTTGTTGTGGTCCGAAGCACATGCTCAAGCTCTGCTAAAATTCATGAAAAATGCACATGTCCCACAAGAAACTATAACTGACCAATTTAAAAACTGTGTAGCAAGCCTGACTGCTGACAATGGTTTGGGATTTTCGGACGCAGATTTAACCCCAACGGGAAAGAATCACAACAAAGCTCTGCATGTTTCCATCGAGTGTAAAGGCACCACTTTAGCACATGTGTTAGTGGATACTGGGTCCTCCCTGAATGTATTACCAAAAGGTGCTCTGGATAGGTTGAACCATGAAGGTTTAGTACTAAAACCTAGTGACATCATGGTAAGAGCTTTTGATGGATCAAAGAGAATGGTCCATGGAGAGGTTGATCTCCCTAACAAGGTTGGGCCTCAAATCTTCAACTCAACATTCTATATCATGGATATCCGCCTAGCTTATTCTTACCTACTTAGACGCCCATGGATTCACGGGGCAGGTGCAGTTACCTCCACACTACATCAAAAGCTGAAGTACCCGGTTAAAGGGAAGATTGTCACTGTTTATGGGGAGGAAGAGTTTATGATCAGTCATTTGAATTCATTCAAATATGTTGAAATGGATGGAGAATTCATGGAGACTCCTTGTCAAGCTTTTGAAGTGGTCCCTCCAATGATTGTTGTTGCCAAGACCACTCCCGTCACTCCCAAAGCTGCTAAAGATACACCAAGGATGGCTTCTCTCAAAGATGCTCATGTCGTAGTTAAAGACGGAGGTTGCACCATTTGGGGACAACTTCCTGATATCCCATACAAGTCAGACAAGTTCGGGTTGGGCTTCACTTCCAAGGCTTAAAAAGAGGTTCAACGTGCTCGTGTTGGGAAATTGCCTCTCCATATTAGCAACAATGAAGTTAATGCTCTTCGAGACTCTAACAGTGATGGTGACTGGGATGACTGGATTTACATAGGGGTGGTAAAATGGGTCGGGCCCGCCGGGCCAGCCCGTTTGACCCACCATTTTTGGCGGGCTGGGCTGAGGTTTTCGGCTCGGTACCTTAAGTTGGCCTGCCCCTCCTAACCTGCTTTAAAAGGCAGGCTTAGGCGGGGTGGGGCGGGTTTTGCTCGCGGGCTTTTTGTTATAACTTTTTTACTTTTTACTTATAATTAAGAAAACTTTAACTATAAAAATAATAGTATTCTCTTTGGGTTATGGTGATTTAACTACATTCTAAATTATTATACAAATAAAATGAATTATAATTGTAAGGTTTTTTATATAACTTTCTAATACATGTATTGGTTGGAAAAACTTGAAATACAATAAAAATTGTATGGCATGAAGAATTATTAAGTTATCAATACATTAGCTCACATGTTTTCTTTAGAAACAAATGTTAATTTTAAGAAAATGAAGAATTCGATTAGAGTATATGTGTGACAAATTTAAGATATAACTATTAAGGAATCAATCCATATAACAGTCTATATGACGTAAACAATGAGAAAGTCGAGTCTTAATATTTTATACACTACTATTTTATGCACTGTATTGTTATCATTGTTTGTCTTGTGCAAATTATTAATTGGATTCTTTTAGTAATTAGTTTTTAAATAGGATTATGATAATATGTATTGTTTATTTATTTATTTTGGTACATTTTTTTTATCGCGCTAGAGTCTATTTCGGTATGTTTCTCTTGAAATTGGTCTTTATCTATTTTCTTTTTTCAAGTGTTTGGACTTAAGACATGTTGAAGTTATATTATGCATTGTTAAAAAAAAATCTGTTGTCGACTTCTTTAGTAACGATTATAATTTTTGTAAATTATGTGATAAATTAAATTGTAAAATACAAAAACAAAAACAATTGGCGGGCCGGCCCGCCAACCCTCCAACTCGTTAGTAAACAGGACAGGCTTGACTTTTGAGCTCGGATGCCTAAGTTTGCCCGCCCTGCCCTGCCCCGCTTTTGTACGGGCTTAAACAGAGCGGGCCTAAATGGGATGGGCCGCCCACTTTGCCACCCCTAGATCTACCTAACTGCTAATAGAGGGTTCAACAACTGGCAGACCAAGGACTTCATCTCAATCTCCTTCATCCAGGAGTAATTGTCATTTCCTGTTTTTATTACTTTGAGAAATTTGTCTGTAATTTCCATTAAAATAATGACTTTAAACCATGTGCCTTGCCCGGGGCACAGTGGTTCATTTGTTAAGGTTCTGTCATTTTCATATGCCATATGCTTATTTTAATGAAAAACATTAGACTATTTTTCATTCAAATTTTGTGCTCATCGTCTTTCTTTCACTTTACTGCATTTTCAAATAGCCATGTGACCTTACATGCACACACACACATTTGCAGATCCACATCCACTCCGGATCTCATTAACAATGATTCTGCTATTGTCATCTATGACTTTGAGAATCCAATCTATCAAGTCGAAGACGAAAGTGAAGAAGATTGTGAAATACCTAGGGAACTCGCAAGACTCCTGATACGAGAGGAAAAGGCCATTCAACCGCACGAAGAACCAGTTGAAGTGATAAACTTGGGTACTGGGGCAGATAAGAAAGAAGTCAAGATTGGTGCTAACCTGGAAGACAGTGTCAAGGGAAGATTGGTTCAGATGTTGCATGACTATTGTAATACGGTGGAAGAACTGACTTGGGATGTTTTACGTTTGATCACAATTGTCGCGGATAACAAGAGTCGCCACCGACTTTTCTTTTATCCAAGTTAAAGAAAGGGTGAAAAGAATAGGAAAGACCTTTGAGATTAATTTCTTGAGTTCGGGGGGTAAATTATGAAAAGGGAAGGTGTTAGCACCCTTTTCATCCATAGTTATCTATGGGCTCTTAGTTTCTTGCTAGATCACTGCTTTTGTTTGAAAGTTTGCTTTGTGGTGGGTTTTGAAAGTATTTTTGAAAAGCGCCTTCGTTTAGGCAAACTTTGTAATGATTCCTGTCTCTATAAGAATGTATACGAAGTGTTGGATTTTTGAAAATATTTCATGGAAAGTGTTAGTGCATTTGAAAAGGTTTTTGTATTTTAAGATGAGCAAGCAACTAAGAACGTTTCTACCTACTCAAAAGTCTTTTGTTCTTCTCTTCCTCCTTTAGATGTTGCTATCTTATCATTGATTGGTAAGAAGCCTTATCTTTGGATGTAAAGGGACGGGCACGGGTCATCGTATACTCATGATAGCAATATTGTGAGATATCTTAGCATTTCTCTTGAGGGACTAAGATCATTTGAAAGGCAACATTCGTAGCGTCATCGAGGGGCTATGATCTTATATTTTTGATTGTTTTTGCTAAGACGTCTCACATGCATAACGTGACCATTTTCACAAGGCAACAAGTGGAGTTAACCCTAGGGGTGCATGTGTGAATGATGTGTTTAATTTGCATGCATTTAGTCTTTGATTAGGGGTTGTCTACCGGTTGTTTTTATCTTGCCATACAAATCCTAATTACTAACATTTATTTGAAATAAATAAATTATGGAAAGTAAATATCCTACGCTATTACAATCACTTGGGGATGGGGTGTACAAATTTACAAATAGGGATTGCAAGAAATTAAAGTCTTAATTATCTATTACAACCATATTGAAATAATGTACAAGAATTGAAATGTAAAATATATTGGTTTTGTTTTTTTGGTTAAGAGAAGAAAATAAATTTGCTTAAGAAAAATATTTTTAGTCTTTTTGTATTAAAAGAAATAAAGCAAAGTGTATGAATATAAAGTATTTTTGGTGTTTTTGATTAATAAAAATAAAAGTGATGATAAAAAATAATAAGAGGAAAAGAATCAGAGTCAACGTGTTGCTGAAAGGATAGAAATAAGGAGTATAAGTTCTGACTCTGATGCACTGCAAATCAGAAAGAAAATGTTAGCAGAAATGGGGAAGGCCAGAAGTTCTGGATCTGGGTGCACTAAAGTTCTGGGATTGCTGGGGACAAAGGAAGGCCATGAAGTTCTGATGCAACTGGGAACCTAGAAGTTCTAATGTTACTGGAAGGTCATAAGTTCTGGTTGTTGAAGGAGCCTGGAAGTTCTAATATTATTGGAAGGTCAGAAGTTCTGGTTACTGAGCGAGTCCGGAAGTTCTAATGTAACTGGAAACTTAGAAGTTCTAGTGTCACTGAAAATCTAGAAGTTCTGGTAATGGGTAGGTGAGGTGTCACTGTTGCTGGATGGGAATATCTAGAAGTTCTGGTCCAGGGTCACTATTTTGACAAACAACTAAAGGGTGTTTACCTAGAAGTTCTGGTCCAAGAATAAATTGGATAAATAATGGAAAAATGTCAAGAAATAAACATAAAAAGGTGTTTCTAGGGCTAGAACTCAGGACCCTTAACACTAATTACTTATGCGCGCACTCTCTACCACTGGGGTGGCTATACATCCAGTATTAGAAGCAAAAACATAAACATATATTATAAAGTAAATTATGATGATGAACTTCATCTTCTTCGTCGTGCCAACCAGAGTATCTGAAACTTAGTCATTTCTCAACAAAAATGGAAAATGCAAACATAGCAGTTATGGCAGAATTCATCATGGTTTCAGAAATACAAAGCATCAAAACTGTAAACTAGAAGCAAGCATGGATTTTGCTAATTCTAATTCTGAAAACTAATTTCCTCAAGAAGTTCTGATATGAAATTCTCTCTACTTAGGCCACATAAATGAAACTATAAATATGTACAGAATCAGAGACATGATATCTACATTGTATATTTGAAAATGCAAGCCTAACAATGCCTAAGTAATGAGACAAAAATTAGAAGAAACTTACCTTGCAGCTGGAAATTGTTTTGTGAATTAAAGCCTGGTTTAGATTGCTGTGATGTTCTGGTCAGCTTCCTCAAGTTCTTAGAAAGCTAAAACAACTCTTAACTAGAGTTGTGAACAGTGAGAAAGTTCTGGAGCAGTCAAGGTGCAAAGTTCTGGTTTTTGAAACAGAGAATGGTGAAAACTATTTTACAATTTGAAAATAGAATTTGAGAAAGCTTCTAGGTGTATACTAGAAACTGTATGGATGATTTGGTCAAGAAACACATAAGAAGAATTAGAGTTTGAATGCAAAAATCATAAACTAGCAGGTTTCGTGTTTATGTTTGCAGTTCCAGGTTCTTGGGAAATTTCAGCAAGGTTTCAAGACTTTTTCTCAAATCTTCGACCCTTTAACAGTTGAAAATGAATTTTAATTTATAGGCAAAGGATTTAGAAGCTTGGAGAAGTCAAGAGTACATCCATCATGTGTTATGGATAGTTGACTTGTTTTTGAAGCAAGTTTAGACAAGTATGGTTCAAGGCACAAATAGAGTGGTTAGCAGCTTTAGCCGCGCCTAATCTGATTTTGTAGGCATGATTTGTGGAGAAGTACATTCAGAAGTAAAAGTAAAGCATGGGCCCAACATAAACTTTGTACAAAAGTTTACTTTCCAAGGACAGCAATGGTACTTCTATGCCACGTGTGGGAAAATCCTTTGGATTAAGACTCAAAAGTGGGTGTGAGCATTAAATGATGATGAGATTTAACAAACTAGAAAACCTGTAACATGAGATTATGCATCACAGCTTGAAGCTGGATTAAAAGTTCAGCATGAACATAACTTAAATTAAGAACAAATGTCAAACTTCTGATCTTTAAATCTCCTTGTTCCAACATGATCTGAAGGAGTTCTCAGACTTTTCATAAATCTTATAACATGCTTTGTAGACCCTCTTTGAATTGCTTTTGTAAACTCTGATTGAACCTACGTGAAAACTGGCCCAGAAGTTCTAGCCAAATTCTGTCTTGGAAATGCCCATAATTTACTGATTGCTTTAGTTTCATGGACATGTCTTCAAAGATTTATAACTTGAAAACCCATTATTTCTAGGAGAAGTTCTGTTCTGCAATGTTTTAGCTCTCGTTGAGATCTACAACTCTTGTGTCAGAAGTTCTTCCTGAA
This sequence comes from Vicia faba, assembly GCA_948472305.1. Classification (NCBI taxonomy): domain Eukaryota; kingdom Viridiplantae; phylum Streptophyta; class Magnoliopsida; order Fabales; family Fabaceae; genus Vicia; species Vicia faba. The sequence goes on from OX451739.1 coordinate 745,265,897, forward strand.
TCAACTTGCATTATGATGAAAATCTGGCCATAAGTTCTGAACTTATCATACTTTCTCAACACTTAGAAAAATTTCTAAGTGTTTAGAACTTTGAATTTTCCAAAGCAAATTTGAATTTTGATTTTCTTAATGAAACAAACTTCATATTCTAACATGTCTTGATGAAATATGATTCTTGAAACTTGATTTTGATACAAAAGTCAAAGTTTGACTTTTTAATGTGCATTTGACCAATTCGCCCTTGTGCCAATTATAAACTTGAATTGATGTATTAATGCTGCAAACTTGAGTCATGGAAAATCTTGTGGGAAATTCTTGAGAAATGGGAGGGCAAATTTTGGGGTACAACAGCTTCCCCTGTTCAATCTTCTTAAACCTGAAGAGTTAGATTGGCGAGTCTGCCATTCGTGACTTGAAGGTGGAAGATGATCGAACACTAAAGTGCCCAAAAATTTGCACTTGATGATGTGTTAGTTGACTGTGTAGGGAATGGGCTTAAAGATGCCATTCAGAGTGACTGGGGAAGGTATCAGGATAAATCTTTTGGTTGATTTATACTGAAATGGTAGATGTCTTTTGCCTGTTGATTTTATTGCAAGGAAGAGGATTAGTTGCATGCAGATGTATGCATGGTGTAATGATGTTCTCAAAATAAATGAGATTATGTTGTATGCACTTGTCATGTACGCATTATGGTTTATGAATGTGATGCATTTATTATAACGTGTCTTTATCTAGGAAAATAAATCCTTGACAACATGCTGGGGAACCTTGGGAGACCGAATCCCGAGTAGGTGTACCTTCAACTTTGCTTAGAATGTTTCTGTTGGGAATCCTCATTTTATTGTTTTGAGGAGAAATCTGCTGGGGAATATTGAATTTGGCTCTTTGCATGAGAAAACTTTGTGGGGAGTGTTGATTTCTGCTTGGAGGAACAAAATTCATGAACTTTGGTTGTCCAATGCTCTATTGGGGAATTATTCCTGACCGGAGAGCATCGAAAGTTGGCTGTTATATGGTCAAAATCCAGGCTTGGCAGCAATTTATTAAGGATAATGAAGTTGACTGTTATCTGGCCGTATTCCAGGATTCTCAGTGACTTGCATGGGAATATGTGTATTAAACTGTTATTTGGTCGTAATCCAGGCTTTGTAGAAAATTGTTGAAGTTAAACTGTTATCTGGTCGTATTCCAAGTTTCGCAGTGACTTACCAGGAAAGATTAAATTAACTGTTATCTCGTCGAATTCCAGGCTTCGCAGAAAATTACTTGGGGGAGTGAAGTTAAACTGTTATCTGGTCGGATTCCAAGCTTCGCAGCAACTTACCGAATTTAATTGTTATCTGGTCGGATTCCAGGCTTCACAACAAATTTTTGAGAGAATGAAGTTAATTTCTATCTGGTCGGATTCCAGGATTTGTAGTAACTCACTTGAATTTAAATGTTATCTGGTCAGATTCTAGGCTTCACAACAAATTTCTGAGGGAATGAAGTTAATTTCTATCTGGTTGAACTCCAGGCTTCATAATAACTTTCTTGAAAAGATGAAATTGAAACTGATATCTGGTCGGGTCCAGGCTTTGTAGTAACTCACTTGAATGGGTGAAGTTAGACTGATATCTGGTCGGGTCCAGGCTTTATAGTAACTTGTTGGGGAGGAATTAAGTTGAACTGTTATCTGGTCGGATTCCAGGCTTCACAGTAACTTGCTTGAAAGGAAAAAGTTGAACTGATATCTGGTCGGGTCTAGGCTTTACAGTAACTTGCTGGGGGTAGAGTCAAACTCTATTGGGGAAAGGAAATTAATCCCTTGTCTGGTTGAGTCCAGGTTTTTTTCTTTCAAAATCTCGAGAAGTTAAACTATTATCTGGCCGGGTCCAGGCTTCATAGTATCTTGAGAAATTACACTATTATCTGGTCGGGTCTAGGCTTCATAGTATCTTGAAAAGTTAAACTATTATCTGGTCGGGTCCAAGCTTCATAGTATCTTAAAAAGTTAAACTATTATCTGGTTGGGTCCAGGCTTCATAGTATCTTGAAAAGTTAAACTATTATCTGGTCAGGTCCAGGCTTCATAGTATCTGAAAGTTGTTTAAGTAAGAAACGATTCCGTTGAGGAGTGTATTGTTTTGTTGGGGAATAAACTGTGTCGAAGATATTATTTGATGATATGCTAGCAAGGCGAATTCTTTAGGAAGGAAATCATAAGGTTTTTACTTTTAAGACAAAACTCATCTAGGGAGAGGGTTGTCGAGAGATTGAGACTTTGACCGAGGTTTTCATATATCCAACTTTGTGGGAAACTCTGTTGGGGCAAAGGTTTATTGTAGCTGGCTCTGCGGGGATAATGTTAATGAGATAAATCTGTAGGGACATCTCAACTGCATTAAAGAGATGCTCGCTGCTGCTTGGCAGCACATATTTGCTAAATAGTTTAATCATGTTCATATGCATATGTTCATTCAATTTTAGTCATTGGACATTTTTGCACTCAAAACAAAAAACAAAAAGTTTGCACATCAAAGTATATTTGTATTGATGTTTTGCCCATGAATAGGCGTTTTTGTACAAGGAGACAAATATCCTAGTAAGAGGAAATCATCGAAAGGAAAAAAAAATTGTAAACAAAGATAATAGCCATGTGGAAATGATCTCATTGTGTTCCAACTCTACTATTTCCCCAATGTCTTCGAACGTCCCTTGCCGTTGACAGAAGTTGATAGAATTGATCTTGGACCGTTTGAACTCGGACATTAGTGATAAAGTCGACTGTGGTGATTCTACCAGACATAGTCATACCCTTTCAATCCTTAACTTTTGCCTGGACCGCCCTTTCGGGTTTTCAGCCCACCGGGATACCCATTTTTGCCCAAGTCGCCCTTTCGGGTTTTCGAATTGCCAGGTGTACAATCTTTTGCATATATCCCTAACTTTTTCCCAAACCTTTGGTTTGCCGGGATGCCCTTGTCTCGCCTAGGTGTGTCAACCTAGCGGGTCTCTTATGCGTAGTATTTTTTAACTATGTCCGTGTTCACAGGAAGTGGGAAATCTTCACCGTCCATAATGGTTAGCATCATGGCACCACCAGAGAAGACTTTCTTGAAAACAAATGGCCCTTCGTAAGTGGGAGTCCATTTTCCCCTGGGGTCGCCTTATGGAAGAATGGTGCACTTTATTACCAAGTCACCAACTTGATATACTCGAGGCCTGATCTTTTTGTTGAAAGCCTTGATCATACATTTTTGGCACATCTGACAATGACAAACAACATCCAGTCGCTTTTCATCGATCAAGTTTAACTGATCCAATCTTGTCTGAGTCCATTCGTCTTTGCCTAGGCCTGCTTCATTCATAATCCTTAGGGAGGGAATCTGAACTTCCACTGGCAGGACAACTTCCATGCCATAGACCAAAGAAAAGGGAGTTACCCCAGTTGATGTCTGAGCTGAAGTACGGTAGCCATGAAGAGAAAACGATAACATCTCATGCCAGTCTTTGTATGTTACTGCCATCTTCTGCATAATCTTTTTAATGTTTTTGTTGGCTGCTTCCATTGTGCCATTCATTTTAGGTCTATAAGGAGAAGAATTGTGATGCTTGATTTTGAACTGAGTACAAAGTTTGGTAATCATAGAATTGTTAAGATTGGTCCCATTGTCAATGATGATCCTTTTGGGGATACCATAGCGGCATATGAGGTTATGTTTGATGAATCTAGCTACCACATTCTTTGTGACTGAGGCAAAGGAGGCGGCTTTGACCCATTTGGTGAAATAATCAATAGCGACAAAAATGAAGCATTGTCCATTAGAAGCAGTAGGTTTAATCTCTCCAATCATGTCAATGCCCCACATTGCGAACGGCCACGGAGCGGTCATGACATTTAGAGGAATATGAGGCACATGGACGTTGTCGGTATATATTTGGCATTTGTGGCAAGTCCTTGAGTGGTGATGGCAATCAGTCTCCATTATTGACCAATAGTAACCAGCTCTCAGGATTTTCTTAGCCATAGTATGTCCGCTAGAATGAGTCCCAAAGAGACCATCATGCATATCTTCCATAATTTTCTCTACCTCGTTCTTGTCCACATATCAGAGTAGAGTAGAATCATGGTTGTGTTTATATAGTATTCCATTACTTAGGAAGAATTTGGCTGAGAATCTTTGTAAGAATTTTTTGTCATTGATGGAAGCTCCTTCGGGATACTCTTGTTCTTCAAGGTATTTCTTCACCTCATGGTACCATGGCTTCTCGGCGTCAGTGTCAAGCTCATAGCAATGTCCAGGTTTGTCAAATCTCTCAATTGTAATTGTAATACGGTGGAAGAACTGACTTGGTTTATTTTGCATTTGATCGCAATTATTGCAGTCAGCAAGAGTCGCCACCGACTTTTCTTTTATCCAAAAGGAAAGGTGGAAAAGAACAGGAAAGACCTCTGAGATATTTTCTTGAGTTTGGGGGGTAGATTATGAAAAGGGAAGGCGTTAGAACCTTTTTCATCCATAGTTATCTATGGGCTCTTAGTTGCTTGCTAGATCACTTACTTTTGTTTGAAAATGTGCTTTGTGGTGGTTTTTGAAAGTATTTTGAAAAGGCGCCTTCGTTTAGGCAAACTTTGTAATGGTTCTCGTTCGTAAGAACGTATACAAAGTGTTGGACTTTTTGAAAATATTTCATGTTTGGAAAGTGTTTGGTGTTTGCTTTGAAAATGAGCAAGTATGTTTATTTTGAAAGTGAGCAAGCAACTAGGAACAATCTACCTACTCAAAAGTCTTTTGTTCATTTCTTCCTTTCCTTTGATATTGCTATCTTATCATTGATTGGTAAGAAGCCTTATCTTTGGATGTAAAGGGACGGGCGTGGGTCATCATATAGTCATGATAGCAATGTTGTAGGATATCTTAGAATTTCTCTTTGAGGGACTAAGATCATTTGAAAGGCAACATTTGTAGCATCGTCGAGGGACTATGATCTTGTATTTTGGATTGTTTTTGCTAAGACATCCTACATGTATAACATGACCATTTTTGTAAGGCAACAAGTGGAATTACCCTAAGGGTGCATGTGTGAATAGTGTGTTTTATTTGCATGCATTGTTTATCTTTGATTAGGGTTATCTACTTGTTGATTTTATCTTTCCATACAAACCCTAATTACTAGCATTCATATGAAAGCGATAAATTACGGAAAGTAAAATCACTTCGCTATTACATTATTAGGGGGATGGGGTATATAAATTTATAAATGGAGATTGCAAGAATTTAAACCTAATTATCTATTACAACCATATTGAATAATGTACAAGAATTGAAAAGAATATAATATACAAGGATGTAAATGGAACATAAAAGGATTTTTATTTGGATTTTTGAGGAACGGGGTTTAACCTAATTATCTAAAAGAAAATGATTAATTAAATTAAGAAAATTAAGCCTAAACTAATTAAGAAAAAGAAAATAAGTTAGAAAGCATTTTTTAGGGCTTTTATAAAAGGTTTTAAGCTTAATAAAAATAGTATGGAAATTAATTAATTAAGAGAAAACCAAAATTCTAAGTTGATTTTAGTTAAAAGAGAAAATAAATAAACCTAAATCTAATTATTAAATTGTTAAGAAAAAGAATTAAATTTGCTTAAGAAAATATTTTTTTGTCTTTTTATTTTATAAAGAAAATAAAAATATAAGCATGTAAATAATAAAGAAAAATATATTTTTGGATTTTTATTAATAAAAATAATAATAATAATAATAATAATAATAATAATAATAATAAAAATAATAAGGAAAAATAAAATAAAATAAAATATAAAAATAAAAGTCAGGGGGGGTTTGAAATGGGATTTGGGAGTTTGTTATAAAAACAATTTTGTTTTGTTAGGCCTGGCCCATTAATATTTTTATAACCAGAAAAATAAACAAAATAAAAAAGGTTATGGCCTGTGTGTGATAAGTGTACAGGGGGTGAGGAGAAGCAAAATGGTAAGGCCCAGTGGCCTTAGGCCCAAGCGCTGACTTATGGCAAAAAGAGAGAAAATGTTTGAGAAATAACAAAAAGTGGCAACGTTGGGGCTTGAACCCACGCCCTGAACATGAAACATGCGTTGTCTTACTACTGGGTTGGCTATACATCCATTAACATAACTGAAACAATAAATACATAATATAAAATAAGTTGCAGAAATGAACTTCATCTTCAACCTCCAGCCATGGTTTCTGTAACTCACACATTTCTCATCCATTCACAAAACTTCCAACATCAAACTTGTTAGAAATTTCATCACGATTCTGAATATGTAAATAACTTAAGCCAATTCTCAAAGATGAGCATGAATTTCTAAAAGTACCAAATTCCGACCTAACTTTTTTCAGAGATTCAAACCTAAAATTCTCTAAGCTCAGGCAATATAAATGAAAATCATGGACATGTACAACTTCAGGGCAATGATATCTACATTTTTACTTTAGAATGTATGCACAAAAGATGCTTGTATGAAGAGATAGAAGTTTGAAAACTTACCTCTTGCAGCTGGATTCGTGTATGGAGTTTGAGCAACCTTTGAGATGGCCTGATGATTTCTTTAGCTTGCCTGGACCTCCTTAAGTGTATTCCAACTCCTACTTTGCTTTGAGGATGGCTGAAACTCCCAACTCAAGCCAAGTTGCAAGCTTCAGTTTTGAAAATGGTGGATGGTGATGGAGGGGTTACAGTCAAGAAACAGGGGCCTGGATCACTTGTATATGATGTATGCAAGGTGTTTGGATGATTAGAAATTAAAACGCACGAGTGAAAATAGAGATGATGAGGTTTTTGCTCAAAACTGTTAAGTTATGGCAGATTTTATGCAGCATGGTGTTTGGGAGGTTTTGAGGGTGCTTCAACTCATGTGTTAGCTTGAAAATAACTTGTATAGTTATATGAAAAAGGTTAGAGGGTTTGAAGTTGACATCTTTGTGAGATATAAAGTTATGGCTATGTTACTTGATTTTGAAGAAATGTGGAAAAAATGGTTTCAAGGCATAGTACAAGCATGGTATGAGTTTCTTGGAGGCTCTAGACATGTTGCTTTTATCTTTGACATTTCTTGTACTCAGATGAAATAAGTTAGGAGCTCTATGCATTGACTTTTGCAATAAAGCTTTCTTTTTCCCAAATGGAAGTGTTACCTTTGTGTCATTAATGGAATAACCATTTGGACAATGCCTCAAATGCTTGGATAAAAGCTCTAATAGTTGTGTAAACATTTAATTATGGAGTGAAATGCAAGTTAGAAGCCTGCAAAGTGGGATTTGTACAACATGCTTGAAGATTGGATCAAGTGTTCTTCACAAATTTGCCTTGCAAAACAAGAATGAAACCCTAACTTCATGGCTTCGATTCTCTTAGCACAAACATGATCTCAATGAGTTCTTGGAAATTTTGGAAAACTTTTAACATCCTATACAGCCTTTATGTTGGACATTTTTGAAAATTCAAATTGGAACTAGATGAAAAGTTACCATGAAATTAGGTCAAAATCCTGCCTAACTAGGGAAAAATTTCACTTAGTCTTTTTAGTTTCATGGTCATGACTTCATAAATTCATAACTTGAAATCTAAGCATTCATAGGAAAAGTTCTGCCTTACAATGTTTTAGATATCATTGAGATCTACAACTTTCATGTTGAAAGTTTCCCTTGAATCGTCTTGCATCTTGGTGTAAATTTGGCACAAAGTTGTGAAAAAATGTGAATTTTCAACACTTAGAAAAATTCTAAGTCTTGGAAATTTTGACTTTTAAAAAATGAAATTTGACTTTTTGATTTCTTGATGAACAAGTTTCATATTTTGACATGTCTTGGTGAATTGTAATCTTTGAAACTTGATTTTAATCAAAAAGTCAAAGTTTGACTTTTCAGTGTACAGTTGACTTTTCATCAGTTGACTGAAATTCATTTGTCAATCAATTGATCTTGAGAAATGTTTTGAGCCATGCCATTAGGTCAAAATGATGTATTTGAATCCTTGATATCATAACTTAAACCAATAAATCATTTGCTAGGTCAAAAGTCAAAAATTGCACCTTCTCAGTTAAAACCCTAATTTTGACCATTTTGCCCTTTTGATGATCTGATCAAATTTCTTGAGGAATTATGATCCAAACATCATAAATTGACATATATGAGTTCATGATGTTGATATGGATAAAAAATTATGAAGTTTGACTTTAAATTGACCACCGTTCACTTTTTCCCTAATACAATTGATTTTAGGTCAACTGATCAATTGACTGAGCAAAAATGTGATCCAAAGCTTGAAACTTGACATGAGAAATATTGAAGGTTCCTAATGATCCATGAAAGTCATATGGGGCATTAAAAGTCCAACTGTCCTTGTGAAAACTCAAACCCTAATTTTCAGTTGTCAGTGTAAACGAGGTGTCTTGAGCTGATCAAACCTTGTGTAGTCTTGAACCAAAGGAGATCTTATGAGATATTTCTTGAGAAATGAGAGGGAAAATTTTGGGGTACAACAGCGGAACTTGTTCAATCTTCTTAAACCTGAATATTTAGATTGGCGGATCCGCCATTCGTGACTTGAAGGTGAAAGATGATTGAACACTAAAGTGCCCAGAAATTTGCACTCGAAGATGTATTGGGAATAGGCTTATAGATTCCATTTAGAGGAATGATGGAAGAAATATCAACACAAATCTCTGGTCAAACTTGATGTTTCAGCTGTGGGAAAAAAGGGTTAGTTAAATGCAGATGTATGCATGATGTTCACAAGATGGATGAGATTGTGTTAAATGCGTTTCGTATGTATATGTTATGATGTATGAATGTGGGATGCATATTTGTCCGAGAAAATAAATCCCTGACTAAAACTGAGGAGTTCTGGGAAGCTGAATCCTGGATTTCTATTGGGGATTAAGAATATACATATCTTTAAACTTTGTTGACATAATGCTTTTGTCGGGGATTATCTCTTGAATGTTAGCTGCTATCTGGTCGGGTCCAGGCTTCACAACAACTTGCTGAGGATGAGGAAGTAAATTGCTATCTGGTCGGATCCAGGCTTCACGGTAACTTACTAGGGAAGAATAAATTAACTGTTATCTGGTCGGTTTTCATCTTCGCAGAAAATTTATTAAAATTGAACTGTTATCTGGTCGGATCCAGGCTTCATAATAACTTGAAGTGGTAATTACTATCTGTTCGGGTCCAGGCTTCATAATTTTTTGAAAAGTTATACTATTATCTGGTTGGGTCCAGGCTTCATAGTGTTTTACTGGGGATTGTAGCTAGTTGTTATCTGGTTGGACTCCAGGCTTCATAATAGCTTGCTTGAATAGACAAAGTTGAACAGATATCTGGTCGGATCCATGCTTCACAATAAACTTGTCTGAAGGACATAGTTGAACTGATATCTGGTCGGGTCCAGGCTTCACAATAACTTGCTTGAAACTAGTTTCTATCTGGTCAGATTCCAGGCTTCACAACAAACTTCTGAGGGGAATTGCTATCCGGTCGGATTCCAGGCTTCACAATAACATGTATGAAAAGATAAAGTTGAACTGATATCTGGTCGGGTCCAGGCTTCACAGTAACTTGCTGGGGTAGAGGAAAACTCTATTGGGGAATAAAAGTTAAACCCTTGTCTGGTTGAGTCCAGGTTCTTCAATATCTCGAAGAGTTAAACTATTATTTGGTCGGGTCCAGGCCTCATAGCGTCTTGAGAAGTTAGCTATCATTTGGTCAGGTCCAGGCTTCATAGTAACTAAAAGTTGCACTAATATATGGTCGGGGCCATGCTTCATAGAATTTGAAAGGTTTTCACTATTATCTGGTCGGGTCCAGGCTCTATAGTGACTTGAGAAGTTGACTATTATCTTATTGGGTCCAGGCTTCATAGTAGCTTGAAAATTGTACTATCATCTGGTCGGGTCCAGGCTTCATAGTATCTTTTGGATATAGTAAAGGTTTTGTTGACGACTTTACTGGGGATTAGGGGTTGTGCCCTCTGATCTGTAATAGTCTGAAAAGCAAACTCAAGCTGGAGAGGATAGACTATGCCTGGGAATTTCGCTATTTGTTGTTTGTTGTATGTTGTTTATTGGGGAAATAAACCCTGTTGGGGAAATAAACCCTGTTGGGGATATAAACCATGTTGATGAACTACTGACGAGGTAAGTTCTTTTAGAAAGAGATCCACAAGGCTTCTTCTTGTAGGATCAACTTAGCTGGGGAGAGATCTGTCAAGAGGTTGGGGGTTTGGTTGGGTATCAACCTATGCAAAGAGACTTTATGGGCAACTTTGTTGAGGAATGGTTTATTGTAACCGTACTTATGGGGATAATGTTAATGAAAGAACTCTGTGGGGATATTCCATATACATTAAAGAGATGGTTGCAACTTCTTAGCAGGACACATGTGCCAAATAGTTTTAATTATGTTCACATGCATATGTTCGTTCAACTTTAGTCATTGGACATTTTTGCATTCAAAACAAAAAACAGAAATTTTCACTTTAAAGTATATTTGTATTGATATTTTACCCATGAATAGGCATTTTTTGTACAAAGAGACGGAGATCCTAGTAAGAGGAATCATCGAAAGGAAAACGAAAATTGAAAACAAAAATAAATAGCCATGTGGAAATGGTCTTATTGCATTCCAACTCTACTATTTCCCCAATGTCTTCGAATGCCCCTTGCCGTTGACAGAAGTTGATTGGATTGATCTTGGACCGTTTGAACTAGGAAATTGGTAATAAAGTCGACTGTGGTGATTCCACGGGACATAGTCATACGCTTTCAATCCTTAACTTTTGCCTGGACCGCCCTTTCGGGTTTTCAGCCCACCAGGATACCTATTTTTTCCCAAGTTGCCCTTTCAGGTTTTCAACTTTCCGGATGGACAATCTTTTGCATATATCCCTAATTTTTGCCCAAACCTTTTGGTTTGCCGGGATGCCCTTATTTTTTCCTAGGTGTGTCAACCTAGCGGGTCCTTTATGCGTAGTATTTTTTAACTATGTCCGCGTTCACAGGATGTGGGAAGTCTTCACCATCCATGGTAGTAAGCATCATGGCACCACTAGAGAACACTCTCTTGACAACAAATGGCCCTTCGTAGGTGGGAGTCCATTTTCCTCTGGGGTCGCCTTGTGGAAGAATGATGCATTTTATCACCAAGTCACCAGCTTGATATACTCGAGGCTTGATCTTTTTGTTGAAAGCCTTAATCATGCATTTTTGGTACATCTGACCATGACAAACAACATCTAGTCGCTTTTCATCGATCAAGTTCAACTGATCCAATCTGGTCTGAATCCATTCGTCTTCGCCTAGGCCTGCTTCATTCATAATCCTTAGTGAGGGAATCTGAACTTCCACTGGCAGAACAACTTCCATGCCATAAACTAAAGAAAAGGGAGTTGCCTCAGTTGATGTCCTAGCTGAAGTACGGTAGCCATGAAGAGCAAACGATAACATCTCATGCCAATCCTTGTAGTTCACTACCATCTTCTACACAATCTTCTTAATGTTTTTGTTGGCTGCTTCGACCGCGCCATTCATTTTAGGTCTATAAGGAGAAGAATTGTGATGCTTGATTTTGAACTGAGTGCAAAGTTCGGTAATCATATCATTGTTGAGGTTAGTCCCATTGTCGGTGATGATCCTTTCAGGGATACCATAGCGGCAGATGAGGTTATGTTTGATGGACCTGGCTACCACACTCTTTGTGAGTGAGGCAAATGAAATGGCTTCGACCCATTTGGTGAAATAATTAATAGCCACAAGAATGAAGTGATATCCATTGGAAGCAGTGGGCTTGATCTCTCCAATCATGTCAATGCCCCACATTTCAAATGGCCACGGAGCGGTCATGACGTTCAGAGGGATATGAGGCACATGAACCTTGTCAACATAGATTTGGCATTTGTGGCAAGTCCTAGAGTGTTGATGGCAATCAGTCTCCATTGTTGACCAATAGTAACCGGCTCTCAGGATTTTCTTCGCCATAGCATGTCCCTTGAGTGAGTGCGAAAGATACCATCATGTATGTCTTCTATAATTTCCTTTGCCTCCTTCTTGTCCATACATTGGAGTAGAGTAGAGTCATGGTTGCACTTGTACAAAATTCTGTTACTTAAGAAGAATTTGGCTGAAAATTTTCGTAAGAACTTTCTGTCATTGATGGATACTCCTTCAGGGTATTCTTGTGCTTCAAGGTATCTCTTCACCTCATGGTACCATGGCTTCTCGGCATCAGTCTCGAGCTCATAGCAGTGTGCAGGTTCGTCGAATCTCTCAATGGTAATCATAGGAGCTTTGTTGTCCTATTTGACCTTGAACATAGTAGACATTATGGCCAAAGCATCGGCTAACTGATTTTCTTCCCTAAGGAAGTATTCAAAGGTGGTCTCTTCGAAGTAGGGAATCAGGGATAGCACAAGCTCCTTATAAGGGATGAGATTAAGGTGCTCAGTGTCCCAATATCCTTTTAATTGGCTAATCACTAGAGCGGAATCCCCAAACACATTCAAATGCTTGATCCTCAAATCAATGGCGGCCTTCAGACCCAAAATGCATGCTTCGTACTCAACCATATTTTTCGTGCAATCGAAGCATAATCTGGAAGTGGAAGGAGTTTGGAAACCTTCAGGGGATATGATCACAACACCAATTCTGTTACCCAAGGCGTTGGAAGCCCCATCGAAGACCATAGTCCATCGGGATCCTTGTTCAGGTCCGTTATACGGTCCAAGTTTCGCACGGTCGGTCACTAGCATGATATTCTCATCCGGGAAGTCAAAGTTCATAGACTGATAATCATCAACAAATTGATGGGACAAATGATATTTGCTAATACACTTCCTTTGATGGACTTTTGTGTTATGTATTGAATTTCGTACTCAGTCGATATCATTTTCCATCTAGCTATCCGTCTGGAAAGAGCAGGTTTCTCGAAGATGTACTTGATTGGGTCCATCTTAGAAATCAACATAGTGGTATGAGTCAACATATAATGTCTTAGCCGGCGAGCAGCCCATGCCAGAGCGCAACAAGTTTTCTTGAGCAGTGAATATCTGGTTTCACAGTCGGTAAACTTTTTGCTCAAGTAGTAAATAGCATTCTCTTTTTGACCAGACTCGTCATGTTAGCACAAAACACACCCCATAGAGTTCTCTAGCACTGTCAAGTACATGATCAAGGGTCTTCCTTCAACTGGAGGCATGAGAATAGGAGGTTCTTGCAGATATTCTTTGATTTTATCGAAGGCAGCTTGACATTCATTATTCCATCTGACTACTTGATCTTTCTTCAAGAGTTTGAAGATTGGCTCACAAGTAGCAGTTAAGTGAGATATGAAGCGGGTGATGTAATTAAGACGACCGAAGTATCCTATAACTTCTTTTTCAGAATAAGGGACTGGAATTTCTTGGATGGCCTTTACCTTGGAAGGATCGACTTTGATGCCTTTACCACTGACAACAAAACCTATAAGCTTTCTAGATCGTACTCCAAATGTGCACTTGTTAGGGTTCAACCTCAACTTGTACTTTTTCAACCTCTCGAATAGCTTATACAGGTGATCGAGATGTTCCTCTTCAGTTTGTGATCTTGTAATCATATCATCCACATATACCTCTATTTCATGATGGATCATATCATGAAACAAAGCTACCATAGCTCTTTGATATGTTTCCCCAGCATTCTTCAATCCGAACGACATGACCTTATAGAAAAAGGTGCCCCATTGCGTAATGAAAGTGGTCTTCTCCATATCTTAGGGAGCCATCTTTATTTGATTGTATCCGGAGAAACCATCCATGAAAGAGAAGACTTTATGTTGAGCAGTGTTACTGACCAAGATATCAATATATGGTAGAGGGAAGTCATCCTTGGGGCTTACCCTATTCATATCCCTATAATCTACGCACATATGAACTTTTCCGTCTTTCTTTGGCACTAGAACCACATTTGTAACCCATTGGGGATAAGATGTCAATGATAGGAATCCTGCGTCGAATTGTTTCATCACTCAGCTTTTATCTTTTCAGACATGTCGGGCCGCATGCGACGAAAATTTTGCTTGACAGGAGGACAATCTTCCTTTGTTGGAAGACGATGAACCACAATGTCGGTATCCAACCCTGGCATATCTTCATATGACCAAGAAAACACTTCCACATAGTCATGTAACATCTGAACCAATCTGCTCTTGACACTGATTCCTAGGTTGGCGCTGATCTTGACCTCTTTCTTGTCTGTCTCAGTACCTAGGTTGATGACTTCAACTGACTCTTCGTGCGGCTGAAAAGATTTTTCTTCTTGCATTAGAAGTATGACTAGTTCTCTCGGTATTTCACAATCTTCCTCGCCTTCGTCTTCGACTTGGTTAATTGGATGTTCGAAATCATAGGTGGAAATAGTAGAGTCATTTGGAATGAGATCTGGAGTAGACGAGGACCTGCAAGAGTGTGTGTGTGCATGTAAGATACATGGCTATTTTGAAAACACATTGAAGAAAAAGAAAGACAATGAGCACAAAGATTTGAATGCAAAAGTCCAATGGTTTGTATTGAATGATCATATGATAAAATGAAGATAAATGAAACCCTTAACAAATGGACCATAGTGCCCCGGGCCAGGCATATGGCTTAAAAGTCATTGTTTAATATTACAGATAAAAGGTTCTTGAATTGATAGAAAGCAATAAACAAGTAATTACTCCTCAATGAAGGAGATGGGAACAAAGTCCTTTGCATGCCAATTGTTGAGCTCTGTTGTAGTAGGATACACCCATTCTTCAAATGCACATTCATCATCAGAATCCTCCACAACATTGACTTCACGACTTCCAATACGGAGAGGGGGCTTCCTTGCACAAGCGTGCCTCACTTCTTTCTGAGCCTTGATAGTGAAACCCAACCCACATTTGTCTGCTTTGAACGGGATCTCGAGGAGTTTCCCCCAGGTAACACAACTTCCATCTTCGACCGCGGCACGAGCATCTTTAAATGAAACCATTCTTAGCACAACCTTATTAACTTTGGGCATGTCGGAAGAAATTCTTGCAGTAGCAACCATAGGCGGAACAACCTTAAAAGCTTGGCACGAGGTTTCTATAAATTCGCCATCCATCTCCACATATTTGAAGGAATTGAGTTGGCTTAACATGAACTCCTCCTCACCACAAACAGTGATGATCCTCCTCTTGACTAGGTACTTTAGCTTTTGGTGAACGGTAGATGTTACTGCCCCTGCTCCATGAATCCAAGGGCGACCCAGCGAACAGGAGTAAGCAGGACGGATGTCCATGATGTAGAAAGTAGAGTTGAAAATCTGTGAGCCCACTTTGATCGGGAGATCCACGTATCCATGAACCTTCCTTTTGGACCCATCTAAAGCCCTCACAATGATATCACTCGGCTTCAACACCAGTCCTTCGCAGTCTAACCGGTCCAAAGCACCCTTGGGTAGCACGTTCAAAGAAGATCCAGTATCAACCAAAACATGTGCTAGGGTAGTCCTCTTACATTCAACAGAAACATGCAAAGCTTTTTTATGGTTTCTTCCGAGTGGTTTCAGATCAGCATCCGAGAACCCCAAACTGTTGTCGGTCATCAAGCTTGTCACACAATTTTCAAACTGGTCAGTTGTGGTCTCATGTGGGACATGAGCCTTCTTCAAGAATTTGATCAATTCTCGGGCATGAGCATCGGAACAAAGTAGCAAAGATAACATGGAGATCTTGGAAGGGGTTTTCCCCAGCTGCTCCACTATCTTAAAATTAATCCTCTTTATAATTTTCAAGATCTCATCCATTTCTTGAGCAGAAGGTTCCTCAGCAACAATGTCTTTTACGGGCGTCTCTGTCTCAGCAGGCTCAACTACTTTATCTTTTCCCCTTGTGTTAGCACTAGGCTTAGCAGCGATGATGCAGATAGGTGTCGTTGCAGCGGTTAGAGGTGAAATGTTGGGCGAAAAGATTCTCCCAGTTCTGGTCACCTTACTAGAGCCAGTAATGTTACCAATGTCATCAACTTTGCTTTCTTCAATCCAAGTGTAATATGGTGGGAGAACTGACCTGGGATGTTTTGTGTTTGATTGCAATTGTTGCGGTTAGCAAGAGTCGCCATCGAATTTTCTTTTATCCAAATAAAGGAAAGGGTGAAAAGAACAAGAAATACCTTTGAGATATTTTCTTGAGTTCGGGGGGTAGATTATGAAAAGGGAAGGTGTTAGCACCCTTTTCATTCATAGTTATCTATGGGCTCTTATTTGCTTTCTAGATCATTGATTTTGTTTGAAAGTGTGCTTTGTGGTGGTTTTTGAAAGTATTTTTGAAAAGGCGCCTTCGTTTAGGAAAACTTTGTAATGGTTCTCGTTTTGTAAGAACGTATACAAAGTGTTGGACTTTTTGAAAATATTTCATGTTTTGAAAGTGTTTGGTGTGTGTTTGTTTTGAAAGTGAGCAAGCAACTAAGAACGTTTCTACCTACTCAAAAGTCTTTTGTTCATTTCTCTCCTTTCTGTTGATATTTCTATCTTACCATTGATTGGTAAGAAGCCTTATCTTTGGATGTAAAGGGACGGGCGTGGGTCATCGTATAGTCATGATAGCAATGTTGTGAGATATCTTAGCATTTCTCTTGATGGACTAAGATCACTTGTAAGGCAATACTCGTAGCATCATCCAGGGACTATGATCTTGTATTTTTGATTGTTTTTGCTAAGATATCCCACATGCATAACATGACCATTTTTAGGCAACAAGTAGAGTTAACCTTAGAGGTGCATGTGTGAATAGTGTGTTTATTTTTTTATTCTTGGTTTATCTTGAATTAGGGTTCTCTAAGCATTGCTTTTATCTTTCCATACAAACCCTAATTTACTAGCATTGATATGAAAGCGATAAATTGCGGAAAGTAAATTTACTATGCTATTACATCATTTGGGGATGGGGTATACAAATTTACAAATGGGAATTGCAAGAAATTAAACCTAATTATCTATTTCAACCATATTGAAACTTGAATAATGTACAAGAATTGAAAGAAATATAATGTACAAGGATATAAATGAAAAAGAGATGGATCTTTGTTAGGATTTTGTTAAGAAAGAGCCTTGGTTTTAACCTAATTATCTAAAAGAAAATAATTAATTAAAATAAGTAAAATTAAACCATAGTTTAAGAGAAATAAAATTAATCAAGAAAGCATTTTTAGGTTTTTTTAGAAAAGGTTTTAAGTTTAATCAAAATAGTATGGAAATTAATTAATTAAAAGAAACCCTAAATTCTAAGTTAATTTTAATTCAAAAAGAAAAATAACTAAACCTAAATCTAACTATTAATTTATTAAGAAAAAGAAATTAAGTTTTTATAAGAAAAATGTTTTGTCTTTTTGTATTGAAAAATAAAATAAGTATTGTCTTTTTTATTATTATTAATAATAATAATATTAATATTAATGATAATAAAAATTAAGAAAATGAAAATAAAATAAAAATATAAAAATAAGGTTAGGGGGGTGTAAAACAATTTAGGGTATAATATTTAAAGTAAAACAGATTGGATGTTTTTTGTCTGGCCCATTAGTGTTTTTGTAAACATAAAAACAAAAATAAAATAAAATGAAATGGGCTGCGTTGTAAAAAGGAAACAGGGGGTCAAAATAAATAAAAGAACAAAAAGCCTATCAAAAGAAGCCCAGGCGCGCATGGTTCAAACAAAAAAGATGAAAAAATGTTGGAATATATGCAAAATGGCAGCGCTGGCGCTTGAACCCATGCCCATGACAATAAACGCGTACTGCCTTACCACTAGGGTGGATATACATCCGTTAACTTAAACAAAACCATAAATATATATTACAAATCCATTCCTAGAAATGAACTTCATCTTCAACCTCGAGCCAGGGTCTCTGTATCTCATTCATTTCTCACCTATTCTCAAAACTTCCAACATCAAACTTGTTAGAAATTTTACCAGGATTTCAGAAATGTAAGCAATTTGGACTAACAATCAAAGATGAGCATGTATTTCTAAAAGTACCAAAATCCTGACCTAACTTTTTTCAGAGATTCAAACTTAAAATTCTCTAAGCTCAGGAAATATAAATGAAAACTATGGATATGTACAGCTTCGGGGTAATGATATCTACATTTTGTCTTTGAAAATGCAAGCCTAACAATGCTTAAATGAACAAATGAAAGTTTAGAAAAATACCTCAAAAACTGGAAATCATGAAATGAGTTTGAGCTTGTTTCAAGTGTCGGTGATGATCAGGTTAGCTTCCTTAAGTTCCCAGGAAGCTAATGCAACCCTTACTTGATGCTGGGAGTGCTTGAGTCGTGCTAGAGAAGTCAAGATGCAAGCTCTATTTTTTGGTTATGGAGGAAGGTGATGGAGATTGTGATACAGTGGCAGAACCGACTGTTAATACTGGTTTGCATTTTTTGTTGGCAAAATGTCGCGGTAAGCAAGAGTCGCCACCGACTTTTATTTTATCCAATCAGGAAAAGGAAAAAGAATAGAAAAAACCTTTTTCGTGATATTTCTGAGTACGGGGGGGGGGGGGGGGGGGGGGGGGGGGGGGGTAGATTATAGAAAGGGAAGGTGTTAGCACCGTTTCTATCCATGGTTTTCCACGGGCTTTTAGGTACTTTCTCATTTTGAAATTGCGTGTGTGTGTTTGCTTTAAAAAGTTTTGTTTTACTTCGTTTTAACCCTTGTTTATGTCCTCAAGAGTGTTACAAAGTTGTTTTTGAAAACTTTGTTTGAAAAGTGTTTGTGTGAGAAAGATTTGTTTGTTTGAGCAAGTACTTAAGAACTAATCTACCTACTCGAAAAAGACTGTTCGTTTTCCTTTTAGAAAATGCTATCCCATTATGGAGAAATAGGTAGCACCGTCGTTGGAGTTTTTAGGGACATTCGAAGGGACATGTACGATCACAAAAGCAATGTTAGGAAATGTTAGTATATCCTAAAGCCTTAAAGATCTTTTTCCGAGGCAACATCTGAATGGGTCATTTTAGATTTTTCGGGGCTAGAGGACAACCACTAACAAACCCTATACTTCATGACCGTTTACCGAAGGCAACCGGAGTGGAGTAAACCCTAGGAGTGAGCATGTGCGAGTGTAATTTTCAGTTAATTTATCTGTGCACATTTAGGGTTTTCTACCGTTTTAATTTTCAGTTAGTATTTCCATACAATCCTATTAACATACATCTAAGCAGTTTATAGTTTATGAAAATTAAAATGCGGGAAAGTTTAAAGTCCTAGCTATTACAGGGCTTTCGCAGATACATAATTATCTTGACTGTAAATAAAGATGCAGAAATTTAAAACCCTAATTAAATCTATTACAACCCGAAGCAAATACAATAATAGAAAAAAGAATTAAAATGCACGCTGCGAATTAAATGCGAGAATGAATTAAGAAACCTAAAAATCTAATCGAAAAAATATTTAAGTTATTTTTGAGAAAAGGATGAATTATGTACAAAATTAAACCCTAATTCTAATTATTTTAGATTATGAAAAGAATTAAATTTTCCCTAAATTAAATTAAACTAATTAATTAAAGAAATAAATAACTTTATAAAAAAATTGATTTTTGATGTTTTTTGTGATTTGATTTAATGATAAAAAACGATTTTTGTGTTATTTTTGTAAAAAAAAAAGAAAATAATTGATAAATAAATAAAAAGAGATAAAATAGAAAAGAATAGAGATGGGCCTGTATTGAAGAAATCAGGGGGTGTATGTTGAATTGTTCAGGCCCAATAATGCTCAAGCCCAGTCCTTGAGTTAGATTCCATGTGATGCTCTTCCTGATGTCCATGGTATGCCCTGAACGTTAGGCGTTGGATCTGGATTGATCATGAATCTATTGGTGGGATATTGTGGTGCATGGTGGACTCCTGGCTGGGTAATGTATAGAACCTGCAATCAATTAATTAAAAAATAACAAAACGCTGGGACCTGGGATCAAACCCAGGTCCTCCCACTCAATGCAATGCACGTCTGGCCATCTGGGCTATCTGTTTTACTTGTCAATATAGTAACATTAATTAATAATATATGAAACAAACATGGATAACAAAAATGCGCGCCAGATTTCAAATGGACCAGTGGGGGTGGTGACAAATCACCGTCTTCTTCCCTGTCCGTCGTCTTAGGCCAAGATACTTATACCTACAGACAAGTTGCCATAGCTACAACACTGCAAGTTTCAAAAATAAATAGCACGCAATATAAATGCAATGTAAGACCACAAATCAATTTGTTTTGACCTCACGAGTACGATGTCACCCTTTTTTGGCCCTAATTTTACCTGTACAATAAAGCCCTAAAACGCAAGCATGAACCCTAATAATGGCAATTCAACATTTATGCATCAAAGCTGGGAATTAAATATACAGAAATATTCCAGACATTCATATGAACACAAATATGCAATCAAAACATGTTAACAATGCAAGAATGAAGATATACGAATTTGGAAGAAGTGACAAACCGTGAGAGTAATATGTGATGATTCCTGGAGCTTTGAGGCATGCAACTGGTTCGATTAGCTTCAGGAGATATCCAGGAAGCGATTGGAAGTGTTGGAATGGCTTGAATTATCCTCTAAGTTGGAAAACCATTCACCACTTTTTGCCAATTTTTTCAGTTTTTTTACCAGCTTTCACGACCTCCAAACCTTGTTCTTGCACCTTGGTAATGTTCAGCATATATACTAGAACGAATTAGGTCAACAAAAATGCTTTGTATCTTTGAAGATCATCAAGATTTGATTTGATTTTTCTCTTGTATGATATGTTTCCAAAACAAGCATAATCATGCCAATTTTGATTCAATTTGCCTTGGACGATTTGGATATGATTTTTCAGCCTAATTGGATTTGATTCCTACAAAAAATCAGATCAAAAATCAATCTTTTGTATTTTTTGCTATTTATTTGATTTAATTTGAATTTTAAATAATAAAAAATCAAAATAAAATAAATAATGAAGAAAATAAAGTGTAGATGCTGATTTGGGTCGTGGACCATGTCACAAACAAGATTCAAACATGAGAAGCTAGGCCCATTTGACAAAAAATGCACTTTTGAGCATATTTGACTTTTGGCAATTTTGCAAAAATGGTCAACTTTGACAAGGCATATCTCCTCCAATTTTAACCCTAGAGAGGTGTTATTGGACTTTTTAGAAATCTTAGGATATCCTCTAAACAACCCTTTTAGTTTCATCTTAATTGGGTCTTCCATGTTCATGTAAGAAGCTTTGACCCAAAAGGTGTGTTTGTTGACTTTTCAAAAGGACCTATAATGTAGAAATTCATATATTTTAATGAGTGCATATTTTGAACTTGGGGGATGAATATGAATTGTAGATAATTTCACCCTCTTAAAAATGAGCCTTGGATGGAAAATTTCTGATAAAGTATGAAGAAGTTATGCTTGGTCAAAGTTTGGTTGACTTTTCCTATAAAACCCTAATTTAGCAACTTTTGGGTTTTGATGAATTTGGGGCATTCCTTGAGGAATCATGATCAAACATTGATAAAATTATGGATATCACTTCAAAATATTGATTTTGACCAAAAATCTTTAAGTTTGACTGTATGTGGGCCACAGTTGACTTTTGACCAAAAATCTTTAAGTTTGACTGTATGTGGGCCACAATTGACTTTTGACCTAGTATAGTTGATTTTCAGGCATCTGAGCAATTGAATGAGCAAACTTCTTGTGTAAGGCCTGAAACTTGACATGGATGATCTTGATAACATATTAGGACCATGGAAGCCATTTAGGACCTTTGGAGTTCCCACACCCTGATGAAAATGGAAACCCTAGTTTAAGGTACATTGCCTTAGGAGAGAGTTTGTCTGGTCAACTCTTAGTCATCCTTGAGAAATTTGGGGATATCAATGGCCATGTATTGAGTAAAATGAGAGGGAAAATTTTGGGGTACAACAGCTGCCCCTGTTCAATCTTCTTAAACCTAAGGATGTAGATTGGCTGTCTGCCTTTTATAGTCTGAAGGTGGAAGATGATTGAACACTAAGTGCCCAGAAATTTGCACTCGTATGAGATGATGTTGGACTGTGTAGGTATTATTGGGAATGGGATTACAAATGCCATTTAGAGGAGATGACAGAAGGCTGTCGGAGATAGGCTTAAACATGCCATCCAGGATGGTGATGGAGAGTCGTCGGAGATGGGCTTAAAGATGCCATCCAGAATAATGTTGATTTTATGAGATATTCCTTCGATGAGAATTCCTGTTCCTGTCGTTGAGGAGGAATATGCTGAGGAATGTTGGTATCTGTCCTGGGAGAAATAGAATTTTAGGAGATTCAGTTGTCCGTTAGTCTACTGGGGAATCATCTCTTAGTCGAGGAGATGAAAATGAACAGCTATCTGGCCGTGCTCTAGGCTTTACAGTGATTTGCTAAGGATAATAAGATTAGGTGCTATCTGGTCGTTCTCCAGGTTTCATAGTGACTTACTTGGGAGATGAGATTAAACTTGCTATCTGGTCGTGCTCTAGGCTTTGTAATTTCTCAATTCTTATCTGGTCATGTTCTAGGCTTCAGAAGAAATTAAGTAGTTATCTGGTCGCATCCGGGTTTCAACTTGAATTTAAGGCATACTAATATCCGGTCGTTTCCAGGCTTCATAGTAATTGGCTGAGTAAATTGCTATTTGGTTAAATCCCAAGCTTTGCAGTACCTCATACTGTTATCTGGTCGTTCTCCAAGTTTCACAGCGTCTCTTGCCGCTATCTGGTCGAATTCCAGTCTTCATAGCGTTTTATACCACTATCTGGTCGGTTCCAGGCTTCATAGTATTTTGGAGAAATCAAGATATTATCCAGTCGACTTTCGGTCTTCATAGCTTGAATTTGAGATATACCACTATCTTGTCGATTCCAGGCTTCATAGCATTTTGTACTGTTATTCGGTCAATTTCCGGGCTTCATAATATGATGGGGAAATCAATCTGTTATCCGGTCGATTTTCGGGCTTCATAGATTTTAAAACTGGAATAGAAATCTTAGTATCGATTTGACTGAACTAGGGAAAACTTGTGAGAACTCCAACTGGGAGAGAAATCTTAGTGTCGATTTGACTGATCCCGGGAGAGGTCTTGGATTAACTTTGTCTGGCATAGAAATCAGGGGAATCTTAGCGGCGATTCGGCTGACCCAGATGAAACTCTTAAAACATCTTCAACTAGAATAGAAACCTTAGTGTCGGTTTGACTGAACCAGAGAAAATTTGTGAGAACTTCAATTGGGAGAGAAATCTTAGTATCGATTTGACTGATCCCGGGAGAGGTTTCAGATTAACTTTGACTAGCATAGAAATCTGGGGAATCTTGGCGGCGATTCGGCTGACCCAGACGAAAGTCTTAAAACATCTTCAACTAGAATAAAAACCTTAGTGTCGGTTTGACTGAACCAGAGAAAATTTGTGAGAACTTTAACTGGGAGAGAAATCTTAGTATCGATTTGATTGAACCCGAGAGAGGTCTCGGATTAACTTTGACTGGCATAGAAATTAGGGGAATCTTAGTGGCGATTCGGCTGACCCAAACGAAAGTCTTAGAACATCTTCAACTAGAATAGAAACCTTAGTGTCGGTTTGATTGAACCAGAGAAAATCTTGAAAAGTGTTGGAATATCTTCAACTAGAATAGAAACCTTGGTGTCGGTTTGACTAAACCAGAGAGAACTCGTGAGAACTTGATTGCATCTTTCCCTGAAAGGTAAAGAGTTAGTCTGTTAGAACATAGTTTGATTCTACAACCCTCAGTTAGAGTTTTGATGATAACAAAATACAAGATTAACTGAATTATGAGATTTATATGAGACATATGTGCTACCCAAAATTATGCTGTGTATTCGCAGGAAACTCTGATGGAATCAGCATCAGAATATCAATATCAGTATCAGCATCAGAATATATGTCAGCACCAGAAGATCAAAACATGTGTTACGCTGAAGTTTGATGAACAGAATCTGCGCTTAACATACTCTGACTCTGATCAAGATCTTAACCATGTCATCAGCACTCAGAAGCGCCAGAATAAGCTAAAGCCAAGAACACTCTGATCTTCATTAAGCAGAACATTCTGAAGTGTTAACGTTACTGCATTCAAGGCAGATTAATTACCAACAGCTTTATTCCAAGACAAAGATCTTCTCAAAATGGAAAGAATGTTATGAGCATTGAAATGGAATTATGGACTGCAACGTATCTATTCCAAGAAGTATTTAAACAAATCAGTGAGAAAGGAAATGGCTAATGCTCCACAATACTCTACATGCATATACACGCCAAAAGCCAATAATCATTTTCGTCCTCACTCAATCAGTTTGCTAAAAGCTCTCAACCGCTTACTCTATAGTTCTAGCAATCTAGTTTCATATAAGCTTCATTTTATGTATTATCACAGTTGTGATATATAGTTTTTCTAGAAACATTAAACACACATTTGTTCATTTATCTGTGAAAGAATTTCCTTGAGAAACCGGTCTGTGGTTTAGACTCAAGAAGGCTTTAGCAGTTGTTAAAGCAGTTTTGTATTCAGTTGAATATAGTGGATTAAGACCTCGTTGGAGAGAGGCGAAATCACCTTGACGGGTGGACTGGAGTAGTTTGAGATCAAACGAATCACGATAAAAATAACGTGTTGTCTGCATTTGATTTCTAGTTTTAACAATTCAACCCCCCTTCTTGTGTTTTTCACATCTTCAATTGGCATCAGAGCGCCTGGTTCTGAGCTTATAACACTTAACCGTGTCAGTACAAGATCCAGCGCTGAAAAACACTATGGCAGGAACACATCAAAACATTAGCAATGACAACAATGAAGAAAGAGACAGATTCAGTGGAAAACCTCCAGTCTTTGATGGAGAGAACTTTGATTACTGGAAAGACAGAATTGAAAGCTTCTTTCTAGCCCATGATGTTGATCTGTTGGACATGGTGACAGATGGATACACGCACCCAGTGAATGCAAGTGGTCAGAAGATTGACAGGAAAGCAATGTCTGATCAACAAAAGCGTGATTTCAGAAATCATCACAAAGCAAGAACTATTCTTCTCAGTGCCATCTCTTTCTCTCAATATGAAAAGATATCAAACAGAGACACTGCAAAGAACATATTTGACTCTCTGAGAATGACGCATGAAGGCAACCTTCAAGTCAAAGAAACTAAAGCTCTTGCGCCCATTCAGAAGTATGAGGCATTCAAGATGGAAGAAAGTGAATCTATTGAAACAATGTTCTCAAGATTTCAGAATCTGGTTGCTGGTCTCAAAGTTCTGGACACAGGGTATTCTACTGATGATCATGTTAAGAAGATCATCAGAAGCTTGCCAAAATAGTGGAGGCCAATGGTCACAACGCTGAAGCTAGCTAAGGATCTCAATACAATCTCTCTGGAGGAACTTGTCATCTCCCTCAGAAGTCACGAGATAGAGCTAGAAGCTGATGAACCTCAAAAGCAAGGTAAGCCTTTAGCTTTAAAATCTAACAGAAAATCTGACTCCAAGGATTTGCAGGCTATTGAAGAAACCTCTGATGGGTCCTCATCAGAAGAAGATGAACTATCTCTCCTCTCCAGAAGGGTGAACCAACTGTGGAAGCAGAGGTAAAGAAAGTTCAGGAATCCCAGAAGATCTGAGAATTAGAACGAATCTTCCTCCAGATACAGAAGGTCAGATTCCTCCTCTAGACACATAAGATCTGAAGGCTCTTCAGGAAGCAGAAAGCCAAACAACAAAGACATCATCTGCTATGAATGTAACGAGCAAGGACACTACAAGAGTGATTGCCCAAAGCTTCAGAAGGAAAAGCCCAGAAGAAAGTTTGGAAAGGAAAAGAAGAAAAGTCTCATGGCCACATGGGATGATTCTGATACATCTGAAGCTGACTCAGAATCAGATGATGAAAGAGAAAACATAGCTCTCATGGCAAACATATCAGAAGACAGTGAAGCTTCTGAATTAGACTCTGAATCAGACATAGAAGAGGTATTTCCTGACTTTGCTATTAATTTTACTAAGGCTGAACTTGCTGAAAGCCTTAATGAGATTCTGGAAAGATATCAGCAGATCAGAGTCAAATTCAGAAACCTGAAAAGGGATCTTGCTTCTGACTCTGATAAAACTGAGAGTCTCAAATTGGAAAATTCTGAGTTGAAAAACAAAGTTTCAAAATTAGAAAATATGTTACAAAACTCTCAGAAGGAAACAATTCTTGAAACTCTCAGTAGTGCTGATGAGATCATCAAGGAGTATGATCACAGCTTTTAGAAGTTTCTAGCTAAAAGTATAGATAGAAGCAAAATGGCTTCAATGATCTATGGAGTTAGCAGAAATGGCAGAAAAGGAATAGGATACCAAGGTGAGGTACCTACACCAAAGAATGCCATGGATTTAGTTATTAAATGAACTCCTCTTAATTCACACTTTGTATATGGACACACACACGACATTAAATATACCAGTAGTAAGTATTCTGTCAAACCAAAATTCAACCAGAGTTTTGGTAAAACTAACAAATCAGGACCCAAGAAAATATGGGTACCTAAGGATAAAATAATACATGTTGCATATATCTTTAGCAGCAAAGCAGAAACACCAGTCATGGTACCTGGACTCTGGCTGCTCGCGACACATGACGGGAAGAAGGCATATGTTCCAAAGCCTAGAACTTAAGCCTGGAGGCCACGTAGGCTTTAGAGGCAATCAGAGGGGAAAGATCATTGGCTCTGGAACAATAGGTAATGGAAATCTTCCCTCTATTAGTAATGTTTTATTAGTAGATGGATTAATGCATAACATGTTATCCATAAGTCAATTAAGTGATAACGGTTATGATATAATCTTTAATCAAAATTCATGTAAAGCTGTTAGTCAGAAAGATGGGACTATCCTATTTAATGGAAAGAGGAGAAACAACATTTACAAAATCAAACTTTATGAACTGAAAAGTCAGAATGTAAAGTGTCTTCTGTCTGTTAACAACGAGCAATGGATCTGGCACAGAAGATTGGGGTATGTTAGTATGAGAAGAATATCTCAGATTAACAAACTCAATCTGGTCAGAGGACTTCCTAACCTGAAGTTCAATTCAGATGCTCTGTGTGAAGCATGTCAGAAAGGCAAGTTTGCAAAACCACCTTTTAAATCTAAAAACGTTGTTTCCACCTCTAAGCCATTAGAACTTCTGCACATTGACTTATTTGGACCAGTTAAAACTGCTTCAGTCAGTGGCAAGAAGTATGGGTTAGTAATCGTAGATGACTATAGAAGATGGACATGGGTAAAGTTCTTAAGACACAAGGACGAGTTACACTCTGTGTTTGTTACCTTCTGTAACCAAGTTCAGAATGAAAAGGATCTTAGAATCGTCAAAGTCATAAGTGATCATGGTGGAGAGTTTGAAAACAAAGATTTTGAATCATTTTTTAATAACAAAGGCATTCTGCATGATTTCTCTTGTCCTAGAACTCCCCAGCAAAATGGAGTTGTAGAACAAAAGAACATAACATTGCAAGAAATGGCCAGAACCATGATCAACGAGACTAACGTTGCTAAGATCTTCTAGGCAGAGGCAATAAACACAGCGTGCTACATTCAGAATAGAATCTCTATAAGACCTATTCTGGAAAAGACTCCATATGAATTGTGGAAGAACAGAAAGCCCAACATTTCTTATTTTCATCCATTTGGATGTACTTGTTTTATTTTGAATACTAAGAATTATTTGAACAAGTTTGACTCTAAAGCACAGAAGTGTATTATGTTAGGATACTCTGAACGCTCAAGAGGGTACAAAGTATACAATACAAAAACACAGATTGTGGAAGAATCAATCAGTGTTCGCTTTGATGATAAGTTTGACTCTCAAAAGTCAAAGCAGAATGAATTACTTGCAGGTATGAAAGTTGAATTCACAGGTACTGAAGACAAGTCATCAGAAGCTCTTAACAGAGACACTCCCTCAACATCAGAAAGAGGCACTGCAAGCAATCCAGCATCTTCTGTTGATCCACCTCAGAAAAGACCATCCAGAAGCAGCATGGATCACCCTGAAGAAACTATCTGAGGAAGAAAGGAAGATCCAATCAGAACAAGAGCCAGCTTCAGAAACTCTGAAGAATCCCTCATGGGACTTGTTTCTCTGATTGAACCATCCTCAATTGATGAAGCACTTCTGGACAATGACTGGATTCTAGCAATGCAAGAGGAGCTGAATCAATTCACAAGAAATGATGTATGGGATCTAGTTCCTAAACCAAAAGGATTCAACGTCATTGGAACAAAATGGGTGTTCAGAAACAAACTGAATGAACAAGGTGAAGTCATCAGAATAAAGGCACGATTGGTAGCATAAGGTTATAGTCAGCAAGAGGGGATAGACTATACAGAAACCTTTGCTCCAGTCGCCAGGTTAGAATCTATCAGACTTTTAATTTCTTTTGCTGTTAATAAAGGCATCACTCCGTATCAGATGGATGTTAAGAGTGCATTCTTAAATGACTATATGGAAGAAGAGGTATATGTGAACCAACCCCCTGGTTTTGAAAGTTCAAAAAATCCAGAATATGTTTTCAAACTAAAGAAGTCACTGTATGGTCTGAAATAAGCTCCCAGAGCTTGGTATGAAAGACTGAGTAACTTCCTGTTAGAAAAGGAATTCACCAGAGGGAAAGTGGACACAACCTTATTCTGTAAGACAGTTAAGAATGACATTCTAGTCTGCCAGATTTATGTTGATGATATTATATTTGGATCTACTAAACCTTCTTTGGGAAGAGAATTTGCTAAGTGTATGTAGGCAGAATTTGAGATGAGCCTAATGGGGGAACTGAAATTCTTTCCGGGCATTCAGATCAACCAAACCCCAGAAGGAACTTACATTCATCAGAGTAAATATGTCAGAGAACTTCTGAAGAAATTTGATCTCTCAGAATGTAAGGCATCAAAGATTCCAATGCATCCCACATGCATTCTGGAAAGAGAAGAGGTAAGCAAAAAGGTAGAACAGAAGGTCTACAGAGGTATGATTGGTTCTCTTCTTTATCTGACGGCCTCAAGGCCTGATATTTTATTCAGTGTATACATTTGTGCAAGATTCCGATCAGATCCTAGAGAATCTCACTTAACAGCTGTTAAGCGAATTTTTAAGTATCTGAAAGGTACTACTAATCTGGGTTTGTTTTATAGAAAATCTAGTGATTACAGCTTAGTAGGTTACTGTGATGCTGACTTTTCTAGAGACAGAGTTGAACGTAAAAGTACTTCTGGAAGCTGCCAGTTTCTGGGAGAAAATCTGATCTCGTGGTCCAGCAAAAGACAATCCACAATTGCTCTATCAACAGCAGAAGCTAAATACATAGCAGCAGCTGGATGCAGCACACAAATGCTCTGGATGAAAAGTCAACTTGAGGACTTCCAGATTTATGAGAGTAACAATCCTATCCTCTGTGATAACACCTCTGCTATTTGCTTAAGTAGAAATCCAATTTTGCATTCTAGGGCTAAGCATATAGAAATAAAACATCATTTTATTAGGGACTATATTCAGAAAGGAATCTTAAACTTAAAATTTATTGATACAGACCATCAATGGGCTGACATCTTTACAAAACCACTTTCTGAAGATAAGTTCAACTTCATTCTGAATCATCTCAACATGAAGCTCTGTCCAGAATAAAACTGTTTTAATTTTATATATTAACCTTCAGAATTATTTTTATTTCTCTGTGAACTTCTGATCAATCCTCTTTCAGAGTTTTAGAAATGCAGATTGTATCAGAATCTACCCATGAAGATCTGTGCGCTTCAGTTCAAGGATAGATGTGCTGTTCACTCAAGCAAACAAGTGTCATCCAGTCATCAGCTGTTTCCTGAGGCTGAACACGCGTTCATGCTTCTGGAAAGGCAAAGTGCTGATTGGATGCATTGAGACACATGTCACTGGTAACCGTTTAAGTATCTTTCTGAAATCCCCTAAAATCAGCTATCATTAAATGCTATTAATCATGATTTATTTCTCTCTCTTAAGCGTTTATGTTTTCAAAAACTTTTTAGAAATCTATTTAAACACTCTTCACACCACTCACACACGTTTACCTTCACTTTCGTCTTCGCTAAGCATTTCTGTTTTCTGTGAAAACTTTTCAAGCTTTTTCAAAAATCCTCGTGCGAACATGGCTTCTAGCAGCAATCTCTCTTCAGGTTCCCAGAAAGATGCATCAGCTGAGCAATATGAAGTTCCTCTCAGAATGCTACTCACTCCAGTCAAGAACCTTGAAGTTCTGTCAGAGATTATAGTGGATTTCAACAGTCTCAAGGAAAATGGCTTTGATTTATCAGAAGAGGTTCAAGCTCAAGGTTGGGAGAAATACTTTGACAGGCTGGTGGGTCCAACTTTTCCTATTTTGGTTAAGGAATTTTGGATTCACGCTTCTTCCTCAAATCACCAAGTCACTTCTTACATAATGGGGAAGAAGATTGTGATTACTGAAGATTTGATTGCTCGTCTGATTGGCTACAATGGAGGTAGTATACGCTGTATTGACATGGCAGAATGATGTCAAGATGCTTCCCTAATTGCAAGGGAGATTTTCACGCTGGGGCTTCCCTCCAGCAAGATAAGGGACTTGAAAGATAAGCACAAAATTTGGGCAAAGATTATTCTGGGCTGTTTCAACCACATGAAGCCTACCAGCTCTCCTGATTACATAAACATAGATCAGCAGTTTCTGATCTATTTTATCGCTCAGAAGGTCAAGATTAATCTAGCTCATCTTCTGTTCAATCATCTCAGAACTAGCGTCAAGGAGACAAGGGAAGAGGAACGCACTAAAAGGGATTGGATACCCTTGGGAAGATTGATATCAGATATTCTGACTGAGAATAGACTGATTGAGCACTTGACAGAGGCAAAAGAGATCAGCACCCTGGAACCTTCTGTTGGCAGGCAGCTGAATGCCAAAAATCTCAAGAAGATGAAGCTGATAGAGAACATTAAGAAGGAGCCCAGCATCACTCCTTTTGTTGAAATCTCCAGCAGAAGAGTCCCTCTGGACGACTTCCCTATGTTCTCAGAGATTGACTCCAAGCCTCATATCATATTGAGATATTTGGATGCGTGCAAAGCTGATGGTACAACACCTAATCTAAATATTCAAGATCTTCAGCAGAAGGCACCAGAGGTTGTTTTGAAGAAGATGAAGAAGAGAAAAGCTGCTCCAGAAGGACCATCACAACAGACTCCAAAGAAAAGAGGTAATCCTGTTTCTGTTACTGTTTTAAGTTCAAGTGTTGTTTCCTCATCTATTCCTACTCCCATTCCAACTCCAGCTGATATCCCAACACCCCAAACCTTTGACGATTTTGACATTGATTTTGACCCTTCTGAGTCATTAACCCTCAGAAGATCCCGCTCCAAACCACAAAATCCAAACATTACAACCATACCAAAACCAAAACTTGCACAAGTTCTGTCTGATATAGACCAACATACTTCCGCTCCCCAAACAGAAAATCCAAATCTACAACCAGAAATTCCCATTTCTCCACAACCTGACATTCCACTCTCACCAATTCCAAAAACTCCACTCTCTCCAACACCAGAACCAGAAATTCCACAACCATCCTCTCCTCAACCAGATATTAATCCACCATCTCCTCAACATGCACAAACGCCACAACCTGAGACTCAAAAACTCTGAGGCTCAAACCTCTGAGTCCCCTGAACCACAACCCTTGGCCATTCAATTGCCTTGTGGTACAATTGTTAATATGTCTCAGCTACCATCCTCACCAGAAACAACTCCACCTAATACCCCATCCAGTCCAATTGTTATTTCTGATTCTCCTACTCCCTCACCTAAGAAAAATTCAAAAAACCACAGCAAGACAGTCATTGATCTAACAGTCTTTGAACGCCTTGCTGCAATAAACCAGAAAACTGCTATCCCCAAACCAAAACAACCAGATGTTGGTTCCAGCATTTTGAATTTTGAAACAGATATGCAGAAGTGGATAACTTCTTTGAAACAAGCAAATCTGGAAGTAATTGATCCTGTTGTCTCAGACTTTCTCTGGACACAGTTTAGAAGATGGGTTTGTGCTGAAACCTTCAAGCTGCAAGACCAGAGCTATGGGCAGGCTCAACAGAACTTCAGCATTCTGCTGAAGGAAATGGAAGGCCCAGTTCTGAGCAAGCTGCTAAAGGAAGAAGCTCTCCCTCTGGAAATTGAGCCTTGGTCTGAAAAGCGTCCAGCATCTACAGTTCAAGCTGTAGAAGAACAGGTTATTCACGCTGAAGACCTGGTTCAAGCAGAAGAAGCTACAGAAAGCTCTGAGAAGATGTCTGTATCTGAAGATCCTCAAGCTTCCTCTCTTGACAGACAGGCTCTGGAGGATTTGAAGAGATCAGATATGCTGATGAACTAAAGGATGGACAAGTAGGATATCAAGATTGATTCTTTAGCAAACATGGTATCTAAGCAACAGGAAACCAGCGAGCAAATCAAGAGCATGTTGGAAGCTCTATTCACACGACTTCCTCTTTCTTCTTAGATTTTTCTTATGTTTTCCCTGTTTTCTTTACATGTTTGTCTGCAATATTTCTACTTGTTCTAAACTATCATTGCTTCTGTTTTAATACAAACATGTTTTGCTCTGATCATTTTAAACTATGATTATTTATGCTTTTTGATAACTGACAAAAAGGGGGAGAAAGAATGATATTTTTCAATAACAGTTTACTGATACAAAAGTCTCAGACATTCTAACATCATTATATACTTGCTGTTCTGAAAAGCTTACAAGTACAAGAATCTGATGAACTCTGATGAAGTAACACTCTGATGCTCAAAGAAAGTTCAAGTAAAGTTCTGATGCTCAAGGTCTCAAGGAATCAAAGGGAAATAATCAACTCAGGGGGAGTTTTTCTCTTCATTACTCTGATACTTTTTATTCCTTACTCTCTTAGCTCTGATACTTTTACTCATTATCTGACTATCTCTGATACCGTTTCCTCTTTATCCTTAAACTCTGATACTTTCATCATTTTATTTTAATTGAAAAAATCTAGTTTTTGTCATCATCAAAAAGGGGGAGATTGTTAGAACATAGTTTGATTCTACAACCAGCAGTTAGAGTTTTGATGATAACAAAATACAAGATTAATTGAATTATGAGATTTATATGAGACATATGTGCTACTCAAAATTATGCTATGTATTCGCAGGAAACTTTGATGGAATCAGCATCAGAATATTAATATCAGTATCAACATCAGAATATATGTCAGCACCAGAAGATCAAAACATGTGTTACGCTGAAGTTTGATGAGCAGAATCTGCGCTTAACATACTCTGACTCTGATCAAGATCTTAACCATGTCATCAGCACTCAGAAGCGCCAGAATAAGCTAAAGCCAAGAACACTCTGATCTTCATTAAGCAGAACATTCTGAAGTGTTAACGTTACTGCATTCAAGGCAGATTAATTACCAACGGCTTTATTCCAAGACAAAGATCTTCTCAAAATGGAAAGAATGTTATGAGCATTGAAATGGAATTATGGACTGCAACGTATCTATTCCAAGAAGTATTTAAAAAAAGAAGTGAGAAAGGAAATGGCTAATGCTCCACAATACTCTACACGCATATACACGCCAAAAGCCAATAATCATCTTCGTCCTCACTCAATCAGTTTGCTAAAAGCTCTCAACCGCTTACTCTATAGTTCTAGCAATCTAGTTTCATATAAGCTTCATTTTGTGTATTATCACAGTTGTGATATATAGTTTTTCTAGAAACATTAAACACACATTTGTTCATTTATCTGTGAAAGAATTTCCTTGAGAAACCGGTCTGTGGTTTAGACTCAAGAAGGCTTTAGCAGTTGTTAAAGCAGTTTTGTATTCAGTTGAATATAGTGGATTAAGACCTCGTTGGAGAGAGGCGAAATCACCTTGACGGGTGGACTGGAGTAGTTTGAGATCAAACGAACCAGGATAAAAATAACGCGTTGTTTGCATTTGATTTCTAGTTTTAACAATTCAACCCCCCTTCTTGTGTTTTTCACATCTTCAAGTCGTATGTAATGTCATGATGTATGAAATGTATTGAGTAATGATGTTCTCAAAATAAATGAAAATGTGTTGTATAATATATATACGCATGCCATGATGTATGGATATGCAATGCTATTGTGATATTCTCTAGTTGGGGAAGATAAATCCTGGACCGCTGCTGGAGAGTATAAGGAGGTGAGTTCTTCATTTCCGCTGGGGATAGTGACTGGAGATGATTAGTTTGAGATTTACATCCATTCTTCTTGAGAATATTCTGTCGGGAGAGACTCTGTCTGAGAACAATCTTGCAGGGGAATGACTCTATGGGGAAGAGAGATACTTTGTTGGAAGATCTGCTGATTTGGAGAAATAAACTCAGTTGGGAATGAACTTCCATTGCTGGAGAGAAGATCTCTGTTGGAGATTGAGCTTACGCTTTCAGAGAAATAAACTCTGCTCGGGAGATGGCTTTATAAACTGCCCATGATTATAAAACTCGACTAGGGAATGCAAATATCCGCTTTCTAAACGAACCTGCTGGGGAAGGAATTCCTTCTTGGGGATACGGAGGCCACACCTTGGTTGTCTCGGCTCTATGGGGAATATAGGTATCACTGGATTGTATGTGATAGTGACTTCGCTTCCAAATGTCTCTGCTCCTTGTACCATGCTGGACGGGGTAACTATCAGTATTTAGGTTTTGTACCAGTTTCTTTGAGTTCTTAGTAACTGCCTTTTTGTTTTATATGCAGATATTTGTGAACAGTAATCATTTTCAAATGCATATGTCAAGAATAAAACATTGTACGTTTTTTGCAAAACAAAACAGAGAAAAAACAAACACAAAGTTTTGTACTTAAAAGACGCTTTGTATTGATTTGAAATTTTCCTATAACAGGCATTTTTTTTACAAGGAGGCTGACGCTTTGGTAAGAGAACGTCGCCGTAAAAAATGGAAATTATTACAGAAATTGTGTACAACAGCTATGTGTAGTGATCCCATTGGGTTTCAATTCTGCTATTTCCCCTATGTCTTCGAGCATCTCATCACTTTGCTGCTTGTCTGAAGCTGACTGGATTGGTCAGTACCGTTTGAGCTTGATACCTGATTACTGAAGTCTGATCGCAAGGTGATCCAATGGGACATAGTGATATGCTTTAATCCCTAATTTTTTCCTGGACCGCCCTTTCGGGTTTTTAGTCCACCGGGATACCCTTTTTTCCCAAGCCTCCCTTTCGGGTTTTCGACTTGCTGGGTGTACAGATTTTTTCATTTTTTATCCCTAATTTATGCCCGAACCCTTTTGGTTCGCCGGGATGCCCTTATTTTTTCCTAGGTGTGTCAACCTAGCGGGTCTTTATTATTCTTAGTATCTTTTCACTATGTCCGCATTGACAGGATGTGGAAGGTCGTCACCGTCCATGGTGGTCAGAATCATGGCTCCACCGGAAAATATGTTCTTGACTACAAATGGTCCCTCATAGGTGGGAGTCCATTTTCCCCTGGGATCACCGTGCGAAATTATGATGCGCTTGATTACCAAATCCCCTACTTGATACAATTGTTGTCTGACTTTCTTATTGAAGGCCTTGATCATCCGTTTCTGATACACTTGACCATGACAGAAAGCAGTAAGTCTTTTCTCGTCGATTAGATTCAATTGATCAAGTTGAGTCTGGATCCAATCGTCTTCGCTCAAACCCGCATCCTTCATAATACGTAGAGAAGGGATATGGACCTTTATGGGTAGGACAACCTCTATGCCATATACCAGAGAATAGGGTGTTGCCCCTGTCGACGTACATGCTGAGGTGCGGTACCCGTGAAGAGAAAACGGTAACATCTCGTGCCAGTATTTGTATGTCACTGTCATTTTCTGTATGATCTTCTTAATATTCTTATTAACAGCTTCAACAACCCCATTCATCTTCGGCCGGTAGGGAGAAGAGTTGTGATGTTGAATCTTAAACTGTTTACAGAGATCAGTGATCATCGAGTTATTGAGATTAGTACCATTATCCATGATGATTCTCTCAGGGATACCATAATGACAAACCAAGTTATGCTTGATGAACCATGCCATCACATTCTTAGTAATCGTAGCAAAGGAGGCAGCCTTAACCTACTTCGTGAAGTCATCAATGGCCACTAGGATGAAGCGATGCCCGTTGGACGTGGTAGGTATGATCTCGCTGATCATGTCAATGCCCTACATTGAAAAGGGCCAGGGAGCTATTAATACGTTCAAGGGAACTGGAGGTACATGCACCTTATCAACGTAGATTTGGAACTTGTGACAGGTTCGAGAATGCTGATTACAATCGGCTTCTATAGTGGACCAGTAGAATCCTTCCCGTAGGATCTTCTTTGCCATGGTATGTTCACTGGAATGAGTGCCAAAGGCACCTTCATGTAGGTCTGCCATAATCCTATATGCTTCGCTCTTGTCTACACACCACAGTAAGGTAGAGTCGTGATTGCGCTTATAGAAGATTTCGTTGCCGAGGAATAACTTTACAGAAACCCTTCTTAGAAATTTCTTGTCATTGACAGATGCCCCCTCGGGGTATTCTTGAGCATCGAGATACCTTTTCACCTCATGAAACCAAGGTTTTTCGGCTACCTCCTCAGTATCGATCTCACATCAGTATGCGGGTTCATCTAACCTCTCAATAATGACTTGGGGAGCTTCATTGTCCCACCTGACCTTGAACATTGATGACATAGTAGCTAGCGCATCCGCTAACTGATTCTCTTCTCGTGGGAAATGTTCAAAGGTGATCTCTTCAAAATGCGGTAGTAGTGTCAGTACATACTCTTTGTAAGGAATAAGGTTCGGGTGTTTCGTATCCCACTCGCCTTTGATCTGACTTATCACCAAAGCGGAATCCCCGAATACCCTCAAGAACTTGATCCTTAGGTCAATAGCAGCTTTAAGACCCATGATACACGCTTCATACTCTGCCATGTTATTGGTACAATTGAAATATAATCGGGCAGTGAACAAAGTGTGACAACCCTCAGGAGATATGATTATAGCGCCAATACCGTTACCCAATGCGTTTGAGGCTCCATCAAAAAACATAGTTTATCGGGATCCTTCCTCAGGTCCTTCATCCGGTCCAAGTTCTTCACAGTCGGTTACTAACATGATGTTCTCATCCGAGAACTCGAAATTCATGGACTGGTAGTCGTCCACGGCCTGATGCGCCAAATGATCAGCTAACACACTTCCCTTGATTTCTTTTTGGGTTGTGTATTGGATGTCGTACTCGGTTAAGATCATTTGCTATCTTGCTATCCTTCCGGAGAGAGCGGGCTTCTCGAAAATATACTTGATCGAATCCATCTTAGATATCAACAAAGTAGTGTGGGTCAACATATACTGTCTCAGTCGGCGAGCAGCCCATGCCACAGCGCAATAAGTTTTCTCGAGCAGTGAGTATCATGTTTCAATGTCGGTAAACTTTTTGCTAAGGCAGTATATTGTGTGCTCTTTTCGACCAGACTCGTCATACTTCCCCAGCACACACCCCATTGAATCATCTAGCACTGTTAAGTACATTATCAAAGGTCTTCCTTCAGTCGGAGGCATCACAATAAGAGGCTCTTGGAGATATTGTTTGATTCTGTCAAAGGCTACCTGGCATTCATCATTCCACTTTACCACTTGATATTTCTTCAGAAGCTTGAAGATCGACTCACAAGTAGCAGTCAGATGTGAAATGAATCGGGCAATTTAATTTAGGCATCCCAAGAAACCTCTAACTTCCTTCTCAGTATGGGGAGCCGACATCTCTTGTATGGCCTTCACCTTTGCAGGGTCTACCTGAATACCTTTTTCACTGACAATGAATCCCAGAAGCATACCAGACCTTACCCCGAAGGTGCACTTGTTCAGATTTAACCTCAACTTGTATGTCTTCAACCTATCAAACAACTTTTGTAGATGGTCAAGATGTTCTTCCTTAGTTTTAGACCTGGATATCATTTCATCAACGTAAACCTCTATCTCATGGTGAATCATGTCATGAAACAGAGCTACCATAGCTCGTTGATAAGTTGCCCCAGCATTCTTCAACCCAAACAACATCACCTTGTAGCAGAAAGTGCCCCATTGTGTAACAAAGGTTGTCTTCTACATGTCTTCAGGTGCCATCTTGATCTGATTGTAGCCAGAGAAACCGTCTATGAAGGAAAAGACTTTGTGTTGTGCGGTGTTGTCAACCAGAACATCGATGTGGGGAAGTGGGAAGTCATCCTTAGGGCTTTCCCTGTTCAAGTCTCTGTAATCCACACACATTCGTACTTTACCATCTTTCTTAGGTACTTGAACCACATTAGCAACCCACTGTGGATAGGAGGTGACATCTAAGAACCCTGTGTTGAACTGCTTCATAACCTCTGCTTTAATCTTCTCTGACATCTCAGGGCGCATACGACGAACCTTTTTCTTTACCGGAGGGCAGTCTTCTTTAGTCGGCAGATGATGAGCCACTATATCTGTGTCTAGTCCCGACATGTCTTCATATGACCAGGCGAAGATTTCAACATACTCATGCAACATCTGTACCAACTAATGTTTAACACTAAGCTCCAGATTTGCACCTATCTTAACCTCTATTCTGTCATCCTCTATACCCAAGTTCACTATCTCAACCGGCTCTTCATGAGGCTGTATGGCCCTTTCTTCCTGCTGTAATAGTCTAGCAAGCTCTCCGGGTACTTCATAATCTTTCTCACCTTTGTCCTCGGCTTGGTTGATCGTATTTTCAAAGTTATAATGAGCAGTAGTAGAACTTTTATTAATAGGATCCAGAGTGGATATGGATCTGCATTTGGATACGTGAGTGTGTGTAAGAGCATAGTTGCATAGACAGAATAAAAGAAAAGAAAGACAAAGAGCGCAAAATTTGTATGAAAACGTCCAATGCTTTATTAATATCATATGAAAATGAAACATGATAACCCTCACAAATAGAACCATTATGCCCCGGGTAAGAC
Source organism: Vicia faba (assembly GCA_948472305.1). Classification (NCBI taxonomy): domain Eukaryota; kingdom Viridiplantae; phylum Streptophyta; class Magnoliopsida; order Fabales; family Fabaceae; genus Vicia; species Vicia faba. The sequence continues at coordinate 745,305,021 of OX451739.1, forward strand.
ACATGGCTATAGAGTTTATATTATTTTTAAATTACATATCCGAAAAATCAGAAAGACAATTACTCCTGAACAAAAGTAATCGGTACAAATTTCTTAGCAGTCCAGTTACTGAGTCCACCGTTGGTAGTCGGGAAGATCCACCTGTCAATGTCGGAATCACCATCACTGTCTTCAAGCGCATCGACCCCAGGATTGCTGATGCGTAGGGGAGGTCCTCCAGCCCGAGCGCGACGAACAACCCTTTGAGTACCTGTAGTAAAGCCCAAACTAGATTTTTCACACTTGTAATGGATAACCGGGAGCTGACCCCAAATGTTAGACCCACCTTCTTCAACCATTGCTCGTGCATCCTTGAGATAAGCCATCTTCAAGGGAGATTTGGTGACCTTCGGAGGACTGGTGGTAGTTTCTGCTGTAGCCATAATCTGAGGTACCTCTTCAAAGTTCTGGCAAGGAGTCTCGATGAACTCGCCATCCATCTCTACGTACCTGAAGGAGTTCAAGTGACTGATCATATACTCCTCTTCACCATGCAGAGTGACAATCTTTCCTCTTACTAGGTACTTCAACATTTGGTGGAGGGTAGAAGTAACAGCCCCATCCCCATGTATCCAAGGGCGTCCTAACAAGAAATAATATGATGGTTTGATATCCATTACGTAGAAAGTGGAGTCGAAGGTCTGGGAACCAACTTTGATAGGGACATCCACTTCCCCGTGTACCATCCTCTTCGAACCGTCGAAAGCTCTCACCACTATATTGCTAGGCCTCAAGGTCAAGCCTTCGCAGTCCAATCTGTCCAGATCTTTTTTAGGTAGCACATCCAACGATGAGCCAGTATCTACCAAAACATGGGCCAAAGTCATGCCCCTGCATTCAACGGAAACATGAAGAGCATCATTATGCTTCCTCCCCTTTAGTGTCAGATCCGCGTCAGAAAAACCCAAACCATTATCGGCAGTCAGACTAGCCACACAATCTTCAAACTGGTCAGCAGATGTCTCTTGTGGTACGTGAGCCATCTTCAGAAACTTAACCAAAGCCTTCGCATGGGCCTCAGAACACAATAACAAAGCCAACATAGAAATTTTGGATGGGGTCTTCCCCAACTGCTCGACCACATTGTAATTGCTCTTCTTTATTATCTTCAAAATTTCTTCCATTTCTTTTTTGGAAGCTTCTGGTATGGTTACTGAATTGGCCCTTGTCAGGACAGGCTCAATCAATATGTCTTTGCCTTGAGTTTCGCCCGACTCGCTGATGGGAGGGTCAACATGAGTGATTACTGGAATTGCAGTAGTAGTTTTAGGTGGAACCACAACAGGAATGATCACAGGTCTGGTAGCTGTCTTTGGAGGAGAAATCTCAGGGGAGAACACTCTTCCACTTCTTGTTATTTATTGGTTCCGGCAATATTGATAATGTCGAAATCAACATTTTCAGCAATCTTGTCTTCAATGGCTAGCATGTCCTGCTTGACTCCGTGGTAATAGACATCGGCCCCATAGTTCCAAGGAACAACTTTGTCCGAGGAGTATGGGATTGGCCCAGGCATGGTTATGATCAATGGAGTCACCTTCAGAGTTGATGTAATCCTGACGGGTCTCTTAGAGGAGGCCCTGAGAGGATTGGCGGAAATGGTTATGATAGCAATGTCTTCATAGGAAATAGTCGAAACAAGAGTCTTCTCAAATAGAATCTCTTTGTCATCCATCAGGCGCTGAACACATGTCTTTAGCAAAGGGAAACCAATCGGTAGAAATGAACAAAAGTGGTAACCTTCACCATAGCCCGGAAATAAACCGACCTTCAACAAACTCTCTTTGATAGTCATGAGTGGGGTCACCAATTCTTCCATAGAAGTCACAAACACATCTTCTTCAACGACATTAACACCCCGACCATGCTTCGGCATAGGAGCAGTGATAACGTTAGGAGTCTCCGGGGGATCAAATTCAATCTCCTTAGCATCAATAAGATTATGTACTTTGTTCTTCAAAGTCCAGCAGTCATTGGTGTCATGGCCTGGACTCTCCGAATGGTAAGCACAATGAGCATTCAGTTTATAATAGGGAGAGGTGATGTTCGGATTCTTTGGAGCTTCCCTCAGAGTAACCAGATTGGACTTCAGAAAATGAGGTAAAGCCTGAGACAGTGTCATGTTGATCGGAGTGAACTGTCTAGCTGGTCTTTCTGCTCTCGACTGATTGTTTCTTTGTTGAGCAGGTGCAGGTTTGGAAATCATAACAGCCCCTACCATCAGACAGCGCTCGGTTCGATTCTAATTCTTTTGGTTATAGACGTCACTAACTTCTTTTTAACCTGTAAAAGGCTTCCTTGCAACACTAGAAGAGGCATCTTTCTGAATTTTTCCACATCGGATTCCAGCTTCCACTCTTTCTCCTGTTAAGATCAGTTCAGTAAAACCCGCCGATGAACTTCCAATCAGATGGTTGAAGAACGGCCCAGTCAATGTTCCCAGAAACATATCCACGAGCTCCCTGTTAGCCAAGGGAGGTTGAACTCTTCCAGCCAAATCTCTCCACTTCTGAGCATAATCCTTGAAACCCTCGTTCGAACCCATAGACATATTTTGGAGTTGTGTGCGGGTGGGAGTGAGGTCTGCATTATACTGATATTGCTTATAAAATGCAGCAGCAAGGTCTTCCCAGTTACGAACATTGGCTCTTTCCAGCTGATAAAACCAATCCAGTTGTGTCCCGGATAGACTGTCTTGGAAGAAGTGAACCCACAAGTCCTTGTCAGCGGTATGAGGCTGTATATTCCTCACATAGGAACGAAGATGCATCTTAGGACAAGAGACCCCATCATACTTAGCAAATACCAGTGCCTTGAATTTTTGGGGGATGACCACCCCGGAGACCAGACCCAACTCTTCAAAATCCAGCCCATGAACCTTCTTGATTTCCATAGCACTCAGACACTCTTCTAACTGCTTATGCTTTTCATCAGCCGGAGGGTACTGCTCCTCATTATAATCAGTCTCATTGTCAGACTCTTTAGGACTAGGGTCCTCTTCTCTGGCTTCAACCTCTTGATTCTCTCCCTCTTTAGATGAAGAAGCTAACTCAACAACCCGTCTTGGAGGCCCTCTGAACCTTCTACCCATTTTACCACACCGGCTGTCCTCTTGGTCTTCTTGTTCTTCTTAATAATCAGAGCCTTCAGCTCTTCATGTCCTTTGGCCAGAGCCACAAACATTTTCTGGAATTGCGTGTTCTGATACTGAAGATCTTTCACAGTTTGTTCAAGAGCCATTGCTGAAATAAACAATGGAGGAGATGAGAAACATGTTATGAGTCCTGTTATGCAATGATATGTATGATATGTATGCAATGTTTTCAAGGATCTCGCGGGGTAAACAAGAAAATGTCAGAAGTTGAACTTTGCAGCTTTGATTGAAGAACTTTGTATCTGTTGACCTTGGGCATACACCAAAGCCGGCCATCTCGCTACGTCCTACTGGTCAAGTTGTGCAATTAAAGGTTCTAAGGTCAATTGATGCTTTATGACACCACGCGGCAACCCCATACAATTCCCTGATTAACTCAAGGGTTACGGGTACCAACCAAAGTTCCACATCAACATAGCTACTTCTTCAACTGTGTCGGTATACCCCAGCACAACTCCCTCACAGTTTATTGCTACTTACCTAAAAGGTGTTTTCCCGATCCGGGTGTAGGATCAAATAACCCAAACAGTTCCCATAAATATAAAGCAAGCAAGACAATCAAGAGAAAGCAATTAAATATGACCTAGATCCTAAGGTTTACCCCACTTTATATTTTATTCCCCAGCAGAGTCGCCAGTTCTGTGATACGGTGGCAGAACCGACTATTAATACTGGTTTGCGTTTTTTGTTTGCAAAATATCGCGGTAAGCAAGAGTTGCCACCGAATTTCATTTTATCCAATCGGGAAAAGGAAAAAGAACAGAAAAAACTTTTTTCAAGATGTTTCTGTGTACGGGGGGGTAGATTATAGAAAGGGAAGGTGTTAGAACCCTTTCTATCCATTGTTTTCCATTGGCTCTTAGGTACTTGCTCATTTTGAAATTTCTTGTGTGTGTTTGCTTTGAAAAGTTTTGTTTTACTTCGTTTTAACCCTTGTTTCTGTCCTCAAGAGTGTTACAAAGTTGTTTTTGAAAACTTTGTTTGAAAAGTGTTTGTGTGAGAAAGATTTGTTTGTTTGAGCAAGTACTTAAGAACTAATCTACCTACTCGAAAAAGACTGTTCGTTTTCGTTTTAGACAATGCTATCCCATTATTGAGAAATAGGTAGCACCGTTGTTGGAGTTTTTAGGGACATTCGAAGGGACATGTACGATCATAAAATTAATGTTAGGAAATGTTAGTAATCATCCTAAAGCCTTAAAGATCTTTTTCCGAGGCAACATTCGAATGGGTCATTTTAGATCTTTCGGGGCTAGAGGACAACCACTGACAAACCCTATACTTCATGACCGTTTACCGAAGGCAACCGGAGTGGAGTAAACCCTAGGAGTGAGCATGTGCGAGTGTAATTTTCAGTTAATTTATCTTTGCACATTTAGGGTTTTCTACCGTTTTAATTTTCAGTTAGTCTTTCCATACAATCCTATTAACATACATCTAAGCAGTTTATAGTTTGCGAAAATTAAAATGCGGGAGAGTTTAAAGTCATAGCTATTACAGGGCTTTCACAGATACGTAATTATCTTGACTGTAAATAAAGATGCAGAAATTTAAAACCCTAATTAAATCTATTACAACCCAAAGCATATATAATAATAGAAAAAAGAACTAAAATGCGCGCGGCGAATTAAATGTGAGAATGAATTAAGAAACTAAAAATCTAATTGAAAAAGTATTTAAGTTATTTTTGAGAAATGGTTGAAATATGTACAAAATTAAACCCTAATTCTAATTATATTCGATTATGAAAAGAATTAAATTTTCCCTAAATTAAATTAAACTAATTAATTAAAGAAATAAAATACTTTATAAAAAAAATGATTTTTGATGTTTTTTATGATTTTGATTTAATGATAAAAAATGATTTTTGTGTTATTTTTGTAAAAAAAGAAAATAATTGATAAATAAATAAAAAGAGATAAAATAGAAAAGAATAGAGATGGGCCTGTATTGAAGAAATTAGGGGGTGTATGTTGAATTGTTCAGGCCCAATAATGCTCAAGCCCAGTCCTTGCGTTAGATTCCATGTGATGCTCTTCTTGATGTCCATGGTATGCCCTGAGCATTAGGCGTTGGATCTGGATTGATCATGAATCCATTGGTTGGATATTATGGTGCATGGTGGACTCCTGGCTAGGTAATGTATAGAACCTGCAATCAATTAATTGGAAAATAACAAAACGTTGGGACTTGGGATCGAACCCAGGTCCTCCCACTCAATGCAATGCACACATGGCCATCTGGGCTATCTGTTTTACTTATCAATATAGTAACACTAATTAATAATATATGAAATAAACACGGATAACAAAAACGCGCGCCAGATTTCAAATGGACCAGTGGGGTGGTGACAAATAACCGTCTTCTTCCCTATCCGTCGTCTTAGGCCAGGATACTTATACCTACTGACAAGTTGCCATAGCTACAACACTGCAAGTTTCAAAAATCAATAGCATGCAATATAAATGCAATTTAAGACCAAAAATCAATTTCTTTTAACATCACAAGTACGATGGCACCCTTTTTTGGCCCTAATTTTACCTGTACAATAAAGCCCTAAAATGCAAGCATGAACCCTAATAATGTCAATTCATCATTTATGCATCAAAGCTGGGAATTAAATATACAGAAAGATTCCAGGCATTCATATGAACACAAATATGCAATCAAAACATGTTAACAATGCAAGAATGAAGAGATACGAATTTAGAAGAAGTGACAAACCGTGAGAGTAATATGTGCTGATTCCTGGGGCTTTGAGGCGTGCAACTGGTCCGGTTAACTTCAGGAGATATCTAGGAAGCGATTGGAAGCGTTGGAATGGATTGAATTTCCCTCTAAGTTGGAAAATGATTCACCACTTCTTTCCAATTTTTTCAGTTTTGTTTCCAGCTTTCACGACCTCCAAACCTTGTTCTTGCTCCTTGGTTATGTTCAGCATATATACTAGAACGAATTAGGTCAACAAAAATGCTTTGTATCTTTGAAGATCATCAAGATTTGATTTGATTTTTCTCTTGTATGATATGTTTCCAAAACAAGCATAATCATGCCAATTTTGATTCAATTTTCCTTGCACGATTTGGATATGATTTGTCAGCCTAATTGGATTTGATTTCTACAAAAAATCAGATCAAAAATCAATCTTTTGTATTTTTTGCTATTTATTTGATTTAATTTGAATTTTAAATAATAAAAAATCAAAATAAAATAAATAATGAAGAAAATAAAGTGTAGATGCTTATTTGGGTCATGGACCATGTCACAAACAAGATTCAAACATGAGAAGCTAGGCCCATTTGACAAAAAATGCACTTTTGAGCATATTTGACTTTGAGAAATTTTGCAAAAATGGTCAATTTGACAAGGCATATCTCCTCCAATTTTAACCCTAGAGAGGTGTTCTTGGACTTTTTAGAATTCTTAGGATGTCCCCTAAACAAAAATTTTGGTTTCATATCAATTGGATCTTCCATTTTCATGTAAGAAGCTTTTACCCAAAAGGTGTTTTTGTTGACTTTTCAAAAGGACTTATAATGTAGAAATTCATATCTTTTGATGAGTGCATATTTTGAACTTGGGGGCTGAAGATGAATTGTATGGAATTGCATCCTATTAAAAATGAGCCTTGTATGGAAAGTATGAAGACATTATGCTCGACCACATACGTTATGCTTGGTCAAAGTTTGGTTGACTTTTCCTATAAAACCCTAATTTAGCAACTTTTGGGTTTTGATGAATTTGGGGAATTCCTTGAGGAATCATGATCAAGCATTGATCAAATGATGGATATTTTTTCAAATTATTGATGTTGACCAAAAATCTTGAAGTTTGACTGTATGTGGGCCACAGTTGACTTCTGACCTAATATAGTTGATTTTCAGGCATCTGAGTAATTGACTGAGCAAACTTCTTGTGTAAGGCCTGAAACTTGACATGGATGACATTGATAACATATTAGGACCATGGAAGGAATTTGGGACCTCTGGAGTTCCCACACCCTGATGAAAATGGAAACCCTAGTTTGAGGTACATTGCCTTAGGAGAGAGTTTGTCTGGTCAACTCTTAGTCATCCTTGAGAAATTTGGGGATCTCAATGGGCATGTCTTGAGTAAAATGAGGGGGAAAACTTTGGGGTACAACAAAGATGTTACAGCCGTGTAACAGGGTGTGGGATTGTTTGTTGATGATGTTTAGGAACTTTTGGAAGTGAAAGGCCAAGAAACGCACGAGTGGATTAGGTGTTTGGGATTTCTGGCCAGAAAGTGCAACAATGGATGTTATTTATGCAATCCTGACTTTGAGAGGGTTTGAGGGCTTAAGCATCTATCCCTTAGCTTGCGAATAGTGTATTTATTTATAGTCAAAAGGTTTTGAGACTTGAAATAACTCAGAATTTGAAATCACATGTTATGGCTTGGTTACTTGATTTTGAAGCAAAGTTGACAAACATGGTTTCAATGTGAAGTACAAGGATTTGTAGGGTGGTTAGAAGGATGTAGATATGTCGCTTCTTGATTTAAAATGTTTTGGAGTCAGAAGCAACAATGTAGGGGCTCAAGAAGAGTTAACATTGTGATTAAAGCCACTTTTCCAAAATGGAAGTGTGAACTTTCTTCCTAAAATGGCAAATTGGTTTGGACAAAGCTTGAAACACTTGGATAAGGGCATAATCAGTTGTGTAAAGCATTAATTATGGATTTAAAAACAAGTTTGAGGCCTGGAAAATTGAGGATTATGCAGCATGGCTATGGATTTGGTTCATGTTCATCACAAAATATGTCTTGCAAAACAAGTTTGAAACCCTAACTTCTTGCCTTCGATTCTCTTAGCTCAAGTATGGTCTTGATGAGTTCTTGGACATTTTGGAAATCTTGTAACATCCTATACAACCTTTATGTTGGACATTTTTAAATAATAAACATGGAACCATGTGAAAAGTTACTATGAAGTTAGTACCAAAAATCTGCCTAACTAGGGCAAAATTTCACAAAGTCTTTTAGTTTCATGGACATGTCTTCATAAGTTCATAACTTGAAATCCAAGAATTTATAGAAAAAGTTATTCCCTATAATGTTTTAGATCTAATTGAGATCTACAACTTTCATGTTGGAAGTTTTCCTTGAATCATCTTGCATCATGGTGGAAATTTGGCACAAAGTTATGAAAAATTGTTAACTTTCTAACACTTAGAAAAATTTCTAAGTCTTAGAATTTTGACTTTTCAAAGATAATTTTGACTTTTTAATTTCTTGATGAACAAATTTCATATTTTGACATGTCTTGATGAAATATGATTTTCGAAACTTGATTTTGATCAAAAAGTCAAAGTTTGACTTTTTAGTGTACAATTGAGTTTTCATCAGTTGACCAAAATTCATCTGTCAATCCAATGATCTTGAGAGGTGATTTAAACTATGCAATTAGGTCAAGATGGTGCATTTTAATACTTTATATCATGTCTTAAACCAATAAGTCATTTTCTTGGTCAAAAGTCAAGAACCGAGCCATCTCAATCAAAACCCTAATTTTGACCATTTTGGTGTTCTGAAAAATTTCTTTGAGGAATTGTGATCCAAACTTGATCAATTGACATATATGAGTACATAATGTTGATACGGATAAAAATTATGAAGTTTGACTTAAAAATGACCATAATTGACTTTTCCCTAATACAATTGATTTTAGGTTAACTGATCAACTGACTAAGCAAAAATGTGATCCAAAGCTTGAAACTTGACATGAGCAATCTTGGGGATCCAAAATTATCCATGAAAGTCATATAAGGCATTATAAGTTCAATTATCTTTGTACAAACTCAAAATCTAATTTTGAGTTGTCAGTGTTTGAGGAGGTGTCTTAAGCTGATCAAACCTTGTGTAGTCTTGAATCAATGGAGATCTTATGAGAGATTTCTTGAGAAATGAGAGGGAAAATTTTGTGGTACAACAGTTTCCCCTGTTCAATCTTCTTAAACCTAAAGAGTTAGATTGGCGGATCTGCCATTCGTGACTTGAAGGTGAAAGATGATTGAACACTAAAGTGCCCAGAAATTTGCACTCGAAGATGTATTGAGAATGGGCTTATAGATGCCATTTGGAGGAATGATGGTAAATACTGGAAGAAGTATCAGCATAAATATTTGGTCGATTTATACTAAAACTTGATGTTTTGCCTGTGGAAAAAGGGTTAGTTAAATGCAGATGTATGCATGGCGTTCTCAAGATGAATGAGATTGTGCTAAATGCGTTTCGTATGCATATGCTATGATGTATGAATGTGTGATTTTATTTAGATGTATATTTGTCTGGGAAAATAAATCCCTGACTACTGCTGAGAAGTTTTGGGAAGCTGAATCCCGGATTGCTGTTGGGGATGAAGAATATACATATCTTCAAATTTTGTTAAAAGAATGCTTCCGCCAGGGATTATCTCTTGAATGTTAGCTGTCATCTGGTCGGACTCCAAATTACACACAAACTTGATGAGGATGAGGAAGTCAACTATTATCTGGTCGGATTCCAGGTTTTACAGTAACTTGCTGAGGAAGAATAAATTAACTGTTATCTGGTCGGTTTCCAAGCTTCACAGAAAACTTCTTAAAGTTGAACTGTTATCTGGTCGGATCTAGGCTTCACAGTAACTTGCTTGAAACTAGTTGTTATCTGGTCGGATTCCAGGCTTCACAACAAATTTATGAGGGAATAAAGTTAATTGCTATCTGGTCGAATCCAGGCTTCACAATAACTTACTTGAAAAGATGAAGTTGAACTGATATCTGGTCAGACCCAGGCTTCAAAGTAACTTTCTTGAAAATAGTTGTTATCTGGTCGGACTCCAGGCTTCACAACGAATTTCCGAGGTAATAAAGTTAATTGCTATCTGGCTGGATACATGCTTCACAATAACTCTCTTGAAAAGATGAAGTTGAACTGATATTTAGTCGGGTCTAGGCTTCACAATAACTTCCTGGGGTAGAGGCAAACTCTACTAGGTAAAAGAAGTTAAACCCTTGTCTGGTTGAGTCCAGGTTCTTCAATATCTCGAAGAGTTAAACTTTTATCTGGTCGGGTCTAGGATTCATAGTGTCTTGAGAAGTTAACTGTTATCTGGTCGGGTCCAGGCTTCATAGTAACTGCAAATTGTACTATTATCTGGTCGGGGCCAAGCTTCATAGTATTTGAAAAGTTACACTATTATCTGGTTGGGTCCAGGCTTCATAGTGACTGAAAGTTGTACTATTATCTGGTCGGGTCCAGGCATCATAGTATTTGAAAAGTTACACTATTATCAGGTCGGGTCCAGGCTTCATAGTGACTGAAAGTTATACTATTATCTGGTTGGGTCCATGCTTCATAGTATTTGAAAAGTTACACTATTATCTGGTCGGGTCCAGGCTTCATAGTGACTGAAAGTTATACTATTATCTGTTTGGGTCCAGGCTTCATAGTATTTGAAAAGTTTCACTATTATCTGGTCGGGTCCAGGCTTCATAGTGACTGAAAGTTGTACAATTATCTGGTCGGGTCCAGGCTTCATAGTATTTGAAAAGTTACACTATTATCTAGTCGGGTCCAGGCTTCATAGTAACTTTTGGAGATAACAATGACTTTGTTGGTAACTTTACTGGGGATTAGGGGTTGTGGCCCTCTGATTTGTAATATTCTGAGAGGCAAACTCAAGCTGGAGAGGATAGACTCAGCTGGGGCAGACAAATTTAGCTGGGGAAATAAACCATGTTGAAGAAATAAACCCTGTTGAGGAATACTTGACGAACTGCCGACGAGGTGAGTTATTTTAGGAAGAGACCCATAAGGCTTCTTCTTTTAGGACCAACTTAGCTGGGGAGAGAGCTGTCAAGAGATTGAGACTCTGGCTAGGGATGAACCTATGCAAAGAGACTTTTGTGCAAACTCTGTTGGGGATTGGTTTATTGTAGCCGTCCTTGTGTGGATAATGCTAATGAAATAACTCTACGGGGATATTCCATATACATTAAAGAGATGCTTGCTGCTTCTTAGAAGAACACATGTGCCAAATAGTTTTAATCATGTTCACATGCATATGTTTGTTCAATTTTAGTCATTGGACACTTTTGTATTAAAAACAAAAACAGAAAGTTTGCACTTCAAAGTATATTTGTATTGATAGTTTGCCCATGAATAGGCGTTTTTGTACAAAGAGACGGAGATCCTAGTAAGAGGAACTCGTCGAAAGGAAAAAAAATTGAAAACAAATATAATAGCCATGTGGAAGTTATCTCATCGCATTCCGACTCTACTATTGCCCTAATGTATTCGAATATCCCTTGCCGTTGACAGAAGTTGATTGGACTGATCTTGGACCGTTTAAAATCGAACCTTGGTAATAAAGTCGATGGTGGTGATCCCACGGGACATAGTCATACACTTTTAATCCTTAACTTTTTCCTGGACCACCCTTTTGGGTTTTCAGCCCACCAGGATACCCATTTTTGCCCAAGTCTCCCTTTCGGATTTTCAACTTTCCGGGTGTACAATCTTTTGCATATATCCCTAATTTTTTCCCAAACCTTTAGGTTTGGCGGGATGCCCTTATCTTGTCTAGGTGTGTCAACCTAGCGGGTCTCTTATGCATAGTATTTTTAAACTATGTTCGCGTTCACAAGATGTGGGAAGTCTTCACCGTCCATGGTAGTCAGCATCATGGCACCACCAGAGAACACTTTCTTGACAACAAATGGCCCTTCGTAGGTGGGAGTCCATTTGTCCCTGGGGTCGCCTTGTGGAAGAATGACGTGCTTTATTACCAAGTCACCAGCTTGATATATTTGAGGCATGATCTTTTTGTTGAAAGCCTTGATCATACATTTTTGGTGCATTTGACCATGACAAACGGTAACCAGTCGCTTTTCATCGATCAAGTTCAACTGATCCCATCTTGTCTGAATCTAATCGTCTTTGCCTAGGCCTGCCTCATTCATAATCCTTAATGAGAGAATCTGAACTTCCACTGGCAGGACAACTTCCATGCCATATACCAAAGAAAGGGGAGTTGCCCCAGTTGATGTCCGAGCTAAAGTACGATAGCCATGAAGAGAAAATAGTAACATCTCATGCCAGTCTTTGTAGGTTACTACCATCTTCTGCACAATCTTCTTAATGTTTTTGTTATCCGTTTCCACTGCGCCATTCATTTTAGGTCTATAAGAATAAGAATTGTGATGCTTGATTTTGAACTGTGTGCAAAGTTCTGTAATCATAGCATTGTTGAGGTTAGTCCCATTGTCGGTGATGATCCTTTCAGGGATACCATAGTAACAGATGAGGTTGTATTTTATGAACCTGGCTACCACGCTCTTTGTGACTGAGGCAAATGAGGCGGCTTCGACCCATTTGGTGAAATAATCGATAGCGACAAGAATGAAGAGATGTCCATTGGAAGTAGTGGGTTTGATCTCTCCAATCATATCAATGCCCCACATTTCAAATGACCACGGAGTGGTCATGACATTCTGAGGGATAAGAGGCACATGGACCTTGTCAGCATAGATTTGGCATTTGCGGCAAGTTCTTGAGTGGTAATGGCAATCAGTTTCCATTGTTGACCAATAGTAACCAGCTCTCAGGATTTTCTTGGTCATAGCATGTCCGCTAGAGTGAGTCCCAAAGAGACCATCATGCATGTCTTCCATAATTTCCTATGCCTCCTTCTTTTCTACACATAGGAGTAGAGTAGAGTCATGGTTGCATTTGTACAAGATTCCATTACTTAGGAAGAATTTGGCTGAAAATCTTCGTAAGAACTTTCTGTCATTGATGGATGCTCCTTCAGGGTACTCTTGTGCTTCAAGGTATCTCTTCAGCTCATGGTACCATGTCTTTTCTGTGTCAGTATCGAGCTCATAGCAGTGTGCAGGTTCCCCAAATATTTTGATTGTAATCATAAGAGCTTCATTGTCCCATTTGACTCTGAACATGGAAGACATTGTTGCCAAGGCGTCAACCAGCTGATTTTCTTCCCTAGGGAAGTGTTCAAATGTGACCTCTTTGAAGTAAGGAATCAGAGATAGTACAAGCTCCTTGTAAGTGATAAGATTAGGGTTCTTAGTGTCCCAATCTCCTTTTATTTGGCTAATCACTAGAGCGGAATCCCCAAACAGATTCAAATGCTTGATCCTCAAATCAATGGTAGCCTTCAGACCTAAAATGCATGCTTCGTACTCAGCCATGTTGTTCGTACAATCGAAGCATAGTCTGGAAGTGAAAGGAGTGTGGCAACCTTCAGGGAAGATTATCACAGCACCAATTCCGTTACCCAAAGCGTTGGAAGCCCCATCGAAGACCATAGTCCATCGGGATCCTTGTTCAGGTCCGTTATACGGTCCAGGTTTCACGCAGTCGGTCACTAGCATGATACTCTCATCCGGTAAGTAAAAGTTCATAGACTGATAATCATCAACAGCTTGATAGGCCAAATTATCTGCTAATACACTTACCTTGATGGCATTTTGCATTGTGTATTGGATATCGTACTCAGTCAAGATCATTTGCCATCTAGCTATCCATCCGGAAAGAGCAGGTTTATCGAAGATGTACTTGATAGGGTCTATCTTAGAAATCAGTAGAGTGGTATGAGTCAACATATATTGTCTTAGCTGGCGAACAGCCCATGCCAGAGCACAACAATTTTTCTCGAGCAATGAATATCTGGTTTCACAGTTGGTAAACTTTTTGCTCAGGTAGTAAATAGCATGCTCTTTTCGGCCAGACTCGTCATGTTGGCCCAAAACACACCCCATAGAATTCTCTAGCACCGTCAAGTACATGATCAATGGCCTTCCTTCAATCGGAGGCATGAGAATAGGAGGTTCTTGCAGATATTCTTTGATTTTGTCGAAGGCAGCTTGGCATTCATCATTCCATTTGACTACTTGATCTTTCTTCAAGAGTTTGAAGATTGACTAACAAGTAGCAGTTAAGTGAGATATGAAGCGGGCGATGTAGTTAAGACGACCCAAGAATCCTCTAACCTCCTTTTCAGAGTGGGGGACTGGCATTTCTTGGATGGCATTTACCTTGGCAGGATCGACTTAGATGCCTTTACCACTAACAATAAAACCTAGAAGCTTTCTAGATCGTACTCTGAATGTGCACTTATTAGAGTTCGACCTCCACTTGTACTTTTTCAGCCTCTCGAATAGCTTGTATAGGTGACTGAGATACTCCTCTTCAGTTTGTGATCTTGAAATCATATCATCCACATAGACCTCTATTTAATGATGTATCATATCATGAAACAAAACTACCATAGCTCTTTGATATGTTTCCCCTGCATTCTTTAATCCGAATGGCATGACCTTATAACAAAAGGTGCCCCATTGCGTAACGAAAGTGGTCTTCTTCATGTCTTTGGGAGCCATCTTAATTTGATTATAGTCAGAGAAACTATCCATGAAAGAGAAGACTTTATGCTGAGCGGTGTTATAGACCAAGACGTCAATATGTGGTAGAGGGAAATCATCCTTGGGGCTTACTCTATTAAGATCCCTATAATCTATGCACATACGAACTTTTCCGTCTTTCTTCGGCACTGGAACCACGTTTTTAACCCATTGGGGATAAGATGTCACAGCTAGGAATCCTGCGTCAAATTGTTTCATCACCTCGACTTTTATCTTTTCAGACATGTCAGGCCTCACGCGACAAATTTTTTTTGGACAGGAGGACAATCTTCCTTTGTCGGCAGATGATGAACTACAATGTCGGTATCCAACCCCAGCATATCTTCATATGACCAAGCAAATACTTCCACATAGTCATGCAACATCTGAATCAATTTATTTTTGACACCGCTTTCTAGGTTAACGCCGATCTTGACCTCTTTCTTGTCTGTCTCGGTGCCTAGATTGATGACTTTAACTGACTCTTCGTGCGACTGAATAGCTTTTTCCTCTTGTAATAGAAGTCTGGCTAGTTCTCTCGGTATTTCACAATCTTCCTTGCCTTTGTCTTCGGCTTGGTTAATTGGATGTTTGAAATCATAGTTGGCAATAGTAAAGTCATTGGCAATGAGATCCGGAGTGGACGAGGACCTGCAAGAGTGTGTGTGTGTGCATGTAAGACACATGGCTATTTTGAAAAATGCATTAAAGAAAAAGAAAGAAAATGAGCATAAAATTTTGAATGCAAAAAATTCCAATGGTTTGTATTGAATGATTATATGATAAAATGAACATAAATAAAACCCTTGACAAATGGACCAAAGTGCCCCGGGCCAGGCATATGGCTTAAAAGTCATTGTTTAATATTACAGACAAAATGTTCTTGAATTTATTAAAGCAATAAACAAGTAATTACTCCTCAATGAAGGAGATGGGAACAAAGTTCTTTGCATGCCAATTGTTGAGCTCTATTGTAGTAGGGTATACCCATTCTTCAAATACAAATTCATCATCAGAATCACCTACAACGTTAACTTCATGACTTCCAATACAGTGAGGGAGTTTCCCTGCGCGAGCGAGCCTCACTTCTTTCTGAGCCTTGATAGTGAAACCCAAACCATATTTGTCTGCTTTGAATGGGATCTCGGGGAGTTGTCCCTAAGTATCACAACTTCCTTCTTCGATGACGGTACGAGCATCTCTAAACGAAATCATCTTTGGCACCAATCTATCAGCTTTGGGCAGGTCGGAGGAGACTTTGGAAGTAGCAACCGTTGGTGGCACAACTTCAAAAGCCTGACACGGGGTTTCTATAAATTCGCCATCCATCTCCACATATTTGAAAGAGTTGAGGTGTATTACCACGAACTCCTCCTCACCACAGACAGTGACAATCCTTCCTTTGACTGGATACTTGAGCTTTTGATGAAGGGTTGACGTTATTTCCCCTGCTCCGTGGATCCAAGGGTGACCTAACAAACAGGAGTAAGCAGGACGAATATCCATGATGTAGAAATTAAAGTTGAAAATCTGTGATCCCACCTTGATCAGGAGATCCACCTCTCCATGAACTGTCCTTTTGGATCCATCGAAAGCCCTCACAATAATATCACTTGGTTTCAAAACTAGTCCTTCACAGTCTAAACGGTCCAAAGCCCCCTTGGCTAGCACGTTTAAAGAAGAGCCAATGTCAACCAGAACATGTGCTAGGGTAGTCCCGTTACATTCAACAGAAACATGCAGAGCTTTGTTATGGTTCTTTTCCAGTGGTGTCAGATCAGCATCTGAGAACCCCACACCATTGTCGGCCGTCAAGCTTGCCACACTATTTTCAAACTGGTATGTCGTGGTCTCATGAGGGACATGAGCCTTCTTCAAGAATTTGATTAACGCCCGAGCATGAGCATCGGAATAGAGTAGCAAAGATAACATATAAATCTTGGAAGGGGTTTTCCCCAGCTGCTCCACTATCTTGAAATCACTCCTTTTTATAATTTTCAAGATCTCATCCATTTCTCGAGCGGAGGGTTCCTCAACAATAATTTCTTTTACAGGTATTTTTGTCTCAGCAGGCTCAATTACTTTCTCCTTTCCCCTTGAGTCAGCACTAGGCTTAGCATTGGTGATGCAGACAGGTGCCTTTGTAGCAGTTGGTGGTGAGATGTTGGGTGAAAAGATTCTTCCGGTCCTGGTCACCTTACTAGATCCTGTAATGTTACCAATGTCATCAACTTTTCTTTCTTCAATCGAAGCGTCTTGCTTTATTCCATGGTAAAACACCTCAGCACCATAGTTCCATGGCACTGCTTTGTTGGAAGAGTATGGAATTGGCCCGGGGGAGGTAATTATCAAAGGAGCAACAGTTGGTCCATTTGAAATCCTGATAGGACCCTTAGAGGATACCCTAAGAGGCTTGTTTGAATAATTATAATGGAGAGGTCTTCAAACTTATTGGTCCAACTTTTGGCAGACAAATTCTTCTCAAATAGGATCTCATGGCTATTCATCAGGCATTGAATGCCTTCCTTCAGCCCTTTGCATCCACTGAGTTGTGTGGTGCAACAAACGCAATCCTTCAAATATCCAGGGAAAATCCCGGCTTTCAGCAAATTCTTTTTAATAATGTTCAACGGAGTAGTCAAGTCTTTGACGGAGGAAACAAAAATGGTGTCTTCAACAACATTGACACCCTTGCCATGGTTTGACATTGGTGCCGTTATCCCATTGGGAATTGGAGGTGGATCAAATTCGATGGTCTTGTTGTCTATTAAGTCTTAAATTTTATTCTTCAGCGCCCAACATTGGTCAGTCTCAAGCCCGGGACTATTCGAGTGATATGCACACTTGGTATTCAGATTGTATTTAGGTGAGGAGGTATGTGGATTGGCTGGAGGATCACGCAGTGTCACCAAATTAGCCTTTAACAAGTGTTGTAAGGCTTGGGATATCGACATGCCTATCGTTGTGTATTGTCTTCGCGGAGCCTCAAACCGTTGATGATTGGAAGATTGTCTTTGAATAGGTGGTGGGTTGGAAATCCGAACATCATTAACAGACGAACGATCATCCTTCTTGGTACGGGCCCTTGCCCCATACACAATATTCGTTTCTTTCTTCCCGATAAAAGGTTTCTTTATGGGATTGGAGGTGGAAGCAGATGCTATGGGAATCTTCTCGCTTTTGATACCACTTTCAACTCTTTCACCGGTTAAGACCTCTCGGTGAAACCGGAAGAAGAACAACCAACCAATAAGTTGAAAAATGGACCAGATAAAGTGCCCATAAACATATCAATGTGCTCCCTGTCGGTTAACGGAGGTTGGACCCTACTGGCAAGATCCCTCCATTTTTAGGCGTACTCTTTGAACCATTCACTCTTACCCATTGTCATGTCTTGCAGTTGAACTCTTGTCGGTGCCAGGTCGGCATTGTACTGGTATTGGTGGTAGAAAGCGGTGGCTAAGTCTTCCCATGTATGGATACGGGAACCCTCCAATTGGTAAAACCACTCTAGTTGTGTCCCAGCCAAGCTTTCTTGAAAGAAGTGAACCCATAGTTTCTTGTCGGTGGTGTGCAGTTGAATTTTGCGCACATAAGACTTCAGGTGAAGTTTTGGACATGAAACCCCATCGTATTTAACGAAGACTCGTATCTTGAATTTGTGGGGAATGACAACCCCAAATACTAAACCAAAATCATCAAAATCCAAACCGGGGATGGCTTGAATCTCAACGGCCTTCCGTCTGTCTTCTAGCTGCTTGTACTTAACATCGACATGAGGATACTGCTCGTCAAAATAATCCTCATCATCAGACACTTTATCATTGGTACACCCAACTTGGGTACTCCTTGCTTCTCCAATTTGATTTTTGTCTTCCTTAGACGAGTCTTCCACTATCGGTATCTGACAGAACGACTCTCTGAATCTCTTACCCATATTGACTAGGGATTTCCTCTTTGATTTCTTTTTGGCTGCTAGAAACTCCATCAACTCTTGTTTCCCCTTGGCCAGGGTCAGCAGAGTCTCTTGAAACTGGGAGTTTTGTGCTTGTAGGTCTTTCACTGTTTTCTCGAAATCCATTTTGCTGAAATAAACAGCAGAAAGATAAGGAAACCTGCCGTGGAAAACCTGTTATGTTATGATGCATGGAAGATGTGTATGCAAATGATTTCAAGGATTTATGAAATTTAAATTTGTATAGACAAAGAATGAACAAACGTCAAATTTCATTAATTAGTTCAAAATGACTACATCGTTCCTCTTGGGCTTTCAAAATAAATCTCTAAGATAAAAAGGTCGAACGCATCCTCTTCGGGGCAACGTAGGTGTTCAAGCTTTTTTTCTTCATGGAGTTGCTTTGTAAGTTCCAGAACCTTTTTCTTGCTAGCGTAGAATTGAGGTTCGAAGGTATCTCGTTCTTCCTTTAGCTGAATCCAACCTTTTTGCAAGTCTTCAAGAGAAGTAGGCATGTCGGGATGAAGGACAGTGTACGGGACATCTTCTTCAGCCATAGGCTCCAAGATAACTGGTAGGATGGAGGGGTAAGGCATCACGAGCTTTTAAGCACGAGCTCGTACCCACCTAAGGTAAGACTCAAGGGGAATAAAATTCTTATGTCCCAGCGTCTTACTATCCACCTTGTTTACCATCCTCCAAGCTCGTACAAACCTCTGACGGTAGCCTTGATCGTTGTTCTCGTAGTCGAACACCACTCCTTGGATGAGCATATCATGAGGACCATCCCTTCGGGCATACCCAAACTATCGTAAGGATAAGCAAGGGTTTTAAGTGATACCTCCCATAATGACAAGAAAAAGGGATATTAGGGAATTCCCCATAACCGTTGATGATAGTAATATTCTCTAAGGATCGAAAACACCAGTGAATATCCGAATGTCTGAGCGACATCAACCTATGGGACCATCTCAAACCTTGCTCGTTCTTTAACACAAACCGAGGGAGATGCGAGACAAACCATCTAGCCAAAAGAGGAGTGCAACAAATGAGGGTCCCTCTCTTCCTCATAGTGCGAGAGTGGAGAGAATGTGGGATATCTCCCAACAAAGTAGGCACCAGATTGCGAGACATGAAGATTTTTACAGCATTTACATCTATAAGTTGGTCAGGGTTTGGAAATAAAACCATCCCATAGATGAGAAGGGCCAATATTTCTTCAAAATCTTGTAAATCCAGAGTGTTCCAACAATCTCGAGCCTTCTCCAACAAGAACTTGGCTAAGAACCCTCTGATACCACTCCTTGTTTCCCAATTAGTCGTAACATCGGATTATTGCAAGTGTAGCGCTTGAGCAATCTCTTTAGGGCTTGGATATCTTTCCGTACCGTTGAAAGGTAGTTGATTGAGAATGAGAATCCTCAAGAATTGAGAGAATTCTTCCATAGTAGGTACGAGCTGGTAATTAGGAAAGGTGAAGCAATGGTGCAAAGGGTCGAAGAACTAGAAAAGCACCTTCATCATATCTTCACCAGTGCTCGAGGTAACCTAGTTTAGGAGGCGACCATGTCTTTCGATGAATTAAGAATTCTCAGGGACCCTTGATGCTAATTCTTTGAGTTGAGAAGGAATTCTTACGAGATTGACTTGGATAGTATTCATGCGGATGGAAGCCATGTCCTATAAAACAGAACAAAGATAAATCCCACTAATCATTGAAATGATTAGTGAGAATGCTTATGATGTTATGATGTTTATGATGTTATGTACAAGTAAGCATATACACACAAGGAAAACAAGTCCTTAGGTTTAGGCTTACATGGAGTCTTATAGGTAAGTACCCTCTTGAAGTTTAGTTGGCTCAACCTGTCAGAGTAATAGTAACCGGGTTCTAAGGGATCTCAATATCACTGATCTTTCTTATCGGGCATTATTTCTGCGCAAGCCTCTTTAATGGCGATCAAAATATCCCGAGAAGTCCGATATCAATGAGCATAGTATCGAGTATCAACCAACTTTAGACTGCACCAAAGCCGGCTATCTCACTACTTCCTAATGGCCAAGTTGGTCAAGTAAAGGTTCTAAAGTCAGTTAGTGCTTCATGACATCACAAAGCAGCCCCGTATTCTCCTTGACTACTCAAGGGCTACCGATACCAATAAATGTGTTATACTAATGTAGATATTTCTTAGACCATGTCATTATACCCCGCACAGTTTCCATAAAGTATTGCTACATACCTATAAGGTATCCCAAATCCAGGTAGAGGATCAAAACAGGCCCAAACAAGGAACCAAAATGTAAAGCAAACAAGTCAAACAATGAAAGCAAATAAAGGTGATCTATCCCTAAGGTAACCCCACTTTTAAGTGTTCTCCAGCAGAGTCTCCAGTTCTATAATACGGTGGGAGAACTGACTTGGGATGTTATGTGTTTGATCGCTATTGTTGCTGTTAGTAAGAGTCGCCATCGACTTTTCTTTTATCCGAATAAAGGAAAGGGTGAAAAGAACAAGAAAGACCTTTGAGATATTTTCTTGAGTTCAGGGGGTAGATCATGAAAAGGGAAGGTGTTAGCACCCTTTTCATCCATAGTTATCTATGGGCTCGTAGTTTCTTGCTAGATCATTGCTTTTGTTTGAAAGTGTGCTTTGTGGTGGTTTTTGAAAGTATTTTTGAAAAGGCGCCTTCGTTTAGGAAAACTTTGTAATGATTCTCGTTTTGTAAGAACGTATACAAAGTGTTAGACTTGTTAAAAATATTTCATGTTTTGAAAGTGTTTAGTGTGTGTTTGTTTTGAAAGTGAGCAAGCAACTAAGAACGTTTCTACCTACTCAAAAGTCTTTTGTTAATTTCTCTCCTTTTCTTTGATATTTCTATCTTACCATTGATTGGTAAGAAGCCTTATCTTTGGATGTAAAGGGACGAGCGTGGGTCATCGTATAGTCATGATAGCAATGTTGTGAGATATCTTAGCATTTCTCTTGAGGGACTAAGATCACTTGTAAGGAAATATTCGTAGCGTCATCGAGGGACTATGATCTTGTATTTTTTATTGTTTTTGCTAAGACATCCCACATGCGTAACATGACCATATTTTAGGTAACAAGTGGAGTTAACCTTCGGGATGCATGTGTGAATAGTGTGTTTATTTTTTCATGCTTGGTTTATCTTGAATTAGGATTCTCTAAGCATTGATTTTATATTTCCATGCAAACCCTAATTTACTAGCATTGATATGAAAGCGATAAATTGTGGAAAGTAAATTTACTACGCTATTACATCATTTGAGGATGGGGTATACAAATTTACAAATGGGGATTGCAAGAAATTAAACCTAATTATCTATTACAACCATATTGAAACTTGAATAATGTACAAGAATTGAAAGGAATATAATGTACAAGGATATAAATGGAAAAGAGATGGATTTTTGTTTGTATTTTGTTAAGAAAGAGCCTTGGCTTTAACCTAATCATCTAAAAGAAAATAGTTAATTAAAATAAGTAAAATTAAACCCTAGTTTAAAAGAAATAAAATTAATCAAGAAAGCATTTTTAGGTTTTTTTAGAAAAGGTTTTAAGTTTAATCAAAATAGTATGGAAATTAATTAATTAAAAGAAAACCTAAATTCTAAGTTAATTTTAATTAAAAAAGAAAATAACTAAACCTTAATCTAATTATTAATTTATTAAGAAAAAGAAATTAAGTTTTTATAAGAAAAATGTTTTGTCTTTTTGTATTGAAATATAAAATAAGTATATAGTAAATAAAATATTTTTGTCTTTTTTATTAATAATGATAATATTAATATTAATATTAATAATAATAAAAATAAAGAAAATGAAAATAAAATAAAAATATAAAAATGAGGTTATGGGGTGTAAAACAGTTTAGGGTATAATATTTAAAGTAAAACAGATTTGATGTTTTTTGTCTGGCCCATTAGTGTTTTTGTAAACATAAAAACAAAAATAAAATAAAATGAAATGGACTGCGTTGTCAAAAGGAAACAGGGGGTCAAAATAAGTAAAAGAACAAAAAGCCCATCAAAAGAAGCCCAAACGCGTATGGTTCAAATAAAAAAGATGAAAAAGTGTTGGAAAATATGCAAAATGGCAGCGCTGGGGCTTGAACCCAAGCCCTTGACCATAAACGCGCGCTGCCTTACCACTGGAGTGGCTATACATCCGTTAACTTAAATAAAACCATAAATATCTATTTCAAATCCATTCCTAGAAATGAACTTCATCTTCAACCTCGAGCCAGGGTCCCTGTATCTCATTCATTTCTCATCTATTCTCAAAACTTCCAACATCAAACTTGTTAGAAATTTTACCAGGATTTCAGAAATGTAAACAATTTGGACTAACAATCAAAGATGAGCATGTATTTCTAAAAGTACCAAATCCTGGCCTAACTTTTTTCAGAGATTCAAACTTAAAATTCTCTAAGCTCAGGAAATATAAATGAAAACTATGGATATGTACAGCTTCAGGGCAATGATATCTACATTTTATCTTTGAAAATGCAAGCCTAACAATGCCTAAATAAAGAGATGAAAGTTCATAAAAATACCTCAAAAACTGGAAATTGTGAAATGAGTTTGAGCTTATTTCAAGTGATGGTGATGATCAGGTTAGCTTCCTCAAGTTCCCATAAAGCTAATGCAACCCTTACTTGATGCTGAGAGTGCTTGACTCGTGCTAGAGAAGTCAAGATGCAAGCTCTGTTTTTTGGTTATGGAGGAAGGTGATGGAGATTTTACAGTCGTGTAACAGGGTGTGGGATTGTTTGTAGATGATGTTTAGGAACTTTTGGAAGTGAAGGGCCAAGAAACGCATGAGTGGATTAGGTGTTTAGGATTTCTGGCCAGAAAGTGCAACAATGGATGTTGTTTACGCAATCCTGACATTGAGAGGGTTTGAGGGCTTAACCATTTGTCCTTTAGCTTGAAAATAGTGTATTTACTTATAGGCAAAAGGTTTTGAGACTTGAAACAACTCAGAATTTGAAATCACATGTTATGGCTTGGTTACTTGATTTTGAAGCAATGTTGACAAACATGGTTTGAATGTGAAGTACAAGGATTTATAGGGTGGTTAGCATGCTGTAGATATGTTGCTTCTTGATTTAAAATGTTTTGGAGTCAGAAGCAATAATGTATGGGCTCAAGAAAAGTTGACATTGTGATTAAAGCCACTTTTTCTAAAATGGAAGTGTGAACTTTCTTCCCAAAATGGCAAATTGGTTTGGACAAAGCTTGAAACACTTGGATAAAGGCATAATGAGTTATGTAAAACATTAATTATGGAGTGAAAAACAAGTTTGAGGCCTGCAAAGTGAGGATTATGCAGCATGGCTATGGATTTGGTTCATGCTCATCACAAAATATGTCTTACAAAACAAGTTTGAAACCCTAACTTCTTGCCTTCGATTCTCTTAGCTCAAGTATGGTCTTGATGAGTTCTTGGACATTTTGGAAAGCTTGTAACATCCTATACAACCTTTATGTTGGACATTTTTAAATAATAAACATGGAACTATGTGAAAAGTTACTATGAAGTTAGTACCAAAAATCTGCCTAACTAGGACAAAATTTCACTAAGTCTTTTAGTTTCATGTACATGTCTTCATAAGTTCATAACTTGAAATCCAAGAATTTATAGAAAAAGTTCTGCCCTATAATGTTTTATATCTCATTGAGATCTACAACTTTCATGTTGGAAGTTTTCCTTGAATCATCTTACATCATGGTGGAAATTTGGCACAAAGTTATGAAAAAATGTTAATTTTCTAACACTTAGAAAAATTTCTAAGTCTTAGAATTTTGACTTTTTCATTTCTTGATAAACAAATTTCATATTTTGACATGTCTTGATGAAATATGATTTTTGAAACTTGATTTTGATCAAAAAGTCAAAGTTTGACTTTTCAGTGTACAATTCACTTTTCATCAGTTGACTAAAATTCTTCTGTCAATCCAATGATCTTGAGAGGTGATTTGAACTATGAAATTAGGTCAAGATGGTGCATTTGAATCATTGATATCATGTCTTAAACTAATAAGTCATTTTCTTGGTCAAAAGTCAAGAACTGAGCCTTCTCAATCAAAACCCTAATTTTGACCATTTTTTCCCTTTTGGTGTTCTGATCAAATTTCTTTGAGGAATTGTAATCCAAACTTGATCAATTGACATATATGAGTTCAGAATGTTGATATGGATAAATAATTATGAAGTTTGACTACAAATTGACCATAATTGACTTTTCCCTAATACAATTGATTTTAGGTCAACTGATCAATTGATTGAGCAAAAATGTGATCCAAAGGTTGAAACTTGACATGAGCAATCTTGGGGATAAAAAATGACCCATGAAAGTCATATAAGGCATTAGAAGTTCAATTATCTTTGTACAAACTCAAACCTTAATTTTGAGTTGTAGTGTTTTAGGAGGTGTCTTGAGCTGATCAAACCTTGTGTAGTCTTGAATCAATGGAGACCTTATGAGAGATTTCTTGAGAAATGAGAGGGAAACTTTTGAGGTACAACACCAAGCATCTTTCTTTATTCCATGGTAGAACACTGCACCGTAGTTCCATGGTTCTGCTTTGTTGGAAGAGTACAGAATTGGCCCAGGGGCAGTAATTATCAGAGGAGAAACAGTCGGTTCATTCAAAATCTTGATAGGACCCTTTGAGGAGATCCTAAGAGGCTTGTTTGAAATTATTATGATGGAGAGGTCTTCAATCTTTTTGGTCAAACTTTTGACGGACAGAGTTTTCTCAAATAGGATCTCATGACTATTCATCAGGCATTGAACGCCTTCTCTCAGGCATTTGCATCCATTAGTTTGTGTGGTGCAGCAATCACAGTCCTTTAAACAGCCAGGGAAAACCCCGGCTTTCAGCAGATTATTTTTGACAATGGTTAACGGAGTAGTCAAGTCTTCGATGGAGGAAACAAAAATGGTGTCTTTGATGACATTGACACATTTGCATGGTTTGGCATTGGTGCCGTTATCACATTGGGAATTGCAGGCGAATCAAATTTGATTATCTTGTTGTCTATTAGGTCTTGAATTTTGCTCTTCAGTGCCCAGCATTGGTCGATCTCATGCCTGGGACTATTTGAGTGATATGCACACTTGGTATTTGGATTGTACTTAGGTGAGGAGGTGTTCGGATTGGTCGGAGGATCACGTAGTGTCACCAAATTATCCTTTAACAGGTGTTGTAAGGCTTGGGATAGCGACATGCCTATCCTCGTGAATTATCTTCATGGAGTCTCAAATTGTTGATGATTGGGAGATTGTCTCTGAACATGAGTTGGGTTGGAAATCAAAACAACATTAACGGGCAGACAATTATCCTTCTTGGTACGAGCCCTTGCCCCATACACAACATTAACTTCTTTCTTCCCAGTGAAGGGTTTCTTTACGGGATTGGAGGTGGAAGCAGATGCCATAGGGATTTTCCCGCTCTTGATACCTCTTTCAACCCTTTCACTGGTCAGGATTAGCTCAGTGAAACCAGACGAAGAGAAACCAACCAATAAGTTGAAAAATGGACCAGATAACATGCCCATAAACATATTGATGTGTTCTCTATCCGTTAACGGTGGTTGGACCCTACTGGAAAGATCCCTCCACTTGGATGTGCTCTTTGAACCCTTCATTTTTACCCATAGCCATGTCTTACAGTTGAACTCTAGTCGGCGCCAGGTCGGAATTGTACTGGTATTGGTGATAGAAAGAAGTGGGAAAGTCTTCTCATGTATAGGTACAAGAACCCTCCAATTGGTAAAACCACTCTAGTTGAGTCCCAACCAAGCTTTCTTGAAAGAAGTGAACCCATAGTTTCTTGTCGGCAGTGTGCGGTTGTATTTTGCGCACATAAGACTTCAGATGAAGCTTTGGACAGGAAACCCCGTCGTATTTAATGAAGACTGGTATCTTGAATTTATGGGGAATGACAACCCCAGATATTAAACCCAAATCATCAAAATCCAAACCAGGAATGGCTTGAATCTCAACGGTCTTCAGTCTATCCTCTAGCTGCTTGTACTTATCATCGGCAGGAGGATACTTCTCATCAAAATAGTCTTCATCATCAGACACTCGATCATTGATAAACCCATCATGGGTACTCTTTTCTTCTACAATTTGATTTTCGTCTTCCTCCGACAAATCTTCAACTATTGGTATCTGGCGGATCGACTCTCTGAATCTTTTACCCATGTTGACTAGGGATTTCCTTTTTGGTTTCTTTTTGGATGCCAGCAACGTCATCAACTCTTGTTGTCCCTTGGCCAGGATCAGCAGAGTCTCTTGAAACTGGGAGTTTTGTGCTTGCAGATCTTTCACTGTTTTCTCGATATCCATCTTGCTGAAATAAACAGGAGAAAGATAAGGAAACCTGTTGTGGAAAACCTGTTATGTTATAATGCATGAAAAATGTGCATGCAAATGATTTCAAGGATTTATAAAATTTAAATTTGTCTAGACAAAGAATGAACAAACGTCAAATTGCATTAATCGGTTCAAAATGGTTACAGCGTGCCTCCGGGGCTTACAAAATAAATTTATAAGATAAAAAGGTCGAACACATCCTCTTTGGTGCGAGGTAGGCGTTCAAGCTCTGTTCTTCATGTAGTTGCTTTTCAAGCTCCAAAACCCTTTTCTCATTCGCATAGAACCGAGCTTCGAAGGTGTCTCGTTCTTCTTTTAGATGAATCTACCCCTTTTGTAAGTATGCAAGAGAAGTAGGCTTGTTAGGATGGAGGACAGTATACGGGACTTCTCCTTCAGCAACAGGCTCCATGATAACTGGTAGGATGGAGGGGTAAGGCATCATGAGCTTCTGAGCACGAGCTCGTACCCACCTAAGGTAAGGTTCAAAGGGAATATAATTCTTGCGTCCCAGTGTCTCACTATCTGCTTTATTTACCATCATCCAAGATCGCGCAAACCTCTGACGGTAGCCTTGATCGTCGCTCTCATAATCGAACACCACTCCTTGGATGAGCATATCATGAGGACCATCTCTTCGGGCATACCCAAATTGTCGCAAATCTAAGCAAGGGTTGTATGTGATACCTCCCCTAATGCCAAGCAGAGGGACATTAGGGAATTCCCCATAACGGTCAATGATAGAAGTATCTTCCAAGGATCTCGAACACCAATGAATATCAGAGTGGGTGAGGGATATCATCCTTTGATACCACGTCAATCTTTGCTTGTTCTTCAATGTTGATTGAGGTAGATGCGAATTAAACCACTTGGCAAGTAGGGGAATGCAACACAAGAGAGTACCTCTTTTCTTCATGGTGTGGGTATCGAAATAATGCAAGATATCTCCCAGAAAGGTAGGTATAGGATTACGAGAGAGAAAGAATTTGATGGCATTCACATCTATGAATTGGTCTGAGTTGGGAAAAAGAACCAAACCATATATGAGAAGGGCCAGGATATCTTCAAAGGCTTTAAAATCCATATCTTCCCAGAATGAACGAGCCCTCTCTAATAAGAACTTGGCTAGGAACCCTTTAACTCTGCTTCTTATCTCCTAATTTGCTATAATGTCAGCTCCCTTCAGATGCAAGGCTTCGACAATAACTTCTGGTTTCAGAATCCCTTATAAACCGGTGAACGGTGCTTGATCAAGCACAAAAACTCCTAATAGTAGAGAGAATTCTTCTAGTGTTGGTACCAACTGATAGTCAAGAAAGGTGAAGCAATGATGTATGGGATCAAAGAATTGGAAAAGCACGCACATCATCTCTTCTTGGAAATTGGAGGTAGCCAAACTGAGGAGTCGACCATATTTATTGGTGAAAGGAGAGTCTTCAGGCACTTTTGACGCTAATCTTGGAATTGAGGGTGTGGTTTCACGAAGTTGATTCTGATGGTATTTCTTCGGACGGAACTCATGGCCTACAAAACAAAACAAAGATAAATTCCTAAATCCTTGAAATGGTTAGTGAGAATGCTTATGATGTTATGATGTTTATGATGTTATGTACAAGTAAGCAAATTGTTATGTACATACAAAGCAGACAAGTCCTTAGGTTTAGGCTTGCATGGAATTTGATAGGTAAGTACCCTCTTGAAGTTTAGTTGGCTTAACCTGTCCTAGAGAGTAACCGGGTTCTAGAGGATCTCAATATCACTGACCTTTCTTTTAGGCATTGTCTCATCACAATCAATCTTTACTTGCGACCGAGATATCCCAAAAGTCTAATCCCAATGAGTGTAGTATCGAGTATCAACCAACTTTCACCTTTCCACCAAAACCGGCTATCTCACTACTTCCTAATGGCCAAGTTGTTAAATTAAGGTTCTAAGGTCAGTTAATGCTTCATGACGCCGCTCAGCGACCCTGTATTCTCCTCGATTCAACACATGGGATACTGGTACCAACAAATGCATCACACTAACGTAGCCATTACTTCAACCATATCGGTCTATGTTGTACAGTTTCCACAATATATTGCTACTTACCTAAAAAGGTGTCCCAGATCTGGGTAGAGGATCAAAACAAGCTCAAACAAGGAACCAAAATGTAAAGCAAACAAGTCAAACAAAGAAAAGCAAGTAAAGGTGATCTAGCCCTAAGGTAACCCCACTTTCTTCATTCCTCCCCAAGAGAGTCTCCAGTTCTGTAACACGGTGGGAGAACTGACTTGGGATGTTTTGCGTTTGATCACAATTGTTGCGGATAGCAAGAGTCGCCACCGACTTTTCTTTTATCCAAATGAAGGAAAGGGTGAAAAGAACAGGAAAGACCTTTGAGATTATTTTCTTGAGTTCGGGGGGTAGATTATGAAAAGGGAAGGTGGTAGCACCCTTTTCATCCATAGTTATCTATGGGCTCTTAGTTGCTTGCTAGATCACTGCTTTTGTTTGAAAGTGTGCTTTGTGGTTGGTTTTGAAAGTATTTTTGAAAAGCGCCTTCGTTTAGGCGAACTTTGTAATGATTCTCGTCTCTATAAGAATGTATACAAAGTGTTGGATTTTTGAAAACATTTCATGGAAAGTGTTAGTGCATTTGAAAAGGTGTTTGTATTTTAAGATGAGCAAGCAACTAAGAACGTTTCTACCTACTCAAAAGTCTTTTGTTCTTCTCTTCCTCCTTTATATGTTGCTATCTTATCATTGATTGGTAAGAAGCCTTATCTTTGGATGTAAAGGGACGGGCGTGGGTTATCGTATAGTTATGATAGCAATATTGTGAGGTATCTTAGCATTGCTCTTGAGGGACTAAGATCATTTGAAAGGCAACATTCATAGCGTCATCGAGGGACTAAGATCTTGTATTTTTTATTGTTTTTGCTAAGACGTCTCACATGCATAACATGACCATTTTCATAAGGCAACAAGTAGAGTTAACCCTAGGGGTGCATGTGTGAATAGTGTGTTTGATTTGCATGCATTTAGTCTTTGATTAGGGGTTGTCTACTGGTTGTTTTTATCTTGCCATACAAATCGTAATTACTAACATTTATTTGAAAGCGGTAAATTGCAGAAAGTAAATATCCTACATGTTGTACCCCAAAATTTACCCTCTCATTTCTCAAAGGATCATCCTGGACCCTCGGGTTTGCTTCCTTCAAGTTTCAAGCCTTGGATTACAATTTTCCAAGAAAGTCATTCACAAGGGAAAAATGGTCAAAAGCATACTGAAAAGTTAAACTCTGACTTTTTGATCAAAATCAAGTTTCAACAATTATATTTTAACACATGAAATTAATTCATCAAAATCGAAATTCAGAAATTGCTTTGAAAAAATCAAATTTTCTAAACACTTAGAAAATTTTCTAAGTGTTGAAAGAATATGATACTTCAGAACTTCTGGGCCAACCTCTACGCGAGTGCATTCAGAATTTGCAAACATGGTTCAGAATATGATTCTTCAATCAGAACATATAGAAACAACGTTCTTCGGTCAGAACGTGACTCTTCAGCACATGGAGGCTACGTTTCTGGTCTTCTGCAATCAGAACATCACCAAATCCCAAAACCTCGTTTAAGCAACATGCTGCCCTGCTATAGCACAGTCTTGCAATCAGCTGCTGATCTAGTCCACACCTGCACTTTCTTAAAACCCATATTTGCACCAAATTAGCATACAAAAACTGTGATTAAAAAGCAATGGAACAGTATGCCAAAAGGGTTTAAATCCCATTTGTTTTCCCCTCCAAAACCACAACAAACTGACCTAAAAATAAGTTGCTCTGTCACACTTTTAAGGGGCTGGCTTTTGGAAGGAGAGAATTATCAAAGAGAGAAGAGAAAACAGTAAAACATTCGTGAACCTTGAATTCCTAAACAAAACCAAAATCTTTGTTCTTCCCTTTGAATCAAAGAACATATCATTTCCTGTTCCATTCCAGAACATCTGAAGCAGCAACTCAAGTTCCAAACACACGTTCCAGATTCAAGGTAAGTCTTTCTGACTTTGGATATTTTCATTCAGGACATCATTAAATATGTAAACATAGTATTGATGCTATCCATATCATTGCATGAGTAGAAAAAACTATGGATCAGAACTTCTTAAATAAAGCTAGGCTCAGAATTAGGATTAGAACTTCTATGAACTTTTGTGCTTCTATCTTTCTGATTTGCTGTCGTTAAGAACTGGATAAATTGCAGATGTTCTAGCTAATGTAAGGAATGAGGTGAAATGTAATACAAAATTTCTTGGTTTTATTTCCCACTATTTAGCACGACACAAAACTTCTAAGATTTTCTCACTGTTTAACACAACACAGAACTTCTGATTTTCACTCACTATTTAACACAGCACATAACTTCTAAGATTTTCTCACTGTTTAACACAATATATAACTTCTGATTTTTACTCACTGTTTAACACAACACAAAACTTCTGATTTTCACTCACTGTTTAACACAGCACAAAACTTCTAAGATTTTCTCACTGTTTAATACAACACAGAACTTCTGATTTTTACTCACTGTTTAACACAACACAAAACTTATGATTTTCACTCATTGTTTAACACACACGAAACTTCTAAGATTTTCTCACTGTTTAACACAACACAGAACTTCTGAACCTTTGCTCACTGTCTAAACATGACCCATAACTTCTATTTTTGCCCTCTAACGTTTCTTTCAGGATTCCAATAGCATCAATCCAGAACTTCTGATTTCCTTTGACGTTTCATCCTGAACCATAACGCGCATGCCATCAGAACTTCTGATCCCCTCTATTTTGCTTTCAACAATATGCTGATCCTATTCCTCATTGTTTTTCCTTTTTTATATATTTTTTTTATATAAAAGGACATCAAAAAATGTTTTCTTTTATTAAATAATTATTTTCCTTTTAATTTGTTAGGACCAAAAACCATTTTTCAAAACAAGTCTTTTCCTTTTCGTATAGTGTACAATTCAATATGGTTGTAATAGTTAATTATGATATAAAATTCTTGCAAACCCCCATTTGTAATGTGTACCCCCATCCCTAAATGATGTAATAGCGTAGGACTTTACATTTATGCAATTTACTGCTTTTCAAATATAAATGCTAGTAATTAGGGTGTGTATGGCAAGACATGGAATCAACAAATAGATAACCCAAATCAAGACTAAATGCATGTAAATCAAACACACTTGCACGCTAGCACCTCTAGGGTGATCTCACTTTGTTTCCTATTCAGAAAATAGTCATGTTCCTCGAATATGGGCATTTTAGCAAAGACCCTCGATAAAAGATCGTAGTCCCTCGATGACCCTCAATGTTGCCTTCGGTAAACGATCTAGTCCCTAAACGACATTTCTAAAACGTCCCATAAGTTGCCTTCTATGACTATACAAACGTCCCGTGCCCGTCCCTTCACATCCAACGACGGGGTTTCTTACCAAAACAATGGTAAGATAACACCATCTAAGGAGGAGGAAAAGAACGTTTAAGACCTTTTGAGTAGTTAGGTTACTCCTAGTTGGTCGCTTACTCACAACAAAAACATTTTACACTCACAACTTCACTTTAAAACATTTTTCAAAATACAAAACACTTTGTACGCGTTCTTATAGAGACGAGATCCATTACAAAGACATTCTTTTTCAAAATACTTTCAAAAACCACACCACAAGCACATTTTCAAACAAAAGCAAGTGACCTAGCAAGCAACTAAGAGACCGTAGATAACTACGGATGAAAAGGGTGCTAATACCTTCCCTTTTGATAACCTAACCCTCAAACTCAAGAAAAACTCTCGAAAGGTCTTTCCTGTTCTTTTCAAAATTTCCTTATTAGATAAAAGAAAAATCGGTGGCGACTCTTGCTAACCGCAACAATTGCGATAAAACACAAAACACCCTAGTCAGTTCTCCCACCGTGTTACACTATGCTATTACAATCACTTGGGGATGGGGTGTACAAATTTACTAATGAGGATTGCAAGAAATTAAAGTCTTAATTATCTATTACAACCATATTGAAATAATGTACAAGAATTGAAATGTAAAATATATTGGTTTTGTTTTTTTGGTTAAGAGAATAAAATAAATTTGCTTAAGAAAATATTTTTAGTCTTTTTGTTTTAAAAGAAATAAAGCAAAGTGTATGAATATAAAGTATTTTTGGTGTTTTTTATTAATGAAAATAAAAGTGATGATAAAAAATAATAAGAGGAAAAGAATCAGAGTCAGCGTGTTGCTGAAAGGACAGAAATAAGGAGCAGAAGTTCTGACTCTGATGCGCTGCAAATCAGAAAGAAAATGTTAGCATAAATGGGGAAGGCCAGAAGTTCTGGATCTGGGTGCACTAAAGTTCTGAGGTTGCTGGGGACAAAGGAAGGCCCTGAAGTTATGATGAAACTGGGAACCTAGAAGTTCTAATGTTACTGGAAGGTCATAAGTTCTGGTTGTTGAAGGAGCCTAGAAGTTCTAATGTTATTGGAAGGTCAGAAGTTCTGGTTGCTGAGCGAGTCCGTAAGTTCTAATGTAACTGGAAACTTAGAAGTTCTAGTGTCACTGGCAAGCTAGAAGTTCTGGTAATGGGTAGGTGAGGTGTCACTGCTGCTGGATGGGAATATCTGGAAGTTCTGGTCCAGGGTCACTATTTTGACAAACGACTAAAGGGGGTTTACCTAGAAGTTCTAGTCCAAGAATAAATTTGGCAAATAATGGAAAAATGTCAAGAAATAAACATAAAAAGGTGTTTCTGGGGCTAGAAATCAGGACCCTTAACACTAATGTCTTATGCGCACGCTCTCTACCACTGGGGTGGCTATACATCTGATATTAGAAGCAAAAACATAAACATATATTATAAAGTAAATTCTGATGATGAACTTCATCTTCTTCTTCGTGCCAACCAGAGTATCTGCAACTTAGTCATTTCTCAACAAAAATGGAAAATGCAAACATAGCAGTTATGGCAGAATTCATCATGGTTTCAGAAATACAAAGCATCAAAACTGTAAACCAGAAGCAAGCATGAATTTTGCTAATTCTAATTCTGAAAACTAATTTCCTCAAGAAGTTCTGATCTGAAATTCTCTCTACTTAGGCCACATAAATTAAATCTATAAATATGTACAGAATCAGAGCCACGATATCTACATTTATTCTTTGAAAATGCAAGCCTAACAATGCCTAAGTAATGAGACAAAAATCAGAAGAAACTTACCTTGTAGCTGGAAATTATTTTGTGAATTAAAGCCTGGTTCAGATTGCTATGATGTTCTGTTCAGCTTCCTCAAGTTCTCAGAAAGCTAAAACAACTCTTAACTTGAGATGTGAACAGTGAGAAAGTTATGGAGAAGTCAAGGTGCAAAGTTTTGGTTCTTGGAATAGAGAATGGTGAAAACTGTTTTACAGTTATAAAACAGAATTTGGGAAAGCTTCTAGGTGTATACTAGAAACTGTATGGATGATTTGGTCAAGAAACACATAAGAAAAATTAGAGTTTGAATGCAAAAATCAGAAACTAGTAGGTTTCGTGTTTATGTTTGCAGTTCTAGGTTCTTGGGAAATTTCAACAAGGTTTTAAGGCTTTTTCTCAAATCTTCGACCCTTTAACAGTTGCAAATGAAGTTTAATTTATAGGCAAAGGATTTAGAAGCTTGGCGAAGTCAAGAGTACAACCATCATGTGTTATGGATAGTTGACTTGTTTTTGAAGCAAGTTTAGACAAGTATGGTTCAAGGAACAAATAGAGTGGTTAGCAGCTTTAGCCGAGCCTAATCTGATTTTGTAGGCATGATTTATGGAGAAGTACATTCAGAAGCAAAATTAAAGCATGGGCCCAACATAAACTTTGTACAAAAGTTTACTTTCCAAGGACAACAATGGTACTTCTACGCTACACGTGGGAAAATCCTTTGGATAAAGACTCAAAAGTGGGTGTGAGCATTAAATGATGATGATATTTAACAAACCAGAAAACCTGTAACATGAGATTATGCATCATAGCTTGAAGCTGGATCAGAAGTTAAGCATGAACGTAACTTAAATTAAGAACAAATGTCCAACATATGATCTTTAAATCTCTCTGTTCCAACATGATCTGAAGGAGTTCTCAGACTTTTCATAAAGCTTGTAACATGATTTTTAGACCCTCTTTGAATTACTTGTGCAAACTCTGATTGAACCTACGTGAAAAATGACCCAGAAGTTCTAACCAAATTCTGTCTTAGAAATGCCCAGAATTTACTGAGTGCTTTAGTTTCATGGACGTGTCTTCAAAGATTTATAACTTGAAAACCCAGCATTTCTAGGAGAAGTTCTGTTCTACAATGTTTTAGATCTTGTGTTAGAAGTTCTTCCTGAATCAACTTGCATTATGATGGAAATTTGGCCAAAAGTTCTGAACTTATCATACTTTCTCAACACTTAGAAAAATTTCTAAGTGTTTAGAACTTTGACTTTTCCAAAGCAAATTTGACTTTTGATTTTCTTAATGAAACAAACTTCATATTCTAACATGTCTTGATGAAATATGATTCTTGAAACTTGATTTTGATCCAAAAGTCAAAGTTTGACTTTTCAATGTGCATTTTGACCATTTTTCCCTTGTGCCAATTCTAAACTTGAATTGATGTATTAATGCTGCAAACTTGAGTCATGGAAAATCTTGTGGAAAATTCTTGAGAAATGGGAGGGTAAATTTTGGGGTACAACAACTATGTTGAGGTGTTCGCTTGGTCATACGAAGATATGACAGGGCTTGATACTGATATTGTGGTTCATCGTCTGCCAATGAAAGAAGGTTGTCCTTCGATCAAGCAAAAGGTTCATCGCATGCGGCCAGACATGTCTGAAAAGTTCAAGGCTGAGGAAATGAAATAGTTCAATGCAGGTTTCATGGTAGTGTCGTCGTATCCCCAATGGGTTACAAATGTTGTTCTAGTGCCGAAGAAATACGGAAAGGTCCGTATGTGTGTAGACTATAGAGATTTAAATAGGGAAAGCCCCAAAGATGATTTCTCACTACCACATATTGATGTCTTAGTTGATAACACTGCTCAACATAAGGTTTTCTCCTTCATGGACGGTTTCTCCGGGTACAACCAGATCAAAATGGCGCCTGAAGATACAGAGAAAACCACTTTTGTCACACAGTGGGGTACCTTCTGTTATAAGGTTATGCCTTTTGGACTGAAGAATGCAGGCGCAACTTATCAACGGTCTATGGTAGCTCTATTTCATGACATGATCCATCATGAGATAGAAGTTTATGTTGATGACATGATTGCAAGATCACAGACTGAGGAAGAACACCTAGATCATTTACACAAGCTATTTGAAAGGTTGAAGAAATATAAACTGAGGTTAAATCCCAGCAAATACACCTTTGTGGTGAGGTCTGGAAAACTCCTAGGCTTCATCATCAGTGGAAAAGGTATTGAGGTCAATCTTGCAGAAGTCAAAGCCATACAAGAAATACCAGCTCCATGCACTGAGAAGCAGGTCAGAGGTTTCTTAGGCCGACTCAAATACATTTCACGATTCATCTCTCACTTAACTGCTACTTGTGAGCCAATCTTTAAGTTGCTGAAGAAAGATCAAGTAGTTAGATGGAATGGCGACTGCCAAACAGCTTTTGACAAAATCAAGGAGTATTTACAAGAACCTCAAATCCTAATGCCTCCAGTTGAAGGAAGACCTATGATTATGTACTTGAATGTATTAGAGAATTCAATGGGGTGTGTGTTGGGCCAACATGACGAGTCTGGTCTAAAAGAGCATGCAATATACTATCTTAGCAAAAAATTTACCGACTGTGAAACAAGATATTCACTGCTCGAGAAAACTTGATGCGCTTTCGTATGGGCTGCTCGCCGACTAAGACAGTATATGTTGACTCATACTACTCTCTTGATCTCTAAGATGGATCCCATCAAATACATCTTTGAGAAGCCAACTCTCTCCAGACGAATAGCCCGATGGCAAATGATCTTGATTGAATATGACATCCAATACACTACACAAAAAGCAATCAAAGGAAGCATACTGGCAGATCATTTGGCCCATCAAGTTGTGGATGACTACCAATCCATGAACTTTGAATTTCCGAATGAGAATATCATATTGATAATCGACTGTGCAAAGCCTGGACCGTATGAAGGACCTAAACAAGGATCCCGATGGACTAAGGTTTTTGATGGAGCTTACAATGTATTGGGTAATGGAATTGGAGCTGTGATCATTTCTCCTGAAGGTTGCCATACACCTTTCACTGCCAGACTTTACTTCGACTGTACCAACAACATGGCCGAGTATGAAGCATGTATTTTGGGTCTAAAGGCTGCTATTGATCTAAGAGTCAAATTCTTAAGCATGTAAGGAGACTCAGCTCTAGTAATCAGTCAAGTTAAAGGAGAGTGGGATACCAAACATCCAAATCTGATCACTTACAGAGAACTTGTGTTAACCCTGATCCCATACTTTGAGAAGATCACCTTTGAACACATCCCAAGGGAAGAAAATCAGTTGGCGGATGCCTTAGCAACCATGTCGTCTATGTTCAAGGTAAATTGGGACAACGAAGCTCCCAAAATTACTATAGAGAGATTCGATGAACTGACACATTGTTATGAGATTGACATTGATGAGGAGAAGCATTGGTTTCACGAGGTGAAAAGATATCTCGAAGTTCAAGAATATTCTGAGGGAGCTTCAATCAACAACAAGAAATTCCTGCGGAGGTTTTCAGCCAAGTTCTTCCTAAGCAATGGGATTTTATACAAACGCAACCACAATTCAACTCTGCTCTGTTGTGTAGACAAGAAGGAAGCAGAGAAGATTATGGAGGATATGCATGAGGGTATATTTGGAACTCATTCCAGTGGATACACTATGTCCAAGAAGATTCTGAGGGCTGGTTACTATTGGTAGACTATGGAAATTGATTATCACCACAACTCGAGGACTTGCCATAAGTGTCAGATCAATGCTGATACGGTTCATGTGCCTCCAATACCTATAAATGTCATGATTTATCCTTGGCCGTTCGCGATGTGGGGAATTGACATGATCGGGGAAATCAAGCCCACTGCCTCTAATAGACATCATTTAATCCTCGTCGCCATTGATTACTTCACCAAATGGGTCGAAGCTGCTTCATTTTCCTCAGTTACCAAGAATGTTGTAGCCCGTTTTATCAAGTATAACCTCATCTATTGATACAGCATCCCTGAAAGGATCATCACTAACAACGGTACCAACCTCAACAATTCCATGATAACTGAACTCTGCATGCAGTTCAAGATTAAGCATCACAACTCTTCTGCATACAGACCTCAGATGAATGGCACAGTGGAAGCTGCCAACAAGAACATAAAGAAGATTGTGCAAAAGATGGTGGTGACATATAAAGACTGGCATGAGATGCTACCATTTTCTATTCATGGCTATCGTACTTTGGCATGAACATCAACTGGGGAAACCCCATTCTCTTTAGTCTATGGCATGTAAGTTGTCCTGCCTATCGAAGTTCAAATCCCTTCTCTAAGGGTCATGAAAGAAGTAGACTTAGGCGAAGATGAATGGGTTCAGACTAGATTGGATCAGTTGAGTTTGATTGATGAAAAGAGATTGGTAGTTATCTGTCATGGTCAAATGTATCAAAAACGTATGATCAAGGCATTAACCAAGAAGATCAAACATCGAGTATACCAGGCTGGCGAATTGGTAATAAAGCGCATCATTTTACCACAAGGTGATCCCAGGGGCAAATGGACTCCAACTTACGAAGGGGAGTTTGTTGTCAAGAAAGTATTCTCTGGCAGTGCTATGATTCTAACCACTATGGACGGTGAAGATTTCCTACACCCTGTGAATGCAGGCATAGTAAAAAAATACCATGCATAAAGAATGACCCGCTAGGTTGACATACCTATGAAAAAATAAGGGCATCCTGGCGAACCAAAAGGGTTCGGGCAAAAATTAGGGATATATACAAAAGATTGTACACCCGGAAAGTCGAAAACATGCAAGGGCTGCTTGGGCAAAAAAAGGTATCCTAGTGGACTGAAAACCCGAAAGGGAGGTCTAGGCAAAAGTTAAGGATTAAAAGCGTATGACTATGTCGCGTTGGATCACTACAACTAACTTTATTACTAAGGTCAAAAGTTCTAATGGTACAAGATCAGTTCAATCAACTTCTTCTAACAGTAAAGGATGAGATGTTCGAAGACATAGGGGAAATAACAGAGTTGGAACCCGATAAGATCACTTCCACATGGATATATATATATATATATATATATATATATATATATATATATATATATATATATATATATATATATATATATATATATATATATATATATATATATATATATATATTTGTTTTCACTTTGTATTCTTTTCATTTCACGACGACTTCCTCTTACTAGGATTTCCGTCTCTTTGTACAAAAACTTATGTTTATAGGCAAATTATTAATACAAATATACTTTGACGTGCAAACTTTTTATTTTTTCCGTTTTGATTGCAAAAACGTCCAATGAGTAAAATTGAATGAACATATGCATATGAACATGATTAACTGTTAACAAATATACGCCTAAGAATAAGAATAAGTACTTACTCAAAGAGCCAGGATGACACTTATGCTATCCATAAATCCCCATATAATCCTTTTCATAAGGAGATCCCCAGTAAATTCTCCAGAGCCACCTCTATGAGATTATTCCCCACAGAGTAAATTCATATATTCTCCACAATTTCCTTTCGAAGTTCCAATCAGCATATCTCCTAGAAATTCTCTTCCCCAGCCGAGTTTGGTCTTCCAAAACCGAAGGAGAAACCTTGCAAAGTTCTTCCCCAGAAGAATTTGTTTCCCCAGTGAAATCTCCAGAATATCTTCCTCAATAGGGTTTATTTCCCCAACAGAATACAATCTCCCTAGCTTGAGTCTATTCCTTAGATTACTACACATCACTGACAAAACTCCTCTTCTCCAGTAGAATTGCCACTATCCCTAGAGAGTTGGTGTAAAAACCTAGAATCTGACCAGAATACCAGTTAACTTTACTCACCCCAGACAAATCAGAATTTTAATCATCTCTTTTATCCCCAATCAATGTATATGAAAATTAAATTACCCAGTAGAGCAATGGACAACCAAGGTTCTTGAACTCTACTTCCCAAGCAGAAATCAACATCCTCTGCAGAGTTTCCTCAAACAACAAACAAGAATCCTCAACGAAAGTATTCTGGATAAATTCAAAGATATACATACTCTACATCCATAACGATAGTCAGGGTATTGTTTTCCCAGATAGAGATACATTTCAACCACATTCATACATCATGACATATGCATACAAAACATATAGCATAATCTCATTTATTTTGAGAGCATCAATAAGAAATGCATTTCATATATCATGTCATTGCATACAACTAACTCTTTACCTCAAGATGAAAGATCAATCAACAGATGAATATCATCAACCATCTACATAATCTGACAAATTTCTCCAGATAATCAAATCTGACAAGTATTTCCATCAAAGACTTTCTCGATGGGGTCTTTCTGAAGAATATCTCTCCGAGACAAAGTCAAGCTTGGATTCCTTGTGGTATTTATTGAAGTAGTAGTCGTCATAGATTCCTTCATTACCTGTTGAAGTAGTAGTCATCATAGATTCCTTCACCACCTGTTGAGGTAGTAGTCGTCATAGATTCCTTCATTACCTGTTGAAGTAGTAGTCGTCATAGATTCCTTCATTACTCATTGAAGTAGTAGTCGTCATAGATTCCTTCATTACCTGTTGAAGTAGTTATCGTCATATATTCCTTCATCACCTGTTGAGGTAGTAGTGATCATAGATTCCTTCATTACATGTTGAAGTAGTAATCGTCATAGATTCCTTCATTAATCGTTGAAGTAGTAGTCGTCATAGATTCCTTCATTACCCGTTGAAGTAGTAGTCATCATAGATTCCTTCATTACTCATTGAAGTAGTAGTTGTCATAGATTACTTCATTACCTATTGAAGTAGTAGTCGTCATAGTTTCCTTCATTACATGTTGAAGTAGTAGT
Source organism: Vicia faba (assembly GCA_948472305.1). Taxonomy (NCBI): domain Eukaryota; kingdom Viridiplantae; phylum Streptophyta; class Magnoliopsida; order Fabales; family Fabaceae; genus Vicia; species Vicia faba. Next base: position 745,346,125 of record OX451739.1, read on the forward strand.
CGTCATAGATTCTTTCATCACCAATTGAAGTAGTAGTCGTCATAGATTCCTTCATTACCTGTTGAAGTAGTAGTCGTCATAGATTCCTTGATTACCTGTTGAAGTAATAGTTGTCATAGATTCCTTCATTACCCGTTGAAGTAGTAGTCATCATAGATTCCTTCATTACCCATTGAAGTAGTCGTCGTCATAGATACATTCGTTACCCGTTGAAGTAGTAGTCGTCATAGATTCCTTCATTACCTGTTGAATTAGTAGTCATCATAGATTCCTTCATTACCTGTTGAGGTAGTAGTCGTCCTAGATTCCTTCATCACCTGTTGAGGTAGTAGTCGTCATAGATTCCTTCATTACCTGCTGAAGTAGTAGTCGTCATAGATTCCTCTATCGAAGTAGTAGTCGCGTGTAGACTCTTTTCCGGATACATCTCTTGAAGATCAAGCCAAGCATCAAACTTACCAAAAGTCATTATGGATGGCATCTATAAGATCGTCTCTAACGATTCTCTGTTACCTTTGGATGGCATCTATAAGCCCATCTTTGACAACTCTTCATTACCTCTCCAAATGGCATCTTTAAGCCCATATCCGACACAATCAACCAACAGCGTTACCTTGTGCACCAACGAGTGAAAATTTCTAGGCACTTTAGTGTTCAATCATCTTCCACCTTCAAGTTACGAATGGCAAACATACCAATCTAACTCTTCAAGTTTAATAAGATTGAACAGGGGCAGCTGTTGTACCCCAAACTTTTCCCTCTCTTTTCTCAAGATATTTCTCACCAAAGATCTCAAATGCTCAAGGGTTCTTAAGAGTTTGATCAGATAAGCTCACCACCAAAGCACTGAGCCTCCAAATTAGGGTTTTTTGACTGAGAATAACTAATCATTGATACATGACCTGACAACTTGAAGCATAGTCTCAAGGACTCAAACACAACATGTTGACCTAATTTCATGGCTCGAATCATTTCTCAGAATCAAAGGTTTGATAGTTGAAATTTGGATCAACTGAAGAAAAGTCAACCGATACACAAAAAAGTCAAACTTTGACTTTTTTTGTCAACATTACATTCCAAAGATCAAAATTCATCAAGACATTCAAAAATATCAAACTTGATCATCAAGAATCAAGAAAATCAAGAAAGTCAAGAAAGTCAACAAAAAGTCAAGATTTCCAAGACTTAGGAAAATTCTAAGTGTTTTTAACCTTAATAATTTCATTACTTCATGACATTTTTTCACCAAGATGCAAGATGATTAAAAGGAAACTTTCAACATGAAAGTTGTAGATCTTGATGAATTCTACAACTTTATATTAGAGGGTTGATCTCCAAAAAAGTCTTAGATTTTGTAAGTGTTTGTTGGCAGCAATTTTTGTAAAACAATGACTTGTTAATGTTTTGCTAAATGTCTTAACATTTGGAGCAAAACTATTTTGAATGATGTCAAAGCGGATGTCTTGACATCTGCCTACTGAACTGATCTCAGCTCAAAATCAGTTAAGTCTTTTGTTCCTGATTTCCAGCACTTTATAATTCAGGATTTGTGATCGTAGGCTGCGAAAAATATGGAGGAATATTTTTCAAATTGCATAATTTTATCTTGGCCTGTTTTTATGGAAATATTCAAAAGATTTTAATATTTGTTTTTAATCCCAAGCCCAAATCTTCGCATATATAAGGACTTGCTTCCTTATGCAAAGACAAGCAACTTTTGAAGAAGAATACTTTCTTTCTGATTAGTATTCTAGGCTTTTTACTTGTAATACACTCTAAGTATTAGTTTAAATACTTGAGTTGTTATTTGGATTGTTAATTGTGTATCATTCATAAGCTTTTAAGCATTGAATGATTGAAGTGTTTCAAACTTATTAATTTTTTTAAGTTATTCACTATAAGTGATTAGAGGGATTTGAGGATAGCCTCATACCTAGGTGAGTCTTAGGTAGAAGTTTAGCTTGGGTAATGATTAAGTGATTAGATTGTAAACTGGTTGTTTATCGAGGGTCTATGAATTGATACTATTTAGTGAACTTGTCCCTGGCTTAGTATCCCCCAGAGTAGGTGTTGTTGTACATTGAACTGGGTGAACAATCTCTTGTGTTTTTATTGATTTTGATTTTACTGCACCTTACTTGCAAACAGATATTTGTGTCGTGACATCTCATTCGACATCACATATCTGATACCAGAATTTCAATTGGTACCAGAGCAGGCGTCCTGCTCTTTATTTGGGTGAGATCCAGGGAAGATACTTTCTCGTACTATGGACAAGGAAGGAGGATTTGTGAATAGACCACCCATTCTGGATGAAAGCAATTATGACTACTGGAAACCATGTATGGTTTCTTTTTTAAAGTCCTTAGACAACAGGGCCTGGAAAGCTGTTTTAAGAGGATGGAAATACCCTGTCAAATTGGGAGATAATGGAGAACCTACTTCTGAATTAAAACCTGAAGAATATTGGTCTAAGGAAGAAGATGAAATTTCTCTTGGAAATTATAAAGTCTTGAATTCTATATTCAATGGAATTGACAAGAATATTTTCACACTGGTGAATACATGTGAAGTTGCTAAGGATGCATGGGGAATTCTTCAATCTACTCATGAAGGCACATTCAAAGTTAAGATGTCAAGACTTCAGCTGCTCACCACAAAATTTGAGAATTTGAGGATGAAAGATGATGATAGTATAAATGACTTCCATATGAACATCCTTGAAATTGCTAATGCCTCCAGTGCTTTAGGAGAGAAAGTTATTGAAGACAAATTGGTGAGAAAGATGCCCAGGTCTCTTCCCAAGAGATTTAATATGAAAGTAACTGCTATAGAATAAGCCCAAGACATTGACAAAATGAAAGTGGATGAACTTGTTGGATCCCTTCTAACATTTGAATTAAGCATAAATGAAAGATCTGAGAAGAAAAACAAAAGTATAGCCTTTGTATCTAATACTGAAGATGAAGAAGAGGACTGTGATCTGGATACAGAAGGAGGTATATCAAATTCCCTAGCTATGCTTGGAAGACAATTTAATAAAGTGATAAAAATAATAGACAGGAACCAAAGGTCAATGTCAAGAACATTCCATCTGACATCTATAAGTCAAATGAGGTGGGAAGAAAAAGGGATGAAGAAAAATCTTCTCAAGGGAAGGGAATACAATGTCATGAATGTGTAAGTGTAGATCAAAGTCTCTACAGAAGCATGATAGGCAGCCTTCTATGTCTCACAACTAGTAGACCAGACATTGCCTTTGCAGTAGGTGTGTGTGCAAGATATCAAGCTGATCCCAAAGTTAGCCATGCCAACCAGGTGAAGAGGATTCTTAAATATGTAAATGGAACAAGTGATTATGGTATGTTGTACTCTCATGGATCAAATTCTGCCTTAACTGGTTTTTGTGATGCTGATTGGGCAGGAAGTGCTGATGATAGAAATAGTACATCAAGAGGATGCTTCTTTTTGGGAAATAATCTCATATCTTGGTTCAGCAAGAAGCAAAATTATGTGTCTCTATCCACAGCTGAGGATGGGTACGTTACTGCAGGAAGCAATTGTTCTCAATTGGTTTGGATGAAACAAATGTTATCAGAATACAATGTCAAAGAAGATGTCATGACATTATTCTGTGACAATTTAAGTGCCATAAACATATCAAAGAATCCCATTCAACACAGTAGGACCAAGCATATTGACATCCGTCATCACTTCATAAGAAATCTTATTGAAGAAAAGATTGTTTCCTTCGAACATGTAGCCACTGAATTGCAACTGGATGACATCTTCACAAAGGCTTTGGATGCTAATCAATTTGAGAATTTAAGAGGAAAATTAGGGATATGTTTATATTAGGGTTTGTAGCAATTAAAAGTGTGTGGGAATATCATTAAAGTGATATTATGTTATTTGTGTTTTCAACAAATAAATTTTAGAAAACAATCATTACAAGACTGCCTCAAATTGTTTCCCACACGCTACTACATTTATTCTCTCTACTTTCACAAACTCTTCATTCTCCTCAACAGAATAAGAACCCTTGCCATTCCTCATCTCCTTGCTAGAAATTTTTCAAACATGTCTCAACATCACACATCATCTTCCTCAAAATCTGCAAATGAAAATCTTTCTCTTGATAGAGTACTAGATATTACTCCTCTATCAACGATCCCTCCGCTTGAGAAAAAGGTCAAGAAACCAAGATCATCACCGGCTAAGAAATCTAAAGATGACAAAGGTAACTCTTCTACTACTACTGATAGTAGGACTGAATAAGAAATAATCAATGTTGATAGAAGCATCAGAAGGCTTGTGGAAAAGGTTTTAAATGAAGGCTTTGATGTGCCTAGGATATCTACTCCCCTTGCTCGCATGCCTCCTCCTGCTGACAAAGGAAGTAATCCTAAAAATGATGCTGCTGAATCATCCAACAATGATGTTGCTGATAGAAAACTTGAGAAGCTTGCTACCTCTGCCCTAAAAGACGCGGAAGAAGAAAATGTTGATCAAGATGTTGAGGAAAATGTTAAACAAAATGTTGAAGAAAACTCTCCTTCTAAAGAAGATGCTGCTGCCTCCAAGGATGGAGAAGGTCACAATGTTGTGAATGTAGTCAATGTTGAAGAGCCGTCTGACAATAAGCTCATCACTAATATTATACCTGATATTGCTAGAAGGCTAAAGTCCAAGAGAGTGAAAGATGTAAGTATCACACCCCCTCCCAAGACAATCAAGAAGAAAACCATGTATGGACCCCCAAAAGCAGGAAGTAAAGTGGTCCCTCCTTCTAGCAAGAAAAAAGCTAGACATGTTAGCTCTAGTGATGATGATGAGGATGTTGTAAAAAGATCCAAGAGTAAGAAGAAAGTTGTTCTAATTGAAGAGACTGACTCTGAATATGATGTCGAGCAAGATATCCAGGACATCTCTCCTATCAAAAAGTCTGCAAATAAGAAATTTTATGTTAGGGTTCCTGATGCCCCACTTGACAATATCTCCTTTCACTCTGTTGGGAATGCTGAAAAGTGGAAGTATGTGTATCAAAGAAGGATTGCCCTGGAGAGAGAACTAGGAGCTGGTGCCTTGGAATGTAAGGAAATCATGAAGCTGGTCTCCTATGCTAGACTGATGAAAACAGTTACCAGGTTTGCAAATTGCTATGAAACTCTTGTTAAGGAGTTTATTTTTAATATTCCTGTTGACTGTGCTGACCATAAGAGTAAGGAATATAGAAAGGTTTTTGTTAGAGGAAAGTGTGTAGAATTTTCTCCTGCCATTATAAACAAATTTCTAGATAGGTCTGAAGATGTATGTTGTGATCTGGAAGTAACAGACAATCAAGTGTTAGAGCCATTATTGCTAATCAAGTAAGTGAGTGGCCAATGAAAAACAAACTTCTTGTCAGCAAACTGAGTGTGAAATATGCAATTTTACATAGGATTGGAGCTGCAAATTGGGTTCCCACTAATCACACTTCAACCATCTCCATTGGTTTAGGAAAGTTCATTTATGCTATTGGAAACCAAAAACTTTTTGATTACGGGACTTATATGTTTGATCAAACCATCAAACATGTAAGAACTTATGCCATTAAGATGCCAATTTCTTTTCCTTCCCTCCTCTGTGGAATTATCCTAAATCAGCATCCTGGAATCCTAAGTGGAAATGATGTTGTGTGCAAGAGGGAGTCTACCTTGACCCTACATTTTAAGCTCTTTTCAGGAAAACATGTCCCAGACATTGTTTTAACATCTGCTCCTACTGAAAAGACCTCCACTAAGGATGAAATGATCAATTAACTAAGGGAAGCCTGGAAGGAATTAGATGATGTAATCAGAGTGAGCTCAGCTATGAAGCAAATATTTGAAAATATGATCAAGAACCTACAAAAGGATAGCAACCATTATGATGTAGTGAGCTCTGAAGGTGAAGACTTCAGTATGGAAAGAAGTTCTGGTTCAACCAAGTCAATTGGTCCGGATGGCAGTTAGACTATTTGATGTTTCTCTAAACACTTTGTTTCTTTTTTTGGCACTTGCATGCACTTGACATTTGAATTATATGGTATGTACCCTAATACTGATATTATCTTGATTGCATCCTTTCTTTGGCATATTATGACTAAAAAGGGGTAAAGAAAGTGAGTGAGTGACTGAATAACCACTGACCACTGATTGTCCACTGACCATTGATTGATGGTTAATTGAAGGGGAGCTCAATACTTTAGGGGGAACCTCATGTCCTAGAAGATGTTTTGACATCTTCCTGTGCTAACAGCTAACTGCAAACTGAATGTATGTTTTGATTGCCTTGCTTTTTCTGCTGCCCTAATAATGCTCTGATATTTGTGCTAATGCTCTTATAATATGCTTTAACAATGTTTTAGCCAAATTTTTCCAAAGGGGGAGTTTGTAAGTGTTTGTTGGTAGCAATTTTGGTAAAATAATGACTTGTTAATGTTTTGCTAAATGTCTTAACATTTGGAGAAAAAACTATTTTAAATGATCTCAAAGCAGATGTCTTGACATCTGCCTACTGAACTGATCTCAGCCCAAAATCAGTTAAGTCTTTTGTTTCCTGATTTCCAACACTCTATAATTCAGGATTGGAGAAAAACTATTTGGCCTATTTTTATGGAAATATTCAAAAGATTTAAATATTTGTTTTTAAGCCCAAGCCCAAAGCTTTGTATATATAAGGACTTGCTTCCTTATTCAAAGACAAGCAACTTTTGAAGAAGAATACTTTCTTTCTGATTAGAAGTCTAGGCTTTTTATTTGTAATACACTCTAAGTATTAGTTTAAACACTTGAGTTGTTATTTGGGTTGTTAATTGTGTATCATTCATAAGCTTTTAAGCATTGAATGATTGAAGTGTTTCAAATTTATTAATTTTTTTAAGTTCTTCAATGTAAGTGATTGAAGGGATTTGAGGATGGCTTCATACCTAGGTGAGTCTTAGGTAGAAGTTTAGCTTGGGTATTGATTAAGTGATTAGATCATAAACTGGTTGTTTACTGAGGGTCTATGAATTAATACTATTTAGTGAACTTGTCCCTGACTTGGTAGCCCCCAGAGTAGGTATTGTTGTACACTGAACTGGGTGAACAATCTCTTGTGTTTTTACTGCTTTTGATTTTACTGCACCTTACTTGCAAACAAATATTTGTGTCGTGACATCTCATTCGACATCACATATCTGATAACAAAATTTCAGATTTGAATATACAAGCTCATGAATTCATGACATTTTTCATCTAACACTTAGACAAATTTTCATTAGGTTTTTGTCAGGTTTTGTCCCAACTTCTTGGCTAGTTTTCATCAAGTTCCAATTTGATTTAGCCAAAGTGGTCAACATGAAAGTTCTAGACAATGTTTCAAGCTTTCCAAAACATCCAAGAGCATGAATTTATCATACTTGATCTAGGAGATCCAAAGGCATGAAGTTGGGCATCCATTCTTGAATTACAAGTCATTTTGGTGAAGAATACAAAATCAAATCTACATGTTATGTTGCATAATCTTGTTTTACAGGCCTTCTAACTTGCAAATCTCACCATAATTTAATGTTTACACAAACTTTTGAGCTATGGTCCATTTGATCTAAGCATTGACCAAGTGATCTTTCCATTTTTGGCACAAAGTTAACATTGCCATTCTTGCAAAGTAGCTTTAATCACAAAGTCAACTCTTCTTGAGCCTCTAACTTGTTCCTTCTACATACACTCAACACATAAAATCAGACAAGCATGATTAAAGTATCCAACAATTCTATGAAGCAAAGTACAAAGTATTGGAACTATGATCTTCAAGCTTGCTTCATTTGTAATCCAACCTAGCCACAACATGTGATCTTGAAAATATGATCAACCCTTGTCTTAAAACCCCTTGCCTATAAATAGAGAGATCATTTACAAGATAGAAGAGAGGAACAAGCCCTCAAAACTCCTATACTCTCAAAAAACCAAAATTGTCTACAAAAGCTCCAGTTTTGAGCTTTGAAGTCCAAATCTTTGAACCTCTCACACCTTCTAAGTTTTGCCAAAAAAAAACCATCCAAATACTTCATATACATCATATAGAAGTTGTTAAAACACAAGAACAACTTCTGTAACACCATTATCACCATCTTCCAAACTCAAAAACAGTACTTTGCAACTTGACTTGGTTGGAGTGATTCAGCAACTTTCAGCATAAAGGAAGGACTGACATAGCTTCAAGAAGGTCCAAAAAAGCTTAATCAATCACCACTTCGCACCCGGAAACATCCATACGTGTTCTAAATCTTTCACTTCAAGAGGTAAGTTTTCTCAAACTGTGATATCGTTATCCATACATCATTTGATTTCATTTTCAAAAGAATAAGACAGGACAAATCGAGGCAAAAGAGTGCAAATTTTCAGAAATTTCAAAAGAATGCTTTAGGGGCCCTAACACGGGCGGACGTACCACTGGACACGGGTCATGTTAGTGAGAAAACTTAACAAAAATATAGGGTAGGGGATGACACGGGTGCCCGTGTCACACGACATGACCCGTGTCGACTCAACTGATTCAAAAACATGCAAAAATAGGCAGGCAAGGGCTGACACGGGCGCTCGTGTCACACGACACGGCCTGTGTCATTTTAGCTGGACAGAAAAACATGGCCAAATCTAGTAGCAGGTCCTGACACGGGTGCCCATGTCCACTGACACGGCCCGTGTCAGCTCAAGCATCAAATTTCCTAATTTTGAGATTTTTTTAAGTTTATTTTAGACATATTGCATTGCTTGAAGATGACCTAATACCATAAAACCGTTTTCTAAATGAAACATCAAAAACATTTTTCTAAACAATTAGTTTTCTTTTTTTAGTTAACTTAGACCTAGGTCTTTTCTTCAAGTAATTGAAACTACAAAATCTATTCTATAAAAAAAACCCTAAAAAACAATTTCACTTTACATTTTCTTGCATATTTTACTATTTTGCATTGTAAATCATGTAATTGTCAAAGCCTTATAATAGTAATTAGGGTTTATTTTTACTTGTAATCCCCATTTATAATTTGTACCCCCATCCCCCAAAGTATTGTAATAGCGTAGGACCTTTTAATTTTCAATTTATCGCTTTCCATATTATATCTAGTAATTAGGGTTTGTATGGTAAGACTTAAAACCAAAAAACTAGACAACCCTAATTCAAGATAAAATACATGAAAACAAAAACACTTCGCACACTTGTACCTTTAGGGTAACCCACACTTGTTGCCTCGAATAAGACAGTCATGTCCCTCGAATGTGGGATACTTTAGCAAAGACCATTGATTACAAGATCGTAGTCCCTCGATGACCCTTCGATGTTGCCTTTGGTAAATGATCTTAGTCCCTTATGACAAATTTCTAAGGTATCCTACAATGTTGACTTCTATAACTGTACGATGACCAACGCCTGTCCCTTCACATCTAATGATAAGGTTTCTTACTAACTAATGGTAAGATAACACTATCTAGAGGAGGAGGAAAAGAACAAAGACTTTCTTTTGAGTAGGTAGAACACTCGTAGTTGTTTGCTCACAAACATTTCAAAACAAAACATCTTTCAAAACAAATCAACACTTTCATGAAATATTTTCAAAAGTCAACACTTTATATATATTCTTATAGAGATGAGAATCATTACAGAGTTCGCCTAAACAAAGGCACTTTTCAAAAATACTTTCAAACAAACACAAACACATTTCACAAAGCAGTTCCAAAGTGAGGTAGCAACTAAGAGCCTGTAGATAACTACGGATGAAAAGGGTGCTAATACCTTCCCTTTACATAACCTACCCCCCGAACTCAACAAAATTCTCAAAAGGTCTTTCCTGTTCTTTTCACCCTTTCCTTTATTGGATGAAAGAAAAGTCGATGGCGACTCTTGCTATCCGCAACATTTGCAATAAAACGCAAAACATCCAAGTCAGTTCTCCCACCCTATTACACACTTCTACGGAGAAGATCATGAAGTGAACCAAATGTTACATAAAAGGAAATGAGATAAACATTGATAACAAGGATAGAGACGCTAGCGAGCGGTCGTCTGAAAATCCTAATTCGTCGCAGCAACAACATATAAGACATTACACCATGCTTGTTAAGGACACAATGACTTTCAAGTGGAGCGGGAGGCCTATTGATAACTTTACTTCCTTGAACACTCGTTATGAAAAAATATGGTGTGAAGTCCTTCATACCCATATATTCATCCTCTGTTGTCTCCCTAAGCCTGACATTATGGGACTTGAACCCAACATATGGTGTAAATAAGATAAGGTCAAAGGTCACCATACTAAAGACTATTACTAACTAAATAAAGAGATTGAATGACTTATCCAAGAGAGCCACCTAAAGAAAAATGTTTGAGGCGTGTCCCACCAGTCATCGATCATCTATATACTTCAGGGGCAAGATCCCCCCGGAAGCCCTAGATCTAAGAAGGGAAATGAGCCAAGAAGAGGAGAGGTGATAGGTCCATACACGATACCCTTTACACTATCGTATGAGGGTTCTCCAAAGGTGGAGAAACTAACTCTGCTCGCAGGAGACATGCTCGCCTGACCATGGCGGTAGATGTAACGCCCGTTAATTTAATTAATTAATTAATTATATTTAAATTATTCGTTGGAGTTGTGAGATGTTGCTCTATGTTGCTAAGTTGTTATTTAGTTGATTAATTAGTTGGTTAATAATAGTAATACTAGAATAATAGAATAATCATGTTAGGTCTATTTTAATGGTTGGAAGTAGTAATATAGGGGGTGTGTTGTTAAGCCCATTAAGAATAATGATAATGTGAGGTTCTATTTAAACAAAGGAATAGGGTTAATTGAGAATTTGCAGAAAAAATTGGTCGTGAGAAGTGCAGAGGAAGGAATAAGGAGAAGAGTAAAGCAAGGCTCCGATCAAAATGTGTCAAGAAACCTTCAATCCAAGGTAAAGATGGGATTCTGACCTTATAATGGGACTAATGATGAATACTATATAGGGGTTGGTCATGGGTATAATCGTTGTGCGTTGTTCTGGGACTGTTCTTGAAACTTGCTCGTCTTTATGTTATAGTCGTTTAGGAATCTTATGGATGATCGTCTTGTACAATTGATGAATCTGTTAATAGGAGAATACTATAAGGCTAGGATAATGTTTATCACAGACTGGACGAAATCTGTGCAAAAATTAGAAGGCGCACCGTGCCGAGGAGCACAGGTAATTGTGTCGAGCGGAATGAAGCTGCAAGATGTGCCGAGGAGCACATGTGCTAGTGTCGAGCGGCACAAGGCTACAAGGTGCTCCGAGGGGAACAAGTAGTTGTGTCGAGCGACACAAGGCTGCACGATGTGCCGAGAGGTATGGTGTGTGTCGACTGGTATAGATGTATGAAGTGAAGGTATCGAGCGGCATAGCCAGTGTGTCGAGGGGTAAACATCTTTATTATTGTCCCTACTGTTATTCTCGTGCACGTTGGATGGCACATACTCCTTTCTCACCCCGTAACGCTCTTGTGCAGAGTAATTTGTCATTAGAAATCTTAAAGTAATCTATCCCTATATGATTAATGAATTCTAGTAAATATAAGTTAGTAGCAGGAGAGATAATATAATTAATAAGTGTCTAGCAATATATAGTCGAATTACCTGAAGAAATACGCAGGACGTCATAGTATATTTTCGTTGATACAGTGTATTGTATACTTTTCTGTAATTTGAGAATTTGTAGGGGATGATGAATTTTGTTGAGATACCTCTAATTATTGGCAGATATTAAGTTGTAGGCTTATGGCCAATGTTGAATTATGTTGAGTTTTTGTTGAATTACTGTTGTTGTTGTTACTACATTCATATTGTTGTCGCATACATAGCATATCAAGTTGGGAGCTCACGCTCAGTAAGTTGGCCTGGATTGGAAAATATAAAGTTCAAGGCTTATGCCTTGTTGATGCCTCTATTAATTGGCAGATTATTAAGTTAGGAGTTTTTCTCCGTTGGTACCATATGCATGTGCATAAAAACGAGTCGTGTTTCATGTTGCATCCAGATTTGTTGAGTAGATGAATTAATTATGTTAAATGTTGTTAAAGAGATGTGAAGTGGTGATTTTGTATGATTTGATTCTAATATATTATTTATCATGCGTTCTATTATATTGTTCGATATTTCACCCCTTATGTTTGAATGTTACCCCATGTTGGTGTGTAGGTAATCCAGAGTGAAGGTTGTTTACCTTCAGTGGTTCGAGTCAGTGTCGCCGCTCTGATACATAACACTCGGGGGGGATGAACGTTTGTTTCTTTATTGTTGATTTTACTTCCGTTGCTGAATTTTAAGTTATTTTCGTTAAGTAATTGTTGTTTTGAAGTCGATTTTAGTTGGACAAATATATTATGTCATTTGAGTTGAAAATTGTGATTCCGCTGCTTAATTATAAAAGTTGTTTTATTTTCAAAGACTTAGAAGATTGTTATCGGTTCATCCAAATTTTATGTGTTATGTATCTGAACTATAGGCGATTGAATGTCATTATTTCCAAGTTGAAAGTGTAGCATTCCATTTGTTTGTTGGAAATTTTGTAACTTTGGTTTTATATAATTTGTTGGGTAGAAATGGGGTGTTACATTAGTGGTATCAGAGCAGGTCGGCCCGTCCGACCAAGTTGTCGAGTCGTAGTTTTGTCTAACAATCGAGTATTGTTAACTTGAGTTCTAACTGTTGTTTATGTTGTAGAAATAAGTTGAGATGGATGGAAGGAATGGCGTTGCACTTGTTGCTGCTTTGGAAGTAATGGTGCATGCTATGGAGAATCAGTCGAACACTGACGTGAATGCTGGATCTCATAGTTTGGAGACATTCTAGAGGGAGAATCCGCCTACCTTCAAGGGTAAGTATGATCCTGGTGGAGCATTGGGTTGGTTGAAAGAGATGAGAGAATCTTCCATGTGATGGACTATACTCCAGCATAGAAGGTTTGTTATGGTACTCATATGCTAGCAGTTGAGGCTGATGACCGGTGGCTAGAGACTTGTCAGAAATTGGAGGCTGCAGGTGAAAATATCACTTGGGTTGTGTTCCGTAGGGAATTTCTGAGGAAGTATTTCCCTAAAGACGTTCGTGGTAAGAAGTAAATTGAGTTTCTTGAGCTCAAGCGAGGGAGTATGTAGGTAACTGAATATGCTGCAAGGTTTGTTAAGTTAACTAAGTTTTACACGCACTACAGCGAGGCAAATGCTGAGTTTTCAAAGTGAATCAAGTTTGAGAACGGGTTGAACCCATAGATCAAAAAGGAAGTTAGATATCAAAAGATTTGTGTCTTTGCTAATTTGATTGATAGTTGCAGGATCTATGAAGAAGATGATAATGCTCACTATAAGATTATCAATGATAAGAGGGGTAAGCACCAAAAGAACCATGGTAAGCATTACGATGCCCCAGCTGGTAAAGGTAAACAGAAAGTTGCTCAGGGTCAGAGAACTAGTGGGGGAGATGCTCCTGCTGGTGTGATTTGTTTTAAATGTGGAAAACCTGGTCATAAGAGTAATGTGTGTACTGTTGAGGTGAAGAGGTGTTTCCATTGTGGTAAGACTGTACGTGCTATATCTAAGTGCAAGCATAAAGAGATGATTAGCTTCAATTGTGGTGAATAAGGACACATTTGTAGTCAGTGTTAGAAACCGAAGAAGGCGCAAACCAGTGGTAAAGTGTTCGTGTTGGCTGGGACTCAGACAGGTAATAAGGATAGACTCATCAGAGGTACATGTTTCATTAATAATACTCCTTTAATTACTATTATTGATACCGATGCTACTCATTGCTTTATTTCTGCTGATTGTGTTGAAAGATTGAGTCTTATGTTATATTCTTTGAACAGAGAGATGGTCGTCAATACTCCAGCTAAGGGATCGGTGACTACTTCACTTGTGTGTTTAAAGTGTCCTTTGTCTATCTTCAACAAAGACTTTGCCGTTGATTTAGTTTGTTTACCTTTAATTGGGTTATATGTGATCTTAGGTATGAACTGGTTAGAGTATAACTATGTTCACATTAACTGTTATAACAAGTCTGTGAGGTTTTATACTCCTGAAGTAGAGGAAGTTGGTAGGTTATCTGCTAGACAGTTAAGGCAGTTGATGCAATAAGAGGCTCAGATGCTCTCGTTGATGGCGTTGCTATCCGTCGAGAATCAAGCTATAATTGAGGAATTGCAAGTGGTGCATGAATTTCCTGAAGTTTTCCCTGATGAAATTCCTAATGTACCTCTAGAGAGAGAAGTCAAATTTTCTATTGATCTTGTACCTAGTACCAGACCTGTTTCTATGGCACCATACATGATGTCTGCATCTGAATTTTCAGAATTAAAGAAGCAATTGGAAGAGTTACTTGAAAAGAAATTTGTAAGACCAAGTGTATCACCGTGGGGAGCTCTAGTGTTGCTAGTAAAGAAGAAAGATGGAAGTATGAGACTTTATGTTGATTATAGACAATTGAATAAAGTGACAATTAAGAACAAGTATCTGCGTCCGAGAATAGACGACTTGATGGATCAATTGGTGGGTGCTCGAGTGTTTAGTAAGATTGATTTGAGGTCAGGTTATCATCATATTAAAGTGAAGGATGAAGATATCCAGAAGACGGCTTTCAGAACGTGTTATGGACATTATGATTATTCGGTGATGCCTTTCGGTGTTACTATTGTACCGGGAGTATTCATGGAGTACATGAACTGCATCTTTCATACTTATTTGGATCGATTTGTAGTGGTGTTCATTAATGACATTTTGATTTACTCTAAATCGGAAGAAGAGCATGCATAACACTTAAGAATATTATTGCAAGTTTTGAGAGAGAAGAAGTTGTATGCAAAGCTGTCTAAGTGTGAATTTTGGTTAAAGGAGATTAGTTTTCTTGGTCATGTTATCTCAGGTGATAGCATTGTTGTAGATCCATCTAAAGTATATGATTTATTGCAATGGGAAACTCCAAAGTCATCTACCTAAATTAGAAGCTTTTTGGGATTAGTTGGTTATTATAGAAGGTTTATCAAAGGTTTTTGTAAGTTCGTAATTCCATTGACTAAGTTGACTTGTAAAGGTAGAGCTTTTGTGTGGGATGTTCAGTGTGAAGAAAGTTTTATAGAATTGAAGAAAAGATTGACGTCAGCTCCGATTTTGAAATTACCTAATCCAGGAGAACATTTTATGGTATATTGTGATGCTTCCAAGATGGGTTTAGGAGGTGTGCTTATGCATAATGAAAAGGTAGTTGCTTATGCGTCAAGGCAGTTGAGGACTCATGATAAGAACTATCCTACGCATGATTTAGAGCTTGCTGCAGTTGTTTTTGTGTTGAAGATTTGGAGGCATTATCTTTATGGTTCTAGATTTGAAGTATTTAGCGACCATAAGAGTTTAAAGTATTTATTTGATCAGAGGGAATTGAACATGAGATAACAAAGATGGTTGGAGTTGTTAAAGGATTACGATTTCAGTTTGAATTATCATCCAAGAAAAGTTAATATGGCTAATGGTGTTCCTTTGTGTATTGTTTCGGATAGAGATCTGAGGTTTACTTCAAACTTTTGGAAGAATTTGTAAGAGGTGTTGGGTTCTAAGTTGAGGTTGAGTTTGGCGTATCATCCTCAGATGGATGGTTAAATTGAAAGGACTATTCAGTAGTTAGAAGATTTGTTGAGAGCATCTGTTCTTGAACAGGGAGGTTCGTGGGATACTTATCTTCTGTTAATAGAGTTCACTTATAATAACAGTTACCATTCTAGTATTGGAATGACACCTTTTGAAGAGTTGTATGGTCGGAGATATAGAACTCCTTTATGTTGGCATGAATATGGAGAAAGTGTAGTGCTTGGACCTGAAATTGTTCGAGAAACTACCGAGAAGGTGAAGTTGATTCGAGAAAAGATGAAAGCTTCCCAAAGTATACAGAAGAGTTATCATGACAAACGAAGGAAAGATTTGGAATTTCAAGCATGTGACCATGTGTTTCTGAGAGTTACACATGTGACTGGTGTTGGGAGAGCATTGAAGTCTAAGAAGCTCACTTCTCATTTTATTGGTCCGTATCAGATTTTGGACAGAGTTTGAAATGTTGCTTATAGAGTGGCCTTACCGCCTAATCTCTTGAATTTGCATGATGTGTTTTGTAACACCCCTTCTAAATACCCAAATTAAAGGTAAAGATTAAAATCAGAGAAATAAAATTGCACAGAAGGGATGCCACAACACACATCACATTCCAAAGTTTTTAAGGAAAAACAGACAGGGTATGTTTGAAAGTATAAGCATTCCAACACAAAACAAACATACTATAAATATTTACTTCATTCTCTCGTGCAAACGCAACGGAGTTTCATAATTTCACATCATCTCCATTTATGGAGGAATCAAAACATAATTCAAGGCATCAAGCCATCATAATTCACATAAGCATATGTTATCAAGTCTCACATATACAAAACATCATATACACGAATAAGGATTATATACATCATAATCCAAATACAAAATAATCGAGTTCGACACTAATAAATTCCCCCCCCCCCCCATGTGTTACTACCAGAGCATCGACTCGACTCTAATCAAATAAAACAGATTGCAATCCAATGCATCCGTTAGCTAGCGCCTCGCGCTACCGTCCTCGGTACCTGCACAATGCCATCAAAAGCATTGGCCAACAAAAGGGTAAGAATTCCAACAATCATATAACATATAATTTTAAGTAAATGAAATGGAAATAATTAAAGCAATACATAATGATCATGTTCATTTTATCACTTGTAATATCCTTACTCAAGGAATCCATTTCTTACACATTAACCATGTAAACCGATTATCCGAATACTCACATCCTTGGCACATAACCATAATTCAAACAACAACAATATTGGCACATAATCAAACACATCAACACACATGCATAACATGCACAAATATATATGTGACTCACAACACGACTCAACGTATGCGAATGCGGTACCGACTCGTGGACCCAAAGTTCCACCACCTATGTTTCCCTTCCGGATCAAGGTCACTGCGTCTTTTCCCATAATAGGGTCACCGTCTAGATATTGTGGACCCAAAGTTCCACCACCTATGTTTCCCTTCCGGATCAAGATCACTATGTCTTTTCCCACAATAGGGTCACCGTCTAGATATTGTGGACCCAAAGTTCCACCGTCTCTGTTTCAAGACCACCATGCCATGCAATGTACAATATAACCAATGCATGCAATTAAGACTCACAATGATCTTAACATACACATGCCATCAAATCCAACCAATGGAACATCAACTATTGTACATGCATGCATACATATAATTTATCAATCTCAACGTCAAGTAAAATGTATACAAACAAGATTACTTACTCAACCAAAACATAAACCATCAACTATCAACAATTCCAAATCGGAAAGTATATTTCAACATAAAGTCATTATCAATGAACCGGCATTATTCTCAATGTTTCTCATCGCGATCGAGTCACCGGAATGTAACTCGAACGGTTAGATTCGGGATTAAACTCAACTTATTTCATTCGCACTAAAATCGGGTCGATTCTTAAAAGTCGAAATTTCGCAAGACGAACTTCACTATGCCAAGCTACACGTCGGATTACACTAGCACGTCAATTTTCTTTGGATTCGGAGCAACTTGCTCCGTCGACGAATCTACCGAAATCGGAACACAAACGGGTTCTAAAGGAAGCGCGAAAATTAGAATTTTGGAGGCTACAGACGCATCAACACAGGCACCCGTGTGCTGCAACACGGCCCGTGTTGGGAGGCCACCAGAACGAGCCAAGAAAATGCCAAGTCAGAGCAGCAACACGGGCACCCGTGTGCTGCAACACGGCCCGTGTTGTGAAGCCTGTGTGAAAATCTCATTCTTTTGAGTTTTTCTCATTCAACTACCATGGTTTTCTTTCCCATTTCAATACTCTTAATTTCTACAAGTTAGCACCTAATACACCCACAAACCATACTCCTAATCCAACTTTTCTAAACCATTCTAAC
This sequence comes from Vicia faba, assembly GCA_948472305.1. Classification (NCBI taxonomy): domain Eukaryota; kingdom Viridiplantae; phylum Streptophyta; class Magnoliopsida; order Fabales; family Fabaceae; genus Vicia; species Vicia faba. Next base: position 745,364,172 of record OX451739.1, read on the forward strand.
AATCAACCAACAAAACCCTAAAAAATCAACTATCAATTTTACCCCTAAATCCAAAATGTATCATACAAAACCTAACAATATGAGATGGAGAATCAAACCCCTTACCTTGGTGTGGGTTTTCTTGAAACAAGATGATGAAGATGTTGCAACTCCACCCTAGCTCCCTTTCTTCTCTTCTCTTCTTTCCTTTCTTGTTTCTCCTCTTTTCTTTTCTTCTTCTCCTACTCTTACTAACTCTCCTTCTCTCTTTTATAAAACTCCCTTCTACTACTGTTTACCTTGGGTTTTGGTAAACAACCGCTGATCCTCCAAATGGTTACTTATTTGGTTACTCGCAGGATCGATCAGATTGATCCTATGGACATAGGTTGATTTTGAAGTTTGATTAAGGTGGATAAGGCTTTAAATAAAAAGGTTTCAAGTAAATTGCATAAAGGAAAGACTTGGTAAAATAAACAAGGCTTTAAGGTAAAGGTTCGACAGGAAATGTAAAGAGAAAAGCAAGTAAAATTCTGGGAAAGTAAATGACTTTAATTGATAAAATTGGTGTTTCACACATACATTTCTCAACAATTCTTTCTCACACGCTGGGTACTCGAATCTAAATGAGTGACTTTGTATATAATTGTGAACACACGCGAGAAACTACATGTCTACTCCTATTTATACTAAAACATCCCAAGTAACCGTCGGGCAGTTACACTGCTTCGAGATCAATCCACTTGGCACGTTCTCCATGCTCGACGCTCCAGATCCTTGCACGTTTGCACGTAGTAACTGCTGGAAACCGTTTTCCCTCCAAAGCTTTGAATTTCAAACTGCTCCACTCTGGACCATCGAACACTTTCATCAAGAGATGTCTTCGACGAGAAACTCCTTCGACGTCGAAGGCAATCAGCCTTCTTCCTTGGAAGAAATCTTCTAAGTATTTTGCCATCTTTCGACAGGCACTTCGACAGACTTAGCCAGTCGAAAGCGTCTTTCAGCTTTTAATGGCTGACATAGATCAAAACAAAGGTGTCGAATTTAGGAGCCAACAAATTGCCCCCCAAGAATGCCTTATTTCGACTCTGAAAGAAAAAGGCATTCTTTGAAAACGCCATTCGACACCTGTCTTTCCACGCTTAGTCACAAGTTAACTTGTGCACTTTTTTGTTGCTTTTTACCAACTATTGGCAATCCCAAGAAACCATCATTGATTTGATCCTAGGACGTCACTTTCAGTACGGCGTGCAGTACCAAACGTCATTTCAGAATTTGTCATTATGACAAATCCCAAAAACGAGGACGCACGCTGCGTCCCTCTGTTTCTGCAGAAACGGCCAAAACAACAGGAGGCTGCCACGCGTCCCACTAACTCCTGCAGCATTAAATGGCATTTAATGTCCTCGTTATTGGGGATTTTTCCCACTACTATAAATAGCAGTGAATATCCCATTGTGGGACTTTTTACGCCAACTAGTCTTCAAACTTCCTTGTTTCCACATAAGTTTGCTATCTTTGCAGAAAACTCTTCCTCTTTCACTTCATCTTCAAACTCAACAATGGCCTCTGCTTCTACTGCTCCCAGTGCTAGCGCACCAACTGAACATGTTAAACCCAAGGTCTTCGTCACTGCTCCGGTAGTAAACTCTACAGGCAAACAAAGGGTTCCTGAACCTTCTGATATCTCCGTTCGCGATGCTTACTCGCGCCACTTGATGATCCCGGTTGGATACTCCAACCAGATCTTCGCAATGTCTGGCCCCATGAATCCAAGCATCTCTGAAGCTCTGAAGATCAAGAGCTATTTCCCAATCGTCAAGACACTCAAGCCAGTAGCCTGCGCCAAGAAAGACGCAGAAGACAACGAAGACCCTACTCGTGAAAAAATCGACCTCCGCTTCTTCAACAGAGGGGTTAGAGTCTTCAGGTCTTGCCCTAATCTGACCTCCGATTATGTTGCTTGGCTAACCAAGTTGGAGAAGCACCAGACCTCGATCTGGAAGGATATGGGAATCTTCGACCTAGTGATGCTGTCGAAGACGGGTTTGAACTACTCCCCAGAGATGCTGATAGCTTCACTGTTGTTCTGGGACTACTCTCATTTTACCTTTCATCTTCCATGTGGGATGCTAACCCCCACACTCTTCGACGTGGCCGCTATTACTGGCCTTCGACCAACCGGAGATTACTTCGATCCGGAGGAGATGTCGGAGGACCAAATTGGCTTCTCTGAGACCAAGCCAACATACACCACTTTTATCAACCATTATCACGACAGGTCGACAGACGCGGTGTCGGATGTCGAACACATAGCGTTTCTAGCCTTATGGCTAACTCGCTTTGTGTTTTGCTCGAAGTCTCTACAGGTGACCAAAAAGATGGTCACTCTTGCTACCCAACTGCATCACCGCCAAAACATCTGTTTGGCAGAACTGATTCTGGCCAGTCTTTATGACTCGATCAGCAATGGGGCCACTCTTCTGAAACATATCGAGGATAGGGCCAGTTTGCTACTCGCTGGGCCTTTCTGGCTACTTCAACTGTGGCTCAATGCCACTTTTGAATCTTTCTTACCCAAGAGGATTCAGATAAATGAACAAGCTCCAGCGATAGCGAATAGACGCATCGAAGGAATCAGGCTGGCTCTGCTGACACCAACGGACGATGGACTAGAGTTTCAACAAACATTCACTAACTTCGTTCTGATGTTCGCTCGAAGGAAGGAATTTGTTTCAACTATGGCTCCATTTGCTCAACGGAAGGTGGGGCCAGCATGGTTCACAAGGCCACATCCAAAGGAGTCGAGTGGTCCCAATGTCGATGAGCATACAGTACTTTGGGAGGCGTTCCTTACACCCAGGATCATGCCTCTTCGATTTAAGAGTTCTAAGACTCATTTGAGTCTGATTGCCTATCAACCAAATCTGGTATCTCGCCAGTTTGGTATTATCCAAACCCTACCTTCTCCGATTTTTCAAAGAGAGAAGTCAATGTTGTACTTCTGCAACGATTATACAGAAGAAGCTGCCATCAAGCATATCGGAAGATATGCTGGTCGAACAATCCTCTCGCTGTTTAACTACCAGCTTAATTTCCTTTGCTCACCATCCTTCGAGGAGTGGTGGAGAAGCTATTATGCTGAGTACTTCTTCGACAAGAAGGACTTCATGGCTGAGTTGCAGAAGTCTTTTGTCCTTGTGTTGGACAAAGTAAAGAAATGTAAGTTCATGCTCTCACATTACTTTTTGTCTTTCGCTTCGACTGCTAGCCCGTTAACTTTTTCATTTGCTTTCAGTTGTTCGAAAGCCTGTAGCCAAGAAGGCTACAGAAGGTCAACAGGGAGGAGTCCCTTCAACAAAACCTCCACCGCCGGCGAAGACTGTAGCGCCGGCGAAGACCACAGGCAACCAACAGGGGGAAGGCTCTTCGAAGAGGCCTCCTATATCGGTAACCAGACTTTCTTCATTTTTCTTCTGGCTTTCGATTTTTTATTTTCGATGAAATTATTCAATCGAATTCCTATTGGTCTTCTAGGCACCTTCGCCCAAGAAACGATCAACTCTGGTGGTCGAATCTGGGAGTGATGAGGAAAGTGATTCCCCTCCTGCCCCCTTGAAAAGGCGAAAGTTGACGAAGGATGCTTCTGTTCCTGCTCCTGCTCCTGAAGGTCGAACCGTCAGAATAAAGGTTGCTGTGAGAAAGCCTAGGCCACCTCCAGTGATCATCGAGGAGCCCACTGAGGAGGAACTGAACGCTCTTCTTACCAAGCCTGTCGAAAGTGACAATTCCAGCCCTGGGGCTGAAGTTAATCCACAGGTAATCCCTTAGACCTTTGTTATAACTTAGGCATAGATACCCGTATTCGATTGTGTCTCTTTCAACATCTGAAAATTTGTCTTCTTTCTCTTTTTCAGGACACTACTGAAAGTTCTCAACCAAGGACCTCAGAAACGCTGGAATCTGCTGAACTTAGCAGGCCTCAGGAAAAAGACTTGGGCAATGACGAAGCCCATACTGAGAATGAGGCCAATGCTGAAACAGTGGAGAAAACAACAGAGGAACCCATGGTGGAGGAACAACAGCCAGTGGAGGAACAACAGCCAGCAACGGTTCAGGTGGTGGATTTGTCAGAAGAGAATCAAGAAGAAAGGGACCAAGGCAATGATGTCGAAGAAAATCAAAACATTGCCAACGAAGAGAACCAAGGTGGTACTAGCGAAGGACACCAGGGTGACGCTAGCGAAGAGCCACAAAATGACGCTGGCGAAGGACCCCAGGGTGATGCTAACGAAGAACCACAAGTCGATGCTGGTACTGCCTCAGTCAGAGTCGAAGAGCAACCAGTCGAGGCACTTAGCATTCAAGAACCTCAAACCCAAGATAATATTATTGCAAGGGTTACCTCCTCGAAGCATAGGTCAAAAGAGGACTTGGAACGCTTGAAACAAGCTGACCCTGTTAGCTACCTCAATGCAATCATCGAGAGTAAGAGTTCGTCTGACACTAGTCAGGAAATTCCTACCCTGTCGGGGAAGTCTACTGAAACTTCTCCTCTTGATGATGCATTGGCGAAGGTTAAGGCCCAGTTCTTCAAGAGGGACTTGATGAAGACTTTAGAGGGGGACCCCACTGCTCCATCATGCTTAAAGGAGGTCTTGAATGCTGTCGACTTCGAAGCTGTAGCCCCAGAAATCTCAGACTTGATCATGGAGTTACACTCTATGATTGATCAAGTTTCAGCGGATTACAGGCGCCAAAGAGGGTTTAACAGTCAGCTTGAAGTGCTGCATGGCAAAAGCTCATCTGCGTGGACTGCTGTCTCAGATTCGACTTCTCGAATTGCTGAGTTGTCGAAACAAAAAGCGTCTGCACAGGAAAGAGTCGATGCCATTGATCGAGAGAATGTCTCCTTCCGGGCACAAATCGCAGAGATAGAGGCGAAGATAAACGCCAACACTGTACTCAAGGAGGAAATTCTTTCGACCATCTCAGACACTGAGAGCCAGACTGAGATCAAACAAGGCTTGGAATTCGCTGAGAGGGCCCAAAGCCTCGACGCTCAAATTGCTAAACTAGTGCAAGAAAACTCCTGGTGCAAGAAGAGGTTGGAGCTGCAGTACGCCAAGTATCTTCGACTCAAGAATTCTCTTACTTTTTGATTGATTCTCTTTTGTAACCATCTTCTGTAATCGTTATTCGACAACAATTGCCATCTTGGCTGAAATTAATAAAATTTCCATTTTGGCATTTTTTATGGTTAATTTAGACTTGCTCTTTTATTATTTTATTTTTATTTCTTGAAGTATAGGTTTGTATTTTTTCAAATATTTACCATTTACTCTCAAGAGCCTTTTATCTCCACTTAACTCTTCGACTTCATAGGCTCCACCAGAAAAAGTTTGGATAACTCTGAAGGGTCCTTCCCATTTGGGTGACCATTTCCCCATGCTTCGATCCCTTCGATCCATGGGAAGAATTACCTTCCAAACTAAATCGTCAGGCAAAAATACCTTAGGTTTTACCTTTCTATTATAAGAGTCTTCTACTCTTTTCTTCTGAAGCCTGAGTAGGTCGAGAGCGTGTAATCTCTCTTCGTCTAAATCCACCAGTTCATCTAACATCATGTTCCAATAAACTTCAGAAGGAATATCATAATGCCTCTGAACCCTTGCAGATTGAAGACAAATTTCTGCTGGCAACACTGCATCATGGCCAAAAGTTAGCCTATATGGTGTTGTCCCAGTGGCTTCTTTTGGGGACGTTCGACAAGCCCATAAAATCTGGTCTAACGTCTTATGCCAATTCTTTGGCTTCTTCTCAACATGTTTCTTTATCAAGCCAATCACCACTTTGTTAGCTGCTTCGACTTGACCATTCGCCTGTGCATAATAAGGCGTGGATGTTAGGAGTTTGAAACCTGTTTCCTGAGCAAATTCCTGCATCTTTCGACCAGTGAAAACTGACCCTTGATCTGTTGTTATTGTCTCAGGAATTCCATATCTAAAGATAATGTTCTTTTGAATAAATTCAATGACATTTTCTTGGTCTACATTGACTAAAGGGATAGCTTCGATCCACTTAGTAAAATAATCAATGCCTACCAATATGTATTTCTGACTCTTTGATGATGCTGGTCGAATCTCTCCAATGAGATCCAACGCCCATCCTCTAAAGGGCCAAGGCTTCACTATCGAGTGAAGTTCGCTTGCTGGTACATGTTGGATGCCTGTATGAACTTGACACTCTTGACAACCTTTGGCGAACTCAACACAATCTTTCAGCATAGTGGGCCAATATAGTCCTTGTCGAAACAACAACCATTTCATCTTATGGCCTGCTTGGTGAGCCCCACATGCCCCAGCATGCGTAGTCGAAAGGGCTATGTATGCTTCAGTTTCACCTAAACATTTCAGCAACACCCCTTCAGGCGTCTTCTTGAATAACTCATTACCCATGAGTACAAAACTCAACGCCCTGTATTTTGTTTTTCGTTCTGTCGAAGCTCATGGATTTTGAAGATAGTCCACAATGGGTTTCCTCCAATCTTGCTCTGACAAATTATCAATGAACGAAATCTCGAAGTTTGAGTGATCAGCATATCCTAGCCTCGTCGATTCCAAGTCTGATGGTGATAGACAAGTTGCTTTTATCTTCTCTCGAACTTCGATTGCTCTTTGTAGTCTCGTTTTCGAAATCTTATACCCAGATGCAATTTGTGCCAAGTCATTGGCTATTTGATTTTCGACTCTGGGTATGTGTCGAATATTGACACTTTCAAATTGTTTCAATAAACGATTTGCTATCACAAAGTACATAATGAGATTCTCCCTTATGCATTTATATTCCTTTGTGACTTGCTTGATGACTAACTCTGAGTCTCCCATTATTTCGACTCGAGTTGCCCCCAATTCCAACAATATCTCAAGGCCAGTAATCAGAGCTTCATACTCAGCCTCATTGTTCGAACAAGAACCTGCTATTTTGTACTTGAATGTTGTTGGAATTTTATCTGGAGAAATAATCAAGACTCCTACCCCTGTTCCATCTTTATGGCTGGAACCATCGAAGTAGAATTTCCAAGGTTCTATCTCCACATAATTAATATCCTCGACTTGAATTGAGTGGTCGACTATGAAGTCTGCAACCACTTGTCCTTTTACTGCCTTAAGAGGCATAAAGGTCAAGGAGTATTCAGTTAATGCTAATGCCCACTTGCCAATTCGACTATGCAAGATAGGTTTCGACAACATATACTTGAAAACATCAAAATGAGACGAAACATAAACATCAACTGGTTTTATATATTGCTTGAGTTTTGTACAAGAAAAATACAGACATAGACACAATTTTTCAACTTCGCTATATCTAGTTTCTGCATCATTCAAAACTCGACTGAGATAATAAATGGGTCTTTCGACTCCATTCTCATCCTCTTGGGCTAACATACTTCCCAGAGTTTTGTCAGATGCAACTATGTACAATCTCATACTCCTATTGCTACAAGGAGGCACCAAAATAGGTGGCTTAGTGAGGTACCCTTTGATTTTGTCGAAGGCTTCTTGTTGCTCCTGCCCCCATTCGAACCCCTCTTTATTCAGTCGAAGTAAGGGTGAAAAGGCCTGAGCTTTCCCACTTAGATTAGATATAAACCTCCTTAAGAAATTTATCTTGCCTAAGAGAGATTGCAATTCCTTCTTATTCGATGGCGCTTTCGCTTCCAGAATTGCCTTCGTCTTGTTCTGGTTGATTTCGATTCCTTTCTTGTGGACAACGAAGCCCAAGAAATCTCCAGCTTTCACACAGAACGCACACTTCAAAGGGTTCATCTTCAGACCATGTTCTCTCATTCTTTCGAATGATTGTCGAAGGTGGTCAATGTGACTCTTCCTGGAAACAGATTTTATAACAATATCATCAATATAAACTTGCATAAAAGTGTTAATAAAATCATGGAAGATAGTATTCATTGCTCGCTGGTACGTTGCCCCAGCGTTCTTTAGGCCAAAAGGCATCACTACCCATTCGTAAGTGCCTAAGGCCCCAGGGCATCGAAAAGCTGTTTTCGACACATCCTCTTCAGCAATGAATATTTGATTATATCCTGAATAACCATCGAGCATACTCAGGTATTCATAGCCAGCGGCAGAATCGACTAGCATTTCCGCCACAGGCATAGGATATTCATCTTTGGGGGTGGCAGCATTCAAATCTCTGAAATCTATGCACACCCTTAATGTGCCATTTTTCTTAATTACTGGCACAATATTTGCAATCCATTCGACATACCTTGTAACACGGATGAATTTGCATTTCAGAAGTCTTTCGACCTCCGTTTTGATCTTCGACAATATTTCTGGAGCGAAGCGCCTTGGATTTTGCTTGATTGGCTTCTTTCCAGGTTTGATTGGCAACTGAAGTTCTACCAATCCTCTGTCGAGACCAGGCATTTCGTCATAATCCCATGCAAAACAGTCTTTAAACTCTTTCAGCAATTGGATTACTTCCAACCTAAGTTCTGGATCAATTTTGGCGCTGATGTAAGTTGGCCTCTTCTCTGATCCCTCGCCTAAGTTGATTTCTTCTAAAGGATCTTGTGCTAACATTTTAATGTTGTTCGCCAAGGGATCCTTTTCGAAGCCCAAAGGCTCATCGTCATAGATAGCGTCGAGCCTCTGTTCCTGCAATTCTTCTGGCATGATATCAGGAGGTTTTGGATCGAAATCCTTTCATGGGCCAACAGCAGATAATTGTTGATCATTGGCATGTGTGGCCATGTACTTTACTTCGGCTTCGAGAGCCGTTATCATCTTGGTTTCGGCTACATAAGCCGAAATTCGCTTCAGAGATTGTGACTCAGTCATTATCACTGAATTCACTTCCCCAACCAGTTGGTTGGATATCAGTTAGCCCACTGAAGTCTATGTGGGACAAGTCTTCTCTGTCCCATTGGAAACCATGCTCAGGATGCAGGTATAGGGAACAAAAGGTGTTTGGCGCTGGCGCCATGTCGAAGTCAGGTGTTGGACATGGCCCTATGTGAGCCAAGTTTTTGTCGAAATCTGCCACACCCAAGTGATTCACTTCGCCAAGGTAGTAGCTTTGATCTGCCTCTATGTTCTCGACCATCCCATCTGGACGCCATAGCAGCAGTCTTTGGTGCATCGATGAAGGCACAGCGCCTACACCATGAATCCACTCACGACCTAACAAAAGGTTGTAGTTAGGTTTGGCCGATATGACCATGAACATCGTTGGTCGAAGGATGGACCCAACTTTGATATCTAGCTGGATCACTCCCATGGTGGTCCCAATGCCGCCCTCATAGTTCGACAGGACCATATTGTGAGGTTTAATTTCCTCATCTCTTTTGCCAATCTTCCTTAGCATAGAGTGAGGGATAATATTGATAGTTGCCCCACAGTCGACCAATATTTTGTTCACAGTAGTCTCTTCGAGCTTAGCCCTTATGAACAAAGGCTTGAGGTGATTCTTCATCGCCTCTGTAGGTGGCTCGAAGAAGCCATTTTGTTCCTCTGTAGTGCCATTGTCCATGACAAAGTAGCACACTGGCCTATGTTTGGCCATTTCTTGTTCCACCTCCCAGTCACTTGCTTCGACTTCTACCTGTCGATTGAATTCCCTGGGCAGTACTGAAACAATATTCACCATTATATCCAAAGTATCGTCGGACTCAGCATCGTCTTCGTCTTCGACTTCACTTTGGTTAGGCCAAACTAGCCTGTTGGTAACTGGTTCTCTCTCTAGAGGCTTCCTTTGTTTCCTTTGAGGAACATTCGAACTAGTTTCTGCCTTAGGTTCGTTGGCAGCCTCCCTTTCAACTTTTCGTCTCCTTTGATATCTCCTCCATTGGGATCGAGACATAGGATTTTTACCCTTGTAGTTGCTGGACACTTGAGTAACCCTAGGTGCAGCAACTTGAGGCTCTTTCTTTTGAGTCAAAGAGGAACCTCTTGGCACATAGAAAGAATGCCATTTCTCTTCACTTGGCCTTTTCCGGCCAGATGTTTTGTACCAAGTGTCTACTGGCACATTTGTTGGAGGCCTAAAAGTCAATGGCCTCTTGTCTTGATTAGAACCCCTTCTGGGATCATGTCGAAGGTCAGCATTCTCCCTTCTCTTGTTCGCTGCTCTCACGCCTTGAATGTGCTCAGCAGCTTTTTTATCAAAGATCAAACTGCATCTTGGACACAGCATCACCTCTGATTTCTTCTTCTGGCATCTTTGTAAAAAATCTGCCAAGTTTTCGTTTTCCCGTGGGAAAGCCGTTTTATTAGCCTGCTCTTGCCTTATGGCTTCTTCTGATGCTTTTGGATCAGAAAGTTCAACCATGTTGATATTCATTGTATCTTTGCTAGCAAGAGTTAACTGCTTCATTTGTGTCTCCAGATTCTCCGTCTGGCCTTGAACAGTGGCCAAGTGGGAACTGGGCTTTGATCCAGTTTTTTGTGATTCAGCAGTCTTCGACTTCGGGCCTTCACCGCTTCCTGGACAGCTTCAATTGTCTTCCTGGATAAATTTCCAGAAAAACTGCCAAAGATTGGCATGTTGATGTGGTCCTTTGAGACTTCGACCATAGTAATTCCTGGCTTCTTCGACTGGATCCTGGTTGCCTCTATCATGTTCACCTCAGAGGGTTCTGCATAGTGGGCTTCAGCCTTCAGTGGATTGGAGTCGACAGCCATGGGGGATTTGTCAGCAAACTTTAATCTCCCTTCCTCAATAGCGTCTTGCACAAGATTCCTGAAAAGAAAACATTGAGAAGTTTTATGGCCCAAAAAATTATGATATTTGCAAAAACCTCTCTTCTTTCTTTGATCAAGAGGAGGCACTTTTACCCCAGGGGGTACTATCATTTGGCCATCTTTAACTAGCAAGTCGAATATTTCATCACATTTTGTGATGTCAAAACTATAAGTCTTTTTTGGGAACCTATCGTTGGTCCTGTCTGGACCAATGGGATTTTTCCCATTTGAGGGGACTAACTGTTTACAAGAGTATGGTGGCCCTTGTTTTAGTTCTGCTAAATCGACTTCTCCTTCTTCGACAGCTAAAGTATCGTCGAAGGATTCTAGATCTTCGTCATCCATCTCAACGTACGCTATTCTCTCTCTCTTGTGAGTTTTCGTTGCCTTAGCTTTTTCAGCTTTGAGGCGTTCGACCTGTCGAACTCTATCGGCCAGTTGGGCCATGTCTCTTAGGTACTGGGTGTCTAGCTTCTTCCTAATGGAATAATCTAAACCGCCTGCGGCTATTTCGACCAACTCATGTTCTGGCACTTGTGTAAAACATCTCGCCTTGAGCAACCTAAACCTATTCAGATATTCGTCTATAGGTTCAGTGAAACGTCTCTTCACACTGGCCAGTTCTTTCAGGCTTATCTTGGTTTGCCCCATGTAGAATTGTTCATGGAACAATCTTTCCAACTGGGTCCAATGATGGATCGAATTGGGGGGGAGAGTTGTAAACCAAGTAAAAGCGTTCTTGGTTAAAGAACTTAGGAAGTACTTGATCCTTAGGTTTTCGTTATTCGAAATGTCTCCTGCTTCGATCAAGTATCTCGCCACATGCTCGACAGTAGATTCTGTCGTGTCCCCAGAGAATTTAGTAAATTTGGGGACTTTGCATCTGGGAGGCAAATCCGTTTGTAACACGTATTCTGACAATGGAGATGTAAAGTTGGGCCTTCGAAAGCCCATGTTCATCCCATTCTGAGTCATGATCCTTTCGATCATGGTTGCCAGATTGTTTTCCAAACCCATGTTTTGGTATTGGATATGCTGAACCACTTCGTCAGCATTTTGGTTTCTGTTAACTAACCTTACCTCTGGGGCTATTACCCTAGGTTCTTCGACAGGTTGTTCGACAGGCTGTTGAGCCTGGTTAATGGTGGTTTCTTCCTCTACAAATATCCCCTGATTTCCCCTTATTTGCGCCCTTTGGGGCTGTCGAATAGGTGGGGGTACTCCAAAGAAATCAGCCAAACGCGTCATTTGCGCTGTAACTTGCTGATTCGATTGAGTAGTGTTTTGTATTAGAGGGTTTAGCACTGTACTCAAAGTTTGTGCCAACATTTGCACCATATCATGGTTGCTTTCGTCCATTTGTTGCCTCAAGACTGCTGTCGAGGCATTTGTAAGGCCATGGGCTACTTGGGACGTTCCTCCTAAGAGTTGGGTCCTACTTCTATTCGCCATGCCTACTCCAGAGCCTTGGAGTGGCGAAGAGGCACTCACGAAAGGGTCTGAAAAAGTGGACGCCGCATTCGTCAGGCTTGCCACTTCAGAAGTTGGCATACCATAGAATGGAATAAATCCTGGGGGAACCACAGGCCTCGTGCCTATATTTCCCCTTGGTGGGGGAGTTCCCAAAGGTATTATGGGGCCTGTTAACGAAGTTATTGGCCCCGTGGTTGTGACTGACACTGCTGGTGTCGAACCAACGTTTGTCGCTTCACTTACGGTCATACTAACCGTTACTCCCACACTCGTTTGTGGGATTTCGTTATTGTTTGGCGGATTCGCCATCTCTTCCCTTCTTCTGGCAGTATTGTTATCGTTGGTGTATATTCTACCACTCCTCAATAACATACAACTCGAAAAGATGAGATTATTTTCAACAATCAACACACGGTCCCACCGGGTGTGCCAATTTGTTTACCTTGGGTTTTGGTAAACAACCGCTGATCCTCCAAATGGTTACTTATTTGGTTACTCGCAGGATCGATCAGATTGATCCTATGGACATAGGTTGATTTTGAAGTTTGATTAAGGTGGATAAGGCTTTAAATAAAAAGGTTTCAAGTAAATTGCATAAAGGAAAGACTTGGTAAAATAAACAAGGCTTTAAGGTAAAGGTTCGACAGGAAATGTAAAGAGAAAAGCAAGTAAAATTCTGGGAAAGTAAATGACTTTAATTGATAAAATTGGTGTTTCACACATACATTTCTCAACAATTCTTTCTCACACACTGGGTACTCGAATCTAAATGAGTGACTTTGTATATAATTGTGAACACACGCGAGAAACTACATGTCTACTCCTATTTATACTAAAACATCCCAAGTAACCGTCAGGCAGTTACACTGCTTCGAGATCAATCCACTTGGCACGTTCTCCATGCTCGACGCTCCAGATCCTTGCACGTTTGCACGTAGTAACTGCTGGAAACCGTTTTCCCTCCAAAGCTTTGAATTTCAAACTGCTCCACTCTGGACCATCGAACACTTTCATCAAGAGATGTCTTCGACGAGAAACTCCTTCGACGTCGAAGGCAATCAGCCTTCTTCCTTGGAAGAAATCTTCTAAGTATTTTGCCATCTTTCGACAGGCACTTCGACAGACTTAGCCAGTCGAAAGCGTCTTTCAGCTTTTAATGGCTGACATAGATCAAAACAAAGGTGTCGAATTTAGGAGCCAACAACTACTAACTTTCCTCCCTCTATCTTTCTAAAATTACAATTTGGCCCCAACAATTATTTAATTCAAATTATAATATATAACCCTATTAAACAATATTACATTAAATAATATTTATTCTATATAAACCTAATCATGCCAATTAATCAAACAAAGTCAAATATTACTACACACCAAATTAATATTACTCAAAATAGTATTTTATCATTATGAATATTTTTATTTCAAATAACCGAATTAACATTTAATCAAAAACGGGGTGTTACAACTCTCCTCCACTTAAAAGATTTTCGGCCCCGAAAATTTGACCAAAACGAACAAATCGGGACATGCCTACGCATTCGTCCACCCAATCCTCGCGTTAATTAAACAACATACAAAATAAACCTAACACAAGGGCATCTTCCTAGCCATAACGTTTAGACAAGAACAACCATGCCGAGATGCGAAGCCCATACAATGCACTCGACAATCAACTAACACCCAACAACTAAACAAGTCGCAGACACATCGGTTAGCTCGAGAACTAAACAAACAAGATCGATACCATCCTAACGTCTCAACCATAGAATTAGTCATACACTCGAACCGACGCCTCGGAAACGAGTCATCAAAGGTAGGAACATAAAGTCCTACGACACAACACCGACACCATCGCTAAAACAAACACAACAAAATGGTTATACAAACCAAAACTGAAATAATCAGAAAGGATAAAACCACGCGTGCTACGCAAACATGAAAAGATGCCATCATTCACGCATAAGTACGAACTCAAGAATTACACTTGCCGTTATCGTTCTCATTCCAGAAAAATCACAAGGTCACATCGTCCTTGTAGATTACCAACGTACCACCCTTGAACAATACCAAGTTACCCAAACATAACTGAACTGCGACACACCACTCATCCTAGGACGTATACTGACGACTTGCGACTATAACTCACTAGCCCAAATCCAACAATCCCGCATACTCGCTAAAACTCAATGCTCGATACCTAAACCATGCTGTGTCACTTTATGCATAAGATGCCAACCGTAAAACAACTTGGTTAATCCTCAACTTCCCAATCACCCAAAATGGATACGTTCAAAGCGTACACCCATCAAGACACCTCGTAACATCAGCTTCATCAACTCGAAGAATCACTCTTTCATTCTCGATTGATCAACGTCCGTTGATCCTCTGAAATACACGACATAGTTTGACCTCTTCAAATACTGTCCAAATATTTCACTTGTGAAACTTCGATGTATACACTTGACTTCCACGAAGTCTTCCCTTATAACAATTCAATTCCCAGAGTTTAATTAAGTAATCACCATCCTCGCATCGCCGCAACGATTAATACACTGATTTCTTATTCGAAACATTTCTCATATTTTTCAATCTTCTAAAGTGGTAATCCAAACCAAAACACTCTCTCAAGAACTCTACTCATCAATTTCGTCTCATACTCCTGAAATTACAACATAGTTTGGACTTAGAACCATAACATCAATTTCTATGGAATCCAACATAAACACCGTCGCGACCGACTTCAGTCACAAACATAACATCTTCCTCTATAAAACATCAATCATCTTTAAGTACCTGTGGTTACCAAACCATCACCAAATTCCTTACCGCCAAGACTTATTTTAGTCGTAATCTAATAATCCACCGCGACCATTAGTATCCGGTGAAATCCATATGGTAGTAGTGAACGAATCCTTAATAACCTTCTGAGTTTAATCTCAACAAGCGTCTCAAAACAAACATGCAACATTCTTTCAAAATAATAAATCTCAAATAAGATATTCTTGGGTTATCCTCAATATCAACTTAATAAACTCAACAACAGACGAAGTCTCTTTATAGATCATACTCAACTTGAATTGTCTTCAACAATTCCAATCTCCTTGTCATTAACATCTGTACTTATAAGGTTCCAATGAGCATAACTGCATCAAACTCTAACCCCCGCATCCGATAATTTTCCATAAGAAAATCAAATCATTCCAAGGTAGTAATACACTTTTCCAATTCTATGTCGAAATACATCTTACGTCCAAAACAAAATATCACAACACGTCGCACCAGGTTCTTCAGTACAAGACGAAACCAAAATCAAGGCATTCGCTAAACTTTTCACCGGCTAAAACAAATTCGCTTCCCATTGCAAAGTCCAATTAGTGACTCAACCATTTCGGGTCAAAATACTCACGATCAATACCAACTCATAAAAATATCTTCCATCAAACTCACAAAGTTAACCATCCAAAACAAAAGAACTTCTAAACTATGAATTAGCCCCTTAAAGTCTTCGACAAGACCCAAAATAGATCTTCGCGGAACTGCCCAAAATATTGCCGTCTAAGTTGCTTACTTAAGACACTCACGTCCAACAGTTCCAAAACTCCTTCTTTAGAGGACTCAACATGCACCAATCTAACTCCACTACTGATAACGCAACACTCGGATGCTTGCCACAATCCCTTAACTTGATGTAAACCAAATAATATCCATGAACACGAAACAACTCTTCAGCTACTCATGAGAGTACTGTTGGAACATTTCAAAATCTTACCTGACGCATTAGTCACACTAATGACATCAACTTATACTCGCCCGGACCATACACTATCTTGAAAAGCATTACCTGAACATCTTCAACCCTCACACTAACCCATAGGCAGCCAGACTTCAAAACGATCTCACTAAACACATAAACTCCAAAATAACTGCTTCACTTAAATATCAATCCTCTGAAGCAGACACTCGTCCTCAACATCCGCTTCATTCCTTGACTACAAACGACACACCAACTTAGGTAACCTTTGCTCTTCTCGAACAACACAATCGGCGCACTCCACGGCGAACCACTCGAACAAACAAACTCTACTAAAACCAATATTCAAGTTGACTCTTCAACTCTAATTCAGAAACAAACATCCCTTAAGGATACTTCGAATCCCAACTAGTTCCAGAAACTAAATCCATCAAAACTTCACCTCGCACTACAGCGGT
Source organism: Vicia faba (assembly GCA_948472305.1). Lineage (NCBI taxonomy): Eukaryota > Viridiplantae > Streptophyta > Magnoliopsida > Fabales > Fabaceae > Vicia > Vicia faba. Next base: position 745,380,605 of record OX451739.1, read on the forward strand.
AATTCACTCACATTTCCACAAAAGGTTTCAGAAGAATCACAACAAGAAGCTCGCTTGCCAAAAATCTTATTTCTCACCAAAATCCAAATTCGCCCACAACTCAAGTAACCATGCACTGCCTTGTGCCAACTCATCTGCTTCACACACTATTTAGTTGGCAAGACAAGTCTATCCCAAACAACATAATTCCCGACTACTATCAACAAGAGATTAAGGATGATCAGTCCCTCAATTTGTCAGTAGACAGTCCACAATCATGAGGTGGCATTAACCATCGTTACCAAACCACAACAGCATCTTCAATCTTACCCCTCAAGGTATTTAAACATAACCATGCTTGAAGCATCAACTGCTCAGCAATACTTACATCCCACAATCGGCGGTATACTGAACCAACCTCTTGCACAAAAATTCAGAGAAGAAACTTCTCCCCCACTTATTTCACACGTACCTCTGCAGACAATGAAAAGGAAACAAACAAGTACCGACAGTGTTTCACACACATGTCGCGTACTAAAAGGGATTAAACACATAAACAACCTGGCCGATAGACCGACCTGCTCTGATACCACTATTGTAACACCCCTTCTAAATACCCAAATTAAAGGTAAAGATTAAAATCAGAGAAATAAAATTGCACGGAAGGGATGCCACAACACACATCACATTCCAAAGTTTTTAAGGAAAAACAGACAGGGTATGTTTGAAAGTATAAGCATTCCAACACAAAACAAACATACTATAAATATTTACTTCATTCTCTCGTGCAAACGCAACGGAGTTTCATAATTTCACATCATCTCCATTTATGGAGGAATCAAAACATAATTCAAGGCATCAAGCCATCATAATTCACATAAGCATATGTTATCAAGTCTCACATATACAAAACATCATATACACGAATAAGGATTATATACATCATAATCCAAATACAAAATAATCGAGTTCGACACTAATAAATTCCCCCCCCCCCCCATGTGTTACTACCAGAGCATCGACTCAACTCTAATCAAATAAAACAGATTGCAATCCAATGCATCCGTTAGCTAGCGCCTCGCGCTACCGTCCTCGGTACCTGCACAATGCCATCAAAAGCATTGGCCAACAAAAGGGTAAGAATTCCAACAATCATATAACATATAATTTTAAGTAAATGAAATGGCAATAATTAAAGCAATACATAATGATCATGTTCATTTTATCACTTGTAATATCCTTACTCAAGGAATCAATTTCTTACACATTAACCATGTAAACCGATTATCCGAATACTCACATCCTTGGCACATAACCATAATTCAAACAACAACAATATTGGCACATAATCAAACACATCAACACACATGCATAACATGCACAAATATATATGTGACTCACAACACGACTCAACGTATGCGAATGCGGTACCGACTCGTGGACCCAAAGTTCCACCACCTATGTTTCCCTTCCGGATCAAGGTCACTACGTCTTTTCCCACAATAGGGTCACCGTCTAGATATTGTGGACCCAAAGTTCCACCACCTATGTTTCCCTTCCGGATCAAGGTCACTATGTCTTTTCCCACAATAGGGTCACCGTCTAGATATTGTGGACCCAAAGTTCCACCGTCTCTGTTTCAAGACCACCATGCCATGCAATGTACAATATAACCAATGCATGCAATTAAGACTCACAATGATCTTAACATACACATGCCATCAAATCCAACCAATGGAACATCAACTATTGTACATGCATGCATACATATAATTTATCAATCTCAACGTCAAGTAAAATGTATACAAACAAGATTACTTACTCAACCAAAACATAAACCATCAACTATCAACAATTCCAAATCGGAAAGTATATTTCAACATAAAGTCATTATCAATGAACCGGCATTATTCTCAATGTTTCTCATCGCGATCGAGTCACCGGAATGTAACTCGAACAGGTAGATTCAGGATTAAACTCAACTTATTTCATTCGCACTAAAATCGGGTCGATTCTTAAAAGTTGAAATTTCGCAAGACGAACTTCACTACGTCAAGCTACACGTCGGATTACACTAGCACATCAATTTTCTTTGGATTCTGAGCAACTTGCTCTGTCGACGAATCTACCGAAATCGGAACACAAACGGGTTCTAAAGGAAGCGCGAAAATTAGAATTTTGGAGGCTCCAGACGCATCAACACAGGCACCCGTGTGCTGCAACACGGCCCGTGTTGGGAGGCCACCAGAACGAGCCAAGAAAATGCCAAGTCAGAGCAGCAACACGGGCACCCGTGTGCTGCAACACGGCCCGTGTTGTGAAGCCTGTGTGAAAATCTCATTCTTTTGAGTTTTCCTCATTCAACTACCATGGTTTTCTTTCCCATTTCAATACTCTTAATTTCTACAAGTTAGCACCTAATACACCCACAAACCATACTCCTAATCCAACTTTTCTAAACCATTCTAACAATCAACCAACAAAACCCTAAAAAATCAACTATCAATTTTACCCCTAAATCCAAAATGTATCATACAAAACCTAACAATATGAGATGGAGAATCAAACCCTTTACCTTGGTGTGGGTTTTCTTGAAACAAGATGATGAAGATGTTGCAACTCCACCCTAGCTCCCTTTCTTCTCTTCTCTTCTTTTCTTTCTTCTTTCTCCTCTTTTCTTTTCTTCTTCTCCTACTCTTACTAACTCTCCTTCTCTCTTTTATAAAACTCCCTTCTACTACTAACTTTCCTCCCTCTATCTTTCTAAAATTACAATTTGGCCCCAACAATTATTTAATTCAAATTATAATATATAACCCTATTAAACAATATTACATTAAATAATATTTATTCTATATAAACCTAATCATGCCAATTAATCAAACAAAGTCAAATATTACTACACACCAAATTAATATTACTCAAAATAGTATTTTATCATTATGAATATTTTTATTTCAAATAACCGAATTAACATTTAATCAAAAACGGGGTGTTACATGTTTCATGTGTCACAACTCCGGAAGTATATTTCAGATCCATCTTATGTGATTCATATGGATGATGTGCAAGTACATGATAATATTACTGTAGAGACGATGCATGTACGAATCGAGGATCGTGAGATGAAGAATCTAAGAGGCAAAGAGATCTCTTTGGTGAAAGTAGTCTGGCTAGGAGCTTCCGGAGAAAGCATGATTTGGGAGTTAGAAAGTAAGATGTGGGAATCATATCCTGAGTTGTTTGAATAAGATAAATTTTCAAGGACGAAAATATTCTTAGTGGGGGAGAGTTGTAACGCCCGTTAATTTAATTAATTATTTAATTAAATTATTTTTGTATTATTTGTTGAAAATTTGTGAGATGTTGAGAATTGTTGATATAAGTTGTTAGATTATTATTAATTAATTAATTGATTAATAATAATAATAATGTTGAAGTTAATAGAATAATTGTGTTGGGCCTATTTTATTGGTTGGAAGTAGTAAAGTGGGGGTGTGTAGGTTAGGCTTAATAGGATTGATGATATAAGGTTAAGTTGAAACAGGGATTTTGTTTTTGGAGAATAAGAAGTTATGTGTGCTGACCGAGGGAAGCCTCACGGAGAGAGGAGTAAGTTGCCCAGTGTCAACCAGAGAAAAGTAAGGATTACGATCGGAGCTTTGGTTGAGCAAACTTCAATCCAAGTAAGGGTGAGGTTCTGAACTTATAATGGGATTTATGATGTGTATTATATGGGAATTGATTGTTGTATGACTATTGCACATTGATGTTCTGAAGTTTTTATTAAAGTTTCCCGTTTCTCTATGTTGTGGTTGTTAGGGAGTTACCGTATGACTGTATCGTATGATTAGTGAACCTGTTATTAAGCTTCCGGTTAGTCGTGTTGTGGGCGTTTGGAGTTGTCTGAATAATTTCCCGGTATAATCGATGGATAGGTTAGGGTAGTTATCCCCTGTATTGATGTAGGCGTTATAATGTTGTGGTATTCCGAGCGGTTGGCCGAAAATTAGGGATTATTTTTGTGGTCATTTTAGGAGTGTTTCTGCGTGTCTGTTTTGTATAATTAACGAATCTGTTGATAGGAAATATAGTTGCCCGTTACTGTGGTATTCTGAGTAGTTGGTCAGAAGTTATGAATTGTATTGATGTGGTTGTTATGATGTTGTGTTGTTGGCCGAATTAGTGGTCGAAGAGGATGCTGATGGTGTTAGGTGCCGAGCGGCATGTATGTTGCAAGGTGTGTCGGAGGATATTTGTGTTGGATGTCGAGTGGTATTAGGCTGCAAGGCGTGCTGAAGAGTACATTATTAATGTCGAGCTGCACGAAGTTGCAGGTTGGGCCGAGGGGTATAAGTTATTTGCTATTCTGCTTTGTTTTTGTGCGTGTCGAGGAGTATTGAGTCAGTTATGATTCAGTCTTAGTTGTTGTTCATGTCGAGGGGCACGTAGTCTCCCTATCCCTATTGCCGTGCATGCTGTTTTGGTCGATACCCGTGCTATGTAAGTCGCTCTGAGTTGAGAAATTTGCAGGTTGATGAGTTATGTTGAGATGCCTCTAGTTTGGTAGATATTATGTTGTTGGCTTATGGCCAAAGTTGAATTATGTTGATGTTGAATTTTTGTTGGTGTTGTAGGCTTATGGCCAACGTTGATTTATGTTGAGTTGTTGTTTGTTTTTGTTGTTGCTACATTCATGTTGTGTCACATACATCGCATATCAAGTTGGAGCTAATGCTCGTTAAGTTGGCCTGGATTGGAAAAATATTAAGTTGAAGGCTTAAGCCTTGTTTATGCCTCTATTTATTGGCATATTTTTAAGTTGTGAGTTATGCTCCATTGGTACCATATACATTTGCATAAATACAAGTTGCACTCTGTGTTACATTCTGAGTCGTGTGTGGTTGATTTGATTATGCTTATGTTGTTAAAGACTGAGAAGTGGTGAATATGTATGAACTATTTCTGATGTAATATTTATCATGCGTCCTATTATAATGTTTGATATCTCACCCCTTCTGCTTGAGTGTTACCCATATGTTAGTAACGTACAGGTAATCCAGAGTGAAGGCGGTTTACCTTCAGTAGTTTGAGTCAGTGTCATTGCTCTAATACCTAACACTCGGGGGGATAAACGCTTGCTATTTTATTGTTATTATTTTATTTTATTGGATCTTAAGTTGTTGTTCGTTAAATAACTGTTATTTGAAGTTTTTTTAGTTGGATAAAGATGTAATGTTCTTTAATTTGAACATTTGATTCCGCTGCATGGTTATGAAAGTTGTTGGTTTTAAAAGATTAATTTATGTTTTTGTTGGTTTATCCAAATTTAATGTGTTATGTATCTGCAATGAATGTCGTTGTTTTAAGTTATAATTGTAGCATCCTGATTCGGTTGTTGAAATTTTGTAACTCTGATTTATATAATAATTCGTTGGGTTGAATTGGGGTGTTATAACTAGCATTATATGGTCGAATTACCCGAATAAGTACACATGACGTCATAGTATATTTTGATTGATACTGTGTATTATATACTGCGCTGTAATTTGAGAATTTGTAGGTGATGATGAATTTTGTTGAGATGCCTCTAATTATTGGCAACTATTAAGTTGTAGGCTTATGACCAATGTTAAATCATGTTGAGTTGTTGAATTATTGTTGTTGATGTTACTACACTCATATTGTTGTCGCATATATATCATATCAAGTTGGAAGCTCATGCTCGGTAAGCTGGTCTGGATTAGAAAATATAAAGTTGAAGGCTTATGCCTTGTTGATGCCTCTATTAATTGGCATATTATTAAGTTGGGAGTTTTACTCTGTTGGTACCACATGCATGTGCATAAAAACAAGTCGCATTTAATGTTGCATCTTGAGTTGTTGACTGGATGAATTAATCATGTTAAATGTTGTTAAAGAGCTGTGAAGTGGTGATTTTGTATGAACTGGTTTTAATATATTATTTATCATGCGTTCTATTATGTTGTTCCACATCTCACCCCTTCTATTCGAATGTTACCCCATGTTGGTAACGTGCAGGTAATCCAAAGTGAAGGTTGTTTACCTACAGTGGTTCGAGTCGGTGTCGTCGCTCTGATACGTAACACTTGGGGGGATGGACATTTGTTGCTTTATTGTTGATTTTACTTCTATTGCTGAATTTTAAGTTATTTTCGTTAAGTACTTGTTATTTTGAAGTTGTTTTCAGTTGGACAAAGATATTATGTCATTTGAGTTGAAAATTGTGATTCCGCTACTTAATTATAAAAGTTGTTTTGTTTTCAAAGACTAAACAGGTTGTTATCGTTGCATCCGAATTTTATGTGTTATGTATATGAACTATAGGCGATTGAATGTCGTTGTTTCCAAGTTGAAAGTGTAGCATTTCATTTGTTTGTTGGAAATTTTGTAACTCTGATTTTATATAATTTGTTGGATAGAAATGGGGTGTTACAGTATAGGGTTCACCCACCATCCCCGACTTGGGCTCAAAGGAAAATTTGGAGTCACTAATTACTTTATTCAAGAAGAATGACGCGAGAATCCATCCCCATAACAATGACTCTATGGTCATTATCGTAAGGTGTGACGTTTGGGAAATTAAGTGAGTGTTAATTGATAGAAAGAAGTTATGAAGATATTCTCTACTAGTACGCCTTCTAGAGACTCAAATTAGATCTAGACAATATCAAAGCTTTCCCAGATTCACTAGTTGGATTCTCTAATGAAAAGGTACATGTAAAAGGCTACATCACCCTAAAAACCATGTTTTGGATGGAGGAAAGTGAAAACATGATCAAGGTAAGATACCTTATGATAGATGCCCATTCCTCATACAATATGATCATATGGCGACTTAGAGGTTGTATATGAATTGAATTTTGGAACTTAAATGAAGTATCCTTGTTTCCCACAAGGCTATTGAATGTTGGAACTTCAATGAAGTATAGTTTCCACCCACGAGGCTATTGAATATTGGAACTTCTATGAAGTATCATTTTCATCCACGCGATTATTGAATGGAACTTAAACTTCAATGAAGTATCCTTGTCGCTCAGGAGGCTATTGAATGATGGAACTTCAATGAATTATCTTTGCCTACCATGAAGTTATTGAATGCCAGAACTTTAATGAAGTATCCTTGTTTCCCACGAGGCTATTGAATGTTGGAACTTCAATGAAAATCCTTTCCGCCCATGAGGTTATTGAATGTTGAAACTTCAACTTTAATGAAGTATCATTACCGCCCACTAGGCTATTGAATGGTGGAACTTCAACTTCAATAAATTATCCTTGCCACCCATAATTCTATTAAAAGTTGGAACTTCAATAAAGTATCCTTACTGCCCACGAGGCTATTGAATGCAAGAAATTCAATAAAGTATCCTTGCCTCCCAGATGGCAGGTAAAATTCAGATCCTCAAAGGAGAAAATGGTCGCACTTGAAGGACATTGCACAATAAGCCCTAATATAGAAATTCTTACTAATCTCTTTCTGAAAGAACCCAGTCACCTTAAAGGCTCTCTTAAATAATACATATTAACAAAATAAGTAAACATATGAAAATATAAGGAAATCACCCAAGTGTGCAAATATTATAGTAATAAGGCACGAAAGGGCAAGAGTTACATAAACCACAAAGGGCAAGATAACAAAAATACCAGATGGGAAAGATTACAAAAATCCACTAAAGGCGCGTATACAAATACCTATGCGGGGAAACATTACAAAAAAACAAAAAAAGGCCTAGTTCTTCTACCCCGGAACTTTCTCCTTAACATAAACCATAGAGCATGCATTATCCTATGGCTCCTGGGAAATATCTTCAGGGACCACATCTTCCTCGTTCACAAGCCTAGCATCCTTGATGACCTATAAGATATCAAACGCATCAAGGACTAGGTCAGAGTATAAAAATGCCACATAGGAGTTCACCCTTTCAAGGGCTCTATCTCCATAGGAAACAATTTTATATTGAGCATCTGATAAATATTTAATGAGCTATTTCTTATGGAAATCTTCTGCCTGGGGAGACTCTGTATAAGTGGCCATTTCGTTCATCACTTGGGTTAGCTTTTATTCCTTTTTAACCTCCTTTCTCTTAGCCTTCTCAGACTCTTTCAATTTTTCTCGTTCCTCAATAATAGAGTTTTGGTCTCAATAACCTATTCTTTTTTAGTGTTTAGTTGTGAAATTCTGGTACTTTAAAAACAAATGTTAAAAATAATGTTTCAACACAAAATGCAATGTCAGGACATATGTTATAGCATCACCTGCTGACAGAAAATACTTGATTGTGCAGAAAGATAAAATGCAGAAATTTAAATAACACAATCAATTGTTGACCCAGTTCGGTGCAACTCACCTACTCTAGGGGCTACCAAGCCAGGAAGGAAATCCACTATATAATATTAGTTAAAAGCCTAAACAATCCCAGTTTACAACTTTCCTCATAATCACTACCATATACAACTTCTACCTAGGAACCTTCTAGATATGAGAACCTCTCACTTCCAATCACCACAGTGATAAATAAACCAATTAAAATCCCAGTAACTAGGACCCAAAAATAAAAGATTACACTTCCAATCCACAATACTTAGTTAAGACTCTTAACTAAGAATAATACTCAACCATTTGCTTAAAAGCTGATGGGTGAGAACAATAGCTTGATAAACAAGTAACAATCAGTCAACTCAATGCACAAAAAGATATATGAGTAACATACATATAACACAATCATAGAAATTGAAAGAATCCAAAAACCCTAAACCCTTATGTTGCACACACGATTTTTTCTATGTGAATGCTTGATATTTTAGGTCTAGTAAGTCCTTATTTATAGACTTTTGTAGTATGAGATTGGACTCCTCAAAAGATCCAATCTTCATGTTTCAAAACAGCTTCAAGATATTTTCATAAAAATAGGAACAAATCTTTTTAAATCTTTCTAAAATTCTCCAAGATCCTTTTTAAGAAATCCAATTAAATCTGCATTTTGTTCCAAAATAATCTCCTTGACCTGCGCATAATGATGAGGAATATCCAAAAAAAATTCATCAAATCAAATCCAATATGTCAAGAGATAACCAACAGCGGCGCATGCTATATATATTCTAGGATGTCATGATATTTGTCTTCGACATCTTGCTGAAACACATAACAGTTGCACTTTTATGACAGTTGATGAAGATGTTACAACATATTGCTCAACATAAGTATAAAACCATGTTTTACAAAAAATTAGCCAATCATAAAACCATGTGTGATACGGTGGGAGAACTGACTAGTGTTTTGCGTTCGTATTCGCACTTGTGCGGTTAGCAAGAGTCGCCACCGACTTTTTATTTTATCCTAAAGGAAAGGTTAAAAAGCACAGCAAAAACCTTTTGAGATATTTCGCGGGTTCGGGGGGGTAGATTATGAAAAGGGAAGGTATTAGCACCCTTTTCATCCATGGTTATCCATGGGCTCTTAGTTACTTGCTTAGATCACTTGCCTTTTGTTTTCAATTGCTTTGAAAATGGTGTGTGTGTGGGTGCTTTTTGAAAATGTTTTGGAAAAAGATGCCTTGTCTTAGGCAACTAATGTATTTGACTCGTGTTTGAGTGTTTTACAAAAGTGTGAATCTTTTCGAAAAGATGTTTTCAAATGTTTTTGTTTGAAAGTGTTGTGGATTGTGGTTTTTGAAAAGAAGGCAAGTGTTTTTTGCAAGTTTGATCTCAAGTAACTAAGAGTTATGTCTACCCTATTGTACTCAAAGGTTTTTTTTGTCATGTTTTAACCCCGTTTAACAATTTTGTTCCAACATTGAAATTGATGGGCAATCTTGCGTTTAGGAAGTTTATTCGGGACGGGCACGGGTCATCGCATAGACCATGAATGCAATGATGCCAAGTGCCTTTGGCAATTTGTTTTGAAGGGACTATGATCATTTCGTTTAGGCAACTTTCGAAAGCGTCATCGAGGGACTTATGATCATTTGATTTTGTTTTGCCAAAGACATTCGACGTGCAAGCATGGCCCATTTGGAAGGCAACATGTGGGATTACCCTAGGGGGTGAAAGTGTGATTGTGTATTGATTACATGCATTTATCTTGTATTAGGTTATCTAGCGTTTGATTTTATGTACATACAAACCCTAGGTCTAACCATGGTGTAATTGAAAAGCTGTAAATTGCGAAATGTAAATCTACGCTATTACAAAATAATGTCCGGGAGTGGGGGTATAAATGTACAAGGGGATGAGACTTATAGTACCCAATAATTTACAACCAAATCGAATGTCGTAATCGAATGAATATCAAATATAAATGTAAGATAAAGTGTGTGTAGGATAATGTGAATGTAAGTGTACAAGTGTATATGTAAGTGTAAATATGTACAGGTGCGAAATGTGAAATTGAGCCGTATTAGGGTTTTCACCTAGATATACGTTTTAATCCGAATTTTTGATTCTTGTATGTTTATGAACAAAGAAGAGGAGTGTTTTGTTTAAATGTTAAGTTTTAATTAAAAAGAGTATTTAGTCAAAATGTTTATGAATTTCAATATTTAGAAAAATGTATTGAATTATTATGTACAAAAATGTATATTAATTAAAAAAAAGAGTTTAATTTTAATTATGTGTAATAAATGTATAATAGGTACAAATGTGTTTTTAATTAAAAAAGTATTTTCAATTTAATTGTGTATGAAAAAAGATAATATATACAAATATGTATTAAGAATGTTTTTAATTTTAATTTGTGTATAAAAAGTATTTTGATTAAGAAAAAGTATTTTCAAATTTAATTTACATGATATGTACAAAATTAATTGTATGTACAAAATATATTGTCTAAAAAATGTCTTAACCTTTTGATAATAATAAAAAAAAAAAACCTTTTAATTAAGTTAGTATTTTTTTTTAAGGAATAAAAATATTGCTTTTATAAAATAAAAGAATGGTTAGTGTTTTATATGAAAAGGATAGTTAGTGTTTAATATAATAGTTAGTGTTTTATATATAAAAAAGGTATGTATTGTTTATGATAAAAAATGAGATTAGAGTTTAATTGAGATAAAAAGCAAACATTGTTTTGTAAAATAAAAATAAAAAAAGAAATTAGAATTTAATGTTGTTAAGAAAAATAAGAAAGAATGGTTAGTGTTGTAAAAAAGAGTAAATATAAAATACAGAAAAGAAAGGTTTAATGTTTGATGAAATGATTTTCTTATTGGGCTTAGAGGAATCAATAACGGGTCAGGCCCTTTGATCCAAAGGCAGGAAATTAGGGTTAACGCGTTGTTTGTTCAATTGGGAGTGGAATTAGGGTTCGTCAGCAGCGGCGCCGTGTCCACTTGAATTTCGTCTTCTTCGTTCTAGCTTCCCTGAGCTTCCTCCGGCCACCAGCGCGTTTCAACGCCTTTCCTCCCTCCAAGGCATGAACCTAGCGTCCTTGATTTAAGGTTCGTTTTAATGCTTTATGTTTTCTTTTGTGAACGATACGTATTGGTTAAATTCGAGTTCTTACTATTTTCTTTTCATTTTGAGGTGAAGGAGAGGAGATAGGGGGCGAAGATTATACTACCTGATGTTTGGAGGTGGAGGGAAGGTGGAGAAGTAGCGCTCAGGAGGCCGGAGCGGCGAAGGGAGATGCTTGATACACTTTTGACGCCTTCCTGGTAACTTTGTTCTTTTACCTTTTTGCTTAGGTTTTTGATGATGATATTCACTGAGAAAACCCTAAGGTATTCACTTCTTCATCTTCCTCTTTCTTACTGTGATGATTGTCTTTGAGCATGCGTATGTCTGAATACTTTGCTTGAGATTTGCTTGTCTTGAACGTTTTTCTTGAACAGCTGTTGCCTATGTGTGCTAGCCTATGATGAAGCTTGCTTCTGAGGCTCTCTTGACGCTTTTGAATTGTTGCCTGAATTGTTGCCTTGGGAATTTGTGTGCTTATCTTTCTCTCGTTGCCTTGTGATGATTTTGAACAAATATTGCCTTGATGTTTTGAACAAATATTGCCTTGAGTGGCCTTCTGAGATGCCTATGATGAAGCTTGCTTCTGAGGCTTAAGGATTAGTTCGTGCTTGACATTTTTAGCACAGGTATACCAGGTTTTTTTTGACAGGGAGTTTTGGGTTATGAAAATTATTGTTGTTTGGTTATGACAGTGGGGTTTGGGGTGTTTGACAGGCTCTTGAGGTTTGGATGTGTTTGAGACAGGTATGAAGCTTGCATATCAGGTTTTTTAGGCCTGAAATGTGTTAGGTTCAGATGATGGTTATGGTTTGATAACAGTAATGGGGGTGTTTTTGAGGGGAATGCAGGTTTATTGGTGGTGAGGATTATTGTTGTTTTGAGCTTTTAGCTTTTGCCAGTTCAGTAGCCTTTTAGTTTTGGGTTTGAGGATGTTGGAATTTTATGAAGGTCGAGGCTTGAGTTTGGGATATCAGGTTTGTGTCTTTTGGTGGTCAGGATTGGTTTTGGTTGTGGTGATTGGTTTTGGTTGTTGATATCAGTTTTGGTAAGTATGGTTTGAAAGTTGAGGCTGAACTGGTTTAGTATCTCTCTTTTCTCCTCTCCTTCCTATCCTGCTATGCTGCTATCCCAACTGAGTTTGTATATTTCTCCTTTTTCTTGTGAACTGCTATCTTGCCCTTCTGAACTGTCTATGTTGAACTGTGCTTTTTTGGATTTGTATCTCTGCTGCCTCTGAACTGTCTAATCAAGTTGGCTTTTGATAATCTTTTCCTGTCTTGCTTTTCTTATGCCTATCTTGAACTGTTTTATTGTTTTCTGACTTGCATAATCTCTTTCTTCTGTCTAACCTGCTATGCTGCTATATTGAACTGTCTTCTGAGTTGAGTTGGCTTTGGGTTATGACAGTAGTGGTTTTTAGCTTGGTTCTGAGATGTATATTGTTTCTTTTACTACTTTCTGAACTGTGTACCCTGAACTGCTATGCTTGCCTTTTACCCTGCTGCTGAACTGTCTTGGCCTTATCTCTCTTTTCTTCTCTCTCAAAGTACAGATTAAGAATTTTTTTAATGTTTTTACTGTACTTGCTCTGAAGGGGCTATGACTAGGGACATGATGAAAAGATTTCTTGCATCTTACATTTTGCATCTTTATCCTTTTGACAATTTTAATCTGACTTTGCCTTTTGATATCTTTTCCAAAAATCTTTCCATGACAGCTTGTATGCTTTTATTGATTTTCTTTGAGTGGACTTTGTTTTGGATGGAGAGTTTGGATTTGAACTTTTCCAGTTTGGATTTGAAATACATGGTTTGAATTGGACATTGAGATTCTATGCAGCTTGCAAATTTTTTAGAAACTATGCATTTTTGACATTTGCATTTCATGAGATAAAATAATCTTCCCTCTCTGTGAACCGGGAGAAATCCCGTGATTTGCAGAGAGGGCAACTGATCCCAGTCAGTGGCCCCTAATGATGAGCATTTTTATCCGTCTCTGCTAATTTTAATTCTTTCTGACTTTCTTATTTCTTTTTGCAGATGAAAGATGGAATGCCGGAGCGGAGTGAAGAATGAAGAGTATTTAGAAAATAGGACATTTTTTCATTCTATTGTAATATTTAAATTAAATGTAAATTATTGTTTGTAATAAACAACAATTTGTACAAATAATTTTAAATATCAATAAAAATTCAAATTATCTAATTAATTCTAATTTCCTTATTGTTTATTTATTTATTTAAAATTCTTAGAATTAAAACAATTGAAAAATAAATTCAATCATCTTAGTTTCAGAATAATAAATAACTAAAATAAAACAACATTGATCCAATAAACCTGTCTTATCCAACATCCAAAGCAACGCAGCCATTAACCCAGATAGACTGATCAAACACATGAACACTGTGAATTCCAAAACTGCATCTTGCATCTGACTGGCCCAATCAAAACGTACTGAATTCAAACCACCGTCTCTTTTGCTGATCAAACCAAGATAACGCGAATTTTAATCCGAATCTCGAAATAAATCGCAAAGCGCTGTTGAATTCAAATTCTTCTGAGAATATGCCCATAAAACCCTAATTCCCGATTAAATGCCAAATCACGCTCGCTTGATCAAAATTGAACCAAAAATCAATCAAACCCTAAGCCCACTGTATGAAACAATTCAGAGTTCTGAAAATCAGTAAAAACCCTAGTTTCGCTTGACTGTCAAGAAAGGTCCGTTTGTCCGATTCTTGAGTCAGTTTGAGAAGTCAGGAAATGTTTGAAGCTGAGATTTCTTGTGGAAAAGCGCGAGGGCAAATTTTGGGGTACAACACCATGAAACTAAAAATCTCCCTCTTTGGAAAATTTTAGCTAAAACAATCAATGCATGTTAAACTTGGATATATAAACTATAATCATAAAAATGTATCAGAGACTTCATGTAGTTACATATTGCTATCTTCAAAACTTTAGAAGATTAGATGTCCAGACATGTGGTCTGACATCACATAACACATCTCTTCCATATCATAAGAGCTAGACATATCAGACATGTCCAATTCTCCCCCTGTCACACATGATGAAGACTCTCCCTCAAAGGGAAAACCCAAATCACCAGAAAATCCATGAACCACCCAAGTTCAAACATTAGAGGCTGCAATAACAGAAGATAAAAAACAACCTCACACCAGGATTTTCTCACATCAGTAAAATATCGGATAAGCTTTGTTTGGCATCTTTGCACACAACCTTCACCAGCAGTCTGCAATAGAAACTCCAGACTAGCATGACAAACTATCATGCTCCCCCTAAATAGTTTCATTTAGCAAGAAACCATAATAACTACTCTCTCCTTAGCAGTAACACAATCCTATTCTAATGCTAATTAACATGTCAAGACATGTTTAATAACATCATGACACACAAAACACACCAACACTTTACTCCCCCCTTTTAGCCAAAACTTGACAAAAATAGAGTAAATGTACAAACACAATTGAAATACACATATTTCACATAAGCAATAAACACAGATGGAAGCACAAATTGAAAACACACAATAGCAGATGGAAACACAACAACTGATGGAACCAAACTTCACCAATCTTCAGGTTGTCATCCTTCACTACAGGATGCTCATATTCTTTCAAGACAGTCTTCCAAGCTTTGTTGTCCTAAGATTTTAGAAAGGCCATCATTCTAACCATCCACCAGTCATTATTTGAACCATCCAACAGAGGTGGTTTGTTGTTATATCCTCCCTCTTTATCCATAGTACCATAAAAAATTATATCCTTTGATCTCACCCAATAAACAAGGAACCAGCTTTAATACCAATTGAAATTCTGGTGCTTTTAAAAACAAATGTTAAAACTGATGTTGCAACATAAAACGTGATGCCAGGGAAGATGTTATAACATCACCTGCTGACATAAAAATATTTGATTGTGCAGAAAGATAAATTACATAAATTCAAATAACACAATAAATTATTGACCCAGTTCAGTGTAACTCACCTACTCTAGGGGCTACCAAGCCAGGAAGGAAATCCTCTATATAGTATTAGTTAAAAGCATAAATAATCCCAGTTTACAACTTTCCTCCTAATCACTACCCCGTGCAACTTCTACCTATGAACCTTCTAGATATGAGTGAAGGTGGATAAAAACACAGGAAATGGAGGTTTGAATTGTGTTGATAGAAACTTTTTCCCTTTCTAACCAGTTGCAGAAGCCTTGAGCATGTAGAAACTAATAGCAGTAAGGAACACATTCATTTTTATACAAGTTCACCTTCTCAACTAAGACTACATCTTATCCACCCTCCTCTGGTGATTTTGCCTTAGAAAAGGACTTAATCCACTAATTTTGAAATATTGCAACAACCTCTAAGAGTCTAGAAAGACCTCTTAGCCCTCACAAGTATATAGACTATAAAGTCACTTGAGGAAACACCAATTCTAGAAACAACCTCTAAGAGTCTAGAAAGACCTCTCAAGTATACAAAATAGAAAGTCACTTGAGGAAAAACCAATTCTAGAAAGAATCGTTTTTCTAGGGATTTACAAGAGAACTTCTTATCAAGCAGATTTCTCCTACTTATAGTACATATTGTTTTGACAAACTTTTAAGCAACAACTTTGTTGTCTAAAACAATTTACATGAAGGTTTCTAAGAGATAAAACAATCAGATCAACAAATCTTGTGTTTTGAATGTTTCTACAAGATTGAATGTTATGGAGATTAGGTGCAAAACATCTTGTAGTCTTCTTATCTTTAACTTCTTTATTCATCAAGCTGAACAAAATAACTTCTTTCTTATTTTCTGGTTTCTGTTGAGATGCATTTTGATTTATATTTTGAATGACATCTTGTTGAGATATTCAATTTCTTTTCTTCAATGATCAAGACACGAGTATCGACTCATGTTTCTTATTTCTTGTTGATCCTTAATTATTTCTGTTGTTGTGATGTTTTTCTTTGTAAGATTGACAATCCTTTTTGGAACTAAGTTATGATGAACATGTTGCTTCTTAGTAAGCTATTAAAACTTTAATATGCTTAACGAAATATTACACTATAGAGTAACAACTCAATGTAAATATTGCATTTCAAAGTGATACTACTTTTTACTTTTGAAATTCTTGGTGATGTTCAGCCACCCATCGCACAACCACTTAGCCACGTAGCCACATGTATATAAAGTTACTTTATATAGGCTTTAGAGAATAGTACCGTTGAAGCACATAATGAATTGTAACATGTATTTTGCAATTTGATATGTCTTCCACAACTCAAACTTTGGAGATTTACACGTTAGCACAGAAGTGAATTAACATGTTCTTTTGAAAAAGTTTGAAAGAAAGGCCCGAAGGCGAAAAAAGTTTGTATTAGTTGATATCTTTTACCTTGAAGAAGGATTTGAAAGTTGTTAGATGTTTTATGCGTTTTTCAAGAAAAAAGAGTTTTAGCCTTAATGCAAGGATGCAAAAGAAAGAAAAACATCTAAGGGGGACTATCTAGTTCTATCCCTAATGTTACCATACAATGATTGACCCTAAGGTTAAGTTTTGAAATGTAAATTTCTACCCTATGTTAGCATGCATGGATACCTATTATAATGTCTAGCTTGAAAACTACTCTAATCGAGCGATCCTAAGGGGATCATAGTATAACAAATAAATAAGCAAACAAGTGCTTTGGCAAAAGCACACAAATATAAGTAGCACATACTGAATCAAAGGGATGGGGGAAACAAGATAAATGCTTTAGATAAGGGTAGTGTATCACCCGAAGCAAACAAGCGGGAGACAGATGAAATACAAAAGAAATAAATGTTTTAGCTAAGGGGAGCGGATCACCCGAAGCAAACAAGCGGGTAGCAAAGTATCAACAATGACCATTGCAAACTTCAGACAAAGTGTGGGGGTTGGTTGCAAACTCTTCTCCACATGAACGACTCGATACACAAGATCTGTACAAATCCAAAGCATCGGCGTACAACGTGAGCTAAGGATGACACATACTAGAATATCCGGGGGTCGATTTTAGACCCTCTCTGCTCGCCTCCTTTTGAGGACTTATCATCTGTAATATAATGCGGGCATAAATGTCAACACACGTGCGGAATACTTACTTCAAAGTTAGGATTTAAAAAAAACACAAATCACATACATAAAGTGGTGCCTGCTACAAGACTTTAAACAGTGACTTCGAGCGCACGCTCTTTATTTCCTACTTCTCATGAAATCTAGAAAGCAGTAAAATGCTAAAATGAGATAAACAAGAGGAATAACAAATGAATATCAATCTGTAGTAATGCGTATCAAAATAGAGAAACCCGACGATCTTCGTGAAAGCTCTCAATGCGCGCAAGCAATGAGAAAACTCTATAAAAAGTTGCTTTGCACAAGTGATCAAACAAGTTAATCTCCAAGCATTCCATACACAAAAGTTGCACCAGTACTATCACAAAGCTAGTCAATCACATAAACATTCGTTGAAACGTAAAGCCTATTTTTAGCATTTTTTCATGAACAAAAATTAGTGAAAGAATCTACAAAAAAAAGATTAATATTCATATATGTACTTTCATGTCAATTTGCAAACATAAAATTAAAATAAAATCAGGCAAGAGTTAACAAGAAAAAAAATCTACATAAAGCAAGAAAATATTAATAAGAAATTGAAACTGTGGAGGGTACTAGATCCAAAACAGTGGCGTGTATTACCAAGGGCGCTAGGCCCACTCAGAAACGATTCAATAGACCATTTTTGCCAAAATACTTTGTGCCATACCAAAATAAATCTGGGCCTAAAGTGCTTACCCATTCGGTCCAGGTCTAGTTGCATAACACAAACACAATTCCTATTATTCCAATTCCAATTAACAGAAATTGAAAAATAGAAAATATGGAAAGAGTGGAGATGGCGTCATTTGACTGAAGCTAGACTTACAATCTTTGACTATTGAACTCCTTCATGCACAAAACTATTCTCTCTCTCTCTCTCTCTCTCACACACACACACACATACACTATGGTGGCCAGACCCTTCTCATCTTCTCTATTTCTCTACTCTACCGTGAGATCCACACACAACCGCGACGTTTATCACCTTCACTCGACCATCTTTCATCTTCATCATTTCGCCTTACTTTTATTAATAACTTGAACATTCTTTAACGAACTCAATCTCCTCCATCTATTATTGATTCAAGGAAAACTCGCCTCTGCTTCGATCCTTCAACCGATGAAATGTTCTTTGTGAAATCTAAAGAACTCCGCAGAAAATCCGATACGCGATCTCGCCATGAGTTATGTTTCTTTACCCTTTCTTCTTTCTTCAATATTGAAATTCTGAACAAAGTTGTAATGTCGTGTTCTTGTTATAGGAAATGATGAAGATCGTTAAAGAAAGCCGTGTGATTGTGCTGAGGTGTTTTTTGTTGATGTAGAAAGATGAGATCTGGAATGAAGATGATTATGGAGCTGCGAGAGGCTTGGAGAGATGCGTGAATTTTTGATGATGAAGGTGTTGAATTCAGAGAGAGGAAGATTCAGTTATTGCAATGTTTAATCGAATATGATGAATAAATAACAGTGAAGCGGTTTCAAGAGATAATAAAGAGAGTTTAGGTTTTTGGTGTGATTCTTCAGAGATTGTTAAGAATTGTGAAGATGATGATGAGAGTGAAGTTGTTAAAGAATGGAAGTGAGAGAGAGTGAGAGAGAGTTTTAGATATTTTTTGTGATTCCTATGTGAATCTTGAAGAAGCCATCAATCTCAATTAAATTCTGTTTTTATAGTTCCTAAAAGTTTGTTGCAATTAACTGCATCTGAGCCCTCGATTTCGATTTCTGTTATAGATTGATATAGGAGATTGAAATTGACAGGAGTTAGTTATAGAGTTTAAAATTCTGTTGCAAGTTAGTTGTTTGAAAAATTATATTTTTTCAGTTGGAGGTTAGATTAGGGGTAGATTAATCAAGGCCCTTGAATTAAGAACTGGTTACCAAATATGGAGAGCTGAGATTTAAACAGATGAGTGAAACTTGCTTGTGAAGTTTTGTTGAGCTGCACTAAGTCACAGTACTCCTTTGCATATTTTTCCCTTTGTCTTTATTCAAAATGATGAGATGACAATTAGAGAAAACAATTTTCTTATGACATTTCACGGTTTACACACGTTCCTCTAATTTTCTTCTACCGTCTTTTTCTAATTTTAACTTCTGAACTGTTACCGATCTAATGCTCTTTTTTGAAGATGATTAATGATCTTGCCTAGTTCTTGAAAGGGATGGCCGAAACCTAACTTTCAGATGATAAAAAAATGGAGAGGATGATGAGGTAGCGATGAAAGATTTTCCAATTTTCCAGTCGGTCGAGTCCTCTCCCAGTAATATCTTTCTGATTCTGACTTTTTCAGAAGCTTATTTTCCTCTTCGCTTTCTCTGTATTCTGAAGAGACTTTGAGTAGGAAGATGATGATGAACTGTTAGGGTTTCGTATGCTTGATAGCTTATTTTCTGTGATATTATGTGATTTGGTTATGATTCTATTTATTGGGCTTGAATTTGTGATTTTGTTTTCACTTGTTGATTTTCTGTGAAAATTTGTTACTGCAATAACTTAATTTTGCTGAGATGCGATATTTGTGTTGGCTTGTTTGTTACTGTTGTGCAATTGTGATGTTTGATGGGTTTTGACCGAGTTCGTGTGCAATAATTTGTCTCTTCTTGATTTTGTCTTATTATGAACCAAACATTCTCTTTGGACTTGTTTGAGATTTGCAATATGATGGAATTAGGTCCATGATTAAACTTGAATATGATTTTTGTTATGAAACAAATGGATATGAGGCTTTATTGTTGGATTTGTAAACATGAGTGAATTCTAATTTTTCCACACTGTGATGATTTTTGGGGTGGAAATGCGACTTCCGTTTGTATTTTTGAACCTCTTTTGAATTTGTCTTTTTGTGGACCAATTTTGTTTGTGATTTTCAATAGACTTCAAATAGGCCCATGATTAGCATTTGAAATCTGACTTTTTTTGTGAAATGAAAGTAAGAGGCCCATTGTTGTGTTTGTGAATGTGATTGAATTCAAAACGCTCTAAATCTAATTCCTTCACAAACCCTTATGATGAGAATGAAGGAGCAACTTTGTTTGAATTCTTGTTCGTTTTCATGTTTCATTGTTTACTAACCAATTGCTTTTTCTTGTTTCATGTAAGCACACAATGGTGATAAGGGAGAAAATTAATGAAAAGAACGAAAGAGGTGGAAGAGACTTAAAGTGTTCAATGGAAACTTGAAGATGAAGAAAACTTCCTTGTAGCTTAAAACACATCATATCCATTAGGAACTTTTATAGTATTGTAATTTCAAGTAATTTGAACTGTGAGACTTGAAGACTTGTAATTGGTAGTAAAATAAGTGTATTCAAATTTGTACTTGTAACTTGAATAGTAAAGAAGCTTTGTGTAACTTGTAATTCTTGAGCATGAATGGAAAAAAAACAATTTAGAAAATTGTAACTTGCATCTTATTGGAATCTTGAATGAACTTGGTTCTAGGATTGGAAATTAAACCTCCTTAAGATTCATTTGAATGTTTAAATATTTGAATTGAAATCCATTTGAATCCTTGCTTAGAAATTGATAAGAAAAACTTGGAAACTTGAGATCAAGGTTTCTTTTGAACTTAAATGTGTGTTTCTTACTTGAATTAACTCTTGACATCATAAGCACATATGCTCTTGAACAAATTATATTTGATGTATCAAGTAAACAAAAATTAAACCAAATCTTTAATTATCAAATCCATGTTTAACTTGTACTTCAAGAAAATCCAAATAATACAATTTCAATATATTGTTTACAAGCTTCAAACAATCTTAATTCAACTAAATACCTTTAGAAAACTTGAACGCGTACCAACCTAATGACAATTCCAAATCCAATTCAACCCTTAATGGAAAAAAAACCAAATGCTCATCACATAAAATGAAGCTTCCAGTGAAAGTCAAGCCTTTATAAGAAAGTCCAAGATATGATTATAGAACTTTTAACACAAGTAATGAATGAAGAACCTTAATGCTGAAGGAAAGAGCCTGAAGATAGCCATAATGACTCAACCCTAATTCAAGATCCTTGAAGAAGAAACTTCTTAGCAAAACAAAGTAGCTGAAAAACCATAATTTAACCAATCTTCTAAACTAAAGATGCTTTGTATGATATGATGAAGATGATTCTTCGAAAAATTTACCCATAAAGATGTCACATGCTTCAGTAATCAAAACCTAGCACAAGAGCCAAAAGGGAGAAGAAAATGTGATTCAGTTTGAAGTACTTATAAGTCTTCAATTCTTTGAGGACACAAAGAATCAATGAGATATCTTGAGGCATGAGAAGCCTTGTAACTTGAATGAATAAAAAAATGAGGGTATGAGATCCATCTTGGACTGATTGTCAATAGAACCACTTCCACAACTTGAAGAAAACCAGGAATATAAGAATACCTTAATCCAGTCACAATGCTTGAATATGTATGATGAAACATAAGCCACAATCAAGAGGGTATATTTTGGGGTACAACAGCTGTCCCTATTCAATAATCTTAAGCTTGATAAGTGAGAAAAGCAATAACTTTCAAACATTCAGAGTTGAAGATGATTGAATATGAAAGAACCCAAAAATTTACACCCTTGAAAAAAATAAGCAAAACCCCCCAAAGACAAAGAATTCTAGAAAATGCGGGACTTAGAAGGTACCAAACAAAATTTGATTTAGCAAGCAGAGGTTTAATGAAAACTGGCCCTTCAAAGACATGCGTCAGAATGAAGCTGTAACGCAGACTTTAACAAAGTTGAGACAAAACTCAAACTTAGAAGAGTAGATGAAACTAAACTCCAAAATAATGTGTCAGGATAAAACCAGACCATAAAAGGGGTGAGATAAGAATCAAACCACAGAGAATAGGCAAAGCTAAACTCTGGAAAAGTACGCAGGGAAAAGTGACTAGAGCACATGATTCTAGGAGCACCTGCTAGTCTTAAAAGAGACCGGTCAACCAAGGATACAACAAACGAAAGCTGGAGTACCATAATCAAACACTATTAAAGGCTCAGTAAACAAAAATTTATAAATATCTAAGAAATGACATCAAACGAGAGAAAACTCGACTCGACAATACTAGAAGATCAAAACTTTCTAGAAACGAGTACTAGGACAAAACAAAATGGATTTCACGCATCGGTAATGAGGAAAAACTTGACCCATAGCAAAGTGATGAGAGTGCATGTTTCTCAAAGCACCTACTGGTCTCTAACCATGGGTAAATAGTAAACAAAAACAAACTAAAATCCGAATAGGTATAAAAGAAACATCTCAAGTCGATGGACACAACACACGAAAGCCGTAATACAGTAAACAAACACTGTCAAAGGTTCAATAATAAAAAACTGATAGACGTCCAAAGAGTGAGATATGGGTTTCGACCAAGGACATGGTAAATGAACACCGATAGAAGATTCTAGGGAAAGAAACAAAATAAGACGACACTCGACTCATTATAACTAGTTAGGCGAGACAAACTAGATGAGTACCAGGGAAAAACTGGATTTCATGCACATGCAACGAGATCAAGACTCGACCCAAAGCAAAGTGATGAGAGCGCAAGTTTCTCAAAGCACTTGATAGTCTTGGACCATGGATAAGCAGTAAACAAAAATTGATAGAATAATCCAAGGAACAAAGGAGACTAATTTCAACCAAGGACGTAGTTAAATGAACACTGTAAAAGACTCGGTAAATGAAAACTGATAAAGGATTTAGTAATCAAACAATGATAGAAGTCCAAGGTATGAAAACAAAAACGAGATGACACTCAACTCATTATAACTAGTTAGACAAAACTAAACTAGATGAGTACCATAATGAAAATTGGATTTCATGCGCGGGTGAGGAGACAAAACTCAAAACTCGACCCAAAGCAAGGTGATTAGCGCGTACTATTGAAAACCTACTGAAGATGTATATCAGGACGAAACTGGTATTCAAAAGGTACATCAATAGACATTGGAATGAAACGACGAGGTTAATAAAGACTAAACCCGAGAAAACTACGCTAGGGTAACACTAAACTACAATCAAGAGTAAACACTCAATCATTCAAATGATTGACATCAACATGATATTTTTATGGGGTGAAACTCAGATAATGAGGATGAAGACCTCGCTGAGGATATAATTCAAAGTTTTAGCAAATTCACTGGAGAAAACAGAAACAATAATGGCTTATGTTCCGATGCATGTTTCAATTATTTTTCTATGGAATAGTATTTCAAAAGAGAATGGAAACACTATACTTTGAGGATGAAATGCGATGATGCATGATTAGATGTTTCACTGGGGAATGGAGAAACGAGAAAAAACTAATAACCACGGGCCAAACCCTGATAAAATTTGCTAAAATAATTGCAAATTCCGCTAGAGAAGGTCAGATCAAAACTGTAATATCTGCGAGGAAAAGCCAAATGGGTATTTGACGTTTCTAGAGAGAGCACTAATAAAATGGGGCCTGTGGGAAATCAAAATTCACCTGGCTTTTTTGTTTGATAACTTGTTAATTTCTCACCGGGGATAATGAAACCTTATATTGCCAAGGATATGAAGATCCATGCTGGGGTAAACGACCTTACAAATAGAACCTTTATCGGGAATGAGTCATTCTTTGTATGAGAAACTCAACAAAATATGCTACCGCTAGAAATACAAGAATCTTCAGCTCCACTAGGGAACAAGGGTGAGCTTCAACAAGAACGAAACCTACCGGGATTTTTGACATTGGGCCAAGAAATCACAATAACATACTCTACCATATCAACATCTAAGATTAAAATCTACTGGATAAGGAGAGAGTCTGTGAATAAGTACTTTCGATGAAATTAATCTATTGGAGAAATGAGAATTCCTGAATAGGAGATTTCTTGATAAGGCAACTTTACAGGGGAGATGAGGATTTTTGAATAAGAGATTTCCGAAGGAAACTCTGCTGGGGAAAGGAGAAGTTCAGAGGAACAAACACTGACGGCTGACGAGAAGATCAGGCAGCCCGAAGCTGTGGAGGGTGCCCCCTGATTGAATAATTGGGTACCCTGGCGTGGTAACCACATATGGCGTTGATAACAATATTTGGGTGGGAATTGTTAGACGGTACAGAAGTACAGAGCCTAACCCACTGAAGCTCAAACAAGCATGGAAACAAATGAGAATAAAGCACTGAGATAGGATCAAAATTGTTTTCCAGACCTATTTTTCCCTTACTGATAAAACATACCCCTTGAATTCAACTGGGAAATGAGAATCATTTGCTGGTAATATGTTCCATGCACTCAAGATGGTGGATGCGACCCACAAGGTACTCTATGGTTTGAAAGAATTCCCAAATAAGGATAAGAGAATAACTCATGTTGAAACAGTCAGTGTAGGATTGCTGACACTATCATTAAGACTTCCATTACCTGACTTAACTGGGTCTTCAACTGATTATCTCCCTTCTCGAACAGTTTCCAATCGTGGGACAAGGCTTGCATGTATACCACAAACAACCACATCTGAATCTTCATCCCGACCAATACCCCACGAAGTTGTTCCATAACTGATCTCTGAACACGTACAATAAGAGTTCATGTCTATAACTCTGGAGAGAATACCAAGTCTGAATATGAATCTCCAACTCTGAGTACCTGTTAGAATGCATGAATATGCATGAGGTGCATGAGTGGATGCAATTCCATGTTCGATCATTTCCAAGGTGTAGGTATGAAGTGCGCCTAAGAGGGGGGTGAATTAGGTAAATTTTTCTGGTTTTAGTGATGATGGATATTATTTTTCTGGTTTATGGTGAGTTTATGAAAGAGTAAAGTGCAGAAAAATAAAGTGCCACAAGCGATATATCCTAGTTCCCCTCACAGTCCGAGAGTACTCCAGTCCCCTTTCAACATGAAAGAGATTTCCTTATTGTGGAAAACTTAAACAAGAACTACCCAAAACCAAGAACAATCCTCTTGGACCAAGAACAATCCTCTTGGATTTTCACTATGTCAACAATGAGAACAATCCTCTCAAAGTGACTTTACTTGTATCCAACAATCCTAGAAAAACCAGATTTATAAAACCACTTGAACTTATTTCTAACAATCCTGAAAAATAAGCAAGTATATAGCAATATTTAATTTGAGTGAGTTTGAGTAGCAATGACCACTTTGAGTGATTTAATCAATGAATTGATCTTCTCTTCCAATGATAATAGTATACAATGACTCAAGATATATAATGCTCAAAGTTTTCTAGTTGATAATATGTGAAAGTGTGCAGAAAACTTGTGTATGAAAATGTATAACAGCTTGAGTTTGATTTTTGAAAATTCAGAAAATATGATTGGAAGAGGTGTTTAAAATGATTTTGAAAATGAGTATTTATATGTTCATAACACCCTTTTGAAACAACATAAAAATCTGTAAATGAATCATGAACAATTGCCAAGATTGAGTGAAAGGTTTTCATGAATTAGTGTTATGAACAGGCATGAGTAGAGCTGTTGTTTTTCAAAATCGTTCAGCATGCAATCGATTGCACCCTTTGTGTAAATCGATAGCACGAGGTTTCAATAGTTAGAAATTCAAATATTTTGAGTGTGCAATCGATTGCACAAGTGTGTAAATCGATTTCACTTAAAGTCAGTAGCAAAAATTGATTGAGAGTAATCGATTGCACAAGCATGCAAATCGATTGCACTTAGAAACAATAGCAAATGTTTTGAAAAATTGAAGCATGCAATTGATTGCACCAATATGCAAATCGATTGCACTCAAGTGAAAATTGAACTTTTTCTTAGAAAAACATGAGTAAAGATTTGGACAATATAAAATATTTCTTTTTACCATTGAGCATCTATGTCTTAAGTTCAAAGTAAGTATTATCATTATACCTTGAAATTTGCTAAGTGCTTGAACCAAAGACTTTATCCACATATGCTTTTAGCTTGATCAATAATCTTTGCCTTCCTTGTAACATGGTTTGTCTTCATCAAAACAAAAGTGCATTTGAGAAGCTCGATTTTACATTCTCCCCTTTTTTGATGATGACAAACGATCTTGCTTGATGCGTTGTAATTTCCGGAAAGAAGCTTCTCCCCCTAAGATGCATAACTCCCCCTTTGTACGAGAAGGTTAGAATCCTTTGAATTTGTTCATCTTGGTTGAAGAGTACCTTAGAAATTTAAGACAGGAAATATACAAGCATAAAGTGCCACATCCTTCTCCCCCTTTGACTTTATCAAAAAGAAGGGAAATATGCAATAAAAATAGACAATAATAAAACAACATTGAAAAAAATTAATCAATCATGCATCACAAATAGTCATAGACATAGTCATAGTAACATAACGATTACAAAGAAATCTGAACAACAACAAAAAAAACGTAGCATAACTGAACAAGGACATAACAGAAAAATAGTAGACATAACAAAGTTGGACAGAACTTTTATGGTTGATTCATCTCCCAGTTGTTATAGAACCAAGATTTGCATCAAACAAAAAATGACCAAAAACATATTTTTCTTAAACTTAAACACCACTTAACATATATATTCACATATAACAAGGTTAAAACAAGTATATAAAAGCATAACAAGGATAGAAATCACCTTATATGTCGTGTTCATCAAGAATTCCAAGCTCTCGTCGAATCTTGTAAAACGATTCTCTTGCCAAAGGTTTAGTGAAGATATCAGCAAGTTGATTATGAGTATCTATAAATGTGACCTCGACATCTCCTTGAAGTACATGATCACGAAGGAAATGATGTTGTATATCTATGTGTTTGGTTCTTTAACGCATGACCGGATTCTTTGTAATGTTTATTGCACTTGTATTGTCGCACCATAGAGGAATGCATCCTAGATCAAGTCCGTAGTCATGAAGTTGTTGCTTGAGCCATAATATTTGAGCGCAATTACTACCTGCTGCAATATATTCTGCTTCGGCCGTGCTAAGAGCAACGCATGCTTGTTTTTTACAGGCCCATGATACTAATGTATTTCCAAGGATGTGACAAGTACCACTTGTGCTTTTTCGATCAGTTTTACAACCCTCATAATCCGCGTCAAAATAACCAACTAAATTACAAACACTACCTTTAGGATACCATAATCTAACATTTGTTGTTCCTTTGAGATACTTCATGATCCGTTTCACCTCCATGAGATGAGATTCCAATGGATTTTCTTAAAAGTAAGCACATAGACAAACACTAAACATTATATCAGGACGACTTGCCGTCAGATATAATAAGGAGCCAATCATACCTCGATATTTTGTAATGTCAATGGAAACACCTGATTCATCTTGATCAACATATGTACCAGAACCTATTGGTGTAGACATTACCTTACAGTTATCCATGTCAAATATTTTAAAAAGTTCCTAGAAATACTTGGATTGGTTGATGAAGATTCCATCCTTTAATTGCTTGATTTGAAGTCCAATAAAATAATTCATTTTTCCCATCATGGACATCTCAAATTCTCCTTGCATCATTGCTGAAAATTCTTTACACATTTCTTTGTTTGAAGAGCCGAAAATGATATCGTCAACATAGACTTGAACTAGCAAAGTGTTACCTTTTATTTTCTTGATAAACAATTTCTTGTCAACTTTACCCTTTTCAAAACCTTTTTCGCATAAGAAGTTACTTAGCCGATCATACCATGACCTTGGTACTTGTTTCAAACCATAGAGAGCTTTTCTCAATTTAAATACATGAGATGGATTCTTGAAATCTTCGAACCCCAGGGGTTGCTTAACTTAGACTTCTTCATTGATATATCCATTCAAGAATGCGCTTTTGACATCCATTTGGAAAAGATGAAAATTTAATGAACAAGCATAGATAAGTAAAAGACGAATAGCTTCTAACCTTGCAACCGGAGCGATAGTTTCTTCAAAATCTATTCCTTCTTCTTGATTGTAGCCTTGTGCTACCAACCTTTCTTTGTTCCGAACAATTATTCCATTTTCGTCAAGTTTGTTTTTAAACATCCATCTTGTTCTAATAATGTGTTTGTTGCTTGGCCTAGGGACAAGTTCCCAAACTTGATTCCTTTCAAATTGATTTAACTTTTCTTGCATAGAAATAATCCATTGGTCATCGCCTAAGGCTTCATCAACTTTGGAAGGTTCAATTTGAGAGATAAACGTCATGTTTAGACAAGCATCTTTGAGATTTAGTCTTGTTGTCACATTTTGACTTATATCACCAATTACTTTATCGATAGGATGATCTCTACGAGTTCTCCACTCTTTTGGTAGATCATTACAATTTGATTCTTGTTGGGATGATTCTTCTTGTTGAATTGGTTGATCTTTGGAAGTATTTTCTTGAGGACCTTCTAGTATTTCATCATCATCATCATCATTACAAACAATATTATCCTCCTTGAAGAGGTTAGATTCATGAAAAGATACATGCATTGATTCTTCAATTGTTAAAGTTATTTTGTTATAAATTCTATATGCCTTACTAGAAAGAGAGTAGCCAAGAAAAATACCTTCATCGGATTTTTCATCAAACTTACCAAGGTTATCTCCGTCGTTGTTTAAGAAAAAGCATTTGCAACCGAAAATGTGAAAGAAAGCAATGTTTGGTTTCCTCCCTTTGAAAAGTTCACATGGAGTTTTCTTTAAGATCGGTCTTATGTTAACTCTATTGCTGATAAAGCATGCCGTGCTCACCGCATCCACCCAAAAATAATTTTGGAAGGTTTGAATCGCTAAGCATCGTTCTTGCAAGCTCTACAAGAGACCTATCCTTTCTTTCCACCACTCCATTTTGTTGAGGAATCCTTGGTGCCGAGAAGTTGTGAGATATTCCATGTTCTCCACAAAATTATTCAAATAGAGCATTTTGAAATTCTCTTCCATGATCACTTCTTATGGAGGCAATTGTTAGAGACTTCTCATTTTGAATTTGTTTAGCATACTTCTTGAATGCCTTGAATGCATCACTTTTCTGCACTAAAAATAATTTCCAAGTATATCTAGAGAAACCATCAACAATAACCAAAGCATATGCATTACCTCCGAAACTTCTTGTTCTTGATGGACCAAATAAGTCTATATGCAACAATTGTAGTGTCCTTGTAGTAGACACCACATTCTTAGATTTGAAAGTTGATTTTGTTTGTTTCCCTTTTTGACAAGCATCACAAAGTCAATCTTTGACAAAGTTTCACTTAGGAAACCCAATGACAAGATCATGCTTGATTAGTTTATTCAAGTGTTCCATGTGAATATGAGCAATTCTTTTGTGCCACAACCATGAATCATCATTGTTCGCCATGAGACATTTTACCTTCAAAGATGGATCATCAAGGGAAATCATGAATATATTATTGATTCTTTTACCTTTAAGTATAATCTCATGTGTGACTTCGTCTTCTATCAAGCATTCATCCTTGGTGAACTTGATCTTGAAGCCTTTGTCACAAAGTTGGATAATACTAAGAAGATTGTGCTTTAGTCCTTAATCATAAAGAACATGTTCAATGGATGTGAAAGGTGGAGCACCAACTTTGCATTTGCCAATAATTCTTCCCTTATTATTGTCTCCATAAGTGACAAAACCCTTGGCCTTTAGAACTAGATTTGAAAATTGATTTATGTCTCCCGTCATATGCTTTGAACAACCACTATCAAGATACCAAATATTGCATGTGGTCTTCAAGCATACCTGCAAAACAAATTAGGTTTTGTTAGGTACCCAAGTTGCTTTGGGTCCTTCATAATTAGTTCCTTTCTTTACCCACACATAATGCCCACTTTCCACACTAAAGTTTCTAACATAGCAAGCATTAGATGTATGGCCTTTAATACCACAATTAAAATAAGTAGGATAGTGATGAACCATTTTAGGTTTTTTCACTTTCTCTTTGGATGATTGATAACTCGCCTTAACAAAGATAGTTTTATTAGAACTTGGTTTTGAAAACTTTGAATATCCAAGTCCACTTTTATCATTGGAATATCTTTGTTGGCTAAGAACACCTTCCAATCCAATTTGACATTTTTCATATCTTTCAATAACTCTTTTTAATTGTACAATTTGGAAAGAGAGTGATTCACAATTTTTGCATACAAAATTCTGTTGTTGTTCATCACTTAATTTTTGTTTTTCTTCTTTGAAATCTTTTTCCATAGTTTCACATTTTTCTTCTAAAGATGAAATTTGTTTCTTTTGAGATGAAATAATTTTATACAGAATTTTGCATTCATTTAATAGTTCATCTATAGCACCTTGTGCATCACTATCAAAAAAAGAAAATTCATTACTAACCTCATCATCTTCATTATCGGAAAGGTGTGAGGCCATCAATGCTAGATTTGCTCTTTCATCACTATCGGAGTCGGATGAAGAGCTTATTTCATTATCCTCTCATGCAAAATAGGCCTTTTTGTTCTTGAATCCCTTTTTGCTTTTGTAGCCACCTTTCTTGGAGAGTTTCGGACAATTCAGCTTGATATGACCTTGCTTACCGCATTCATAACATGTGACTTCTTGTGTTGATGTGGAAGCTTCCTTTTTCTTGAATTGTTTCGTTCCTTTTGAATGAGAAAAGGATTTGTCATTTCTACTAAAGAACTTACCAAGCCTTTTAACAAGAAGCATGCAATTTTCATCTTCTTCCGGATTGTATTCCTTTTCAACTTCCTTGGAATCTATCTTTAAAGAAATATTCTTGGATTTCTTCTCTTGATTTTCATGCTTTTCAAGTCTTTCGAGTTCCATCTCATATTCTTGAAGTTTTCCAAACAACGTTGCGGAAGTCATGGAGGAGAGACTTTTCTTTTCTAAAATTGTCGTTACCTTTGGTTGCCATTCCCTAGTTAAGGACCTAAGTACTTTCAGATTTAGTTCATCATTCGTCAAAGTCTTACCAAGAGCACTTAGATGATTTGTCAAGTGCACGAATCTCTTTTGCAAGTCAAGGATGGTTTCTCCGGGCTGCATTCTAAATAATTCGTATTCTTGACTCAAAGTATTTAGTCTTGATCTTTTAACTTCAACAGTTCCTTCATGAGTTTGTACCAAGGTATCCCATATTTCTTTCGCTGTTTTGCATGCCGAGACACGGAAGAACTCATCCATGCTAAGTGCACCTTGAAGAATATTTATTGCCTTTTTATCATAGAGAACCTTCTTCTTATCATTTTCTTCCCATGAAGCTTTAGGCTTTGATGAGCCAGCACCATTGATTACCGTTATAGGGATAAATGGACCAATCTCGACGACATCCCATATTTCTTCTCCTTGTGCTTCTAGATGTGCCTTCATGCGTATTTTCCAGAAGTCAAAATATTCAACACAAAATAGAGGAGGCTTGTTGTTACTACCACCATTTTTGAAAACATGATTTTAATTTGCAGAAGCCATTATGGATCTTTTAGGAACAGGTTACCTATAACCTGCTCTGATACCAATTATAAGTACGAAGTGCGCCTAAGAGGGGGGGGTGAATTAGGTACTTTAAAATTTTTCTGGTTTTAGTGATGATGGATATTATTTTTATAGTTTATGGTGAGTTTATGAAAGAGTAAAGTGCAGAAAAATAAAGTGACACAAGCAATATATCCTGGTTCCCCTTACAGTCCAAGAGTACTCCAGTCCTCTTTCAACATGAAAGAGATTCCTTATTGTGGCAAACTTAAACAAGAACTACCCAAAACCAAGAACAATCCTCTTGGATTTTCACTATGTCAACAATGAGAACAATCCTCTCAAAGTGACTTTACTTGTATCCAACAATCCTGGAAAAACAAGATTTATAAAAACCACTTGAACTTATTTCCAACAATCCTGAAAAATAAGCAAGTATATAACAATATTTGGTTTGAGTGAGTTTGAGTAACAATGATCACTTTGAGTGATTTAATCAATGAATTGATCTTCTCTTCCAATGATAATAGTATACAATGACTCATGATATATAATTCTCAAAGTTTTCTGGTTGATAATATGTGAAAGTGTGCAGAAATCTTGTGTATGAAAATGTATAACAGCTTGAGTTTGATTTTTGAAAATTCAGAATATATGATTGGAAGAGGTGTTTAAAATGACTTTGAAAATGAGTATTTATATGTTCATAACACCCTTTTGAAACAGCATTAAATTCTATAAATGAACCATGAACAATTGCCAAGATTGAGTGAAATGTTTTCATGAATTGGTGTTATGAACAGGCATGAGTAAAGCTGCTGTTTTTAAAAATCATTCAACATGCAATCAATTGAACCCTTTGTGTAAATCGATTGCACGGGATTTCAACATCTGGAAATTCAAATATTTTGAGTGTGCAATCGATTTCACAAGTGTGTAAATCGATTTCACTTAAAGTTAGTAGCAAAAATTGATTGAGAGTAATCGACTGCACAAACATGCAAATCGATTGCACTTAGAAACAATAACAAATGTTTTGAAAAATTGAAGCGTGCAATCGATTGCACTAATATACAAATCGATTGCACTCAAGTGAAAATTTAATTTTTGCTTATAAAAACTTGATTAAAGATTTGGACAATATAAAATATTTCTTTTGACCATTGAGTATCTATGTCTTAAGTTCAAAGTAAGTATTATCATTATACCTTGAAATTTGCTAAGTGCTTGAACCAAAGACTTTATCCACATATACTTTTAGCTTGATCAATAATGTTTTCCTTCTTGCCAACATGGTTTGTCTTCATCAAAACATAAGTGCATTTGAGAAGCTTGATTTTACACAAGGAACCATCATGCTTTGACCTTTTTTGTAAGTAAGAAATGAAGAAAATGCAACACCGAGATCACAAGCACGATTACTTGGAAATGAGAAGAACATGTGTGTCAAAATGATGTTAAGATGTTGTATGTGAAAGAACATAGGATCAAGGTTCCATAAACATGGAAAATGGTTACACCGTCTCTAAACTGAATGATGAATATCGCCGGATCAAAGGTCCGACGCCACCTTGGGACATAAAAGAACCAAGTACCAAGTAGATCGAAAACTGCATGAGACCAAAATCTCCCTATCATAAAAGATAATTTTTGAACTACCGAAATAAACAACCATCACAATGTGAGAAGTCCAGAACAAAACTAGGAGATCAAATAGTCACTTATAGGAATAAAGTCACCAACAGAACCCAAAAGTCACCATCAGAACATAGTCACCATTTGTACCTATAATAATTAAGTCCCTCCTCACTCACGGGTGAAAACTATGTTAAGGTAAGGTTGGGTAACTCAGAATCGAGGGTACTCCTAAAAATCTATCACCATATCACCTAAGTGAAAATGATAGCCCCCCATTTGTACCTCATCTGAGCATGGACGACATAATGGTAAAAGTGAAACCTAAGTCAACTAGCCGTTATGTTCCACTCTATTCCTGGGGTTCCTATAGTTGTCACTTGGCCTGGGTATTGGGCCTTTTACCTCTTGTAACACCCACTCAATCATGAAAATAGAGACAACACAACGGTATCACCAGTATATGGAAAGCGATAAAATGCAATGCAAACATATGCTCAGATAAACATGTACAAAACGAACAAGCTATAAAGCATAAAAAACACCAAATGAAAATAAAGCAAGAGCTAGGATCGACTCCGGGATAGACAAGCATTTGGTCAACCACTCCCCAGTGAAGTCGCCAGCTGAAACAATCGACTAAACAGTCATCGAACATAAAATCAATGAAATCTCCATCGAATGTATTTTATCCCACGGGAAGGGAAAGGTAAAGATCGACTAAACCTGAGAAGAGTGAAATCAAGGTCAAACACCCAAGATATATGGGTAAGGGAGTCTGTTACGCGAGGGTAAGGTGTAACACCCTTCTAAACCCCACAAAATATTCATAATTATTTAAAATAATATTATAGTAATACAACAAAAGGGCATCACATTTTATTTGTAAAATAATAATACGTGCTAGTCTTACTCCGTAACATGGGTTTTCAAAATTATTCATGATATATCCATTGTCAAGGTTTCACATACTTGCAGCAGAATCATAGTTCAAACAAGTTCATTAAAACACTTCATAGTGCCCCATGATTCATGGTTCACAATTCAACATAATTTAAACTCCATGGAAACAATTTAAATGTCATAAAAAAAAGAAAAAAAATAGTTTTCAAAACAAAGTGTTCTCGTCCCCTATGTTACATATAAGAGCAAGACCTTATAGACTCAACAGAAATAAAACACACGCTCTAAGATATTCTTCTAAGCCTTTAGGGACTACTCCCGATTACCTTAATGTTACCCATGTAGAGGCAACATTCAAGCATAAAGGGTGAGTTCATCACAATCATTATATAAGATATAAGTAATAGACATAGATGAATAAACCAAAAGTATCGCAAAATAAACTCGGCATTGTTATATTCCAAGTACCTCAACAATCATACAAATTCAACAACACAATACATCATCAATTTAAGAACCATGCAATGCCACATAAGATGTAGTTCAAGGACATAGACTCATGCATGTGGTACCAATTCATTTGATGGACACTGGGACATCACCCTCCAAAGACCCCAATCATAGGTACGATTCCCACTTGGAACCGAAGCAAATCATAGACATCCCAAATCCATTCAATGCGATTGAGACCAAATCACTGAACCAACATCCTAAATCATCAAAACGGACCAAAGTTGTCTAATGAATACATGATATGCAACAAAAATATAAACAACCACAACTAGTCATACACATCATCATTCATGTATTCACCAACATCATCATATAAACCTCATCATATGTACTCATATAAGCAGAGCATCACCGTCATATCATCATATAAAACAGAATCATCATATTAACAACATATCATCATTATGAACCAAGCATTATCATAAGATCGTCATATCATCATCATACTTCATTACCACAAAACTTCATAGCGATTCAACACGGGGAAACTAATTCTATCCTAACTTGGGTACTAGAATTATCCTTCTTGTTCTTCATTTTACTCCTTATAATATAGTTCATCACGTTAGCTATCCAATGCTATAAACGACACCTCAAACAAAGTCCGGAAACTCAAGTTACAGCCTTTAGAAAAATCTGTCAAAAATTGGATTGCTTGAGTCGACGCATGCCCCCTTTGAGTTGACGCATAGGTATTCTATCTGCCCCAGGTGTGCTCAGGTCGGCCCAATGAATCGACGCATACTGAGTGTCGTACCCCAAATTTTTCCTACCTAATTTTCAAGGTTAAAATACAAGAGAAATGTTTTAATTAAGAATGGTCCAACAATATCTGGTGGCCCATTTTCAAGAATCCAAGTCAACAAGGGGGGGGGGGGGGGGTGTCTTAATCCAAGGGAGTGGGTTTTCTAAATCAGAAAGACCCATATACCTGTAGGCCTATTCGTGAAGCATGTTGACCAATGGCCCATGAGATACAAATATGGAGAATATTTCAGAAAAAAGAATTAAATTTTAATTATAAAAGCCCACTTAAATGTTATTGTTGTTAGTAAAAAGAAAAGGTGAAATTATGAATATGAAGCCCATTAAGTTTTTTTTAGTCATCCCATTTGTGTTTTTTGGTATTTGTTGTCTCATTTTAAAAGAAAAAAATATTATTATCAAAACTCTTTTTATTACTAAAAACCTGCCTTCACATATTAGTGAGAGATCTAGTTTGTCATTTATTATCAAAAACATTTTTTTGTAAATTGATCTGTAAAACATTTTTTATTAAGAGTTTATGTTTTAGAAAAAAAATTAGCTGGATCATTTTGTTAAAGCCAATTAGGCCCAATCTGCGTTGAAAGGAAAAACGTGTTTGCTATAATAAATTTTTTTTATTGTTGATTGTTGTTACAGTACAAGGCCCAATTCAATTAAACAAACGCAAAGCCCAACTCAAATTAAACAAAACAAGGCCCAGATTGAAAATAAACTGCTACTATTTCAATCGTGAGATAATTACGCACATTTTTATCAAATAACATTTACTGTACGAATCAAATCTTCATCTAATCTCCAAAATTCAAAGTCCAAGTCCAGAATTACATTATTGCAAACAAAAATCAAATCTTTATCTAAAAATATACAAAACCTCACGAATCATATTACAAGAGCAAATCAATTGCAATTTATAAGGAATTTATGAATCAATTACAACAACATTAATCCCTAATTATGTGCTAAATCCCTAAGTCTAAGCAATTGCTTAAAACCCTATAAATACGAGACACAAAATACAGTAGAGGATGGGAGGATTGAAGAACCAAATAGAGCCTTGAATTCAGAAAGTGAAGAGGAAGAAGCTTGATACCCTTTACTTTGAAGACCAACAAAGAGGACGATTAGGGTTTCAACATCTGAAACCCTAATCGTGGGAGCACCGCTGCTTCACCACCATCGGCTACCACCTCTAAAGCCTGTGAACAGAAGGGAGAAGAAAGGTTAGTGCCGAATCAGAAAGAAACTCAAAATCTGAAATTGCAAAGGGGTAAATCGACTTAGCTCTATTTCTTTTACTGTTTTGTATTGGGTGGGCTTACAGAAGGGATACGGTTGAGATTGCACCGCCGTGGGGGGAAGGGTCGTTAGGGCTAGGGTTAGAAGAAGGGGATGAACTTAGAGAGAGAGAGATAAAAGGTTGAGGTTTGTAAACAAAATGAATTTAAATAATGTAAAAACAAGACTAATATGCTTAATTGATTCCATACCTGCGTGTCTATCGTAGATAACATTTTCTCTCCATTATGTTCGTGTGATCATCATCGGACGGCCAAGAGGCCATGTCCCACGGTAACACCCATGTGCCTCATAAAACTCAATCGACCAGACTCCTTCTCAAACGCATAATAGGCCGGCCCAATTGTTGTTCGCACCACCTTTTTTCCCCCCTCCTTCACCTCTGGGCCCAGTTCAATATCTAAACTTGGGCCCAATTTCTTAATATACTTCCATTTTGCTCATTAGTTTAAAATTGCACCCCCAGGCTTACTAGACCTGAACTCAATATCTGAATTCAGGCCCTGACTTTTTACACCCCACCCATTTACTACTTAATTAAAAAATGTACCCCCCTGATTAATTTCAACATTTTTTCTATTTTTTTATGTTTTATATTTTCTTATCTATATATTTCTTATTATTATTATATTTTTTTCTTATTATTATTATTATTATTATTATTATTTATAATAATTATTGTTATTACTAATATTAATTGTTATTTTTGCATTTATTATTCCTATTATCATATAAGTAATTATTTTCCTTGAAAAGTCATGTATATATTTATATATTATGTTGCATTAAAATATTTGAAGTCATGCATTAATTTAGAATTTTTGCAATTAATATGATAAAAAATATTCAATAAATCTTAAATTTATTTTTGCAATAAACTAATCTAGACAACAATTTTTGCAAAAGGGTTTCAAATATATTTGGACTAATCCCGCATTTAATCCAAAATTCTGCAATCTTTACACCCGGTCAAAATGGGAGGTGATTCTAAGTACTTTTGCAACCCCTAAAAAACACAAACCCATACGAACTACGAATTGGAACTCTAATTCCTCATAAGAGGATACGTAGGCATACAATTAAAATCGTGGCGAGTTCCCCTATACAAAATTAAAAACCTGTTTAACCCGAAACCTAAACCTAAACCTAGTATCCTTAAGAATAAGGTAGATGAAAGTTGCCTAACACCTTCCTTTCGCCTAAAGAAGTCCGAATCTTAGAATCTATGTTTTACGAATTAGGGTTTCCTATTAGATTCCCTTTCTTAGGATAAAAACTAGTAGTGGCGACTCTTGATTTTAAATCCAGTCGCAACACTGAGTCTTGAACTTGCATGAGTCGATGCATGACCTCTTTGAGTCGACACATGTTGTTTTGTGCTGAATTTTTCTGCGATTTTTCTATGATTTCACTACCTTATAGGTCCTAAATCATCATCTAATCATAGGGATTCATCATCTACAACAACTTAATATACTACATCAATTATACAACATTTACGGGTCATTATTCATCACTAATCTATCAATTCTCCATCAAACAACATTGAATCACCATCTATGAAACCAAAGGCAAACATGTGATACGGTGGCAGAACTGGAACTGTTTTTGGAAATGCTGGTATGCGTTTTGCGTTTGTGTTTGCAAAATGTCGCGGTAAGCAAGAGTCGCCACCGACTTTTATTTTATCCAGCAAGGAAAGGAAAAAAGCACAGAAAAATTCCTTTTTTCGAGATTTTCTAAGTACGGGGGTAGATTATAAAAAGGGAAGGTATTAGCCCCTTCTTATCTGGTCGTAATCCAGGCTTCAGAAGGAGTTCAATTGTTATCCGGTCGCATCCGGGCTTCAACTTGAACTTAGGGCACACTAATATCCGGTTGACTCCGAGCTTCTTAGTAATTGTCCAGGTAAAACTGCTATTTGGTCGAAATCTAAGCTTCACAATGTCTTGTACCGCTATCTGGTCGTAATCCAGGCTTCACGATGTTTCATACCATTATCTGGTCAGATCCAGGCTTCATGGTGTCTTGTACTGTTATCTGGTCGAATCCAGTCTTCACAATACCTCACTTCTTATCTGGTCGAAATCCAGGCTTCAGAAGAAATCAAGTGGTTATCCAGTCGCATTCGGGCTTCCATTTAACTTTAACGCCTACTAATATCCGGTCGATTTCCAGGCGTCATAGTAATTGGCCGGGTAAATTGCTATTTGGTCAAAATCCAAGCTTCATAGTGTCCCTTACTGTTATCTGGTCGTAATCTAGGCTTCAGTGTCTTTTACCTCTATCTAGTCGTAATCCAGCCTTCGCGATGTCTCATACCATTATCTGGTCAAATCCAGGCTTCATGGTGTTTGGGAGAAATCAAGATACTATCCGGTTGAACCCGAGCTTCATAACTTGTATTAAAGATATACCACTATCTGGTCGTAATCCAGGCTTCGCGGTGTCTTTGGATGCTATCTGGTCGTAACCCAGGCTTCACAGAAACTTATATTGCTATCTGGTCGTAATCCAGGCTTCACAATAACTTGCT
Organism: Vicia faba; assembly: GCA_948472305.1. Taxonomy (NCBI): domain Eukaryota; kingdom Viridiplantae; phylum Streptophyta; class Magnoliopsida; order Fabales; family Fabaceae; genus Vicia; species Vicia faba. Next base: position 745,420,197 of record OX451739.1, read on the forward strand.
GAGCTGTTATCCAGTCGAATCCGGGCTTCACGGCTTGTTGGGGATTAAACTATTATCCGGTTGAATCCGGGCTTCATATCTTGCTTTTAAGAGATACCACTATCTAGTCGTAATCCAGGCTTCGCGGTAGTCTGATACTATTATCCGGTCATTCTCCGGGCTTCACAATATGATGGAGTTATCAAGATACTATTCGGTCGTACCCGGGCTTCATAGCTTGGACTTTCTGAGAATTTGATGTATCTTTCCTGAAAGGTAAAAGGTTAATCGTATGTAATGTCATGATGCATGATATGTATCGAGAAGTGATGTTCTCAAAATAAATGAGATTGTTCTATATGATGCATATGCATGTGTCATGATGTATGGGCATGCAATGTTTTTATGATGTTCTCTAACTAGGGAAAATAAATCCCGGACGGCTGCTGGAGAATAAAGAGTTTCACTCGCTGGGGATAACAACCGAAGGTGATTGAGATGATGATCCTGCTGGAGAATAAACTGACTTTGTGGGGAAGAGATGCTCTGCTAGAAGATCCGCTGACTTAGAGAAATAACCTCGGCTGTGGATGAATTACCGTTGTTGGTGATGATAAACTCTGTTGGGGATAAAGTTTCTGTTTCTGAAAGAAATAAACTCCATTGGGGATAATCTTCCAGACTCCACTGGGGATAATCTTCCAGTGCTAGTGATAGATAAACTCTGCTTGGGGAGAATCTTAGCGACTCATTCGCGGTTGCGAACCTCAGTTGGGGAGAGTTGATAATACTGTATTCGGGTACTTCCTACTCTGCAGGGAGTGTATGCATTTTTAGTCACATTCTTCAGCTAGGTCTATCCCCGTACCTGGTGAATAGAGAAACTGTAAGGTCCGAACATTTCTTGTTTGCCCCTGTTTCTGATATTACGAGTAATCGTCTTTTGTTTCGCACGTAAATATTTATGAGCAGCAATTATTGTCAAATGCATATATCAAAAATGAACATTGGACGTTCTTAGCAAAACAAAACAGAAAAAGGAAAAACAATTTGAAATTTCTTTGTGAAAATGAACTGTATTGATTTTAAAGTTGGCCTGTAAATAGGCGTTTTTTATACAAGAGGCTGACGTCCTATAAGAGAACGCCGCTGAAAGATAGATTTTATATAATGTGTAAAAACAAAGAAAAATAGATATGTGAATAATCCCACTGGGTTCGAACTCTGCTATTGCCTTTATATCTTCGAGCGTCTCATCACTTTGCTACTTGGATGAAGGTATATCAGATTGATTAGTGTCGTCCGAGTTTGATAGTCGATACCGAAGTTTGGTTGCAAGATGATCCAATGAGACATAGTATTACGCTTTGATCCCTAATTTTTTCCTTAACCGCCCTTTCGGGTTTTTAGTCCACCGGGATACCCTTTTTTACCCAAGCCTCCTTTTCAGGTTTTCGACTTTCCGGGTGTACAGTTTTTTCTTCACTTTCATCCCTTACTTTTTTCCGAACCCTTTTGGTTCGCCGGGAAGCCCTTATTTTTGCCTAGGCCAGTCGACCAAGCAGGTCTTTGATTATGCGTAGTATTGTTTCACTATGTCTGCATTGACAAGGTGACGAAGGTCGTCACCATCCATGGTGGTTAGAATCATAGCTCCTCCCGAGAAAATGTTCTTAACCACAAATGGCCCTTCGTACGTAGGGGTCCATTTGCCCCTAGGATCACTTTGCGGCAGTATGATGCGTTTGATCACCAGATCCTCGACTTGATACTATTGTTGTCTGACTTTCTTGTTAAATGCCTTGATCATTCGTTTTTGATACGTCTGACCATGACAAATAGCAGTAAGTCTCTTTTCATCGATTAAGTTTAGCTGATCAAGCTGGGTCTGGATCCAATCGTCCTTGCTCAAACCTGCATCCTTCATAATCCGAAGGGAGGGTATCTGGACTTCAATGGGTAAGACTGCCTCCATGCCATACACCAGAGAGTAGAGTGTTGCCCCTGTCGACGTCCGTGCTGAGGTACGGTACCCATGAAGAGTGAATGGTAACATCTCGTGCCAATCTTTGTATGTCACCGTCATCTTCTGCATAATATTCTTGATATTCTTATTAGCCGCTTCAACAGCCCCATTCATCTTCGGCCGGTAAGGAGAAGAGATGTGATGCTGTATCTTGAACTGCTTGCAGAGCTCGGTGATCATCATATTGTTGATATTTGTACCATTTTCCATAATGATCCTCTCAGGTACACTGTATCGACAGATCAGATTGTGCCGAATAAACCGTGCCACGATGTTCTTGGTTACTGTAGCAAAGGAAGCTGCCTCAACCCACTTCGTGAAATACTCAATAGCTACCAAGATGAAATGATGCCCGTTAGACGCAGTAGGTATGATATCACCAATCATGTCGATGCCCCACATTGCAAAAGGCCAAGGGGCTGTCAAGATGTTCAGAGGAATTGGAGGTATATGCACCTTATCAGCATAGACTTGGCACTTATGACAGGCCCGAGAATGCTGATAACAGTCGGCTTCCATGGTGGACCAATAATATCCTGCAGGTAGGATTTTCTTCACCATGGTATGTCCATTGGAATGAGTCCCGAAAGTACCTTCATGTAATTCTGCCATAATCCTTTCTGCCTCGCTTTTATCCACACATCGCAGTAAGGTTGAATCATGGTTACGCTTGTAAAGGATACCATTACTGATGAAGAACTTCGCCGCGAATCTCCTCAGAAACTTTTTATCATTAACAGATGCACCCTCGGGGTATTCTTGAGCCTCAAGATACCTCTTTACCTCGTGAAACCAGGGTTTATCTGCTACCTCTTTAGTCTCAATGTCACAATAATATGCGGGTTTGTCCAACCTCTCAATGGTAATCTGGGGAGCTTCATTGTCCCATCTGACCTTGAACATAGAAGACATGGTAGCTAGCGCGTTCTCTAACTGATTCTCCTCTCTTGGGAAGTGTTTAAAGGTTATCTCCTCAAAGTTTGGGAGCAACGTCAATACATACTCTTTCTAAGGAATAAGATTTGGGTGTTTCATATCCCACTCGCCTTTGATCTGACTGATCACGAGGGTGGAATCTTCGAACACACTCAAGAACTTAATCCTTAGGTCAATAGCTTCTCGAAGGCCCATGATGCACGCTTCATACTCCGCCATATTATTGGTGCAGTTAAAACATAATCGAGCGGTGAACGGAGTATGACAACATTCAGGAGATATGATCACGACACCAATGCCATTACCTAAAGCGTTTGAAGCTCCATCAAAATACATAGACCATCGGGATCCTTCCTCAGGTCCTTCATCCGGTCCATATTTCTCACAGTCAGTCACCAACATGATACTCTCATCCGGAAACTCGAAATTCATAGACTGGTAATCATCCACTGCATGATGTACCAAATGATCTGCCAACACACTCCCCTTGATTGCCTTTTGGGTCGTGTATTGGATGTCATACTCAGTTAAGATCATCTTCCATCTTGCTATTCTTCCGGACAAGTCAGGCTTCTCGAAGATATACTTGATTGGGTCCATCTTTGATATCAATAGAGTAGTGTGAGTCAGCATATACTGTCTCAGCCGACGAGCAGCCCATGCCAAAGCGCAGCATGTTTTCTCAAGCAGGGCGTATCGATCAAAAACTTATCCAAGAAACCTTTAACCCCGCTCCGTGTCTCCCAATTAGATACTACCTCATCCCTTTTTAGATGTAAGGCTGAAGAAATATCCTCAAGTCTAGGAACCTCCTCCAAACCTGTAAAGGGTGTCTGCTCTAGAATGGAGATGCCTAGCAAGTCATAAAATTCCTCCAAATTAGGGACTAGCTGATAATCCGGGAAGGTGAAACAATGATGCAACAGATCAAAGAACTGGAACAACACACTCATTAGATGCTCATCTAACTTTGAAGTGACCAACCTAAGGAGATGACCATGTCTTCTAACAAATGAAGAAGTATCAGGAATTTTTGAAACTAACTCTCTGAGATGAACAGGTATCTGCACGAAGTTAACTCGAATGGTATTTCTGCGTACTGAATCCATAATCTGTAAAACAGAACAAAGATGAATCCTCTTGGTCTTTGAAATGGTTAGTTCTAATGAAATATGCATGCTATGTCATGATGCATGATGTCATGATAAAACACACAACAGATATAACAGGTAACAAACATGGTAAAGGCATACAAGTCACAAAAGAGCCCTTAAATTTCAGGCTTGCATGGAGTTTAGGTACTACCCTCTTGAAGTTCAGTTGGTTCAGCCTGTCCTAATAATAGTAACCGGGTTCTAGAGGTTCCAAATATCACTGACCATCCTCCATCGGTCATGGTTTCAGCTCACACAATCTTTTCTTGCGGCCAAAACTATCTCGAGAGTATGGTCTCAATGAGTGTAGCATCGAGTATCAACTAGTTCCCAGCTCTACACCGAGACCGGCTATCTCACTACTTCCTATGGCCAAGTTGGTCAATTATAGGTTCTAAGGTCAGTTGATGCTTAACGACCCATATAGCAGCCCCGTATTCTCCTTGTTCCTCCATAAGGGATATCGGTACCAACTAATGTGCCACATCAACGTAGCTACTGCTTCAACCATATCGTTCTACGTCGTACAGTTCCCTCACAGTTTATTGCTACTTACCTAACAGGTGTTCCCCATATCCGGGTCAGGATCTATAGTAACTCCGATACAAAGCCCACAAAAATAAAGCAATCGAATCAAACAATAGAAAACAATATGATGAACTAATCCTAAGGTATACCCCACTTATTAAATCCCCAGCGGAGTCGCCAGTTCTGTGATACGGTGGCAGAACCGGAACTGTTTTTGGAAATGCTGGTTTGCGTTTTGCGTTTGTGTTTGCAAAATGTCGCGGTAAGCAAGAGTCTCCATCGAATTTTATTTTATCCAACAAGGAAAGTAAAAAAGCACAGAAAAATTCCTTTTTTCGAGTTTTTATGAGTACGGGGGGTAGATTATAGAAAGGGAAGGTATTAGCACCCTTTCTATCCGTGGTTTTCCACGGGATCTTAGGTACTTGCTCATCATTTTCAAAATTGCTTATGTGTGTGTGATTTGAAAAGTTTTTGTTTGACTTCGATTTAACCCTTGCTTCTGTCTTCAAGAGTGTTACGAAGTGTTTTTGAAAACTTTGTTTGAAAAGGAGTGTAAGTGTGAAAGAGTTTATTTTGTTTTGAGCAAGTACTAAAGAGCTAATCTACCTACTCGAAAAAATAATTGTTCTATGTTCGTTTCCTTTAGATAGCGCTATCCCACTATGAGTGAGTAGGTAGCACCATCATTGGAGTTTTGCGGGTCAATTCGAAAGGGACGTACGGTCACTAAAGCAATGTTAGGACGTCTTAGTAGTAACCCTAATGTCTAAGATCAATTATTCGAGGCAACAATATCCGAGGCAACATTCTGAACGGGACTTCGATCTTTGTTTAGACAAGAGAGCAACCACTAAGGCATCCTATACTCAATGACCGTTTACCGAAGGCAACCGAAGTGGGAGTGTACCCTAGGAGTGCACATGTGCGAGTGATTCAATTTCAAGTTTATTATCTTTGCACATTTTAGGGTTAGCTAACTGTTTTAAAGTTAATCATACATTCTTGTCATGAAAACCTAATTATTCATACATCTAACAGTTCGATATTTGCGGAATTTAAAATGCAGAAAATAAACTACGCTATTACAAGGCTTCGGGTATTTACGTAGCCAAAAACAAACCTATAAAAACAAAGCGATAAATGAAAATAAAAGATCCTAATTAAGCTATTACAACTTGTGAGCAATTACATTAATAGGGTAAAAATAACTGATAAAGCGCGCGCGAGGAAATTAAGATCGGGAGAGAACTAGGGTTTTTACCCCTTCTAACCTAATCGAAAGAAAAATTGTTTTTGTTGTTTTTTAATTATTTTTAAGAAAAGAATTAGGTTTTAAAATTAAATACACAATTAATTAGCTAATTAAAGTAATCAAAGAAAAATAATTAAATGGCCTATTTTTGTGTTTTGTTATTTTTAAGAAAAGAAAATATAATTGAGTTAGAAACGAAAACCCTAATTGTTCTAATTAATTTTAATTTATTATACAAAAAGAAATTAAAGTTACCTAAAATTAAATAACCTAATTAATTAATATTTGTATAAAAAAAATCTAATTCTAATTGGATAAAAACATTTTTTGTGATTTTTTTTATAAAAGAAAAATTAAGTTGTTAGTAAAAACAAAAAAATAAATTAAATAAAAAAAAATATAAAAAGAAAAGATAAAGAGATATTGGGCCTGGAAAAGTAATTTGGAGGGGTGTATATAGCAGATCTTGGGCCCAAAACAAGGTTCTCCATGTTTACTTGCCAGATTCCCTGTTGTGCGTTGATTGAGGCTCATGATGATCCTTCATGTGATGGCCATTAGATCTGGCCATTTGACATCTGGCTGGCTGGAGGATGGTGGTCCATGGTGTGCTTCAAACAATGGTTTTTAGCATCTGAAATTGCTTGTTCTTGATTGGTATAGGTTCCTTGTGATCCCAGGAAGCGATTAGGATGGCTAGAAGGTCTTGAGGATGCCTGTAAATATGAAATCGTGTTTGCACTTTTTGTGATTTTTTTCAAGTTTGGTTCTTGTTCTTGCGCCTCTCTCTAGCCTTCCTTTAGGTCTGCAAATGTTCAATATATATCAAGGATTGGATTAGGGTTTAAAACATGATCTCAATCTTCCTCCATTATTAATTTTGATTTGGATTTGATTCACTTGAAAATCTTGCTAAAAATAGGTCAAACTCAATATTTTTGTGCACACAAAGGCCTTGCACGAATTCAATCACTTGCCAACTGGATATAGGACCTGAAACAAGCACAATATCTTAAGATTTCAATGTTTTGGATTTTTTCATGATTTGTTTTGATTAAAATTGATTTAATTCAAATAAAAATCAAAATAAATAATAAAAACAAGATAATGACAAGTGGAAAGGGCTAGGGCTCGTGGACCATCCTAACAACTCAAAACAAATGCAAAAAGTTAGGCCCATTTAGCAAAAAATGCAATTTGAGATATAGTTGGCCTTTGGCAATTTTGCAAAAAAGGTCAACTTTACCAAAGCATAACTTCCTCAATTTTGACTCTTTGAAGGTGTTCTTGAACTTTTTAGAAATCTTGAGATGCCCTCTAAGCAAACGTTTTGGTCTCATTTTAATTTGGTATTCCATGTTCATGTATGAAGCTTTGACAAAAAAAAGTGTTTTTTTGACTTTTCAAAATGACCTATAATGTCAAAATTCATAACTTCTTGTGAGTGCATATTTTGAACTTGGGAGTTGAAGATGAATTGTAGGGAATTTCATCCTATTCAAAATGAGATTTGGATGGGTCATTTCTAATAAAGTATGAGAAAGTTATGCTTGGTCAAAGTTGAGTTGACTTTTCCTACAAAACCCTAATTTAGCAACTTTTGAGTCTTGATGAATTATGAGCAATCCTTGATGAATCATGATCAACACTTGATCAAATGATGAAATATACTTCAAAATGAGGATGTTGACCAAAAATCTTTAAGTTTGACTGTATGTGGGGCACAATTGACTTTTGCCCTAGCACAGTCGATTTTTAGGCCTTTGAGCAATTGACTGAGCAAACTTTCTCTGTAAGGCTTGAAAATTGACATGAATGATCTTGAGAACATATTAGGACAATGGTGAGCATTTGGGATCCCTTGGACTCAAGTATCTTGATGCAACATGAAACCCTAATTTGAGGTAGACTGCCTTAGGAGAGAGCTTGTCTGGTCAACCCTTGGACTTCCTTGAGCAACTTGAGAACCTTTCTTGAAATGTTTTGAGAAATATGAGAGGGAAAATTTTGGGGTACAACATCTGCCCCTGTTCAATCTTCTTAAACCTGAGGATGTAGATTGGCTTTTCTGCCTTTCGTGATCTGAAGGTGGAAGATGATTGAACACTAGAGTGCCCAGAAATTTGCACTCACATGAAGTGGTATTTGTCTTGTGATGTCGGGGATGGGCTTAAAGATGCCATTTGGCGATTGATGACGGAATATGGGCTTAAAGATGCCATCCGAAGGAGTGTCGATCGCATAAGAGATTCCTTAGCGAGAGCTTGTATACCTGTTGTTGAGGAAGATTCCACTGGGGAATGTTGATCTGTATCTTGGGAGAAATAGCATTTTAGGAGCTTCGATCGTCCGTTATTCTACTGGGGAATCGCCTCTTGGTCGAAGAGGTGAAAATGAACTACTATCTGGTCGTGATCCAGGCTTCATAGTGATAAGATCGACTGCCATCTGGTCATAATCCAGGCTTTACAGTGACTTACTAGGGAGATGAGATTAAACTTGCTATCCAGTCGTAATCCAGGCTTTGCAATTTATCGATTCTTATCTGGTCGTAATCCAGGCTTCAAAAGGAATTCAATTGTTATCCGCTCGCATCCGGGCTTCAACTTGAACTTAGGGCACACTAATATTCGGTCGACTCCGGGCTTCTTAGTAATTGTCCAGGTATACTGCTATTTGGTCAAAATCCAAGCTTCACAGTGTCTTGTACCGCTATCTGGTTGTAATCTAGGCTTCACGATGTTTCATACCATTATCTGGTCGAATCCAGGCTTCATGGTGTCTTGTACTGTTATCTGGTCGAATCCACTCTTCACAATACCTCACTTCTTATCTGGTCGAAATCCAGGCTTCTGAAGAAATCAAGTGGTTATCCAGTCGCATCCGGGATTCCATTTGACTTTAAGGCCTACTAATATCCAGTCGATTTTCGGGCTTCATAGTAATTGGCCGGGTAAACTGCTATTTGGTCGAAATCCAAGCTTCACAGTGTCCCTTACTGTTATCTGGTCGTAATCCAGGCTTCAGTGTCTTTTATGGCTATCTGGTCGTAATCCAGGCTTCACGATGTCTCATACCATTATCTGGTCGTATCCAGGCTTCATGGTGTTTGGGAGAAATCAAGATACTATCTGATTGAACCCGAGCTTCATAACTTGTATTGAAGATATTCCACTATCTGGTCATAATCCAGGCTTCGTGGTGTCTTTGGCTGCTATCTGGTTGTAACCCAGGCTTCACAGAAACTTATATTTCTATTTGGTCGTAATCCAGGCTTCACAATAACTTGCTGAGATGTTATCCGGTCGAATCTGGGCTTCACGACTTGTTGGGGACTAAACTATTATCCGGTCGAATCCGGGCTTCATATCTTGCTTTTAAGAGATACCACTATCTGGTTGTAATCCAGGCTTCGCAGTAGTCTGATACTGTTATTCGGTCATTCTCCGGGCTTCACAATATGATGGAGTAATCAAGTTACTATCCAGTTGTACCCGGGCTTCATAGCTTGGACTTTGTGAGAATTTGATTGTATCTTTCCTGAAAGGTAAAGGGTTAATTGTATGTAATGTCATGATGCATGATATGTATCGAGCAATGATGTTCTCAAAATAAATGAGATTGTGTTGTATGATGCGTATGCATGTGTCATGATGTATGGGCATGCAATGTTTTTATGATGTTCTCTAATTGGGGAAAATAAATCCCGGACGACTGCTGGAGAATAAAGAGTTTCGCTCGCTGGGGATAACGACCTAAGGTGATTAAGATGATGATCCTGTTGGAGAATAAACTGACTCTGTGGGGAAGAGATGCTCTTCTAGAAGATTCGCTGACTTGGAGAAATAACCTCGGTTGTGGATGAATTATCGTTGCTGGCGATGATAAACTCTGTTTGGGATAAAGTTTCTGTTTGTGAAAGAAATAAACTCCACTGGGGATAATCTTCCAGTGATGGTGATAGATAAACTCTGCTTGGGGAGAATCTTACCGACTCATTCGCGGTTGCGAACCTCAGCTGGGGAGAGTTGATAATACTGTATTCAGGTACTTCCTACTCTGCGGGGAGTGTATGCATTTTTAGTCACATTCTTCAGCTAGGTCTATCCCTGTACCTGGTGAATAGAGCAACTGTAAGGTCCGGACATTTCTTGTTTGCCCCTGTTTCTGATATTACGAGTAATCGTCTTTTGTTTCGCACGTAAATATTTATGAGCAACAATTATTGTCAAATGCATATATCAAAAATTAACATTGGACGTTCTTTGCAAAACAAAACAGAAAAAGGAAAAACAATTTGAAATTTCTTTGTGAAAATGAACTGTATTGATTTTGAAGTTGGCCTGTAAATAGGAGTTTTTTGTACAAGAGGCTGACGTCCTAGTAAGAGAACGCCGCTGAAAGATAGATTTTATACAATGTGTAAAAACAAAGAAAAACAGCTATGTGAATATTCCCATTGGGTTCCAACTCTGCTATTGCCTATATATCTTCGAGCGTCTCATCACTTTTCTACTTGGCTGAAGGTAGATCAGATTGATTAATGCCATCCGAGTTTGATAGTCAATACCAAATTTTGGTTGTAAGATGATCCAATCAGACATAGTATTACGCGGTGATCCCTAATTTTTTCCTGAACCACCCTTTCGGGTTTTCAGTCCACCGGGATACCCTTTTTTACCTAAGCCGCCTTTTCAGGTTTTCGACTTGCCGGGTGTACAGTTTTTTTTCACTTTCATCCCTTACTTTTGCCCGAACCCTTTTGGTTCGTCGGGAAGCCCTTATTTTTGCCTAGGCCAGTCGACCTAGCGGGTCTTTGATTATGCGTAGTATTTTTTTCACTATGTCTGCATTGACGGGGTAAGGAAGGTCGTCACCATCCATGGTGGTTAGAATCATAGCTCCTTCCGAGAAAATGTTCTTAACCACAAATGGCCCTTCGTACGTAGGGGTCCATTTGCCCCTAGGATGACTTTGCGGCAGTATGATGCGTTTGATCACCAGATCCCCGACTTGATACTCTTGTCGTCTGACTTTCTTGTTAAACGCCTTGATCATTCGTTTGTGATACGTCTGACCATGACAAATAGCAGTAAGTCTCTTTTCATCGATTAATTTTTGTTGATCAAGCCGGGTCTGGATCCAATCGTCCTCGCTCAAACCTGCATCCTTCATAATCCGAAGGGAGGGTATCTGGACTTCAATGGGTAAGACTGCCTCCATGCCATACACCAGAGAGTAGGGTGTTTCCCTTGTCGACGTCTGTGCTGAGGTACGGTAACCATGAAGAGCGAATGGTAACATCTCGTGCCAATCTTTGTATGTCACTGTCATCTTCTGCACAATCTTCTTGATATTCTTATTAGCCGCTTCAACAACCCCATTCATCTTCGGTCGGTAAGGAGAAGAGTTGGGATGTTGTATCTTGAACTGCTTGCAGAGCTCAGTGATCATCGTATTTTTGAGATTTGTACCATTGTCCGTAATGATCCTCTCTGGTACACCGTATCGATAAATCAGATTGTGCCGAATAAACCGTGCCACGACGTTCTTGGTTACTATAGCAAAGGAAGCTTCCTCAACCCACTTGATGAAATAATCAATAGCTACCAGGATGAGACGATGCCCGTTAGACGCAATAGGTCTAATCTCACCAATCATGTTGATGCCCCACATTGCAAAAGGCCAAGGGGTTGTCAAGACGTTCTGAGGAATTGGAGGTATGTGCACCTTATCAGCATAGACTTGGAACTTATGACAGGTCCGAGAATGCTGATAACAGTCGGCTTCCATGGTGGACCAATAATATCCTGCCCGTAGGATTTTCTTCACCATGGTGTGTCCACTGGAATGAGTCCCAAAAGTACCTTCATGTAATTCTACCATAATCCTTTATGCCTCGCTTTTATCCATATATCGCAGTAAGGTTAAATCATGGTTACGCTTGTAAAGGATACCATTACTGATGAAGAACTTCACCGCGAATCTCCTCAGAAACTTTTTATCATTAACAGATGCACCCTCGGGGTATTCTTGAGCCTCAAGATACTTTTTTACCTCGTGAAACCATGGTTTATCCGCTACCTCTTCAGTCTCGATGTCACAGCAATATGAGGGTTCGTCCAACCTCTCAATGGTAATCCGGGTAGCTTCATTGTCCCATCTGACCTTGAACATAGAAGACATGGTAGCTAGCGCGTCCGCTAACTGATTCTCCTCTCTTGGGAAGTGTTTAAAGGTTATCTCCTCAAAGTGTGGGAGAAACGTCAATACATACTCTTTGTAAGGAATAAGATTTGGGTGTTTCGTATCCCACTCGTCGTTGATCTGACTGATCACGAGGGCGGAATCTCCGAACACACTTAAGAACTTAATCCTTAGGTCAATAGCTGCTCGAAGGCCCATGATGCACGCTTCATACTCCGCCATATTGTTGGTGCAGTTAAAACATAATCGGGAGGTGAACAGAGTATAACAACCTTCAAGAGATATAATCACGGCGCCAATGCCATTACCCAAAGCATTTTAAGCTCCATCAAAATACATAGACCATCGGGATCCTTCCTCAGGTCCTTCATCTGGTCCAGGTTTCTCACAGTCAGTCACCAACATGATGCTCTCATAAGGAAACTTGAAATTCATAGACTGCTAATCATCCACTGCCTGATGTGCCAAATGATCTGCCAACACACTCCTCTTGATTTCCTTTTGGGTCGTGTATTGGATGTGATACTCAGTTAAAATCATCTTCCATCTTGCTATTCTTCCGGACAAGGCAGGCTTCTCGAAGATATACTTGATTGGGTCCATCTTTGATATCAATAGAGTAGTGTGAGTCAGCATATACTGTCTCAGCCAGCGAGCATCCCATGCCAAAGCGCAGCAAGTTTTCTCAAGCAATGAGTATCGGGTCTCACAGTCGGTAAACTTTTTTCTAAGGTAGTAAATAGCATGCTCTTTTCGGCCAGACTCGTCATGCTACCTCAGCACGCACCCCATTAAATTATCGAGTACTATCAAGTATAAGATCAAAGGTCTTCCTTCAACTGGAGGCATCTGAATAGGTGGCTCTTGGAGATATTCCTTGATCCTTTCGAAAGCGTCCTGACATTCATCGTTCCATCTTACCACTTGATCTTTCTTCAACAACTTGAAGATTGGTTCACAAGTAGCAGTCAGGTGCGAAATGAATCGGGCAATGTAGTTCAGACGTCCCAAAAAGCCTCTGAATTCTTTTTCTGTTCGGGGAGCTGGCATCTCTTGTATAGCCTTCACCTTTGCAGGATCCACTTGAATACCTTTATCACTAACAACGAAACCCAGCAACTTACCAGACCTCACCCCAAAGGTGCACTTGTTCGGGTTTAACCTCAGCTTGTCCATCTTCAACCTGTCGAACAGTTCCTGGAGATGGTCAAGATGTTCTTCTTCAGTCTGGGATCTTGCAATCATGTCATCAACGTAAACCTCAATCTCATGATGAATCATGTCGTGGAATAAGGCGACCATGGCGCGCTGATACGTTTCCCCAACATTCTTCAATCCGAACGGCATGACTTTGTAGCAAAAAGTACCCCACTGCATAATGAAGGTTGTCTTCTCCATGTCTTCGGGAGCCATTTTAATCTGATTGTAACCAGAAAGACCATCCATAAAGGAGAAGACCTTATGCTGTGCAGTGTTGTCGACCAGAACATCGATATGAGGCAGAGGGAAATCATCCTTGAGACTTGCCCTGTTTAGATCCCTATAGTCCACACACATCCGAACCTTACCATCTTTCTTCGGCACCAGAACCACGTTGGCCACCCACTGCGGGTAAGAAGTAACAGCTAGAAAGCCGGCATCAAACTGTTTCATGACCTCAACTTTGATTTTCTCAGACATCTGTGGGCACATACGGCGAACTTTCTGCTTTACCGGAGGACAGTCTTCTTTAGTTGGCAGGCGGTGAACTAGAATATCAGTATCCAACCCAGGCATATCTTTATAAGACCAAGAAAAGATCTCAACATAGTCGCGTAGCATCTGTATCAACCGTTGCTTGACACTAGGTTCCAGATTCGCACCTATCTTGACCTCTTTCTTGTCTTCGTCCGTACCCAGATTTACTGATTCTACTGGCTCTTCATGCGGCTGTATGGCCTTCTCTTCCTGAAGTAACAACCTAGCAAGTTCCCCAGGCACTTTACAATCATCCTCACCTTCATCCTCGGCTTGGTTGATCGGACTTTCAAAGTCATAACTGATAGTAGCAGAGTCGTTATCAGTGGGATCCAGAGTGGATGTGGACCTGTATTATGATATGTGAGTGTGTGTAAGACAATAGCTGTTTTGATAAAGTGCAAGATAGAAAGGAAAAACAGGGAGCGCAAAATTTGTAATGCAAGAAAACGTCCAATGCTTTATTGATGATATATGAAAATGGAAAATGTTAAGCCCTCACAAACACATCCAAGGTGCCTCGGGCAAGGCACCGGGCTATAAAGTTTTAAACTGTCTATTACAAATCTCAAAACAAAAGTCTATTACTGTGTAATAAAAGAAATGGGCACTAAGTCCTTCGCCGTCCAATTGCTCAAGCCACCGTTGGTAGTCGGGTAAATCCAGCTGTCGATATCTGACTCTTCATCATCATCTTCAATTGCATTCACTCCCAAATCATGTTTCGGTATAGGAGCAGTTATGATGCTGGGTTTCTCCGAAGCATCAAACTCAATTTCTTTAGCTTTAATCAGGTCCTGCACCTTATTCCTCAAGGCCCAGCAATTGTTCGTATCATGACCCGGGCTATCAGAGTGATATGCACAATAGGTGTTTGGGTTATACAACGGTGATGTAGTACTGGGATTCTTCGAAGCCTCCCTCAGAGTTACAAGGTTAGTCTTCAACAATTGCGGAAGAATTTGAGATAAGGTCATACTGAGCCTAGTATATTGTCTTTGCAGCCTCTCTGCTCTTTGCTGATTGTTGCGTTGTGGGGAAATAACAGGTCTTGATATTTCTACCGCATTAACTGTTTGGCGTTGTTCAGGTCGGTTTTGGCTCCTCGAGCTGTAAACGACACTAGCTTCCTTCTTGAAAGGCTTCTTTTCTGTACTTGATGAAGCACCTTTCTGTATCTTGCCACTTCTGATACCAACATCTACTCTCTCCCCAGTCATAATCAATTCAGTGAACCCTGATGATGAACTGCCAATTAAATGATTGAAATATGGACCCGACAAACTCCCAAGAAACATATCCACCAACTCCCTATCAGACAGAGGGGGTTGGAATCTTCCATCCAGATCTCTCCATTTCTGAGCATAGTCCTTAAAACCTTCGCTCGCACCCATAGACATACCCTGAAGTTGAGTACGCGTGGGAGCAAGGTTGGCATTATACTGGTATTGCTTGTAAAAAGCAGCAGCAAGGTCCTCCCAGTTGCGGACATTAGCTCCTTCCAATTGATAGAACCATTCAAGTTTAGTCCCTGACAGACTATCTTGAAAGAAATGAACCCACAGGTTTCTATCAGCAGTATAGGGTTGAATTTTTCTGACGTATGAGCGGAGATGGAGCTTTGGACAAGATACTCCATCATACTTAGCAAAGACAGGAGCTTTAAACTTGTGAGGGATCACCACCCCAGATGCTAGTCCCAAATATCTGAAGTCCAAACCGGGAATATTCTGAATCTCCATTTCACTCAGCCGGTCTTCGAGTTGCTTATACCTATCCTCAGCAGGAGGGTACTGTTCATCATCAAAATCAGTGTCATTATCAGAGACCACAGGGCTAGGACCCTTTCCTTCTTCTTGATTCTCTCCTCCTCTAGATGAATGAGACGGATCAGCTTCCTGTCGCAAATTGTTCCCGAATCTGTGACCCATATTCAGCAGAACCACCCTCTTCTTCTTCTTTTTCTTGTCCTTCAAGATGAGAGTCTTCAAATCTTGCTTCCCTTTGGCCAAGTTCAAGAACATCTCCTGGAATTGAGCATTCTGAGCTTGAAGAGCGTTGATGGCTTGATCAGTAGGTGTTTTAGAAGACATTTTTGCTGAAATAAACAGCAAAGAAGATAAGAAACATGTAATGGTACCTGTGATGAGGTGCATGATAATTAGATGCATATGAAATGATTTCAAAGACTTTGGGAGATTCAAATTTGTAAACCAAAATAAAACACACTTTATTAGATTAAATTTGTAACAATGTTTAACAATGCCTTTAAGGCGTTACAAAAGAAATAAACTGAAAAGAAAATCTAACTAGAAGCAATAAAAGACATCAGAAATCCCATGGTCGTTTTCCATTCGTGCTGACATAATCATTGATTGTCCTTTCATTCTCAAGCTGCCTTGTAAGATTCAAGATTTTCCTCTCCTGCTCATGATACTTCTCCCTGTAGGTATCCCGTTCTTCCTTCAACTGGATCCAAGATCTCTTCAATGCCCCAAGATCAGTAGGCATGTAGGGATGAAGGAATGTATAAGGAACCCCTTCTTCATTAGTATGCTCTACAATCACCGGCAAAACAACTTCACATGGCATACCCAACTTCTGAGCACGGGCTCAAACCCACTGGAGATAAGGTTGCATTGGGAGAAAAGTCTTTAATCCTAGCTCATGTGGGTCATACCTGTTCACCTTGCCCCAGGCTCGTATAAAACTTCGGCGATGCTCGTTAATGTCCCCTTTGTAGTCAAAGACAATGTCAGTAAGAAGCAGCTCATGGGGACCATCTCTCCGAGCGCGTCCAAACTGTGGTAAAGCCAAACAAGGATTGTAGGTTATTCCCCCTCTAATTCCAAGAAACGGGACATTAGGGTATTCCCCACATCAATCAATGACAGCTACCCTTTCCATGTCTTTAGAACTCCAAAGGATGTCTGTATGAGCAAGGGACATGATTCTGTAAGCCCAACCTACACCTTCCTCATTCTCCAATATAGACATGGGGAGGTGCGAAATAAACCACCTCGCAACAGCGGCGTGCAACACATGAGGGTCCCCCTCCTTTGCACAGTACGGGTATAGAGAGCATGTAAAATATCACCCAAGAGAGTGGGCACCAGGTTACGAGACATGAAGATCTTAACTGCGTGCACATCTATGAAGGAATCTGGATTCGGGAAAAGAACCAAGTCGTAGATTAGGAGAGCCAAGATGTCTTCAAATGCTTGAAAATCTAAGTTATCCCAGAACTGTTGAGCTTGATGGATCAAAAACTTAGCCAAGAAACCTTTAACCCCGCTCAGTGTCTCCCAGTTAGATACTACCTCAGCCCTTTTTAGATGTAAGGCTGAAGCAATATCCTCAGGTCTAGGAACCTCCTCCGAACCTGTAAAGGGTATCTGCTCTAGAATGGAGATGCCTAGCAATTCAGAAAACTCCCCCAAAGTAGGGACTAGCTGATAATCCGGGAAGGTGAAACAATGATGCAACGGATAAAAGAACTGGAACAACACACTCATCAGCTGCTCATCTAACTTTGAAGTGGCCAAGCTAAGGAGATGACCATGTCTTCTAACAAATGAAGAAGTATCAGGAACTTTTGAAACTAACTCTCTGAGCTGAACAGGTATCTGCACGAAGTTAACTCGAATGGTATTTTTTCATATTTAAGCCATAATCTGCAAAATAGAACAAAGATGAATCCCCTCAGTCTTTGAAATGGTTAGTTCTAATGAAATATGCATGCTATGTCATGATGCATGATGTCATAATAAAACACACAACAGATATAGCAGGTAATAAACATGGTAAAGGCAAACAAGTCACACAAGAGCCCTTAAAGTTCAGGCTTGCATGGAGTTTAGGTACTACCCTCTTGAAGTTCAGTTGGTTCAACATGTCCTAATAATAGTAACCGGGTTCTAAAGGTT
Organism: Vicia faba; assembly: GCA_948472305.1. Lineage (NCBI taxonomy): Eukaryota > Viridiplantae > Streptophyta > Magnoliopsida > Fabales > Fabaceae > Vicia > Vicia faba. The sequence continues at coordinate 745,437,945 of OX451739.1, forward strand.
CTCAATATCACTTACCATCCTCCATCGGTCATGGTTTTAGCTCACACAATCTTTTCTTGTAGTCGAAACTATCTCGAGAGTATGGTCTCAATGAGTGTAGCATCGAGTATCAACCAGTTCCAAGCTCTACACCGAGACCGGCTATCTCACTACTTCCAATGGCCAAGTTGGTCAATTATAGGTTCTAAGGTCAGTTGATGCTTAACGACCCATATAGAAGCCCTGTATTCTCCTTGTTCCTCCACAAGGGATACCGGTACCAACCAATGCGCCACATCAACGTAGCTACTGCTTCAACCGTATCGATCTACGCCATACAGTTCCCTCACAGTTTATTGCTACTTATCTAACAGGTGTTCCCCAGATCCGGGTTAGGATATATAGTAACTCCGATACAAAGCCCACAAAAATAAAGCAATCGAATCAAACAATAGAAAACAATATGATTAACTAATCTTAAGGTATATCCCACTTATTAAATCCCCAGCAGAGTCGCCAGTTCTGTGATACGGTGGCAGAACCGGAACTGTTTTTGGAAATCCTGGTTTGCGTTTTGAGTTTGTGTTTGCAAAATGTCGAGGTAAGCAAGAGCCGTCACCGACTTTTATTTTATCCAACAAGGAAAGGAGAAAAGCACAGAAAAATTCCTTTTTTAGAGATTTTATGAGTATGGGGGGGTAGATTATAGAAAGGGAAGGTATTAGCACCCTTTCTATCCGTGGTTTTCCACGGGCTCTTAGGTACTTTCTCATTGTTGTACCCTAAAATTTTCCCTCCCATATTTCTCAAGACATGTCAAGAATAATCTCCAAGTGACTCAAGTTGGCTCAAGGATTGGACAGTCAAAGTCACCTCCTAAGGCAGTCAAGTCAAAATTAGGGTTTTGTGTTGCATCAAGGTACTTACATCCAAATGATCTCAAATTCTCCCCAATGTCATAATATGTTCTCAAGTTCATCCATGTCAAATTTCAAGCCTTGCATAGGAAGTTTGCTCAGTCAATTGCTTAAAGGGTCCAAAAATCGACTGTGCTAGGGCAAAAGTCAACTATGACCCTAATACAGTCAAACCTCAAGATTTGTTGTCAACATTCTCATTTTAAAGGATATTTTGAGCATTTTATCAAGGGTTGATCATGATTCATCAAGGATTGCTCAAAATTCATCAAGACTCAAAAGTTGCTAAATTAGGGTTTTGTAGGAAAAGTCAACTCAACTTTGACAAAGCATAACGTTCTCATACTTTATGATAAATGACCCATCCAAAGCTCATTTTGAATAGGATGCAATTTCCAACAATCCATCTTCACACCCCAAGATCAAGAAATGCTCTCACAAAAAGTTACAAATTTGGACATTATAGGTCATTTTTGAAAGCCAACAAAAACACCTTTTTTTCCAAAGCTTATAACTTGAGAATGGAACATCAAAATGAGATGAGACCAAAAGGGTTGATTATAGGACATCTCAAGGTTTCTAAAAAGTCCTAGAATATCTCCAAAAGTTCAAAATTGAGGAAGTTATGCATTGTTGAAGTTGGGCATTTTTCCAAATTTGCCAAAAGTCAACTATCCTCAAAACTCCAATTTTTGACAAAAGGCCCACTTTTTTCAACTTGATATGGTCTTGTCATGCCACACACGTGTCCCATATTTGATTTCATGGCCATTCATTTATTTTTCTATTTTATTTAATTTTTATTGATTTAATTCATTTTTAATCAATATTAAATCAAATAAAATCAAAAAATTGATGAAATCATATCTTTGTGATTGGTATAACTTTCAATTGGCATGATTCATCAAATCAATTCGTATCAAGGCTTATTCATGCATAAAAATCAGATTTGAGCTATTTTTGGAAGTTTGATAATGGTGATCAAATCAAATCTTGATTCTTCAATGCTCATGGTTTAAGGCCCAAGTTTTGACCTAAATGCATTCCCTTATGTACACACAAGAGAGGCAGACCAAAAACACGTTGAAAGAGTTGCAGAAAGAGCCAACTCAAAATTGAAAAAATGGGGTGAAAAGTGAGAGATCAAATTCTTGTTTGGAGGCGTTTTCAAAGCAAGATCTCAACACTACTCCCTTGCCTGACATCCTGTGAAGCAAGAGCGACCAAAACCAGGCCTTGAGACCATCTGAAACTCGCTGTAAGTCATCACGAATATGCCTCTGCACATGAAATCGTAAATCATTTTCCTTGCATCTTTTTGCCAATTTGATTGCACTATCATGCTTAACATTCAAATTCTAACAATTATGCATTATTTAATTTGATTTTCATGGCCTGTACTGTGATGCCCGATCCTAGGGTTCTTGTTCTTGTTTTTTAGGCCTTTTTGATACAGGCAAAATCAATGCTAATGGTGGGTATAGGGATGACCAGGAGGAAGAGACGAACGCAGTGGTACTCTTAGGTTTTGTTTACATGGCCTGGAGAAGGTTTTTGAGATACCCTACGGATCTTCCCGCGGATAAAAATCCGCAGGTAAATAACCAGGGTTATTTGAAGAAGATGATAACGTGTCCCTGCGTTATTGGTCCATTCAAATGAGTTTTGCACGTTTTTTTAATTCAGCATAATTTATTGATTTATCCATATAATATTTGCTGTATATTCAACTAACAACTAGTAAGCAGTGGTGGAGTGGTTGGAACGCTGGCATGTGAAGCATTGGGACCTGGGCTCGAATCCCAGGTCCCCCAAAACACTTTATTTGATTTTTTCTTCAGATATTCCTATGCAAACCTCAAAAGATGGCCCATCATGTACCTCAAATATCAATACGCCAGGTATCTTCAGATCTAGATCCAGTGGCCCAGGATGGAGGACCACCATGGTCTCAAGTCAACAAGTGTGTGGGTGATTCAAAAGGTCAAACAGGCTGAAGCGTTAATGGGCTTGGAAATTGCAATTCAAACACCCTCTTTGGGCCCAATACCCCCTGAGTTTGTTTTTTTTATTTATTTTCTTTTCATTATTTTCCTATTTTTATTTTATTATTATTATTATCTTAATTAATTAATTAACCAATTAACTTTTTCATAAAAAAAATCAGAAACAACAAAAAAATAATATTTTTATTCCATTTGATTTCATTATTTATTTTTGTAAATAAAAATTAATTAATTAATTTAGTTTAAATAGGTTTAACATTAATATCTTTTGCCATAAATTAATATCAAATTAGAATATTAGGTTTTTAATATTTTTAACCATTCTTATTTTATTTCCTTAATTAAAATAAAACCCAAAAATATTTTCATTTAATTAATTAATTTAGTTATTAATTTAGACTAATTTTTTAATTCAAAAATAACAAAAAAATATGCTCTATTTAATAACAAAAGGTCAAAACCCTAAAAAACACTCCGATTTAATTTTCTCGCGCGCGTATTATTTTTTATCCATATTTCAATATTGTAACTGCTCCGGGAATGTAATAGTTTTTAACTTAGGATTTTATTTATTCATTTATCGCTTTTATTTACTTTTTGCAATTTAATTTTAAAGGGTTTGTTTTTGGCGATGTAAATACCCGACGCCTTGTAATAGCTTAGATTCAATTTTCCGCAATTTAATTTCCGTATAATATTAACTGTTAGATGTTTGAAAACTAGGAAATGCATGACAAGATCAATTTTAATTTAAAATCAACAATAGATAACCATTGACATGTACAGATAAAAATTAACCGAATTGACACACTCGCACATGCGCACTCTTAGGGTACACCACACTTGGTTGCCTCGAACGTGGTCATTAAGTATAGGAAGTTTTAGAGGTCGCCCTCTCGTCCAAAGATCATAAGTTGCCTCGAAACGGTTGCCCCGGATAAAATGATCTAAGACATTAGGGTTACCGCTAAGGCGTCCTAACATTGCTTTAGTGACCACACGTCCCTTAATCGAATTGACCCGAAAACTCCAACAATGATGCTACCTACTCATCAATAGTGGGCTAGCATTGTCTAAAGGACATTAGCACAGTTTAATTCCCTTTTCGAGTAGGTAGATGGTTCTTAAGTACTTGCTCCTTTTAAAACAAAACAAAACTTTTCGCACTTACACTCTCTTCAAAAACAAAACTCTTTTCAAACCCACAATCACAAAGAAAAGCAAACTTTTGAAAACACAAATGAGCAAGTACCTAAGAGCCCGTGGATAACCACGGATAGAAAGGGTGCTAACACCTTCCCTTTCTATAATCTACCTTCCGAACCCGAGAAACATCTCAAAGAGGAATTTTTCTGTGCTTTTGTCCTTTCCTTGTTGGATAAAATAAAAGACAGTGGCGACTCTTGCTTACCGCGACATTTTGCAAAAACAAACGCAAACGCGAACCAGCATTCCAAAACAGTCAGTTATGTTCCCACCGATCCCAGAACTGGCGACTCTACTGGGGAATATTATAAGTGAGGTGTACCTTAGGATTAGATCACTATGTTTTCAATTGTATGCTTTGTATGCTTTAATTTTGTGGGCTTGTATCGGAGTTCTATAGATCCTAACCCGGATCTGGGGATACCCTTTAGGTAAGTAGAAATAAACTGTGAGGGATCTGTACGGCGTAGACTGATACGGATGAAGCAGTAGCTACATTGGTGTGGCACCTTGGTCTGTACCGATATCCCTTGTGTTGGAACAAGGAGAATATGGGTCTTCTAAGGAGTCGTTAAGCACCAATTGACCTTAGAACCTTAAATTGACCAACTTGGCCGTAGAACAGTAGCAGTATGCTACACTCATTGAGACTAAACTCTCGCGATGATTCCGGCCGCAAGAAAAGGTTGCTAAACTGGAATTATGACCGATTGAGGGTAGTCAGTGATATTGAGATCCTCTAGAACCCGATTACTATTTTTTAGGACAGGTCTTAACCAACTGAACTAAAAGAGGGTAGTACCTAAGCTCCACGCCAGCCTGAAATCTAAGGGCTCTTTTGTGTGACTTGTGTTCCTTTACCATGTTTTCCTTTTGTGGATATTTGTGGTGTGCCTTTATCATGACATCATGACATCATAACATTGTATACATCATGCATAAGGACTAACCTATTTCAAGGACAAGAGGGTTTCATCTTTGCTCTGTTTTGTAGGTCATCATGATGCCCATGCATAGGAATACTATCCGGATCAACTTTGTCCAAGTCCCTACCTTGCTTAAAGAGTTGGTTGTCAGTATTCCAGAAACTACTTCCTTCATCAGAAGGCATGGTTCTCTTCTCAGTTTGGTCACCTCAAAATTGGACGAACAAATGATGAGTGTCCTGGTCCAATTCTATGATCCACTATACCATTGCTTCACTTTTCAAGACTATCAGTTGGTTCCTATCCTAGAAGAGTTCTCTAAGCTGCTCGGTATCTTAGTTCTGGAGAAGACTCCGTTTACTGGTTGGGAAAAGACTCTTAAGCCCGAAGAAATTATTGTAGCCCTTCACTTGACCAAGGAGGAGGTACTGGCTAACTGGGAGACTAGAAGTGGAGCTAAGGGTTTTTTGACTAAGTTTTTGGTTGACAAATTTAATTACTTCTGGGATAGCCTAGACTTTAAGGCATTCGAAGATATTCTGGCTCTCTTGATTTATGGACTGGTATTGTTTCCAAATCCTGATACTTTTGTTGATATTAATGCCATAAAGATCTTCATCTCTCAGAACCCTATACCCACTCTCTTGGGTGACATCCTTCATCAGCTCTATGCTCGTACTGCTCGAAAGCGGGGAACTTTGATGTGTTGTGCTCCTTTATTGTCGAGGTGGTTTATTTCGCACCTCCCTAAGTCTGTACTGAAGAACAAAGAAGGAATGGGCTGGGATTATGGGGTGACGTCTCTTTCTAATAATGACATTATCTGGACTCTCAAAGGTATGGATGAAGTGACTGTCATTGATCGTTGTGGGGAGTATCCTAATGTTCCATTGATCGGAACCCATGGAGGGATTTCTTATAACCCATGCTTAGCTCTCCGCCAGTTTGGAAGAGCCAGAAGAGAAGGGCCTCATGAGATGTTGATGCCTCATATCATCTTTGATTTTCAGGGAGATAGCGACGAGCTGCGTCGTAGATTCATAAGGGCTTGGGACAGAGTTCACCAATCTGATCCACATGAATTGGGTCCAAATACTTCTCTGCCAATGGAGCCATATCTCATATGGGTCCGCATCCGTGCCCAGAAGCTAGGTATGCCATATGAAGCTGTCAGGCCTGTTACTCTTGAAGTTGCTAATGAAGAGGGGGTTCTTCCAACCATTCTCCACCCTTATATGCCCACTGACATTGGGACACTGAAGAGGTCTTGGATGCAACTGCAGGAAGAACAGGATTCTTACCGAGAGAGGTTCAATGAACAGGAGCAGAAGATCCAAAAGCTGACTAGGAAACTGGAGAACGAGCGAATCCTGAATGATTATGTCCGCACTGAGAAGAAGAGACCATGGGAGCATTGATGGACCTTTGATGATTTCTTTTACAGTTTTTGTTTACTTTTTAGTATTTCCATTCCTGTAACGCCTAAGGGAAATTTGTTGAAAAATTTAAATTTTGAAGTTTAAATCTAATAAAGTGTGTTTCCTTTCTTGTTTACAAATTTGAATCTCGATTCTCTTTGAAACCATAAATCATACTCATTTCATCCCATGCACTTCATAAACAGGTATCCATTACAGGTCTCTTATCTTCTTCGCTGTTTATTTCAGCAATCATCGTGTCTGCTGAACCTTCAACTGAGCAAGCTATCAAGGCCCTCCAGGCCCAGAATGCCCAATTTCAAGAGTTGTTCATGAATCTAGCTAAGGGTCAGCAGGACCTGAAGACCTTGATTCTGAAAGAGAAGAAGAAGAAGAAGAAGAAGAAGAGGACAATCATGTTTAATACTGGATGCAGGTTTGGAAACGGGCTGCAGAATGAAGTTGATTTGACCACCTCATCTGGAGGGAAGGATAGTCCACAAGAAAGGAGGGCTCCTAGCCCAATGGTCACTGACAACGAGACGGACTATGATGAAGAACAATATCCTCCTACTGAGGATAAGTACAAACAGCTGGAAGACCGTTTAAGCGCTATGGAAATTTAGAAGGTGCCTGGTATGGACTTCGGAGATCTGGGTCTATCCTCTGGGATGGTGATTCCCCATAAATTCAAGGCATCTGCCTTTGCCAAGTATGACGGAGTTTCCTGTCCGAAGCTGCACCTCCGGTCATATGTGAGGAAGATCCAGCCTTACACTGCTGATAAGAACTTATGGATCCATTTCTTTCAAGACAGTCTCTCAGGGACTCAGCTTGAGTGGTTCTATCAGTTGGATGGAGCCAGTATCCGCAGCTGGGAAGATTTGGCTACTGCATTTTACAGGCAGTATCAGTACAACTCCGACCTCGCTCCTACGCGTACCCAACTCCAGGGTATGTCAATAGGAACGGGTGAAGGATTTAAAGAGTATGCTCAGAAATGGAGAGACCTTGCCGGAAGGGTGCAACCACCTTTAGCTGATCGTGAACTTGTTTACATGTTTTTGGGGACCCTGTCTGGTCCTTTCTTTAACCATCTGATTAGAAGCTATTCAGCTGGGTTTACAGATCTTATTTTGACTGGTGATAGGATTGAAGCTGGTATTAAGGCTGGGAAGATACAGAAGGGTGCCTCATCTAGCACTGAGAAGAAGCCGTTTAAGAAAGAGTCCAGTGTTGTCTACAGTTCGAGAAGACAGAATAGACCTGAACACCGCCAAGCTGTCAATGCGGTTGTTATTTCAAAACCTGCTGGTGCTCCTCAACATCACAATCAACAAAAGGACGAGAGACCTCGGAGGCAATTCACTCGTCTCAACATGACTTTGTCTCAGAATTTTCCACAGTTTCTGAAGACCAATCTGGTGATTCTAAAAGAAGCTCCGAAGAATCCATTTACCACATCACCAACATATAACCCTAATGCCCGCTGCGCTTTTCACTCTGATAGCCTGGGGCATAATACAGATGATTGTTGGGTTTTGAGGAATAGGGTGCAAGACCTAATTGATGCGAAGGAGATTGAGTTTGAGGCGCCCGAGAGGCCCAATATTGTAACTGCTCCCATGCCCAAGCATGGAGTGAATGCTCTAGAAGAGGACTTGTTTGTAGTTTCTGTGGATGACATTGTTACCCCTCTGATGACTGTCAAGAAGAACCTGTTGCTAGCCGGTCTATTTCTGGGTTGTGGCGAAGGTTTCCATATGTGTTCCATTTTACCTACTGGTTGCCCATTCCTGAAGTCAAGTATCCAAAACCTGATGGATAGTAAAGAGATCCTGTTTGAAAAGGCCGTTGTTCCATCCGTTCATTCTGAAGAAGTTGCCATCATTACCATTTTCGACAATTCTTCCAAGGCTCCCTCGAGGAAGCCTGTTAGAATTACATCTACTCCGAAGATCGCAACTGTGATTATCACTGTTCCGGGGCCCATCCCCTACACCTCTGACAAAGCTATCCCTTGGCACTATGGGGCAGATGTTTATGTTCTAGGAGTTAAGCAAGAGTTGGATGCTGATACCGGCGTCAGCAACATTACTGGGCCTGCTAAAGTCACCCGCAGTGGTAGACTTTTCTCACCTGATATTTCTCCACCGACTGTCCGAAGACCTGTTGTCATTACACCTGCAAGTGTACCTACTGCCATTCCTGATCAAGTTCTTAGTCCTACCCCTATCGCCGAGTCATCTGACGCTCGTGGCAAAGGGATCACCACTGATGTGCCTGCCCAGATGGAGGCACCGAAGACAATTACTGTTGAAGCTTCCAAACATGAGATGGAAGAAATTTTGAAGATTATTAAGAAGAGTGATTATAATGTAGTTGAGCAACTGGGGAAAACCCCATCCAAGATTTCTATGTTATCACTGATGTTGTGTTCAGAGGCCCACGCCAAGGCTCTGATTACCTTCCTGAAAACTGCCCACGTGCCACAAGAGACATCAGCTGATCAGTTTACCGATTGTGTGGCTAATTTAACTGCTGATAATGGTTTGGGTTTTTCTGACGCCGATTTGACTGTTAAAGGGAAGAACCACAATGATGCCCTGCATGTCTCCATTGAATGCAGGGGCACCACTCTTGCACATGTATTAGTTGACACTGGTTCCTCATTGAACGTCTTACCCAAGAAGGCTCTAGACCGGTTGGATTGCAAAAGGTTGGAGCTAAAGCCAAGTAACATCATTGTCAGGGCCTTTGACGGGTCTAAAAGGATGGTGCACGGTGAAGTTGATATTCCAATTAAAGTTGGTTCTCAGGTCTTCAATTCTACATTCTACGTGATGGACATTCGGCCATCCTATTCTTGTTTGTTGGGTCGTCCATGGATCCACAAAGCTGGAGCTGTAACCTCAACGCTTCACCAGAAGCTGAAATACCCGGTCAGAGGGAAGATTGTGACAGTACAAGGGGAGGAAGAGTATATGGTCAGCCACCTCAACTCGTTCCGATACGTAGAGATGGATGGGGAGTTCATTGAGACCCCATTTCAGCATTTTAAAGAGGTTCCTCAAACACTGGCATCAGCTGAGACTGTGGTTGAAGATTCTCCTATGAAGATGGCTTCCTTAAAGGATGCCTGGCCTGTTATTAAGAAGGGTGAGTGTGCAAATTGGGGCCGACTTCCTGATTTCACTCAGAAGACTAACAAGTTTGTTTTGGGTTTCACTGCAGAAGCTCAAAGGGCTGTTCGAAGTGCATGGATTGGAAGACCTCTTGTGTTCATCAGCAACTCGGGAGTAAATTCCATTGAAGATGATGTGGAAGAGTATGAATTCGACAGTTGGATCTATCCTACGACCAACGGTGGACCAAGCAACTGGACAGCAAAGGACTTCATCCCTATTACTTTTGTTACCCAGTAATGAAACTTTTTTTTTGAATTTGTAACAGACAATGTTTTGAAACTTTATGGCCCGGTGTCTTACCCGGGGCACCGTGGCTTCATTTGCAAGGGCTTTTGTGTGCCATTTTCATATATCATTAATAAAAGAATTGGACGTTTCTTGCATTTCAAATTTTGCGCTCTTTGTTTTTCTTTATTATATATTGCAAAACATCTATTTTACACACACTCACGTATACAGGTCCGCATCCACTCTAGATCTCACTGGTAACGGCTCTGCTACTACCAGTTATGACTTCGAAAATTTGATCAACTTAGCCGAAGACGAAGGTGAAGATGAAGATGATTGCGAAGTGCCTGGTGAACTTGCAAGACTGCTACTCCAGGAAGAGAGGGCCATTCAGCCACATGAAGAGCCAGTGGAAACAGTGAATCTGGGTACTGAGACGGACAAAAAGGAAGTCAAGATCGGTGAAAATCTGGAGCTTAGTGTGAAGCAAAGGTTGATTCATATGCTGCATGACTACATTGAGATCTTTGACTGGTATTACGAAGATATGCCTGGGTTGGATACTGACATTGTGGTTCATCGCCTGCCTACCAAGGAAGACTGTCCTCCCGTAAAATAGAAGGTCCGCCGAATACGCCCAGAGATGTCTGAGAAAATCAAAGTCGAAGTTATGAAACAGTTTGACGCCAGTTTTCTAGCAGTAACTTCTTACCCTCAGTGGGTTGCCAATGTGGTTCCGGTACCGAAGAAGGATGGTAAGGTTCAAATGTGTGTTGACTACAGGGATTTGAATAGGGCAAGCCCTAAGGATGACTTCGCTCTACCTCACATTGATGTTCTGGTTGACAATACTGCTCAGCACAAGGTATTCTCCTTTATGGATGGTTTCTCCGAATATAATCAAATTAAGATGGCTCCCGAAGACATGGAGAAGATAACTTTCGTTACTCAGTGGGGTACCTTTTGCTACAAGGTCATGCCTTTTGGGTTGAAAAACGCTGGGGCAACGTATCAACGTGCCATGGTTGCTTTGTTTCATGACATGATCCATCATGAGATTGAGGTATACGTCGACGACATGATTGCAAGGTCCCAAACTAAGGAGGAACACCTTGATCATCTGCAGAAGCTGTTTGACAGGCTGAAGTTGTACAAATTGAGGTTGAACCCAAACAAGTGCACCTTCGGGGTGAGATCTAGAAAACTACTAGGTTTCGTTGTAAGCGACAAAGGTATTCAAGTGGACCCGGCAAAAGTGAAAGCCATACAATAGATTCCAGCTCCCAAGACAGAGAAGGAGGTCAGAGGCTTTCTGGGACGACTGAATTATATTGCCCGATTCATCTCGCACCTAACTGCTACTTGTGAGCCAATCTTCAAGCTGCTAAAGAAATATCAGGTAGTACGTTGGAATGATGAATGCCAGGCTGCTTTCGAAAGGATCAAAGAGTATCTCCATGAGCCACCTATTCTAATGCCACCAGTTGAAGGGAGACCTATGATCTTATACTTGACAGTACTTGACAACTCAATGGGGTGTGTGTTGGGTCAGCATGACGAGTCTGGGCGAAAAGAGCATGCTATTTATTACCTTAGCAAAAAGTTTACCAACTGTGAGACCCGATACTCACTGCTTGAGAAAACTTGCTGCGCTTGGGCATGGGCTGCTCGCCGGCTGAGACAGTATATGCTGACTCACACTACTCTGTTGATTTCAAAAATGGATCCAATCAAGTATATCTTCGAAAAGCCCGCCTTGTCCGGAAGAATAGCAAGATGGAAGATGATATTGACTGAGTATGACATCCAGTACACAACTCAAAAAGCAATCAAGGGAAGTGTATTTGCAGACCATTTGGCACACCAGGCAGTGGATGATTACCAGTCTATGAACTTTGAATTCCCGGAAGAGAATATCATGTTGATAACTGATTGTGAGACACCTGGACCGGATGAAGGACCGAAAGAAGGATCTCGATGGTCTATGTACTTTGACGGAGCTTCAAACGCTTTGGGTAATGGTATTGGCGCTGTGATCATATCTCCTAAAGGATCTCATACTCCATTCACCGCCCGACTATGTTTCAACTGCACCAACAACATGGAGGAGTATGAAGCGTGCATCATGGGTCTTCGAGCTGCAATTGACCTAAGGATTAAGTTTCTAAGTGTCTTAGGAGATTCTGCTCTCGTGATCAGTCAGATCAAAGGCGAGTGGGATACAAAACACCCAAATCTTATTCCTTACAAGGAGTATGTATTGACATTGCTTCCCCATTTTGAGGAGATAACCTTTGAACACTTCCCTAGAGAGGAGAATTAGTTGGCGGACGCGCTAGCTACGATGTCTTCTATGTTCAAAGTCAATTGGGACAACGAGGCTCCCCAGATCATTATTGAAAAATTGGACGAACCTGCACATTGCTGTGATCTTGAGACTGAAGAGGTAACAGAAAAGCCCTGGTATCATGAAGTTAAGAGGTACCTTGAAGCTCAGGAATACCCCGAGGGTGCATCTGGTAATGATAGGAAGTTTCTGAGGAGGTTTGCGACGAAGTTCTTCATCAGCAATGACATTCTTTACAAGCGTAACCATGATTCAACCTTAATGTGTTGTGTGGATAAGATTGAAGCATAAAGGATCATGGCAGAGCTGCATGAAGGTACTTTCGGAACTCATTCCAGTGGACATATCATGGCAAAGAAAATCCTCCGGGCAGGATATTACTGGTCCACAATGGAAGCCGACTATCATCAGCATTCTCAGACATGTCACAAGTGCCAGGTCTATGCTGATAAAGTACGTACCTCCGGTCCCTCTGAACGTCTTGACAGCACCTTGGCCTTTTGCAATGTGGGGCATTGATATGATTGGTGAGATCAGACCTACGACATCCAATGGGCATCGTTTTATCCTGGTAGCGATTGATTACTTTACGAAGTGGGTTGAAGTAACTTCGTTTGCTACGGTAACCAAGAACATCGTGGCACGGTTTATTCAACATAACCTGATTTGTCAATACGGTGTATCAGAGAGGATCATTACGGACAATGGTACCAATATTAACAACAAGATGATCACTGAGCTCTACGAGCAGTTCAAGATACAACATCATAACTCTTCTCCCTACCGGCCGAAGATGAATGGGGTTGTCGAAGCAGCAAATAAGAACATTAAGAAGATTGTGCAGAAGATGACAGTGACATACAAAGACTGGCACGAGATGTTACCATTTTCTCTTCACGGGTACCGTACCTCAGCACGGACGTCAACATGGGCAACACCTTATTCCTTGGTTTATGGCATGGAGGCAGTCTTGCATATTGAAGTTCAGATACCCTCTCTCCGGATCATGAAGGATGCAGGTTTGAGCGAAGATGACTGGATTTAGACCCGACTCGATCAACTGAATCTAATCGACGAAAAGAGACTTACTGCTATTTGTCATGGTCAGACATACCAAAAACGGATGATCAAGGCATTTAACAAGAAAGTCAGACGAAAAGAGTATCAAGTTGGGGACCTGGTAATCAAGCGCATTATCTTACCTCAAGGTGATCCCAGGGGAAAATGGACCCCTACTTACGAAGGGCCATTTGTGGTTAAGAACATCTTCTCAGGAGGAGCTATGATTCTAACCACCATGGATGGTGACGACCTTCCTCACCCCGTCAATGCAGACATAGTGAAAAGATACTACACATAATAAAAGACCCGCTAGGTTGACTGTCCTAGGTAAAAATAAGGGCTTCCCGGCGAACCAAAAGGGTTCGGGCAAAAATAAGGGATGAAAATGAAAAAAAATCTGTACACCCGGTAAGTCGAAAACCTGAAAAGGCAGCTTGGGCAAAAATGGGTATCCCGGTGGACTGAAAACCCGAAAGGGCGGTCCAGGAAAAAGTTATGGATCAAAGCGTAATACTATGTCTCATTGGATCACCTTGCATCCAGACTTCGGTATCAACTATCAAGCTCGGACAACACCAATCAAACAGATTCATCTTCAACTAAGCAGCAAAGTGATGAGACGCTTGAAGATATAAAGGCAATAGCAGAGTTGGAACCCAGTGGGATTATTCACATAGCTGTTTTGTTTTCTTTTCACAAAAATTGTATAAATTCTATTTGTTCGGAGGCGTTCTCTTACTAGGACGCCAGCCTCTTGTATAAACACACCTATTTACAGGCAAACTTCAAAATCAATACAAATTCATTTCCAGACAAATTTCTTTTTTCCTTTATCTGTTTTGTTTTGCAAAGAACGTCTAAAGTTTCATTTTTGATATATGCATTTGACATTAATTGTTGATCATAAATACTTACATGCGAAATGAAAGATGAATTATTGGTAATATCAGAAACAGGGGCAATAAGAATTGTCCGAGCTGTCTAGTTTCTCTGTCCACCAAGGTACCAAGGTAGGTTCAGCTGAAGAATATGACCAAGATACCGTCACTCCCCGCAGAGTAAAACAGTAAGGGTAGATTTCCCACTGAGACTTGCAGCTATGTACGAATCAGCAATGCTCTCCTCAAGAAAAGTTAATCTACCATCAGCCCTGAAAAGGTTTGGTATCCCCAGAAGGTCTTAATATTCCTCAGCAGAGTATAAAAATATTCCCCACCAAGTATAAGAACATCCTCGGCAGTCTTAATATTCCTCAACAAAATATAAGAATGTTCTCCAGCGGAATACAAGATACCCCAATGGAGCCATTTCCCTGGCGCAGTCTAAAAAGCTTCCCCGCCAGAGTTGAATCATCTTACCCAGTAGATTCTGGAAGCTTATCCCCTGCAGAGCACAAATAAATCTCCCCAGCCAAATTCAGAAGGTTATCCTCACAAGAGTCTAACTGGGTTATCCTCAGCAAGTTGCGATTGAAAGATCATCCCCAGCGAAGTTCTTTCTATCCCCAACGAAGTTCATCATTAAAATCCCCAACAAAGCTTATCCATAGAATCCCCAGCGGAGTTATCGTTAAAATCTTCAGTAGAACATCTCTTCCCCACAGAGTAATTCCCCTCAGAGTAATCTCTTCATCAGTTTATCCCCCCAACAAAGTTCTTCTCTCCTACAAATTTATCACCTTCGTCCACCATCCCCAGCTAAAACATCACATTTCCATACATCATGATACATGCATATACGCATCATACCATACAATCTCATTTATTTTGAGAACATCATTGCCTGATCCATATCATGCATCGCATATGACGGACCTTTACCTTTCAGGAAGGATACAGTTAAAGTTCTCAGTTACGTCGAAGACCTGACCGGTTCTTAAATCTCAATTGAATTATCCTCGGTTGAATTTCGGATAAGGTTCTCAATCTCGATGATTCCTCCGTCATAGTGTGGACAAGTTCTATAACCTCAGCGGTATACTACGTTGAGCATGAGACAGTTCCTAGATCTTGATGAAGATGTTTCTCTACATCATAGTGTGGACAAGTGCTATAACCTCAACGGTATACTATGTTAAGCACGAGACAGTTCCTAGATCTTGATGTTTTCCTCCGTCATAGTGTGGGCGAGTGCTATAACCTCAGCGGTATACTACGTTAAGCACGAGACAGTTCCTAGATATTGATGAAGATGTTTCCCTACGTCATAGTGTGGACGAGTACTATAACCTCAACGGTACACTACGTTGAGCATGAGACAATTCCTAGATCTTGATGTTTTCCTCCGTCATAGTGTGGGCGAGTGCTATAACCTCAGCGGTATACTACGTTGAGCACGAGACAGTTCCTAGATCTTGATGAAGATGTTTCCCTATGTCATAGTATGGACGAGTACCATAACCTCAACGGTATACTCCATTGAGCACGAGTCAGTTCCTAGATCTTGATGTTTTCCTCCGTCATAGTGTGGACAAGTTCTATAACCTCAACGGTATACTCCATTGAGCACGAGACAGTTCCTAGATATTGATGAAGATGTTTCCATATGTCATAGTGTGGACAAGTACTATAACCTCAACGGTATACTCCATGAGCACGATTCAGTTCCTAGATCTTTATGTTTTCCTCCGTCATAGTGTGGACAGGTTCTATAACCTCATAGGTATACTCCATTGAGCACGAGACAGTTCCTAGATCTTGATGAAGATGTTTCCCCCAATTGAATGATGAACAGGTTATTAAAACTCAGCTGAAGCTTTCTCTCAGTTATAGTACAAGCAAGTTCCTAAATCTCAACAAAGGTTAGACTCCCCCAGTGGAATCTTTTACAACAACAAGTGTGCAAGTTCTTGATAAGGAATCTCTTATGCGATCGACACTCCTGCAGATGGCATCTGTAAGCCCATCCTCCTACCAACAACCTACAAATGGCATCTGTAAGCCCATTCCCGACATCACAATGCTGATACTACACCATGCGAGTGTAAATTTTTGGGCACTCTAGTGTTCAATTATCTTCCACCATCGGATCACGAAAGGCTCGAAAGCCAATCTACATCCTCAGGTTTAAGAAAATTGAACAGGGGCAAATTTTGTACCCCAAAATTTTCCCTCCCATATTTCTCAAGACATGTCAAGAATAATCTCCAAGTGACTCAAGTTGGCTCAAGGATTGGATAGTCAAAGTCACCTCCTAAGGCAGTCAAGTCAAAATTAGGGTTTTGTGTTGCATCAAGGTACTTACATCCAAATGACCTCAAATTCTCCCCAATGTCCTAATATGTTCTCAAGTTCATCCATGTCAAATTTCAAGCCTTGTAGAGGAAGTTTGGTCAGTCAATTGCTCAAAGGGTCCAAAAATCGATTGTGCTAGGGCAAAAGTCAACTGTGACCCTAATACAGTCAAACCTCAAGATTTGTTGTCAACATTCTCATTTTAAAGGATATTTCAGAATTTTATCAAGGGTTGATCATGATTTATCAAGGATTTCTCAAAATTCATCAAGACTCAAAAGTTGCTAAATTAGGGTTTTGTAGGAAAAGTCAACTCAACTTTGACTAAGCATAAATTTCTCATACTTTATGATAAATGACCCATCCAAAGCTCATTTTTAAGAGGATGCAATTTCCTACAATCCATCTTCACACCCCAAGATCAAGAAAGTCTCTCACAAAAAGTTACAAATTTGGACATTATAGGTCATTTTTGAAAGCCAACAAAAACACCTTTTTTCCAAAGCTTATAACTTGAGCATGGAACATCAAAATGAGATGATACCAAAAGTTTTGATTATAGGACATCTCAAGGTTTCTAAAAGGTCCAAGAACACCTCCAAAAGTTCAAAATTGAGGAAGTTATGCATTGTTGAAGTTGGGCATTTTTCCAAATTTGCCAAAAGTCAACTATCCTCAAAACTCCAATTTTTGACAAAAGGGCCCACTTTTTTCCACTTGATATGGTCTTGTCATGCCACACACGTGTCCCATATTTGATTTCATGGCCATTCATTTATTTTTCTATTTTATTTAATTTTTATTGATTTAATTCATTTTTAATCAATATTAAATCAAATAAAATCAAAAAATTGATGAAATCATATCTTTGTGATTGGTACAACTTTCAATTGGCATGATTCATCAAATCAATTCGTATCAAGGCTTATTCATGCATAAAAAATCAAATTTGAGCTATTTTTGGAAGTTTGATAATGGTGATCAAATCAAATCTTGATTCTTCAATGCTCATGGTTTAAGGCCCAAGTTTTGACCTAAATGCATTCCCTTATGTACACACAAGAGAGGCAGACCAAAAACACGTTGAAAGAGATGCAGAAAGAGCCAACTCAGAATTGAAAAAAAGGGGTGAAAAGTGAGAGATCAAATTCTTGTTTGGAGGCGTTTTCAAAGCAAGATCTCAACAATACTCCCTTGCCTGACATCTTGTGAAGCAAGAGCGACCAAAACCAGGCCTTGAGACCATCTGAAACTCGCTGTAAGTCATCACGAATATGCCTCTGCACATGAAATCGTAAATCATTTTCCTTGCATCTTTTTGCCAATTTGATTGCACTATCATGCTTAACATTCAAATTCTAACAATTCTGCATTATTTAATTTGATTTTCATGGCCTGTACTGTGATGCCCGATCCTAGGGTTCTTGTTCTTGTTTTTTAGGCCTTTTTAATACAGGAAAAATCAATGCTAATGGTGGGTATAGGGATGACCAGGAGGAAGAGACGAACGCAATGGTACTCTTAGGTTTCGTTTACATGGCCTGGAGAAGGTTTTTGAGATACCCTACGGATCTTCCTGCGGATAAAAATCCGCAGGTAAATAACCAGGGTTATTTGAAGAAGATGATAATGTGTCCATGCGTTATTGGTCCACTCAAATGTGTTTTGCGCGTTTTTTTTAATTCAGCATAATTAATTGATTTATCCATATAATATTTGTTGTATATTCCACTAACAACTAGTAAGCAGTGGTAGAGTGGTTGGAACGCTGGCATGTGAAGCATTGGGACCTGGGTTCGAATCCCAGGTCCCCCAAAACACTTTATTTGATTTTTTCTTCAGATATTCCTATGCAACCCTCAAAAGATGGCCCATCATGTACCTCAAATATCAATACGCCAGGTATCTTCAGATCTAGATCCAGTGGCCCAGGATGGAGGACCACCATGGTCTCAAGTCAACAGGCATGTGGGTGATTCAAAAGGTCAAACAGGCTGAAGCGTTAACGGGCTTGGAAATTGCAATACAAACACCCTCTTTGGGCCCAATACCCCTGAGTTTGTTTTTTTTATTTATTTTCTTTTCATTATTTTCCTATTTTTATTTTATTATTATTATTATCTTAATTAATTAATTAACCAATTAACTTTTTCATAAAAAAAATCAGAAACAACAAAAAAATAATATTTTTATTCCATTTGATTTCATTATTTATTTTTGTAAATAAAAATTAATTTATTTATTTAGTTTAAATAGGTTTAACATTAATATCTTTTGCCATAAATTAAAATCAAATTAGAATATTAGGTTTTTATTATTTTTAACCATTCTTATTTTATTTCCTTAATTAAAATAAAACCCAAAATATTTTCATTTAATTAATTAATTCAATTATTAATTTAGACTAATTTTTTAATTCAAAAATAACAAAAAAATATGCTCTATTTAATAAAAAAAGGGTCAAAACCCTAAAAAACACTCCGATTTAATTTTCTCGCGCGCGTATTACTTTTGATCCATATTTCAATATTGTAACTGCTCCAGGAATGTAATAGTTTTTAACTTAGGATTTTATTTATTCATTTATCGCTTTTATTTACTTTTCGCAATTTAATTTTAAAGGGTTTGTTTTTGGCGATGTAAATACCCGATGCCTTGTAATAGCTTAGATTCAATTTTCCGCAATTTAATTTCCGTATAATATTAACTGTTAGATGTTTGATAACTAGGCAATGCATGACAAGATCAATTTTAATTTAAAATCAACAATAGATAACCATTGACATGTACAGATAAAAATTAATCGAATTGACACACTCGCACATGCGCACTCTTAGGGTACACCTCACTTGGTTGCCTCGAACGTGGTCATTGAGTATAGGAAGTTTTAGAGGTCGCCCTCTCGTCTAAAGATCATAAGTTGCCTCGAAACGGTTGCCTCGGATAAAATGATCTAAGATATTAGGGTTACCGCTAAGGCGTCCTAACATTGCTTTAGTGACCACACGTCCCTTAATCGAATTGACCCGAAATTTCCAACGATGATGCTACCTACTCATCAATAGTGGGCTAGCATTGTATAAAGGACATTAGCACAGTTAAATTCCCTTTTCGAGTAGGTAGATGGTTCTTAAGTACTTGCTCCTTTTAAAACAAAACAAAACTTTTCGCAGTTACACTCTCTTCAAAAACAAAACTCTTTTCAAACCCACAATCACAAAGAAAAGCAAACTTTTGAAAACACAAATGAGCAAGTACCTAAGAGCCCGTGGATAACCACGGATAGAAAGGGTGCTAACACCTTCCCTTTCTATAATCTACCTCCAGAACCCGAGAAACATCTCAAAAAGGAATTTTTATGTGCTTTTGTCCTTTCCTTGTTGGATAAAATAAAAGACGGCGGCGACTCTTTCTTACTGCGACATTTTGCGAAAACAAACGCAAATGCGAACCAGCATTCCAAAACAGTTAGTTCTCTTCCCCCCGATCACACTCATCATTTTCAAAATTGCTTATGTGTGTGTGATTTGAAAAGTTTTTGTTTGACTTTGATTTAACCCTTGCTTCTGTCTTCAAAAGTGTTCCGAAATGTTTTTGAAAACTTTGTTTGAAAAGGAGTGTAAGTGTGAAAGAGTTTATTTTGTTTTGAGCAAGTACTTAAGAGCTAATCTACCTACTCAAAAAAATAACTGTTCTATGTTCGTTTCCTTTAGACAACGCTATCCCACTATGAGTGAGTAGGTAGCACCGTTGTTGGAGTTTTAGGGTCAATTTGAAAGGGACGTACGGTCACTAAAGCAATGTTAGGACGTCTTAGTAGTAACCCTAATCTCTTAGATCAATTATTCGAGGCAACAATATCCGAGGCAACCATTCCGAGGCAACTTTCCGAATGGAACTTTGATCTTTGTTTAGACAAGGGAGCGACCACTAAGGCATCCTATACTCAATGACCGTTTACCGATGGCAACCGAAGTGGGAGTGTATCCTAGGAGTGCACATGTGCGAGTGATTCAATTTCAAGTTTATTATCTTTGCACATTTTAGGGTTAGCTAACTGTTTTAAAGTTAATCATACATTCTTGTCATGCAAACCTAATTATTCATACATCTAAGAGTTCAATATTTGTGGAATTTAAAATGTGGAAAATAAACTATGCTATTACAAGGCTTCGGGTATTTACATAGTCGAAAACAAACCCGTAAAACAAAGCGATAAATGCAAATAAAAGATCTTAATTAAGCTATTACAACTTGTGAGCAATTACATTAATAGGGTAAAAATAAATGATAAAGCGCGCGCGAGTAAATTAAGATCGGGATTGAACTAGGGTTTTGACCCCTTCTAACCTTATCGAAAGAAAAATTGTTTTTGTTGTTTTTTAATTATTTTTAAGAAAAGAATTAGGTTTTAAAATTAAATACACAACTAATTAGCTAATTAAATTAATCAAAGAAAAATAATTAAATGGCCTATTTTTGTGTTTTGTTATTTTTAAGAAAAGAAAATATAATTGAGTTAGAAACGAAAACCCTAATTGCTCTAATTAATTTTAATTTATTATACAAAAAGAAATTAAAGTTACCTAAAATTAAATAACCTAATTAATTAATATTTGTATAAAAAAATAAATCTAATTCTAATTGGATAAAAACATTTTTTGTGATTTTTTTTTTGATAAAAGAAAAATTAAGTTGTTAGTAAAAACAAATAAGCAAATTAAATAAAACAA
This sequence comes from Vicia faba, assembly GCA_948472305.1. NCBI lineage: Eukaryota > Viridiplantae > Streptophyta > Magnoliopsida > Fabales > Fabaceae > Vicia > Vicia faba. The sequence continues at coordinate 745,459,188 of OX451739.1, forward strand.
AATATAAAAAGAAAAGATAAAGAGATATTGGGCCTGGAAAAGTAATTTGGAGGGGTGTATATAGCAGATCTTGGGCCCAAAACAAGGTTGTCCACGTTGACTTGCCTGATTCCCTGTTGTGCGTTGACTGAGGCTCATGATGATCCTTCATGTGATGGCCATTAGATCTGGCCATTTGACATCTGGCTGGCTGGAGGATGGTGGTCCATGGTGTGCTTCAAATAGTGGTTTTTAGCATCTGAAATTGCTTGTTCTTGATTGGTATAGGTTCCTTGTGATCCCAGGAAGCGATTGGGATGGCTAGAAGGTCTTGAGGATGCCTGGAAATATGAAATCGTGTCTGCACTTTTTGTGATTTTTTTCAAGTTTTGTTCTTGTTCTTGCGCCTCTCTCTAGCCTTCCTTTAGGTCTGCAAATGTTCAATATATATCAAGGATTTGATTAGGGTTTAAAACATGATCTCAATCTTCCTCCATTATCGATTTTGATTTGGATTTGATTCACTTGAAAATCTTGCTAAAAATAGGTCAAACTCAATCTTTTTGTGCACACAAAGGCCTTGCACGAATTCAATCACTTGCCAACTGGATATAGGACCTGAAACAAGCACAATATCTTGAGATTTCAATGTTTTGGATTTTTTCATGATTTGTTTTGATTAAAATTGATTTAATTCAAATAAAAATCAAAATAAATAATAAAAACAAGATAATGACAAGTGGCAAGGGCCAGGGATCATGGACCATGCTAACAACTCAAAACAAATGCAAAAAGTTAGACCCATTTAGCAAAAATTGCAATTTGAGGCATAGTTGGCTTTTGGCAATTTTGCAAAAAAAGGTCAACTTCACCAATGCATAACTTCCTCAATTTTGACTCTTTGAAGGTGTTCTTTGACTTTTTAGAAAGATTGAGATGTCCTCTAAGCAAAGGTTTTGGTCTCATATCAATTTGGTATTCCATGTTCATGTATGAAGCTTTGACAAAAAAGGTGTTTTTGTTGACTTTTCAAAATGACCTATAATGTCAAAATTCATAACTTCTTGTGAGTGCATATTTTGAACTTGGGAGCTGAAGATGAATTATAGGGAATTTCATATTCTTCAAAATGAGCTTTGTATGGGTCATTTCTCATAAAGTATGAGAAAGTTATACTTGGTCAAAGTTGAGTTGACTTTTCCTACAAAACCCTAATTTAACAACTTTTGAGTCTTGATGAATTATGAGCAATCCTTGATGAATCATGATCAACCCTTGATCAAATGATGAAATATACTTCAAAATGAGTATGTTGACCAAAAATCTTGAAGTTTGACTGTATGTGGGGCACAATTGACTTTTTCCCTAGCATAGTCGATTTTTAGGCCTTTGAGCAATTGACTGAGCAAACTTTCTCTGTAAGGCTTCAAACTTGACATGAATGATCTTGAGAACATATTAGGACAATGGTGAGCATTTGAGATCTGTTGTACTCAAGTATCTTGATGCAACATGAAACCCTAATTTGAGGTAGACTGCCTTAGGAGAGAGCTTGTCTGGTCAACCCTTGGACTTCCTTGAGCAACTTGAGGACCTTTCTTGAAATGTTCGAGAAATATGAGAGGGAAAATTTTGGGGTACAACAGCTGCCCCTGTTCAATCTTCTTAAACCTGAGGATGTAGATTGGCTTTTCTGCCTTTCGTGATCCGAAAGTGGAAGATGATTGAACACTAGAGTGCCCAGAAATTTGCACTCGCATGAAGTGGTATTTGTCTTATGATGTCGGGGATGGGCTTACAGATGCCATTTGGAGATTGATGACGGATGATGGGCTTAAAGATGCCATCCGAAGGAGTGTCGATCTCATAAGAGATTCCTTAGCGAGATCTTGTATACCTGTTGTTGAGGAAGATTCCGCTGGGAAATGTTGATCTCTGTCTTGGGAGAAATAGAATTTTAGGAGCTTCGGTCGTCCGTTATTCTACTGTGGAATCGCCTCTTGGTCGAAGAGGTGAAAATGAACTACTATCTGGTCGTGATCCAGGCTTCATAGTGATAAGATCGACTGCCATCTGGTCGTAATCCAGGCTTTACAGTGACTTACTGGGGAGATGAGATTAAACTTGCTATCCGGTCGTAATCCAGGCTTTGAAATTTCTCAATTCTTATCTGGTCGTAATCCAGGCTTCAGAAGGAATTCAATTGTTATCCGGTCGAATCTGGGCTTCAACTTGAACTTAGGGCACACTAATATCCGGTTGACTTCAGGCTTCTTAGTAATTGTCCAGGTAAAAATGCTATTTGGTCGAAATCCAAGCTTCACAATGTCTTGTACCGCTATTTGGTCGTAATTTAGGCTTCACGATGTTTCATACCATTATCTGGTCGAATCCAGGCTTCATGGTGTCTTGTACTGTTATCTGGTAAAATCCAGTCTTCACAATACCTCACTTCTTATCTGGTCGAAATCCAGGCTTCAGAAGAAATCAAGTGGTTATCCAGTCGCATTCGGGCTTCCATTTGACTTTAAGGCCTACTAATATCCGGTCGATTTCCAGGCTTCATAGTAATTGGCCGGGTAAACTGCTATTTGGTCGAAATCCAAGCTTCACAGTGTCCCTTACTGTTATCTGGTCGTAATCCAGGCTTCAGTGTCTTTTACCGCTATCTGGTCGTAATCCATGCTTTGCGATATCTCATACCATTATCTGGTCGAATCTAGGATTCATGGTGTTTGGGAGAAATCAAGATACTATCCGGTCGAACCCGAGATTCATAACTTGTATTAAAGATATAGCACTATTTGGTCGTAATCCAGGCTTCGCGGTGTCTTTGGCTGCTATCTGGTCGTAACCCAGGCTTCACAGAAACTTATATTGCTATCTGGTTGTAATCCAGGCTTCACAATAACTTGCTGAGTTGTTATCCGGTCGAATCTGGGCTTCACGGCTTGTTGGGGATTAAACTATTATCCGGTCGAATCCAGGCTTCATAGCTTTCTTTTAAGAGATACCACTATCTGGTCGTAATCCAGGCTTCGCGGTAGTCTGATACTATTATTCGGTCATTCTCCGGGCTTCACAATATGATGGAGTAATCAAGATACTATTCGGTCATACTCGGGCTTCATAGCTTGGACTTTGTGAGAATTTGATTGTATCTTTCCTGAAAGGTAAAAGGTTAATCATATGTAATGTCATGATGCATGATATGTATCGAGAAGTGATGTTCTAAAAATAAATGAGATTGTGCTATATGATGCATATGCATGTGGCATGATGTATGGGCATGCAATGTTTTTATGATGTTCTCTAACTGGGGAAAATAAATCCCGGACGGCTTCTGGAGAATAAAGAGTTTTCGTTCGCTGGGGATAACGACCGGAGGTGACTGAGATGATGATCCTGCTGGAGAATAAACTGACTTTGTGGGGAAGAGATGCTCTGCTAGAAGATCCGCTGACTTGGAGAAATAACCTCGGCTGTGGATGAATTACCGTTGTTGGCGATGATAAACTCTGTTGGGGATAAAGTTTCTGTTTATGAAAGAAATAAACTCCACTGGGGATAATCTTCCAGACTCCATTAGGGATAATCTTCCAGTGCTGGTGATAGATAAACTCTGCTTGGGGAGAATCTTACCGACTCATTCGCGGTTGCGAACCTCAGTTGGGGAGAGTTGATAATACTGTATTCGGGTACTTCCTACTCTGCAGAGAGTGTATGCATTTTTAGTCACATTCTTCAGCTAGGTCTATCCCTGTACCTGGTGAATAGAGAAACTGTAAGGTCCGCACATTTCTTGTTTGCCCCTGTTTCTGATATTACGAGTAATCGTATTTTGTTTCGCACGTAAATATTTATGAGCAGCAATTATTGTCAAATGCATATATCAAAAATGAACATTGGACGTTCTTTGCAAAACAAAACAGAAAAAGGAAAAACAATTTGAAATTTCTTTGTGAAAATGAACTGTATTGATTTTGAAGTTGGCCTGTAAATAGGCGTTTTTTGTACAAGAGACTGACGTCCTAGTAAGAGAACGCCGCCGAAAGATAGATTTTATACAATGTGTAAAAACAAAGAAAAACAACTATGTGAATAATCCCACTGGGTTCTAACTCTGCTATTGCCTTTATATCTTCGAGCGTCTCATCACTTTTCTACTTGGCTGAAGGTAGATCAGATTGATTAGTGTCGTCCGAGTTTGATAGTCGATACCGAAGTTTGGTTGCAAGATGATCCAATGAGACATAGTATTACGCTTTGATCCCTAATTTTTGCCTGAACCGCCCTTTCGGGTTTTCAGTCCACCGGGATACCCTTTTTACCCAAGCCGCCTTTTCAGGTTTTCGACTTGCCGGGTGTACAGTTTTTTTTTCACTTTCATCCCTTACTTTTGCCCGAACCCTTTTGGTTCGCCGGGAAGCCCTTATTTTTGCCTAGGCCAGCCGACCTAGCGGGTCTTTGATTATGCGTAGTATTTTTTCACTATGTCTGCATCGACGGGGTGAGGAAGGTCGTCACCATCCATGGTGGTTAGAATCATAGCTCCTCCCTAGAAAATGTTCTTAACCACAAATGGCCCTTCGTACGTAGGGGTCCATTTTCCCCTAGGATCACTTTGCGGCAGTATGATGCGTTTAATCACCAGATCTCCGACTTGATACTCTTGTCGTCTGACTTTCTTGTTAAATGCCTTGATCATTCGTTTTTGATACGCCTGACCATGACAAATAGCAGTAAGTCTCTTTTCATCGATTAAGTTCAGCTGATCAAGCTGGGTCTGGATCCAATCGTCCTTGCTCAAACCTGTATCCTTCATAATCCGAAGGGAGGGTATCTGGACTTCAATGGGTAAGACTGCCTCCATGCCATACACCAGAGAGTAGGGTGTTGCCCCTGTCGACGTCCGTGCTGAGGTACGGTACCCATGAAGAGTGAATGGTAACATCTCGTGCCAATCTTTGTATGTCACCGTTATGTTCTGCACAATCTTCTTGATATTCTTATTAGCCGCTTCAACAGCCCCATTCATCTTTGGCCGGTAAGGAGAAAAGTTGTGATGCTGTATCTTGAACTGCTTGCAGAGCTCGATGATCATCATATTGTTGAGATTTATACCATTGTCCATAATGATCCTCTCTGGTACACCGTATTGACATATCAGATTATGCCGAATAAACCGTGCCACGACGTTCTTGGTTACTGTAGCAAAGGAAGCTGCCTCAACCCACTTCGTGAAATAATCAATAGCTACCAAGATGAAACGATGCCCGTTAGACGCAGTAGGTATGATCTCACCAATCATGTCGATTCCCCACATTGCAAAAGGCCAAGGGGCTGTCAAGATGTTCAGAGGAACTAGAGGTATATGCACCTTATCAGCATAGACTTGGCACTTATAACAGGTCTGAGAATGCTGATAACAGTCGGCTTCCATGGTGAACTAATAATATCCTGCCCGTAGGATTTTCTTCGCCATGGTGTGCCCACTAGAATGAGTCCCGAAAGTACCTTCATGTAATTCTGCCATAATCCTTTCTGCCTTGCTTTTATCCACACATCGCAGTAAGGTTGAATCATGGTTACGCTTGTAAAGGATACCATTACTGACGAAGAACTTTGCCGCGAATCTCCTCAGAAACTTTTTATCATTAACAGATGCACCCTCGGGGTATTCTTGAGCCTCAAGATACCTCTTTACCTCGTGAAACCAAGGTTTATCTGCTACCTCTTTAGTCTCGATGTCACAGCAATATGCGGGTTCATCCAACCTCTCAATGGTAATCTGGGGAGCTTCATTGTCCCATCTGACCTTGAACATAGAAGACATGGTAGCTAGCGCGTTCGCTAACTGATTCTCCTCTCTTGGGAAGTGTTTAAAGGTTATCTCCTCAAAGTGTGGGAGCAACGTCAATACATACTCTTTGTAAGGAATAAGATTTGGGTGTTTTGTATCCCACTCTCCTTTGATCTGACTGATCACGAGGGCGGAATCTTCGAACACACTCAAGAACTTAATCCTTAGGTTAATAGCTGCTCGAAGGCCCATGATGCACGCTTCATACTCCGCCATATTGTTGGTGCAGTTAAAACATAATCGGGAGGTGAACGGAGTATGACGGCCTTCAGGAGATATGATCACAGCGCCAATGCCATTACCCAAAGCTTTTGAAGCTCCATCAAAATACATAGACCATCGGGATCCTTCCTCAGGTCCTTCATCCAGTCCATATTTCTCACAGTCAGTCACCAACATGATACTCTCATCCGGAAACTCGAAATTCATAGACTGGTAATCATCCACTGCCTGATGTACCAAATGATTTGCCAACACACTCCCCTTTATTGCCTTTTGGGTCGTGTATTGTATGTCATACTCAGTTAAGATCATCTTCCATCTTGCTATTCTTCCGGACAAGTCAGGCTTCTCGAAGATATACTTTATTGGGTCCATCTTTGATATCAATAGAGTAGTGTAAGTCAGCATATACTATCTCAGCCGGCGAGCAGCCCATGCCAAAGTGCAGCAAGTTTTCTCAAGCAGTGAGTATTGATCAAAAACTTAGCCAAGAAACCTTTAACCCCGCTCCGTGTCTCCCAGTTAGATACTACCTCATCCCTTTTTAGATGTAAGGCTGAAGCAATATCCTCAGGTCTAGGAACCTCCTCCAAACCTGTAAAGGGTGTCTGCTCTAGAATGGAGATGCCTAGCAAGTTAGAAAATTCCTCCAAATTAGGGACTAGATGATAATCCGGGAAGGTGAAACAATGATGCAACAGATCAAAGAACTGGAACAGTACACTCATCATCTGCTCATCTAACTTTGAAGTGACCAAGCTAAGGAGATGACCATGTCTTCTAAAAAATGAAGAAGTATCAGGAATTTTTGAAACTAACTCTCTGAGCTGAACAGGTATCTGCACGAAGTTAACTCGAATGGTATTTCTGCGTACTGAAGCCATAATCTGCAAAACAGAACAAAGATGAATCCCCTCGGTCTTTGAAATGGTTAGTTCTAATGAAATATGCATGCTATGTCATGATGCATGATGTCATGATAAAACACACAACATATATACCAGGTAACAAACATGGTAAAGGCAAACAAGTCACAAAAGATCCCTTAAATTTCAGGCTTGCATGGAGTTTAGGTACTATCCTCTTGAAGTTTAGTTGGTTCAACCTATCCTAATAATAGTAACTGGGTTCTAGAGGTTCTAAATATCACTGACCATCCTTCATCGGTCATGGTTTCAGCTCACGCAATCTTTTCTTACGGCCGGAACTATCTCGAGAGTATGGTCTCAATGAGTGTAGCATCGAGTATCAACCAATTCCCAGCTCTACTCCGAGACCGACTATCTCATTACTTCCTATGGCCAAGTTGGTCAATTATAGGTTCTAAGGTCAGTTGATGCTTAGCGACCCATATAGCAGCCCCGTATTCTCCTTGTTCCTCCACAAGGGATACCGGTACCAACTAATGTGCCACATCAACATAGCTACTGCTTCAACCGTATTGGTCTATGTCGTACAGTTCCCTCACAGTTTATTGCTACTTACCAAACAGGTGTTCCCCAGATCCGGGTTAGAATCTATAGTAACTCCGATACAAAGCCCACAAAAATAAAGCAATCGAATCAAACAATAAAAAACAATATGATGAACTAATCCTAAGGTATACCCCACTTATTAAATCCACAATAGAGTCGCCAGTTCTGTGATACGGTGGCAGAACCAGAATTGTTTTTGGAAATGCTGGTTTGCGTTTTACGTTTGTGTTTGCAAAATTTCGCGGTAAGCAAGAGTCGCCACCGAATTTTATTTTATCCAACAAGGAAAGCAAAAAAGCACAGAAAAATTCCTTTTTTTTTGAGATTTTATGAGTACGGGGGGTAGATTATAGAAAGGGAAGGTATTAACACCCTTTCTATCTGTGGTTTTCCACGGGCTCTTAGGTACTTGCTCATCATTTTCAAAATTGCTTATGTGTGTGTGATTTGAAAAGTTTTTGTTTGACTTCGATTTAACCCTTGCTTCTGTCTTCAAGAGTGTTACGAAGTGTTTTTGAAAACTTTGTTTGAAAAGGAGTGTAAGTGTGAAAGAGTTTATTTTGTTTTAAGCAAGTACTAAAGAGCTAATCTACCTACTCGAAAAAATAATTGTTCTATGTTCGTTTCCTTTAGCCAGCGCTATCCCACTATGAGTGAGTAGGTAGCACCGTCGTTGGAGTTTTGCGGGTCAATTCGAATGGGACGTACGGTCACTAAAGAAATGTTAGGACGTCTTAGTAGTAACCCTAATGTCTAAGATCAATTATTCGAGGCAACAATACCCGAGGCAACCATTCTGAGGCAACATTCTGAACGGGACTTTGATCTTTGTTTAGACAAGAGAGCGACCACTAAGACATCCTATACTCAATGACCGTTTACCGAAGGCAACCGAAGTGGGAGTGTACCCTAGGAGTGCGCATGTGCGAGTGATTCAATTTCAAGTTTATTATCTTTGCACATTTTAGGGTTAGCTAACTGTTTTAAAGTTAATCATACATTCTTGTCATGCAAACCTAATTATTCATACATCTAACAGTTCAATATTTGCGGAATTTAAAATGCAGAAAATAAACTACGCTATTACAAGGCTTCAGGTATTTACATAGCCAAAAACAAACCCGTAAAACAAAGCGATAAAATGAAAATAAAAGATCCTAATTAAGCTATTACAACTTGTGAGCAATTACATTAATAGGGTAAAAATAAATGATAAAGCGCGCGCGAGGAAATTAAGATCGGGAGAGAACTAGGGTTTTGACCCCTTCTAACCTAATCGAAAGAAAAATTGTTTTTGTTGTTTTTTGATTATTTTTAAGAAAAGAATTAGGTTTTAAAATTAAATACATAATTAATTAGCTAATTAAATTAATCAAAGAAAAATAATTAAATGGCCTATTTTTGTGTTTTGTTATTTTTAAGAAAAGAAAATATAATTGAGTTAGAAACGAAAACCCTAATTGCTCTAATTAATTTTAATTTATTATACAAAAAGAAATTAAAGTTACCTAAAATTAAATAACCTAATTAATTAATATTTGTATAAAAAAAATAAATCTAATTCTAATTGGATAAAAACATTTTTTGTGATTTTTTTTTATAAAAGAAAAATTAAGTTGTTAGTAAAAACAAATAAGCAAATTAAATAAAACAAAATATAAAAAGAAAAGATAAAGAGATATTGGGCCTGGAAAAGTAATTTGGAGGGGTGTATATAGCAGATCTTGGGCCCAAAACAAGGTTGTCCATGTTGACTTGCCAGATTCCCTGTTGTGCGTTGACTGAGGCTCATGATGATCCTTCATGTGATGGCCATTAGATCTGGCCATTTGACATCTGGCTGGCTGGAGGATGGTGGTCCATGGTGTGCTTCAAATAGTGGTTTTTAGCATCTGAAATTGCTTGTTCTTGATTGGTATAGGTTCCTTGTGATCCCAGGAAGCGATTGGGATGGCTAGAAGGTCTTGAGGATGCCTGGAAATATGAAATCGTGTCTGCACTTTTTGTGATTTTTTTCAAGTTTGGTTCTTGTTCTCGCGCCTCTCTCTAGCCTTCCTTTAGGTCTGCAAATGTTCAATATATATCAAGGATTGGATTAGGGTTTAAAACATGATCTCAATCTTCCTCCATTATTGATTTTGATTTGGATTTGATTCACTTGAAAATCTTGCTAAAAATAGGTCAAACTCAATCTTTTTGTGCACACAAAGGCCTTGCACGAATTCAATCGCTTGCCAACTAGATCTAGGACCTGAAACAAGCACAATATCTTGAGATTTCAATGTTTTGGATTTTTTCATGATTTGTTTTGATTAAAATTGATTTAATTCAAATAAAAATCAAAATAAATAATAAAAACAAGATAATGACAAGTGGAAATGGCTAGGGCTCGTAGACCATGCTAACAACTCAAAACAAATGCAAAAAGTTAGTCCCATTTAGCAAAAATTGCAATTTGAGGCATAGTTGGCTTTTGGCAATTTTGCAAAAAAGGTCAACTTCACCAATGCATAACTTCCTCAATTTTGACTCTTTGAAGGTGTTCTTTGACTTTTTAGAAAGATTGAGATGTCCTCTAAGCAAAAGTTTTGGTCTCATAGCAATTTGGTATTCCATGTTCATGTATGAAGCTTTGACAAAAAAGGTGTTTTTATTGACTTTTCAAAATGACCTATAATGTCAAAATTCATAACTTCTTGTGAGTGCATATTTTGAACTTGGGAGATGAAGATGAATTGTAGGGAATTGCATCTTTTTCAAAATGAGCTTTGTATGGGTCATTTCTCATAAAGTATGAGAAAGTTATGGTTGGTCAAAGTTGAGTTGACTTTTCCTACAAAACCCTAATTTAGCAACTTTTGAGTCTTGATGAATTATGAGCAATCCTTGATGAATCATGATCAACCATTGATCAAATGATGAAATATTATTAAAAATTAGGATGTTGACCAAAAATCTTGAAGATTGACTGTATGTGGGCCACAATTGACTTTTGCCCTAACACAATCGATTTTTAGGCCTTTGAGCAATTGACTGAGCAAACTTTCTCTGCAAGGCTTGAAACTTGACATGAATGATATTGAGAACATATTAGGACAATGGTGAGAATTTGGGATCCCTTGGACTCAAGTATCTTGATGCAGCATGAAACCCTAATTTGAGGTAGACTGCCTTAGGAGACAGCTTGTCTGGTCAACCCTTGGACTTCCTTGAGCAACTTGAGGACCTTTCTTGAAATGTTTTCAGAAATATGAGAGGGCAAATTTTGGGGTACAACAAAACCCTAACTCTATATACCACTTAAATCAAATATAATAATCAGATAAACACCCCTTACCTTATTATTTCAAGTGATTAATTATGTTCTTCGTGCCTCTTACGATGATTCTCTTTAAAGCCTTCGTGCCCCAGCCTCTCTTCTCCAACTTTCACGATTGATTGTGAGAATAACAACTATCTCTTCCCTGTTATCATAAAGGACCCATAATATCTTCCTCAATTTCGCTCACTTAGCCAACCTCTATTTACCATCACGTCCTCACTCTTCCTACAAATTACCAATAAACCACTCTAATTAAAATAACCCTTTAAATAATTATTCCTATTATTATATTCTCAATAATAATCCAAATAATTACTAAATAATTATTTAACCATTCTAATACTTCTAATCATCATAATTTACATCATGCACAACCTCATACCAGCACATCACACATATAATCATATAAAACATCAATTATTCACAAATACTCCTAATAATTCATTAAATAAATAACTTCTAAAAATTGGGGTCTTACAACTCTCCCACACTTAAAGAATTTTTGCCCTAAAAAATTACCTGAGGAAAATAGAGTCGGATACGACTCCTCCATCTGATCCTCACGCTCCCAAGTCAAACTTTCATCGGCTGATCCACCCAACAACACCTTTACTAAGGAAATAACCTCACCTCTCAATTGCTTCACTTCACGACCTTCTATTCTCAATGGTAATGCTTCAACAGTCAGGTTATCTCTCACATGTACATCATCCATCTGAATTACATGTGAGGGCTCCATAATGTACTTTCTCAACTAAGATACAAGAAACACATCATGAAGATTCGCAAGTGATAGAGGTAAAGTAATCTGATAGGATACCTCACCTATCTTCTCAGATATCTGATATGGACCAACGAAACATGGCGTAAGCTTCCTTGATTTTAGAGCCCTACCAACACCTGTTGCCGGAGTAACTCTTAAAAACACATGATCATCTTTCTGAAATTCCAAGGCCTTCCTTCTCTTATCATGATATCTTTTCTAATGACTCTGAGAAGCCTTCATCCTCTCTTGGATCATCTTAATCTTCTTAGTTGTTTCTTGCAAAATATCGGGTCCGAGTACAACACTCTCGCCCGACTCATACCAACACAATGGAGTTCTACACCTCCTACCATACAATGCTTCGTACGGTGCCATTCTAATACTTGAATGGAAACTATTATTGTATGTAAATTCAATCAACAACAAGTGACTATCCCAAGATCCTCCTTATTCTAGCATACAAGCCCTCAGCAAATCCTCCAAAGACTGGATAGTCCTCTCTGTTTGACCGTCCGTCTGCGGATGATATGCGGAACTCAACTTCAACTTGGTACCGAAAGCATTCTCCAAACCTGTCCAGAATTTCAATGTAAACCTCGAGTCTCTATTCGACACAATACTTGAAGGTATCCCATAAAACTTTACAATCTCAACAACATACATCTTAGCCAGCTTTTCTATAGGATGATTGATCTTCATCGGCAAGAAATGAGCCGACTTAGTCAACTTATCCACTATTACCCAAATTGAATCATCACCTATATCAGTCTTCGGTAACCCCGACACGAAATCGATAGAAACATTGTCCCATTTCCACTCTAGAATACTCAAAGGTTTCATAAGACCTATAGGCTTCTGTTGTTTAATCTTTGACTTCTGGAAAGTCAAGCAAGCATACACAAACTTAGCAATTTCTTTCTTCATACCTGGCCAACAAAACATTTTCTTTAAATTCTGATACATTTTTGTATCACCTGGATGAGTACTCAAATCTCTTCGATGCCCTTCCTCAAGAATGCTCTTCTTTAGTTCTGGAATATCAAGAACACATACTTTATCACCAAGTCTCACCACACCATTCTCATCCACTCGGAATTCACCTTTGTTTCCTTGGTTAATCAACGTTAGTTGATCCACCAAACTCAAATCATACTTCTGACCTTCTCAGATCTCTTTAAGAAACCCACTAGTCAGTTTCAACATTCCCATCTTCACACTGTTGGATGTCTCTTCGCATACTAAGCTCATATCTCTATATTGTTCGATCATCTCTAACTCTTGAACCATAAGCATTGACATATGCAAAGATTTCCTACTCAAAGAATCAGCTACTACATTTTGCTTTACCAGGATGGTAACTCAAATCAAAATCATAATCCTTCAAAAATTCGAGTCATCTTCTCTGCCTCATGTTTAACTCCTTCTGATCAAATAATTATTTTTAACTCTTATGATCACTGAACACTTCAAATTTATAGCCAAAAAGATAATGTCTCCAAATTTTTAGCACGAACACCACAACCGCCAATTCTAAGACATGCGTAGGATAATTCATCTCATGAAATTTTAACTGTCTAGAAGCATAAGCAACAACTTGTCCATTCAGCATTAGCACACCACTAAGTCCCATCTTAGACGCACTCATAATACACTACAAATGACTCACTTAGATTAGGAAAAACCAATACCGGAGCAATCATCAATCTTTTCTTTAGTTCTACAAAACTTTCTTCACATGCAACATCCCATACTTGAAATGATGAACGACTATCCTTTCGATAGAACATCAATCACTTTACACACCATCAAGCTAATAAGACAAGTCTATCCCGTCCAACACGATCCTGTCTACTACCAACAAGAGATTAAGGGTGATCAGTTCCTCAATTTGTCAATAGGTAGCCGACAATCATGATGGCTCATAAACCATCATTACTAAACTGGAATAGTGTTTCTCTAAAACTTATACTCAAAGTTATCTAAAGTACCATGTTCCAGTTAATCTTCGTCATTCTAATCATTCTTACTCGGCATAAGTTGTATCTCCATGCGCTCCTCTAATATCTCCATATTCTCCCTAATACCAAACATCTCATTCCTTCAATTCATTCATTTACAACATATCATACTTGACCTCGTCATAAACAAGTTGTGAAAATAACTAGTTAAGCCTAATAAGCTTCTAGTCTCTGTAACCGACTTTGAAGTCTCTCAATGTAGAACCATACATGCTTTGGATGGATCCATATATACCATCATTCGAAATAACATGCTCAAGAAAATTATCCTCCTCATACCATGATCTACACCTTGATAACTTAGCATAAAGTTTCTTCCCTTTCAACATTGTAATTCACAACATTCAACATTCCCTTATTCTGACTTAGATTAACTCATAATGTCCTCAACAAACACCATAACAAACTAATCTAAATATTCGTAATGCCTACACAAGTTCTAAAATCCGTCCTCTAACTATCCTTACCCTTCATTTGAATCTGAAGGTAACCCTTCTCAATTCGATTATACTGTAGACATACAAGCCTAACAGTTGGTCCATCAAATCGTCAATCCCTTGAAGTGGATAATTAATCTCACCCATTACCTTACTTAATTATCGGTAATCCACACACGACCTCAGTCAACTGTTGTCACAAACATGCAAACCTCTAAGCCTCATATCCTAAGGGTTATCCTACTTGCTTAGAAGATAAAAATATTAGTTCTCTATTGTCACCAAACTCAGACTCACGCTCTGGAGGCAAGTCACGAATATCTTTAGGAAAAACTTCAGGAATCACACAACACTGGCATATCACTAGCCATCACAATGCTCTCTGTTCTTCGAGAAGCAGACATCAACAATACCTGATCGTTCTCCCTCAAAGACAATCCCAACTTGACCAGAAGAGAGAAATCACGAATCTGTATCTCTTTAGTTTTGAGAAACAACATAGCTCCAACAACACTTGCACTCTTGTAATTCAGCAGTATATTGCACCAATTCACACACCTGAAACATCTCAGAGAATAAAAAGCTTCTCCCACACTTGTTTAAAACCAAGCCCTGCAGACAAACAGTTAGAAAAACAAGCAAGTATCGACAGTGTTTCACACACATACCGCATACTAAGGAACAAACAACATTATACAACCTGGCCAGACAGACCGACCTACTCTGATACCACTAATGTAACACCCTTCTAAACCCCATAGAATATTCATAATTATTTAAAATAATATCAGAGTAATACAATAAAAAGGCGTCACATTTTATTCGTGAAATAATCATATGTGCTAGTCTTACTCCGTAACACGGGGTTTCAAAATTATTCATGACATATCCATTATCAAGGTTTCACATACTTGCAATGGAATCATAGTTCAAACGAGTTCATTAAAACACTTCATAGTGCCCCATGATTCATGGTTCACAATTCAACATAATTTAAACTCCATGGAAACAATTTAAATATCATAACAAAACAAGAATAAAATAGTTTTCAAATCAAAGCCTTCCCGTCTCTGATGTTACATATCAGAGCAAGACATTCTAGACTAAAAAAATAAAACACACACTCCAAGCTATTTTTTAAGCCTTTAGGGACTACTCTTGATTACCTGCATGTTACCCACGTAGAGGCAACATTCAAGCAGAAAGGGTGAGTTCATCACAATCATTATATAAGATATAAGTAATAGACATAGCAGAATAAACCAAAAGTATCACAATATAAACTCAGTATTGTTATATTCCAAGTACCTTAAAAATCATAAAAATTCAACAACACAATACAACATCACAATTTAAGAACCATGCAATGCCACATAAGATGTAGTGCAAGGACATAGACTCATGCATGTGGTACCAATTTGTTTGATGGACACTGGGCCATCACCCTCCAAAGACCCCAATCATAGGATCGATTCCCACTTGGAACCGGAGCAAATCATAGACATCCCAAATCCACACAATGGTATTGAGACCAAATCACTGGACCAACGTCCTAAATCATCAAAATGGACCAAAGTTGTCCAATGAATGCATGATGTGCGACAACAATAAAAACGTCCACAATTAGTCATACGTATCATCATTCATGTATTCACCAACATCATCATATAAACCTCACCATATATACTCATATAAGAAGAACATTATCATCATATCATCATATAAAACAGAATCATCATAATAACAACATATCATCATTATAACCCAAGCATTATCATAAGATTGTCATATCATCATCATACTTCATTACCATAAAACATCATAGCGATTCAACACGGGAAAACTAATTATATCCTAACCTGGGTACTAGAATTATCCTTATTATTCTTTATTTTACTCCTTATAAATATAGTTCATCGCTTTAGCTATCCAATGCTTCAAATGACACCTCAAACGGAGTCCAAAAACTCAAGTTACGACCTTTAGAAAAATATGTCAAACATTGGATTGCTTGATTCGATGCATGCCCCCTTTGAGTCGACGCATATGTATTTTGTCTGCCCCGGATGAGCTCATGTCGACCCAATGAGTCGATGTATACTGAGTCTTGAACCTGCATGAGTCGATGCATGACCTCTTTGAGTCAACGCATGCTGTTTTGTGTTTGAATTTTTCTGTGATTTTTCTATGATCACTACCTCATAGGTCCTAAAACATCATCTAATCATATGGATTCATCATCTATCAAGAACTTAATATACTACATCAATCATACAACATTTACGGGTCATTATTCATCACTAATCTATCAATTCTCCATCAAACAACATCGAATCACCATCTATGAAACCTAAGGTAAACCCTACTTCTATCTACCACTTAAATCAAATATAATTAGATAAACACCCCTTACCTTATTGTTTCGAGTGATTGATTATGTTCTTCGTTCCTCTTACGATGATTCTCTCCAAAGCCTTCGTGCCCTAGCCTCTCTTGTCCAACTTTCACGATTGATTGTGAGAATAACAACTGTCTATTCCCTGTTATCGCAAAGGACCCCTAATATCTTCCTCAATTTCCCTCACTTAGTCAACATCTATTTACCATCACGTCCTCACTCTTCCTACTAATTACCAACACACCACTCTAATTAAAATAACCCTTTAAATAATTATTCATATTATTATATTCTCAATAATAATCCAAATAATTACTAAATAATTATTTAACCATTCTAATACTTCTAATCATCATAATTTACATCATGCACAACCTCATACCAGCACATCACACATATAATCATATAAAACATCAATTATTCACAAATACTCCTAATAATTCATTAAATAAATAACTTCTAAAAATTGGGGAGTTACAGAAAGTATTAGCACCCCACACGCCCGTAGTATTCTATTGTATCCACTCTTATTATTCTAATCAAATGGTGTGTTTCAAATCTAAGCTTAAGAACTAAAAGATAATGCAAAGAGGAAATGCATGCAAAAGAAAAAAGAAAATAAATGTATGGAAAATAAAGTTATGCTCGTTTGGGTCCTACCCCAATGCCTACGTATCCCTTTTAAGGATTCAGAGCAGCTGTAGTTCGGCTAAAAGTTTTTGTTGGTTTTTATTTTTTTAATGAACAATATTAATTTTTCCTTCTACCGCAACTTGATCTTTGGAGATTTACACGTCAGCGCAAAAGTGAATTAACATGTTCTATTTATTGGGAATTATTTTGAGATGGGAGTTATGCTCCAATGGTACCACATGCATATGCATAATGAAGATGTGAAAAACACAAGAAGGGGGGGTTGAATTGAAAAACTTGGATCAAATAGAATAAAAACAGCTTAATGACACAATATTTTTATCCTGGTTCGTTTGATCTCAAACTACTCCAGTCCACCCGTCAAGGTGATTTCGACTCTCTCCAACGAGGTCTTAATCCACTAATCTTTAAACGATTACAACAGCTACTTTAACAACTGTTAAAGTCTTCTTGAGTACAACCACAAGCCGGTTAATCTCAAGGAAATCTTTTACAAATAATTGAACAAGAGTGTGTTGTGTTTTCTAACAAAACAGTATATCACAACTGTGATATTTACACAGATTAAGCTTGGAATAAAATAAATTTGCTTGAGCTTAGATATGTGTGGTTTTGGAAAGCTTGGCAAATTGTTGTATGCGTACGTACGTGCTTCTTTCACAAGCAGAATTGTTTATATAGGCAAGCAAGAGACGTTGTCCATAAAGCATGTTTAATGTTAATAACACACTTTCCTTTTGAAGAAGATATTGTCTGAAGAAAGTCGTTGGCATTTAATTCTGTCTTGAATAATCAGTAATGCTTTAGAGTCTTCTTTGCTTTAACTGCTGATAGCGCTTTAGAGTGTTGATGACTTGGTTAAGATGTATTTGTTTCAGAGTCAAAGTGTACTTGTTTAGGTGCAGATTCTGGTCATCAAACTTCAGCGTATAATATGGCAGCTTCAGCGTGTAGCACATATTGCTGATCTTCTGATGCTGATTCCATCAGAACTTCTGCATATACAAAACATAATTTTAAGGAGCATATCTGTTCTTTGTATATATCTTTGGATTTACTTATTCTTTGTATTTTGTTATCATCAAAACTCTAATCAAGGGTTGTAGAATCAAACTATGTTCTAACACATAACATTGAGTCATATTATATGATTGCATAAATAAGTTATGTATTGATGCGATAAATGTGTATATTGTTGGTATTCTGTTGCGATTATTGTTGTTTATGAGATGTGACGTGGTGTTATTATATGAGCTCATCTAATATATTATTTATCATACGTTTTATTATATTTTTATATATATCACCCCTTCTATTTGAATGTTTCCCTCTGTTATTAACGTGCAGGTAATCAAGAAGGATAGTTGTTACCTCGTTAGTTCGAGTCGATGTCGTTGCTCTTATACGTAGCACTCGGGGGGATGAACGCTTGATGTTTAGTTGTTGATTATTATTCCAGTTGCTGAATTTTTAAGTTGATAACATGAAATAATTATTTTCTTGAGGTTGTTTTAGTTGAATAAAAGATGTTAAGTGAATTGAAGTTGAGTATGTAGATTCCGCTGCTTATCAATAAAAAGTTGTTTGATTTTGAAGAATAAGTCAGGTTGTTATCGGTTCATCCGAGTTAAGTGTTATGTATCTGTTTGTAAGAAATTAAATAAAGATTGATTTTAAGTTGTAAATGTAGCATCCTATTTATGTTGAACTCTGATTTTTAATATTATTCGCCGGGTAGAAATGGGGTGTTACACGTAGCATCCTAGATCATCACATCTCAACATCACTAGTTTGGTAAATTTTGTGAAATTCAAACTTTTAATATATGCATTGTTGAACGATTTGATGCATACATTCTTGTTCATATTGATGTTTGGAATGATTTTGACGCATCGTTTGCAAGCTTTGACACAGGGAATACAAGATGCCATTGTTAGGGCATAAAATTCGGTTTGCTTTGAATCTGAAGATACATGCGCTTTTATGCCAAACTAATCATGCCATTGAATTCGCAACATGCTAATTAGTGGATCTAGGTTATCAGATCTTTCGTTTTCATCCATTTTTGCAGGTTTTCAGAAATCTAGTCACTGGAGAAGACGATCGGAGCTAGGGCTTCGACGCTTCTCTGATATGGGTTTTATAATATATTTATTTGTTCGTATTATATGGACACAAAACGAGCATGGTGCAGATGGTGAGAAGCGTGATTGTTAACCATAGAGGCGTGGGTTCAATCCCAGCTTTTGACAAAATTATTTTGTTTTTCCAAACTAACGCGCAGGTTTATAATATATTGAATGTTGCATATTCCTAGACACCAACAATAACATGGCGTAGTGGTGAAGGGAGTATTCTTTGAGGCCAGGGGCATGGGTTCGACACCCACCCCATGCAATTGGTTTTTCTTATTTTTCTAACCTAATTTTCATTCTTTTTCTTCATTAATTATTCTTTAATTAACCATTAACAAACCTAATTTTTTTTAAACATTATAACAAGTTAAGGTTAGGGTTTTTAATTAGTAACTAAATATTTGATATATTTTAATTAATTAATTAATTATTTAATTAATTAACATTTTTCTTAATATTAAAATCAATTAGAAACAATTAGGTTTTAATTAATTACTAATACTTAAATTATTTTGTACACAAAAACATTTTAACATTTCAACATTCTTTTCCTCATATTTTTCTATTTAATTTTCTTAGACAATTGTATAGGTCGCACTATCAATGTAATAACTTATATTTATTTTCTCGCACTTTTTCCTATTATGTTACTGCTCATAGGATGTAATAGCTTAGGTTTAAATTTCCGCACTTTACATTTCGCACAT
Organism: Vicia faba; assembly: GCA_948472305.1. NCBI lineage: Eukaryota > Viridiplantae > Streptophyta > Magnoliopsida > Fabales > Fabaceae > Vicia > Vicia faba. The sequence goes on from OX451739.1 coordinate 745,479,164, forward strand.
TAATTTTATGTACATATTTAACTACTAGTAACTAGGGTTTGCATGGCAAGATTAAAACCGATCTAGAAAACCCTAATTCCCAAGATAATATAACTGAATTAACACACTTCACACACTTTCACCTCTAGGGCAACCTCTCTTGTTGCCTTACGATTATTGGTCATGTCCCTCGAAAGTGGGGATACTTTAGCAAAAAAACTTCGATCAAATTATCATAGTCCTTTTAAATAAATATCACAGTCCCTCAATGACCCTTCGAGTTACCTACAAAATGATGATAGTCCCTTCGATACAATTGCTAAAGTATCCTTATATGTTGCCTTCGATGATCATACGATGACCCTACTTCTGTCCCTTCACATCCAATAGATAGGGCTACCTACCACTTAATGGTATGGATAGCACTATCTCTAAAGGAGAAGGAAAAGAATAAGAAAGATCATACTTAATGGGTAAAACTCCTAATTTCTTGCTCTCAACTTTTTCACAAACAATACATTTTTCACATCACATTTTCAAACAAATATTTCAAAAACACTTTGTATACATTCTTGAGGACTGATACAAGAATCATTACAAAGGTAGCCTTACATTAGAATTTAAAAATATTTTCAAACAAATCACTCACACACAAAGCAAGTTTTCAAAAGTGAGCTAAGCAGTTAAGAGCCCGTAGATAACTATGGATGAAAAGGGTGCTAATACCTTCCCTTTTCATAACTTACCCCCTTAACTCAAAATCTATCAAAGGTATTTCCTATTCTTTTCTCCTTTCTTAAATATTGGATAAAAGAAAATTCGATGGAGAATCTTGCTATCCGCAAATTTGGATAAAACCAAAAAGTTAGTTCTCCCACCGTATTACAATCAACTTATCTAAAAAGACAACTTCAGTTGTAGAAGCTTTCTGATTCTTATATCTTCAACTTTCTGAGCTATGTTTACGCAAGCTCTTAGAATTTTTTTGATGGACGATCACATCTTTAGATGTACAGACAACAGCTTATCTTGAGAGACAACTTCGGTTGTAGAAGCTTTCTGATTCTTGTATCTTCAACTTTCTAAGCTATATTTGTGCAAGCTCTTTTATAGAATGTTTCTTGTTATTAGATCTGCACACTCAATAAAACCATTAGTAACACTAAGATTGTTACACGCAAAATATATGGTTGTTATCATCAAAACAAAGAATTGCTTAGAAGCTTTCTTGCTCTAACAATGAGAACCTCTCACTTCTAATCACCACAGTGATAAATAAACCAATTACAATCCCAGTAACTAGTACCCGAAAATAAAATATTACACTTCCCATCCATAATACTTAGTTAAGACTCTTAACTAAGAACAATACTCAACCATTTTCTTAAAATCTCATGAGTGAGAACAATAGCTTGATAAACAAGCAACAATCAGTTAACTCAACGCATCAAAAGATACATGAGTGACATATAAAGAACACAAACATAAAGAACTTGAAAGACTCCCAAAACCCTAAACCCTTATGTTTCACACACGGTTTATTCTATGTGAATGATTGTTATTTTAGGTCAAACAAGTTCTTATTTATAGACTCTTGTAGTATGGGCTTAGACTCTTCAAAAGATCCAATCTTCACATTCCAACATAGATGTAGAATCTTCTCATAAAAATAGGAACAAATACTTTTAAATCTTCCTAAAATATCTCCAAGATCCTTTTTAAGAAATCCAATTAAATCTGCATTTTGTTCCTAAATAATCTCCTTGACCTGCACATAATGATGAGGAATATCCAAAAGGATATCATCAAATAAAATCCAATCTATCAAGAGATAACCAACAACATGGCCTGCTATACATAGTCCAGGATGTCATGACATTTGTCTTCGAAATCTTGTTGAAAAACATAATAGCTGAACTATCATGACAGTTGATAAAGATGTTACAATATCTTGCTCAACATCAGTATAGAACCATGTTTTACAAAACTTTAGCCAATCATAAAACAAAGGAACTAACAAGTTGGAATCTGACTTTGATAACTTGCTGGTCGGATTGAGAGTACATGTTAAACATCTCCCACTCTAGTAGGAATCCCCTCAACATATGGGTCTCCAAGGTGTTCTCCATCTGAGTGCTACCCTTGTGTTCCACCATACAATGGTCGTTGGCGAAGTCGGAGAGAAAGTTCAAGCGTGTCTCCATGTTGTCAAGATCATTGAAGTTTGTCTCAGAGGCATTGTACCTTGGGAGCAAAGGAGGATGCCCCTTTCTTGGGCGTCCCCTCTAAATAAAGGAATTCCTATCATGTATCCATGCTAACGACAAATAAATGTTGTGCCTCGTTGGAAGGGCGACTCAGAGAGGTATTTCCCACATGGTCAACCATGGAAGGCTTCATGATCTTTAGGGAACAAACAAATATAACGGATCCCTCATCGCCTCTACTTTTACCTTTCCCAAGATCCTATCACAATGACTCTTGGGGTTGCAATACCATGCCTTGGAAAAGGTTTTCTCCTGCTCAATAATCAATAGCTTTATACGTCATGCAAAGCGCACCAGTCAAAGGCAATATGAATATTATGGAAGCCTTAAGTAATTCTTAGACATACGTAGTCTCCAATATTTTTGTCACCATCCTCCCTCTTATCAAATTCTAATATATCCCTAGAACTCATAATTTGAAAGTCGATCCGGATATCCAAGACTTCATCATCTATAGTAGTAAGGAATCATAATTATACCCATTTATAGTAACCAGATCCTCCATCCAGTAGAAAGAGAACTTATCTTTGTTGTTCACATCATACATCACATTGGAGCAATCATTTCCCCCTGTTGCACCCCAAAATTTGCCCTCCCATATTCTTCAAGAAATTGCCAAGCCAAGTCACAAAATTCCCCAAGGGCTATGCAGTTCAACTGTCTCCTATACAGTCAAAACTAGGGTTTGTGTTCTGATCAAAGAAAGGAAGTTTTCAAGGACCCAATCAAGTCTCATATGCTTAGAAATGTGGTCAAACATCATCATATCAAGTTTCAAGGCATTCAGCTCAAAATTGCACAGTCAAAACCCTAAATTGCACTACAGTCAATTGTAGGGGCAAAATGGTCATTTGGCAGTCAAAAGTTCAAATTTTTGGTCAACATATCATTTTGAAGCCACAAACATCATTTGATCAATGCTTGATCATGATTCTCAAAATTTGGCTCAGAAATAATCAGAGATGCAAAAGTTACTATATTTGGACAGTTGAAAAAGTCAACTGAAATTGACCAGGGCATAACTTTCACATGGATTATCAGAAAAATCCCATCCAAAGCTCATTTTGAAGAGAAAGACATTTCCTACAACTCATCTTCATATTCCAAGTCCAAGAAATGCTCTCACAAAAAGTTATCAATTTCAACATTATAGGTCATTTTCAAAAGTCAACAAAAAGGGACTTTAAGTCAAAGGCCATAACTTGAGATTGGTAAATCAAAATGACATGGGACCAAAGGCATTGGTTAGAGGACTCAAAGAACTTTCCAAAATGTCCAAGAACATGTGAAAATCTTAAAAATTGAGCAAGTTATGCCTTGTGGAAGTTGGGAAATTTTTGGGAATTTTGAAAAGTCAACTTTGATTCAAATGGTCTAAAATTGCCAATGGGCCTACTTTTCTTCCATGATTCATCATTCCAAGCCTATGCACGACCATTGGGCCCAAAGGGAAGTATTTTCTCATTTTTTATTTATTTATTTGAATTTATATTAATATTAATTCATTTAAATTATTTAAATATATAGAAAATATCTAACTTGACCTAATGAATCTTTTTGTACACATTTTAGGCTCAATAATTCGTGCCTAAGCCAATTTGGAAAGATTTGGAGCATTGGGATATGATTTGCACAAAATACACATGAAAAGATATGGAAGATCCTTAAGGAAAATCAAATATTGGAATCCTTGAATGCAAGAGATTTTGGCCAGTTTTGTTGACCTAAATTATTCACTACATATGCTTGAATCAAAACCTAATGGAATTGGACTAGAAGCTGCGCTCAGAAGCCATACACAACATTGAAATTTTTCCATAAAAACTCAAATCTGAAATCAACCTTGGAGGACGATTGAAGCCCTAAGTCTTATTCCAATAGCTTCCTTGACTATCTCTGAACGTGTGCCAATCCCTAACAACCACAAAAGCTTCAGGAATTGGTAGTTTGAACTCTAACTGTACCAAGAAATTTTTGAAATCGTATGGCATAATTCATGCATCCTTTTGCGTTTTTATTTATGTATTCTTATTCAGGGTGATGTTTCTAAGCTAACCAATACATTCAATTACATTTTTGTGCCACATATGCGATTCTACCATGTTTGAATATTAGGGTTACAGGTTTTTAAAATTAGGGCTTTTGCAAAGAAGAAAAATCAAAGCTTCAGACCATGACCATTGAATTCAGTGCATTGAGACGGACATAAACCAACCTTCGCGAACAATTTATGAAGCTTATAGCGCTAATCGCTATTTTTCCATAGCCCACTTTCTGCAACGCCATGAAAACCGTGGCCATACGCTTTTGTTTACAGGGGACGTGAAGACGAAGATATCGTGGCAAGTTCTGATTCGTTGGTTCAAACTTTCGCGCGTTGGATCCACTAATTCTCCATTTTCTTTTCAAAATCTTTATTTGTTCTTAATATATCAAACAGGTTAAGTGGCACAGATGGCAAGCGCTTATTGTTTCAACCTCCAAGACCTGGGTTCGAGTCCCAGGTCTGAGTAATTTCCATATTATTTTTCCATTAGTAATTACATGCAGGCATAACGTTAAGACTCACCATGCACGTTCAAGGATCAACCAGCCACGCGTCCTGGAGATCAATCAGAGGGCTCAAATTCAAGGCATATGGTAAACGTTGGTCAGCCTTGCTACATGCTACGCAAAAAGTCAATGGACCAAAGTGTTGATGGGCCAGAATGCTAGGCCTATACCTCCAATTTTGGGGCTACCCCCCCCCCCCCTGGTTTGCCTTCACTATTTTTATTTATTTATTTTTTTATTCTTGTTTATTTTAATTATTGTTTATTTAATTAATTATTTTTTAACAAAATACAAAAAAACATCATAAAATCAGAAAAGACAAAATGTAATAAATATTTTTATTTTAATTATTTTTATAGATAAATTGCATGTAAATAAATTTAGTATAATTAGGTTTTTTTTTGCAATTTTAATTCTTTTCATAAAAAATATAAAAAATGTAGAATTTAGGGTTAATTGTTAATTCTTTTTTTATTTCCTTTTTTTTTAATCATAATATTATTATTTTATTTATTTTCATAAATTAAATTTTGCATGTAAATTAACTTAGATTTAAATTAGGTTAAAACTTAATATTTTCGCAATAAATAAAAAAAAACATTAGAACTAGGGTTTAGCATTTTATTTTTAATTTCAATAAATTCTTTTTCTTTTAAATCTTAAAAAACATAAAATACCAAAAACATTTAATTCTAGTTAATTAATTCTCATTAACTTTAATTTCTTATGAAAGGGTCCAACGCCCATACTTTTAATTATTAATTTCGCGCATTTTACTTTGTCGCTTATTATAATTATGTACATGTCCCAAAGCCTTGTAACAATTTTATTTCTCGCACTTTTATTCGCTTTATTTATTTTTTCCGCTAAATCGGGTCCGGTTTAATTTTGGCGATGTGGACCCGCGCCATTTGTAATAGTCGTAGATTTATTTTTCTCGCAAACTTTATAACTGTTAAAAAG